>BSBM01000877.1:14775000-16090000 GCA_027924585.1 Larix kaempferi
ACTAGAATGTGGCCTTTTTCTTATTTGTAGCCCCTTAATTTGTTGATTATTATGCCTTTTGGATACCTTCTTGAAATAATCTTGATTTGTTTCCTCGGGTGAATTCAGAGACTACTTAGAAGGGGGTTGTTTTTTTTTAGTTCTATTGACTAGAATATATGCCCTAATGGTCAACAAAAGGGGTGACAACCCGATCCAAGGTTGTTTAGCAACCCTCATTCGTTTAAACAGTTGGACCCGATCGGTTTAACGGCCATGCAAGAAGCGACCAATGGAGGATGATCGAAAACAGACAAGATATGTGGAGCCATGTTAACATGTAAAATCACAATTTATCCTTCGCTATAATGAATCCAAACCTAATCGGGACACGTGGCCTATCATGAATCATGAGTAAATCGATGAGTGCCTATAGCATCTCATTTATTTGAAGTGTACTATGAGAGGACATAATTGTGGGGAACGGTAGACGTAACCCTGTAGATTTGAAAAGTTATAATTCTAGCCAGATTCCAAAACCAATACCATGCCAAATACCCGTGTTCAATCAATGCCAACGTGGCGAAAAGGGATAAGTTCAGAAGGACACATGGATTCGACTTTGAAATGAGAGGATACAACTCATCACTCAAAATGATTCATCCCTACTCCATCGAGGTTTGATACACGATGATAGTATTGACCATGGATAAATTCAAATTGACTTCAAATCGTAGTTAATTAACAAGTCACCAGGTTAAATGAATGATAAAGTTACCATGATGGCACATAATTGGAGTGGAATTAATGGGTTCACTAGTTAAATGGATTTTGTGCACTTTCATAGAAAAAGGAAAAAATGATCAACCGCCTTAAATCTGGGGTATAGGATAAAAATTGGATATCAATATGGTATCGGATTCGCTTATGTCAAATGTAGCTTCAACCATAATTTATTGAATAAATTGATCATACAACGCCCTTGGTGATAGTAAAATTGATAACATATAAAAGTTTTTAAAAAAAAAAAACATTGTTTAAATAACACCAAGGTACCAATAAGAAAAGATCAACACATTCACATAACCCATAGTTTTCCCGAATGACTTTGATGAATGATGAATTATAAAAGATCCAATATACTTACCCATATTTCATGATATTAAACATCAACTTTCACCAAAAGGACCTAACAATAACTTAAGTGACAATCAAAAGATATGTCATAAAACATATTGGAATTTAAGAAGTGAAAGAAGTATGAATTTAAGCATGAATTAAAAATATATCAAATGGACATTAACAGTCATTCTCTCAGATGAAAATAATATGACATTACTTTACCATTCATTTATGTGGAAAATTAAGTTATTCTGGATAGGCTGCAAAATTCCGATAGAAGGATGCAGTATCAATAGTAATTAGGATAATCGATCCATTCTTCATCTTTTGGATTCCATGCTTTTAGTCATGGAATACAAATATGAATAATGATAGTGAGCCATGATACGAATATCCATATTTCAATCTTATGTATCCTATTTCCCACAAAAAACATAAGTGATTGATGTAAATCCAAGTGAAAACATACCCATCATGAAATTGAGAAAACTTAAACAATAACACATCCTTAAAACCTAAAAATGTTACCTGGCATCATTTTCATGGAACATAAATGTGTTGAGCCAATGTCTTGTGGAGAAAAACTTCCTATGGCTTGGGGTAGACCACAACAGATTGATGACAACAGAAATCAACTCAATTCCCAATACATGCTATATAAACGTAAATGCTAAGATGTGGAATAAACGACCAACCTTCAATCGGACGTTCAATGTAGATCCCCGTTGAGCTTTCAACTCTCTACACTTGAACCTGTATCTTAGTCTCAACAATAAACATAAGCAAGTGCATATAATATATGAAAGATGTTAGCATAAACAATAGCATAGTCCATTGTATAATAATAAAATGTTACACAATAATATTAATCAACCATTCACAAGATCAATTGGACGAGAAAATGAGTATTTCTATTAAATTGAACAAGAAGTACATGATACAACCTCTTTCCGGAAACTCATCTAAACCGAGAACTAGGTTTCTCCACTTTTGTCTCCACCACTTCAATCCCCCATGCAATGGAAAACTCACGAGTAAAGGAAGGAGTCCTTCACAAGATATGGAAGAGTTTGGTAGGTGAACATAAAAGGTTCACAACAACTAGGATCAATGGATGTAGACTCAAGCTATGGAAAAATTTCAATAGATTTTCGATGCTCTCTCCTTCTCCTCCTTCCATGCACCATAAGAACTCAATATATAACCCTCTAAAGGTAGGTGAAAAGTTGAATCGATTCGTTTTCAGATACATGGAGGGCCAAAGGTCACAATGGTCACTTTTTGGAGTAAAAAAATAGAGTTTTTACTATTATTTACCATTTAACTCGATGTACGTGGGCTATAGTGGTACAACTTGCATATGCGCAAGTTGCAGTCAAACAGCTCGCGTACATGAACATAAATAGGGAAACAGAGGTTCCTGGAGGACAAAAAGTGGTTTTGAGTCAATCAAATGAATAACAAAGGCCAAAGAGTATAAATGCTCACAAGGTGGAAAAATATGTTGTATCATATGCTCCCTAATGTGTGAAGTCATAGAAGGTACTATGATGGCCGAAATACATTATAAATCTTAGAAGTGGAGTTATGGAAACACAAATGGAAGGAGTATCCCACTCATCATAATGCAATTATATCTTTGAATACATATTGGTACAATACATAGCAGTCTGATACAATGGCCATGAATAGATAGTATATAGTGAATACATGTCTTAAGTGGTCATAGCCATGACCCAGCAAGATATGGTCTCCTACTGAAGAGGAAACAACTGATGCAAACTGAAGGTACAAACTGCTGATGTATGAGACTGGTCTCTCATAAGCACAATCATGATCACCAGTAGCATACTGAATGCCACTCAAGTCTGGGGTCTTCTACACAAATCATCTACGGTGCATGCCCTATCAAGTGAATAAAGTTGTTGATGTCAAACCTAATGTGGCATCGTCTAATGACTGGTCATTGATGTATACCATTAACAGATGCGAGATAACTCACCAATAATGAAAATGGGCATCAAGGCACGAAGTACATTCACCAAGTGTGAATAGAGGTGTTGAGGTCGAACACTATGATGAATCCATCGATTAGGAGACATTGATGAATTCCCAATCGGTCGATGGTGAGAGAACCTACCACTAATGACCAGTAGTGCCCCTAGACTACTGTAGACATTGAGGGCACCTGCTGAATCACCCGACTGTTTGAAACATTAATAAAATAAGCCTATGATTTTATTTTGAGTATATTTATGATTACAATTGATTGATATATGTGCATTTGGATAGTTATTGTGAATGGATGATTTCATGTTGTTTAACGATTAACTTTGATATGAAAACTATACATATGAATGATGCTTAACGACTAGCTGTGCAATTGATTATGTGATTAGACAAATGAGTAATGATTGAGTAAATTATATATGCTTAATGAAGCAGTAGATTTATAAATCAAATTGTGATTATTGAGGACAGTGCTACTAATTTGCATTTCTGAGAATTGTGTGTAGCGGCAAGTGAAACGGTTCACCGACGGAAACACAAAGGAATATGAAGGGTCGTAGAGTACGGGTAAATCACACACAGGGAGAGCGATGACAATGTTGACTTCTGACAGAATACCACGCTTGAGCAGATAAGCACTGATCTGCTTTCTTAAGAGGAAAGCGTGAGGGCGTACGAGGTGGGCCACGACGGAGCTGGTCACGTACGAGTTGGGGGGTGCGCAATGAGAATGGACTCACTCCTTAGCGCCATTAGTCCCTAATAGCGTGTAGAAGGAAGATGGAAGGTAACGGCTCCTGAAATCCCTACATGAAGTTCCCGCAAGTCAAAACAGAAGGATGATGACAGAAGGGCCCAACGGTGCGGTACCCTGCCGAGAATGGAAAGAGTGGACGTAAGGACTCAACGATGTGGTACCTTACCGAGGAATGGAAACTACAAATGACTGGACTCGACGGAGTGGTGCCATGTCGGGGAAATGAAATTAAAGAACAAGGAGGCCCAATGGCACGGCACCAGGGTCCTAGTAAAAGTTGATTGCTAAACTTAATTGCATTGAAACGTATAATTTTGCACCTAGAACAATACTTAGAGAAATGCATTTTAGTACTTGAGACATTTGCACATAATAGATTGGTTTGGCATTTAAGTAATATTATTTGTATTTAGGCATTTGCACATGAGATATTATTTTGAGCATTTCAAATAATATAAACCTTATTTAGGAGCAAAGTAGAATCCTAAACTTGGACACCTAGTCAACCCCACCTTCACACAAATCTAGGAGTTAAGTGAAATATCTGGGGGACAAACATGAGCAAACTTAAGAATGTTGGTGCATCTCCTAGAGAAACTGACACTTGGATGGGTGAGTTGTTTTTAATTAAAGAGTTAATTAAATAATTATTTATGCATGAAGCGACATGTGTCACAGGGGATTTTCCTTTAAAATAAAATGAAGACTTTGGGGATGGGTAAAGGACCCAGACCTTGGATGACTACCGTAATTTTGAGTTACCTCATGACTTCCTGCTATTGAGGGTTTGGCTGGAAATCTTGGTGGGGGGAATCCCAAGCTGGGTTTCTTGATTATTGTGTGTGAGCTCTATGACCCAAAGCTTAAGGGAGGCCATGCGACTGAAAGCATGATCCTATGGTTGGGTGGCGAAGCTAACAGTTGCTTCGCCTATGGTTAAACAAGCTTTGCTGGAGGGATCCTACGGAAGACGCGGACGGCAGTAGACAAGATGGTATCAGAGACAGGTTATGGTTTGTTTAATTTGCTAAGTTATTCATTTATTTAGTTTATTTATCTAGTCATTATGCTTTCTAATCTCTTTTGTATCAAGTGGTTGAGTTTCAGGTTAAGCAGGAACGTCTCTACAGGAGGGGCCCTACATTTGGTATCAAAGCTAGGTTATGGTTTGTTTTAATTTGCTAAGTTATTCATTTATTTAGTTTATTTATCTAGTCATTATGCTTTCTAATCTCTTTTGTATCAAGTGGTTGAGTTTCAGGTTACCCTACAGGAGGGGACCTATATTTGGTATTAGAGCCAGGTTAAGCAGGAATGACCCTACAAGAGGGGCCCTACAATTGGTATCAGATCCGGTCGAGCCTTGAGGGCACCAGACTCATATTTCAACCGAGGGGTCTACGGTAAAATCGTGAAGGTTTGGAGGAGACCAATGGCAATGGCTGTATCAACAAACATCCGACGACAACTAGATCGACCATCGATATAGGTTACATTTCTATGTTTGAATGATGATTACATTGCATATTTATTAATGTCAAAGATGTAAGAAGTTTTATTTGTTTAACAGAAGAGATAGAAATCTGTTCTCAGTCAACTACGAAAAATGAGTGTTTTATGTATAGTTGTTATGGCCCAGACTTTATACAAATTTATAGTAATGAGTAAGAAGTTGTGATCTGATAACCTATTCTTTTAGATCTGTGTAAAAATTTAAATGTATCGCTATATATTTTTAATCCCTCTCAAATCGAACGATATTTAGAATCTCTGTAAAAATTTTAATGGATCAATGTATATTTTTAATTCTTCTCAGTTCGAAATATATTTGAAACTCTGAAAAAGACCTAAACGGATCGCTATATATATTTCGATCTCTGTCAATCCGCAATACATTGAATATCTGTAAGAGAAAAATTAAATAGATCGATATATTTTACCTCTGTCCATTCGAAATGTAGTTTTTAAATCTCTGTAATTTTTTTTTATGGATCGCTATATATTTTTTATGAATCTCTGTGTACAGTCCTAATTTTAGCGTTTCCAAATCGGATCCATTGTCATTTTTTTTAACTCTGTTTACATCCCTAATTTTTAATGTTTCCAAATCCGTCTTTGCAGAATTCGATTGGGTATGAACCAATCCTTTGTAACCTCCTATGTATTAAAATTTTTTAAACGGTGAAAACGCTGTGTCATTATCCATGGGCACTTACTGTGCGTCTATTTTAATTTGAATGGCCTTCCTCAAGATTTGTAATCCAATTTATCCACCGCCGTTTTCCAGGGTTCATGTCTTAACTGTAATCTAAATCCCTAAAAAATTATCTGTGTGTTTATTCCGAATTCAAGGTGTTTCCAGATTTGTTCATCAAGAAGTTGTTGAGGTCGAATATTGCAATCTCTGGTAGCTATTCCACTGAGCGCTCCAGATTTGTTCATCAAGAAGTTATTCGAGATCGAATTTATTTTAAATTTGTTGCTTTGCAATCTGTTTTGGAGTTTCCAGATTTCCTCATCAGAGAATCGATTGGAATGAATTATTTAGATCTCTGCTTAATTACTGGATCGCTCAATCCCACAACTTCAGTTGATAAACCGTTGATGTATTTAATCTATGTTTATGTGATCAGAAATTTAGATCTTCTCTGTGTGATAATGCTGACTGGACATATCGCGTCGGATTGCTGAACTACTTATTCACGGTGATGAATTAAATTACCCTGGCAGGATCCAATCTGTGTTATTTTATTATCTTTAATGTAATCCCTGTGTATTGATCAACGCGGTGCACTCGGGATTCATCGGAGTACTGTAGCCTCACCTGTCATTATATATAACTGTTGATATAATAATTTGAAAAGTTGGCATTTGACATATATTGGTAATTAATATGTAAAATTTCGAAGGTTATCATTGGATATATATATATATATATATATTTTGGTATTAATATATATTTTGGAAAGTTCCAGTTTTGACATATATTGTATTTATTATATAAAATTTTTGGAAGGTTGTGATTTGATATATATGTATTGGTATTTAATATATATATTTTGGAAAGTTGGCATTTGATATATAGAGAGAGTAAAATATGGAGATTTTGATAACCATTTTGATTATGTGACAAGATATTCTAGAATACAAAAATATTTTTCATTGACTATGTTCATAAATTTTACATTCATATTGTTGTATGAAAAGAATGAATTCTGTTAATATGCATTTAGGGTAGTTATAGTTAAATATCGGAACGGAGGCTTAGTGTACTCAAACTATGATTAGATTCAGGGATCAAATTTGAATGGTAGGGTCCCATTTCACTTTGAAGGGTTATGAGATATTGAACCCTTCAACATTGACATGTAAAAATAAATAATTCTTTTCATTTGAAAATATAATTATATATCAAAATTTCATTATTTATTAAAAGTAATGTAATTAAATTTTTTAATATAGTAATAATATTTGCAATATTCACTTTTAAGATTTTAATAAACAATGTTTATAATAGATTGTTTGTTTTGAAAAAAATTATTCAATCACATTTTCACTGTAAGACCTCCATCAATTTCATAAAAATCTAAGTAGTTTTTACACTTCCAAATAATGTCAATAGAAATAGATTTTTATTTTTCTTAAACTTTGCCAAAATCATTTTGAAATTGAAAAAAACTCCAATATCATAACAAAAGAACATTTTGAAATTGAAAATAACTCAAAAATCACAACCAAATAACATAATATGATATATGCAAAGTGTGAGCCTCTAATAGCTACAATCAGCAGTTCTACCCTTCTTCAAACTTCGTTTGGTTGTGCTCACTAGTCATAAAGATAGGGCAATTGGTCGTGCTAATGGGTAAGGATAGGGTAATTTAGAAGTGAAGGAAAAATTCATGGAAATATGGAAAATAAACAAATTAATAATGAAAATAACTAATTGGATAAAAGAAGACATTATTTTAAATTTTTAATTTGTAAGAAAAACAATTGAAAAGTAAAAGCAAAATATTGAAAAGATTCTCAATCTAAAGAGGAGTTTGTAAATGATGGTTGCACCAAACCAATATTCATGGCAATTGATAAATTGAAGCTATTTCAATATTTATCTTGGAAAAAACCACCAAAGAGAACAAGATATTAATGCTTACTTTATGTCAAAATTGAGTTAAATGGGTGTGTAAACGATTTTTTTTTAAAAGAGTTGTCTAAAAATTTGAGGACTTTACTTTTCATTCTTCATAATTCATAATAGACTCATCTCTCTCAAAATCCCCGTTCCATCTTGATTGTGCCATTTCAACACCTTATATTTAGAATGTCAACAATTCCAACTAGATTTTGGTGAAAAATATCATTAAAAAATAAAATCTTTAAATTATGAAAACATGACTTTCTCTTCTTCAAAATCCATTTTTGATTGCATAAATAACATAAATAGATTTAGGACATACAAAAACCCTGATTGTGATATCTCAACCCCTTATTTTTACTATGCCAACATTTCCAACAAACTTTTCGAAAAAACCAATTTGTTAAGAAAAAATACATACAAATCATATAAACCATGTTGAGATTGATATCTATGAAGATTTCTTACAGAGTTATTATTACATGAAATTTATATTTTTTTCAGAAAAGGGTAATGCCAGAAGGAAAACATGGGTTAGACAGTGATAGTCTAATGTATTCATTTTTCTACCTCAAAAATTGCAAGAAACCAGATTTTACAATTGCTCCTACAAGTTAAATTGAATTCGACTAAAACATGTAAGTTAAGTATTTTACTTCAAGTAGGAGATAATCTCCTTCAAGGATTTTACAGATAAATAAAAATTTAAGGCAAATTTCCATTTCATTTGCACCTACATTTTTTAGGTCAAGTTAAACCAAAAGAAAATCAAAATTAGGTCTCGGACTGAAATTTAAACTAAAATTATTTTAATCACCATTGGCAAACATCCGAATTATTTTAAACGCAGAGAAGCTTCTTATAAGAGGTTCAATGTTAAATCTTGCATGCTTATTTTAAGCATAACGTTCAAGAATAGGGGAACTTTGGTTACCTTGGTGTCCAAACTCAGTGAAAATATCCAACGAAGAGTAAATGATGGACTACAAACTTGCAACAACATCCAATTTGATCCACAACAAAGTAGACTAGAGTTGTAACTTTAATATTTAAATAGCTTTAATCCAAAAGAGAAAACTACAAAAAATAATGTTAAGTAGCTCAAATTTTATAGCTAAGCAAATGTCACTCCGTCTGATCAAATAAATCTACAATCTAAAAACAAAGCAGAGCATTTCAACTTGAAGGGATAGCTGACAGTCCAAGGTAATTTAGTTTATTAGAAACCTAATCCATCTGGACATAGGAACTACAAAACGTAACATGTTCAAAGGGATGGAGAAAATCGACATATCTCAACGAAAGCAAATAGAAAAAGGGTCAAATATTACCCTCTAAATTCTAGTGAGGAGTGGATCTGCCCTTTGAAACTCCATCCAATAGATGCAGTCTAGAGTTGAATGTATAAATGCAACCCTGTTGTTGAATGTGCATCCGACCACTACATTTCCACACTTGTAATCTGTTATTCCAATCTTCGAAGAAATGTTGTAGTTTTTGTCTTCATCCTGCACATGTTGGCCAAATTTCTACTTAGTCAGTGAATTTCCCAATCACATGGACTTGCCACTAGCCAAGCCTTGCCTTAGATACAACAATGTCGTCGTGTTGATGTATATGTAACTTCGGAATGTATTTCATCTGTGTATTTTATATATATTCATTGTACCCTTATAAGAGATGTGTTATTCCTCTATAAGGAAGTGTCGTCATGTGGATTGACAAGTGTCGCAAGTGTGTGTACTTGCTGATGGATTATTAGACCACCATGTGGGGTCGGCCCTGAATTATATATAATATAATGTGGATGTATCTAGATAGACAAGTCGGCCCCATAAGGTCACTGGGCAAAAAGGTTAGTATAAATAGAGATCGGAGATCTCTATTTTACTCATTCGGAAAAGCAACTCACTCTCACTTGAAAAGTGGCACACTAGTGAGGAGGAGGATCATCTGCTATTGGGAGACTATCTCAGTGTTATTTGGTTGTACTTTTTGTTGAGCCATTTCTCTCTCTATCTCTGAGGAAGTTGTGGGGTTTTTCACCTTAGGGTTTTCCCCACGGAAACTCTGTGTCTCTTGTCTTCATGCTTTTGATTCTTGTGATGCTTGTCATGTTGTGATTGTCATGCATTGATATACTGTAGATGTTATTCTCTCAGCAAAGATCCTAGAGTATTGTGAATTAATGCTCAAAATTTAACATGGTATCAGAGCTAACCTGAGAAGAAGACATTTTGCAGTGACGGAAGCTTGAGTTCCTTGTTTATTGGGTTTCTCTCCATAAATTTTTGAAAATCAGTATAGTAGATTGACTCTACTCATCAAGGCACATCTATCTGTCCAATCAGAACTCGGTTCTGAGCATTTTCAGATTTGGCCCTAAAAAATAGGGTTTCCACAAAAATAGGAATTTCTGGAATCTGAAGACACAGCTGGAAGCTCCTTGCAAAACGCGAAGTTTAGAGCTTTGGATCGAGATTTTTGGCTGGGTAGATCTCCAGGAAACTCAAACCCTAATTCAGGGCTCTCTCTAGTGAACCCGGGAGGACAAAAAGGCAATTTTGAAGGGCAAGACTTTGCTGATCTCAATTTTTGAATGTACCAGGCTTATCAGCTCACCAAGGCGCATCTTTCTATCCTTTCAGAAATTTGAAATTCACATTTGAATTTTTAGGGTTTCTTTGACAAACCCTAATCCGAGACCAGATCCAGTTTTCAGCACTTCAAGTGGTAAGATCTAAATCTTTTCTATTTCCATTTGAAGTACTCTTGAAGATGTCTCTCCACACCAAGCTTGAGGATAATATTGAAGGGGCTGATAACTTCCGAGCCTGGAAGTAAAGGATTGGGTTAATCCTAGAAGAAAATGAGTTGGACTCATATGTGAAAGAAGACATCGCTATCCCAGAGGATGAAGAGGCCAAGGAATTGCACAAGAAGAACTTGGTCAAGGCAAAGAGAATCATTGCTGATTCTATCAAAGACCATCTCATACCCCATGTGTCTTCTCTTAAGACACCCAAGGAGATGTTTGAATCTTTGACCAAGCTGTTTGAAGGGAAGAACATAAATCGGAAGATGACCCCGCGGAACCAATTGAAAGGAGTAAAGTTTCAGAATGGAGAAACCATTCAATCTTATTTTTCAAGGGTCTCCTAGATCAAGGAACAACTAGAAGCAGTGGATGAAATGGTGGAGAATGGTGAAGTGGTGATGACCACTCTAAATGGCCTACCCAGGTCATGGGATTCCTTTATCCAAGGAATTTGTGCAAGGAAGAAGTTGATCTCCTTTAGTAGACTATGGGAAGAATGCTCACAAGAAGAAGCAAGGCTTGTGGCACAAGAATAAAAGATGGGGAATGAAGATCAAGCTCTCACACCTCACACCAAGAAAGGGAAGTCCAAGAGAGAGCCATCTCACTCCAAGAGATCTTCACATCACTTCAAAGAAAGAAGAATATGCTTCACCTGTAATGAGAAAGGGCATATTGCCATAAATTGTCCCAAGAACAAGAAGGACAACAACATCTCCAACAAGAAGAAGAAGGGTAGCAAAAGAAGGTTTCATGCTCATGCTGCCGAAGATGATGAACCCCCAAAGAAGAAGGCTAGGGCAGAAAGTGATAGTAATGATGATTCATCAAGTGAAGAAGAGTATGTGCTAATCTCTGCTCTCACAGGTACCATCTCTCATGGTTGTAATGATTGGTTGATTGATAGTGGGGCTTCCAAACACATGACTGGGTTTAAGGAATCTTTTGTGAATCTATATGAACATGAATCACCCCATAAGGTGAAACTTGGGGATGATTATCAATACCCAATCAAAGGAAGTGGTGAAGCCTCCTACAACCTAGATTCTGAAAAATCCTTTAAGATGAAAGAAGTACTTTATGTACCTGGGCTCAAGAAGAACTTACTCTCCATCTCTGCATTGGATGCAAAAGGTATGAGGGTTGCATTTGTGGATGGACAAGTCCTAATGTGGCCAAAGGGAAAGACCATAGATGATGTAGTAGTGATTGGAGAGCAAGAGGGAGGCTTGTATAAATTGAAGGGACAACCTGAACATGCCATGGTGCATGAATCCATGGAGCCAAGTGAACTTTGGCATAGAAGACTAGCTCATATGCACTATAGAGCACTTCCACTTGCAAGCAAGGAAGTAGAGGGTCTTCCTGAAATCAAGACCAAATATGAAGGTGTTTGCAAAGGATGTGCAAAAGGGAAGAACATTAAGAAGGATTTTCCAAGCAGTGAAAGCAAGGCAGAAGACATCCTAGAAATCATTCACTCAGATGTATGTGGCCCTATGTCATCCAGTTCCCTGAGTGGGTATGTCTACTATGTCTCATTTATTGATGACTTCTCCAGGAAGACTTGGGTATACTTCGTGAAGAACAAAGATGAGGTGTTTGATAATTTTGAGGAATTCAAAACCTTGTTGGAGAATCAAACTGACAAGAAGATCAAAACATTCAGATCCGACAATGGTGGAGAATTCACCTCAGGTGACTTCAAGGAGCTTTGCAGTGATTCAGGGATTAAGAGGGAGTTGACTGCTCCTATAATCCTCAACAGAATGGAGTTGCAAAAAGGAAGAACAGAACTATCATGGAAGCAGCAAGGGAAATGCTTCATGACCAAGATCTACCTATGCATCTATGGGAAGAAGCAGCTAGAACAGCTGTATATGTGCAGAACAGAACACCCCACAAGATATTGGACAACAAGACACCATAAGAGGTCTTTTTTGGTAAGAAACCTGAAGTCAGCCATCTTAGAATATTTGGTTGTCCAGTATATACTCATGTCCCAAAGGAAAAGAGGACTAAACTAGATCCTTTAGGAAAGAAGGGTATCTTTGTGGGTTACAGTGAAAGCTCGAAGGCTTACAGAATATACTTTTCAGGGTTCAAGAAGATTGATGTCAGTAGGGATGTAACATTTGATGAAAACTCAACATTCATCAAATCAAGGAATGCACCCATCGAAGTTTATGAAGAACCTAAGGAAACGAGATTTCAAGGCACTACCATGACTGAAGCAGTTCCAGAAGTTGTTCGTGAAGTTGAAGATCCACAGGAACCTGTAGATCCACCCCGTGAGGATAACCCTCACAAGAGGAAACATGCATGGGATAGAGAGCTCATTCAAGATGCAGAAAGATTTGGCATTCCAGAAGAAGAACACAGAGCAAAGAAGAGAACCAGATCACAGACCAGCTATGTTGCTTTACTCTGTGACATTATGAACCAAGAGCCTTCCAGTTATGAGAAGCAGCAGAAAAGAAAGAATGGAAGGATGCCATGGTTGAGGAATACCAATCAATAATGAAGAATGATGTTTGGGATGTTGTCCCAAGACCTAAAGAGAAGTCTGTTGTGACTTCCAAATGGATCTACAAAATCAAGCATGTTGCAGATGGTAATGTGGAGAAATACAAAGCAAGATTCGTAGCTCGTGGATTCTCTTAGAAAGAGGGAATAGATTATGAAGAAACTTTTGCACCTATAGCCAGGTATACTTCCATCAGAACAGTACTTGCCCTGGCTGCAGTGATGAAATGGAAAATACACCAAATGGATGTCAAGACAGCTTTCTTGAATGGTGTAGTTGAAGAGGAAGTATGTGTGGAACAACCACTAGGTTTTGAAATACATGGCAGGGATTCATATGTGTGCAGATTGAAGAAAGCATTGTATGGCTTGAAGCAAGCTCCCAGAACCTGGTATGGTAGGATGGACAGTTTCCTATCTAGTTTGGGCTTTACCTTTACCAAAAGTAAAGTGGATTCCAACCTTTACTACAAGGTTGAGGAAGGGAATCCTGTGATTCTACTCCTGTATGTGGATGACTTATTTGTAACAAGAGATGACAGACTGATTGCAGATACTAAGAGGAAGCTTGCTACTGAATTTGATATGAAAGATTTGGGAATGATGCACTATTTCCTAGGTATGGAGGTGTGACAAAGTGCAGGTGGGATCTTCCTTGGTCAAGGGAAGTACACAGTGGATATATTGAAGAGATTTGGGATGATGGATTGAAAAGCCATGGCCACACCTATGGCATCGAATCTGAAGCTACTATGTGATGCTTCATCTAAGCCGGTTGATGTCTCCATGTATCGTCAGATGATTGGGTCCTTGATGTACCTGACGAACACGAGACCGGATATTTGCTTTGCTATGAACACATTGAGCCAGTTCCTGATAGATCCAAGGAGTGTTCACCTGATTTCTATAAAGCATGTTTTGAGGTATCTGAAGGGTACAGTGGATTATGGGCTCAAGTATGAAGCGAATCAAAAGTTCAACCTGCAAGGTTATGTTGATTCAGATTGGGCTGGCAGTGCTGCAGATAGGAAGAGCACATCTAGGTGTTGCTTCAGTATGGGATCAGGTGTGATCTCTTGGTTTAGCAGGAAGCAGCCCTGTGTAGCACTGAGTACAGCTGATGCAGAGTATGTTGCAGCTTGTTCAGCTAGTTGTGAGGCAGTATGGCTACGGAAGCTACTGTCTGAGTTATTTGATCTCCCGTTGGATGCTACTGGTATTTTCTGTGATAACCAGAGTTGTGTGAATCTATCCGAGAATCCAGTGTTTCATGACAGGTTGAAACACATAGAGATCAAATATCACTATATCAGGGATATGGTGCAGAGAGGAGCCGTGAATCTCCTGTATGTTGCGATGGACGAGCAGATTGCAGATGTGCTGACAAAGCCACTAGCCAGGGTGAAGTTCGAGTACTTCAGAGAGAGGCTTGGCGTTCTTCAAATCGAGGACACTTCGAGGAAGAAGTGATGGACACATTTGCTGAAGCCATTCCAAGCATGTTGGAAGGGGGATCCTTCACATGGCTGTGGATGTAAGCGATGGATGATGAGCATCAGGATGATGTTCTGGTTTCTGCTTGGATATGATCAGTTCGATCATTATATGTATGCATCATGTTGGATGTTGGATATGATCAGTTGGATCATTTATATGTATGTATGCATCATGTTGGATGCTGGATATGATCAGTTGGATCATTTATATGTATGTACGCATCATGTTGGATGCTGGATATGATCGGTTGGATCATGTGTATGTATTTTGTATACGCATCATGTTGGATGCCGGATATGATCGGTTGGATCATGTGTATGTATTTTGTATGTACGCATCATGTTGGATGCTGATGGATACATTGTGCGGATCATGTATCTTTGTATGATCAGGTAGATCATGTATGTTGATGGATACATTGTGTGGATCATGTATCTTTGTATGATCAGGTAGATCATGTATGATGATGGATACATTGTGTGGATCATGTATCTATGTATGTATCAGGTGGATACTTGGTGTGCATCATATGGATGCATTGTATGATCAGGATGATCGTGGATGATGAGCTTCTCCAGATGACATGCAGCAGGATGTTGCAGTGATTATGATCAGGATGATCATGTGTACACCAGGATGATGTTTGATGAGTATCAGATGATACTTTGTGGCCGTGGATCAGGTTGTGCAGGTAAGCATGTAATTTGTGCCCTGGGAGATTTGCAGATGGTCTTTCGAGGTTTTTTCTATGGCATGTAATTCGGTGCCCTGGGAGATCTGGCAAATGCTCTTTCGAGGTTTTACTTGGGAGGACATGTAATTTGTGCCCTGGGAGATCTGCAGATAGTCTTTCGAGGTTTTGCCTATGGCATGTAATTCGGTGCCCTGGGATATCTGGCAGATGCTCTTACGAGGTTTTTTCCTATGGCATGTAATTTTCTCCTGGGAGATCTGGACAGGATGAAAAAGGCCTTGATGCTTCAGCCAGGTTTTGCCATGACCACATGTAATTTGCTCCTGGGAGATTTGGACAGGATGAAAAAGGCCTCAGATGCTTCAGCCAGATTTTGTGGTGAGATCACATGTAATGTGCTCCTGGGAGATCCGACAGGTAGAGCCATGTGCTCGTAACAGCCTGGGATGCTTCAGCCAGGTTTTGTGATGGGTCACATGTAATGTGCTCCTGGGAGATCCTACAGGTAGAGCTGTGTGCTCGTAATAGCCTGGGATGATGCAGCCAGGTTTTGTGATGCACGTAATAAGTCCTAAGGATTCCACAGTATGGCCAGTGATGATGAAGACCTGCAGGTGGTGGGCCTACATCCAGTATGAAAAAGGACTGGCTCTGTAGAACTTCCTATGACGAGTAGAGTCAGAGATTGGTTGAGATAGTAGTAGTAGTGACGATGATGATGACGATGATCCAGAGAAGAAGACTTGTCTAGCAGATCTGTGTCGAGAAATACCTTCCTAGTTAAGAGGGAGTGTTGATGTATATGTAACTTCAGAATGTATTTCATCTGTGTATTTTATATATATTCATTGTACCCTTATAAGAGATGTGTTATTCCTCTATAAGGAAGTGTCGTCATGTGGATTGACAAGTGTCGCAAATGTGTGTACTTGCTGATGGGTTATTAGACCACCATGTGGAGTCGGCCCTGAATTATATATAATATAATGTGGATGTATCTAGATAGACAAGTCGGCCCCATAAGGTCACTGGGCAAAAAGGTTAGTATAAATAGAGATCGGAGATCTCTATTTTACTCATTTGGAAAAGAAACTTACTCTCACTTGAAAAGTGGTGCACTAGTGAGGAGGAGGATCATCTGCTATCAGGAGACTATCTCAGTGTTATTTGGTTGTACTTTTGGTTGAGCCATTGCTCTCTCTATCTCTGAGGAAGTTGTGGGGTTTTTCACCTTAGGGTTTTCCCCACGAAAACTCTGTGTCTCTTGTCTTCATGCTTTTGATTCTTGTGATGCTTGTCATATTGTGATTGTCATGCATTGATATACTGTAGATGTTATTCTCTTAGCAAAGATCCTAGAGTATTGTGAATTAATGCTCAAAATTTAACACGTCGCTCACCAGTGATCACAAGGAAATGCTCAAATCCTAAAGAGAGAACTTTCTCTGGTAAGGATCGGAAGCTGAAACCATAGAAATACTTACAATGCAAAAATTTCTCTGTTAAGGATTGAAAGTTACAACGCAATCTCAATAAAGATAAAACCCCACAAAATTAGCATTAGTTTTGTCCAATGTCGATTGTGAGTTATCTTAAGAGCTATGAACAATGAAGTAGCAAAACCCACCTGAATATCAACAAAAAATAACCCAAAAAAACCATTGGGTATCAAAATCTAGCCCTAACTACAACACCCAAGACACTAAAACAAGCTAACATATCGGCATTGAAGAATCCCAATAATCTATACAACCCAAAATCTAGATATCTACTAGAAATTCTCAGTGAAATGGATGCAAAAAAACCTCCACGGTTCCACCTACTCTAGCACCTTGCTCTTCTCCTATTTCTTCTCCCATTGACGCAAAAATAGCTCAACTATATCTACTACCTTGTTCTTCTCTGGGGTAGGACCTCTGTTAACTAGCTATCCCGAGTAAGTTATCAAATCTATTCACGATCCTAGCATTTAGTTTCACATCCTATACTCAGGTTTTATCACGTGAAGAAGAAGATGGAAAACCGAGTTAGCAGCCTCTCACCGAGGTTTAATTAAGTTTGGTGATGCCATTAAATGCTTTTAACACTTAATCAAACACATAACTTAGTAACTTGTAAGCTAATACAATAAGATCATATTAGCAATAGCAATGCTGACCGACCAATCGAGTCACTTGACACATGTCTCCAACTCACCGAGCCCACTCTTCCCACTAGGACGAAGGTCAAAGGGAACTCGGTAGTCTCCAACTCCCTAGACTCTGAGTCTCCTACTAAATCACTGATAACCCTTGGACAGGGAAAATTTGGAGCTACCCTTCTGTTGCAAATTTACACAGCCGTGTTGAATTTCATTATTGAAGAGCTTCACATAAAATTAACTTTTTTTGCATGGTAAAATTCATTGTGGCCTTCTATGACAGGTAAAATGGCCTTTGAAGGGCACTGAAGGCTTCAAATTTGAAGCCTGATTAGATCCTTGATTTTAATAATATGTAATTATGGTAGTTGCAATCAAAATTCCTGAACAGAGACTCAGATTATTTTATGAAATGGCGTTAACATTATTAACTCCAGCTTACACTTGGACTTGTGGTCGTATAGTTATGTATTATGACTCTTTCGAGTTAAAGTATTTATTTGTTAAACCGGTCGGTCATGCATTTATTATTGTACAGAGTTGGTTAAAACAAATTTGATTTATATTTCATGATGATAGAAATTTATAGATATATTCATATATATTGATGAATAGCCATGTAGTAAAGAATATCCTATTTCAACTTTAGTTTAAGGAGTGATAGACAACGTAGATTTCTTTTTGAAACCAATTTGTAAAGGAAGCTAAAACTCGTGTACGGGACATGGTATCCTTTTAGTCGAAAAGGGGTTTCTAGTAATTATGTCATTGCCTTTTTATAGTTAGAACATGGAAACTTAAATGTATTTTATTGCTGTAGAAAATTGGGTTAGGAAGTGCGTTGGTATAAGTGATATCAAATTCAGCGTAGGAGTAAAAGATAACATAGATACCATCGCACCTTTATTTGTTTAAAAGTTTATATTAATATGAGTAACTTGGTATCAATTTTTTTTTTTTAGTCAAAAAGATTGAGTGATTTGTAGTAAGCATCATTACTATATTTAAGAGTTAGAAGTAAAGAAGAGATTGTCATAGCTTAATGTTATAATTCCTGATGTTATGGTCTATTTTGGGTGAATTTACTAAATGATGGAAAATTGATAAATTCTAAAATGATGCTACATCGAGATGCTCAGGGAATGAAAAAGTACAAACTCGATGTGACAATGACAACGGTAAAGGAAGAATTTTGATTTGGAAAGTCCACCGAGAGGGTCAAATGAAGACGATTTTCGTAAAACAAAGTATGGAGGAGAGTAGCATAATAAAATAAATGCAATGATGCTAACCATGGGACATGGTGAAGCCTCATTAAGAAGACAAATAGTCCTCGAGATGGAACTCGATGAGGCTAGGAAAACACACATAGTGCGACTTGATGAGTTTGTCGAAGTAGTCCTATGACAACAGAAATGACAAAATGGGGTAAGGACGTGATAAGCTCATTAACCTTGACATGATGTTACTGACGGAAGGACTATGAATTAAAGATTTATATTTTCGACTAAGCCACTATGTTCTGACACTTGGAATCTTATCAAATTAAGAACCAACATTTAGGGATTTGGAGGTAATCATATGGAATTTGGTTTTTGGACTATTTGAGAGTCTCTCCTCATTTGTTAAGACTGTAATTATATCTTACATATATATATTTGACTGAATACCTTATGATGGATAACCAATTAGATTGGAATCCTTGCTTGGATTTATTATGTTGATCGATGATTTGATAAACTATTCGGTGGTTATTGACGCAATGCATCTTGTAGATAATTTGGACATCCTGAATGTTCGTAGATGGCTAGGAGGTATAGAAAATTCTGAGTTGGTACTGAATATTATGAAGGTATTATTGGATTTGCATTATGCTAAACTACAATTGAGTTCCTGAGGATGTATTGGAACCATACTAGATAATATAGGAACTAATGAATTTAACCACTTGTGCTTATAGCCATGATTGTTTGAGAAAAATAGAAGAAAATGACAAGAAGATGAGAATAGAAATTAAGATAAAAGCCTAGTGTCGAAAGTACAAGAACAAAAATTAACTTCGGGACGAAGTTCGATTTATGAGGGGGTGTATGTAATGCCCCTAGAATGACTGTGGACCTTAAGGGCACCTGTTAAGTGACCCGACTGAACAAATTCGATATAGTGATCTCTTGAGCCTTGTTATGTCTTAAATGATTGAGGAAAACCTGAAGATGTGAATGACAACAATAATTGATAAATGAATTAAGGAATTAAATTATATGTGTGGAGTGGGATAATTGATTGATTACATCTTGCTTAATGATTACCCTTGATTGACGACAATAATTGATAAATGAATTAAGGAATTAAATTATATGTGTGGAGTGGGATAATTGATTGATTACATCTTGCTTAATGATTACCCTTAATTGATCAAGTCAAAGTGCAGTGGGAGAGTGATAGAACTAGCTCTGCGACTTGGGAGGATGCAACTAAGATGCGTCATAGCTTTCAATTTTTATTCTAAACTTTGGGACGAAGTTCTAAATAAGTAGGGGTGTATGTAGTGCCCCTAGACTACTGTAGACATTGAGGGCACCTGCTGAGTCACCCGATTGTTTGAAACATTAATAAAATAAGCCTATGATTTTATTTTGAGTATATTTACGATTACGATTGATTGATATATGTGCATTTGGATAGTTATTGTGAATGGATGATTTCATGTTGTTTAACGATTAACTTTGATATGAAAACTCTACATATGAATGATGCTTAACGACTAGCTGTGTAATTGATTATGTGATTAGAGGAATGAGTAATGATTGAGTAAATTATAGATGCTTAATGAAGCAACAGATTTATAAATCAAATTGTGATTATTGAGGACAGTGCTACTAATTTACATTTCTGAGAATTGTGTGTAGCGGCAGGTGAAATGGTTCACCGATGGACACACAAAGGAATATGAAGGGTCGTAGATTATGGGTAAATCACACACAAGGAGAGCAACGACAATGTCGACTTCCAATGGAATACCATGCTTGAGCAGATAAGCACTGATATGCTTGCTCAAGAGGAAAGCGTCAGGGCGTACGAGGTGGGCCACGACGGAGCTGGTCACGTACGAGTTGGGGGGCACGCAGTCAAAACGGACTCACTCCTTAGCGCCATTAGTCCCTAATAGTGTGTAGACGGAAGATGGAAGGTAACGGCTCCTGAAATCCCTACATGAAGTTTCCGCAAGTCAAAACGAAAGGATGACGATAGAAGGGCCCGACGGTGCGGTACCCTGCCGAGAACGAAAAGAGTGGACGCAAGGACCCAACGATGTGGTACCTTGCCGAGGAATGGAAACTATGGATGATTGGACCCGATGGAGTGGTGCCATGTCGGGAAAATGAAATTAAGGAACAAGGAGGCCCAATGGCACGGCACTAGGGTCCTAGTAAAAGTTGATTGCTAAACTTAACTGCATTGAAACGTATAATTTTGCACCTAAAACAATACTTAGAAAAATGCATTTTAGTACTTGAGACATTTGCACATAATAGATTGGTTTAGCATTTAAATAATATTATTTGTATTTATGCATTTGCACATGAGATATTATTTTGAGCATTTATAATAAAATAAACCTTATTTAGGAGCAAAGTAGAATCCTAAGCTTGGACACCTAGTCAACCCCACCTTCACACAAATCTAGGAGTTAAGTGAAATATCTGGGGGACAAACATGAGCAAACTTAGGAATGTTGGTACATCTCCTAGAGAAACTAACACTTGGATGTGTGAGTTGTTTTTAATTAAAGAATTATTTATGCATGAAGCGACATGTGTCGCAGGGGATTTTCCTTTAAAAGGAAGACTTTGGGGATGGGTAAAGGACCCAGACCCTAGATGACTATCGTAATTTTGAGTTACCTCATGACTTGCTGCTATTGAGGGTTTGGCTGGAAATCTTGGTGGGGGGGAATCCCAAACTGGGTTTCTTGATTATTATGTGTGAGATCTACAACCCAAAGCTCAGGGGAGGTCATGCAACTGAAAGCATGAGCCTATGGTTGGGTGGTGAAGCTAACAGTTGCTTCGCCTATGGTTAAACGAGCTTTGCTGGAGGGATCCTATGGAAGACGCGGATGGCAGTGGATAAGATGGTATCAAAGACAGGTTATGGTTTGTTTAATTTGCTAAGTTATTCATTTATTTAGTTTATTTATCTAGTCATTATGCTTTCTAATCTCTTTTGTATCAAGTGGTTGAGTTTCAGGTTAAGCAAGAAGGACCCTACAGGAGGGGCCCTACATTTGGTATCAGATCCAGGTTATGGTTTATTTTAATTTGCTAAGTTATTCATTTATTTAGTTTATTTATCTAGTCATTATGCTTTCTAATATCTTTTGTATCAAGTGGTTGAGTTTCAGGTTAAGCAGGAAGGACCCTACAGGAGGGGCCCTACATGGCTGCAAGCTTCAAGGTACTCAATGTACTCTAAGTCTCGATTCCAGAATAAAGGAGTTGGATTCGATGGAATGAAACTCACTGGAAGGAGGGCATTAATGAATCTCCCATAAACCAACACGGGGTAACAGCTACGCTAAAAGATTTGGAAGAACTCGGACTAAAAGATCGAACTGTATGGGATGGCCGACATGCAATAGTCAAGAGATATGAGGAGAGGCGGATTATGGTTTCAATACTTCCTTTGAACAAGATCATGAGCAGATGGATAGACTCAGGAAGCACAGACTCAATTACTAGATGATAATAATACTTTGTGATGCAGGAGGCATGAAAAAAGGCTCCATAATGACTAGAATCTTAACCAGCCGTTGGAGTAAGATCTGAGAAATGAGTACAACTCCTAAGGTCTTACTAATGTCCCAACTCATGATGAACGAAGTGGAGATGAATGCTATGTTCAAAGGCGACACGACAACTTCCAATAAGAAGTAATAAATATTTTCCATCCGACTTTTTCAGTTATATGATCTTTTTAGTCTTTTTCATATTATGAAAGCTTGAAAAAGAATAAAATTGCTTATAGTACAACAAGTGAGGGAATGAGTGTCAAGTGAAATCAAACTAGTTTCAAGTAGTGGAACATACCTATGATCAATGCAAGGAAGCATGTGCAAGATGTGGACACTTGGGGGGGTGTTCCATCAAGGTAAAGGGTCGTCAAGCTGTGAAAGATAATTGAAGGCTCTGCTTGGCTTAGAAGGTAAATTTCTCAGGAACATGGATAATAACTGTGAAAAATGGGAGCTGGCACAAGGATCAAAAGGCAAGCAGGATAATGCAATGCTATCACAACTCGACATAAATGGGGATTCCTCCTGGGAGATGGCCAGAATAAAATGAAGTAGAGTATGAGTCTTCATCACAATGTCATGGCGTGACTACAAAGGACTCCCAATCCTAAGGAGAAACAATAGCATGGGTGCCAAAATGCATAAAAGGATCTAACTAGGGCACCCATGGTCGGACAAGCCCTACCACTAAATAACGACACTTCTAAAGCAGCATAGAGGTTCTGTGTCAGTTAAAAAGTGGGGTCGCACCTAAGGTTTATGAAAGTGGTCATAAGGTCGATGCAAAAATGCAGGCGAAATGAAATCCTAACCTATATGCCAGGTGTAGAAAATACCTGCCGAAGGCGCGAAACGGTTGAAAAATCCACTCTCGTTGGAAAAAACTACTCAAAAAGGCACTCTACAATGATATATTAGTCCAAAACAGCTCAAAAACGACAAAAAATATAGGAAAGTGGGTTTGAAAAATTATAAATAGTAAAAATAAATTACTTTTACCATTCCATTTTCACTTTTCACCCAACATAGTGCTTTTGGTTAGTTTTTACCCTCGATCTTCAGTTGTTGATTCTGGGATTTACAGGCGTCAAAATCACAAGCCATCTGGATCAGGTTGGTGCTCTCACTCTTCTCTTCATTTCCATGGTTTTTATTTTTGTTTTTAATGGTCAATTTTTTAGTTTTTTCCATGGGATACACTAATTTTTCGCTGTACGCGAGCTAAAACTATATGGGTCACGTGGAGGGATTTTTGCTCCCGGTCAACGCATGTGTTGACCGCGTATACACGCGACTGTATACAAAATAGCCCACATACAGCGCCGTGAGTGATATAAATTAAACACATGGGCACTAAAAAAATGCATGGTTTTGCTTCCAGGATGGTCCTAGAATGGAGAGAGAGAGAACATGACATTGTCGATCCGTACGTATGCGAAGACCTGGCCACCCAACAAGCATTGAAAGCTTGTGGGTTATACAAATTCTG
Organism: Larix kaempferi; assembly: GCA_027924585.1. Taxonomy (NCBI): domain Eukaryota; kingdom Viridiplantae; phylum Streptophyta; class Pinopsida; order Pinales; family Pinaceae; genus Larix; species Larix kaempferi. The sequence goes on from BSBM01000877.1 coordinate 14,798,966, forward strand.
GAGCATCGGGGGTTTGAGGGCCCAAAACTGATTGCTCACTCAGTTGGTCAACTATTGGGATGCATAAGCACAACATTTTGATCTAGATGGGCAACCACTTCCATTGGAGGTGGAAGATATATACTTCATCACTGGTTTGTCCCGCCGAGGGGAGACAACAAGTCTTAGATCTCGGAGCGTCAGAGGAGGAATCACCATCAATTATTACATCGACAGGTACTGTATCGCTGGCACATAGAAGGTAGGTAGCTAGGTCCCCATAGAGGCTATAGCGAGCCTAAGCATGAATATCATAGTTCTCACCCTCGGGAGGATTACATGATCAACTTCACTTCACCAATATTCAAGGCCTTTGATATTCTATGTGGCCGAGTGCATGAGACCAACGATGTATGACTGGTGCACAACATTGCTGGGCATGATGAAGATCCAGCTGATAGAGTGCAAGCTAGGGCGGGCCAAAAAAAAAAAATTTGGCAGTATCTTATGTAGCTTTTTCTTTGAGAGAGTGTCGAGCTTGAGTCTGAGGGTTGAAGTCCCTCCGCATACTCTTCGAGATCCTGCCCAGACCTGGTGGGCGGAAGTATTGACACGACAGGGGGGTGGCCCACAGGCTTCCCCATATTTTGAAGAGCTTTTCCACTGGTGGCGACGACAGGTGATTTCCATAGATGACTATCCATATGAGGGGATGAATTCAGAGGGGATCGAGACATGCTGCTCCCACCAGGGGCCGCATTCAGGGACATAGGTATGACTACTCTTTTTTAAGTTTTTTGTATTTAATTTTTTGGATTTTTTATTATAAGTAAATGCAAAAATCTTTTTGGTGTGGTATCATATAATGATGTATGACTATTTGCTCGCATATATGGGTCCACAAAGACCTCAGGGTTTCCGACGACACTGTCGCCGAGGCAGTAGGTGTAGTGGAAGAACGCACATTAGAGACTGTGCGGGTCAACCTGACTTGCATGACTCCTAGGGTACCGTTCATAGAGGTGGAGCATCTCCCGGAGGCGATGCAGTGACATGTTGTCGGGGGTACCAGGTACAAGGGTGTGGCTGCTCTGACGTATAGCCAATGCCGTACACTACTACATGCAGACTCATCCAGATTAGGAGGCTAAGGCTCCCCATAGAGCTTAGATTCCATGGGGTCTCACTATTTTCTATCGAATTGTATATTTTGAGAGCTACGGGCTCTAGTTTTGTATTATGACACCACATTTTGGATATATTATTAATGAAAAAAAATATGATTTTCCGGCTCTACTATTGTGTATGTATAAATGTATGAATGAATGTTATTTGTGTGCTTCTTTTATTGATGTGACAAATTTGACGTTCCAAGAGTCTTACCCTTACGAACCTCCTTAGTAACATAGGATCCCTCACACGGTACTGGCCATTCAACCAAGACACAACCAGTTGTGAATCCAGGCGGACTTATAAAGACTAGATACCATGCGAAATGGCATCATGAAGTAGCTCGACAATAGCACTGTACTCAACCACATTTATGGATGTAGGACCGAGACAAGCACCTCTAGAAGACACAATTTGATGGTCGGGCGAGTAAATAACCCACGCAACATAAGCTAGTCTTTGCGTATTATGGCTAGCCCCATCTACGAATCCCAAGAAAACTGGAGATTCTGCTGACATCTGTGAACCCTATGTACAGAAACAACTATACAATAGTATACAAAAGTATCAGCTTGAGCTAGAATCTCAAGTGTAAAACTGCTTGAGGTAGAGACCATTTCTAGGCTCCTTCAAGGCATTCCCTTTGTAATCCTCCAACTCATAGGCTCCTTTCTCGACGACACACCTTACCACGTAAGGGCCATGCCACATTGGGTTGAACTTGCCTGCCCCCAGGGGTTCCTTAGATTGTTCATAAAGGAGGATGAAGTCACCTTCAACATATTGCCAGGGACGAACATACCTATCATACTGAACCTTAACACAACGTTTGTTGGCATCAATTGCTATGGCAGCATCTCGACGCTGCTCATCAAGTTGCTCGAGGTAGACTAGACATTGCTTTACTTCTGAAGTGTCAGGTAGGAGCTCTATAGCTAGTTTCAAGGAAGGGATTTCGCATTCAATCGGTAAGATAGACTCCACGCCATGAACTTACTGAAATGGTGAAAAACCGGTGGATGTCTTTACTGCGGTTCAATACGCCCACAAAGTAGGATACAACATAATATTCCAATTACTCTTGCTTTGTCGGATGGTCCTTTGTAGAATGGCCTTAAGGGACTTATTCACTACCTCAACCTGGCCATTTGCTTGGGGATATTAATAAGATGAGCAATCTTGTCGAAACCCAAGCTTAAGTGATAAATTTGTCATCATCTTGTTTTGAAAGTGACTTCCATGATCAATGACAATCTCCTTCAGGATACCAAATCAAGATATAATTTGATTGAATACGAAGTGGGATGCTGTTGCACCATTGGATTTAATGGTCGGCATGGCCTCATCCCATTTGGTAAAATAATCAACGACCACAATGATATGGAGATGCCCGCCACCTGAGGATGGGTTGCAATCCATGAAATATACCCCCCACTTGGTGAAGGGACTGATGGTGATGACCGGATCTAAAGGAGCAGGATGCGAGTGCATGTTCCTAGTGAACACCTGGAAAGGGTGACATCTCTTCACATCATTTACACAATATTTGAATATTGTAGGCCAAAAATAGCCTACTCATAAGATACGTTGGGCTGTCGTAAGCCTGGATAAGTGACCACCACACGCTCCACCATGGCAGTCATTAAGCACTAGCTCCACTTCTTCATGAGTTAAGAAACGACGGTGAATAGAGTCTTTTCCTCGGTGATACAAATTTTCACCGATGATGACATAGTCTTTGGTGTGATGTCTCACACGCCATCTCTCATCTCGCGAATAATGCGAAGGGAGCTTCAAAGTTTGGAGATATATAATGATATCCCCATACCAACTGTTTGTTGACGAGATAAGAAACAAATGTTCATCCCCAAATGAGTCTTAATGGACTACTTCCTCATCAAGTATCGAAAAATATGACATAAGTTCTGTGAAAACCAAGGATTTTATTGACTTCGCCGAGTAAAAATCAAGATCAAAATCCCGAAGGATGATAATCCATTTATTGTATTTTCCCACAATTAGGCGTCGTGAGAGCACGAACTGAAATGGATTGACATGCGCTATAACTATGGTTTTCCTAAGCAAAATATAATGCCGTAATCGTTGGACTGCATGAACAGTTGCAAGGGCCAATTTCTGAACGTGAGAATATCTCAGTTCAACATCTATGAGGTTTATACTAAGATAATAGACAACATGCTCCCGAAGCACATCATCTGCCTGAAATAAGACCATACCAACCGTCTCTTGAGACGTGACCCATAAAGCAGAAAATCTCTTGCAAAGTTGGGTGGACTAAGAAGAGGGGCCGATACTAAGGATTTATTTAAAGCGTCGAAAGATTGCTGGGCTCACTCATCCTAGATAAAAGAAGTGTCCTTCTTCAATAACCGCGTGAAACCCTTTGTAAGATTGGCATAATTCATGATAAAACAACGTAAGAAAGTGTCTCTCCCTTGGAGGCTCTAAAGTTGAATCAAATTACGCAGGGGAGGCAATCAAAGTATTGCCTCAACCTTTAACGAATCGACTCAAATACCCTCTTTGAAGACTACAAACCCTAGAAGGCAACCAATTTTCATGACAAAGATGCATTTGTTAGGGTTCAAATGAATCTTATAACACTGACGTCTTTTGAAAATAACGAGGAGGTGACTGGGGTGATCTACTCTCTTATGAGAGTGAGCAGTAAGATCGTCCAAGTTAGCCTCCATTATGCACTTAAGGTCATGAAAAGAATAGGTCATGGCCCACTGAAAAGTATCTCCTAATTTTTAAGGCCGAAGGGCATCTTTCAATATGAAAAGGTACCCCAAGGACATATAAATGTGGTCTTATGTTGATCCTTGGGTTTAATCTGGATCTGACTGTAACCTGAAAAACCGTCCATGAATGAAAACACTTCGCTTCCCACACATGCATCCAAGATTTGGCATATGAATGGAGTGGGAAAGTTATCTTTAGGACATTCTTGGTTCAGATCTCAAAAATTGGTACACACTCGGATGGTTCCCTACTTCTTATTCACAGTAATGGGATTGGATACCCATTCGGTAAGGGGAACTGGGTAGATAAAACCATCTTTGAGTAGTTTCTCTTCTTCTTCCTTAATAATGGCTTCCTTCCAAGGATTCACAGAATGAAGACATTATCGAATAGGCTTAACATTTGGGTAAGTATTAATTTCATGCTCGACAATAATAGGGTCAATACCCGACATCTCCCCATATGACCAGGAGAAAATATCCCGAAATTCTTTGAAAAACTCGGTGTAAATGCAGATCTCCTCGGGGGAACAATTGGTACCGATGTAAACGTTTTCAATCTTTCCGGGAGTGTGGGAAATGTTGATCGGAATGGTTGGGGAAATTTTATCCATATTCCCCTCCACATAAATACCATGCAAATCCAAAGGAGCCACATGGTGACCAACTTTCTCTGCAAGAGTCGACCGGAACTCCTCTTGCTCAATAAGGTCAAGGTTGGGAAGAAAATAAGATCGATGATGGAGATATTCCCAAGGCTTATCACTACCATGCATGGCCTTGATAATAGCTTCATCTGAAGGAAAAGTACCATCAAGGAAATCATGCGAGCAAGATGAGCCGACTTCCCACGCGAGCAACATAACAGGATCTTCTTCTTCTATCCGTGAAGAGGAGAGATCTGGCTCTGCAGTGGCTTGTTGAATCTCACGGTAAGCAAGCTCGGCTACAGACAAGGGAATGGCCATCCTGATGTGCAAAATGTCTCCAAATGAGGAACTCGTGGAAGATAAATTCCACGGATCACTAAAATATGATGTCCAAAATGGTACATTATATGATGAGGAAGGAGCACTATCAGAGACGGATCCTATAAAGGAGATTGGTGCAACAAAGTCGAAAGATCCCATCAAAGAGGAATACAATCCTACACCAATATTCCCAATTATCGGCTGAGAATTTTCAATCTGAGGAACTTCGGTTCCTGATGATGCTGCGAGACTGGAACTTGTGAAATCTAGATGATCGGCAGTCACAATCTTGTCTTTGTGGGGAAAGCAAATAATTTTGAAAATAAAGGACACGATCGCTCTCATATCATAGATCCAATTCCATCCCGGTAAAAGGTTGTAGTCGATGGCCGCATCAACCACCTCGAATTCTATTGGCATGGTCTTCCCACCCAAGTGGACCTCAAGGGAGGGGATAATACCATGTGGCCTGAACGAATGACCATCAAATGTAGTAAGCATGGTCATAGATTTCGATAATGGAGGGGATGCTAGAGCCTTCCAACAAGATAACAACATTACTGAAGTGGAAGCACCTTCATCAACCATAGTACGCTTAACGACCTTTTGCAGGCACCTAACATGGACTTGAAAAGCCACATGATAGGGAAACTGAGGCTGAACATCATTAGTGTTGAACTTGATAATATTCTGGCTACATTGATCCTAGACTCCCAAAGCACATAAAAGGGAGGTCCTTTATGAAGGACAAGCCTGGAAAACCTCTAGAGCTGACATAGCACACAGAGTCTTGCCCAGATCTTCCACAATTGAATAGTTCTGGGAGGCTCGAGCATTGGGATTGTGCGTCGAGCGCTTGAGAACACCTTTCGGTATCTACGGCACAGAATTGGGCTTCTCAATATGCAATGGAGTCTCAGGTGGAGGGGGATCATTCCCTAATGAAGGTTGTGGAGCTCCATAATCACGTGAGCATGTAGCAACACTAACCTCCAATTTATCCATGTTAACGCATCCAAAACCGCTGGCATGGGTAGAGGACGTTGAAGTTTCATAAGTCCCATTACTGGCAACAAAAGCACTCGAAGCCATATTATGATGATGAGGAAGGGGATCCTTCAACACAGCTGGGATCTGTGCAATATGCTTCGATGCTTCTTCAATATGAGGACAAAAATGTGTAAGGTGATCTTCTGTGCAAAGCTTACAAGGAAACTTCAAGTTACATCTAGATTTGTAGTCCCCACCAGCATTTCTGTCATCCCAAGGAGGGTTGGCGTTCTCTTTCTTAGGGTTATTGTTCCTATTGTTCCCACCTCTACGATTATGTTTCCCCTTCTTCTTCCCACCAGGTTGCTGGTTACCAGATGGGTTCATCGATTGTATAGAATGAACATCGGACGATTGGGTGGAAATGAATGAGGCATGAGCCTGTCCAGGGGTAGATTAGCTAATAGACATATTGTGCATCTGATTCGTAACCAAATCTACAGGACAAGTACTTGTGGAACCAACAATACCATTGGCATGCGGTCCAGGAATGGGCTTGGGATCATGTCGTGATCTCGATGCGTCAGGTATAATGTCGTACAAAATGCCAGGCTGAGCAAAGACTAGGTCTAGCTACTGAGATTTAAAAATATATTGTTCCTCAGTAATAATACCAGACAATGAAATGTCCTTCAAAACGTAAGGGAGCAAAGACTTAAGGAACCATTCCAACAAAAACTCTGGAGGAATGTTGTCTTTCACTAGCCTCTTCTGCTGGCGCCATTCTTGACTATGATCAGCGATATGTGTGGCTTTGTCCTGACGGAAGGTGGATAAAATATCGGTACCAGTATCATAACAAACCGACAACTGAAAGTGATCTAAGTGTTTGGATATCCACATCATCCTTTTCAGGACCTTGCATGCAATTAGGGTTTGCATGCATCCCAGTCACCAGGTTGATGCCTCCAGCACCTTACCCACCTTATTCTAGCACCTGGGAGCTTCTTACATCAGTTCTTTATCCCTCCTAGTCATGAAGGTGCCCACTTCTCACCTACTGCCAGAGAAGGGTGCACTTCTTCACCTACCACCTTAGTTTACACTCAGTTAGCTTTGATTCTCCCTGATTTGAGGCTAGTTTCACTCCCGACTGACTGTTTCACTCCGTTGGACCTCCAGATTGACTAGATGACTTGTTCTGACTTCAATTAAGCCTCCCATGCACCCTCCACTGAGTCTCCTTCCCTATATTAGTGCTACACACTTCAGTTACACATGTTACACTCAGTTAGACTCAGATTGACACCTGAATGACTGGTTCTTGTGCATTGATGACCACCACTGATTGATGATGAGGAATCCTAGTTAGAACCAAGCTACACCATTCAGTAATTCGAATGACCTTCTTAGTCAATTCGAATTGCTCACTCATTGTCACTGTATTGTATTGTAATTATTCACTCTCATTGGGATATTGAGCACTGATGCATGCTTTGCACAATTTTACACCATTTTTCTGAGTTTCATCTATTGTGATTGATTTACTTGTTCATTAGATCTGTTGTGACTAATTTTACACTAAGAAAACCAAATCTAAATCATTGAAACCCCTATATGTGCCCCTAAGCAACTCGACATACCATTTCGCAGTTTCCCCCTTGAGGGTGCATTGAAATAGCCTCAAAGGAATTCGAGGAGCACCATAAATGGAAAGTGGTGACGTGATCACCTAGATCCTCACCCTTCTTCCCTTCAAAATTTGGAACGTTGGAAGGGAGCTTGGTGGGGACTAGAGGCCATGTAGGATCATGACACACCGAATCATTTGTGAGCTTCAAAAGATCGGGTAAATTTAACCTATCAAGAAGAGGGAGCTGAGGCTATGAATCTTGATTATAAGCTCCCGAAAGAGACTGACTCTGCGAACCAGATGGTGGGACTATGTACATCGAAGTCGACACCTGAGGTGCCGATGAACTTTTGTAGAAATCGTGCCCATGACCATAAGGATAATAACCTCCTCCAAACTGTCCCATGTTAGAATACACTGGCACATACGTAGCAGGGATTCCATAGGAGGGAGTGGGATAATAGTTATGACTGGTTGGAAAAACATAAGAATGACCTCCATAAGAATGGGGTCCCATATAACCACTCGAGATAGGAAAACTAGACGAGTGAGGGCCATATGAAAACGGTATGTTCCCACTCAATGGAATCGACGAACTAGAGATAGGGGGATGATTTGGAATTATATAAGCGTTCGAGGGCACATGCATATAGGCATGTGGGTTAAAAGAAGGAATGGAAGTCATAGATATGATACCTATCGTGAAACCTACACTCGAAAATGGGTTCACACTAACGCTAGGGGCGGATGAAGGAAGGGGTCCTCTGCCAACACTCAGAAAAGATGGAGGGATGTGACCAGTCCAAGTTTGATGAGCAGTATATGGAGGAATGGTGCCCCCGACTCCGATACTAGAGCTAGCATGACTACTAGACATGGTATAAGTAATAGTTGGCATAAAACCGAGCATACTCAATGAAAAGGGGGTTTAGGCCATAGAGACAGATGTAGAACCAAAACCTGGCATCCCCAAGGATGAACCATACAAATAACCTGATGACCATGTTTCATCAAACGGGTTCGTACTCGTGGGCTGGGATATTCCAAGCCCTGGAGGAGTGTTGTGTGATGAACCGCCTCCCCATCCATCTCTAGGAGTGGACGGAGGGGAGTTCCTCGCAGTGCCACCAAATGGAGTCATGGGGAATCCCATCATTATAGATGCGGAACTCATAATAAAATCTCTCTAAAGCTCGTGAGATGTAAATGAAGGACTAGCGATAGTCCTCCAACGTCTCTTGCAAAGAGACTGTGACAGATCACTAGTTGGTAAACCAACCAACCGACAAGATTGGTGGATAGGTAGATCTCGATCCATGATGACTTCAAAAAGTCAACAAATCAATGTCTCCTAATGGCCTATTAGATCGTCACAGAGCACACACCTAAAAGAAAACTATAGCCAAATGCATGCAAATAGGACTAGATCAAGGGACCACCTGACACTATAACCAGTATGTCTCGCCTAGGAGAGGCTTGAGACTCCCAAACTATAAGAGGAGGAAACAAAATCAGTTATAAGGGCCCTCAGTCTTCACTGTGCGAACACAACTGTGATGTCCGACCCCTATCTGACTCAGGACATTCACAGAATAGCTGTTGCAAGTACCCTATGTGATACCTAGGTAAAGAAACTATGGCCACCACGTATAACCAATGCTCAGGCGAACAGTCGCAGGTGGTATCCATCGTATGGGCAGGGTAACTAAGCCCGAAACTCAAGAGGGTCAAATCCCCCAAGAATCCCTAGATACAAAAAAATCCTTGAAATATCTCCCACGTTCAGCCAGTATTGGAGGGCTATCTACGCAACCAACCTCTCGTGACCTCGTGCTTAACTTTGGTTTTAGTAGAGCATCCTGAGAACACTTATGTATACCATGGGTTTCACCACTCCCTGGTCAGACACATAATGTTTGTTTAATAGTCTTGGATTGTTAACTCATAGTGATCTATTCCAAGACTCTAAACCTATACTAGTTGGTGCACCCTAACAAAGAAAATGTTCTAATCAATTCTTTAGTTAAGCATTAATTTTAATGGTTGTGATTACTCAAAGGATTTGGTTGTGAAACTAATGATGTGAAAAGACTCAATGATATGCACACCTGGAAAACACTAGACTCATTTATCCATAGAAAAAGTATGCCACTATATGACAGACAAACCAACGTTTCGTTTTCAGAAATAAAAAATGCAATCTCTTTATAATTTCATGCACAAGCACGTCCTAATGAAATCACAAGCACTCTGATGCAAAATGCAGATACATAAAGCAATTTTTTTTTGTATTTTCACTATAAATGAAATGAAAATGCAAACAATGGTTTTGTATTTTTCAATATAAATGAATGAAAAATGCAAGTGGAATCAAACTTTTCAGAAAAGAATGCAGAGCATGCAATGCAGACAACCCAGCAAACCCCAAAAAGCAAGACTAAGCTAATCCAATGAGCTACAAGAAGAAAAAATGGTTGAAAACCAAATTCTCAAAAAACTAAAAAAAGAGGAATTTCTAGTTAGTAAAAGGGCATGGAATAGTCATAATATAGGCCTAATGAGACTCAAGAACACCCAGAATTCACCCAGCAACAACCAAAGATCACAAACAAGACAATCCCGGAGTTGTATGCAATTGTTTATAGAACAATAGCGCGTATATGCAGGCTATTGTACTAATAGTAGTGCGTCCACGCGAGCTAAGAAAGGATGACTCGCGTACAGGGAAAGGTAGTGGACCAAAAATGAATCCAAATACCAAGAAAAATCAATATTTTCTATGCATACCCTAACAGCCAATCAACGACACAGAAACTCGACAAAACAGAGACTCAAAATAAGGAAAAACGCCCCAAATCCCCAAAATGGAGGTTCCTCCCCAGCGAAGTCGCCATTTCTGCTACGGAGAAAAAATTCCTATGGCTTGGGGTAGACCACAACAGAAAGATGAATACCAGAAATCAACTCAATTCCCAATGCATGTTATATAAACGTAAATGCTAAGATGTGGAATAAAAGACCAACCTTCAACCGGACGTTCGATGTAGATCCTCATTGAGCTTTCAAATCTCTACACTTGAACATGCAGCTTAATCTCAACAATAAACACAAGCAAGTGCATATAATATATGAAAGATGTTAGCATAAACAATAGCATAGTCCATGATATAATAAGCACATGTTACCCAATGATATTAATCAACCATTCACAAGATCAATTGGATGAGAAAATCAACATTTCTATTAAATTGAACAAGAAGTACATGATACAACCTCTTGCGGGCAACTTATCTGAACCAATAAATAGGTCTTTCCACTTGTGTCTCACCACTTCAATCCCCCATGCAATGGAAAACGCGCGAGTAAAGGAAGGAGTCCTTCACAAGATATGGAAGAGTTTGGTAGGTTAACATAAAAGGTTCACAACAACTAGGATCAATGGATGTAGACTCAAGCTATGGCAAAAATCCAATAGAGTTTTGATGCTCTCTCCTTCTCCTCCTTCCATGCACTGTAAGAGATCAATATATAACCCTCCAAAGGTAGGTGAAAGGTTGAATCGAGTCATTTCGGGATACATGGAGGGCCAAAGGTCACAATGGCCTCTTTTTGGAGTAAGAAAATAGAGTTTTTACTATTATTTACGATTTAACTCGATGTACGCAAGCTATAGTGGTACAAGAGTTGCAGTCAAGCAGCTCACGTATAGGAACAAAAATAGGGAAATAGAGGTTCTTGGAGGACAAAAAGTGGTTCTGAGTCAATCAAATGAATAACAGAGGCCAAAGAGTATAAATCCTCACAAGGTGGCAAAATATGCTATAACACAGTGGAAGGTGGGGACCCATTCATTTTCTAATAAAAATGGAATGGTTGTTGCTGACAGAGGCCAACAAATGGTGACTGAATGGAAGAACTAGTTATCTCTGAATGAGTAAACTAAAACAAAAATGTACCCATAGTGATGGCTGCAAAAATAAAATGAATCGCAGAGACATATAGAGGGTCCCACATAATGAACCGTAAAAATGAAACCTAGACATCCACAACAAATTTTAGATTTCCTTGCAACAACCTTTTAAGAGCACAAATATTAAGGATAAGCAATAACATAGAATGAACACATTTTAAATTAGCTGACCACAAATATAATCAGTTCGTACTAATCAACAATCGTCATTAAGTTGACCCCCAGTACCATCGGCATTTCCACTGCTGCTAGCAGGAGTCCATATCCTTGATAAGGTTTCCTTTAACCACATAGTAACTTGAATCCCATCCATCAATTAAAGATGTACTGCTAGCCAGTCCTTATCAAAATTTGCATTGAAGTGAAACTAGGAACTACTCTCCTAACTTGGTAATCAGATGGTGACAATATGACTCACCACAACTTACAGAAAATGAATAGGCTGGCTCGTGATGAGAACCCCTATCTTACAACCCCTTTCAAAGGCTGAAAATCACTACTCTGGCTTGGTAATCATTCCACAAGAAATTATGATCATGAGTAGTTCAGATTATAACAAGACCTCCTGTTTCCTAGTTTGCTTTTAGGGATGTTATAAAATTGGAATAGGCTAAGTGTCAAAGTTAATCTCATAGGATATTACTTAATGAATGGGGAAGCTAATGAAACACCTTAAGAGTGCGAGATGGCGTAAAGAGGCTTATGGTTCGATGTCGTCAATCACACTTGTCATAACTAGGCGGAAACACAATTGGAATGTGTCATTTTTAGTTTGCTTGTATACATGTGCACCCTTATTAGACAACTAACAAAAGGTAAAGATGGAGCTTATGGGTATCGGGAAAGACTTCTAGAGTTCAAAAGTTTAACACCACTTATAGACTCGACTAAGTTTCATTTGCATATTAAAAAAAAGTACATCGTTGACTCAGTTCATCTTGTCAGATATAATTGGAAAAACTTATTTTACGCATTCCAAGTACTAACCTCATATAAAACAAACCCCTACTCATTTTTAGCTTTGAAATAATAAAGAAAATGGTGGCAAGTTACATACATTAACAAGTGAAGGCTGTATTTTATTGATAAAAATTTGATAAAGCAAAAAATTAGTGAAATGTCAACATCCGATCTACCAATCAACAATAAATGTATATAAGTTCTTAAAGTAATTATTTCAGTTGTAAATTAAACTCCAAATTTAGAAACTCGTGTCGAATATAAATAAAGAGATCAAAATGAATCTATGATTTCTAATTATTGAAAAAAAACTGATATTAAGAATCAATTGATAAATTGAAAACTATTAAATTAATTGTACAGTTGAATGATTTATTAATAGGAGGTCAGATTGTAGAAAAATTCACCAAAAATAAAACTCAACTTCAGAAATAGCACACCAAATCCATCAAAAACTATGTACAAACATGAATTCCACTCAGGAAATCATGCAAAGTAGTGCTTGGGGATCTGTCCATTCACTGGATGCCTCTCAGCTTGGCCTTCTAGTGAAATCAAATGGAACGTGCTAGGGCCTATATTTTCTATAATGATGAAAGGTCCTAACTAGAGACATTGAAATTTCGTGCGTTTTCCCTTGTTCTCATGTGCTCTATCCCATTTCAATACCAGATATCATATTTCAAAATTCCTACCAAATGGGGACCTATGGTCCAACCATTGTTTAAAAACCAATTGATGTTGATCCAATTTATGTTTGGCCATGGACCTCTCTTGCTCTAATTTGAGCAGAACGTTAATTCTATTTTATAAAGGAGAAGACTCATTGTCTTGGAGAGATTGAGATAGTTGTAACGAGGGGAGCAAAAAATTGGGAGGAAGAATCACATCTTTCCCATAAACGAGGAAGAATTGTGAGTTTACTAGAGCATCTTTCAGGGTTTCTCTTTCATCACACAGTGCATTTGGAAAAGCAGAATGCCATTTTTATGATGATCCACAACTATTCTCTAGACGATTTTAATCAAATTTTTATTTGTAGACTCATCCAAACCATTACCATGTGGATAATAATTAGCTGAATATCTAATATTTATGCCCTTATACAAAGTGTAAGAAGTTAAATCCACAAAAGAAAAGTACGAAGCATTGTCAAATACTAAAGATTCAACTATGCCAAAACAAGTTATAATATTATTTTCCAGAAAGGATATCACCTAATCCAAGTTAACTGTGCATAGTGGGACCGCTTCGACCCATCGTGTGAAGTAATATGTTTTTGTTAGGATGAAATTATGTTGGAGTGAAGATGGAGGATCAATTGGACCAACGATATTGAGGCCCCGCTGCTGAAATGGGTAATCTGTTGATACCAATTGCAGTTGAAAGGCAACCTTCTTCACCCTACCTGCAGCTTTCTGTCATATCTAACATTTATGAGCTAGAGTGTGGGAATATTTAAAAGTGGTAGGAAAATAATAGCCATCCCTTGACACTTTATGTGTCGTTGTATCACCTCCAAAATGGCCTCTAGCAGGGCTGGAGTGCAATTCTACTAACACTTTATCTGCATCTTCCTTGTCAAGTCATCTCAACAAAACACCATCATAATTTTTCTTGAATAACAAGTTATTAATAAGGTAAAAAGCTGCATACCTGAGTAGTAACACTCTCTTTTTCCTTGTATCCCAATGTGGTGGAGAAAATCCATGCATCAAGAAAAATTTAAGATCAGTGTACCATGAATTAGGATCATTGGAAAGACAAGAAACTTCATTTGAAAATAAAGATTCTTCATTTTCAGAAAATAAATCAACATTAGGTGAAGGAGTAGAATCAACCACTAATTTATAGAGACCATGCCCTCTGAAATTTTGTGCCAGTTTGATTTGAAGGTCATACTCCTGTAGGGTTGTCATCCAATGTGCACGTTTTTTCACCCAACTCTTAGTGCATCAACAAGTTTCGTACTGCCGAATAAGGCACTATGACCTTTGTTTTAGATTTTAACAAGAAAGTTCTATAATGTTTTACGGCTTTGAAAACATCGAAGGTCCGTTTCTCAACATTTGAGTATTTTAATTCAACACCCTTGAAGGAAGAACTCATAAAAGAAATTGGAATGTCAACATTAGAATCATCTTTTTGCGTCAACTCTGCATCATAGGAGATATCAGATGCAAAAGTGTACATGATAAAGTCCTTTTGAAAATTTGGGCGCATGAGAGAGGGAGCTTCTGATATTTCCTGTTTTATTTCTTTAAAGGATTCTTTCTCCTGCTATTCCCATTTAAAAACAACATCCTTTTTAACTAGATTTTGTAATGGTCTCACTATTTCTGCAAAACTGGGGACAAATATCATGACAAAATTTATTTTTCCAAGATCACCTTAATTATTTCTGGATCAATGTTGATCCCGTCTTTTGAAACTTCAAAACCAACCAACTTTCCTTTAGTTACAAAAAATATGCACTTATTTGTATTTAATGAGATACTGTGTCTCGTACAACAATCAAAAACATTTTTTAAATGGGATAAATGGCCTGATATGCTAGGAGAATAAACATTAATACCATCAAAATAAATAACAATGAACTGATTAATAAATCGATGAAAATCTATGTCCATATCCCTCTGCAAAGTATCTCCAACATTAATCAATTCAAAAGGCATCTTTCTATAGGAGAAAGTACCCCATGGTGTTCTGAATGCAGTCTTAATTTGATCTGCAGGGGAGACTAGGACTCGGTTATAACCCAATGCATTGAATTCATTGGGGAAATCCTTTGAGGTCCAGCGAGGTGTGAAGGATCCAAATAAAAGTTCTTGTTGTCCTAAAGTAGTTCTTAGTAGTAGTTTATCTCCAAAATTGAGAGTTTTTTGTAGGATTTTGAAGGTTTTTTGTAGGATTTTGAAGGTTTTTTGCAGCAGTTCAGTTTGTATTCACTCCAACAGTTCATATGGAGAATTCAAATGTTCCCTTGTCTCTGAGGATCCTAACACCCTTCAATTATCTTGATTAGAGGGATGATATGCAGATGGTATTTTGCAACAAGTCACTGTACAATGTCACAATGGGAAAGGGGGTCGAACCTCAAGCAACTGTTGAGAAGTCCAAGTATCTAAATAGATTGGATGAAGCATTTGTTTTCATGTATATTCATATATATAGAGATCTACTCTTCCACCTCGATGGATTGAAGACTCGAAGCGAGGTTTGGTTGAAGTTAGAGACCCTATTTGACGAACAAAATGAGCCGAGGGGCCATATTATGAAGAATGAGTTAATTTCTCTTCAACCCAATAGTTTTGAAACTATACAACAATTATTTTCTAAATACAAATCTTTGGTCTTGCAATGCAAACATTGTGGCATTGAGAAGACGGATGAGAAACTAGTGCTATCCATTCTAAGAAATCTTGGTCCAGAATTTTCCATTTTTGTTTCTACATTCCATTCAGGGATATTGTCAATCCCCAAATGGAAAATTCCCTCAGATGCATTCACTGAATCTCTCATCCAAGAACAAGACAAATTGATTCAGATGGGTGCTTTTCAAGCCTCCAAAAATCAGGCTCTTATGGTTGGGGAGTCAAAAGGTGTGAATGCAAAAGGGAAGAAAAAGGGTAAAGAGAAAAAGCAATTTGAATCCAAGCAGAATGAAAAGTCTAATCCATCAGAAGTAGCCTCCATATCCAAGAAGGATAAGCAACAGAGGTTTGAGAATACCAAGTGTTCCTATTGCAAGAAAGGAAACCATCCATATAGTTCATGCATGAAGAAGAAGATTGTAACGCCCCCTTCCATCATCGAATGTACATGAAGGGAAACGTTAACAACACAGGGCTTTCGTAATGGCTTAGCCCCAATAATTTAAAATCTTCCATATGCAGATTGATCTCGATGTAAACACAGCGGAAATTAAAAGATTACATATGCGCACAATTTCTTCACGTGTTCAACATACCCATAACAGTCATACATGTAATCAGTCATTAAGTATCATATGCATAAAACATGATGCATTTCATTTCATTAACAGGAATAATTAATCCTTCAGATTGAATGCGTAGCAGAACACAGAATGCAAATAATTTAAATCACATGAACACTTATCTTGAGGAGTTGATGTCCAACAACTGGCTACGTGAAGGCAACGTTCCTCCCAACTGTAGATCTCTATCCAGCCTATATTCCTTCAGCTGAGAGATCACCCCCGAGCTGGGCTGTGTATCCACTAAGGAAGACTAGCTGGGTTCACTCACAGCCATGGCTTCAGTCAAGCATCCAAGAAAATAGAGGAGGGTAATGCTAAGCCAGTGAGCTCAACCACAGAGCTACAGGAATCTCAAGTGAGCTCAACAGTCAGGCACCCACATTACCTACCACATCCAACACAAGGAAGATCCCCTTCTCTGTTACACAGTCCCTCAGGAAATGCTTCCCTCTAGTGCTCTTCAGGATGGGCATAGAAAGGTCCAGCTGCTGATCCTTGAGATCCTAGCCTTCACAGGGTTTATCAAGCATACCCAACCTCTGCATAGTCCATTCCCCATTGATTTCTCACCATTCTGCTCACCAAATACTCAAATCCGTCACTCGTTTTCTGAGCTGCAAAAACTGGGTTTTCCCATTGATTTTGGGGTAGCTAATGCTCCCAAATTCGCCCCAAGGTTTATGCTAATGGATCCCCCATTGGATTTCCCTATCCCCTGCCAAATCTGGACGTTTTTGGTCTTTCAAAAACTGGGTTCTCTCAAGGTCGCGATTTCTGGTTTTTCCTCACTGCTGGCACCCGTTTTTGGATGGGAATGATGCTAGATAGTTTCACAATGGAATGGGGTGAGAATGAAGCAACCTCCCATGAGGTTGAGTGACTTCTTGCCCAAGCAATCAGAGCCCATGCCCACCCATACGAATTTCAGGGCTGCCCATGCTCCATTGAAGCCATGGGCTGAAATCTCAACCACCTTCTTACAGCAGGCATTAATGTCACCTAGGGAAGTCAATGGGTTCTCATAATGACAAATGGCAGCCTAGGGTTTAATCCCATAGCCCCCTCACCACTCCCTAGTGGATACACATGGCCCCTTCTCATTCGTTGCCTCCATAGCCAATTTTTGGTATTTTATTTCAATGTTAAATATTTACATCAATTTACAATATCCCATGGCTTAATAGCACGTGGGTAACAAAACATCAAGCGGGTCTAATTTAAATAAAATCCGAGCATAAACTAGCGGGGCCTTGGCCTTGAGCTCCACGCTAGGGAAACATACATCGTGTGTTTACAATATTTACATTAGAGCCAATATTTTCTAAGGGTCAAAATTGGGGTATTACAAAGATAGATCAAATGACCAAACTTATTGAATAGCACAACATTTCCCTCCCAGAAGGCACAAGAGAGACTGATTCTGGAAGTGAGACAAATGATCATGAGAGATTCCATGCACTGAAGGTTGGATTCTCACAATCACAAGCCTTCCTCATAGATTCTGGAGCCTCCTATCACATGGTTTTCTCCAAAGAATCATTTTCTTCTCTGGATATCAATGATGGTCGTAGTATTCACACAGGATATGATTCTCAGATCTCTGCTGCAAGCAAGGGAACACTACAACTAGAGCATGGAAAGTTAAAAAATGTTATATTTGTGCCTTCTTTGTCATCAAATTTGTTGTCTATTTATCAGATGACTCACACAGGTTCACCAAAGAAAGTTGTCTTTGGTCTTGACACAACTGAGATTTTAGAGGTTTCTTTTGGGAAGAATATAGAGAAAGGGTTTGCAAACCATTCCTCAAAGGCATATGAATTGTTGGAATATTTAAAAACCCGCCTATACCATTTTAGACTTATGATAAATTAATTAATCATTTATGATTAATTTCCTGAGTTTTGACTAGGTAAAATAGGTCAGTTTTGTCTTTTAGTGGACCACTTGCCATCCTAAGTCACTAGGGAACACTTGAATAAATTATGGAAAATATTTCATTGAATTCTGTCTTATTTTTTTCCATTTCTAGTTTAGAAGGTGCTTTCTTGATTTAGTTAGCTTTGTCCTGTTTTTTTGCTTTCTAGTGGAAAAGGTAAAGCTAGTTGACTTAGAAACTTTTGCCACTTGAACAATTCAACCTCCACATAATATATCCTCTCCTAAAGCCATCAATACATTATATTTACCTCACCCATGAGATTCCATACCATACTTAGCAAATTCGTGAGCCTCTAGGATCGTTTTGGAAACTGCTTTTGCCACCTAGGGGGTTTTGTCTTTCTAATCCTTTTCATTTTTTCTCCTTCCAAGCTACCTCCAAGGAATTCGATTTTCTCCATGGAATATGTATTATATATTGTTATCAAATTGATGAATAAAATACAGAGTGATTTCCACAATTTATCTTCTCTATTCTTCTTCTCTCATTGTCTGAAATATTCCATGTGAAATTGTCTTATGAATCTAGATCTTAGAAATTGAAAATCTCACATGGTATCAGAGATAACTTGATTCAAAACAATTTCCAAGAGTGTTTTTTGCAGGTATTGCCATCACCAGGCGCGAATCAGTATGGATAAAAAACAAGCCAAAGTTGTTACTCTCACTCCCTTCAATTTCTTTGACTGGAAGGCGAATATGATCATCCAGCTTCGAAGCAAAGGATTGTATAGAGTCACTATGGGGATTGAAACTGAGCCAGGGAATGTTGCATTAAAATCCAAATGCTTCAATATGATTTATGAAGCTTATGGGTTACTTTGTCTCTCTGTATCTCCAGATCTTCTATTCCATATTGATTCTTTATCCACTCCAAATCAAGTGTGGACAAAGCTAGAGTCTCACTTTGGAAAACAGGATGAGCTCAGAGGTCATTTATTGGAGATTGAGTTGATCTCACTTAGTCCAAGTAATTTCTATTCAATGGAAAAGTTCATCTCAAAATTCAAGAACCTAGTGCTTTAACTCAAGCAATGTGGCATATATAAGAAGGATGAACAGTTAATCCATTAGAGGAAATTTGGGGTCTAAAATGGGCCTTATAAGAAAATGAGCCAACCATAATATCTTAATAAGTTGGAATTCAAGAACCAATAGAATTTCAATAAAATGAGTCACCATAATGGTTGACTTGAGATATTTGTCATAAAAAAACTACTTTTTTTTTCGTTTGTATTTTCAACATATCTCCCTGCTTTTTTACTCAAATTTCAAGCGGGAGCACTCGTTGGATGCAGAATTAAATTACGCATCCAACGAGTACCCACAATGCATATTTTAATGGACCCCGCTACCCCAAAAACAAGAAATACCTGAAAAATGTGATGAAAATTTCAAGCGGGAGCACTCGTTGGATGCGGAATTAAATTACGCATCCAACGAGTACCCACACTGCATACTTTTGACGGACCCCGCTACCCCAAAAACAAGAAATACCTGAAAAATGTAATGAAAATTTCAAGCGGGAGCACTCGTTGGATGCGGAATTAAATTATGCATCCAGCGAGTACCCACAATGCATACTTTTGATGGACCCCGCTACCCCAAAAACAAGAAATACTTGAAAAATGTGATGAAAATTTCAAGCGGGAGCACTCATTGGATGCGGAATTAAATTACGCATCCAACAAGTACCCACACTGCATACTTTTGACAGACCCTGCTGCCCCAAAAACAAGAAATACCTGAAAAATGTGATGATGACATACTTTTGACGGACCCCACTGCCCCAAAAACAAGAAATACCTGAAAAATGTGATGATGACATCATCAATGGCATCATCACATTTTTTCAGGTATTTCTTGTTTTTGGGGCAGCGGGGTCCATCAAAAGTGTGCAGTGTGGGTACTCGTTGGATGCATAATTTAATTATGTATCCAACAAGTGCCCCCACTCAAAATTTGAGTAAAAACACAAAGAGATATGTTGAAAATACAGACAAAAAAGTAGTTTTTTTCTTTCTTCCTCCAAAATTAATAAATATTATTTTATTATTTTAACTATTATTTTATTATTATCCTTAGGAGGTCCATTTTAGACCTCAAAATTCCTCTAATTCCTTACCATTATGTCAAAATGGAGATCTGAATACTCAGTATTTTTGTTTACTTTTCATACCACAAGACTTGCAATTCCCAATTGGAAGATGCCAAGCTTGGATGCATTCATTGATTCACTCACTAAGGAGAAGGACAAGCTGGTCCAAATGAGGGATCTAAGACCATCCAAGGAATTTTCACTTGTTGCTCATGGAGCAAAGAGTTTCAAGAATGACAAACCCAAATAAAAGATATTGTTAGATGAAGAGGATTCTGATGGAGATTCCAAATCCAAGAAGATGAAGAAGGAGAATCCCAAGTGTTTGTTGATGTATATATAACTTCGGAATGTATTTCATATATGTATATTGTACTCCTATAGAGATGGTATTATTCCTCTATACGGAAGTGTTTGTATTCCTATAGAGATGTTATTATTCCTCTATATGGAAGTGTCGTCATTTATATTGTAAGTGTCGTAACTTATACTTGATGGGTTATTAGACCACCTTGTTGTGGTCGGCCCTGTATAAGTCATATGGGTCGAAGGGTTATTAGACCACCCTATTGGGGATCGGGCATGTGGGTCAAAGGGTTATTATACCACCCTATTGGGCGTTGGCCTAGTCAGCATTATGTTATGTGGTTAAGTTAAGGCCGACCTAGTAAATGTTATTAGGCAAGTCAAGTCAAGTATAAATAGAGTGCGGGAGGCACTCTATTTTATCATTCTATTCTCTCTCACACTCTTGAGAGAGTGGCGCACTTGTGGAGGAGGAGAAGCTGCTGCTAGGAGATGTCTATCTCTTATGCGGGTTGTATCATTGCTCCATCTATCTCTGAGGAAGTTATTGGGGTTTTTCACCTTTATGGTTTTCCCCAAGTAAACTCTGTGTCTCTTGTGTGCTTGCATTATTGTGTCCATGATTGATATGTTGTAGATATGTTGTACATGTTGTTCTCTCAATTAAGATCCTAGATCAGATTGAAGTAAATTCTGAAAAATTAACAGTGTTCTTATTGCTACAAAGCCACTCATCCTGAGAAATATTGCTTCAAAAATAAATTAGACAGCATGGCCAAGATGCTTGAAGAGCATAACATTGATGTTCCAGAATTTGCAAAGAAAGAACAAGGCAAGCTTGTTGTAGAACAAGAACACTGTTTCCAAGCCTCTCCCAAAGGTAATCATGCATATGCTTATGTCTCTGATTTTGATTCAAATTCTGATATATTAGAATCAGAAACCTCCACCTCTTCCTTGGTACAATCTTTAGTCTGTTCATCCAAGTATACTCTCAAAACTAGTCATTTTTTACTAGCTTCCGACTTGTCTTCTGAAAGGTCCTTCCATCTCCATTCAAATATTTTAGATTATGATTTTAAATATGATATGCAAGTCATGACACCTCCCACACCATTTTACTAACCATTGGATGCACAAAATATCCTACAACCCCCAAGTTCTCCAGTTAAGAAACTACACAATTCTATGTTTTCCTACACTGTGTCACTTGCCTTTGTTGCTCTTTTGTCTTTCATATCCTTCATTGGTTGGACAACCATGTTTTTGGACATCATTGGACTGATATTTCACACATCTGGACCTGAACCCATCACTCATGGTTCAAAATTCAATTCCTTACACTCTCCAAGCCCGCTCAGTTGTCAGGGTGACCTAGTTTCTCACACTTTTACTACTGAAACTTTGTTCGATCATGGAGACTCCACATATTTAATGGTTGCTTCTCCATATGAATCACATTATTATATTTCAGAGCTAAATGATGTCATTTACAATATTAGAAAGGTTCTACATCATTTTGAGAAGAAGGTACAAGAACTAGTGCACCACATTGCAGCTACAGAAGAAATTGATCATGTTGAGTTCATTGTTTCTCCTTGGGAAGGAGTATGCCTAGATCTTATTTCCATCATTGATTATGTTTTTCAGATATGATTATGACTGTTACAACAGTAATAAAAATTCATATGATGCTCCTCCATCACGATAATATGAGCTTCATGGATCTTCTACACACGATTCTTTCCTACACCACATTGATGCAATGATGCATGATCATGACATCCACAATCTCTTCATCAAGTCTGTTACTCAGAATCAACCCATTCATCTTATTCATCTCATTAATCTCATTAAAATTAGCAACAAGACAGTATGAAGACATCAAGCATCTCCATTTTTTAGCGAGGGTTTTGGTCCCATGAGGTTTTCCCTGTTTCCTCGGTTTACATGGACTAGTTATTTTTGTATTGGGGTTATCATAAGCCTTGTTGCTTGGGCCCTATATTTATGATATTTTTATGATTTTCATCACATAAAGTCAGGCTTAAGGGGGGGTGTTGGAATATTTAAAAACCCACCTATACCATTTTAGACTTAGGATAAATTAATTAATCATTTATGATTAATTTCCTGAGTTTTGACTAGGTAAAGTAGGCCATTTTTGTCTTTTAGTGGACCACTTGCCATCCTAAGTCACTAGGGCACACTTGAGGAAATTTTAGATAATATTTCATTGGATTCTATCTAATTTCTTTCCATTTTTTGTTTAGAAGGTGCTTTCCCGATTTAGTTAGCTTTGTCTTGTTTTTTTTGCTTTCTACTGGAAAAGGTAAAGCTAGTTGACCTAGAACTTTTGCCACTTGACCAATTCGACCTCCACATTATATATCCTCTCCTAAAGCCACAAATACATTCTATTTACCTCACTCATGAGCTTCCATACCATACTTAGCAAATTCGTGAGCCTCTAGGACAGTTTTGGAAACTGCTTTTGCCACCTAGGGTTTTTTGTCTTTTCTAAGCCTTTTCCTTTTTGCTCTTTCCAAGTTGCCTCCGAGGAATTCAATTTTATCCATGGAAGATGTATTATATATTGTTATCATATTAATGAATAAAATACATAGTGATTTACACAATTTATCTTCTCTATTCTTCTTCTCTCATTGTATGAAATATTCCATGTGAAATTGTCTTATGAATCTAGATCTTAGTAATTGAAAATCTCACATGAATTTCCTCAATTTTTCCCATACTCTCTTCCTACTCCATTGGCATCTGATGAAGATGAGAATGATGTCTCTTCTAATGATCTAGTTTCATATTCTGAAGATGAGGACCAAGATCTTGATGTTGAGTATTAAGTTCAGGAAGATGTAGATCCATATCCAACACCTACTCCCAATCCATGGCCAAGGCCAATATGGGATCACAAAGTCCATGAAGCTGATGGGAACAAAGCTGGGGATTCATTTGAATATAGAACAAACAAATCTCATCATCATGCAAACCTTGCACTATGTCATACAGATCCACTTCTCTCAGAGAGGTGCTACATGATGGTGGGGTTTGATCCACAATAATTCAAAAATAATTTCCATGATGGATCTACAACCAATTACAAGGCTCGGCTGGGTGTCAAAGGGTACTCAAAGGTTCATGATTTGGATTACATTACAATGAGCCATTTTCTCCTGTAGCAAATATGGTTTCTAAAAGACTTGTTTTGAAAAATACAACTTCGACACAGTGGGAGGTACATCAGACGAGCATATCCAGATCTAGTACCTACATTACTATCCTACATAGGAGCAGATTGCCTACATTTTTACAAATTCCTTCACTCACAATTTTTTTGCACATGTGAAGGTTGTTTGAGTTTCTTGCTATTCGTTTTTGAGGGGGGGTGTTAGGAACATGTGTCAACCCTTCTCTTTACTTTGTTAGTATATTGTTGATTAGAGGGATATGCTTTGTAAATTGTCCTGTGAGTATATTGTATTATCCCACATTCATAGGGAGTAATAGTTGTTTAGCTTAGACTTAGTATATAAGTATTTGTTGAGGCCAATGAAGACATACATGAGTTATTTTGTATTGAGCTTGCTCAAAGGAGGTTTCCCCCTCGAAGTGGCCTATGATCAATAAATACCTTTTGTGTTATGCTATTTCTGATATATCGTGCATTTTCATCATTTAATTGCTGGATGTTCCCCACATCTGGTATCAGGGAACTTTCTTGGGATCGTTGGGTGGAATTTCTGACATTGATTTTCCCAGTGGCTTCTCGACGCTGTGATTATTGCAGTAGTTCTTTTTCTTTGCATCTGTATTGTTTTTTTAAATTGCATGTTCGGATTCGGGAATAAATCCTATCCGCTTAATTGCGGGAAGTACCTATGCATAGCCCTAAAAATCATTGTGAGGAGTACCACAGGAACCCCAAAGTAGCTGGCCCATTGAGAGGACCTACTAGCGAAAAGGGAAACGACCCCTACCTGATTGACTAGTTCCCACCTAGGAGGTAAACCAAGAGCTGTCATTTGTGTTAAAGTGGTTATCAGTTTTACCTGAGCCGTGGAGTGAGGGGTACTTTACCAATACGCAAAACATTATAGAACATTGGTAGCCGAGTGAATCCCCTAAACCTTTAGGAAGTAGAGCATACCTGGGGTTCATATCTATTTACAACTGTTAAATAGCAGATTGCATCTGTCCACAATTGTTGCAAATCGATTCCGAGCTGTTGCAGATAAATTCACTGGCACCCCTGCAATTCACTGAAACCCCTGCAATTCCATTATGCATATTTCCTTCCTGAGGACCCTATCTCAAATTCCATTTCCGGAAGCTAGAAATCCCACATATGTCTATTTTTAGGGTTTTCCATAACCTCTTCGATTTTCACCCAATCACCTTCAAATTTTGGCATAGTGTTCATTTCCTCTTTATGCTTCTTTGTCCCTCTTGGAAAAATTTTCCCATTCTTTCATCCTGCCTCTGAAATCCCCTTTTTCTGCTTCCTTTTCCATTAGGAAGTGTCCAAAACCTAGTCAAACCCCAATTACCCATTAGAGTTTTTCCAAAATCCAAATTTTCCTTTACTAAAGAATTTTTTGTTTTCGTTTTTCTACCCATTCCCCCCCCCAAAAAAAAAAATCATGGTTATCGTTATCACCCGCGCAGGTGAAAAAAACACAGAGGAAGAACTTGCAACCCTCAAGACCAAAATCCAAGATCTAGATGAAAAAATTATTGGCCTCCATATTCAGCCTTCAGCCATGAACAACATATGAAAACTAGAGTCTTCTGCAGACACTGGGTTCTCTTCTTCCAGCAATTTTCATGGGCCGAAGCTTGATTTTCCTGTCTTCAATGGTGATAATCCGACTGGATGGATATACCAAGAAGAACAATATTTCCATCTGCATAATACTTTTGATGTCAACAAAGTTCCACTTGCATCCTTTCAATTGGAACATGAATCCCTTCAATGGTTTCGTTGGTACATCAAGGCTCATGCAAAGCCAAAATGGACAGATTTTTGCCAACTCCTTTTGCAACGATTTTTACCTAGTGCTTTTGATGACTTCACATGAGCACTCACTAAAATTTTCCAAATTGGCATTGTGAGAGAGTATCAGACAAAATTTGAGAAACTGACCAATCACACAGAAGGATTTCCTGATGAATTCTACCATAGTTGTTTTTTCAGTGGTCGGAAGGATGCAATCCGATATGAGGTTAAAATGTTAGCAAAGGACAAGATCACATTCCAACAACGCTCCAAATCCACTTCCGTTCCATTCAGAATATGGTTTCCCAACGACCTCCCATCACGCCAGCTCCTAGAGCAACTCCTATCAAGCATTTGTCTGAAGCATATATGCAGGCACATAGAGAAGAATGGCTTTGTTATAATTGTGATGAGAAATTCACTTGGGGACATAGATGTGTCGAGAAAAATCTCTATTTATTGGATGTGGATTCTCCGAATGCAACTGAAATTTGTGAAGAATATCAGGATACAGTAGATGATTAGGTTGACATTTAGCAGCTTCCTGTTGACCCTACTTCTCTAGAAAACCATCCAGAGATATCTCTCCATGCTTTAGCCGGAGTCACCACCCCGCAGACAATGCGGGTGAAGGGTTACTTCAAGAATCTCCCTCTTACAATACTCATTCATTCTGGTAGCACTCATAACTTCATTGACCCTTGGAGCACCAAACAGGCTGATTGTTTTCTCCATCCTTGCTCTAGCTTTGAAGTCATGATTTCCAATGGGGGAACCTTACCTTGTAAGGGGAAGTGTCACAATGTGTGTATCTCTATTGGAGATTATAACCCGTGCTTCGACTTGTTTGCCTTTCCCTTAGGCAGATGTGATGTGGTTTTGGGTGCTCAATGGTTACGCACACTTGGACCCATCTTATAGGATTTTGATGAAATTTGGATGTAGTTTTCAATCAATGGGAAAAAAACATACATTGAAGGGCTTACAACCAGGGTCTCTCAGCATCATCAGTTCACATCGCATTGAAAATATCCTTAAGAATAATTCACATGGTGTGATCGCTCAGCTCCATTCCATTCAGATGCAACCATTAGTGGTCTCCACTACTCCTTTGGATCTACAATTTCTTTTGCATAGATATGCATGTGTCTTTGTTGAACCAGTGGGATTGATTGGCTACTACCGCAAGTTTGTTAAGGATTATGGGAAGATCGCAGCTCCATTAACCACTCTCTTGATAAAGGATGCTTTTACATGGACACATTCTTCGAAGTGTGCATTTGACAAACATAAACAAGATATGTGTACTACACTTGTTCTAGCTATGCCCAATTTTTCCAAGCCCTTCACTACTGAGAGTGATGCTTGCGACAATGGACTTGGTGTTGTTCTCCTTCAAGATGAACATTCCATTGCGTTCAGTGAAAAACCCTTTGCGGTATGGTGATTCCTTGAGATACAAGAGTCATTGGGTGCTTCCCCAGAGCACATATATTCAACAGGATTTCTTCTATGAACTCCATTCTTCTCCATCGACAGGGCACTCTAGGTTCCTCAAAACGTATGAGCGGGCATGGCGTAACTTCTTTTGGAAGGGAATGAAAAGGACAATTCAACAAATGGTGGCTGAATGTGATACCTGCTAGCACAACAAGGGTGAAACGACACTCCTTCTAGGATTGCTCGAACCCTTTCCCATCCCTACATGGATTTAGACAAATATTTCTATGGATTTCATTGAATGGATCCCTAAAGTTGGAGGGAAGACAATGATTTTGGTTGTGGTTGATCGCCTCTCCAAATATAGTCATTTTTGTGCTCTCAACCATCCCTATACCGCCTCCTCTGTCGCACAAATTTTCCTAGACCAGATCTTCCGTCTTCATGGAATCTCTTCTTCCATTGTCTCATATCGTGATGCAACTTTCACTAGTTATTTTTGGACAAAACTATTTCAAAACACTGGCACCAAACTGACATTGAGTTCACGGCATCAACCACAAATAGATGGTCAGACTGACG
This sequence comes from Larix kaempferi, assembly GCA_027924585.1. Classification (NCBI taxonomy): domain Eukaryota; kingdom Viridiplantae; phylum Streptophyta; class Pinopsida; order Pinales; family Pinaceae; genus Larix; species Larix kaempferi. Next base: position 14,826,788 of record BSBM01000877.1, read on the forward strand.
TTATCAACAAATGTTTGGAAACTTATCTTCGTTTCTTCACCTCCGAACAACAAAATCAGTGGGAAAAGTGGCTCCCTCTTGCTGAATGGTGGTACAATACCTCCTACCACATTGCATCTAAAATTCCTCTATATGAAGCAGTCTATGGTCAGGAACCGCCAATGCTTCTTCCATATACCCCCAGCAGTTCACTAGTTCAGGCAGTTGACATGGTTCTTCAAACACGAGATCATATTCTTTGCATTTTGCAGGACAATATTCACATGGCAAGAAATCGAATGAAACAACAAGACGATCAACACTGTTCTGAGCGCACTTTTCAAGTAGGTGATATGGTTTTTCTTCGTCTACATCCTTACAATCAATCCTCCCTAAAACTCAAAGGGCATCATAACCCGGCTCCAAATTTCTTTAGGCCATGTAAGGTTCTTTGGAAGATTGGGTTCGTTTCTTATAAATTTAAACTTCCTCCTTCTTCTTGCATTCATCCAGTATTTCATGTCTCTTGTCCAAATAAAGTTCTTGGCACCAACATCAGAGAAAAAACTCTTTTACCAGAACCGGATAATGAAGGATCCATCAATTTGGAGTCGGAGGCCATCCTCACTAGGTGCACTCGTCGTCTTCACTCTCGATCCATCACAGAGGTATTAATTCAGTGGCACAAAATGCAAGCAGAGGATGCTACATGGGAACCACTCATTCAGATTCAACGACAATTTCCACATCTAAAGCTTTGAGGACAAAGCTTTTTCCAAGGAGGAGGATATGTTAGGAACACGTGTCAACCATTCTCTTTACTTTGTTAGTATATTGTTGATTGGATGCATATGCTTTGTAAGTCGTCCCGTGAGTATATTGTATTAACCCACATTCATGGGGAGTAATAGTTGTTTAGCTTAGAATTAGTATATAAGTACGAGTTGAGGCCAATGAAGGAATCCATGAGTTATTTTGTATTGAGCTTGCTCAAAGGCAGTTTCCCCCTCAAAGTGGCACGTGATCAATAAATCCCTTCTATGTTCTTCTATTTCAGATATATCATGCATTTTCATCATTTAAGGTGTTGTAGGTTCCCCACAGGGGGCATTTTTTCCATGAAGTTTTTCCCCAATTCCTTAGTTTCATGAACAACTCTCTTATCATTTATTTGATTGTATGGGTGACCTTTGGTATCAGTAACCAGGGCCTGGAATGTCCAAGTCTGGATTAATGGGGGCTTTTAGGATAATTGATACTCCATCCTTGTCCTACTTAGCATTATTTTCATCTACTTAGAAATTGATTTTTTCATTTCCCCCCTGGTGGTGTGCAGATGTCATCTAGGACCCATTAGATACCTAATGTGTCGTGCATGCATCATTTTAGGACCACATGAGTCAGTTCCCTACATTTTAGGAGCCAACTCAGTGTTCTGGTTTAGTACACCTGAGTTAGCTCACTCTTGTGGGGGGTTTATGATTTGATTTCCATTGTTTTTGGCCTCACACGCCCTTTTCTAGTTGATTTGCATGAAAAAATCACAATTGTTCCCTCCTTGGCCAGTTAACTGACAGTATCTTCAGTTAAATATGTTTTGGTTGAGTTGAGTTGAGTTTGGGACTTCCAGAGCACTCTAGTGGTGACAATTCCTATGCCAGACAGAATGAGACTCGAATTCTCTCCATTGTAACATCATTTTTTACTATACAAATTATTGAATGATTACACACTATTATGTTTATATCTGAGTTCTCATGCATGATTAATTGTCTACTCATTTTTACTGCAATTTTCACTGTAATTCATCTTTTCTATGCATTATTTCTTTGTGAGGTATACTCAGCTCCATGATCTACTGTGATTTAGAATTTCACATACAAACTCTTTCTTTTCTAACTTGGAATTGTTTTGTAGATCAGGGATTAGTGTGCAAGTTAATTTCTTGACTCTCTAAATTTAACAGAATCGACATGATCATTTCAACACTCCTCTGTTTTGACTAAATCAACCACAAAATTGACATGATGATTTTGCATATTGTTTTGCTTAAAATGCAATTGAGACTCCAGTTGTTCAGAAGTCAAAACATTGAGAAATTGTTCCTTTGCATCACTGTGACCCAAATTCAACCTATGTACACCTAAAAGCTTTGGACCTTTGATCTGGAGTGTATGTACCTGATATTCTCAGGCGTTACCATGTCGGATTCCCCAGGTGAGGGATTGACATTGACATATTTAGACTGGAGATGTCAACTGAGGCCATCTACTTGTTCGCTATATGATTTGACCAGTGAATTTGCGGGGTTTGAAGTGTGGGAATTGCCAAAACATTGCTTGGAACTTTCGCTGCACAGGTAGTTGGATTTCACAGTATCTTTTCCCCAGTCTTCGCTAGGAGAATGGGATGAATTCTGAAGAACCCTAGTGACCTCCATTTGTCTAAAAGTCTAGTCTAAGGTATCTTCAAGAATTTCTAAATGACCTACAATATTAGGGATCCCATCCAAAACATACGAGTTTAACATAGGTTGTCCAAAACCCTCTTGCTCGGGCATGAAAACTGGTGATTGAGAATCCACAATAGGACCATGACTATGATAATAGAATGTGGATGAGCCCTGCATGAATTAATCTACGAAGATGACATTGAGGGGATTTTTAAACTTGTCGGGACATCGTTTTCAAACTCATAAAAAGAAAATAGGGAAGATTTAATTTCAAACCCTGAAAGACAATTAAAATCCATAGATCATAACAGAGAACCAATGTGAAGCGCCCATCGCACGATATAAAATGACTTATAACCACAAAAACATTCTTCCATGGAGTTTTGAATAAATTGATGGGCATACCTTTGTGATTATGAATGGCTTTAGTATGTTTTTGTAGGAACTTTGTCCATGGAACGTGCTTCACAGGCATATGTTTAAACCATTTGTCCCCAACCGGAGGTAATCCCATAACTACTGAAATGAAATCCTCATCGACATTGAACTCAAGGTCAATATGGACTCATGAGCCATCAAAAGAGCTGGAAAAATATAAGACAATGTTTTTGTTATGCCTAGAGAAATTCCTAAGGAACTCATCCGACCAAACTTTCCTTGAAGTTGAAAAAATTTGATTGTCTGTCTCCACAGGGCTTGTATTTTCTAGATCAATTCGATTGGGAAAACCCATAATAGTTGTAATAACACAAACTTGATGAGATCCTGGTAAATGAAACAGTGACAAATGCTCTATTTCTTGGTATTCTTCAGGACAAGAATGGTAAAAACTTCATCAATAGTAGTAAAAAAACACAACACCAGACAAAAGTGGAAATGAGAATGGGAGGGAACGTGAAAGGATAGCCCCAAAAAAGTTGAAGGCGTCAATGTAATTATGATATGTTGTTTCCATATGAGTGAGCAGTTATGATAGCGGTATGATGTCAACGTAGGGACGTACTACTAGTTGATACATAGAAGAGTCCATGATTAATATGGTAGGAGGTAGCGTGACAAGTCATCACACCAGGAGTTGGCATGTTCCAAAGGTGGTGCACTGTAAAGCACCGACTATAGGGGTATCATGTAAACCAGTTGGCCATGCAAGCAACAACCAATGGAGGATGGTCAGATATGGAAAATATACGTGGAGTGATGTTAACAGGTAAACACAAAATTCACCCTTCTCTATAATGAATCCAAGCCTGATAGGGACACGTGGCCTATCATGAATCATGAGTAAATCGATGAGTTCATGTAGCATCTCATTTTTTTAAAGCGTACTGTGAGAGGACATAGTTGTAGGGAAAGGCATGCATAACCTTGCAGATTTGACAAGTCATCATTCCATCCATATGCCAAAACCAATATCATGCCAATTACCCATGTTCAATCAATGTTGAGGTGGAGAAAAGGGATATGTTTACAAGGACACATGGATTCGACTTTGAAATATGAGGATAAAATTCATCACTCGAAATTATTCATCCCCACTCCATCGAGGTTTGATACACAATGATAGTCTTGACCATGGATAAATGCAAATTCACTTCAAATCGTAGTTAATTAGCAAGTTACCAGATTAAATGAATGATAAAGTTACCATGATAGCACATAATTGGAGTGCAATTAATGGGTTCACTAGTTAAATGGATTTTGTGCCCTTTCATGGAAAAGGGAAAAAATGATCAACCACCTTAAATCTGGGGTATATGATAAAAATCGGATATCAATATGGCATCAAATTCACTTATGTCAAAGGTAGCTTCAACCATAATTTATTGAATAAATTGATCATACAACGCCCTTGGTGATAGTAAAACTGATAGCATATACAAGTTTTAAAAAAATAAAATAACATTGTTTAAATAACACCAAGGTACCAATAAGAAAATATCAACACATCCACATAACCCATAGTTTTCCTGAATGACTTTGATGAATTATAAAAGATCCAATATACCTACCCATATTTCATGATATTAAACATCAACTTTCACCAAAAGGACCTAACAAAAACTTAAGTGACAATCAAAACATCTGTCATAAAACATATTGAAATTTAAGAAGCGAAAGAAGTATGAATTTAAGCATGAATGAAAAATATATCAAATGGAAATTAGCATTCATTCTCTCAGATGAAAATAATACGACGTTACATTACCATTCATTTATGTGAAAAATTAAGTTATTATGGACAGGCTGCATAATTCCGATAGAAGGATGCATAATAAAAAATAATTAAGATAATCAATCCATTCTTCATCTTTTGTATTCCATGCTTTTAGTCATGGAATCCAAAGACAGATAATGATAATGAGCCATGATACGAATATCCATAGTTTAATCGTATGTATCCTATTTCCCACAAACAACGCAAGTGATTGATGTAAATCCAAGCGAAAACATACCCATCATGAAATTGAGAAAACTTAAACAATAGCACAGCCTTAAAACCAAAAAATGTTACCTGGCATCCTTTTCAAGGAACATAAATGTGCCAAGCCAATGAAAGGTGGGTATCCATTCATTTTCTAATAAAAATGGAATGGTTTTTATTGATAGAGGCCAAAAAGTTCTTAAACAACTCTTTGTAAAGTGTCCATACTTGTGACATGATTTGCATTTGAAGAGAATTTATTCATAGTCTAGGGATTTTAGATGGATCTATCCCTCCATAATGAGTTGCAAGTCCTTCTCAAGGTACTTTCCACACAAATTCTAGCACATGATTAGATACCTCATTTTGGCTTAGATCGATCAATAAAATGAAGAAGTTTTTTTTTAATATCTTTGGGAGTGGAGTCATCCCAAAAGATTATGGGGAGGTGTAATAGCCCGACCCACACAAGGGATATAGAGATATCCATTTCTAGATGAAATCCTAGGGTCCAGTGGAGAGGAACATTCCCTTGGATCCCATGAAATAGGGTCCCTATATAAAGAGCAAATCCCTCTCCTCCTTGATATTAAATAAAAACAGAAAGAGACCCTCAACCAAAATAAAAGACAAATGCCAAAAATCCAATTGGAATGGTTGGAATTGCATATATCAATTGTTAAGATTGCACATTCTAGGTGCAATAGGGATATTTGAGGGCATTGAATTCATTTCTACAATAAAAAATGGAATTATACTAATGGAAAAAGAAAATTTGACTAAATATTGAATCGCTAAGTTTAGTGATAATAGTTGGAAAAGTCTAAAACATAGAATGCTTAGACAACTCCTTTTTAAAATTATCACCACATAAATTTTAAGTGTTACAAAACGACGTACCTGTTGATGATTGGAAAAATCCTTGCACCAAGAGTAGGGATTCTCCCCAATGAAAAGTCCCAACTAGACTATTCACTGTTTGGAATGGGGAATCCGTCCGATTTCCAGTCTGACTATCGTGGAAAGTGTTTTGAGTTGAGCTTTACCGGTTGCAGCCCGGTCCACTGTTTATATTTTATTATTTAAAGATGCAAATGCAAATGCTCTAATTCTAATAGTGCATGATTCTAACTAAACTAGATTTGATTGATAGGTAGAAGCCTCACAAGTGATGCACAGGTTCTTACCTCTCGTCTTACCACTCCTACCTTATCAATCAACTAAGAATATTCTAACAAAATGCATATCTCTAACAAATTAGTCTAATATATCCTTGCAAGGAGCGAAAATTAAAAAATATAAGATATAGCTGAGATTGTTTGTACAAATTCAACAGTTAACGTATTGAAATAAAGTCTTCACAATCATAGTGAGATGATTATACAAAGATAGATTTTTTACACATTAATTTCATTCATTACTCAATTCTACATAGAAACTTTAATTTTATAATTAAAATCAATAATATCATTCACATACCATCAGAATAACCAATAAAGTAGGAAATATCTTACAACATCAATATGAACAAAGGAAGAAATAATTATGCTCATTCATTCACATCATTCAATGCAAAACTCCATGTAAGCCTTCACCACTAAAATAGTTCTTTCTCATAAGTGTAAAAGTAGTTTTCATACAAAATGGTACTTCTTTTCTATTGCACCAGCAAAAAGCCCTTTTCTTTTCTATTTTCCCCCTATTTATCTTTACAAATTTGTATTTATGTGACTGATCACTTCACATTCCATCTTAACCCTTTGTTTCCACAATTTTTTCTTTTGTGGTTGCACCTAAAAATAACCAAAATAAATAAGGAAAATACAAATTACATTAATTGGATGGAATATTCTCTTGACTTTGAATGTAATTATCCCAAGATCACTCTCATAAGATATTAAATTCAATTGTTGGGGCTCTAATAAATTTAATTCTATTTCATGTGTGGATATCTCTTTGAGTGTATCTATCAATTCCTTTGATATAGCCTTATGACCTTCTCCAAAAAGTAAGCATTTAAAGTTGCTTGTCCAATATGCTATTGGAGATATTCTGTAGACAGCATGCCCAACCTTTTAATATAACTCATATCTTCATCTAGACCATTCCTGAATTCTTCTATACGTTGTTCTTTGGGTGGCAACTCATCAATGGAATTGGGGGGTGGAAGATGACATTTTTGGAAAAATTGGTATATGGCCTGATAGTTATCTTCACACTTCATGATTGATCTTTGCACTTCATTATGTATCCTCTTGGCCGATTTCCAACAACTATCTAGAATAGCTATATCCAATTTTAATTCAACAACAGTTCTTTTGGGAAAGTGTGCAGGAACTTATTTGATTTTTCCTTTCCATACGGTCATCTTCTTTACTTTATTATAGATTTCCACCAGTTTCTGTCTTGTGTTTGCAACTTCTATAGATATATGCTTCGATCTATTCACTACCTCTTTTAACTCATAAATATGCTTTGCCAATAATTCTTGGGAGTGAAACAATTGCTTCTGCAACTCACAAGATTGCTCATAGAATGGTGTCATGTCTTGTTTTTGTGCTTGAGCATTGTTGATGCCTCGGATGTGCAGGGTATGCAAAGTGCTGGAATGGATTCCTAAGCTCTCAACAGAGGGTGAAAACCTAGACTGAAAGGCTTCAAAACATCCTATGCAAGGATAGTTCTATCCCCAGCTTGTTTGGTATAGTAATCTACCACGGATATTGGGCCTCCGCTGGAACTCTATGAGTTGATAGGTTTTGATCCAAATGAATGAGATTTCTAATGAATAAGTCTATGTGTAAGAGGTCTATAAATACTAATCTATCTAAAAGAAACTAGACTAAGTTAGATTTGTCCTAAGAAGGTGTTTTAGATACGTGTTGTCACATCCCCATCTAGACCCTATCACTTTAACATTTTAAATGATGTAATATTGTTATGAAATCATGGTGAGGAGATCAAGGCCAAGGCCCCGCCATCGATTTATTGATGCATATGGTTTGCGTGCTAGCCAGGCACATTGGAACTTCAACATCATGTAATATGCATTTTAATAAAAATACCCACAACTAGCTATGCAATGCAACAAAGAGATGAGGGCATGATTTCACAAGGAATTGGGAGGGAAAACATTCAAACCCTTGAGCCAATCAGTTCAAGCCAAGTATCAATGAGAAAACCCATCAAACCCTCAACTACCCATGTTGACTTTTGTACCCAACCATTGATTTCTCCCAAGAGTTGGTAGAGGTAGTTAATGCCTTGGGAATGGAGAGGTATGGCTGTCCAAATTCGGGTATGGGCAAGCCACCCTTCATGGAAAATCGTGTTTGTCTCCTTGGGCAAGAAAAGAGCCACGAAATTGCTCTCTAAGCCATTATGCAACCATCAGTCTTGCTCCATCACGCAGCTCTAGCTGCCTGGGCATTTTCCTCCATGTTTTTATGGGTTTCCCTTCATCTTTTACCTGGGAAGGGGCATTTTTGTGTTGATTACCAGTGGGGAAGAGAACAACATGTTTTGGGTCTTCCTGGAGGTCATTTAGACCATTGGAAAGGATCATAAACAGTGGGGAGAAATCGGTTTTACTCCCTGGGGTTGAAATCGAATTATTCTTTCCACAGTCTATTTTAGTGAGCCACAATTTGGGAAAAACCCATGGTGTTAATGTATATGTAACTTCAGAATGTATTTCATATATATTTATTGTACCCTTATTAGAGATGTGTTATTCCTCTATAAGGAAGTGTCATCATGTGGATTGACAAGTGTCGCAAGTGTGTGTACTTGCCGATGGGTTATTAGACCACCATGTGTGGGGTCGGCCCTGAAATATATATATTATATTGTGGATGTACCTAGCTAGACAAGTCGGCCCCATAAGGTCACTGGACAAACAGGTTAGTATAAATAGAGATCAAGAGATCTCTATTTAGATCATTCGGAAAGTCATCTCTCTCTCACTTAGAAAGTGGCGCAATAGTGAGGAGGAGGATCATCTGCTTCTAGGAGACTATCTCAAGTGTATTTTGGTTGTACTTTGGTTGAGCCATTGCTCTCTCTATCTCTGAGGAAGTTGTGGGGTTTTTCACCTTAGGGTTTTTCCCACGGAAACTCTGTGTCTCTTGTCTCTCATGATTTTGATTCTTGTGATGCTTGTCATGCTTATTGTGATTGTTATGCATTGATATACTGTATATGTTATTCTCTCAGTGAAGATCTTAGAGTATTGTGAATTAATGCTCAAAATATAACATGGAATCAAAGCTAACCTGAGAAGAAGACATTTTGCAGTGATGAAAACTTGAGTTTCTTGTTTATTGGGTTTCTCTCCACAGTTTTTGGAAAAGAAGTATAGTAGATTGACTCTACTCATCAAGGAGAATCTATCTGTCCAATTAGAATTCCATTCTGAGCATTTTCAAATTTGGCCCTAAAAATTAGGTTTCCACACAAATAGGAATTTTTGAAATCTGAAGACATAGCTGGAAGCTCCTTGCAAAAATCGAAGTTTAGAGCTTTGGATCGGGATTTTTGGCTGGGTAGATCTCCAGGAAACTCAAACTCTAATTCAGGGCTCTCCCTGGTGAACCCAGGAGGACAAAAAGGCAAGTCTGAAGGGTAAATCTTTGTTGATCTCAAATTCTGAATACACCAGGATGATTAGCTCATCAAGGCGCATCTTTCTATCCTTTCAGAAAATTGAAATTCACATTTTGAATTTTTAAGGTTTTTTCGACAAACCCTAATCCGGGACCAGATCCAGTTTTCAGCATTTCAAGTGGTAAGACCTAAATCTTTTCTATTTCCATTTGAAGTACTCTTTAGGATGTCTCACCACACCAAGCTTGAGGATAAGCTTGAAGGAGATGATAACTTCCAAGCTTGGAAGTATAGGATTGGGTTAATCCTGGAAGAGAATGAGTTGGACTAATATGTAAAAGAAGACATCCATATCCCAGAGGATGAAGAGGCTAAGGTATTGCATAAGAAAAACTTGGTCAAGGAAAAGAGAATCATTGTTGATTCTATCAAAGACCATCTCATACCCCATGTGTCTTCTCTAAAGACACCCAAGGAGATGTTTGACTCTTTGACTAAGCTATTTGAAGGGAAGAACATAAATCGGAACATGACCCTGCAGAACCAATTGAAAGGAGTAAAGTTTCAGAATGGAGAAACCATTCAATCTTATTTTTCAAGGGTCTCCTAGATCAAGGAACAACTAGAAGTAGTGGATGAAATTGTGGAGAATGGTGAAGTGGTGATGACCACTCTAAATGGCCTACCCAGGTCATGGGATTCCTTTATTCAAGGAATCTGTGCAAGGAAGAAGTTGATCTCCTTCAACAGATTGCGGGAAGAATGCTCTCAAGAAGAAGCTAGGCTTGTGGCCCGAGAATAAAAGATGGGAAATGAAGATCAAGCTCTCACAGCACATGCCAGGAAAGGCAAGTCCAAAAAGGAATCATCTCATAACAGAATATTCTCACACCACCATTATCATAAAGATAAGAAAGATCTCAGATGCTTCAATTGCAATGAGAAGGGACACTTTGCTTCAGATTGTCCCAAGAAGAAGAAAGAAAACAACAACAACTTCAATAAGAAGAAGAATAATAAAAAAAGAAGATATCATGCTCATGCTTCCGAAGATGATGAACCCCCAAAGAACAAGGCTAGGGAAGAAAGTGATAGTGATGATGATTCATCAAGTGAAGAAGAGTATGTTCTAATTTCTGCTCTCACAGGTACTATCTCCCATGGTTGTGATGATCGGTTGATTGACAGTGGAGCTTCCAAACATATGACTAGGTTTAAGGAATCTTTTGTGAATCTATATGAACATGAATCACCCCATAAGGTGAAACTTGGGGATGATTATCAATACCCAATCAAAGGAAGTGGTGAAGCCTCCTACAACCTAGATTCTGGAAAATCTTTGAAGATGAAAGAAGTCCTTTATGTACCTGGGCTCAAGAAGAACTTACTCTCCATCTCTGCATTGGATGCAAAAGGTATGAGGGTTGCATTTGTGGATGGCCAAGTCCTAATGTGGCCAAAGGGAAAGAACATAGATGATGCAGTAGTGATTGGAGAGCAAGAGGGAGGTTTGTATAAATTGAAGGGACAACCTAAACATGCCATGGTACATGAATCCATGGAGCCAAGTGAACTTTGGCATATAAGACTTGCTCATATGCACTATAGGGCACTTCCAATTGCAAGCAAGGATGTAGAGGGTCTTCCTGAGATCAAGACCAAACATGAAGGTGTTTGCAAAGGATGTGCAAAAGGTAAGAACATTAAGAAGGCTTTCCCAAGCAGTGAAAGCAAGGCAAAAGACATCCTAGAAATCATCCACTCAGATGTATGTGGTCCTATGTCATCCAGTTATCTGAGTGGGTATGTTTACTATGTCTCATTTATTGATGACTTCTCCATGAATACTTGGGTATACGTCTTGAAGAACAAAGATGAGGTGTTTGATAAGTTCAAGGAATTCAAAACCTTGATGGAGAATCAAACTGACAAGAAGATCAAAACATTCAGATCCGACAATGGTGGAGAATTCACCTCAGGTGACTTCAAGAAGCTTTGTAGTGATTCAGGGATTAAGAGTGAGTTGACTGCTCCTTATAATCCTCAACAGAATGGAGTTGCAGAAAGGAAGAACAGAAAAATCATGGAAGCAGCAAGGGAAATGTTGCATGACCAGGATCTACCTATGCATCTATGGGCAGAAGCAGCTAGAATAGCTGTATATGTGCAGAACAGAACACCCCACAAGATATTGGACAACAAGAGACCAGAAGAGGTCTTTTCTAATAAGAAACCTGAAGTCAGCCATCTCAGAATATTTGGTTGTCCATTATACACTCATGTCCCAAAGGAAAAGAGGACTAGAATAGATCCTTCAAGAAAGAAGGGTATCTTTGTGGGTTACAGTGAAAGCTCGAAGGCTTACAGAATATACTTTCTAGGGTTTAAGAAGATTGATGTCAGCAAGGATGAATATAAGTTCAAGGACAGGTAATCCAGGAAGCAAAGATCAAGAGGGAACACACTCCAGCAGCTCCTGCAAGGATGCAGATTTTCAGAGGGAGTTGACCATCTTCCTACATTCCACAACAGAAAGGTGTAGAAGAATCTACTTCAGCAGCTCCTGCCAGGAAGCAAAGACTCAAAGGGAGTCCACCCAACAAACAAACAAAGATAAGTATTTCAATTATCATGTCTTGCCTATTTTGTTTGTTTAAATAATATTATGATTATGTTCCTAGACTTAGGAGATGTATTGTGCATATTAGAATGATTACATTAATGAACAGTATACTACTAATATGCATGTGATGGGTAAGTGGCCTATGGCACTGTACAACATTCCAGTGCTACTTATCTAGGATGAAACCTCTTTGCTGACATGTTGGGAGTAGTGCAAACTCTTAACAATGTTCTGGTAGAGATTGGAAGGCATCTAGAAAGTTGTGGAACATGGATAAATGTTGTATTGAAGCATTGGTTAAGATAACTGCATGACTGCATGACATATTTCTTTATGTGTAAAGAATTTGTTTTGAACATTATGAGATGTTTATAATCATGCAATTTAACTTGTTTTATAGGAAAGACCGTATATCTTCACCTACAAAAGTACTACAACATTTGTTCCAGCAACAAAGATATCTATTGAAAATATTGAATATATTGAAGTTCCCAGGATCTGGGATGAAGAAATGGAATGCCATGATCCATCGATCATGAAGAAGATGTTTGGGATGTAGTCCCAAGACCTGACACGGAGTCACATGTGTGCATATTGAAGAAAGCCTTGTATGGCTTGTAGCAAGCTCCCAGAACTTGGTGTGATACAAAGAGGAAGCTTGCTACTGAATTCGATATGAAGAACTTTGGGAATGATGCATTATTTACTAGGTATGGAGGTGTGGCAGAGTGCAGGTGGGATCTTCCTTGGTCAAGGGAAGTACACAGTAGATATCCTGAAGAGATTCAGGATGATGGATTGCAAGGCCATGGCCACACCTATGGCATCGAATCTGAAGCTTCTATGTGATGCTTCATCTGAGCCGGTTGATGTCTCTATGTATCGTCAGATGATTGGGTCCTTGATGTACCTGACGAACACGAGACCAGATATTTGCTTTGCGGTGAACACATTGAGTTAGTTCCTGACAGATCCGAGGAGTGTTCATCTGGTTGCTGTAAAGCATGTTCTGAGGTACCTGAAGGGTACAGTGGATTATGGGCTCAAGTATGAGGTGAATCAAAAGTTTAACCTGCAGGGTTATGTTGATTCAGATTGGGCTGGTAGTGCTGCAGATAGGAAGAGCACATCTGGATGCTGCTTCAGTATGGGATCAAGTGTGATCTCTTGGTTTAGCCGGAAGCAGTCTTGTGTAGCACTGAGTACAGCTGAGGCAGAGTATGTTGCAGCCTGTTCAGCTAGTTGTGAGGCACTATGGCTATGGAAGCTACTGTCTGAGTTACTTGATCTCCCATTGGATGCTACTGGTATCTTTTGTGATAACCAGAGTTGTGTGAAGTTGTCCGAGAACCTAGTGTTTCATGACAGGTCGAAACACATAGAGATCAAATATCACTATATCAGGGATATGGTGCAGAGAGGAGCCGTGAAGCTCCTGTATATTGCGACGGACGAGCAGATTGCAGATGTGCTGACGAAGCCGCTAGCCAAGGTGAAGTTAGAGTACTTCAGGGAGAGGCTTGGTGTTCTTCAGATTGATGACACTTCAAGGAAAAAGTGATGGACACATTTGCAGAATCCATTCCAAGAATGTTGGAAGGAGGATCCTTCACATGGCTGTGGATGTAAGCGCTGGATGATGAGCATCAAGACGTTGCTCCAGTTACTGCTCTGTTTATGCATCATGTTGAATGCTGGATATGATCAGTTGGATCATTTATATGTATATGTATGTATGCATCATGTTGGATGCTGGATATGATCAGTTGGATCATTTATATGTATGTACGCATCATGTTGGATGTTGGATATGATCGGTTGGATCATTTGTATGTATTTTGCATATGCATCATGTTGGATGCTTGGACCATGTATCTGTATATGTATCAGGTGGATACATTGTATGATCAGGAAGATCATGTATGTTGATATGTATCAGGGATGATCAGGTGGATCATGTATTTGTATTTGTATTAGGTGGATGCATTGTATGATCAGGTGGATCATGTATGATGATATGTATCAGGTAGATACTTGGTATGCATCAGGTAGATGCATTGTATGATCAGGATGATCATGGATGACAAGCTTCAAGATGTTGCTCTAGATGACATGCAGCAGGATGTTGCAGTGATGATGATCAGGATGATCATGTGTACATCAGGATGATGTATGGTGAGTATCAGGTTGATACTCTGTGGCCGTGGAACAAGTTGTGCAGATAAGCATATAATTTGTGCCCTGGGAGATTTGCAGATAGACTTTCGAGGTTTTGCCTATGGCATGTAATTTGTACCCTAGGATATATGGCAAATGCTCTTTCAAGGTTTTGCGTAGGAGGACATATAATTTGTGCCCTGGAAGATCTGCAGATAGTCTTTCGAGGTTTTTCCTATGGCATGTAATTTGTGCCCTAGGATATCTGGCAGATGCTCTTTCGAGGTTTTGTCCTATGGCATGTAATTTGTGCCCTGGGAGATCCAATAGGTTGAGCCGTGTGCTCGTAATCAGTCCTGGGATGCTCTTTCGAGGTTTTTCCATGACCACATGTAATTTGTGCCCTGGGAGATCCGATAGGTTGAGCCTTGTGCTCGTAAGCAGTCCTGGGATGCTCTTTTGAGGTTTTGTGGTGACCACATGTAATTTGTGCCCTGGGAGATCCGATAGGTTGAGCCTTGTGCTCGTAATCAGTCCTGGGATTCTCTTTCGAGGTTTTGTGGTGGGGTCACATGTAATAAGTCCTGGAGATCTGGACAGGATGAAAAAGGCCTCAAATGCTCTTTAGGGTTCTTGCTAGTCAAGAGACTCTTTTAAGGTTTTGTGACGCACGTAATAAGTCCTGAGATTTCCACAGTATGGCCAGTGATGACGAAGACCTCCAGGTGGTGGGCCTACATCCAGTATGAAAAAGGACTGGCTCTGTAGAACTTCCTATGACGAGTAGAGTCAGAGATTGGTTGAGATAGCAGCAGCAGTGACAATGATCCCGAGAAGAAGACTTGTCTAGCAGATCTGTGTCGAGAAATACCTTCCTAGTTAAGAGGGAGTGTTAATGTATATGTAACTTCAGAATGTATTTTATCTATGTATTTCATATATATTTATTTTACCCTTATTAGAGATGTGTTATTCCTCTATAAGGAAGTGTCGTCATGTGGATTGACAAGTGTCGCAAGTATGTGTACTTGCCAATGGGTTATTAGACCACCATGTGTGGGGTCGGCCTTGAAATATATATATTATATTGTGGATGTACCTAGCTAGACAAGTCGGCCCCATAAGGTCACTGGACAAACAGGTTAGTATAAATAGAGATCAAGAGATCTCTATTTAGATCATTCGGAAAGTCATCTCTCTCTCACTCAGAAAGTGGTGCACTAGTGAGGAGGAGGATCATCTGCTTCTAGGAGACTATCTCAAGTGTATTTTGGTTGTACTTTGGTTGAGCCATTGCTCTCTCTATCTCTGAGGAAGTTGTGGGGTTTTTCACCTTAGGGTTTTCCCCACGGAAACTCTGTGTCTCTTGTCTCTCATGCTTTTGATTCTTGTGATGCTTGTCATGCTTATTGTGATTGTTATGCATTGATATACTGTATATGTTATTCTCTCAGTGAAGATCCTAGAGTATTGTGAATTAATGCTCAAAATTTAACACATGGACCCTGTTTTTTAAAATACCCTTGTTGTAAATGGTATCTATGCCCAATGTTTGTGCTTGTGGTGTGAGAAATGAGAATGTTGGGGTATGGGATTTGGGTATCCATTGCTTTGGCTTGAGCTTGAGAATAAGCATCCATGGTTCAAATGTAGCCTGATAAACCCAGTTGTGGACTGGCTTGGCTGAGATGAAATGAGTAATTGGCAGTGAACGAGCTGGAATGTTCCCTTTCCTTGTGAGAATCATGCCCAGTTCGGGGGTGGCCTTCGGACGGATTCAGTATAAGCTGTCGAAGAGCCTATGGTTGGGTGGAACGTTGCAGTGACATAGCTAGTTGCTTGGGGCAGTTGCAAAATGAAGATAAGTGTTTTTATGTCTACGTATTTACTTCTACAATGTTTAATTAATGATTATTTTGATATGCTGGATGAGCATGAATTATGTGTGGATGATGTTTTAATTCCGCTATGCATAATTTATTTGTTTTACATTTGCACACTCATATTTTAATTATATGAATCTAACGAATGGGCTGAGATCATGTGAAAGCCCTGAATTTGGCATCATGTTCCCTGCCTTGCATTGGATAAATGGGTGGGTACATGACAGATGGTATCAGAGCTGTTGGTTGCAGCATTGGGCCTTCGTGGGATATCTATCACAATTTGCAAAGGTAAGTATGCTTCCTGCTCAGCAGTAATCATTAATAAAATTTTAGAAAAAAATTTGGAAATTTGAAATTTTCTAAGTGTTTTTGAGTTTTTATGCTAAGTTGGTTTCGGCGCAAGATTTCGAGTTCCACCAAAACGGTCGGCTCAAGTTAGTGAATTGGGCCAAAGCACTCGACAGAAAATTAACAAAGTTCGCCGAAAAAGATGGACAAAGTTTGGCAAAACTCGTCGAGTGGAGCCGAAACGGCGGAAGAACTCTGGGAGTAGAGCCGAAACTGCGGAAAGAACTGGCGAGTTTGCACCGAAGTTGTCGGAAGGAAAAGCTGAGTTTTCGATCGAAAGAACTCGGCAAGTTGGTCCGCAATGGTGGAAGGACTCGGCGAGTTGGTCCGCAATGGCGGAAGGACCCAGCAAGTTGGTCCGAAAAACATACTAAGTGTTTTCGGCGTCAAAGAGGAAAATTTCAGGAGAACTTGGCGAGTTGCTCTGCAACGGCAGAATAACTCGGCCAGTTGGTCCGCAATGGCGGAAGGACTCGACGAGTTGGTTCGAAAAACTTTATAAGTGTTTTCGGCGTCAAAGAGGAAATTTCGGGAGAACTTGGCGAGTTGCTCCGAAATAGCGGGAGAACTTGACGAGTTGCTCCGAAATAGCAGGAGAACTTGGCGAGTTGCTCTGAAACAATGGGAGAACTCGGCGAGTTGCTCCGAAACAGTGGGTGAACTCGGTGAGTTGCTCCGAAACAGCAGGAGAAATCGACGAGTTGCTCCGAAATAACGAGAGAACTCAACAAGATGGTTCGAAACGGCGGAAGGTTTTTCTAAGTATTTTTTGACATCCAAGAGAAAATTTCGGAAGAACTCGGCAAGTCGCCCCGCAACAGTGGAAGGACTCGGAAATTTGGTCCGCAACGGATCGAAAGGAAAAAAACTGAGTCTTCGACCGGAAGAACTCGGCGAGTTGGCCCGAAACAGGTCGGAAGAACTCGTTGAGTTGCTCCGAAACAAGGAATTTTAGCCATTTTTCAGGTGCCGAAAGTTGAAAAATGCCATAGAACTTGTGTGCCAGATTGTGCGAAATCGAAGGATTTACAAAAAAAAAAAACAAGGGCGCTGCCCTCGAACCTCCCTCCAGTGGCGCAGGGAAGCCACAAGGGGGCAAGCCCCCTTGACCCCCGTCGTCCCCCGGAAGAAATTCGTTGAAAGTGTGAAATGCATTCTCTATGCTTGGGAATGAGAAGCAGGAATTGCATTAAGAGTAGTTGGCTGTAATATGCCTTGCAGAAGAGCAATGGGAGCAGCAAGGCAATGTTGATAAAGGGAGAATTCCTTAACTCCTCCATTGCTATTATATTTATATTTCCTGAGTTGTCTATACTTAAAATTATGGCATAGGGATGCTGGAAATGCAAAAGGATAGATAGATGAAGTGAATATGTACTAGATGGCATATTGCACAGTGCATGTGAAAATGTTTTTTTTTGTGTGTATATGATACATATTAGTAAAATAGTGAGGTTTTACATATGCAATGAGCCACTTAAGATAATTATTGTGGTTGCTAATAATTAGTCATGTTCACATTGGTTGTAGGACCAAAGACAACCGAAGCATGGCTAAGGATGTGGATGATGATTGTTGCATACAACCTTATGAAGAAAGGATGGTGCAACAAATCCGTGATCATTATGTTGGAAAAAGGACGGAGTAGTCTTGGTAAGAGGCCAACTTATCAGGTAACATCAAGCGATGTTAATGACAGCCATGCAGGTAATGGTTATTTATGCTTAGTTGCATGAATGTTGAAGGAGGATTTGGTAAGATCCCTTCAACTACAGTTAAACTATGATGATTTGGTTTGCATGTGGTATTGAGTGCCTAAATGTGAATGTTAACCTACCAAGTATGGTCAGGTGTGGGTAAATGAAGGCAAGGAGCCTTACACCCTATAGTTTCTAGAAACCTCAATGCATTCATATGAATTCATATCATGCCATTTGTGAATATTGGTTGTGAGTTTAAAAACCAAAGCAACTGAGGACTTATGGACCTATCATGGTAGTGCATGCTGTATGTAGTAATCATGTTTAAGCCATAGTATGTTTGAATGCATAGTATTCATGAAATCATGCAAGATGGCATTGAAGAGATGTGCATTGAAATATTCAGTAAATGTTGTAAATATGCATGCATGTGTAGGTGCACATGTTGAAATGCATTGTGTGAATGCATGGGTGTGACATATATATGTTTCAATGCAGTTAGATAATAGATGAAATGGTGGACTATTGCTAATCCTGAGACCATTCCATAAGTTGCTATGAATGTAGGAGAAGGACTGCATGAAGAAGGTAGACATGTGTTGGGCTACCAGAGCACTCTGTTGGAAGGACAAAGCTGTATGGAATATGAAGTAATGAGTATTTACAGTTATTTAAATTGCATGGATAGTGTGACTATGTCTTGCAATTTTATTGTGATAATGATGCATATATAGAAATGTATATATATTTCATTGCATTTCAAATGTTAAACAGCTGAAGGTGTTTGAATTATTGAGTATTATAATTCTGAGATCACTTCAGTGACTGTTATGGCAATGAATGATTATGTGCATAGATACTCACAACGTGTTTGGCTGATTGAAGTTTCAGTTTTCAGGTAGAAAAGGCTTGCGTATGGCAATGAGGATAAGTCCATAGTAAAGACCGAGATCTACCATGTGCAGAATCCAAAGGTTATGAGAAGGTTCTCATGGTTGTAAATTTATGCATGAAACAAATCTGAAAATTGTCTGGTTTAAGTTTATGAGAATAGTCTCATAGTTGCAAATCTAATTTCTGTAGGAAAACAAATTTACAAATTTAAGATTTGAGAATTTGCTTATAATTGCTAATGACTGTTTGGCTTATATAGAATTGTGTCAGGAGGACATGTTATAGGTGGATGTTCATGTATGGTAGCAAGGTTGAAACCATAATGGGTAGAGTGATACCACTTACAAGAGCCAAACAATATGAGGAGAGACTCATTGCTAAGCAAATCAATTTCTGTAGGAGATAGAATTGTAAATTCATATTGAATTTAATTATTAATGCTATTGATTGGTTATGGAACAATCATATTTGAAGCTTATTGCTAAATGTTGCTGACTGTTTGGCTATTTGATAAAGTGTGCCAGGATGACACATTGCAGGAATACCATGTGTGATGGCCTGCAGAAGCCAAACTAGATGGGAAGGATCCCATGCTTTGGAAATGGGTTTCGGGTGAAATGCCATTGTAAATGTTGATAATGTCTCAGCCGAACTGCATGTTGGTAAAGCATGTGAGTGAGATAGTAAATTATTCCAAGAAGGCATGTGTGGGTTATGGCATGTGAAAATATTGGGGTGGAAAACCGAAGGACTGTTGACTCAGAGAAGGGAGCCCCCATTCTTCGCAAATGAAGAAAATATACATCTGTGAAACGAATGAGTATTCGGTAACCCTAACTAAGGATATACATGTATGGTTATTAGATTTAATATGCAGAGCATGTTTTATTATTTCATTATTGTTCCAGACTGCTTGAGAGTGACTAAGGCCTACATGGCTCACATCGGAAAGGGATGCATACCTTTCGGGTGATGGGTTATGTTAGGGTTTCAATATTGAATACACCCTACGGGAATGGACGCATTCCTGGTGTTTCAATACTTGATAGTGAATGATATGAAATATGGTTACGATTTTTGAGCAGCAATACTGATGAGCCTGCTTATCCTTCTTGTGCTAACAACTTACACAAATGCAATTTGGTGTTGCACGTTAAGAGGCAAAGTGAAGCAAGGGTGCTGAAGAGGACTGTATGGGTAGTGGTAACCTTTCTATGCTCACACTAAAGGACACTATAAGAGATGGATAGGCCCGATGAGCTATATTGCAGAAAAGGGGTATCATCCTTGTGTATTGTGAGTGGGTATTGTGGGGCCATGCTAGACTGCAGTCAAGTGAGTCACCTATGGAGTTCCTGGAGGGGACCACTGGTTTACATAAGAGAAGGAGCCACATAATCATATTATGTTGTTCATATTGCCTGATAAACCCAGTCGAATACTGGCTTGGCAATGGTTGTTGTATGCCTGATCAACCCAGTTGGTGTACTGGCTTGGCATTAGTTATTTGGGTGTTGTGAAAGGTTGCTGGATGCCTGATAAACCCAGTCGGTATACTGGCTTGGCATGTTCTTAAATTAATGCCTGACAAACCCAGTCGGTGTACTGGCTTGGCATTGGTTATTTGCATGTTGTGGAGGTATTGGTGAAGGGTGTTATTTCCTGACAAACCCAGTTGAAAAACTGGCTTGGAAATGGTTATTGTATGCTTGATAAACCCAGTCGGTGTACTGGCTTAGCATACTGATTTTTGAAATGCTTGATAAACCCAGTCGGCGTACTGGCTTAGCATACTGATTTTTGAAATGCTTGATAAACCCAGTCGGTGTACTAGCTTAGCATATTGATTTTTTTTGGGATGCCTGATAAACCCAGTTGGTGCACTGGCTTGGAATTACCTATTCGGATGATGTTGTGGAGCAGCATGTGTGTTGGCCAAGCATCCACCCCACAGGTGATCCAAGGCTTGTAAAGCAGATAAGGAAACCTGTGGAGTAGCGAGGAAAATGAACAATATAGATAAGTATTCATTTTCATTTATTTCTAGTTTGGAATAATGAAGACTTCAGGTATAAGTCTTATGACAACCAAGTTAATACACTGTTGTTTCTTTGTTGGAAACCTTGGCCATTACAGGAAGCAAGGACCATGAAAGAACTATAAATTCTTGGTAAACCCAGAGAGTAACTGGTTGGGTGCTATAAAAATTCTTGGTAAATCCAAAGAGTAACTGGTTGGGTGCTATAAAATTCTTGGTAAATTCAGAGAATAGTTGGTGGGAACATTAACCACTTGATGTCGTGGAGCAGTCAGCGTGCTAGCCAAACATTCCCTAATTAATTGATAAAAACCAGTCGACGTACTGGCCTGGCATTGCCTATTTGAATAGTTGTGGAGTAGCCTGCGTACTGTCCCAACATTCATTATTGTATCCATGGGAAATCCAATGCTTGGAAAGCAAAGAAGGATCCTGTGGAATAAAGTGAATACATTCGACACAGATAAGTATTTGGTTATCTTACAACTTCTTGCTTATGAATATACATGTGTATATGATTTGATAATGATTTTCCCAAACTCTTGTCTAGAGATAAACCCTATGAAAATACACTAAACATGTGAATTAATTCAATGTTTGAGTGTAGGTATTGCTGGAAGCAAGGACTATGAAAGCATATGGAGGATGTGTGTGGACATATGACTATCCTAAAGAGCTCAGTATGAGCAGTAATGAAAGATGGTGCTAGTGGATACGAGTGGATCCTATCAGCCAAAGGTTCTGTAGGCAATAATGGGAAGGGTGCCCTAGCTGAAAATCCATATACAGACCTTAGACACTAAGTGTCATAGCCAAGAAGGGAAAGTCAAAGCATTCACATTGAAGTGAAAGAGACTAAGGAGCATGAAACCATAGCGATGGTGTAGCTCCATAATAGAACAAGACTAATAGGGAGAAACCCCTACTCTTCTCTTTTCTTTTGATTGATGCATTTATAAAACAAAATATTGTTGAGTGCATATCATGGCTGAAAATAGATTGTGTTTAATTGCTTGAGATGAATTGTGAATGCTGAAATAGTAAATTTTCTGTCAAAGGATGAACATGAATGAGTTCATGTGTATGTTGGGAAAGCATGAAAAGTGTGGAAGTCCCATGAATAAAGCATGGACATTCCATGTCAATTGGGAAAATAATTGACTAATCTTAATGTTTATGTTATGCTTGTCATAACAAAGAATTCCCATGATGAATTTCACAGGTAAGAAAGTGAAACAATTGGTTGCAGCCGGCACAAGAAAGTGTTGCTAGTAAGAAAAGCGAGAGCTAGTTGTGCACATTGATCATGGCAGTAAGCCAAAAGCTATTTGTTTTGGCTGGAAGTCTTCCTCAGATAGTTGCCGAGACAACAAGAAAGATGGCATCCATGAAATTCTAGACTTGTAGATCAGCTGGAAGGTGAATAAAGGGAAGGGATTGCTCTGGAGCAATG
The DNA here is from genome assembly GCA_027924585.1 of Larix kaempferi. Taxonomy (NCBI): domain Eukaryota; kingdom Viridiplantae; phylum Streptophyta; class Pinopsida; order Pinales; family Pinaceae; genus Larix; species Larix kaempferi. The sequence continues at coordinate 14,849,345 of BSBM01000877.1, forward strand.
CCCACCTGTAGAGCTGGAAGACCAAAGCTAGCAGGAGCAGCTTGAGGAAGCCAAAGGACTTGATCCTGAAAGTTCAAAGTAAAGAGATGAAACGCAGGACAAACCTGCCCCCAGTTGTGAATTTTGAGGCATATGTAAAGTGGGTATTTATTCCTAAGTGTTGGAACACCGAGGATGGTGTTATTCCAAGGGGAGGGGAATGTCACGTCCCCATCTAGACCCTATCACTTTAACATTTTAAATGATGTAATATTGTTATGAAATCGTGGTGAGGAGCTCAAGGCCAAGGCCCCGCCATCGATTTATTGATGCATATGGTTTGCGTGCTAGCCAGACACATTATAACTTCAACATCATGTAATATGCATTTTAATAAAAATACCCACAACTAGCTATGCAATGCAACAAAGAGATGGCGGCATGATTTCACAAGGAATTGGGAGGGAAAACATTCAAACCCTTGAGCCAATCAATTCAAGCCAAGTGTCAATGAGAGAAACCATCAAACCTTCAACTACCCATGTTGACTTTTTTACCCAACCATTGATTTCTCCCAAGAGTTGGTTGAGGTAGTTAATGCCTTGGGAATGGAGAGGTATGGCTGTCCAAATTTGGGTATGGGCAAGCCACCCTTCATGGAAAATCGTGTTTGTCTCCTTGGGCAAGAAAAGAGCCACAAAATTGCTCTCTAAGCCATTATGCAACCATCAGTCTTGCTCCCTCACGCAGCTCTAGCTGCCTGGGCGTTTTCATCCATGTTTTTTTTGGGTTTCCCTTCATCATTTACCTGGGAAGGGGCGTTTTTGTGTTGATTACTAGTGGGGAAGAGAACAACATGTTTTGGGTCTTCCTGGAGGTCGTTTAGGCCATTGGAAAGGATCATAAACCGTGGGGATAAATCGGTTTTACTCCCTGGGGTTGAAATCGAATTACTCTTTCCACAGACTGTTTTAGTGAGCCACGATTTGGGAAAAACCCATGGACCCTGTTTTGTAAAATACCCTTGTTGTAAATGGTATCTATGCCCAATGTCTGTGCTTGCGGTGTGAGAAATGAGAATGTTGGGGTATGGGATTTGGGTATCCATTGCTTTGGCTTGAGCTTGAGAATAAGCATCCATGGTTCAAATGTAGCCTAATAAACCCAGCTGTGGACTGGCTTGGATGAGATTAAATGAGTAATTGGAAGTGAACGAACTGGAATGTTCCCTTTCCTTGTGAGAATCATGCCCAGCTCGGGGGTGGCCTTCGGACGGACTCAGTATAAGCTGTCGAAGAGCCTATGGTTGGGTGGAACGTTGCAGCGACATAGCTAGTTGCTTGGGGCAGTTGCAAAATGAAGATAAGTGTTTTTATGTCTACGTATTTACTTCTGCAATGTTTAATTAATGATTATTTTGATATGCTGGATAAGCATGACTTGTGTGTGGATGTTGTTTTAATTCCACTGTGCATAATTGATTTGTTTTACATCTGCACACTCATATTTTAATTATATGAATCTAACGAATGGGTTGAGATCATGTGAAAGACCTGAATTTGGCATCATGTTCCCTGCCTTGCATTGGATAAATGGGTGGGTATGTGACACGTGCAGATCAGCTTGATATGTAAATTGATAAAATCATTCACCAATTAAACAAAAATGTGAAAAGTATCAATGACTTAACTATTCAAGTTACAATTAATTAATGAAAATTAACTAATGGAAAATTGAAGATTGTTATGCATTCAAGATTTGATCTATAGTTGATATGTTAATTGAAAAATTAACACCATTTATAACTCACTGTAGGAACCATTTGTAGAAATCAATAAAAATTTCAATAGAATAAACTCTTTAAAACATTTAGAGATACATAGATCATGAGTAGAGAGAAATCAAAATTGTAGACCAATGTATTTATAGATTGCAAAGGATTAAAACAGTGTCAGATTAGAAACTTAGAGGAAAATCACATTCATCAAATAAACTTGATTAAATTGACAAAAGTAGATCAGAAAATAACTTTACTGTATTCAATGACAATCTGTAAGAAATAAAAAGCTTGTATCAAAACAGAGCATCTCCAGCTTTTCTTGCATATTTTTCCTCCAAATTCCATCATCCCCCCTCTACGAGGAATCATCTCTTTAAATAAGAGTTACAAAATAATAATACAAACAGTAAATTCCCACAAACTAGGATTACAAAATCAAAGATAACCTAATGGCCTAGAAAAACTTGCCATTTGTCCCAAATCTCTAACAACTCATCCACAATCGGATAATTGGCTGACTCAAGCCCTAGCTGGGCATTGCATTCGAATGTTTTCATTTCATTCTTTTCCAGCTTATGCCAAATGTGACGAAGACTTGGATTTTACGTTCCACGGAGACTGTTTTCCTGATCAATTGCTCCACATAATCGATTTTGACCTCTTCGAGGAGTTGAATTTGTTGTTGAGATTCTTCACATTTGCGCTCAATTTCCTCGATCTTCAACTTCGGTGGGCAAGCATCTTCAATGAGTTCAATGGCACGCAACTAGAGACTTTCCATAACATTATCTGCTGCATACCATTTCCTGCTACACATAGCTTGTGCTCTCTTGAGAATATCCTCAATTGACTCATTGAGTTCAATCCAAGTGTTCAATGCACCCGTATATTTCTTAAATTGAAAGTTGTTAAGAATTGGGAATCCTTCCAAAGTGTCCTTGATATATCTCTGCCACTCAATAATGTTTTCATTTTCCTTAGAAGCTTCTATCCTTCTGGATTTCTGCTCTTCAAGGGCACTGTACATCTTACCAAAAGTGATATGAGTCTCCATGATCTCATCCAGGGTGCAAAATATCTTCTCCAACAACTTATAATACTCTTCATTGACTTGAAGGGCCAAGTCCTTGAATTCCTGGGATGACACCTTACAGAAAGTAGAAGAGGTTGCACTTGCAGTTGCATCCTCACATTGCTTTTGCAGTAAGGCTATCTTTTGAGTATTAACAAAATTATCAGCTTGTATATCATGAAGCTCAGCCTGCAAAGAGGTATTGATTCGCTCCAAAACTTCTAACCTGTCTTCCCATATTCTCCTGAGATCATCAACATAAATCTCATGCTCTTCCTTGGTCTTCAACAATTCTTCTGTCAGCCTTTCCAATTCTTCCTTCTTCTGATCAATCTCCCTATTAAGTATCTGGATTGAGTCGAGGTTTGCACCAGCAAATGCTCCTAAGGCTTTGGTTGTTTCAATTGCTCCTGTCTGGGGATCATTTTCCTACTAAGTCCATACTATTTGGTTAGGGACATATACTTCCAATTCACCTTGATCCCTGCTCCTCTTCTTACCTCTTTTTATCATTGCTTTATTTTCCTTGTTGTAGAAATAATGTCCCAGAGGTACTACCACATCATCTTCATATTCAATTAGTATTTCAGAAGTAACTGAGATTACATTCTCTGTTGAGATCAATGAAGGAGTTTGAGTGGCCATGGGATTGGGTATAGGCATGGTAACTTGAGGGATAGCCACAGGGGTAGAGACAGTCTGAGGAACTGATGAGACAGGAGTTGGATAAGGGATTGAAGTGAAAGCTTCAGAAAGTGGAACTTGATCATCATTAGCAGATGGTGATAATGGAGAAGGAGTTGATGGTGGCTCATTCTCAGTGGGTAATGATGAAGTGGATATGGGTGATTGCAAGGGGACAGTCAAAGATTGGAATTCTGCAAAAATAAATGAAGTGATGGAAAAAGAAACTGAGTTACCAGGAAAAGGGGTGGATTTATAAGTAAGAGTGTGAAACAATTGGGAAATGGAGAATGGTGGCATCACCCCTGTAGTAAAAGTAGTAAGATCTTGAATGGAAGAAAGTAACATAGATGAAGTTGGAGAATTAGGTGTAGTGGTGAGTTCCAAAAATTGTTGATCAGGATCAGAGTGATCCATTTCAATAGTATCCAACAAGTCTGCGACTTCCTACGAGTTATCAATCACTTCTTAAGTGATTTCCTCAGTAACCTTGTCAGTCACCTTCTCAGTAACTTCTTCAGTCAATTGAACTGTAGGATGTGGTTCATCTTCAACATCATTGTCAATGAGATCAACAGTAGGGACTTTTGATGTAGAAACATGAACTTTCTGTCTCTTGGCTTGATTAACCTCAGCCATTATCAAATCAACAACTACCTGCAAAGCTGCAGCAAACACTTGAACATCCATAGTGAACTTGGGAGGTTCAGTCATTTGAGTATTAATTACTGAAGTGAGTTGGACTAACTCCTTCTGGAAATGATGGAAGGTCTGCAACAAAGCTTTGATCCATTCAGTTGTTTTTATTTGAGGAGGTTCCTCCATGGGGGTTTTACCTTTGTGACAATCTAGATAAGTCAGCATTAGAGGATCATTAGCCTGTTGGGCTTGATTTTGTTCTTTATCTCTTCTCATTTGCTCGATAAGATTCATCTCTAATGCTCTTTGCCCGCAGACTTTGGTTTTGATGTCTTTCTGATATGCCATAATCTGTTGCTGTTCATCTAAACTTCTGGCCCTAGCCAAGACTTCAAAGTAAATATTCACTCCTTGGTAGATGGAGTCATCTGGGAGTTCTTAATGGACATAATCCATTTTCATATGATATTACTTGAAATGTGCATCAAGGAACTTCTTAGGATTGTTGGGCTTCGAAATTGTCATTTATAATGATTTTATTTACATTAATTTCCCGGCCTATTACTGTAATTTGATACAACTATCCTTAAAAAGGGCTATCTTTTATTGTATTTCATCAATTAAAACACTTAAACGTAAATGAAGCCTAATATGTTATTTTTGATGTATTAAATGCAATATTGTGCAAATTGTGATGAACCTGCAATAATTAATTAATACAAATACACAAGATATCAGAATTAATAGAATTCAGAATCACTTTTATTTTGATCACGGGCCACTTCGAGGGGGCAACCTCCTTTGAGCAAGCTCAATACAATTAACTTCACGGTGCCTTCATAGGCCTCAACACACACTTATATACTAAGTCTAGGTGCCAATACCATGAGTCAATACTATGTGTCGATACAAACCATGGGCTAAGTCTAGGTGCCAATACTATGAGTCAAAACCATGGGACATATAATACTATGGGACAACTTACAAAGCATATGCGTCCAATACTATGGGTCAATACTATGAGCTAATATAAAATATGGATCAATAAATACTACGGGATGACTTACAAAGCATATGCGTCCAACAACAATATACTAACAAAGTAAAGACACGGGTTCCTAACATCCCCTCTCCCTTAGAAAAAGCTTTGTCCTCAAAGCTTTAGATGTGGAAATTGTTGTAGAATCTGAAGGAGTGGGTCCCCTGTAGCATCCTCGGGTTGCATTCCGAGCCACTGGTGCCTTTCGAGTTTCAGGGAGGATTGCATGGAAGGCTGTAGATGAAGAAGAACCATATCAACGATGTGAAAAGTGCGCTCAGAACGGTGTTGATCGGCTTGTTGTTTCAGTCGAATTCTTGCCATGTGAAAATTGTCCTACAGAATGAGAAGAAGCTGATCACGGTTTCGAAGAATTGAGTCAATTGCCTGAACTGGGGAGATGTTGAAGGTGTATGGAAGAAGAACTGGTGGTGCTTGTCCAGAGACTGCTTCATATGGTGTCCTTTGAGATGTGGTACTATCCCACTGGAGCATTTCTAGGAAATCCATAGAAATAGTTGTCCAAATCTGTGGAGGGATGGGCAAGGGTTCAAACAGTCCCGAAAGGAGGGTTGTTTCACCCTTGTTGACCTAGAAAGTATCACAGTCAACCACCATCCATTGAATTGTCCTTTTGAGTCCCTTCCAAAAGAAGTTAAATTGTTCCTGGTCATACATTTTGAGGAACCCAGAGTGCCCTACTGATGAAGAAGCATGGAGTTCATAGAAGAGATAGTCCCGTTGAACAGATTGCAACCAATTTGGAACAAGCAGAGAAATAGCTGTAAGAGAAACTGGGTCATCAAATGTGTGAGGAGGAGTATCTTCCACCATATTGTCCTTACCCTTCTGGTAAGTGGTCGCATAGTCATAACCCATGAGTTGGAAAACCCATTTCATGTGTGTTGGGGAGGAGACTCGTTGTTCCAGGAAAGTTTCCAGACTCTGGAGATCAGTCTTGATGCAGAAATAATTCCCCAATAGGGATGACTTCCACTTCTGTACTGTATGCAAAATAGTCATCATTTCCTGCTGAGAGGTAGATGCGGCTAAATTCTTACCGGAAAGGTCTCTTGAAGGAAACAAGCTCATTGGTTCAGCAAAGACACCTACATATCTATCCAAGGAAGTAGTGGAGACTGTTGATGGATGCATCTGAATGGAATGGAGCTAAGCGATGAAACCATGTGAATTCTTCTTAAGTATTTTTTCCAGGCGATGTGAACTGATGATGCAAAGAGACCCTGGTTGTAATCCCATAAATTTGTGTTGTGCCCCATTGACTAAAAACTACATCCAAAGTTCAGCAAAATCCCATAAGATGGGGCCAAGTGTGCGTAACCATTGAACGCCCAAAACCACATCACATCCTCCTAAGGACAAGGCAAACATGTGAGAGTGTAGGTTATAATCTTCCATAGAGATACGCACATTGTGACACTTCCCCTTGCAAGGTAAGGTGCCCCCATTGGCAACCATGACTTCAAAGTTGGAGCAAGGATGGACAAAACAATCAGCTTGTTTGGCACTCCGAGGATCAATGAATTTATGAGTGCTGCCAGAATCAATGAGTATGGTAAGAGGGAGCTTCTTGAAGTATCCCCTAACTCGCATTGTTTGTGGGGTGGTGACACCGGTTACAGCATGGAGAGAGAGCTTGGGTGGGTCGTCCTGAGATGGGGTGTCAACAGGCGGGTGTTGAATGTCGACCTGATCATCTACTGTATCTGGAGCTTCTTCATCAAGTTCTGAGGCAGGCGGAGAATCCACATCCAAGAGATAGAGCTTTTGTTGAACACATCTATGTCCCCGAGTGAATTTCTCATCGCAATTATAACAAATCCCTTCTTCTCGGCGTGCCTGCATCTATGTTTCAGACAATTGATTGATAGGAGTTGGTTGAGGAGTAGGCGTGATGGGAGGTAGTTGGGAACCCATATTTCTGAAGGGAACAAAGGTGGGTTTGGAGCGTTGTTGAGCTATGATCTTGTCCTCGGGAAGCTTATCCAACCCTAGGACTTCCATCATTGTGTTGGGACAAAACATTTTGACCTCTAAGCGGATTTCATCCTTGAGACCACTGATAAAACAACTCCTATAGAATTCATCAGACAATCCTTCTGTGTGATTGGCTAGTTTCTCAAATTCCATCTGATACTCTCTCACTGTGCTAGTTTGGTGAAGTTTAGTGAGTGCTCCTGTGAAGTTGTCAAAATCATTAGGACCAAATCGTGGCAAAAGGAGTTGGCAAAAATCTGTCCAGTTTGGCTCAATATGAGCTTTGATGTACCAACGATAACATTGAAGGGATTCCTGTTCCAAATGAAAGGATGAAAGTGGAACTTTCTGGACATCAAAAGTATTATGCAAACTGAAATATTGTTCTGCTCGGTATATCCATCCAGTCGGATCAGTACCATTGAAGCGAGGAAAATCAAGCTTCAGCCCACAAAAATTGTTGGAAGAAGAGAACCCGATGACTGCAAAACATTCTAGCTATCGGTTATTGTTCATGGCTGAATGCTGAAGATGGAGGTTGAGAAATTTTTCATCCAGATCTTGGAGTTTGGTTTGGATGGTTGTAAGTGCTTCCTCCATGGTATTTTCTCTTGTGCGAGTGACAACCATAACCAGTAATTTTTTTTTTTGTTTTTTTTTTTGTGGAGGGGGGGAATGGATAGAAAAACACAAACACAGGCTTATTTAGTAAGGGAAAGTTTAGATTTGGGAAAAAATCGAAGGGGTAATTGGGGTTTGATTAGGTTTTCAACACTTTCTGAGGGACAAGGAAGCAAAGAATGGGGATTTCAGAAGCGGAAAGTCTATGGTAAAATTTGAAGGTAATCAGGTGAAAACTGAAGAAGTTATGGCAAACCCTAAAAATAGACAAATGTGGAATTTCTGATCTTGGGAAGTGGAATTTGGGATAGGGTCTTCAGGAATGGGATTGCAGGGATTTTTTTTTTTTTTGAAATGGATCGACAATAGTGGCACGGAAGGGATCCGCAATAGATGGATCTGCAACAGTGCGGAAATGATCGAAAATGGCTGGATCTGAAACGATGACTGGATCTGGAACGACTTTCAGAATAGATCTGAAACGGCTGGATCTGGAGCGGAAGTGATCGGCAACAGTTCAGCTGAAAATAGATATGGACCCCAGGTATGTGAATCTTCCTATCGGTTCAAGGGATTCACTCGGACACCAATGTTGTCTGACGGCTTGCGTATTGGGGCAGTACCCCTCACTCCATGACTCAGGTAAAACTGATAACCGCTTTGCCACAAACGACAGCTCTTGGTTTACCTCATGGATGGGAACTAGTCAATCAAGTAGGGGTCGTTGCCCTTTTTGGTGGTAGGTCCTCTCAATGGGCCAGCTACTTTGGGGTTCCTTTGATACTCCTCACAATGATTTTTAGGGCTTATTCCCAAGTACTTCCCACAGTTAAGCGGATAGGGATTATTCCCAAATCCGAAGCTGCAACAGATGCGGAAAAAAAATTGGCAGAAATTCCACCCAACAAGCCCAAGAAAGTGCTCTAATACCAGATGTGATGAACTTGCAATAATTAATTAATGCAAATACACAAGATATCAGAATTAATAGAACTCAGAATCACTTTTATTTTGATCACAGGCCACTTCGAGGGGCAACCTCCTTTGAGCAAGCTCAATACAATTAACTTCACGGTGCCTTCATAGGCCTCAACACACACTTATATACTAAGTATAGGCGCCAATACCATGAGTCAATAATATGTGTCAATACAAACCATGGGCTAAGTCTAGGCGCCAATACTATGAGTCAAAACCATGGGACATATAATACTATGGGACGACTTACAAAGCATATGCGTCCAATACTATGGGCTAATATAAACTATGGATAAACAAATACTACGGGATGACTTACAAAGCATATGCGTCCAACAACAATATACTAACAAAGTAAAGACATGGGTTCCTAACAATCCTCTTCTTCTTCTTCAACATGATCAGATGGAAAAGGGTTCTGATTAACATGCCATGGTCGATATCGAAAATTCCTCCAATTTTCAATGACCATTTCACTTGAAGCACCTATATCTGTGGAGATGTTGCAGAACGGCTTGTACAAAAGTAACTCAGTGAAGTAGAAGGTTTCAAACTCATTTGAATCCTCACTGGGAGTAGAGTAAAATATTGGCAAAACTCTAACAATGGCATGCGCATCCCTAGTTTTCCACTGATCATTCTTACGTTGGGAATCAAAGGACCAAGATCTTGTTGTTTCTATCATTGACAAATGTTCAAGAAAATTTGGTCGTTGTTGATATATATGAACAAATGTGTTCCGAGATGAACAATGAAGACCATCTATAGAAATTTTCTGGAATACCTTCTTACCAACAGGTAAGGAAAAAAATTTCGACTACAAATCAGAAGAGGTAGCTTTAGCAACATATGGCATGTTTCTTGAGCTCCAATGTCATGCTCAACAATCATCTCAGCAAGAAATCTTATGTATGCACACAAAGCTGGATCTTCAAAGACAGATGAATCTGTAATTCTTGTCAACATGTCTTGATAACTTTCAGACCTATTTTTTTACTTCAAAGCATATTTACCAATATAGTTCATTACAACATGTTTACAAAGCATAGGTTGACAATCAACATTAGCACGCCACATTGCAAGAAGATCAAGGTTATCAACATTAGCCCTATCATCATTACGTGTAGGCTCATATTTTTTTCAACCTTTGTCATCTATGAATAATGTAGATTCATTGCAAACTTCCCATGGGGCATTGTAGTGACAGGTGAGTATAGACCCTCTTTTTCTCAAACAATAATCTAAACTGCACTTTGTATGTCGTTGGACACGATTCAATAAGTGCTCATAATCATCTGAAGGATTGGAAGAGAGAATTTGTCTCGTATTCAACAAACAAGGATCATCATTTATGCTTCGAGGAACAAATATGTTCCTTTGGTGAGCATCACCTGGATTCCATGGAGTTACATATCTATCGAAAAAAACATTCATATCATCCACAACATACGGGTTCGAACAATCTAACAAATCCATGTTAGGTGCCCCTTCCAGCCATAGGAAACCATGCACATGGGTCGAGTCTCTATGCTACCATTCATACCTAAACAAAGAAAAGATAAAGTAAATATATTTCAAATGGTGCATTTAATTTCAAGTCAATTTATATAAGATAAAGGTAACAAAACAGACCTGTACCAGAAATATTTTGCTCCAATATGTTTTTGGATGACTTCTTCACGAAAGATAGTAAACCTTTGGTGCATAAACATTGCTACAATATGGGGGTATTGGATAACATTTTGAATTCTTCTATGATGTTCATTTAAGGAAGCAGAGTGTGTGTTTCTTGGCATCGGATTATGTAAGTCATGCCACTTTGTGTCAGCTGCACTCAAAGTAAAAAATAATGTTGGGAAACCCAACTGAGTTATCATATCAGTGAGTTTAGAACAGCACTTTGTCTAATACGACCTTGTACCTCTGAGGGTGGAACCAAAATGCATGAGATGCTCAGCCAACTTATTGTTTGGAAAATAAATTAGTTTTTGACACAAGTCATGAATTGTGATAGGTACATTGTCATCTATATTCTTATGTACAAATAGTGTAGAAGCTGCTTGTTTACGATGACGCATAATCATGTTTAGCAAGAAATAATGGAAGCGTGGATGGATTCCAAATATTTCATCAAAGTATCTGAGTAGATGCAATGCATATTCATAGAGCTGAATGTCGCAAACTCGTCGATGCAACCAATCAGCATCACCATTTGGGAACAAAAAAGGGAATGCCATGTCAAATAAACCCTCTGTATTGTATTCATTAATTGGAGACAAACCAATATCTGGCCAGTCTAATGGCTGTGGAGGTCCTGAATTATCATTTTCAATAAATGCTCTTATTTCCTCAAATTTTGTTCATGCATTTGGTTGTCGAACAACAAATGAAGATGGATGGGAGTGTAAATGAACAGTGTTGAACCCTTCAATGTCCTTATCATTATTGTCAATTTCTTCAATTTCACTATCAACAAATCGAAGCCTGTCGGACAAATCAGTTGGTCTTTCAAGAAGAGAAGCAACTGATTCCATGTCGATTTCAACATCCCTATAGTATTTGTCCATTGCAATTTTGTACTCCAATGCATCCATCATGCGTGATTTTTTCACCTAACGGTCATAATAGTTACCTTTTGCATTATGTCTCCTCACAATTATGATGTCAAGGTATTCAACACGTCGTGGAAGCCTTTTTGCAATAGTTGAAATATCTCGTGGAAAGCTAATAGTGTGGCCATTATATTTATATTGCCCACCACGAGCATGTGTCACTTGCAATATTGGATTAACTCGTTCTATTAACATTTATTCTACTTGGGTAAGTACTCTTAGAACACGAGGTTGTTCGCTGTTAAATTTTCAAAATTTACTTCAATCTGATCTAGGATCTTAACTGAGAGAACAACATGTACATCAAATCTACAGCATATCAACCATGGACAATAATGCAAGCACACAAGAGACACAGAGTTTACTTGGGGAAAACCATAAAGGTGAAAAACCCCAATAAATTCCTCAGAGATAGATAGAGCAATGATACAACCAGAATACAAGAGATAGTCTTCTCCTAGTAGCAGAGCCTCCTCCTCCACAAGTGTGCCACTCTCCCAAGTGTGAGTGAGAGAATAGAATGTGTAAAATGAGAGAGACACACTCTCTATTTATACACTAACTTGACTTGACCTTTACTCCACTAGGTCGGACTCAACTTAACCACTTAACATAATGCTGACTGAGCCGACCCCCACTAGGGTGGTCTAATAACCCTTTGACCCACATGGCCGACCCCCAATAGGGTGGTCTAATAACCCTTTGACCCACATGACTTATACAAGGCCGACCCCAACAAGGTGGTCTAATAACCCATCAAGTATAAGTTAAGACACTTACAATATAAATGACGACACTTCCATATAGAGGAATAATAACATCTCTATAGGAATACAACCACTTCCGTATAGAGGAATAATAACATCTCTATAGGAATACAATATACATATATGTGGAATACATTCCGAAGTTACATATACATCAACACTCCCTCTTAACTGGGAAGGTATTTCTCAACACAGGTCTTCTAGCACAAGTCATCTTCTCTGGATCATCGTCACTGTTGCTGCTATCTCAATCAAACTCTGAATCTACTCGTCATAGGAAGTTCTACAGAGCCAGTCCTTTTTCATACTAGATGTAGGCCCACCACCCGCAGGTCTTCGTCATCACTGGCCATACTGTGGAAACCTCAGGACTTATTACATGCGTCACAAAATCTCGAAAGAGCATCCCAGGCTGTTACGAGCACACTGCTCTACCTATAGGATCTCCCAGGGCCATATTATATGTGACCTCACCACAAAACCTCGCAAGAGCATCCCAGGATGTTACGAGCACACAGCTCTACCTATAGGATCTCCCAGGGATAGATTATATGTGGTCACTACAAAACCTTGCAAGAGAATCCCAGGTTGTTATGAGCACACAGCTCTACCTATAGGATCTCCCAGGGACATATTATATGCCATAGGACAAAACCTCAAAAGAGCATCTGCCAGATATCCCAGGGCCAGATTATATGCCATAGGCAAAACCTTGAAAGACTATCTGCAGATCTCCCAGGGCCAAATTATATGTCCTCCTAAAGCAAAACCTCGAAAGAGCATTTGCCAGATATCCCAGGGCCAAATTATATGCCATAGGAAAAACCTCAAAAGACTATTTGCAAATCTCCCAGGGAAAAATTATATGCTCATTTGCACAACCTGATCCATGGCCATAGAGTATCAACCTAATACTCACCATACATCATCCTGATGTATACATGATCATCCTGATCATCATCACTGCAACATCCTGCTGCAAGTCATCTGGAGCAACATCCTGAAGCTCGTCATCCACGATCATCCTGATCATATCATGCATCTACCTAATGCATACCAAGTACCTACCTGGTGCATATCATCATACATGATCCACATGATCATACAATGTATCCACCTGATACAAATACAAATACATGATCCACCTAATCATACATGATACATATCAACATACATGATCTACCTAATCATACAATGTATCCACCTGATACATATACAGATACATGGTCCAAGCATCCAACATGATGCATATACAAAATACATACAAATGATCCAACCAATCATATCCAGCATCTAACATGATGCGTACATACATATACATATAAATGATCCAACTGATCATATCCAACATCATCCTGATGCATATACAGAGCAGTAACTAGAGCATCGTCCTGATGCTCATCATCCGTGATCCTCCTGATCATCATAGCATCGTCCTCTTCAGATCATCTCATCAACCAAGAAGCACAACCCAGATGCACATCATCCAACACTTACACCATCGACATGGGAGAACACATCTACCACCATTCGGGGAAGGCTCCAGCCCTTAATTTTTTACCATGGGAGAACACATCTACCACCATGTGAAAAATGGCTCAGCAATTACATCACGACCATGGGAGAACACATCAACCATGTCAGAAAAGCTCATGTGCATCTGCATCTTTCGGACTCATCACTTCCCTTTGGAAGGAACCTCGATCTGAAGTGCACCAAGCCTCTCTCTGAAGTACTCAAACTGCACTCTGGCCAACGACTTGGTTAATACATCTGCAACTTGATCATCCATCGCAACATACTCTGCTTCGACTGTACTCAGTGCTATGTAAGACTGCTTCCTGCTAAACCAAGAGATCACACCTGATCCCATACTGAAGCAGCACCCATAAGTGCTCTTCCTATCTGCAACACTACCTGCCCAATCTGAATCAACATAACCCTGCAGGTTAAACTTTTGATTCGCATCATACTTGAGCCCATAATCAACCGTACCGTTTAGGTACCTCAGAATATGATTTACAACAACTAGGTGAACACTCCTCGGATCTGTCATGAATTGGCTCAATGTGTTCACCGCAAAGCAAATATCTGGTCTCGTGTTCTTCAGGTACATCAAGGACCCAATCATCTGATGATACAAAGAGACATCAACTGGCTCAGATGAAGCATCACACAAAAGCTTCAGGTTCGATGCCATAGGTGTGGCCATGGCCTTGCAGTCCATCATCCCGAACCTCTTCAGGATCTCTACTGTATACTTCCCTTGTCCAAGGAAGATTCCATCTGCGCTCTACCACACCTCCATACCTAGAAAATAGTGCATCATCCCAAATTCCTTCATCTCGAACTCGGATGCAAGCTTCCGCTGCATGTCGGCAATAAATCTATCATCTCTTGTTACAAACAGGTCATCCACATACAATAAGAGTATCCCTGGATTGCCTACCTCAACCTTGTAGTAAAGGTTGGAACCCACTTTACTCTTGGTAAAGACCAAACTGGATAGAAAGCTGCCTATCCTACCATACCAAGTTCTGCACATATATGATTTCTTGTCATGTGTCTCAGAACCAAGTGGCTTCTCCACATACACTTCTTCTTCAACTACACCATTCAAGAAAGCTATCTTGAAATCCATCTGGTGTATATTCTATTTCATCACTTTTATATTTCTCTATGTTTCCATCTGCAGCATGCTTGATCTTGATAGATCCATATGGAATTCATAACAAACTTCCCTTCAGGTCTTGGGACTACATCCCAAACATCATTCTTCATGATCGACGGATCATGGAATTCTTCCCGTATCCTGGGAACTTCAATATCTTCAATAGATAATTTTTTTGCTGAACAAATGTTGTAGTTCTTCTTTTGTAGGTGATGGCATACGATCTTTTCTACACAACAAGTTAAATTGCATGATTAGAAAACATCTCATAGTTTTCAAAACAAATTCTTACGCATAAAGAAATATGTCATACAGTCATGCAATTATCTTAGCCAATGCTTCAATACAACATTTATCCATATCCTGTAACTTTCTAGATGCCTTCCAATCTCTACCAGAACATTGTTAAGAGTGTGCACAACTCCCAACATGTCAGCAAAGAGGTTTCATTCTAGATAAGTAGCAATGGAATGTTGTACAGTGCCATAGGCCACTTACCCATGCATGTTAGTAGTATACTATTCATCAATGCAACTATTCTAATATGCATAATACACAACCTAATTTGAGGAACATCAGTATATCCATCATTGAATAGTATTATTTAAACAATAAAATATGCAAGTAATGACAATTCAAATACTTATCTTTGTTTGTTTGTTGGGTTGACTCCCTCTCAGTCTTTGCTTCTTTTCTGCAACTCCATTCTTATGTGGATTATGAGAAGTGGTCAACTCCCTCTGAATATCTGCATCCTTACAGAAACTACTGAAGTGTTCTCCTTTGCTTTCTTGTAGGAACAACTGGACTATGCTCCCTCTTGATCTTTGCTTCCTGGATTACCTGTCCTTGAACTTACATCCATCCTTAATCACTATGCATGCTTATTAGTATCATCATTGTGTTATCCTTGAGGTCTCATACATAATCACACATTTATTAGTATAATCATAATACTATCAAAACACAATAATCTTAAACATGTATATTCATGATCATTCATAGATAATAAACATTAGTATTAAGGTTTCAGGGAAGTCTTCTTTTACTCATACATATTCTTATTTGATCATAGGAATCTTCTGGTTAGTTGAATCATCAATCAAGATAAGAGATATAATATGCATAAAACCCATGATTATTCAAACCTATACCTTCATGATTCCTCTAGTTACTCATATCATCAATTATGGTAAGAAACATAATATGCATACAACCATGATTATTCAAACCTATGACTTCATGAATAATCATTATCAACAACACAACAGTATAAGATCCTAACACAAGGTAGGATTCTAGCTTGATATAGGAAAAACATACCTGGATTAGCATGCTATCTAGTTATGTCTAACATACCCACATAATGTCTTCCGGTTCTCTTTAGTGACTTGTGCTAGTAACCTGCATGTCTCATAAGTTAACCATTGTAGAACCAAGTTATACATACCTCGAAATTAGATATTCTATGTGATCCATGATAATGGATGAATCTTTGTCTTCATGTCACCATGAGCATATGTTCTTGAAGTAGAACTTGATTTGACTTTCTTGGTGTACCTTTTGTGTTAGCAAACAACATAAACCTCATACAACATCACAATGAATATCTTCTATTAAGGTAATTCGACAAGTCTAGTAATTAATCAAGATTGTACTATAATGATATGAAGACAAACATATCATAAACTTAACCATGAACAGAATTCAAAACATACCTATAAGCCATACCTGTCAAGATTGTTTGTAATCTTCTTATGGAAGGCCTTAGCCTCATCTCCCTCTAAAACAGGAACTTCTTCACTTATGCAGGTGACCAATCCATCCTCTTCTAGGATTAACCCAATCCACTTGATTTGCAGGGACTGGATCTGGAGCTGTAATAAGGTTTGTCAGAGAAACCCCAAAAATTCAAACTTTGAATTTCAAACTTCCGAAAGGATAGAAATATGCACCTTGATGAGCTGATCAAGCTGGTATATTCAGAATTTGAAAACTGCAAAGTTTCACTCCTCAATTTTGCCTTTGAAACTTTCGGATTCACTGGACGTGACCTCAAAATAGGGTTTGATGAATCCCACTCTTCTTCCCAATCAAAAGGTTTGATCCAAATCTCTAAGCTTCTATTTTTATGAGGAGATTCCAGCTGTGGTCACAGATTTCAAAAATTTCCATTTTTGCAGAAGCCCTAATTTTCCACTTTTCTGATCAAAGTCCCGAACTAGGGTTTGATCAAGCCCGGCCTTCTTCCCAACCAAAAATTATGATCTTGGTCTCTAAGTTTCAATTTTGATGAGTAGCATTCATCCATGGTCTCCGATTACAAAAAATTCCAACTTTCTCCGAAGCCCTAAATTCCGGAAGCCATGAATGAAGGTGCTCAAAAATAATTCTGACTTGACAGAAATATGTACCTGATTGTTTCTGGTGTAACTCTAAAATTTTAGATCCACAGGGTTTGAAACATTTTCTGGAGATATCCCGACCTGTTATCTTTCCATCCCGATAGGTCTGACCTCAATTGGATTCTCTGAGAGAGAGTTATACCAAGTGTCGCAATGTGACCTGTTTATGGGATAATACAGGAGAGTAAACTTGTACGGCGTTCCATGTGTCACTGGTTCAACTTCGGCTTCTGAAAATTTTTCCTGAGATAGTACAGTCTGTGTACTACCTATAACGTTTTACAAAATTTGATTTGGAGCTTCCTAGCCCAAGTTATGACCTTTTTCCCAAGGTCACCTGATTTTGACTCATATCTGGAAGAGGCATAAACCCTATATTGTACAAATCATAAATCACAAAGTACAACGAATTAGAGGTTTTAATTTGGACACACAGTACATGTGGATCTTATCTTCGACCTGTAAAAGTTTCAGATCTGACAACTTCACCAAAATGTATTTATAGTGAAAGTGCTACAATGACTGGTTTTTGCTATATCAAGCCCTAGCATCGTAAGTGCAACAAGTGTCATACATGCCATATCATGCCTTCTTTCAGGATAGCTCTGATACCATGTTAAATTTTCAGAATTTACTTCAATATGATCTAGGATCTTAATTGAGAGAACAACATGTACAACAAATCTACAGCATATCAACCATGGACAATAATGCAAGCACATAAGAGACACAGAGTTTACTTGGGGAAAACCATAAAGGTGAAAAACCCCAATAACTTCCTCAGAGATAGATAGAGCAATGATACAACCAGAATACAAAAGATAGTATTCTCCTAGCAGCAGAGCCTCCTCCTCCACAAGTGCGCCACTCTCCCAAGTGTGAGTGAGAGAATAGAATGTGTAAAATGAGAGAGACACACTCTCTATTTATACACTAACTTGACTTGACCTTTACTCAACTAGGTCGGCCTCAACTTAACCACTTAACATAATGCTGACTGAGTCGACCCCCACTAGGGTGGTCTAATAACCCTTTGACCCACATGGACGACCCCCAATAGGGTGGTCTAATAACCCTTTGACCCACATGACTTATATAGGGCTGACCCCAACAAGGTGGTCTAATAACCCATCAGGTATAAGTTAAGACACTTACAATATAAATGACGACACTTCCGTATAGAGGAATAATAACATCTCTATAGGAATACAATATACATATATGTGGAATACATTCCGAAGTTACATATACATCAACATTCGCGCGGATCCATGCTATTCCAATGAGAGAAATGACGGGAACCTCATTCAACCTTACACCTTTTACAAATAGGACCATCAGATTGTCTGCTAGCTTGTATTCTAGGATGCGGTTCACGACAAACATAGAACATTTTCACAGTAGACAAGAAATCAATCCTTTGTCGAAAATTTTTATGAACTGCGATCATGTTGCTATCAAAATGATGGAGAACATGTTCATTTTCTCTATGCGTACGAAATCTAGGCAGAGTGGCATGTGGAGGAGGAATGGTTACCAAACCACGAAAATTTCTTTCTCTAAAACTTGTGGATGGAATTTCTCGAAGTTGATTGCACTATATGGTCTCTTGGAAATGCAATACAATAATAGTCATGAATGGAAAAATTAAAAGTCTACATAATAATAAGTAGAAAAGTAAAATATATATATATATATATATATATATATATATATTGTTCATATAAAATTTACATTTTCTTGCCAATTCAAGGATCCAGGTTGAAGTGGAGGACGGTAATAAGATGGTCTTGGTTCACTTCGAACATTCAATGTTCGATGAGATTGAACTCCATCATTAACTGAATTACATTGAACAGTTCTCTGCTTGCAAGGATAAATTAGAAAAGGCACACAATTTTAGCAAATTGTTAAGAATGATCAACTATTTCAATAATATTCAATATGGATGTTGTGTTTAATACCTTTGTCGTTCCAAGCGAAATAGTATGAGGGATAGCTGATTCAATTCGTTGGAGAACAACATGTTCATCTCGAGGTTGCAAAATACCAATCGTATCTCCGAGCATATTTCTATCACCCACAACTCGAGATGGAGGTATTTGCTGAGGAACATCAATATGTTCAATGTGCATGTTTTGCAACACATGTAGATGCTCAAAGGCATCATTTGCACCGATGGAAGAGTGAGAAATATGGTTTGTATCTACATTATGTGAATGATCATCTTCCAGAACACAAGATGTTTCACGGAGAAAAATATTGTTGTTAGGAGACTGTGGAAGAATAGGAATAGTTTCGGTAGACACATAATATTGAGGGAAGGAGCTATGGATAGGAAATGTTATTTGCATTATATGAGTTAAAATCTAATACTTACGGCTATTGGGCAATTCATTTTCAATTGTAATACCAGCTCTACTTCTACGATATTGAGCCCTTCGACGTTCATTGATTGCATCTTTATTTTGATGATACCATAAACGATGATATTCATTTTTTCTTTCACGTGATGCTGGAGAAAGAGTGTGTTTCCTATTACGTTTACTTGTCCCTTCAGACAAAATTTATACATATCAAGAGAGGAACAAATATTATATGATAATGTGAAGATGACCATAAAACAAAACTGTATCAATGTATTTCATACTAATTTGTAGCAAATCCAGTTAGACACACTTTAAAGAAAAGCATAGATTAAAAGGCATCAGAAACACATTTTAAAATGTGTTTCAAAAATATAGATGCATATGAGAAAATTGGAAGAATAGAACAAACATATTGGCAAGCACACAGTGAAACGAGAATATATTTTATTCCATAAAACAATATGTGTACAAATCGTTATTACATGTAAAAAATAGTTGACCACTTGAATGTGGTATAGAATCCTAAGTTAAGATATCTTCACCCAATGGTGGAATTTGCTCAATAGAATCTGTGTTCGGAACAAGTGGAAAAATAATTCCATTTTCAATGAAATCATTGAAGTTGTCAAGCAATGGGAAGGGAGAGCAAAAAATCTCCAGCATTGATACATTATAAATAC
Organism: Larix kaempferi; assembly: GCA_027924585.1. Lineage (NCBI taxonomy): Eukaryota > Viridiplantae > Streptophyta > Pinopsida > Pinales > Pinaceae > Larix > Larix kaempferi. The sequence continues at coordinate 14,869,639 of BSBM01000877.1, forward strand.
TTATTGTGATACAGAGGGAACTTGTCAGATGATATAATAGGAAGGGAAGTTGCGCATTCTTTCCGAAAAAGAACTACCCCATTCACTGTTTGTAATGGAAGATAGCCAAAGCATTTTCTATTTATATCCATAGAAATGTGACAGAACAGGTTCCATCTGAATCCCCAATCATCCTTAAAATTTTCCTCCGTCCATTGAGAACATGGTTGACCAAATTGAAAATTTTATACTTCTTGAATAGTCCAAACTAATGTCGAACCATTAAAGAGAATGCAGATAAGTTGATTGTTGTATGTTGCGAGTGACATACATTGTATATCAATTATTGGAACAAATGAAAAACCCCAGTCATTTTGAAATACATCCAACCAATAGATAGTGTATCTAGATTTAGGGTGCTATTCATATTCTGTGTCTATATACAACCAGTAGAATTTATTTTCATGGAACACTGCTGTTGAGGTGTATCTACTATCTCAAAGAACCACCTAATATTTAATTATCGACTAGGGTTGGTATTCTTAGAGTTGAAGCAAAGTATATGCTGAGGTAGAATAGTACCTAAGAGTTTCTGCTTGTCAGGCCTTAGAAATATTTAATAAAGGAAAGGTCGAAAGATCTTTCAAAATGAAAAAAAATGAGTCAAACTTCGAAAGACAACAAAAGAACTAATTAAACCTAACTAAACCAACAGATCGAAAATAGTATCAAACTACACTACTCTATTCTATTGACAATGACTTGTTGACCAAATTGTGACCTCACAGTCAACAGGGGTCCACCGAATTTTGACCCATACCGCAGTCTCCCTGGGCACCAACCCGGGGAGGTTTGAGCCCACCCAGCAATACCCATAGAGTAGATGAGGTCTCACCCGAAGCATCCAGGAAGAGCAGACAGAACCATGTTTCCGTCGAGAGAGGAGGCAATTTGTGGCAATATGATACTAACAGCAATTCTAACTACACATCACCTTAATCACAGCATTTAACATTATCATAGACAAAGATCGCACATTACTTTAATTGCAGCATTTTCATATTACAGTAGACAGATATCTATAACACATTATTGCGGCATTCACATTATAGCAACAGAAACAAATAAACATATGCATCGAACAACATTACACACAGACTGCACCAAATCATCATCCTTCTATTACTATGGAAAACCTAAAGCAATACATAAATCTCTGCGCAACACCCACATTATCTCTGTCAATCTCTGCATATAGCTCTATCTCTAGTTCTTATCCATTGACCCCTCTTTACACTTACAATCCTCCTATATTTAGAGGCTTCCACCTTTTACAATACTTGTCCACTTTCCTAACCGACACTTATGGACAATCGACTAATTGGCTTGGTCTAATGACCCAAAAACCCACATACCACGGTACAATGACTTGATATTACAAAATACATGACCCTAAACCCGTCAATTGCAGTATACTTGACTCAATATTACAAAATACATGGTCCAAGTGACCCAAAACCCGCCAACTATGGTATCCTTTGTCCCAAGATACTCCTTTCGCGCCTTCATCCACCATGTCACACCATCATCAGTACCATGATCTTTCCTCATCAAACTGCCTGCCAACAGGCCCCCAACATAATCTTGTGGCTCTCCCTCGAGCCACGTCAACTGCTAGACAAAGTACACATCGTGGACCTTGCTTTGAAGTCAGCATACGGCTGTTTGACGTTCCTCACCATCTCCTGAGCTTCCTGAGCTGCCGCCTGACTGCTAACCACATCTTCAGTTGATGGATGATCGACAAGCTTGTCCATGATCTGTTGTCGATACTTCTGTACTACTGGGAGTGCTTCACTAGCCTGCAGCATCAGTTTCCCGCCAGTGTCCTGGAATTCTTCTAAATGGTTCCGGCAACGGAACCATTTGTTGACCAAATCACAACCTCACAGTTGACAGGGGTCCACCGACTGTCGACCCATACTACAATCTCCCTGGGCACCGGCCCGGGCAGGTTTGAGCCCACCCAGCAACACCCGCAGAGCGGATGAGGTCTCACCCGAGGCATCCAGGAAGAGCAGACAGAACCATGTTTCCGCTGAGAGAGGAGGCAAGTTGCGGAAATATGATACTAACAGCAATTCCAACTACACATCACCTTAATCGCAGCATTTAACATTATCATAGACAGAGATCGCACATTACTTTAATTGCAGCATTTTCATATTACAGTAGACAGATATCTATAACACATTATTGCGGCATTCACATTATAGCAACAGAAACAGATAAACATATGCATCGAACAACATTACACACAGATTGCACCAAATCATCATCCTTCTATTACTGTGGCAAACCAAAAGCAATACATAAATCTCTGCGCAACACCTGCATTATCTCTGTCAATCTCCGCATATAGCTCTATCTCTAGTTCTTATCCATCGACTCCTCTTTCCACTTACAATCCTCCTATATTTATAGGCTTCCGCCTCTTACAATACTTGTCCACTTTCCTAACCGACACTTATGGACAATCGACTAACTGACTTGGTCTAATGACCCAAAAACCCGCATACCGCGGTACAATGACTCGATATTACAAAATACATGACCCAAAACCCGCCAACTACGGTATACTTGACTCAATATTACAAAATACATGGTCCAAGTGACCCAAAACCCGCCAACTACGGTATCCTTTGGCCCAAGATACTCCTTTCGCGCCTTCATCCACCGTGTCGCAGTGTCATCAGTACTGCGATCTTTCCTCATCAAACCGCCTCCCAACATGACTGAAAGATATGAAAAATAACAATAAACTAGAAACTCTATTAACTCAAAACAAGATTACGAGCTACTAAATAAATTCAGCAATGATTCATTCATTAATATTTAGGACTACACTAAACTACCTAGTTCCATTCTCCTTGGCGATTCTGAGGAAGTGTATCAAATGTAATGGGAATAGGAGTAAATGTATCAAAGTGACTTTCTAATGTAACAAGGAAGCAAAATGGAAGCAAGTCTAGTTTAACCTCTACGAATAAATGTAAGATAAAGATTACCCAACTACAATTAACGTTAAACATGGTGATCTGTTTCCTATCTGTAACCAAATGTCTTGAAATTGATGAAATCTAGAAGCGAGTAGAAAACTTGATAAAGATATTGTATTCAGAAGCAAGTAGAAAACTTGATAAAGATGTTGTACTTCTGAACCAAATCCTATTCTATGAATATATTCATTACTAGTATGAGAAGAATAATTCAAGACTAAAATAATTTGGAAAAGGAAATTACTAAACCTATCCTAATACTGATCTTAACAACATACAATAAATTGCACTAAAAATGAAACTGATAAATTCGGTAACAGTAAAGCATTAATGAATTGAACATAAGAGAAATATAACTTGTAAAACAACTGAAGCAAAGTAAGGAAAAGAGAGAATGAAAACTAGGGATGATGAAAAAACTTGATTAAAACTCTATACTAAATAAAACAAGGTTTTAATGACTCCTAAAAATGTTGAAAAAGATTACAATTTGAAAAACCTAAGAAACTAGATTCTAATTAAGCAAAATGATGCAGGAAGTATTGAGGTCCAAATGTCGATCTGGATGACTGTCCGAATGATAGTATGAATGATGGCCCGGATGGAAGAGAATGATCTAAACTAAGGGAAGAGAAGATTGAATGATCTTAACTACCAGTTGGCTGATGCATGTGATCCTACAGTGCAAGAGAAGCAGCGAGTAAGCGATTTAAGATCTAGAATAAGAAAAATCCATCTATGTTAATCAAAAGTTAGAAAACTAACTATTTCTATTTACCCTTAAAACGACACTAAGCTATTACTGAAACTAATCTACTATTATAGAAAAGAACTACAAAATTTTTAGTTTTGACTATGAGCAGACTTAGGAGGTTAAGCTAACTAAACTCTAAGTTAACTAAGCAAACTAAATATTTTAAGTAAAACTATTTAAGCAAACTAAATTAACCTAAGTGTGACCGGTCACCAATTATATTCTGGAAACATTATTAACATGAACAACAACAAGATATACATAACATAACACTGAGGTATCCTTTATATATACAAAAAAAAAAAACATATATGTTATGGAATAAAAACATCGTATATAAGACAAATACAAAATTTGAACAAATAACACAACTTATCTGTAGAAGAGAAAGATAAGATATATACACAGATAGAAGACCACCGGTTGTTGAGTGTCCCGTCTCAGCAAACAGAGGCTGAGCCTTAATCAGTCAACCACCACGCATGCTGGTAAATTTTCATAAAACTAGAACAGAGATGTATTAAATAAAAACAGAGTTACAGCGTTTATGTATCCATTTGTAGCTAGAAAAGATGAACCAGACTGAATATAAAGAAGGAATTGACTGACTACTAACTGACTTGACTAACTCATCTCTGTTACAAGGATGTCTATTTATACAACGTTACAATTGGGGGAGCAAGTCGACCCTTTAGTGGTCAACTGCTCTAAAAATAGATAGTCTTAAATGCCCAAAACGATTCTGTTTAATATCTCATGACAACACATGAGCCAAGGGACGACTCTGCTTAACATTTTGTAATAGCATGTAAGCCAAAGAACGGTCTTGTAATAGCTCATGGCAGCGCACAGAGCATCTTCCGGGTTCCACGGTATTGATCCTTCCTGAGCTCGTTGAAACGCTAATCTTCCTTGACGTGGGCAGAGAGGGATGTGCTATCAAGCTGAGAGTACAGGAGAGGGAATCTTCCAGAACACCAGCTCACGCATCATAAGACCACATCCCAAACAGAATCCATGTGACAGTTTGTTTTCTAACGGCTCGAGAATATCTCACCAACGATCTCGCGGGGTGAATGCGGGTCTGAATGGTGGGTTGAATGCAGCTGATCATTTACAAACTGAATACATAGCTGAATGGAGGTCTGTTTGAGAGCCAGAACCTATAAAATGAAATATATTTTCCAAGCAAGCCAAGAAATGTCAAGTAAACATTAATAAATCACAAAATGACGATTTCTACCCAAAATGCATGTAATGTGTAAATTTATGCATACCTGATCTGTTTGATGGTCTGAATAGCAACATAATGATTTATTGCATCAAAAATGGTGAAAGTAATGCCAATCAGAGTGTGTTTCAGTGTTAAAAAATGATGACAAAATGGACACCAACATTCCCCCGAACCGGAGATATGTTAGGTCCCACTAAGAAAACAGAGAAAAATTAAGGAAGAAGGCCAAGCTGCGGTAGTAGCTGCCTTCGACTTAGATGAGGAAGTAGCCTTAGGTTTAAAATTCTGGAGATGCTCCTTCAAATTTTCATACCTCAATCGGAGAGAGAGGTTAGAGGTTGTCTTGGCTTCATTTAAATCTTCCACGCACTTCACTTGGAATCGTAATTCCTTGTTCTCTCGACGAAGCCCAAAGATTATCTCAAGATACTTCTCATCCTGGCTTTTCAACTCTATGACGTACTGGTTTAATCTTCCACAATTTGTTGGAGTGGAGCAGATGCTTCTGCTAAAGACAGAAGGTCCTTTTGAGGGCTCAATTCCTTCAGAAATGGTTCAAAATCAACAGAGGTGATGTGTGTCTAGGGCCTTATCTCTAGTCTGTGCAGAGGAAGTCTCCAAGACAAGGTCTTTAAGTAAACTGGCTGATAAATTGGCCAACGCAAGGACAGGGGACTCAAAGACAGAGTCATTCGCTTGGTCATCAGGTTTTTTCGGGTGCATTATCTCACCGACTTCCTAATTGATGGACTGAACAATGGTCTAGTCATCAGACTGGATGATAACTGGGTCAACTCTTTGGTCGCGATTAGCCTTTCTTGAATTTGTGGGTATGAGTGAAAATAATGGAGGTTCCGTGGTAGTGTCCTTGCGGACATGCTCAGGAGATGATGTATGATCCAGGTGTATTTCTCCCAAGACATCCTCACTAAATATTACAAACTTGACAGCCTTTTCTTTTTGGTAAAAGGTTCGGGTTGGTTCATTGCAATGGGTTAGGAAACAATGGCGTTTACGAGAGGCGGGGGATTTGACCGTGGGATTTTTTACTGGATGAGGGTTCAGTGTTTCAAAGACAAAGCGTTCCCAAGTTTTCCCCTTTTCTTCTAACTGATGAGTGACTAGGATTTTGATAAAAAAGTGGTGGTATAGGCTTCCAGAGGGGTTAGTGGTGTTCTTCCTAACCTGGATAGACATTTTCTCTAGGCTTTTTAGAAAATAGAAGGGAAAGTTCAGGGCCTGATTATTAATGAAATGCGCCAATAACCAGAAATGACAGGCTTTGAAAACAGAAAAATTACCTTCACAAGTGATCAGATGGATGATGACCGTCAATGGCCCGAGGTATTCATGCTTAACCCATTCCTTGTGAACCCCTTTTTCACCTTCAACATGCTGATATTCGTCTTTGAGGGAAAACTCATGGGCCGTTCGTGGGAGAAATAGATGTTTGTGCCAATGGGCACCTTCCCTGGGCAGCTTCATGGCCAAGGCTATGGCTTCTTCTATCACTGAAAAGGTGAGATGCTCAACCTTGGCTGTCTTACCATCAAACCCTGCTGCAAACAGTAAGGAGATTTGATGGTCGTGACCGTCAAGAAGACGGAGGAATGGACCCCATCCAACTCGTAGGAATATTTCTCGGCATTCCTTGAATTCGGGGATGCGAAGGAGGTCTTGGTAACTGCCAGGCTCGTGATGGGTTGGAATTTTTGAACAGAGGTCAACGGATGCGGCTGGATAGAGGGAATGCACGAAATTGCAGTGGATGGGGTTTGATAGGTTAACGTGGATGAAGAATGAGTAGAATGAGGCAGGGTTTACGCAGGGGGTAGGTTTAAAACAAGGGTTGTTTGATCGACTGAACGATCATTGAGGTAGATCTCACATGTACGAGTGATACGCTATTATTCAGCTGCCTTGAGTCATGTGCCACCTTAGAACTACGTAATTATGAATTCGTATGGTTTGTAATGTATTCAACCATGTCCAAAGTAAAACTTTGGACAGGTTGAACATAAATTTTATTTATAAGATGAGAGACATAATTACACATAAAATATCGTAATGTCTTAGTGAATGAATGATAGATGGCATGATAACTCTTAAATGGAGGATAAGGATCATAAGATAGTGCCCAAAATGTATGATTGACCAATTTATTTGATAAGACGGGATGAGTATGCAAAGATGGCGTTTAATTTGATCCTTGTTATGACTAATTAGTTAGATATATCAACAAAAATAAAAAAAAATTAAATGTCTTGGCATAATATTATTACAAGCTATGGTTTCATTCAATACTCCCTTCATATCGCTAGTTATTTTCCTCGTTTGTTAGCTTATTCGGATTGTCATTCGACCCTTCATTCAACCCTTCATACAGACCTTTGTACAAAAATGTATTTTGATGGATATGGCTGTTGCTGATTATGCAGAGAATTTTTCTGGAACTTGTCAACACACCAGAGATGTTGTAATCCTTCTTTTCTGGAATTTTAAGTCACATTCTTTCTTATTTTTCTTTGGTCAAAACAAGCTTTTTTCTGCTTTTTGCATTATCCCGAAAACACCTATTATTTTATTAGAGATACATAAACTTTTTCATCAATAGTTAGAAAGCAAAAATAGTTCTAAATCTCCCCCAAACCAAAAATATGGCATGTCCTCAAGACATCAAAGAAAAATTAATCAATATTCAAGTATTTTTAATTGAAAAATTTGCCAATAGATTCTAAAAATGTTGTAATAATAGAAGAAATTAAAATATCAACTAGTAAATGTAGATGATTCAGATATGTACATTCATCAAAAAGAACAAAATAGTGCTTAAGAAGACCATATGAAGAATGATAGTATAATTGTTGTAAAGAAAATGCCATAGGAAAACTAGTCATCCATGACTCATTGTAAAGATTTATTGTCATCCAAAGAATATAACATGACTGATTTGAAAATCTGTAGTCACAAGGGTGGAGCTAGTTCTAGCTCTACCGCTATCCAAGATGCCGAAGAGGCCAAACTGCAGAAAGAGAAGGAAGTAGCCGAAGCTCTAACCAATGAAGAGAAAGGGATAAAGGAGGAAGCGGAGAGGATCCAGAAAAAAACTATCAATAAGATGCGAAAGGAGCATAAGGACAAGCTTCAACAAGAAGAATCTCTTAAGCTTCAGCAGGCAGAAACTCTTAGGTTGCAGGAAGAAGAAGCCCAGAGGCTTCGAGATCAAGAATTAGAGGAGACAAGATTACAGCAAGCTGCTAAAGAGCAGGAAGAAAGGGAGGCGGTTGAGAACCAGCTGAGGGCCGAAGAAGAAGAAAGATGGCTTAAAGCCAAAGAAGAGAATAAAGCCAATGAAGATGCCCAAACTGGGGGTTCTAACACACAGGACATGGAGATAGACTCATCCCATACGGCTCAGACCCCGCCCATGGAAGAGCACATCCCTGTAGAGAATCTGCCACTGATCCCTTTCACCCCATCAAAATATTATACTGTGTCCCAGTGGGATAGATTTGTGTACAACAAGAAGAGGAAGTCTATTGTACTAAAGTCGGAGACAAGGTTAAAGAGACCTTTTGAGCTGGACATCATCACCCGACGGGAGACTACTGTTATGCAAACCACGAATAAGGCTTCTATGGCTATGGCATCTGCTACTATAGCAGTAGCTAAAGCAAGTGAAGACAATGTAATCGAAATGGTTGAGTTTGAGTCAACCAAGAAAAGGGCTTGTATGCTGCAACACACCGTGGCTAATAAGAAGTCCTATACGGAACTCATGGTGAAGACATATGATCGCCTTTTATCCGATCATAAGGAGTTGTCAAATAAATATCAACACCTGGAGGATGAAAAGGAACACCTGGCAGTCCAGATGATGGTACTTCAAGCAGAAAAGAATGATTCTGAAGCTAAAGTTGTTCAATTAGAAGAGGATAAATAGTTAATGGCTAAGCAGCTAGAACAGGAAAACAAAAGAGCAATGGACATGACTCCCTTTCATGAGCAATCATGTGACATGCTTAAGCAAATGCATGAGAAGCAAAAGCTGTTGACTGAAGAGATTAGCAGGCTAAAGGCCATGGTGGACAGAATGAACGAGATCAACTTTGAAGCTATTAGGCTAAGAAATAAGTATACACGGGTAAAGACATATATTTTAAGACAAATGGAGTGGAGAGAAGGGAAAGTGGATTTCCCCAAGCACCTCCCGTTCAAATCTGTAGCTGATTTTAAGGAAGACGTAACCTTCATGGAATTTTGTAGGAACTACAGTGCAAAATTGATCGCTATGATCCAGGTAATGATGGGAAAATGCAATGGCCTCTATCAAAAGATTCAAGAAGTTCATGAAAGGTGCATAGTTGCATTTCCCCAAACTCTTGAAGAGTTTCCAAGTAAATAAAAGTGCATGTCCAATTTAAAAGATGAACTGAGCATTCAAATGGAATATGTGAAGAGAATTTATGTGTTAACCACGGATGATCTCCATCAATGCATCATGCTGCCTTCAGTACACGCTCATATGTTTCACGAAATCTTCCAGACTGCAATAGAAAAAATGCAAGACATTGAGGCAGAGCTTAACAAGCATGTGACTTCTAAGAAAATCCTGCTCCCTACCCCTGCCAATGTTGTTATAAGAGACACAGGTTTCTAGTTCAGTTATATAGCAGAAGAAGATAAGAAAGCAGCAGCAAAAGCATCAGTCGACAAAGGCAGACCATCTGCAGCAGAGGCACAAGTTCAGACAGAAGTGCCCTCTGAGACGCAAGCTCCAACTGAAGCAAAGGTAGCACCCAACGAACGTGGCAACCATGATACACTGAGTTTTCCCTTTCTATTACTAAGTTGTGAAGTGTTTGGGACAGCTATCCTTTTTGTCTTTTGTAAAAAAGGGGCCACGAATTACTCTATCTTTTGCAAGAGATTTTTGAAAAGGAAAATTAAAAGTTTTAGGGAGAAGACACGTGGCAGCCCTAGAGGCATTTTGTAAAGCTATATATAGCTATTTAGAGAATAGTAGAGGGACTTTTGGCAAGTGAAAGACATTTTCTATCTTGTATATGAACTATTTTACTGCATGTATATGAAATTCGAAATTACCCTAAAGAAAGCCTGGGAGACCACATTTTTGCCTGAAAGCTGTGTTAAATGTTTGTTGGATTGCTCTTGTATCATCTAAACACTACTGTGAGATATTTCCTTACTGTTATGAACCATTTATGTGTGATGGATGATTCTCCTATTTTTTGTGCAAAGATGTCTATCTCAAATGAGTAATGGAATGTATTGAATGAATTAAAGCTATCTTTAATATCTTTTATATAATGTTGTAGATGCATCTTTATGATTAAATAGCTATATGTCTGATCTTTAGATGTTTCTTTCAGTTTATTACTCATATTTAAAGTTTGCTCCTTGCAAGGATGGATCATATTTGCTTACATTAGTTTATATTAATTCTTCTCAATTGGCTGCTTTTAGTTTAGAGCACTTGCATATCATCTTTAAAATAAAATACATAAATGGTGGATCAGGCCACAACCAGTGCAAAGAACAATAATCTTTAAATATTATGGTAGCTGGAACCGTTAAACAGATGGATTCCCTACACCAAACAGTGAGCGATCTAGTTGGTCTTGCTTATTGGGGAGAATCCCTTGCTGATTGATGCTACGATTTTCGAGGCATCAACAGGAAGCAAGTTGGCACTAAAGTGTGCTAAGCCTGCTAAACACATAATTCAAAATTTTAGAATGAACCTTATGAGTAACTTTATTTATAATGGCCAAAATTATAGATCATGTCAAAAGATAATAACCTAAAGCTGTTCTTTGACTTCCCAACCTATCTTCTTCATAAAAGGTCAGTAATGTTCCCCACAAAATAGAAAATATCACTCACTTTTGGGCTTCCTTTTTAAAAGTGCTTAAGAGACAAGTTTTGATAATGAGTCTAGGATGAGCTAGTAGTCCATAGCTGTAAGATAGAGCTTTTGAAAACCATGGAAATTAAAGTAGGTCTTTAACCAACCGTTCTAATGATAAATCAGAAATGTACATGTCTGAATCAAATACTATATACAGAATCATAAAAAGAGAGTGGTTAAAGATGATAAGGAGAACATTTCAACTTTCATTATAAATTTTCAGTTTTTCAACAATGATCCGAAGAGAAAGAGAATGATAAGTATTCTTTTTTTGAGCATTTCCCTTCCCAGATTATATTGCATAAGCCAATTATGAGGTTCTTGTGATCAAACTGCAAAACCACTTGTTAGATGATTCAAATTTGTTCAAAACAAACATATATGCACAAAGGAACGATTATATGAATTTTTGGAAGAAGGAAAAAGAGTCTTCCTGTTTTAATTGGAAGAATAAAAATTGTAAGATGATCACAAAAATGAATTTCCTGTAAAAAAAAATGCAATCAGTTTATTAGAAATGACTCTTATTATTGACAAACAAAAACATATTTACATATATACAAATGAAGATAACCCAAAATAATTCCCCCTAATACTTCACGTGTGAGAATGTGGTACATGGGGTTAGAGTCGGCGATGATGGTGGTAGTCCAGAGGAGAATATAATGGCGGAACTTCTAAATATCAATGACTGCTGCGAGAGATATCTTCTCTACATTCGAATACTAAGTTTCAGATTCAAGGAGACCCTTACTAAGGTAGTATATCACATGGTCTTGGGCATGACTATCTTCATGTACCAAAACCATAGCAATAGTGGAAGAAGAAAGATAAATGATATAATCCTTTGTGTAATTCGACAGTTATAACATGGGTGCATGAGTGATGGCATGTTTAAGGTTGTCAAAGGATTGTTGATCATAGTCATCCCAAATGAATGGGATGTCCTTCTTTAACAATCGCATGTATCCCTGTGTTTTCTCTGCGAAATTACACACGAAATGCCGCAGGTATTTTGCCTTCCCCTACAAAATTTGAAGTTCTATATTTCCGTACGCGGTGGTAGAGAAAAAATGGTGTCCACTTTGAGGGGATCGATGCGGATCCCATCCTTTGAAATGATGAATCCTAAAATGCGTCTATACTCGACACAAAAACTGCACTTATGAGGATTTAAACAAATATTATACCATCGACACCTAAGGAATACAACCATGAGATAATCGATGTGGAATTTCCGACGATTCAAATGAGCAGGGATATCATCTAAGTAAGGTTCAAAAAAATCCTTCACAACGTGGAAATCATACGACATAGCCCATTGGAATGTAGCACTAACATTTTTAAGGCCAAAAGGGATTTTGCGATATGCGAACGTACCCCATGGGTAGATGAAAGAAGTCTTATGTTGGTCGACATGATGGATCTAAATATGATTATAGCTGGAAAATCCATCCATGAATGAAAAGATGACACTTTCGACACAATTGTCGATGATTTGGTCGATAAACAAGGTAGGGTAATTGTCCTTGGGACAAGCCTTATTCAAATCCCTGTAATCAACACAAACCCTAATGGTTCCCTATTTTTTGGTAACCAGGGTGACATTAGAGACCCAATTTGTTAAGGGAACAAGATAAATGAACCCAACCTTCAACAACTTTTCTATATTTGCCTTAATAGCTGTAATTTTCCTAGTGTGCATAGGGTGGAGTTTTTTCCAGACAAGTTTGGCTTTGGGATATGTTTGAATCTCGTGCATGACAATAGAAGGATCAATTTGGGGAATTTCCTCGTAGATCGCAAAGACGTCACATAATTGTTTAAATAAGGCCTTCAAAATGGTGACTTCTTCCGGAGAACAAGTTGAGACTAAGTGAATATGTTCCACGACTCCAGGTTTTACCAAGATGTCGATCGGAAAGGTAGGCTTGATGTTTGCCAGGTTTCCCTCGGTTACCGTATAGTAAGTCAAAATACGATATTGAGGGTAATGAAAGACATCTGGTGAAACAATTGTTTCAATGGTGTTCTCTACCGAATCTTTCGGTGGAAGGAAGGATGATCTATGGTGAAGGTCTTCCCATGGGGGTTCATCCACACAAATAATATCCATGATTGACTCATCAGAATGAAAATTATGGAGTAGAGGATTAGGTAGGGATGGGGTCTGCTAGAATGGCAGAGAACCTAAGGTATATGCCACTGAAGAGTGGGCATCTGGTAGATCATGTGTTGATTGGATGTCCTCGTAAGTAGCTTTTGTATGGCTGAGAGGAATCACATCTCCAATTGAATCCAAGTGATCAGGATCAGGCACAATCCGTTGGTCATTCGGGTAATGAGATGGCTAAATCATGTTCACTGTGGCAACATGGGCAGGGGGATCCAGTGTTGGAAAGACTCCCATGATGAATGAATATTTAAGGATTCCTACCCCCACACTCTCATATATTTGCGTAGAGTGTCCTAAAAGAGGGACATTGTCTGCGGGGTGAATAGTGGTTTCAAGTGTACAAAAATATAATTGGTCGATAGTGACAATATTCCCTTGGTGGGGAAATTGCACAATGAGGAAGATAGATGACACAACCGCGGTAATGGCATAGAACCCATTTCAACCAAGTAATAAGTTATAAACCAACGGGGAAGTGAAGAATTCCACGTTAATGGAAACCATCTTACCATCCAACTCGATGGCCAAGTATTGTAACAATCCGTGGGGTTGAAAAACACGTCCATCAAATGCTTTCAATGTGGTGGGGGAATGATTAAAATTAGGAGATCCAATGGCTCTCCAGCAGGATAATGACATAACCGAGGTAGAGGATCCTTCTTCTAGGACAATACGATGGATGATTTTACCAGAAACATCTGTAAGAATTTGAAACGTGAGTTGGTGGGAAAGCCTTGGCTTGAAATACTCTAGCTTGAACATGATGGTGTTGGAGGAATTTGGTTCTACAGCTCCTATCGCAGATAACAGGGTCTTATGTTGATTGGGATAGTTTTGTAAGACTTCTTGTGTTGACATAACACAAGGATCTTGCACTAAATCCTCTACTATATTGTATTTTTTAGTAGCCCAAGCATTTGGATTGAAAATGGCTTTTCTAATCGTGCTCTTGGGTGGACGCAATACTGAATCCGGTAAAGGTTTCTCTATGAAAAGAGGACCTTTAGATGAAGGAATGCTAGATGTAGATGCAGAGATTTTTTCAGTATTACCCCCATTAGATTCCTTGTCATAAGTAGAGTCATATGTACATGATCGAGTAAATAAGTTGATTGTTTCACTCTGCATAATGAGAACATGAGCGGTTGTGAACGGTTCTCTATGAGAAGGAGATGGTTGTTGTGCAACCATTTGTTGTTGTTGTTTGGGGAAGGGATCGGTTAAAAATGAGGGTGTAGGGTTTCCCTTAAGAAAAAATTTCACTTCCTCCCAATGTGGGCATTCTTTGGTGAAGTGATCATCACCACACAATAAACAAGGATATTTAACCTTCTGCTTTTGTTTGTTGTATTCAGGATTGTTTTTTGGCTCCTGTTGGTTATAATATTTTTAAAATTTTCCTTTGTTCTTCTTTTTTCCACTGTATTTTTGAGGTGAAGCAGATTGAACTGAATTCACTTCTTCAGTGTAAGCAGGGTTGGGTGAGTGATTGGTATTGTTTCTAGCCTAGGGCAGGGGTGGAGTCAAACTATGAGGGTTTTGTGATCCACCAGATTGTGTAGCCGGGTGGGTATGCACAAAATAAATGATTCCATCAGCATGAGATCCCGTAGGTGGTTTTGTTGGATCATATGTAGGGTGGGTGGAATCGGGAATGATATCATATAAGGTGCCAGATTGAGCATAGACAAGGTCTAAATACTGAGCACGAGATATAGCTTGTTCTTTCGTAACATCCCCACCCAGAACTATGTATTTAGCTATGATGGGTAGTAGTGACTTCGTGAACCAATCAACAAGTAGTTGGTCCGGAATAGGAGCTTTAATGAGACGTATTTTTCTTCTCCACTCATCAATATGATCAGAAATATGAGCGAAAATAGTTTGATGCTGAGAAGTCAAAATATCCATGCCGATTTTGTAGCAGATTGGTAACTGAAAGTGAGTAAAAAAGGACATAGCTAAAGATCTAAAATCAACAAAGGAATGTGGTGGAAACTCAATGTGCCACTTTGTGGTAGTACCAGTAAGAGTTTGTTGAAATAACCTAAAACATATGGAATCATCTATTAAGTAATTGGATGAACACCACAAATGATATGTCATCACTTGATTTTTAGGGTCCTCACCGGGGTTTCCGTCAAAATTCAGAATTTTTTATGGTAACTTCACAAGAATCATTGGCCAGTTAATACCATGTTGAATGGGATCACTAGTCAAGTGCAATAGATCTGGTAGATCAAGTGTGGCCATAAATGGTAACTGTCGCTTCGACTGTGGATACTGGCAACACTAATAAGGAATTTGTGTACTAGTAGGACCATGGATTGATTGGTCGTAAGGTCCTCCCATAGGGGGTTGGCCATATGGAGGTGGGCCTCTTGGGTCGGGAGGTGGACCTGACGGGGGTCCTCCTCCAGAATAAGGTGTTTCTCCACTAGAATTTTTGGGTCCTCCTCCAGGTGGAGGTGGTGGTGGTGGGTCGGGTGGTGGGGGAGGTGGTGAGATAAGTGGTGGTTTTGGAAAAGGAAGTGTATGTGGAGCAGCCACTCAGTTTTGAGACACATGACAAGGATTCATATGTGTGCAAATTGAAGAAGGCCTTGTACGGTTTGAAATAGGCACCCAGGACATGGTACAGCAGGATAGACAACTTCCTGTCCATATTAGGCTTTACTAAGAGTAAAGCAGATTCCAAACTTTACTACAAGGTAGAGGAATGCAATCCAGTGATACTCCTACTATATGTGGATGACCTGTTTGTGATAGGTGAGGATAGGTTGATTTCTGACATGAAGAGGAAGCTTGCTTCCGAGTTTGAGATGAAGGGCTTGGGTATGATGCATTATTTTCTAGGGATGGAGGTGTGGCACAGTGCAGATGGAATCTTCCTTGGACAAGGGAAGTACACAGTAGAGATCCTGAAAAGATTCGGGAAGATGGACTGCAAGGCCATGCCCACACCTATGGCATCAAAACTGAAGCTATTGAGTGATGCTTCATTAAAGTCAGTTTATGCCACTATGTATCGTCAGATGATTGGGTCCTTGATGTACCTGACAAACACAAGACCAGATATTTTCTTTCCAGTGAACACTTTGAGCCAGTTCCTGATGGATCCCAGACATGTTCACCTGATTGCTGTAAATCATATTCTGAGGTACCTGAAGGGTATGGTTGATTATGGGCTCAAGTATGATGCGAATCAAAAGTTTAACCTGGAGGGTTATGTTGATTCAGATTGGGCAGGCAGTTCTACAGATAGGAAGACCACTTCGGGGTGCTGCTTCAATATGGGATCAGGTGTGATCTCTTGGTTTAGTAGGAAGAAATCCTGCATAGCACTGTGTACAGCGGAAGTAAAGTATGTCGCAGCTTGCTTGGCTAGTTGTGAGGTAGTATGGAAAAGGAAGCTACTGTCTGATTTGTTTGATATCCAGTTGGATGCTACTTGTATATTCTGTGACAACCATAGTTGTGTGAAGTTGTTAGAGAACCCGGTGTTCCAGGACAAATCGAAACACATCGAGATCAAGTATCACTATATCATGGATATGGTGTAGAGAGGAGCAATGAAGCTCCTGTATGTTGCGACAGATGAGTAGAGAACAAATGTGTTGACCAAACCACTAGCCAAGGTGAAGTTCGAGTACTTCAGAGAGAGGATTGGTGTTCTTCAGATTGAAGATACTTCCAGGAGGAAGTAACGGGACATAGATGCTAGATCCATTCCAAGCATGGTGGTAGGAGGATCCTTCCCATGGTTGTGTATGTAAGTGTTGTGTGATGAGCATCAGGATGATGCTCTGAATGACGTTCTAGATGACGATGATCAGTATGATCATGAGCATCAGCATGATGCTCCATGTGAGGATGATTAGGTTGATCATGAGTATCAAGATGATACTCCGAGGCCGTGGATATGTTGCAGGTTGTGTTGGTTATGCATGTAATCAGTCCTGGAGATCCAATAGGTTGTGCTTAGCATGTAATGAGTCCTGGGATGCTCTTTAGAGATCTTGTTGGTCGAAAGATGCTCTTTTAAGGTTTTTCCTGTTCACATGTAATTAGTACTGGAGATCCGATAGGTTGTGCTAGGCACGTAATGAGTCCTGGGATGCTCTTTTAAGGTTATGTGAAGTTCACATGTAATCAATCCTGGAGATATGATAGGTTGTGCTGGGCACATAATGAGTCCTTGGATGCTCTTTAGAGATCTTGTCGGTTGCAAGATGCTCTTTTAAGGTTTTGTGAAGCCTACATGTAATCAGTCCTAGGAGATATTGTCGGTCATGCTAGGCACATAAAGGATCCTAGGATGCTCTTGTCAGGTTTTGCAGATGCACATAATCAGTCTTGAGATTCCACTGGTTGCCACTCGCTAAGATGATGAAGACCTATATGGAGGTTAGGCCTACATCCAGCATGAAAAAGGGTTGTCTCTATAGAACTTCCTATGACGAGAAGAATTGAGGGATAGCACCAGTTATCGAGAGGACGAGTACAACAGTAGTGACGATAATGCTTTGTGATCCAAAGATGGTGATCCAACTCCAGTATTGAAGACTTGGGCCTATATGTATTGATGACCTCTGTCAAGAGAATACCTTCCTAGTTAAGAGGAAGTGTTGATGTATTTGTAACTTCAGAAGATATTCAATTGAATATTATATATATTACATTTGTACTTTATTGTATCCCCATCAAAGATGTATTATTCCTCCGATGGAATTGTCATCATTTGTATTTGCAAGTATCCCTAGTTATATTGTAAGTGTCATAACTTATATTTGATGGGTTATTAGACCACCTTGGTGGGGTCGTCCCTGTATGAGTCATGTGGATGGGTTATTAGGATTCCTTAAGAAGTCAGCCCAGCTAGGGTTAAAGGCAGGTTAAGTTGTTGTATAAATAGAGAGTGTGACTCTCTCATTTGATCCATTCACTCACTCATCCAACTCACATAGTTGAGAGAGAGGACTGCGCACAAGTGGAGGAGGAGTAGCTTCTGAGAACTCTCTCATTTTATCCATTCACTCACTCATCCAACTCTGTGTATCTTGTGTTTATGATTGTTATGATGTGAATGTTATTCTCTTAGTAGGATCCTAGATAATATTTAAATAATATTATCGAAATTCTAACATTGCAGATCCATGATAGTAAATACCGATTGAACACAATCCTAGCTACTAGACACAATCGTATATCCATGATGAGATGATAACACAACCATGGCCAATACAAAAGTGGATCCGTGTAATATGACTAAAAAAATATCCATCGCAACCTGGCTAAGATACATGAGTTAACCCAAGGTCTTCAAGCCAAACCCATAATGATACATATCTAACCATGTGATTTCAATGTCTTGAAGTCAAACATGGTAGAAACTACTTGATTACCAGTCATTGATGTATATAGTTAACAAGTGCAAAAGAAATCATCATTGATTTCAATGATCGCCAAGGTATCATAGTAAATACCCCTGAATGTGAATCAATGATCTGAGGTTGAACGCCTAGTCAAATATTTCAATCAAAATTCAATGATGTGAACTTACTATTGAAAGCGAGGGAACCTATCATTAAGGCATGCAGGCCCAGGGTACTTGAGTAGTTTCTAGGTTTAATCCTCGGATGATGTGTTGAAGTCGAAAAGGATAAAACGATTGAAGAAGGCCCATGATGTTTCCCCCATCATCGACACGAAACAAGATCAAATATTTTTGGAGTAGATCAGACTGTAGAGTGACACTTGAGATAGAATCAGGAATGATCGACATGATAGAAGGTATAATGAGTGTAGATATTGACTCGATGAGCATACCTATCTTGAACATGGGAATGGCATGACTTGGTAGCATTGGCATGACGAGATTGATATCAAATCCTAATACAACTGATGATGGAAGCATTCTTTATATGAATAAAAGGAGTGGAACAAATCATAAAATGAGTGGGAATCGAGGATAAGTAGATTATGCAAGTATTTGAATGCATATGCAAACAAGTACCATGTTCAAGAGTGACTAAGTACTGCCATAATTACAATGAAACACAAACTCTTTCGTTATCCCCATCATGATTGATGAGTACCTCTTTTTTTTATCGAGCTTGAGGAGGGTAACAGATGCTCGGTATAGCTCATCGTTCTGGTGAGTTTGATCTCATACATTTTACGAGCCTGATATAGTGGGGATTCGTCCCTGAAAGGTCCCTTCAATGTCATATTTTAACGAGTCTAGAGAAGGAAAACTCGATGTCATTTCATATTTAGAGAGTCTAAAAAGAACTAAAGAGGATTCCAAATGGTTCTTTTTCATAACAATTAGTCTCCTCATCCAAAAAAGGATAAAACAACATGAGAGAGTAATGATCAACCGAAGTGCTCCTTTTTCGTAAATAGTCCTCCTAGTCCGAGAAAGGGGTAAATTATGACTAGAAAAACGACCTTTTAAATACTTTTACAAGTGTGAAAGAATCAAGTTCACTTGGCGATCTTTTCATATTTTGGGGATTCTGAAAAGATCTTAAAGAGGAAATCCAAGTGGTTCCTTTTTTGTGGGAGTTTTACGAGCCCAAAAAAGTGATAAAATATAACTTGGTAACTTATTCTCATAGTCTTACGAGCACGAGAAAGAAAACAAAGTGAGCTTGATGCCATTAATACTTGATTTTAACGAGCATCATGATAGCATAAAAAATGCTCGAAGACTCGTTTACACTTGATAAAAAGTATGAAACGTCAATGATGGTCGCCAATAAAGTCAAAACACCACATTACTTCATCTGTTCACTCCAAAAATCAAGTTAGAATTGACAATAAGGTGTTAAGACGTAAAAGGGTTACCAACTATAATAAAAAACCCATAAAAGAAATATTTAAAAAGAAATATTCCATTTCTTTTATATAAAAAGTCAAATAGTGAAGAAATATTTACCAATCTTTTTTTACCAAGTTGGAATAGTGAAAACACCTCTTTGGAGCCCATTTTTCAAATGTTGATTGCAGAATCTATGGTCAACTGTTTCACACCTAGTCAGTCATAGGTAGGCCTCAAAATTACTCTTTACATTTTCAATGGATTGATTTTTTATTCAATTATCATTTTTGGGGTTTTTGGACTAAAAAAGAACGGGATTGCATGCACCCTGGGAGACGTGCTTTCCCCTTGCAGGAAGTGCGTCGAGTGTGGTCTGACACGCTTCATCCACGGGAAAAGCGTGTCTCTGATGCAATGTCTGCAAAAGCGGGGTGCATCGGCACAAATCCATAATCACAATTAATAACTGGGGCCAAAAAGACCCAAACCAAAGCCATGAAAGGGATCTAATATTCATGCATTTGATGTTTGTGTAGGTTTAAACCAATACCATGGTCTGGTGGAAGGAAAGAGAGCATGAAGTCGAAGATACCCAAGTGGTGAATGACCCAGAGTCAATGAACACTTTGCAAGGGTGTGGACTCTTGAAATTATTTCATGTACAAGGCATGAGGGCACAATTATAGTTTCTAGATTACTTGATCAGGCTATGGGATTCGGATCAACAACATTTCCCAGTAGGTTCCCACATCCTCACCATAGATGTGGAAGGTATTTATTTCCTGACGGAGTTGTCTAGGCGGGGAGCCCTAGTTTCACTATCTGGGCCACAGGGTAGTGATTAGTCGATAGAGATCTTGGTGGTGGCACAATTTTGTACACCAGGAACACAGATGATTGATGGGAAAATTCGCATCAAGAACATACGAGATCAACCCCCCGAGGACTATGATATTTACAATAGAGAGGGTGGCATGCAGTAGGGTTTATCATCATGCCACCAAGGCCCACATGCTATATGCCATCAAGTGTATGGCACCGACGGTTTTCCATTGGTGTGAGGGACTCCTCACAAATCTAAAGGATCAACTCACCAAGTGTCGCGGCAGGAGCGAGCTGAAGCAATTCGAATATGGATCCATTGTGGTCTTATTCTTCCTTGAACGAGTTTCGCTGCTGAGACCAGAGGTAGAGTTGGATGATCTCAATCCAGGATATCCTCATATGGTTCGATGGTCAGAGGTCATGGCCCGCCATGGAGGTGGAGGACCTATCATAAGTTATTGTCCCACCTTCTTTAGGTGGCTCCGTGGGAAGCTCCTAATGATTGAGGATTATGGGTATGCAGGTACTGACTTTAGGGGAGACCCAGACTTAGATCTTCTTGAGGGGGAGAAGTGGGGAGACCTTGGTAATAATGGAACTTTTGTTGTTTTTATGCATTTTATATTTTTTTATGTTTTTTTGTATTACTGATGGTTCACACATGTTTCATGTAGATGTTGGACCGTATCGACCGATAGGTTCTTCTCCGATTGAGAGAAGAGGGGTGGTACGAGAGATGGAAGCTGCTCAGCAGGATGCAACAGAGGAGATGAAAGAGCTGGAGGAGAACCTACAGAGATTGACATTGGATAATCCCTACATATCCATCGATGACTTGCCTCTTCATTACCAACACCATACAACTCGAGTTTCATGGCGCTTTGGTCGGCTGCTCCGTCGAGTAGCTCGGGCTATTATCTGTTATCACGAGCATCCCCAGGGATAGCTATTTGTATGATATATGTACTGAAAGTCGTAGGCTTTAGATTTTTGTAACCAGGACCTACCGAAAGCTTATGGGCTTCAGATTTTGTATCAATACCACTTTTTTATTTTACCGGACATGATGATATATATACAAAAAATTATTTTGCGGTTTTATATATCGTGTCTTCTATGATGATTTAGGATCTTATGTGTGTTGGCCTATACACTATGAGTATATTGACATGTTGTGTCGTTTTATGCATCTTTTTGATAAAAATGTTTATGAATGTGCAATGTACCAATCTAATATGAAATTAGCTAGGGAATCAACAACTGTGTTCATGTTTCTTGGAATGTGTAGGTATTGAATGGACTCAAAGGACCTCTCCAAGAGACGTACTCGCTGGAATAGACGGAGTAATATGGGGTCGCAGATACCGTAGAAACGAATGATATGGGAGACCAATAACTATGAATCGAGGTAGATAAAAGGTGGTTCACACCCAAAGAAAAAGCATCGATCAATAGTCCAATTACCGCTTGATACTTGGGGGCAATGTTGGTTGCAAAACCTATGCAAGTTTCTCCTGAACTAATTAGTTCGCCGATAGGGGAATAGAGTACCCATGCCGCCAAAGCGAGGTTGCGGGTGTGTCGTCTAGCACCATCTCATAATTAAATCTTTGTCCAACTAGTGACCACACTTGTTTAAAGAAAGTTCATTAGCAGTCTGGTTCCTTTATGTTTGCATTTTTTATCTTGTGCCCTTTGGATTAAGGGAGCTAAAACTTGTTATTAGTTCATATTTTTATCTTATGAATTGTTCAAAGATGTCACCTCTAGTCATTATCTTTGAGCCTTTGACAATGCTTCATTAAAGTGTTGAGGTATATCACTCTATGATTCTAGCTATATTTTTTGTGATGCAAGTGTGTGTATATATATATATATATATATATCCCAAAAATAATATGAGCTATGTTTGGCGCCACACACACTTGTTGGTTTGCTGATGCAAAAATATTATTAAAAATAATTAAATCGAAAGTTGCATCACATATTAACTATGTTATCTTCCATTCAAAAACACACAGCTTATCCACCGTGGATTAACCTCAGATCTATGGTATAAATGGATTCTGAAAAGATCTTAAAGAGGAAATCCAAGTGGTTCCTTTTTTGTGGGAGTTTTACAAGCCCAAAAAAGTGATAAAATATAACTTGGTAACTTATTCTCATAGTCTTACGAGCACGAGAAAGAAAACAAAGTGAGCTTGATGCCATTAATACTTGATTTTAACGAGCATCATGATAGCATAAAAAATGCTCGAAGACTCGTTCACACTTGATAAAAAGTATGAAATGTCAATGATGGTCGCCAATAAAGTCATAACACCACTTTACTTCATCTGTTCACTCCAAAAACCAAGTTAGAATTGACAATAAGGTGTTAAGACGTAAAAGGGTTACCAACTATAATAAAAAACCCATAAAAGAAATATTTAAAAAGCAATATTCCATTTCTTTTATATAAAAAGTCAAATAGTGAAGAAATATTTACCAATCTTTTTTTACCAAGTTGGAATAGTGAAAACACCTCTTTGGAGCGCATTTTTTAAATGTTGATTGCAGAATCTACGCTCAACTGTTTCATGCCTAGTCAGTCACAGGTAGGCCTCAAAATTACTCTTTAGATTTTCAGTGGATTGATTTTTTATTCAATTATCATTTTTGGGGTTTTTGGACTAAAAAAGAAGGGGATTGCATGCACCCGGGGAGACATGCTTTCCCCTTGCAGGAAGTGCGTCGAGTGTGGTCTGACACGCTTCATCCACGGGAAAAGTGTGTCTCTGATGCAATGTCTGCAAAAGCGGGGTGCATTGGCACAAATCCATAATCACAATTAATAATTGGGGCCAAAAAGACCCAAACCGAAGCCATGAAAGGGATCTAATATTCATGCATTTGATGTTTGTGTAGGTTTAAACCAATACCATGGTCCGGTGGAAGGAAAGAGAGCATGAAGTCGAAGATACCCAAGCGGTGAATGACCCAGAGTCAATGAACACTTTGCAAGGGTGTGGACTCTTGAAATTATTTCATGTACAAGGCATGAGGGCACAAGTATAGTTTCTAGATTACTTGATCAGGCTATGGGATTCGGATCAATAACATTTCCCAGTAGATTCCCACATCCTCACCATGGATGTGGAAGGTATTTATTTCCTGACGGAGTTGTCTAGGCGGGGAGCCCTAGTTTCACTATCTGGGCCACAGGGTAGTGATTAGTCGATAGAGATCTTGGTGGTGGCACAATTTTGTACACTAGGCACACAGATGATTGATGGGAAAATTCGCATCAAGAACATACGAGATCAACCCCCGAGGACTATGATATTTACAATATAGAGGGTGGTATGCAGTAGGGTTTATCATCATGCCACCAAGGCCCACATGCTATATGCCATCAAGTGTATGGCACCGACGGTTTTCCATTGGTGTGAGGGACTCCTCACAAATCTAAAGGATCAACTCACCAAGTGTCACGGTAGGGGTGAGCTGAAGCAATTCGAATATGGATCCATTGTGGTCTTATTCTTCCTTGAACGAGTTTCGCTGCTGAGACCAGAGGTAGAGTTGGATGATCTCAATCCAGGATATCCTCATATGGTCCGATGGTCAGAGGTCATGGCCCGCCATGGAGGTGGAGGACCTATCATAAGTTATTGTCCCACCTTCTTTAGGTGGCTCCGTGGGAAGCTCCTAATGATTGAGGATTATGGGTATGCAGGTACTGACTTTAGGGGAGACCCAGACTTAGATCTTCTTGAGGGGGAGAAGTGGGGAGACCTTGGTAATAACGGAACTTTTGTTATTTTTATGCATTTTATATTTTTTTAATGTTTTTTGGTATTACTGATGGTTCACACATGTTTCATGTAGATGTTGGACCGTATCGACCAGTAGGTTCTTCTGCGATTGAGAGAAGAGGGGTGGTACGAGAGATGGAAGTTGCTCAGCAGGATGCAACAGAGGAGATGAATGAGCTGGAGGAGAACCTATAGAGATTGACATTGGATAATCCCTACATCCATCGATGACTTGCCTCTTCATTACCAACACCATACAACTTGAGTTTCTTGGCGCTTTGGTCGGCTGCTCCGTCGAGTAGCTCGGGCTATTATCTGTTATCACGAGCATCCCCAGGGATAGCTATTTGTATGATATATCTACTGAAAGTCGTAGGGTTTAGATTTTTGTAGCTAGGACCTACTGAAAGCTTATGGGCTTCAGATTTTGTATGAGTACCACTTTTTTATTTTACCGGACATGATGATATATATACAAAAAATTATTTTGCGGTTTTATATATCGTGTCTTCTATGATGATTTAGGATCTTATGTGTGTTGGCCTATACACTATGAGTATATTGACATGTTGTGTCGTTTTATGCATCTTTTTGATAAAAATGTTTATGAATGTGCAATGTACCAATCTAATATGAAATTAGCTAGGGAATCAACAACTGTGTTCATGTTTCTTGGAATGTGTAGGTATTGAATGGACTCAAAGGACCTCTCCAAGAGACGTACTTGCTGGAATAGACAGAGTAATATGGGGTCACAGATAGCATAGAAACGAATGATATGGGAGACCAATAACTATGAATCGAGGTAGATAAAAGGTGGTCCACACCCAAAGAAAAAGCATCGATCAATAGTCCAATTACCGCTTGATACTCGGGGGCAATGTTGGTTGCAAAACCTACGCAAGTTTCTCCTGAACTAATTAGCTCGCCGATAGGGGAATAGAGTACCCATGCCGCCAAAGCGAGGTTGCGGGTGTGTCGGCTAGCACCATCTCATAATTAAATCTTTGTCCAACTAGTGACCACACTTGTTTAAAGAAAGTTCATCAGTAGTCCGGTTCCTTTATGTTTGTATTTTTTATCTTGTGCCCTTTGGATTAAGGGAGCTAAAACTTGTTATTAGTTCATATTTTTATCTTATGAATTGTTCAAAGATGTCACCTCTAGTCACTATCTTTGAACCTTTGAGAATGCTTCATTAAAGTGTTGAGGTATATCACTCTATGATTCTAGCTATATTTTTTGTGATGCAAGTGTGTATATATATATATATCCCAAAAATAAATGAGCTATGTTTGGCGCCACACACACTTGTTGGTTTGCTGATGCAAAAATATTATTAAAAATAATTAAATCGAAAGTTGCATCACATATTAACTATGTTATCCTCCATTCAAAAACACATAGCTTATCCACCGTGGATTAACCTCAGATCTATGGTATAAATGGAGTTTGACCTTCCAACAAATACTTGACCTAACCACCAGAAATCGCAATCGTTCCTTGTGGAGTTTCCCTCCATTGCATAACCAAATCAATAGAGTTTCCCAGGGTTTCTTCAGGTCGCATCTGGATCAATGGTGAGGTCGGCCCTCTTAATCGAATTCAAGCCAATCTCAAATGGAATACTTCTTACAAAACACATGGATCGTTTTTGACAAACAACAACCAAGTAGAACGTAGGGATTCAACAGGTCTGTGGACTCCACCTAAGTCAGATTGTAAGCAATGAATCGGACAGAGGTCACCAATACAGGTCAATCGATCAACATCAAAATATATGACTTGAGTCTCAACAAGATTCACCCATAATCAAATTAGTGTATGCAAAGTATATTTAAACTATGGATCTGACGTTTTCCATTGAGATCACACACAGAGGAGATCGACACAACATAGCAATAGCAATAGTGAATATTTAGACGACTTCCTATTTATGTATTATTTTTAGTAAAACATAGTATTATTTGATTTTTTATTCTTGTATGTTATTTGTTATAACTATTTCATGACTTAAAAGTAAATATTAAATAATATGATGAAAGTATAAAAAATCATTTCATTTTCTTATTCTTCATATTATCTCTTGTAAATATTAGTTAACGACCATAAACTAAGGCGAAGTAGTACTACTGAAACCGTCGACGACAGATGGGACAAGAAGTGCCAGATTTCATCCACTTGGAGATGCAACGCTGGTGGTATATGTGTCCGCAATGGAGGCGACCCGCCTCCTCTCCCAACTGAAAATCGTACTGGCAAATTGAGCAGGTTGAAGTAATGCTATTGTGATCTCTGATATGGTCGCCTGAAATAGAAATGGGTATGCTTTCGCGAGGCATTGCTTCTTCTTCCGATTCTGTTGTTCTTCGTGCAACTGAAACTCTTTATAGTCGATCTCGACGTCGTTCCCTACATTCTCGTAATCTCTGTTCAATTTCTCTGTCTCCTTCTCCTTCCATATCTCCTTCCAATTTATATATTAAATAATATAGAATGGCTGCTTCCTCTACCGAGCCCACCAACTGAATCTGAAATGAAAACTGGGCCACCAACTGAATCTCAAATGAAAACTGGTACCAAAAATATGAGAGCCACCAATTTATATGAGAAGATGAAACTACACTCTGCAATTCAATGGATGTGTCCATAATTCAATGGCTGTGTCGGTTTGTAGTCCTCTAAATTTAATAGAATTTAAAGAGTAATGTATTTTTGAATTTTTAATTGTTTATTACTATTAGTCATAATAATTTACTTTATGTTATTGATGTTTTTCACTAATAAAACTTTTCATAAGTGTTTTTAACCCATTTTACAAGCTAAAGAAAACTACAGAACATATGTTATTGGTATTTGGAATATATATTTCATTTGGTTATTTAGGTTACTTCATATAATCAACATATAAGCATACGTATATATTTACTATTACATTGTGGATCATTATCAATGGCCTCTATCTTCATGCCTACATATCATGATGGGTTCCCTAGTTAGCAACTTGTTCATGATTCTGCACATGTTAAGTTTTTCATAGGTTTGGGATAAATATTAATCTTTCGTGATAGTGAGTTTGAACCACATCATTATTTTGCTACCTTTTTACCTTCCGTTCATAGGATACTACTTTATATTTTGTTATGAATTTTTCTACTTCCACACTAATGAATAATGCATTGTTACAACCATCATATTATCTTTTTCATTTATTTGTGTTTCTATTCATTCACATCATTGGAATTTGTATTTTCAAATCGGTATCATTGGAATTTGTATTTTCAAATCGGTATCATTGGAAGAAATTGTTGGTGGTTGTCCACATTCTACCCAACTCCTTTATATATATATATATATATATACATATAATTTTGCATAAGTCTATTCCGTAGGCTTGGGAGATAGTTGCATCCCTTGTGACACATATCTACTCCATTGTATCATCGCATTATTTTATTCTTTCTTAGGCTTTATCAATATGAAATATACACAAAATTTAAATATTTATAAAAAGAGAGAGGAGGGACAAAGTTAAATGTTGGATGTGTTTAATGAAGAATAAAAATCTTGTGGCATTTGAATAAAGAACTTGCATCGTCTCTTCTATCACAAATTGGATTTAGTATTGGTCTTAAAAATTGAACCAATATTTTGAGTCTAGAACTCCTCCAGTTGGATACTTTTCTTGTCATTATGGAGCATCCCTCACTGCTTTTTGCATTGTTGGCTTCTACCATTTTTCTATCTACTAGTCTTAATTTCCTCTCAACTCACTATTGTTTTTTGTTCATGTTCAAAGTATGTAAATTAAATGATTGAAATTAAAGGTAAGTTCAAGTATGTATTAGTTGAAGATGGAATTCTTTAATTTAATGGTAGAATTCATATACTAGCTGAAGAAGAATTACAGAAAATGATATTACAAGAAATGCATAATGTGCCTTATGCAGGTCATCATGGGTACCAAAAGACTTTGGCAACAATCAAGAAATAATATTACTGGTTGGGCATGAAAAAAGAAGTGGCCAAGTTCATTGCTCAGTGCTTGGAATGTCAGAAAGTGAATGCAGAGCATAGACATCCTGCGGGGTTGTTACATCCACTACTGATTACGAAATGGAAATGGGATGTAGTTACCATATATTTTATAATGAAATTTCCCAAGACAACAATGAAGCATGATTTGGAATCATGGTTGTGGTGGATAAGCTAAAAAAATCAACTCACTTCATACATGTTCAAATAACTTTCAATGTTGCAAATATTGCATAAATATACATGAAAACGATTACCAAGTTGCATGGGGCGAAGGCCGGAACATGTGACATGTACATGAACAATTATGTTTATTAATGAAATATATAGCTGGCTACATATGAGGGAGTATGCTAAAAGAGTATGGAGAACCAAGTTATTCACCAGTGAGAGTAGGGGGGTTGCGAGGTTGATCTAGGTGGATATGAGAATGCTAAAAAATTAGAGTGCTTGAATGTTGAAGAAAACATCGCCATTTCATAGAGCTTGATGAGATATTTCCAACAGTGCTTGAATCACCTCAAATGGACGTCATATGAGGAATATATGTCCTTCTGATGTTTTGATGGAACATGCAAAAGTTGTAGGAGGGTGCCACATGGCATGCCCACAAATTGACACATGTAGGGCATATAGCGAAGGTGGCTGACAGGTGGCAAGACTATATATCCAGTATAATGATGTGGCATGATGACATGGCACATGATTGGGCATTGATGATGACATATAATGAAAAAGTAAGTAGAACAAAGAAACTTGCATAGATTAAAATATTCAAATAGTAGTATTAAAGAATTGTTATGTTGCTTTATCACTTTAGTAATTCATATGGAGAACTTTAATATTATGTCATATTTTTATGTTAAAGAAAATAGATTGAATGAGTTGAGCATAATGTCTTGTAATAACATTAGGACTTCCAATCATAATACTGCAGGTATAGGGTTTGAGCTTGATTGTGTCATTGGGGCAATTTTAAAGTAAAGAATGAATGCAGTAAAACCAATTTACTTTTGATTTTATTTTATAATACACCTTATTTAAAATATATTAAAAAATGTATTATGTATAAATTACGAAAATTATTTAAAAAAAAATATTATTTTAAATTAAAGATAAAATGCAAAATTTAATATTGTATTAAATTTAACATCACCATATTTCAAGTATGACAAATCCATATTGAGACAATGTCACATCAACCAACACATAACTATTAAAAACTCCATTCAAAAATTCATTATTTGGAATTATAAAACATGAGTAAGAAGAGAAGTTCAAAATTTTAAATTAAGATTCAGACTTTGAAATAAGTTAACATCCTTATTTCAAATATAACATCATTACTCTCAAAATTGATATACACCAAAACTCTGAGAAATATTTAACTGCAACATCGATGACATATACAAAACCAATTAACATCAACCCCATGGTGTCGACAAATATGTTCAATTTGGAAAAGTGATGGCTTGAGCGTAGAAAAAAAATGAAGTGTATAATTGAAAAGGTGACATCCAGATGCAATCACGGTTGCAACGCTATTATGTAAATATTGAATAAATTGCATGTGTTTCCTTATCTCATCAGAAGCCCAACGAAATTTAGACGAAGATCCATTTTCAATGACTCTGCATGAAGAAACCATGTAGTATGAAAAGATTATTCATAAACTGTAGTTTTTATAATGAACTGAAAATGGATAAAGCAATTATTAAAGATAATAGAAGAAATAAATTTACACATACCTGTATCTTCTAAAGCTTTCTCGATTATCAAAATCACAACCTGATCTATGACAAATGCAACACCAGTTAACATCAATGCTAATAGAACGGCCCCTTTGTTGTTGCAACCATTCTCTACGAATCTTTCGAACAGCCTCTCTTTGACAAAGATGCAGGAAATGTTCAAGTATTCCCTTCATCTTCGATAAGAAGAGAAGGATATCATCAAATAGGTGGCATTCAAATCCATTTTTCCTACTGATCTTGTTTTTAAAGTACGTGATGAAGCTTTGTTGCTGCTTTATTTCATCTAAAGTAGAGAAAAATTTTGAAACATATGCATTTTCCATAACTGTACAAGTAAACATAATTTTTTGGGTTTTAGTATATTTAACAAAGTTAAAAATTTCTACAAACAAGCATTCATAATGTTTAATATGAATAAATCATCCAAGTTTCATAACCTACAAATAAGTAAATACAACAATACAGATATGTAAATATAATTTTAGAGGATCTTCCATCAATAATGTGCAAAATAAAGATATGTAAAAAAACATTGAATATGAAATAAGATGTTCATTTCATTAAACTAAAAATAAGGCAAAAATAGAGGAAATAAAGGTATTACAAAAGCTATGAAAAGATAAAAATAGGAATAGTAACTTGAAACGACATCAAGAAGAAGAAAATACATGCATTTTACGATGAATGAAAAATTCTTTAAAGGATGTTACAATGACAATGAATTCAAGCGTTGCTCTTCTTTCTTCCTAATCGTTACAAATGCACCATTTTTCATCTTCAAATAATGCTCAAAAGAGAAAGGTGGTGATATGTGCAAGCCATTTATTGATCTAACTCTTGATATGGCTGTGAAGGTCAAGCCTTGCCTCTCCGTGTTCCCAATATCAATTGTGGCTCGCTGTAAATTCAAACCCTGTGATTTGTGAATAGTAAGGGCCCATGCCATCTTCAGTGGAATTTGCTTACGATTTCCTCTAATAACAGGTGTTATTGGTACAACTTTTGGATTATTTATATCAAATGGAGCACCAATGTACTTATTGAAAAGAACAATAGTGTACATTGGAAGGAGATGAGGTTTTGTGCTAGGCATATAGAAAATATTTTGAATGCAACCAAGTGCACCATTCACTAATCCAACTTCAACCCACAAGTTACATGTCAACATGACACGCTAACCTGGGCATAAGAGGACTTCACGGTCTAATTGATCATCGTCGACAACAACAATTTCCTTATGCCTTGTATGTTTAGCAACACATCATGCAATTGGAGAATTTAAAGATTTCAACATTATCCTATTATGTAGGGATACCAAATTATTTGTTGCAAACAAATGAATTTCTGAATCAAATAAACTCCTTTCTGTTGGATCTAACTTGGAATCAACCCACAGTATAAGAAGATCCCAATCATCAAGAAGCGGTTATGCATTTCATATGTTAGTTAATAGTCTCCGAAAAAGATGTTTGTCTAGGATCATCACCTTTCTGTCGAAATACTGTATCCAAAGTGACAACAATACTGAAGCTTTTCCACAAAACTTTCCCCACTGTATTACCTGCATAAAAAGGCTTATCTTTGACAGGAGGCAATTGAAAAATGTCACCAATAAGAATGATCGATCTGCCACCAAAAGGAATAGATTTATTCTCAGGAAATGCGTCTCGCAATCGAGAATCTATCTGCATGAAAAACCTTGGTCCTATGAAGCTCATTTCATCAATCAAAACATAACGAATATCCCTCATTTCTTCTTGAAATATTGCTAGATATTGGCCTTGCAGTGCTTTCATATCTTTGATATGAATTTTTAAAGCTAAGTGTATTGTATTTGCATGAATATTAAAAGCAGCTACTCCTGTTGGAGCATGCAAAAGCAATGGACTTTTTCCAGTAGATGTTGAAGCAGAAAGAGCATGAGAAATAAAGTAAATAAGGTAAGACTTTCCAGTGCCAACGATTCCTTGAATAATCATTTGGAGAGGTTCACAATTTCCATATTCAACTGAATGTCGTAAAATTATGTCAAAAGCAAGTCTTTGTTTTGTTGAGAGGGAAGAGGGAGAGGAAAATGTATTATCATAACAGTCACTAACAATACCCCTTGATTGAGCATTCCTTATAAATTCCACGGCCTCTTCTGCAACATGATTTGAAGTTGTTATTTCCTCCCAATTAAAAGACAAATCAAAGTCCCTTCTCCCAAGAGTTTGAAGGTCATAAGCTTCAACATTGTTTGGAGGAACCAATTGAGATAAAACCTGCCATTCTTCAAAGTCATCATCATCATTGACTGCTTTCCCATGGAAATCCTCTTCTTCTACTTCAACATGATCAGATGGCAAAGGGTGCCGATTAACATGCCATGGTCGATGTCGCAAATTCCTCCAATTTTCAATGACCATTTCACTTGAAGCACCTATATCTATGGAGATGTTGCGGAACGGCTTGTACAAAAGTAACTCAGTGAAGCAGAAGGTTTCAAACTCATTTGAATCCTCACTGGGAGTAAAGTGAAATATTGGCCAAACTCTAACAATGGCATGCGCATCCCTAGGTTTCCACTGATCATTCTTACGTTGGGAATCAAAGGACCAAGATCTTGTTGTTTCTATCATTGAAAAATGTTCAAGAAAATTTGGTCGTTGTTGATATATATGAACAAATGTGTTCTGAGATGAACACTGAAGACCATCTATAGAAATTTTCTGGACTACCTTCTTACCAACAGGTAAGGAAAAAAACTTTCGACTACAAATCAGAAGAGGTAGCTTTAGCAACATATGGCATGTTTCTTGAGCTCCAATGTCACGCTCAACAATCGTCTCAGCAAGGGATCTTCTGTATGCAGAAAAAGCTGGATCTTCAGAGACAGATGAATCCCTAATTCTTGTCAACATGTCTTGATAACTTTCAGACCTCTTTTCTAACTTCGAATCATATTTACCAATATAGTTCGTTACAACATGTGTACAAAGCACAGGTTGACAATCAACATTAGCACACCACATTGCAAGAATATCAACGTTATGAACATTAGCCCTATCATCATTACGTGTAGGCTCATATTTTTTTCGATGT
This sequence comes from Larix kaempferi, assembly GCA_027924585.1. Lineage (NCBI taxonomy): Eukaryota > Viridiplantae > Streptophyta > Pinopsida > Pinales > Pinaceae > Larix > Larix kaempferi. Next base: position 14,903,094 of record BSBM01000877.1, read on the forward strand.
TTGTCATCTATGAATAATGTAGATTCATTGCGAACCTCCCATGGGGCATTGTAGAGACATGTGAGTATAGACCCTTTTTTTCTCAAACAATAATCTAAACTCCACTTTGTATGTCGTTGGACAAGATTCAATAAGTGATCATAATAATCTGAAGGATTGGAAGAGAGAATTTGTCTCGTGTTCAACAAACAAGGATCATCATTTATGCTTTGAGCAACAAATATGTTCCTTTGGTGAGCATCACGTGGATTCCATGCAGTTACATATCTATCGAGAAAAACCTTCGCATCATCCACAACAGACGAGTTCAACCAATCTAACAAATCCATGTTAGGTGCCCCTTCCAGCCATAGGAAACCATGCACATGGGCCGAGTCTCTATGCTACCATTCATACCTAAACAAAGAAAAGATAAAGTAAATATATTTCAAATGGTGCATTTAATTTCAAGTCGATTTATATAAGATAAAGGTAACAAAACAGACCTGTACCAGAAATATTTTGCTCCAATATGTTTTTGGATGACTTATTCACGAAAGATAGTAAACCTTTGATGCATAAACATTGCTACAATATGGGGGTATTGGATAACATTTTGAATTCTTCTATGATTTTCATTTAAGGAAGTAGAGTGTGTGTTTCTTGGCATCATATTATGTAAGTCATGCCACTTTGTGTCAACTGCACTCAAAGTAAAAAATAATGTTGGACAACCCAACTGAATTATCATATCAATGAGTTTAGAATGACACTTTGTCCAATACGACCTTGTACCTCTGAGGGTAGAACCAAAACACATGAGAGGCTTAGCCAACTTATTGTTTGGCAAATCAATTAGTTTTTGACGCAAGTCATGAATTGTTATAGGTACATTGTCATCTATATTCTTATGTACAAATACTGTAGCAGTTGCTTGTTTACGATGATGCATAATCATGTTTAGCAAGAAATAATAGAAGCATGGATGGATTCCAAATATTTCATCAAAGTATCTGAGTAGATGCAATGCATATTCATGGAGACGAATGTTGCAAACCCGTGGATGCAACCAATCAGCATCACCATTTGGGAACAAATAAGGGAATGCCATGTCAAATAAACCCTCTATATTGTATTCATTAACTGGAGACAAACCAATATCTGGCCAGTCTAATTGCTGCGGAGGTCCTGAATTATCATTTTCAATAAATGCTCTTATTTCCTCAAATTATGTTCGTGCATTTGGTTGTCGAACAACAAATGAAGAAGGATGGGAGTGTAAACGAACAGTGTCGAACCCTTCAATGTCCTCATCATTATTGGCAATTTCTTCAATTTAAATATCAACAAATCGAAGCCTGTCGGACACATCAGTTAGTCTTTCAGGAAGAGAAGCAATTGATTCCATGTCGATTTCAACATCCCTATAGTATTTGTCCATTGCAATTTTGTACTCCAATGCATCCATCACATGTGATTTTTTCTCCTAACAGTCATAATAGTTACCTTTTGCATTATGTCTCCTCACAATTATGATGTCAAGGTATTCAACACGTCATGGAATCCTTTTTGCAATAGTTGAAATATCTTGTGGAAAGCTAATAGTGTGGCCACTATATTTATATTGCCCACCACGAGCATGTGTCACTTGCAATATTGGATTAACTCGTTCTATTAACATTTATTCTACTTGGGTAAGTACTCTTAGAACATGAGGTTGTTCACCCGGATCCATGTTATTCCAATGAGAGAAACGATGGGAACCTCATTCAGCCTTACACCTTTTACAAATAGGACCATCAGATTGTCTGCTAGCTTGTATTCAGGGATAAGATTCACGACAAACATAGCACATTTTCACAGTAGACAAGACATCAATCCTTTGTCGAAAATTTTTATGAACTGCGATCATGTTGCTATCAAAATGATGGAGAACATGTTCAGTTTCTCTATGCGTATGAAATCTAGGCAGAGTGGCATGTGGAGGAGGAATAGTTGCAAAACCACGAAAATTTCTTTCTCTAAAACTTCTGGATGGAATTTCTCGAAGTTGATTGCACTGTATGGTCTCTTCGAAACGCAATACAATAATAGTCATGAATGGAAAAATTAAAAGTCTACATAATAATAAGTAGAAACGTAAAAAAAAATATAAAATATTGTTCATATAAAATTTACATTTTCTTGCCAATTCGAGGGTCCAAGTTGAAGTGGGGGACAGTAATAAGATGGTCCTGGTTCACTTCGAACATTCATTGTTCGATGAGATTGCACTCCGTCATTAACTGAATTACACTGAACAGTTCCCTGCTTGCAAGGATAAATTAGAAAAGGCAAGAAATTTTAGCAAATCGTTAAGAATGGTCAAGTATTTCAATAATATTGAATATGGATGTCTTGTTTAATACCTTTGTCGTTCCAAGCGAAATAGTATGAGGGATAGCCGATTCAGTTTGTTGGAGAACAACATGTTCATCTCGAGGTTGCGGTGGAGGACGGTAATAAGATGGTCCTGGTTCACTTCGAACATTCATTGTTCGATGAGATTGCACTCCGTCATTAACTGAATTACATTGAACAATTCCCTACTTGCAAGGATAAATTAGAAAAGGCACGAAATTTTAGCAAATTGTTAAGAATGATCAACTATTTCAATAATATTCAATATGTATGTTGTGTTTAATACCTTTGTCATTCCAAGCGAAATAGTATGAGGGATAGTTGATTCAATTCGTTGGAGAACAACATGTTCATCTCAAGGTTGCAAAATACCAATCATATCTCCAAGCATATTGCTATCACCCACAACTAGAGATGGATGTATTTGCTGAGGAACATCAATATGTTCAATGTGCATGTTTTGCAACAAATGTACATGCTCAAAGGCATCATTTGCACCGATGGAAGATGTTGGGCCTGGCCCAACAGGGCCATTTTTGGTGACATTTTTGATGTTGAATGGACATGAGCTGTGCGCAGTTCAGAATATCGAATTTTGCCTAAGTATCGGGAGTGCTGCGAAGATGTGCACAATACCAAGTTTTGAAGGATGCTGCGAAGATCTGCGCTACGCAGCTTCAGTGCTGCGAAGGTATTAGGCCACGTGGATCTAGTAAAGTTATGTACTGGACGGAGGATGGCCAGATATATCGGATAGACCAGCGGTGATCTAATTTTTGTAAGACTAGTGAAAAGATGCCGAGTTGCGGGCATAAGCAGATCAGGAAGGAGGCCAACTGTATGAGTCTGTTAAGCAGAGGATGGGTCGCGAAAGTGACAGTTTGGTGTGAAGCAGGATAAGTAACCGTTAAGAGGAAAACGACGGATGGAAAGCGACTAGGAGCTGAGCCAGTTGTACATGGCCATTAAGGGATGGACGGCCTCCAGAGAAAGAAACTGGGAGCTGAGCCAGTCGCACGAGTCAGTCAGTGGAAGGGCGGCTCGAAGCGGATGACCTGTTGGTGTTCGCACAACAGGAAGGCTGGAAGCAATGGATCTAAGGCATGGAGGACTTCCATGAAAGCAGAATCGCTATCAGAATCCGACATGACGGTTCAGAGGGACCGTAGTGGTTTGGAAACCCTAAGGGTTTCAGTCTTCAATGTTGTAAAGACACGACCTTCCGGCGTGATCTATTTAAGAAGACCTATTTTGTATAGGAAGGGTTGGTCATTATTGATGATTGTTATGGTGATCATATTGTATTGTAATATCTTTTGAATCAAGAATAGATTGTAAAGGATCTATGAGTGTGCAGAGACCTATCTGAGAAAGAAGAGAGCTGCAGCTGAGTGTGTGGCTAAGAACTGTGAACCCTTCCTTAAAAGAAATATCAAACACAATTCTTGTGGACGTAGCTTCCCATCCAGGGGAGTGAACCACGTTAAATAGTGTGTTGAGTGACTGAATGTTTATGCGTGTGGTTGCATTTATCTATTTATGTAGTTGGATGTATGAATATTTGCTCACAATCTATTATGAGGAGGCTTTTATATGCATTTTCCATCAAGAGAGTATGGAATGATATGTTAAGTCTGCATGAATAGATGTATGGTTAATATTAGCTTTGCTTCTAAGGACAGTGAATCTATAATTTGCTTGAGTATGGAAAAAGTTGTTTTCGTGTTTGAATGGATGTAGTCGATGAATGTATAATAGTTATTTCGCACCTGAGGGTTATGCTTAAAATAGTAACATTATAAGTGTCTGTTATGAGCATTAGGTAGTAATATAGTCACGTGAATGACTAAGTGGATAAGTGGTATTCAGCTCACTACCTTACGCATTTTGCACATAGTCTAAGTATAGGAGATCAAGTGGTAGTGTTCGCAGTGTAGTCTCAAGTCCCGCAGTAAGGAGGAAGGTAGTGGGGCAGACCGCGGTGTTGACCATCGCCGCGCAGTCCGATTTTTGCAGCACACACCCGGTGCATTACCGTGAGATTTGTTACAGTCATCAACTCATCACTCACTGTGGATATCTAAGTCCGTAGTGCCCCATTAGAAACACCTCGGGTGAGACCTTAGCCTGCTTGCGGGTTGTTGCCGAAAGGGCCAGTGCAAAGGGGTTTTGTTGGTTTAAGGTAACCGCATAGAACATGGGTCTTCATAAAACCTCTGGTTAGCATTTGATAGCCAACAAATGGTTCTGTTTCCGTGCTAGAATCCGTGATGAGTTCCAGTCATGCTGAGTGACGAAGAGTCTGAGTTCCCGGAAGGTTCATTGAACTGGCATCCTGAGAAGACAGAAATCCAGGCTTGGTGGGATAAGACCATAAGAGACTTTAAAAGACAAGAGAACAGACATCCCCATCTAAGCGACACACAGTGGTCGGATAGATATCTGTTGGATGACATTCATGAGATTTTCTGGGCTACATTTCTGAATGAATTGCACGCGTGGATCTCGCGGCTCGCAGAAAAGAAAACCTGTTTTCAAGGAGGCATTCCTACAGAGTGGAATCCTGAGCTCATATCACAGCTCAAAGAAATATACAGCGCATTGATGTGCGCAGTGCACTTTTGGTCGATCATATGCTAGAAGGATTTGTCACAGATTTTGCTGTGGATATGCTCAAATCCTACAGCCAAGCAGAGGCACACTTTTTTGAAGGTCTCCAAGGTAAGTTCCTGAATAATATCATTCTATACATTAAGATGCTGTTAGCTGAGAAAGGTGTTTTAAGAATGCAGTAATCTTTTCAAGTTGTCATGGTAAATAACATTTATAGCGATTCCGACGAAGATACTCACAACTTAAGAAGTGGGAAAAGATACAAGTTCAATAAGAATCCTGGAGGCTCTGGACTCCACATGGATACTGAGATTCCTTCTGATATTGAAAACGAAGCCGCACCCCCATTTACCCCTCAGAATCCTCCACTTGTAGAGCCAACCCCGCTGAATATACATCCTAGTACGTCTACCCCTATACGCCCATTTGTTTTCATTGCGCAGAGTCCTGTACGACACCCTAGCACCCCTCAAGGCACACCTCAAGGTGCCCCCTCGAGTGCTACACCTCCCCCTAGAGCCATGGCCCATACAGATATGAAGATGCCTATATTCAAAGGGATGGGTCTAGAAGATCATGATCAGCATTGGTTCCTTTGTGAAGCTGTCTGGAGTGTCAGACAGATCTGGGATGACAATGAGAAGAAAGCCCAGCTTATTACCACATTCCAAGATAGAGCGTTGCACTGTTTCATGAAGTATTCTACCACACATCCCAGGACCCTGGCAGAGATTAAAGCTGCGCTGATAGCAAAGTTCAAGAAACCAAAGTTTGAATCTCAGTGTATAACTGAGCTGAAGGAAATCAAGCAGATACCGAGTGAATCGGTCTGGGAGTTTGATTAGAAGTTCAAGACCCTATTAGACCAAGTAAGCTTTGTTATAGCTCCGAATCAGCACAAGGAATGGTTCATTGTTGCGGTGTTACCCCACATTAGATTACCATTGATGCAGCAGAAGGTTACTTCAAGGGCAGAGACCTTAGAGATCGCGATGAAGTTGGAGGCTTCGCTGATTGGTGAGTCTAGTTTTGGGATGACCCAGATTCAGAACTAGCTTACCACCCTGACACTGGAGCTGCAGAGCGTGAAGAATGGAAAAGAGCAATGATATGAACCTCACCATGAGATCTGGTGCACAAGTTACAAAGGAGAAGTTCATGACCGTGAACATTGTCCCCTATACCGCGACTACCTCGGCAGTGATGCGCCTAACCCCATCAATCAGAACCAGGCACCCTAGTGTGAGATCTTCAGAACTACTGGTCACAGACCTGAAGATTGTTACCTGATATAGAAATATGTGAAGACACCTAAGAATCTATATTGTAATTTCTATAAATCAGTTGGACATGATGAATCCAACTACCGTGCCTATGAACTAATGAATGAAAGAAAGCGGGACATGGATTCACTGAGAGGCGCTGGCTTGTACATAGTGCAAGAAGATAACCAGCCAAAGCAAGAAAACACGCATTATGATCACTCTACCTACAGAGGCCGTGGTGGTGGATACCGCGGTAGAGGAAGAAATACCGGCCCGGCACAAGGAGGAGGCCATGGCAGGGTCATCTACTCTAACTGTGCCCAGCCAGGTCATGTATCTAGAGACTGTGTAAATCCCCGCACCACCTGTAATTATTTTAAATCATTTGAGCATGTGATAGAAGATTGCTCGGTGCTAGAGGTAGAGATGCAGAAAAGAAGAAGGACAGACGTGCCAGCCCCGAACATCCAATGGATCGCAGCAGAAAACAGACCTACGGATCCTAGCATTAAAGTAGTCACATGTAGTGGCGTCAAGATAGGCCGTGATAGGGGAGAAAAGGCTTCCACTTCAGGAGAGGCTCATGCGAAGCAGGGCCCTCTTGAAACAATATGGGTAAGGAAAGCTCCAGGAAAGACGCTTGCTCTCGATCTGAAGAAGAACAAAGAAGCTTTCATTGACGCGTGGGACACCTTTAGAGAACCAGCACCTAAATCACCAAGGATCTCACTGCGCAGCGAAGTACCATGTGTTGAAGACACACCTGCTGCGTATGACAAGACAAGACACACAACGGATGTTAGCACCTCTGTTGCGCAGTTCCTAAGAAGCTGCATGAAGCTGCTGAAAAATGAAAACGCGATAGCAGAGCTGGAGAAGCTAATAAATCTATACGAACCACAGACAGAAGCAGAAACTTTTGATGGCGCACTACATCATATAAAGAAACAGAAGAGGTGGGGCCGAGAGATGAGGCTCACTGCGCAGATAGGAGACTTTGAGATGGACGAAGTTATCCTTGATCTGGGATCAGAAGTAAATGTCTTGACCAAGCAGACATGGCAGCAGATGGGTCGACCAAAGCTATCGTGGTCACCTATCCAGTTGAGAATGGCCAACCAAGAGAAAGTTATACCATTTGGACGATTAGCCAATGTTGTGGTTGATATTGATGGAGTACAAAGCCATGCAGACTTTGAGGTCATCGAGATTGTTGACGATAGCCAGCCCTTTCCTGCGATGTTAGGAATTGATTGGGCTATTGACAATTTAGCCATTATAAATTTGAAAACAAAGAAGATGATATTCGAAGGCAAGCATCTGCGGGTTATCGCACCATTGGATCCTGCAGATGGGGACCAATATAGCGAGCCGATTCAGGAGGAATCTAAGGCCCAGGATTTGGACCGACTGTACCAGATGATTGCGAACCAAGAGGATTACAATAATCCTACTACGTACGGTGCACTCAGCTGGAGATGCAATAGCTCCTGCGTTTCTGACTCCGACATTGGACTAGAAAACTTCTAGAAGCTGTGCGCAGGTTAGGAAATCACTGCGCTAGATTGGAAAGGAGGTAAGCCCAATCCCTACATTTGATGGTTCTGCTAATGTTTATACTTTTATTCAATACTATACTGCATCAATTCCAAAAGAGCACAAGTTGCCATCATTGGATATGGCACTGCGTGGCATACCCACCAGATGGTGGGCTTCGCACAAGAAGATATTGATCACTTGGGATCAATGCATAACAAAGATACAGATTCAGTTCGCAGTAAGGGTTACCTTACCCTTTGAGAATTTCAACGGGCAGACAGATTCTAGTCAGCATTTGGAAGTCTGCTTGTAGGCATGGGAAGCAAGGCCACCTGAAGAGTGGGTGCACTTGTTTGTGCATACTTTGGAAGAGGATATTCCAAAGAAATGGTATCTAGACCTGGAGTTACGCAGGGAAACCTCAGATTGGGAAATGTTAACTACGAACTTCTAGAGAGATTTCAACTTCGAGGATGAGAACACTTTGATACATGAGGCACTGCAGATAATCAAGGAACATGTATTCAGAATAGATTATCCTCGCAAAGATATGTCAAGGGAATAATTCTTCGGCACAGATGATAGTCCTGCGAACATACACTCAGAATGGAAAGAACATGAAGAACATCTGATAGACTGTTATAATTTAGTTGAAGATGATGAGAATGGAAGACAAGAAGATGAAGATGATCCACGCAATATCAATATACCAGAGTCAGAAGGTGCACATGATATAGAAGGACCGCCATTGGAAATCCCGGACATGAGTGGACCGGTCAAGACACAAAAGGTAAACATTGGCACCAGTGAAGAGCTGAAGTTCGCATTTGTCGGAGACTACTGGGATGATCAGACTGTCGTGGAGATTGCAGACACTTTGCACGAATATCAGGATCTATTTCTGACCAAGTTTGCATAAATGAAAAGAATATTGGGTGACTTAAGAGTCATGAAAATCCCTTTGAAGCTAGGCGCTAAGCCTGTGAAGCAGGGACCGTATAGACTGAATCCACGGTACAAAGAGAGAGTTCGCACAGAGTTGGACAAAATGTTAGAGGCAGGGATCATCGAACCCATCAAGGAATCTGAATGGATCAGCCCTATGGTCATCCAGGACAAGAAAGCAAAGGGTGAGATCAAGATATGTGTCGACCTCAGAAAACTTAATGATGCATCAATGCACGACCCATTCCCTACCCCTTTTATGGATGAAGTACTTGACAATGTTGGAGGGAATGAGGCCTACTCTTTTACCGATGGTTTCTCCGGTTATCATCAGATCAGAATTGATCCCACGAACAGACATAAGACGACATTTGCTACAAAATGGGGGTCGTTCAAGTATACAGTCATGCCGTTTGGTTTGAAGAATGTTCCTGCCATCTTCTCCAGAGTTGTCGTCGCGGCGTTCAAAGATTTCATGCACAAGTTCCTCGAAGCATATTTTGATGACTGGACTGTCTTTGGTTTGCTGAAGAACCATTGTGCAAATCTGAGAATGATGCTTGAAAAATGTAGACAGCATCAGATCTCGCTGAATCTGAAGAAGTGCATCTTCTGTGTTCCATATGGAATCTTACTGGGACATATTGTCTGTAAGCAGGGCTTGATGGTGGACCCTGCGAAGATTGCCATTATTGTGAATTTACCTACACCAACTTCAATTAAGATGCTACGCTATAACTTGGTTCATATAGATTATTACAGAAAGTTCATTAAGGGTTATGTGCAGATAACCGTAGCAATGGAGAAGTTGTTGAAGAAGGACGTGTCGTTCTTTTGGAACGAAGAGTGAGAACAGGGTTTTGACACCCTTAAATAAAAGATGCTTACCGCGTCGATCCTAGTCTTTCCAGACTGGGAAAAGCCGTTTCATGTTCATGTGGATGCATCATGCATTGTGTTAGCTCAGCCAGGAGAAGGGGGTATTAACCACCCCATTGCATTTTCTAGTAGGAAGCTATCGACAGCAGAGAAGAACTATACCACTACTGAGCGGGAAGGACTTGCGATGGTATATGCCCTTCAAAATTTTAGACACTATCTACTTGGTGTGCACTTCCTTATGTTCACGGATCATTCTGCATTGAAATATCTGGTCAATAATCCAATGTTAGGGGGGCGTATATGTAGATGGTTGTTGTTGTTCCAGGAGTACAACTTCGAGATTGTTGTTAAACCCGGTAGGCTGAATTTGGGACCTGGCCACCTGTCTAGAATAGAGTCAGGAGAGGAGCCAACGAACATTGAAGACAGTCTGCCCGATGCGCAGCTGTTTGCTAGACAGGTTGCAGATGATTACTATAAGGATATCATTGATTTTCTGAAAACAGGGCTGACACCACAAGAATTTTCTGTTCAACAGAAGAAGCAGCTAGTAGTGCGCGCCGTGGATTTCACTATCATTGCAAGTCAGTTATACAAACTTGGACCAGATGAAGTCCTGCGCAGATGTGTACTCGACCATGAGAAACCATATATACTAGCAGATGCGCATTCAGGGATCGCGGGAGGTCATTACACAGGAAAGGCTACTGCGTAGAAGATATTGTGCGCAGGGCTGTGGTGGCCTACCATCCACAAAGACTCTAAGGAATACTGCAGGAACTGCGATGTCTGTCAGAGGACAGGGAAGCTGTCACAGAGAGACGAAATGCCATTAAACCCACAGTTGACATTACAGGCATTTGACAAGTGGGCAATTGACTTTGTGGGACCTATAAAACCACCGAGAAAGAGAACTGGTGCGAGGTATATTATTACTGCCACGGATTACCTCACTAGATGTGTAGAAGCTAAACCAGTGAAGGACTGCAGCGCAGGTACTGTCGCACAGTTCATTTTTGAGGAAATTTTGTCATGATTCGACTGTCCAACAATTTTGATGAGTGATCAGGGCACTCACTTTCTGAATAAGACCATAGAGGCCCTGACGGAGGAGTTCCACATTCGGCATCACCGCAGTACGCCATATCCGCAGGAAAATGGAACTGTTGAAGCTTTCAACAAGATATTGGAAAACGCACTGACGAAGGTGTGCAACGTAAACAGGGATGATTGGGACCTGCGCATCTCGTCTGTGCTTTGGGCATATAGGAAAACTTGTAAGAAATTGACGGGATAGACACCTTTTCGATTGGTTTATGGGAAAGAGGCCATAATGCCAATGGAGTACATTGTCCCCAGTCTGAGGATTGCTGCATTCACCAGAATGGAAGATCACGAAGCATTAGATGAAAGACTGCTACAATTAGTCGTCTTGGAAGATGATCGTTTCATTGCAGGCTTTCAACAGCAAGTCTAGAAGGATCGTGAAAAGGCATGGCATGATCGCCATATTAGGAACAAATGCTTTCAGGTAGGTGACTTAGTCCTCCTGTATGATAGCAAGTTCATGAAATTTCCTGGCAAGTTTAAAATACATTGGCTTGGTCCATATATTGTTATGCATGTCACTAACAGTGGTACAGTTTAGTTAGCCACTTTAGCTGGTGATACCCTACCCACTATGATAAATGGAAGTAGACTTAAGTTGTACCACGATAGTCCTGCTTCGCAACATGAGGAAAAATAAACATGGGGAGAAATTTCTAAGTGTCAAGTACAGTTGAAATTGGGCACTAGAAATGTATAGAGTTTGTACATGTATCATAAAGGAAGAATGTATGAGCCGAAAGCAGAGCAATGGAAAAATGGCTGCGGCAGTTCAAAGATCAGTACCACGAAGGCACTGTGCAGGAGTCGGAATGGCCTGCCGCGTAGTTCAGCGCAACATTCAGAGAAAAATAACCGTTGCATGCCCTTTTGAGAAAATAGTCGTTAAAATGACCGTTGCAGCAATCGCTTAAGCATTTAAAGGGAAGATAGTCGTTCTGGATAGACTGACGGATGAAAAGACTGAAATATCCAAGGGATTTGGCCGCAAGACTGAAAAGACTGAAGATAGTCGTTCTGCACAAGGTAGTCCTATATGAGGCAGATATCAATTTGCTCAGGGAAAAACTAAAACCGCAGGATCAGTTAACTGAGAAGCAGCAGAGAGAAGCTGAAGTAAGGACTGCAGCAAAGAGCATTGCAGCAGAGGTTGCGAAGTGCCAGCAATTACTTGATCAGTCCTTGAAGGCGTTCATGGACCTTGAGGAAAATCCACGGCTGCAGTAGACAAAGATCACAGTGAAGGAGAAACAGACTGCATTGGAAGCCATGCAAGTAGAGGTGAAGACTCTGCCACCACGAGACAGACTACAGAAATTCAGAGAAATATCTACCCTGAAGAAGGAAGTACAGATCTTACGAGAAAAGGAGACTGCGCTGGACAATCAGTCGATGCCACTCCTTGAAGATGCCTCTAAGGTGTCACAGCGCATAGAAAATAAATTGAAAGAGATGCGAGCCAACCAAGAAAAAGTGCAAGCCCAAATTGGATAGGATACAACACCTCAAGACCTTGAGACTGTCAAACAATTGGATCAGGAGGTCAAAGAAACAATGTAGGAGCTGACGGATGCTTATAATGAGTTCGCAGCCAAGCTGAACACTCAGATTGGTGAGCAGACTCTGATACTAAACGTTGACAGTGGCTCGGGGACGAGCCATAAGTAAGTGTTAGGGGCATGTTGGGCCTGGCCCAACAGGGCCATTTTTGGTGACATTTTTTATGTTGAATGGACCTGAGCTGTGCGCAGTTCAAAATATCGAATTTTTCCTAAGTATCGGGACTGTTGTGAAGATGTGCGCACCAAGTTTTGAAGGATGCCGCGAAGATCAACGCTGCGCATCTTCAGTTCTGCGAAGGTAGTAGGCCACGTGGAGCCAATAAAGTTATGTACTGGATGGAGGATGGCCAGATATAGTGGATAGACCAGCGATGGTCTACTTTTGGTAAGACTGCTGAAAAGATGCCAAGTTGCAAGCATAAGAAGATCGGGAAGGCGGCCAACTATACGAGTCCGTTAAGCAGAGGATGGGTCGGGAAAGTGACAGTTTTGCGTGTAGCAGGGTACGCGACCATTAAGAGGAAAATGGTGGAAGAAAAGTGACTGGGAGCTGAGCCAATTGTACGTGGCCGTTAAGGGACGGATAGCCTGTAGAGAAAGCGACTGGGAGCTGAGCCAGTCACACGAGTTAGTCAGTGGAAGGGCGGCTCGAAGCGGATGACCTATTGGTGTGCGCACAACAGGAAGGCTGAAAGTGATGGATCTAAGGCATGGAGGACTGCCATGACAGCAGAATCGCTATCAGAAGCCGGCATGATGGTTCAGAGGGATCGTATTGGTTTGGAAACCCTAAGGGTTTCAGTCTTCAATGTTGTAAAGACACGACCTTCGGACGTGATCTATTTAATAAGACCAGTTTTGTATAGGAAGGGTTGGTCGTTATTGATGATTGTTATGGTGATCATATTGTATTGCAATATCTTTTGAATCAATAATAGATTGTAAAGGCTCTGCAGCTGAGTGCGCAAAGACCTATCTGAGCAAGAAGAGAGCCGCAGTTGAGTGCGCGGCTAAGAACTGTGAACCCTTCCTTAAAAGAAATATCAAATACAGTTCTTGTGGACATAGCTTCCCATCCGGGGGAGTGAACCACGTTAAATAGTGTGTTGAGTGACTAAATGTTTATGCGTGTGGTTTCATTTATCTGATCTGTAGTTTGATGTCTGAATATTTGCTCACAATCTGTTATGAGGAGGCTTTTATATGCATTTGCCATCAAGAGAGTATGGAATGATATGTTAAGTCTGCATGAATAGATGTATGGTTAATATTAGATTTGCTTCTAAGGACAGTGAATCTATCATTTGCTTGAGTATGGAGAAAGTTGTTTACGTGTTTGAGTGGATGTAGTCGATGACTGTATAATAGTTATTTCGCACATGAGGGTTATGCTTAAAATAGTAACATTATAAGTGTCTGTTATGAGCATTAGGTAGTAAGATAGTGACATGAATGACTAAGTGGATAAGTGGTATTCATCTCACTGCCTTACGCATTTTGCACGTAGCCCAAGTATAGGAGATCAAGTGGCAGTGTTCGCAGTGTAGTATCAAGTCCCGCAGTAAGGAAGAAGGTAGTGGGGTGGACCGCGGTGTTGACCATCGCCATGCAGTTCGACCTTAGCAGCACACACCCAGTGCGATGCCGCGAGCTTCGTTACAGTCATCAACTCATCACTCACTGTGGACATCTGAGTCCGCAGTGCCCCATTAGAAACACCTCGGGTGAGACCTCATCCTGCTTGCGGGTTGTTGCCGAAAGGGCCGGTGCGAAGGGGTTTTGTTGGTTTAAGGTAACCGCGCAGAACCTGGGTCTTCATAAAACCTCTGGTCAGCATTTGATAGCCAACAGAAGAGTGAGAAATATGGTTTGTATCTACATTATGTGAATGATCATATTCAAGAACACGAGATGTTTCACGAAGAAAAACATTGTTGTTAGGAGACTGTGGAAGAATAGGAATAGTTTCGGTAGACACATAATATTGAGGGAAGGAGCTATGGATAGGAAATGTTATTTGCATTATATGAGCTAAACTCTAATACTTACGGCTATTGGGCAATTCATTTTCAACTGTAATACTAGATCTACTTCTACGATATTGAGCCCTTTGACGTTCATTTATTGCATCTTTATTTTGATGATACCATAAACGATGACATTCATTTGTTCTTTCACATGACGCTGGAGAAAGAGTTTGTTTCCTATTACGTTTACTTGTCTCTTCAGACGACATTTCTACATATCAAGAGAGGAACAAATATTATATGATAATGTGAAGATGACCATAAAACAAAACTATATCAATGTATTTCATACTAATTTGTAGCAAATCCAATTAGACACACATTAAAGAATTGGATAGATTAAAAGGCATCGAAAACACATTTTAAAATGTGTTTCAAAAATATAGATGCATATGAGAAAATTGGAAGAATAGAACAAACATATTGGCAAGCACACAGTGAAACGAGAATATATTTTATTCCATAAAACAATATGTGTACAAATGGTTATTACATGTAAAAAATAGTTGACCACTTGAATGTGGTATAGCATCTTAAGTTAAGATATCTTCACCCAATGGTGGAATTTGCTCAATAGAATCTGTGTTCGGAACAAGTGGAAAAATACTTCCATTTTCAATGAAATCATTGAAGTTGTCAAGCAATGGGAAGGGAGAGCCAAAAATCTCCAGCATTGATACATTATAAATACTTATTGGGATACAAAGGGAACTTGTCAAATGATATAATAGGAAGGGAAGTTGCACATTCTTTTCGAAAAGAACTACCCCATTCACTGTTTGTAATGGAAGATAACCAAAGCATTTTCTATTTATATCCATAGAAATGTGACACAACAGGTTCCATCTGAATCCCCAATCATCCTCAAAATTTTCCTCTGTCCATTGAGAACATGGTTGACCAAATTGAAAATTTTCTACTTCTTGAATAGTCCAAACTGATGTCAAACCATTAAAGAGAATGAAGATAAGTTGATTGTTGTATGCTGCATGTGACATACATTGTATATCAGTGATTGGAACAGATGAAAAACCCCAGTCATTTTGAAATACATCCAACCAATAGATAGTGTATCCATATTTAGGGTACTCTTCATATTCGGTGTCTATATACAACCAGTAGAATTTATTTTCATGGAACACTGTTGTTGAGGTGTATCTACTATCTCAAAGAACCACCTAATATTTAATTATCAACCAGGGTTGGTATTCTTAGAGTTGAGGCAAAGTATATGCTGAGGTAGAATAGTACCTAAGAGTTTCGGCTTGTCGGGCCTTAGAAATATTTAATAAAGGAAAGGTCGAAAGATCTTTCAAAATGAAAAAAAATGAGTCAAACTTCGAAAGACAACAAAAGAACTAATTAAACCTAACTAAACCAACAGATCAAAAATGGTATCAAACTAAACTACTCTATTCTATAGACAATGATTGAAAGATATGAAAAATAACAATAAACTAGAAACTATGTTAACTCAAAACAAGATTACGAGCTACTTAGTAAATTCAGCAATGATTCATTCATTAATATTTAAGACTACACCAAACTACCTAATTCCATTCTCCTTGGGGATTCTGAGGAAGTGTATCAAATGTAATGGGAATAGGAGTAAATGTATCAAAGTGACTTTCTAATGTAACAAGAAAGCAAAATGGAAGCAAGTCTAGTTTAACCTCTACGAATAAATGTAAGCTAAAGATTACCCAACTACAATTAACGTTAAAAATGGTGATCTGTTTCCTATCTGTAACCAAATGTCTTGAAACTGATGAAATCTAGAAGCCAGTAGAAAACTTGATAAAGATATTGTATTCAAAAGCAAGTAGAAAACTTGATAAAGATGTACTTCTGAACCAAATCCTATTCTATGAATATATTCATTATTAGTATGAGAAGAATGTTAATTTTTCAGAATTTACTTCAATCTGATCTAGGATCTCAACTGAGAGAACAACATGTACAACATATCTACAGCATATCAATCATGGACACAATAATGCAAGCACACAAGAGACAAAGAGTTTACTTGGGGAAAACCATAAAGGTGAAAAACTCCAATAACTTCCTCAAAGATAGGTAGAGCAATGATACAAGCCAAGCATAAGAGATAGACATCTCCTAGCAATAGCTTATCCTCCTCCACAAGTGCGCCACTCTCCCAAGAGTGTGAGAGAGAATAAAATGATCAAATAGAGTGCCTCCCGCACTCTATTTATACTTGACTTGACTTTCCTAATAACCTTTACTAGGTCGGCCTTAACTTAACCACATAACATAATGATGACTGGGCCGACACCCAATAAGGTGGTCTAATAACCCTTTGACCCACATGGCCGACCCCCAATAGGGTGGTCTAATAACCCTTCGACCCACATGACTTATACAGGGTCGACCCCAACA
Source organism: Larix kaempferi (assembly GCA_027924585.1). NCBI lineage: Eukaryota > Viridiplantae > Streptophyta > Pinopsida > Pinales > Pinaceae > Larix > Larix kaempferi. The sequence continues at coordinate 14,919,813 of BSBM01000877.1, forward strand.
AGGTGGTCTAATAACCCATCAAGTATAAGTTACGACACTTACAATATAAATTACGACACTTCCATATAGAGGAATAATTGTTAACACCCAAAAAGTGCTCACTAGCTCATTTCCTTATTCACATGACCCATTTGTCCACTTTTCCACCATTTGAGCCTCTAAAGCCATCAAAAGGTCACCAAAAGACCATAATACACCCCTTTTTCCCCTCAAAATGAATATTTTTCCTCAAAAAGCATAAAAACCCTCAAAAAGGGGTCCAGAATTTCCAAAAATATTAAAAAGGGAATCAAAATATTCAAAATATTCAAAAAAGGAAAAAGGAGGGAAAAGGTACCTAAACCATGTTGGTCAATACCATTGGTTTCATCAAAACCATAATGGTATTCCCCACCACCAAAAACTATAAAAAGGTGGTAGGGGCTCCTCACTTTCGATCCATCCATCATCCTATCCTCACGCTATCAAAATCTCTCATGAGACTTTTGGCCATTTTCAGCATCTTGGAGAAGAGATCTTTGGAGCTTGGAGCTACTCACCTTGGGAGTTGCTCAACACAAATCCTCACCATTTAAGGTATCTTAATACAAAACACCTATTCTTTTATTTCTTGTTCTTGAATCGTTTTAAAAAAAATTATTTGTTATATGCACATGCTAGTTTAGATTTAGATTTAATTTGTAATTGTTTTTGCTTTCAATATTGAAACTGCTATCACATTGTTGATAGGTGCCCATTGCACAAAGCTTGGTTGCAAAACCAAGCCAACAGGTTTTGGCGACTCCGCTGGCTTTGAATTCTTAGATCTCAGTTTTTTGCTTTAGATCTTAGTTTTTGTTAGTTTTAATCATTTTAATTCATAGATTTTCCATCCTAGACAGCAGATCCATTTCTGTTCTAGATCTTAGCCCTTTCTATTGTCATTAACATCCTGAAATTACCATTTTTGGGTTCATTTTTCGGCGTCTATTTTACGGTTTTCGCCTCGGGATTTTCGCCCGACAGTCGCACGGCTCATCACGACCTCGCAGATTTTTTTCTGCATGGCATGCCACCACTTCGCGGCTTCGCGGCCATTTTCCGCGCTGCACATCGCGACTGTGTGACCGAAACCCATGCTACACATCACGGCCGAAACCCGCGCTGCACATCGCCGCTGTTTTTTCAAAACCCGTGATGCAATTTTTTTGAATTCGGCCAATTTTTTGAAAATATTTTTTGCTGTATTTTTTGCCCATTTAGCATATTTTACAGCATTATTTTTTCTGCATTTTTACAGCCATACTAAATCTTTTACTATTTATGTATGCTCCATTAAAAGTTTTTTTAAAAATTTTCAGCAATTGAAAGAAAGATTTTCTGCATTTTATTTAGATCAAGGTTTTACTATTTATTTGCTCAATACTTTACCCAAGCAATTTTTAAGAGATCCATTTATTTCTTGAAATATTTATGTTATTTGCTTTCCTTCAAATTATTTCAAAGATCCATTATTTTTGAATAGTTTTTTCAAGCATTTACATTTCAAAAACGCCTTTATTTTTTGCAAAACTGGAAGCATCTTTTCTTTCATTTGTAATCAATCGCCCAAGCGAGGTAAATCAATTTCAGTTTAAATACCACACTTGCACCCACTTTGCCACATAATTTAAACTGAGCCTTAAAATTTACCTTAACTCAACAAACTTTTAACCCCACTTGGGGAGCACTTAAAAGAATCTTGTAGTTAGGTAGAATTGAGAGGATAGGTGTACCAATAACACCTCTCAATTATTTACATTTGAGACATAGTGGTTGTCTTTAGGGTCCAAAAATCCCTTATAATTTTGACACGGTTATCAACCAATTTATCGGGAAGGCCTCTCCGGAGGGTTGAAGTAGCCAGACTGGTTCCAGAAGTCTGAGTGGAATACCGCAATCCATTCAGTAACCGAAGGATACCTTTTGAAGTTCTTGGTGTACACCCAAGAGAGTGTACAGCGACGATAGAACCAAAGTGCAGATTCACCCAACCGAACGTGTCATGAACGGGGTATCCTAGTTGCCACTCTTTAGGATTGTCTACCCGGTATCCCCCCTGTTAGGGGGATATCTAGCCATTGATTCAACACTCTATATTGTCTGACTTGGATTTCATCACCTTGCAGAGGATATCATTTGTTGACTCACAATACTTCTGGTTAGGTGTTTGCATGATACATTACCCACCTTTGGTCTAGTAACACCTTTTTTTTCTAGGAACTGTTTGAATTTTGGTATTCTGACCAATTTTGTTGCATCCCTCCACTTATTATAGCACAGCTGCTATAATAAGTGCTTTTTGAGGTTGGTTGTTGGCCTGAGAGCCTTTATTTTTTCACTCCCCTCTTGCACTCATTGTTGCATTAAGGTTTCGAGTTTTTTACATCACCACCTTACACTGAAATTTTTTAAAATATTTATCACCATTGAGAATTTAAGACGATCTCATCGTCTTCAAGGTGAACCCCCTCAGTTCGGTATACTTGGCTCTACATGTCATCGACATAGAGCCTTATCCCTTGACTCAACACGTCATCATCCAAACACACAGTCATCCGATTCTGAAACGCCTCACTTCACATCTGATTCTGAGGCTGAATCCGAAAACCCTACTGAAATATCACCAACCAACCTCATGGCTGGATCACAATACGACCCAATTTTCACTAGTACTACTGGAGATAGATCAACAAACCCTTCTACTACTGTGCCACCCATGGTAATAACAACCCCTTTAGGCATGCCTAATATAGGGGCCACCCCACCTTTAGGTATGCCCAACACAAGACTACCTCCTATTATGGGTATGCCCAACATAGGAATCACACCACCTCTCATTACCACAACCCAGATCCCAGGAATTCCTGGCACTATTCCTAAGCCCTCTGCAACCCATGTTGCACTTGGGAGCACTGGCCCATCCCAAACCACAACGGTTGGAGGACACATACCTTCAATACCTAGCATACCCTTAGGGGATACTGGACCACTACATAATGCCACCATTAATAGTTATGTCCCAGTCACTACGCCACACCCATCTGCTAGTTTACCTTACATGGCTAGTCTGAACTTACTAAACCTAGCCAAGCTAACCAATGATCCTATCAGGCACAACCCTACATGGCCACCCATGCCTACAAAGCTCCCCTCGGACATATCCAAGTTTGAAGGAAAACCTTGGGAGGATCCCCAAAACCACATAATGTCATTTCACCTATGGTGTTCATCTAACTCCATAGTGGATGACTCCATTAGACTAAGACTGTTGCAATGAACGTTCACTGGCTCTACAGCCAAGTGGTACATCGAACAACCACATGGGACCCACCATACATTTATGTCTCTTGCCTCCACTTTCCTTCAGTTTTTTCAGCTAGCTGTACGCTATGATGCAGGAGTCGAAATACTGTTGTCTTGCAGACAAAACACAGCTACCCACATCATCGACCATATCCATGAGTGGCGCAAGCATCGTAGCCTCTGTAAGATAAAACTGGATGACCGTATATTTTTGGACTGGTTTCTTAAATCACTCCTACCCCTCATAGCCAAAGACATAGCTTCCGAGCGACCCCAGTCAGAGGAAGAAGCTATCTTAAAAGCTCAGCAATTCGACCTGATTTATGCCCAGTCATGCTATCTCTACACCATCATCCTAGACGCCCCACGAGGCGATTCTTCACATGGTGACGCTCCGGGGGCATCACATGCCGCTAATGGTATTATCGGCCAAGTCACGGCACAAAATAAACCTTTTAGCATGGTGAGCACCATAAATTCCCCAGACCTCTCTAGGGCTACATCTAATTCTGGAGCAACAACTTCGTACGCTCCAACAAATCAGACTCATCACACTCATGGACCCTCTTGTCCACAACATTGCTATGGGCAAGCGCCATTGACATATGTACCACCCACATACTATAACCAAACAACCACCCAGAACCCAATTCATATACCGGCCCATCCAATGTATTACCCACAACAAGCTACACCAGCTAACCCATCACTTCCAATAGGTCAGGGTTACCAACAACCCTAGCAGGCAACTAGACCACCTCCAGCCCCACCAGCTTATTATCCACCACAACCTGCTCCTGCACCTGCTGCACCCCAAAATCCTCCCACTACTCAAGGGAAAGTGTACACACAACACAATCAGCCCCAACATCAAAACAACCAACGCAACTAGGGTGGACAACAAAACCATGGAAGAGGACGTAACCGCGGCAAAAACCAACAACATAATCAAGGTCCACCACCTCCCAATCCTCCAAATAATAACAATGATGCTTCTCCCAACCAGAATCCTGATCGTCATCCCAAGCAGGAAAAAAACAATAAACTGGGAACAAACCATCCATGTTCTATATGTGGAGTCTATGGACACTACATTCACAACTGCCCCCATTTAGAGAAAGCACATAAACTTTGGGCTGACGATGCCCAACGCCAGGGCCACGCTGGACAGTGAACTCCACTTAATCAACCACAACCCATGATATTACAAAACCCATTGCCAAACCAGGGAGTAGTAAATACTCGCCCTATGGATCCCCCACAAGGATCTGCTGCACCCCAGCAGCAAATCACCTATGCCGCAACTGATTATCAGCATGCGGATCAAGGCACACACCATTTATTGATAATGTCATCTAATGACATTAACCACCAAACTAGCAGGAATCAGTACATCCCACCCCCAGAAACTCCTCCCACTGATGCATCCACCTCCCTTCCACCAGATCAACCACTACGTATACCAAATATGTCGTTGGACGGAGGACCTAAAATCCCTCGCATCCCTTTGCAAAGGATTAACAACAATCCTAATGCTCGCACAGCATCCAATTATAACATCGTGGAAGACCTAGCACAATCCCCCGCTGCTATGTCTGCTTTAGAGGTACTGAAAGCATGCCCTGCACAATGAAAACTACTACTATCCGCCATCGGAGGAGTAGACCCTAACGACACACACATGATGGATTTCGACTTAGACCAAGCCAAACCTCGATTGCCATCAAATTTGGCTTTCCAAGTATCAGTAAACATTCGAAACCTTGTTGTGCATCGATGCATCATCGATGAAGGAGCTTCGACCTGCGTTATGTCCACCCTTGTGTGGCAGAAACTTGGCTCCCCCACTTTACAACCATCCACCACGGCATTACAAGCTTATGACGGATGCTCAGCTCAACCACAAGGCCTCTTAGCGAACGTACCCGTAGAACTAGGCGGAAAATTAGTTCTTATCGACATCGAAGTGATCAATGCCCAGCTCGACTACAACCTCCTAGTTCTTGGACGTAGCTATATGTACAAAATGAAAGCAGTGGCTTCATCTATTTTTTGCCTCATGATGTTCCCACATGAAGGACGCGTTATCAAGATTGATCAACTCACATATTATGATCCTAACGCCCCTGCAGCCCCTCAAAATGTGCTACCAATTATTGAACAAACCATTCAAACCGCACCAACATCATTTGTGTCGTCAATTGGTCCTGGAATCTACACCAAGTCACCTATGACTTCCACATTTCCATCGATCTCACCACCTTTACCGATAACAAAAACATCGGATTTGTGCACCTTGTCGCACACCACACAGCAATCGTCATCACTACCACAAACACCCATAGTGCCTACTCATATTGGCACAATGCCAATTCATACTATCCCGTTCTTGTTCCCATTTTCTGGAGTTGTCAGTTCGCCAGTAATGGCTACACTCAACCTTCTTGGTTTAACATTAGGGATACCTGTATGGTACTTACCTGTTCCGAGCCCCCCGCCGACTCTGACTGTTATTTTACAACCTATCCCTACTACCAACCACCCACCCCCTCCTGTCGCTCATCTGCAAAACAAACCACCCCCAATAGTGACTACGGCATCAATGTCCAGAAATGCCCCACCTCCATTACGGAACACAAGGGGCAGAGGCCCACCAACTTATAACACTGGACTCATAACTCGCACCCCCCCAGCAACATGCCTCCATGGGAAAGCAAATAGACAATAAATGCATCCATTTGCATACACGACTATATACCAAATCATATATATATACATCATAATATAGTCAAACATGTCATAGGTGTTCTCAGCACCCAATATACAAAAATACATAAGCTGTACAAAAAGGTACTTCCGCATATGCTCATCAGCATTTGGGGGTAGATACAAGATCATCTAATCATCATGGTCTCCAGGCTCCTTTGGTCCCACCTCCGCTGGCCCCGAGCCTAAACTCTCCTCTCCGCCGAGCCCCGCTGGATCATGTCGAGCCCGAACTCTCCTCTCTGCCAGCCCCGCTGGATCATCTCGCACCCGAATCCTCCCCTCCATCGGCCCTGCCGGATTATGTCGAGCCCCATCCCTCCACTCAGCTGCCAACAATGCTGCTCTGAGCAAGATCGAGTGCCACTCACGAGGCGCATCGAAACAATGCTCGACGATGTCCTGATCCAAATCCCTCCACCCATCCTCTGGAAATCCTTCTAGGATCATGTCTAGTGTCTCTCGGACACCCTCCATGGCATCATCTCAAGTCCCATCTCCTCGACCGCGAGGCCCAACTCCTCGAGCATGAGGAGGCAGTACCACTACAGGAGGTGGAATGACCACCATCGCCCGTCCCCTACGAACCACATGGTCAGCCGGTGGTACAGAACCAACATCTGCACAATCATGCAAGTGAACCATCATATAAATATCTAACTATAATCATAACAAAAACATCTAAAACACATGATATAGTAGAGAATAAAACACAAAAACATACCATCTAAACCCCAAGCCTGTCCCTGGGCTCGAGGAATCTCCAGATATCCTCGATAATCCATACCGGCATATGGATAGTCATCAATTAGCAGGGGGATCTACTCCCACTGCACATACATATCCTGTGAAAAGAACCCGCGAATACCACCACCACCGCGGGGCATCATCTGCCCCCACCGCACCATGCGCAGCTCGCTCACCAACCCATCTCGAACCGGCACCCGTGGCCGCAAAGTCAGTACCCACTCAAAGAAGAAACAACACAGGAAGGAGGCATAGCAAAACTCTTCCCCCTCTCGACTGACCTTGTCCAGATCTATCCGAACACCAGCCAAAAACATCTAACCCCATGCGTAGTAGGTCCCCCTCAGCACAGAATCCACCATCATCATTTGTCCCCTTGACAAACGATGTGGCGCCACGGCACCCAACACCTGTAGAACACAAGCCCCAACAGCCCGCATGTCCCACTCCCGCAAAGATCTCAGGCTCAAAGCATTGTTCTGCACAATCTCCCTAGCAACACAGAAGGTCTCCAGGAGATCCTCGATATCCAAACCTGCCAGGATCCTCGGCAGAAGATCCTCTACCTCCCCTAAGCAAGGCAACCCAGTAAGAAAGTATACATCAGTAAGGGTGATCTCTAACCTCTCACCCCCAACAATGAACACACCCTCTGCAGGGACCCAAAGACTCACCAATTTGTTCAGTAGTGGTCCTACTGAATGCATCGGTGGAATCTAAGCGAACTTTAGGAGCCCACTCACAGCCAGAGCCTGTCTAACCCCCTGATCGGTCTGAATCCAAATCATCAAGTCCTCCTCCATCTCCCGCTCTCACAATGACACCAATGGTCTCCTCAACATCCTGCCAAAAAACAAAGAAAAATATTTAGAACCAAAAAAAAAAAAATTCCATCTCGGCTTTTCCATCAAAATCCGCGATGATCATCGCGGCTTTCATCCAAGAACCCACGATGAACATTGCGGGTATTGACCACAGAGTCACGATGAACATCACGACTATCAACCCCATAGTCGTGATGAACATCATGACTTTAAGCCCGACAGCCACGATGAACACCGCGACTGTCAGCCCCAAACCCGCGATGTTCATCACGGAAAAGGACATGAAACCCGCGATATTCCACGTTGGAAGGCCAACATGGAATTTCGCAGCCTTCGGGGGGCCGCTGCTAACCAAAAGGACATAATTAAAAAGGCTAAGGCGAATAGGGTTACCTGAAACTCACGGAATTGAAAACCAACGATCAAATCTCCCAGAAATCAAGAAAGAGCTCTGATTGCTCTGCGAAACTCACACGTAACAATGACACATCATATAGGCCCCACACCCTATTTATAGAAATTTGACAATATTTCAAACAACCATTGCGGTATCATACGACGTTCGTTCCTCAAACTGTTGGTACCGTTGGAATCAGAATAGCGAGAACTTCACCATAATCCTTTCCTTTTCCTGTTTTCGCCAGGTCCATTTTTTTACCATTTTTTCACGCCCTTATTGCCTCGGTTTGCATGCCACAACAGTCGTCGTCCGTTTCTAACAAGTCTTATATCGCCGGATTCAGTTCTCGCTCTCACGCCCAGATTTTTGGGGCATTTTTCCCATGCCTCCTCGTTGCCTCGGTTTGCGTGCCACATTGGCCATTCTCCATTTTTTATGAGTTTTATATCGCCGGATTCAATTTTCCACGCTCGTGATGACGCTTGAGATCATTTCTCGCTTTCATGCCCATATTTTTTGGGCATTTTTTCCATGCCCACTCGTTGCCTCGATTTATGTGCCACATCGGTCGTTCTCCATTTTTTACGAGTCTTATATCGCCGGATTCAGTTTTCCACGCTCGTGATGACGCTTGAGATCATTTCTCGCTCTCACACCCAGATTTTTTGGGCATTTTTCCCATGCCCCCTCGTTGCCTCAGTTTGCGTGCCAAATCGGTCGTTCTTCATTTTTGACGAGTCTTATATCGTCGGATTCAATTTTCCGCACTCGTGATGACACTTAAGATCATTTCTCGCTCTCATGCCCATATTTTTCAGGCATTTTTCCTATGCCCCCCGTTGCCTCGGTTTGTGTGCCACATCGATTGTTCTCTGTTTTTGACGAGTCTTATATCGCCAGATTCAGTTTTTCGTGCTCATGATGACGCTTGAGATCATTTCTTGCTCTCACCTCTAGATTTTTTGGGCATTTTTCCCATGCTCCCTCCTTGCCTCGGTTTGCGTGCCACATAGGTCGTCGTCCATTTTTGACAAGTTTGATATCGCCGGATTCAGTTTTTCGCGCTCGTGATGATGCTTGAGATCATTTCTCGCTCTCACCCCATACTTTTCGGGCATTTTTTCAAAATGCCACTCATCACCTCGATTTGCATACCACATTGGCCATTACCCCTTTTTTACAATCTTTATGTCATCGGATTCAGTATTCCGCACTCATGACGATGCTTGAAACCTTTTCTCGCTCTCATTAATCCCTTTTTGTTCGGTATATTTTTACCCCTTTTTCGGGCCGAGCAATCCCTTTTACGAAAAAGGCACTTAGGGAGTTCCTGTTAAGCTCTTTTCTGACTCCTGGTATAAGTTTACCCCTTTTCCGGACCTTGTAGACTAATTACAAAAAATGATTACTCTAGTCACATCGGCTAGAAGAGTTCTCCATTTGCATCATTTTATGCTTTTTCGGGCCTTGGAGACTAACTTACGAAAAAGAACACCAATGGAGTCCACTTAACACTTTCAGACTCTCTAAACATGAAAGTGACCACGAGCAATCACCATCCTGGAGGGCTCGTAAAAACCCACAGGACGGTACTCACAACCACTGTAGAGTCTTCTTATCGTTTTTAGACTCCTTAAAAATGAAAGCACCCATGAGCATGAACAGTCCTGGGCTCACAAAATCCACAGGACAGTACCATTTCAGAGCACACTTTTATCCCTTCTTGGAGCTCATTAAAAATACGAAGAAGGACCCAATGGTGCTTCTCGGCGCCACAACAGATCACGTCTACTCATATAGCAGCTTCCCCATTTTGGTCGCCTTTGTTCAGAGTATTCTGCAGTATGTCACCCTGAGAATCCCTCGACAACACCCATCAGCTTGACCCCGCAGAGTCAATACATACCCTGCAGTCCCTAAAAGCTATGATCCCCACACCTACAAATCAATTCCCTACGCTTCCAGGTCAACCATGTCATCATGCTCTGAACAAAGGAAGTTTGAATCTACCCACTCTATGACCCCAGTTACTTCCCATCCCCACAAGTATGTCAGTCCTACCATCAGTACTACCACACTTCAATTCTACACCTCGTGCTCCTATTAAGGAAACATCATTACCTTGTCAATTGTTGGTCTCCCTCTGTCGATGACAACCAAATTTATTCCAGAGGATAGACCTAGAGGTCCCTGTGTCTTAGACTCATCACCATTTATGATGAGTGCCTACGAATCATTTCAAGAAGAGTCCTCAGTACCTCTCCAAATGATTATTTCTTACATGCTCGACTTCAACACCTTGATTGCATCGTTGAGACTCGCACAGGGTATTGGTCCTTTCAGTTATTGGTTGAAGACCCCGGATACCACCTAACTCTTCCACATTTGAGAGTCTACCTATGGAAACAACCAGTTACATTTTTTCTATAGGTATCCAGGTTACGCATGGCAACAGTATTCAGATGTACCCCAGTTGTATACTCCCTCAAGTATACAGTTACATATACTCCTCAAAGTTGACTCAGATTCATTGAGTCCCTACAGATGTTGGACACCTTTAGATTCAGCAGTTCATCAACCCTTCTGAGACCTTGTTCAGAACGGTTGTCGCTTTATTCTAGTGTATCAGTTATTGAGATCAATCATGTCATGATCATGAGTACATCCAAAAATAGTGTACCCTTTGGACCATTATGATGTACCAGCAGATTTTTTATTTAGGTCCCCCTTCTTAGAACTAATTCTTATGTATATGTCTTGATACGAGCATGGGTATGCCTGCCTCATCCATTATCAGAGATTATTCCTCATTCATATTGAGGCCATGTAATATTTTTTGTTTCTGCAGCTTCCAAGGGTCGTGGATCTACTCCAACCAGTCTCTTCTCTTCCCCAAACCCCAGAAAAAAGACAAAAGAACTATGATGTCTATCGGCCATACGATGAGCTCCTACCCTCACACATCAGGGGGTAATCTGTTAACACCCAAAAATTGCTCACTAGCTCATTTCCTTATTCACATGACCCATTTGTCCACTTTTCCACCATTTGAGCCTCTAAAGCCATCAAAAGGTCACCAAAAGACCATAATACACCCCTTTTCCCCCTCAAAATGAATATTTTTCCTCAAAAAGCATAAAAAACCCTCAAAAAGGGGTCCAGAATTTCCAAAAATATTAAAAAGGGAATAAAAATATTCAAAATATTCAAAAAAGGAAAAAGGAGGGAAAAGGTACCTAAACCATGTTGGTCAATACCATTGGTTTCCTCAAAACCATAATGGTATTCCCCACCACCAAAAACTATAAAAAGGTGGTAGGGGCTCCTCACTTTCGATCCATCCATCATCCTATCCTCACGCTGTCAAAATATCTCATGAGACTTTTGGCCATTTTTAGCATCTTGGAGAAGAGACCTTTGGAGCTTGGAGCTACTCACCTTGGGAGTTGCTCAACACAAATCCCCACCATTTGAGGTATCTTAATACAAAACACCTATTCTTTTATTTCTTGTTCTTGAATCGTTTTTAAAAAATTTATTTGTTATATGCACATGCTAGTTTAGATTTAGATTTAATTTATAATTGTTTTTGCTTTCAATATTGAAACTACTATCACATTGTTGATAGGTGCCCATTGCACAAATCTTGGTTGCAAAACCAAGCCAACAATAATAACATCTCTATAGGAATACAAACACTTCCGTATAGAGGAATAATACCATCTCTATAGGAATACAATATACATATATGAAATACATTCTGAAGTTACATATACATCAACACTCCCTCTTAACTAGGAAGGTATTTCTCGACACAAGTCTTCTAGCACAAGTCATCTTCTCTGGATTATCGTCACTAGATAATCGTCATTGAGTCATCATCATCGTCACTGCTGCTGCTATCTCAATCAATCTCTGAATCTACTCATCATAGGAAGTTTTACAGATCCAGTCCTTTTTCATACTGGATGTAGGCCCACCACCTGTAGGTATTCATCATCACTGACCATACTATGGAATCCGTGGAACTTATTATGTGCGTCACAAAACCTCGAAAGAGCATCCCAGGATGTTACGGGTACACAATTCCGACCTGTAGGATCTCCCAGGGTGCTATTACATGTGACCCCACCACAAAACCTCAAAAGAGCATCCCAGGATGTTACGGGTACACAACTCCGACCTGTAGGATCTCCCAGGGCACAAATTACATGTGGTCACCACAAAAGCTCGCAAGAGCATCCCAGGATGTTACAGGTACACAACTCCGACCTGTAGGATCTCCCAGGGCACAAATTACATGTGGTCATGGCAAAACCTCGAAAGAGCATCCCAAGATGTTACGGGTACACAACTCTAACCTGAAGGATCTCCTAGGGCGCTATTATATTCCATAGGACAAAACCTCGAAAGAGCATCCCAGGATGTTACAGGTACACAACTCTGACCTGAAGGATATCCCAGGGTGCTATTATATGTCCTCCCAGAGCAATTTCTCGAAAGAGCATCCCAAGCTATTATGGGTACACAACTCTGACCTATAAGATCTCCCAGACATGCTCATCTGCACAACCTGTTCCACGGCCAGAGAGTATCAACCTAATACTCACCATACATCATCCTGATGTACACATGATCATCCTGATCATCATCACTACATTGTCCTGATGCATGTCATCTAGAGCAACATCCTAATCATACAATGCATCTACCTGATGCATACGAAGTATCTACCTGATACATATCATCATACATGATCCACCTAATCATACAATGTATCCTCCTGATACATACATAGATACATGATCCACCAGATCACACAATGTATCTACCTGATACATATCAACATAGATGATCTACCTGATCATACAAATTATCCACCTGATACATATACAGATACATGGTCCAAGCATCCAACATGATGCATACATACATAAATGATCCAACTTATCATATCCAGCGTCCAACATGATGCATACATACATAAATGATCCAATTGATCATAACAAGCATCCAACATGATGCATATACATATACAGAGCAACAACTGGAGCATCATCCTGATGCTCATCATCCATGATCCTCCTGATCATCATAGCATCGTCCTCTTCAGATCGTCCACGAAGCACAGCCCAGATGCACATCATCCAACACTTACACCACCGACATGGTAGAACACATCTACCACCATTCAGGAAGGCTCCAGCCCTTACTTTTTCACCATGGGAGAACACATCTACCACCATGTGAAAAATGGCTTCATCCCTTACATCTACACCATGGGAGAACACATCTACCACCATGTGAGAATGGCTCAGCAATTACATCACGACCATGGGAGAACACATCAACCATGTCATAAAATCTCATGTGCATCTGCATCTTCCGGACTCGTCACTTCCCTTTGGAAGGAACCTCGATCTGAAGTGCACCAAGCCTCTCTCTGAAGTACTCAAACTGTACTCTGGACAACGGCTTGGTCAATACATATGCAACCTGCTCATCCGTCGCAACATACTCTGCTTCGGCTGTACTCAGTGCTATGCATAACTACTTCCTGCTAAACCAAGAGATCACACCTGATCCCATACTGAAGAAACACCCAGAAGTGCTCTTCCTATCTACAGCACTGCCTGCCCAATCTGAATCAACATAACCCTGTAGGTTAAACTTTTGATTCGCATCATACTTGATCCCATAATCAACTGTACCCTTCAGGTACCCCAGAATATGCTTTACAGCAACCAGGTGAACACCTCTCGAATCCGTCAGGAACTGGCTCAATGTGTTCACCGCAAAGCAAATATATGGTCTCGTGTTCATCAGGTACATCAAGGACCCAATCATCTGATGATACATAGTGATATTAACTGGCTCAGATGAAGCATCACACAGAAGCTTCAGGTTCGATGCCATAGGTGTGGCCTTGGCCTTGCAATCCATCATCCCGAACCTCTTGAGGATCTCCAATGCATATTTCCCTTGTCTAAGGAAGATTCCATCTTTACTATGCCACACCTCCATGCCTAGAAAATAGTGCATCATCCCCAAGTCCCTCATCTCGAACTCGGCAGCAAGATTCTGCTACATGTTAGTAATCAATCTATCCTCATCTATAACAAACAGGTTATCCGCTTACAAAAGTAGTATCACTGGATTGCCTTCCTCGACCTTGTAATAAAGGTTGGAATCCGCTTTACTCTTGGTAAAGCCAAAACTGGATAGAAAGTTGTCTATCCTACCATACCAAGTTTTGCACGTATATGACTCCCTATCATGTGTCTCAGAACCAAGTGGCCGCTTCACATACACTTCTTCTTCAACTACACCATTCACGAAAGATGTCTTGAAATCCATCTGGTGTATCTTACTGCAGCCAGAGCAAGTACGGATCTAATGGAAGTGTATCTGGCTACAAGAGCAAAAATTCTCTATGCTACCACCTGCAACATGCTTGATCTTGTATATCCTCTTGGAAGTCACTATAGACTCCCCTTCAATTCTTGGGACTGCATCCCAAACATCTTCATGATTGACTGGTATTACTTGATCATGGCATTCTTCCCAAATCCTGGGAACTTCAATATCTTCAATATTTTCAATAGATAACTTTATTGCTGAACAAATGTTGTAGTCCTTCTTTTGTAGGTATACGATCTTTCCTACACAACAAGTTAAATTGCATGATTAGAAAACATCTCATAGTTTTCAGAACAAATTCTTACACGTAAAGAAATATGTCATACAGTCATGCAATTATCTTAGCCAATGCTTCAATACAACAGTTATCCATATCCCGTAACTTTCTAGATGCCTTCCAATCTCTACCAGAACATTGTTAAGAGTGTGCACAACTCCCAACATGTCAGCAAAGAGGTTTCATTCTAGATAATTAGCAATGGAATGTTGTACCATTCCATAGGCCACTTACCCATGTATATTAGTAGTATACTGTTCATCAATGCAACTATTCTAATATGCATAATACACAACCTAATTCTAGGAACATGAGTATATACATTATTGAACAGTATTATTTAAACAATAAAATATGCAAGGAATGATAATTCAAATACTTATCTTTGTTTGTTTGTTGGGTTGACTCCCTCTCAGTCTTTGCTTATTTTCTACAACTCCATTCTGATGTGGATTGTGAGAAGTGTTCAACTCCC
Organism: Larix kaempferi; assembly: GCA_027924585.1. Lineage (NCBI taxonomy): Eukaryota > Viridiplantae > Streptophyta > Pinopsida > Pinales > Pinaceae > Larix > Larix kaempferi. The sequence continues at coordinate 14,935,046 of BSBM01000877.1, forward strand.
TCTAAATATCTACATCCTTGCAGAAACTACTGAAGTGTGCTCCTTCTTGATCTTTGCTTCCTTGCAGGAACAACTGGAGTGTGCTCCCTCTTGATCTTTTCTTCCTAGATTACCTGTCCTTGAACTTATATCCATCACTATGCATGCTTATTAGTATCATCATTGTGTTATCCTCGAGGTCTCATACATAATCACACATTCATTAGTATAATCTTAATACTATCAAAACACAATAATCTTAAACATGTATAGTCATGATCATTTCAAACACAGATAATAAACATTAGTATTCAAGGACTCTTATGGTTATTCATATAATAAATTAAAGTAAGAAACATAATATGCCTAAACCGGTGATTAATCAAACCTATACTTTCATGACTCTTTTGGTTCGTCATATCATCAATTAAGGTAAGAAACATAATGTGCATAAACCCATGATTACTTACATTTCTAACTTTATGAATAAACATAACCAATCATACCAAGTATACTTATATAAGGGATCCTAACACAAGGTAGGATTCTAACTTGATATAGGAAAAACATACCTGGATTGGTATGTTAGCTAGTTATGTCTAACATACCCACATGATGTCTTCTTGTTCTCTTCAATGACTTGTGCTAGTTACCTGCATATCTCATAGGTTAACCATTATAGAACCAAGTTATACATGCCTCGCAAATAGATCTTCTAAGTGATTCATGACAATGGATGAATCTTTGTCCTCATGTCATCATGATCATATGTTCTTGAACTAGAACATGATTTGTCTTTCTTGGTGTACCTTTCATGTTAGCGGACAACATAAACCTCATACAACACCATAATGCATTAGTACAATCATAAGTGTCAACACCCTAATCAATGAATATCTTCTATCATGTATTCATAATTTTATTAAGGTGATACAACAACTCTAAATTTAATCAAGATTGTACTAACCGTAATAACATGAAGACAAACATACCATAAACTTAATCATGAAAAAATATCGAAACATACCTGGATGAGTCATACTTGTCGAGATTTCTTGTAATCTTCTTATGTAAGGCCTTAGCCTCATCTCCCTCTGAAACAAGAACTTCTTCACTTATGTAGGTGACCAATCCATTCTCTTCTAGGATTAACCCAATCCACTTGATTTGTAGGAACTGGATCTAGAGATGGATTAGGGTTTGTTAGAGAAACCTTAAAATTCAAATTTTGAATTTCAAACTTCCGAAAGGATAGAAGTATGCGCCTTGATGAGCTGATCAAGCTGGTATACTCATAATTTGAAAACTGCAAAGTTTCACCCCTCAAATTTTTCTTTGAAACTTCTGTATTCACTAGACATGACCCTGAACTAGGGTTTGATAAATCCCACCCTTCTGCCCAATCAAAAGGTTCGATCCAAATATCTAAGCTTCTATTTTTCTAAAGAGCTTCCAGCCGTGGTCACATATTTCAAAAATTCCCATTTTTGCAAAAGCCCTAATTTTCCACTTTTCTGATCAAAGTCCCGAACTAGGGTCTGATCAAGCCCGGCCTTCTTCCCAACCAAAAATTCTGATCTTTGTCTCTAAATTTCTATTTTGATGAGTAGCATTCAGCCGTGATCTCCGATTACAAAAATTCCAACTTTCTCTGAAACCCTAAATTCCGGAAGCCATGAATGAAGGTGCTCAAAAATAATTTTGTTTTGACAGAAATATGTACCTGATTGTTTCTGGTTTAACTCCGAACTTTTCGATCCACATGGACTGAAAACTTTTTCTATGATAGCTCGACCTGTCATCTTTCCAACCCCACAGGTCTGACCTCAAATGGATTCTCTGAGAGATATTTATGCCAAGTGTCGCAACGTGACCTGTTTATGGGATAAAATAGGAGAGAAAACTTGTACGGCACGCCATGTGTCATTGGTTCAGTTTCAGCCTCTGAAAACGTTACCTGAGAAATTAAAGTCCGTGCACTACCTGTCTCTTTTTACGAAATTGAATTTAGAGCTTCCTAGCCCAAGTTATGACCTTTTTTCCAAGGTCACTTGTTTATGACTGAGATATGGAAGAGGCTGAAACCCTATATTGTACAGATCATAAATCACAAAGTACAATGAATTAGAAGTTGTCCTTTGGACACAAGGTACGTGGGGATCGGATCTTCTACCTGTAGAAGTTTTAGATCCGAAAAATTATCCAAAATGGATTTATAGTGAAAGTGCTACGATGACTGGTTTTTTCTATATCAATCCCAAGCATCGCAAGTGCAACAAGTGTCATACATGCCATACCATGCCTTCTTTCAGGCTAGCTCTGATACCATGTCAATTTTTCAGAATTTACTTCAATATGATCTAGGATCTTAAATGAGAGAACAACATGTACAGCATATCTACAACATATCAATCATGGACACAATAATGCAAGCACACAAGAGACACAGAGTTTACTTAGGGAAAACCATAAAGGTAAAAAACCCCAATAACTTCCTCAGAGATAGATAGAGCAATGATACAACCCAAGCATAAGAGATAGACATCTCCTAGCAGCAACTTCTCCTCCTCCACAAGTGCGCCACTCTCCCAAGAGTGTGAGAGAGAATAAAATGATCAAATAGAGTGCCTCCCGCACTCTATTTATACTTGACTTGAATTGCCTAATAACCTTTACTAGGTCGACCTTAACTTAACCACATAACATAATGCTGACTGGGCCAACACCCAATAGGGTGGTCTAATAACCCTTTGACCCACATGGCCGACCCCCAATAGGGTGGTCTAATAACCCTTCGACCCACATGACTTATACAGGGCTGACCCCAACAAGGTGGTCTAATAACCCATCAAGTATAAGTTACGACACTTACAATATAAATGACAACACTTTCATATAGAGGAATAATAACATCTCTATAGGAATACAAACACTTCCGTATAGAGGAATAATACCATCTCTATAGGAATACAATATACATATATGAAATACATTCCGAAGTTACATATACATCAACAAAGAATAATTCAAGACTGAAATAATTTGGAAAAGGAAATTACTAAACCTATCCTAATACTGATCTTAACAACATACAATAAATTGCACTAAAAATGAAACTGATAAATTATGTAACAGTAAAGCATTAATGAATCGAACATAAAAGAAATATAACTTGTAAAACAACTGAAGCAAAGTAAGGAAAAGAGAGAATGAAAACTAGAGATGATGACAAAACTTGATTAAAACTCTATACTAAATAAAACAAGGTCTTAATGACTCCTAAAAATGTTGAAAAAGATTACAATTTGAAAAACCTAAGAAACTAGATTCTAATTAAGCAAAATGATGCAGGAAGTATTGAGGTCCGAACGCTGATCTGGATGACTGTTCGAATGATAGTCTGAATGACAGTCCGGATGGAAGAGAATGATCTAAACTAAGGGAAGAGAAGATTGAATGATCTTAACTACCAGCTGGCTGATGCATGTGATCCTAAAGTGCAAAAGAAGCAGTGAGTAAGCAATTTAAGATCTAGAATAAGAAAAATCCATCTCTGTTAATCAAAATTTAGAAAACTAACTATTTCCATTTACCCTTAAAACGAGACTAAGATGTTACTAAAACTAATCTACTATTATAGAAAAGAACTACAGAACTTTTAGTTTTGACTATGAGAAGACTTAGGAGGTTAAGCTAACTAAACTCTAAGTTAACTAAGCAAACTAAATCTAAGTAAAAATATTTAAGCAAACTAGATAGACTAGATGTGACCTAAACTACTTAAGCAAATGAAATAAACTAAATGTGACCTAAACTATTTAAGCAAGCTAAATGAACCTAAGCGTGACTGGTCACCAATTATATTCTGGAAACATTATGAACATGAACAACAACAAGATATACATAACATAACATAGAGGTATCCTTTATATATATAGCAAAACAACATATATGTTATGGAATAAAAACATCGTATATAAGACAAATACAAAATTTGAACAAATAACACAACTTATCTACAGAAGAGAAAGATAAGATATATACACAGATAGAAGACCACCGATTGTTGAGGGGTCCGTCTCAGCAAACAGAGGCTGAGCCTTAATCAGTCAACCACCACGCATGCTGGTAAATTTTCATAAAACTAGAAGAGAGATGTATTAAATAAAAACAGAGTTACAGCGTTTCTGTATCCATTTGTAGCTACAAAAGATGAAGCAGACTGAAGATAAAGAAGGACTTGACTGACTACTGACTGACTTGACTAACCCGTCTTTGTTACAAGGACGTCTATTTATACAACGTTACAATTGTGGGAGCAAGTTGACCCTTTAGTGGTCGACTTCTCTAAAAATAGACAGTTTAAATGCCCAAAATGGCTCTGTTTAATATCTTGTGACAACACATGAGCCAAGGGACGACTCTGCTTAACATTTCATAACAGCATGTAAGCCAAAGAATGGCCTCGTAAAAACTCATGGTAGCGCACAGAGCATCTTCCAGGTTCCACGTCGTCTATCCTTCCTGGGCTCGTTGAAACGCTAATCTTCCTTGACGTGGGAAGAGAGGGATGTGTTGTCGAGATGAGAGTACAGGAGAGGGAATATTCCAGAATACCATCTCACGCATCATAAGGCCACGTCCCAAACAGAATCCATGTGATAGTTTGTTTTCTAACGGCCCGGGAATATCTCACCAACGATCTCGCGGGTTGAATGCGGGTCTGAAAGGTGGGATGAATGCAGCTGATCATTTAGAAAGTGAATACACAGCTGAGTGGAGGTCTGTTTGAGAGCCAGAACCTATAAAATGAAATATATTTTCCAAGCAAGCCAAGAAATGTCAATTAAACATTAATAAATCACAAAATGACGATTTTTACCCGAAATGCATGTAATGTGTAAATGTATGCATACCTGATCTGTTTGACGGTCTGAATAGCAACAGAATGACTTATTGCATCAAAAATGGTGAAAGTAATGCCAATCAGAGTGTGTTTCGGACCTCAGGGATAATTTTAAGGACCCATAGTTATTTAAAAGTGTATAAACCTTGGCAAATCTTACCAAATCTCAAAATGTCAACTATAAAATATTTGGTGATAGTTTTCTAAAATTATTTAAATTTCTAAGGATTTTATAGTTTATATCATATTTTGGCGATTTTTAGAGTGAAAAAATTTTACTCCATCAAAATTGAGCAAAATGGGGCTTCAAAAAATGCAAATTGGCGAATTGTTTTTTGGAAAAATAGCCCATGGGATAAATTTCGCCCCTAAAATTATCCTTGGTTTTGGTGTTCAAAAATGATGACAAAATGGACACCAACATTCCCACAAACCGGAGATATGCTAGGTCCCACTGAGCAAACAGAGAAAAATTCAGGAAGAAGGCCGAGCTGCAGTAGCAACTGCCTTCGACTTAGGCAAGGAAGTAGCCTTAGGTTTAAAATTCTAGAGCTGCTCCTTCAAATTTCCATACCTCAATCGGAGAGAGAGGTTAGAGGCTATATTGGCTTCATTTAAATCTTCCACACACTTCACTTGGAATCGTAATTCCTTGTTCTCTCGACGAAGCCCAAAGATGATCTCAAGATACTTCTCATGCTGGCTTTTCAACTCTGTGACGTCCTGGTTTAATCTGTCCATAGTCTGTTGGAGTGGAGCAGATGCTTCTGCTAAAGGTAGAAGGTCCTTTTGAGGGCTCAATTCCTTCAAAAATGGTTCAAAACCAGTAGAGGTGATGTGTGTCGAGGGCCTTATCTTCAGTCTGTGCAGAGGCAGTCTCCAAGACAGGGTCTTTAAGTAAACTAGATGATAAATTGGCCAACGCAAGGAGAGGGGACTCAAAGACAGAGTCATTCGCTTGGTCATCAGGGTTTTCCGGGTGCATTGACTCACCGACTGCCTGATTGATGGACTGAACAATGGTCTGGTCTTCGGACTGGATGATAGTCGGGTTAACTATCTGGTCGCGATTAGCCTTTCTTGAAATTGTGGGTATGAGTCAAAAGGATGGAGGTTCCATGGTAGTGTCCTTGCGGACATGCTCAGGAGATGATGTATGATCCAGGCGTATTTCTCTCGAGACATCCTCTCTAAATATTACAAACTTGAAAACCTTTTCTTTTTGGGCAAAGTTTCGGGCCGGTTCATTTCCACGTGTAAGGAAACAATGGCGTTTACGAGAGGCAGGGGATTTGACCATGGGATTTTTTACTGGATGAGGGTTCAGGGTTTCAAAGACAAAGCGTTCCCAAGTTTGCCTCTTTTCTTCTAACTGATGAGTGACCAGGATTTTGATAAAAAAGTGGTGGTATAGGATTCCTGAGGGGTTATTGGTGTTCTTCCTAACCTGGCTAGACATTTTCTCTGGGCTTTTCAGAAAATAGAAGGGAAAAATCAGGGCCTGATTATTAACGAAATGCGCCAATAACCAGAAATGACAAGCTTTGAAAATCGAAAACTTACCTTCACAAGTGATCAGATGGATGATGACCATCAGTGGCCTGAGGTATTCAGTCTTAACCCATTCCCTGTGAACCCCTTTTGCACCTTCAACATGTTGATATTCATCTTTGAGGGCAAACTCATGGGCCATTCGTGGGAGAAACAGATGTTTGTGCCAATGGGAACCTTCCCTCGGTAGCTTCATGGCCGAGGCTATGGCTTCTTCTATCACCGAAAAGGTGAGATGGTCGACCTTGGCTGTCTTACCATCAAACCCTTTTGCAAACAGTAAGGAGATTTCATGGTCGTGATCGTCAAGAAGGTGGAGGAATGGACCCCATCCGGCTCGTAGGAATATTTCTCGGCATTCCTTGAATACGGGGATGCGAAGGAGGTCTTGGTAACTGCCAGGCTCGTGATGGGTTGGAATTTTTGAACAAAGGTCAACGGATGCGGTTGGGTAGAGGGAATGCATGAAATTGCAGTGGATGGGGTTTGATAGGTTCAAGTGAATGAAGAATGAGCAGAATGAGGCAGGGTTTACGTAGGGGGTAGGTTTAAAACAAGGGTCATTTGAGCGACTGAATGATCGTGGAGGTAGATCTCACACATACAAGTGATACACTATTATTAAGCTTCCTTGATTCGTGTGCCACCTTAGAACTACGTAATTATGAATTCGTATGGTTTGTAATGTATTCAACCATGTCCAAAGTAAAACTTTGGACAAGTTGAACATAAATTTTATTTATAAGATGAGAGACATAATTACACATAATAGATTGTAATGTCTTAGTGAATGAATGATATATGGCATGATAACTCTTAAATGGAGGATAAGGATCATAAGATAGCGCCCAAAATGTATGATTGACCAATTTATTTGATCAGACGGGATGAGTATGCAAAGATGGCGTTTAATTCGATCCTTGTTATGACTAATTAGTTAGATATATCAACAAAAATAATAATAAAATTAAATGTCTTGGCATAATATTATTACAAGTTATGGTTTCATTCAATACTCCCTTCATATCACTATTTATTTGCCTCGTTTGTTAGCTTATTCGGATCGTCATTCGACCCTTCATTCAACCCTTCATACAGACCTTTGTACAAAAACGTATTTTGATGGATATGGCTGCTGCTGATTATGCAGAGAATTTTTCTGGAATTTGTCAACACACCAGAGATGTTGTAAACATGCTTTTCTAGAATTTCAAGTCACGTTCTTTCTTATTTGTCTTTGGTCAAAACAAGCTTCTTTCTGCTTTTTGCATTATCCCGAAAACACCTATTATTTTATTAGAGATACATAAAAAATTTCATCAATAGTTAGAAAGTAAAAACAGTTATGAATCTCCCCCAAACCAAAAATATGGCATGTCCTCAAGCCATCAAAGAAAAATTAATCAATATTCAAGTATTTTTAATTGAAAAATTTGCCAATAGATTCTAAAAATGTTGTAATAATAGAAGAAATTAAAATATCAACTAGTAAATGTAGATGATTCAGATATGTACATTCATCAAAAAGAACAAAACAGTGCTTAAGAAGACCGTATGAAGAATGATAGTATAATTGTTGTAAAGAAAAATCCATAGGAAAACTAGTCATCCATGACTCATTGTAAAGATTTATTGTCATCCAAAGAATATAACATGACTGAGTTGCAAATATGTCATCACAAGGGTGGAGATAGTTCTATCTCTACCGCTATCCAAGATGCCGAAGAGGCCAAACTATTGAAAGAGAAGGAAGCAGCCGAAGCTCTAACCAATGAAGAGAAAAGGCTAAAGGAGGAGGCAGAGAGGATCCAAAAAAAAACTGTCGATAAGATGCAAAAGGAGCGTAAGGACAAGCTTCAACAAGAAGAAGCTCTTAAGCTTCAGCAGGCAGAAACTCTTAGGTTGCAGGAAGAAGAAGCCCAGAGGCTTCGAGATCAAGAATTAGAGGAGATAAGATTACAACAAGCTGCTAAAGAGCAGGAAGAAAGGGAGGCGGTTTAGAACCAGCTAAGGGGCGAAGAAGAAGAAAGATGGCTTAAAGCCGAAGAAGAGAATAAAGCAAATGAAGATGCACAAACTGGGGGTTCTAACAGATAGGACATGTAGATAGACTCATCCCAGATGACTCAGACCCTGCCCGCAGAAGAGCACATCCCTGTAGAGAATAAGCCACTAATCCCTTTCACCCCATCAAAATATCATAATGTGTCTCAGTGGGATAGATTTGTGTACAACAAGAATAGGAAGTCTATTGTACTAAAGTCAGAGACAAGGTTAAAGAGACCTTTTGATCTAGACATCATCACCCAACGAGAAACTACTGTTATGCAAACCACAAATAAGGCTTCTGTGGCTATGGCATCTGCTACTGTAGCAGCAGCTAAAGCAAGTGAAGACAATGTAATCGAAATGGTTGAGGAGTTTGAGACAACCAAGAAAAGGGATCGTATGCTGCAACACAACATGGCTAATGAGCAGTCCTATAGGGAACTCATGGTGAAGAAATATGATCGCCTTTTATCCGATCATAAGGAGTTGTCAGATAAATATCAACACCTGGAGGAGGAAAAGGAACACCTGGCAATCCAGATGATGGTACTTGAAGCAGAAAAGAATGATTATGAAGCTAAAGTTGTTCAATTAGAAGAGGATAAACAGTTAATGGATAAGCAGCTAGAACAGGAAAACAGCATAGCAATGGACATGACTCCCTTTCACGAGCAATCATGTGACATGCTTAAGCAAATGCATAAGAAGCAAGAGCTGTTGACTGAAGAGATTAGCAGGCTAAAGGCCATGGTGGACAGAATGAAGGAGATCAACTCTGAAGCTATTAGGCTAAGAAATAAGTATACACGGATAAAGACGGATATTTTAAGACAAATGGAGTGGAGAGAAGGGAAAGTCGATTTCCCCAAGCACCTCCCGTTCAAATCTGTAGCTGATTTTAAGGAAGACGCAACCTTCATGGAATTTTGTAGGAATTGCGGTGCAAAATTAATCGTTGTGATCTAGGTAACGATGGGAAAATGCAATGGCCTCTATCAAAAGATTCAAGAATTTCATGAAAGGTGCACAGTTGCATTTCCCCAGACTCTTGAAGAGTTTCCAAGTAAAGAACAACGCATGTCCGATTTAAAAGATGAACTGAGCATTAAAATGGAATATGTGAAGAGAACTGATGTGTTAACCACGGATGATCTCCATCAATGCATCGTGTTGCCTTCAGTACACGCTCATATGTTTCACAAAATCCGCCAGACTGCAATAGAAAAAATGCAAGACATTGAGGCAGAGCTTGAAAAGCATGTGACTTCTAAGAAAATCTTTCTCCCTACCCCTACCAATGTTGTTATACAATACACAGGTGTCTGGTTCAGTTATATAGCAGAAGAAGATAATAAAGCAGCAGCAAAGGCATCAGTCGACAAAGGTACACCATCTGCAGCAGAGGCACAAGTTCAGACAGAAGTTCCCTCTAAGACGCAAGCTCCAGCTGACACAGAGGCACCACCCATCTAACGTGGTATCCATGATACACCGAGTTTTCCCTTTCTATTACTAAGTTGTGAAGTGTTTGGGACAGCTGTCCTTTTTGTCTTTTGTAAAAAAGGGGCCACGAATTACTCTATTTTTTGTAAGAGATTTTTTAAAAGGAAAATTAAAAGTTTTAGGGAGAAGACAGGTGGCAGCCCTAGAGGCATTTTGTATGTGAACTATTTTACTGCATGTATATGAAATTCGAATTTACCTAAAGAAAGCCTGGGAGACCACATTTTTGCCTGAAAGTTGTGTTAAATTTTTGTTGGATTTCTCTTGTATCATCTAAACACTACTGTGAGATCTTTCCTTATTGTTATGAATTATTTCTGTGTGATGGATGATTCTCCTATTTTCTATGCAAAGATGTCTATCTCAAATGAGTAATGGAATGTATAGACTGAATTAAAGCTATATTTTATATCTTTTATATTCTGTTGTAGATGCATCTTTATGATTAAATAGCTATCTGCCTAATCTTTAGATGTTTCTTTCAATTTATTACTCATCTTTAAAGTTTTCTCCTTGCAAGGATAGACCATATTTGCTTACATTAGTTTAGATTAATTCTTCTCAATTAGCTGCATTTAGTTTAGAGCACTTGCATATCATCTTTAAAATAAAATACATAAACGGTGGATCGAGCCACAGCCAATGCAAAGAACAAGAATCTTTAAATATTATGGTATCCGGAACCGTTAAACAAATGGATTCCCTACACCAAATGGTGAGCGATCTAGTTGGTATTTCTTACTGGGGAGAATCCCTTGCTGATTGATGCTACGATTTTCGAGGCATCAACAGGAAGCCAGTTGGCACTAGAGTGTGCTATGCCTACTAAACACATAATTCAAAATTTTAGAATGAACCTTATGAGTAACTTTATTTATAATGGCCAAAATTATAGATCATGTCAAAAGATAATAACCTAAAGTTGTTCTTTGACTTCCCAACCTATCTTCTTCATGAAAGGTCAGTAATGTTCCCCACAAAATAGAAAATATCACTCACTTTTGGGCTTCCTTTTTAAAAGTGTTTAAGAGACAAGTTTTGATAATGAGTCTACGATGAGCTAGTAGTCCATAGGTGTAAGATAGAGCTTTTGAAAACCATGGAAATTAAAGTAGGTCTTTAAGCAACCATTCTGATGATAAATTAGAAATGTACATGTCTGAATCAAATACTATATACAAAATCATAAAAAGAGATTGGTTCAAGATGATATGGAGAACATTTCAACTTTCATTATAAATTTTCAGTTTTTCAACAATGATCCGAAGAGAAAGAGAATGATAAGTATTTTTTTTTTAGCATTTCCCTTCCCAGATTATATTGCACAAGCCAATTATGAGGTTCTTGTGATCAAACTGTAAAACCACTTGTTAGAGGATTCAAATTTGTTCAAAACAAACATACTTGCACAAAGTAACGATTATATGAATTTTGGGAAGAAGGAAAAAGAGTCTTCTTGTTTTAATTGGAAGAAAAAAAATTGTAAGCTGATCACAAAATTGAATTTCCTGTAAAAAAAATGCAATCAGTTTATTAGAAATGACTCTTATTATTAACAAACAAAAACATATTTACATATATACAAATGAAGATAACCCAAAATAATTCCCCCTAGTACTTCACATGTGAGAACATGGTACATGGGGTTAGAGTCGGTGATGATGGTGGTAGTACGGAGGAGAATATAATGGCGGAACTTCTAAACATCAATGACTGCTGCGAGAGATATCTTCTCTACATCCGAATACTGAGTTTCAGATTCAAGGATACCCTTACTAAGGTAGTATATCACATGGTCCTGGGAATGACTATCTTCATGTACCAAAACCATAGCAATAGTGGAAGAAGCAAGATAAAGGATATAATCCTTGGTGTAATTCGACAGTTATAACATGGGTGCATGAGTGATGGCATGTTTAAGGTTGTCAAAGGATTGTTGAGCATAGTCATCCCAAATGAATGGGACGTCCTTCTTTAACAACCGCATGTATCCTTGTATTTTCTCTACGAAATTACACATGAAATTCCGCAGGTATTTTTCCTTCCCCTACAAACTTTGAAGTTCTGTATTTCCATACGCAGTGGTAGAGAAAAAATGGTGTCCACTTTGAGGGGATCGATGCAAATCCCATCCTTTGAAATGATGAATCCTAAAATGCGTCCGTACTCGACACAAAAACTGCATTTATGAGGATTTAAACAGATATTATACCATCGACACCTGAGGAATACAACCGTCAGATAATCAATGTGGAATTTGCGACGATTCAAATGAGCAGGGAGATCATCTAAGTAAGGTTCCAAAGAATCCTTCACAACATGGAAATCATACGACATAGTCCGTTGGAATGTAGCACCAGCATTTTTAAGGCCAAAATGGATTTTCTGATATGCGATCGTACCCCATGGGTAGATGAAAGCAGTCTTATGTTGGTCGACATGATGGATCTCAATCTGATTATAGCTAGAAAATCCATCCATGAATAAAAGATGACACTTCAGGCACAATTGTTGATGATTTGGTCGATAAACAAGGTAGGGTAATTGTCCTTGGGACAAGCCTTATTCAAATCCCTGTAATCAACACAAACCCTAATGGTTCCCTATTTTTTGGTAACTAGGATGACATTAGAGACCCAATTTGTTAAGGGAACATGATAAATGAACCCAACCTTCAACAACTTTTCTATATCTACCTTAATAGTCGTACTTTTCCTAGTGTGCACAGGGTGGATTTTTTTCCAGACAAGTTTGGCTTCGGGATATGTTTGAATCTCATGCATGACAATAGAAGGATCAATCCGGGGAATTTCCTCGTAGATCACAAAGACGTCACATACTTTTTTAAATAAGGCCATCAAAATGGTGACTTCTTCCAGAGAACAAGTTGAGCCTAGGTGAATATGTTCCACGACTCCAGTTTTTACCAAGATGTCGATCAGAAAGGTAGGCGTGATGTTTGCCAGGTTTCGCTCGGTTACCGTATCGTAATTCAAAATACGATATTGAGGGTAATGAAAGACATCTGTTGAAACAATTATTTCAATGGTGTTCTCTACTGAATCTAATGGAAGAAGGAAGGATGAGCTATGGTGAAGGTCTTCCCATGGGGGTTCATCCACACTAATAATATCCATGATTGACTCATCATAATGAAAATTATGGAGTAGAGGATCAGGTAGGGATTGTTAATTTTTCAGAATTTACTTCAATCTGATCTAGGATCTTAACTGAGAGAACAACATGTACAGCATATCAATCATGGACACAATAATGCAAGCACACAAGAGACACAGAGTTTACTTGGGGAAAACCATAAAGGTGAAAAACCCTAATAACTTCCTCAGAGATAGACAGAGCAATGATACAACCTGAGTACAAGAGATAGTCTTCTCCTAGCAGCAAAACCTCCTCCTCACAAGTGCGCCACTTTCCAAATGAGAGAAGTGTGTGTAATGAGTGATCAAATAGAGATCTCCCGATCTCTATTTATACTTGTCTTATCCTGCCCAATAAACTAATGGGGCCTACTTGTCTAGCTTAACCCATGGTTAACTTAATCTGGGCCGACCCCACACTTGGTGGTCTAATAACCCTTTGACCCACATGGCCGACCCCCAATAGGGTGGTCTAATAACCCTTCGACCCACATAACGTATACACGGCCGACCCCAACAAGGTGGTCTAATAACCCATCAAGTATAAGTTACGACACTTACAATATAAATGACGACACTTCCGTATAGAGGAATAATAACATCTCTATAGGAATACAATATACATATGTGAAATACATTCCGAAGTTACATATACATCAACACTCCCTCTTAACTAGGAAGGTATTTCTCGACACAGGTCTTCTAGCACAAGTCTTCTTCTCTAGATCATCGTCACTGGATAATCGTCATCGAGTCATCATCATCATCACTACTGCTGCTATCTCAATCAATATCTGAATCTACTCATCATAGGAAGTTCTATAGAGCTAGTCCTTTTTCATACTAGATGTAGGCCCACCACCTGCAGGTCTTCATCATCACTGGCCATACTATGGAATCCTCATGATTGATTACATGCGTCAACAAAACCTAGCGAGAGAATCCCAGGACTGATTACGAGCACACTACTCAACCTATCGGATCTCCCAGGGAGCTATTACATGTGACCAAGCAAAACCTAGAAATAGCATATTCTAGATCTCCCAGGGAGCTATTATATGCCAGCGGCAAAACCCAGCAAGATCATCTACAAATCTCCAGGGCGCTATTATATGCTTATCTGCACAACCTGTCCACAACCATAGAGTATCACAAACCACAACCCAGATGCACACTCACTGGCATGGGAGGACCAACCTACCACCATCCGTGAAAGGCTCACAGCACTTACATCAATGACCATGGGAGAACACATCTGCCACCATGTCAGAAAGGATCTGCACTTACATCAATGCACATGGGAGAACACATCTACCACCATGTCGGAAAGGCTCTGCACTTACATCAATGCACATGGGAGAACACATCTACCACCATGTCGGAAAGGCTCTGGACTTACATCAACACACATGGGAGAACACATCTACCACCATGTCGGAAAGGCTTTGCACTTACATAAACACACATGGGAGAACACATCTACCACCATGTCGAAAAGGCTCTGTGCATTTGTGTCTTCGGAACTCATCACGCATAATCCAACTGATTGTGTAATGTATCCACCTGATACATATGATCATCCTGATCATCATCATAGCATCATCCTAATGCATATCATCTAGAGTATCATCTTGATACTCATCACTGCATCGTCTTGATGCATATCTGGAGCAACATCCTGAAGCTCGTCATCCATGATCATCCTGATCATACAATGCATTACCTAATGCATACCAAGCATCTACTTGATACATATCATCATACATGATCCACCTGATCATATAATGTGTCCACCTGATACATACAAAGATACATGATCCACCTGATCATACAATGTATCCACCTGATCTATATCAACATACATGATCTACCTGATCATACAACCATACCTACCTGATACATATACAGATACATGGTCCTAGCATCCAGCATGATGCATACATACATAAATGATCCAACCAATCATATCCATCATCCAACATGATGCGTACATACATATACATATAAATGATCCAACTGATCATATCCAGCATCCAACATGATGCGTACATACATATACATATAAATGATCCAACTGATCATATCGAGCAGAAACTTGAACATCGTCCTGATGCTCATCATCCAACACTTACATCCACAGCCATGGAAGGATCCTCCTATCACCATGCTCGGAATGGCTCCTGCAAATGTGTCCATCACTTCTTCCTCGAAGTGTCATCAATCTAAAGAACACCAAACCTCTCTCTGAAGTACTCGAACTTCACTCTGGCTAGTGGCTTCGTCAGCACATCTGCAACTTGCTCATCTGTCGCAACATATAGGAGCTTCACTACTCCTCTCTGCACCATATCCCTGATATAGTGATATTTGATCTCAATGTGTTTCGACCTATCGTGGAACACCGGATTCTAAGACAGCTTCACACAACTCTGGTTGTCACAAAAGATACCAGTAGCCTCTAGTGGGAGATCAAATAACTCAGACAGTAGCTTCTGAAGCCATACTGCCTCACAACTAGCCGAACAGGATACAACATACTCTACCTCGGCTGTACTCAGTTCTACGCAGGACTGCTTCCTGCTAAACCAAGAGATCACACCTGATCCCATACTGAAGCAGCACCCAGAAATGCTCTTCCTATCTACAGTACTTCCTGCCCAATTTGAATCAACATAACCCTGCAGATTAAACTTTTGATTCGCATCATACTTGAACCCATAGTCAACCATACCCTTCAGGTACCTTAGAATATGCTTTACAGCAACCAGGTGAGCACTTCTCGGATCTGTCAGGAACTGGCTCAATGTGTTCACCGCAAAGAAAATATCTGGTCTCGTGTTCGTCAAGTACATCAAGGACCCAATAATCTGACGATACATCATGACATCAACCGTCTCAGATGAAGCATCACACAGAAGCTTCAGGATTGATGCCATAGGTGTGGCCATAGCCTTGTAGTCCATCATCCCGAACCTCTTCATGATCTCTACTGCATACTTCCCTTGTCCAAGGAAGATTCTATTTGCACTCTGCCACACCTCCATACCTAAAACATAGTGCATCATCCACAAGTTCTTCATCTCGAACTCGGCAGCAAGCTTCCCCTACGTGTCGGAAATCAATCTATCTTCACTTGTAATAAACAGGTCATCCATATACAAAAGTAGTATCACTGGATTGCCTTCTTCAACCTTGTAGTAAAGGTTGGAATCCGCTTTACTCTTGGTAAATCCCAAACTGGATAGAAAGCTGTCTATCCTACCATACCAAGTTCTGTACATATATGACTCCCTGTCATGTGTCTCAGAACCAAGTGGCTGCTCCACATACACTTCTTCTTCAACTACACCACTCAAGAAAGTTGTCTTGAAATCCATCTGGTGTATCTTTCATTTCATCACTGCAGCCAAAGCAAGTACGGATCTAATGGAAGTGTATCTGGCTACAGGAGCAAAAGTCTCTATGCTACCACCTGCAGCATGCTTGATCTTGTAAATCCTCTTGGAAGTCACTATAGCCTCCCCTTCAGGTCTTGGGACTGCATCCCAAACATCTTCATGATCGACTCGTACTACTCGATCATGGCATTCTTCCCAGATACTGGGAACTTTAATATCTTCAATATTTTCAATAGATAACTTTGTTGTTGAACAAATGTTGTAGTCCTTCTTTTGTAGGTGATGGCATATGATCTTTCCTACACAACAAGTTAAATTGCATGATTAGAAAACATCTCATAGTTTTCAGAACAAATTCTTACACATAAAGAAATATGTCATACAGTCATGCAATTACCTTAGCCAATGCTTCAATACAACATTTATCCATATCCTGTAACTTTCGAGATGCCTTCCAATCTCTACCAAAACATTGTTAAGAGTGTGCACAACTCCCAACATGTCGGCAAAGAGGTTTCATTCTAGATAAGTAGAAATGGAATGTTGTACAGTGCCATAGGCCACTTACCCATGTATATTAGTAGTATACTGTTCATCAATGCATCTATTCTAATATGCATAATACACAACCTAATTCTAGGAACATGAGTATATACATTATTGAACAATATTATTTAAACAATAAGATATGCAAGGAATGATAATTCAAATACCTATCTTAGTTTTTTTGTTGGGTTGACTCCCTCTCAGTCTTTGCTTCTTTTCTGCAACTCCATTCTGATGTAGATTGTGAGAAGTGGTCAACTCCCTCTGAATATCTACATCCTTGCAGAAACTACTGAAGCGTGCTTCTTCTTGATCTTTGCTTCCTTGCAGGAACAACTGGAGTGTGCTCCCTCTTGATCTTTGCTTCCTGGATTACATGTCCTTGAACTTATATCCATCACTTATGCATGCTTATTAGTACCATCATTGTCTTATCCTCGAGGTCTCAAATATAATCACACATTCATTAGTATAATCTTAATACTATCAAAATACAATAATCTTAAACATGTATAGTCATGATCATTTCAAACACAGATAATAAACATTAGTATTCAAGGTTTCATGGAAGTCTTCTTTTACTCATGCATATTCTTATTTGATCATAGGACTCTTCTAGTTAGTTAAATCATCAATCAAGATAAAAGACATAATATGCATAAACACTTGATTACTTATATTTCTAACTTTATAAATAAACATAACCAATCATACCAAGTATACTTATATAAGGGATCCTAACACAAGGTAGGATTCTAACTTGATATAGGAAAAACATACCTGGATCGGTATGTTAGCTAGTTATGTCTAACATACCCACATGATGTCTTCTTGTTCTCTTCAATGACTTGTGCTAGTAACCTGCATATCTCATAAGTTAACCATTATAGAACCAAGTTATACATACCTTGTAAATAGATCTTCTATATGATCCATGACGATGGATGAATCTTTGTCTTCATGTCACCATGATCATGTGTTCTTGAACTAGAACATGATTTGTCTTTCTTGGTGTACCTTTCATATTAGCGAACAACATAAACCTCATACAACACCATAATGCATTAGTACAATCATAAGTGTCAACACCCTAATCAATGAATATCTTCTATCATGCATTCATAATTTTATTAAGGTGATACGACAAGTCGAAATTTAATCAAGATTGTACTAACCGTAATAATATGAAGACAAACATATCATAAACTTAACCATGAACAGAATTCAAAACATACCTGTAAATCATACCTGTCGAGATTGCTTGTAATTTTCTTATGTAAGGCATTAGCCTCATCTCCCTCTGAAACAGGATCTTCTTCACTTATGCAGGTGACCAATCCATTCTCTTCTAGGATTAATCCAATCCACTTGATTTGTAGCAACTGGATCTGGACCTGGATTAGGGTTTGTCAAAGAAACCATAAAAATTTAAACTTTGGATTTCAAACTTCTGAAAGGATAGAAATATGCGCCTTGATGAGCTGATCAAGCCGGTATACTCAAAATTTGAAAACTGCAAAGTTTCACCCCTCAAATTTGCCTTCGAAACTTTTGGATTCACTGGACATGACCCCAAACTAGGGTTTTATAAATCCCACCTTTATGCCCAATCAAAAGGTTCGACCCAAAGCTCTAAGCTTCTATTTTTCTGAGGAGCTTCCAACTGTGGTCACAGATTTAAAAAATTCCCATTTTTGCAGAAGCCCTAATTTTCCACTTTTCTGATCAAAGTCCCGAACTAGGGTCTGATCAAGCTCGACATTCTTCCAAACAAAAAATTCTGATCTTGCCCTCTAAATTTCGATTTTGATGAGTAGCATTCATCCGTGGTCTCCGATTACAAAAATTCCAACTTTCTCTGAAACCCGAATTCCGGAAGCCATGAATGAAGGTGCTCAAAAATAATTATGTTTTGACATAAATATGTACCTGATTGTTTCTAGTGTAACTCCGAAATTTTTCATCCAAAGGGTCTGAAAACGTTTCCTGTGATACCCTGACCTATCATATTTCCAACCCCACAGGTCTGACCTCAAATGGATTATCTGAGAGAGAGTTATTCCAAGTGTCACAACGTGACCTGTTTAAGGGATAAAACAGGAGATCGAACTTGTACAGCGTTCCACGTGTCACTGGTTCTGTTTCTACCTCTGAAAAAGTTACCTGAGACATCCACTACCTGTGAATTTTTACTAAATTTCATTTGGAGCTTCCTAGCCCAAGTTATGACCCTTTTTCCAAGGTCACCTGATTAAGACTAAGATCTGGAAGAGGCAGAAACCCTATATTGTATAGATCATAAATCACAAAGTAGAACGAATTAGAGGTTTTCCTTTGGACACAAGGTACATGGGGATCTGATCTTCGACCTGTAGAATTTTTAGATATGAAAACTTCTTCACAATGGATTTATAGCGAAAGTTCTACGATGACTGGTTTTTGCTATATCAATCCCAAGCATCGCAAGTGCAACAAGTGTCATACATGCCATACCATGCCTTCTTTCAGGCTAGCTCTGATACCATGTTAATTTTTCAGAATTTACTTCAATCTGATCTAGGATCTTAAGTGAGAGAACAACATGTACAGCATATCAATCATGGAAACAATAATGAAAGCACACAAGAGACACAGAGTTTACTTGGGGAAAACCATAAAGGTGAAAAACCCCAATAACTTCCTCAGAGATAGACAAAGCAATGATACAACCCGAGTACAAGAGATAGTCTTTTCCTGGCAGCAAAACCTCCTCCTCACAAGTGCGCCACTTTCCGAATGAGAGAAGTGTGTGTAATGAGTGATCAAATAGAGATCTCCCGATCTCTATTTATACTTGTCTTATCCTACCCAATAAACTAATGGGGCCTACTTGTCTAGCTTAACACATGGTTAACTTAATCCGGGCCGACCCCACACTTGGTGGTCTAATAACCATTTGACCCACATGGCCGACCCCAAATAGGGTGGTCTAATAACCCTTCGACCCACATAACTTATATAGGGCCGACCCCAACAAGGTAGTCTAATAACCCATCAAGTATAAGTTACGACACTTACAATATAAATGATGACACTTCTGTATAGAGGAATAATAACATCTCTATAGGAATACAATATACATATGTGAGATACATTCCGAAGTTACATATACATCAACATGGAAGGGGTCCGCTATAATGGCATAGAACCTGAGGTATATGCCACTAAAGAGTGGGCATCTGGTAGATCAGGTGCTGATTGGATGGCCTCGTAAGTAGCTTTTGTAGGGCTGAGAGGAATCACATCTCCAATTGAATCCAAGTGATCAGGATCAGGTGCAATCCGTTGGTCATTCGGGTAATGAGATGACGAAATCATGTTCACTGTGGCAACATGGGCAAGGGGATTCGGTGTTGGAAAGACTCCCATGACGAATGAATATTTAAGGATTCCTACCCCCACACTCTCATAAATCTATCTAGAGTGTCCCAAAAGAGGGACATTGTCTGCGGGGTGAGTAGTGGTGTCAAGTGTACAAAAATGTAATTGGTCGATAGTGACAATATTCCCTTGGTGGGGAAATTGCACAATGCGGATCAAGATAGATGACGCAACCATGGTAATGGCATAGAACCCGTTTCAACCAAGTAATGAGTTATAATCCAACGGGGCAGTGAAGAATTCCACGTTAATGGAAACCATATTACCATCCAACTCGATGGCCAAGTATTGTAACAACCCGTGGGGTTGAAAAACACATCCATCAAATGCTCTCAATGTGGTGGGGGAACTATTAAAATCGGGAGAGCCAATGGCTCTCCAGTAGGATAATGACATAACTGAGTAGAGGATCCTTCTTCTAGGACCATACGATGGATGCTTTTACCAGAAACATTAGTAACAATTTGAAAGGTGAGTTGGTGGGAAAGCCTTGGCTTGAAATACTCTTGAACATGGTGGTGTTGGAGGAATCTAGTTCTACAACTCCTATCGCGAATAACAGGGTCTTACGTTGATTGGGATAGTTTTGTAAGTCTTCTTGTGTTGACATAACACAAGGAGCTTGCACTAAATCCTCTACTATATTGTAGGTTTGAGCAGCCCAAGCATTTGGATTGAAAATGGCTTTTCTAATTATGCTCTTGGGTGGACGCAATACTGAATCCGGTAAAGGTTTGTCTATGAAAAGAGGACCTTTAGATGAAGGAATGCTAGATGTAGATGCAGAGGATTTTTCAGTATTACCCCCATTAGATTCCTTGTTAGAAGTAGAGTCATATGTACATGATCGAGTAAATAAGTTGATTGTTTCACTCTGCATCATGAGAACATGAGCGGTTGTGAACGGTTCTCCGTGAGAAGGAGATGGTTGTTGTGCAACCATTTGCTGTTGTTGTTTGGGGAATGGATCAGTTAAAAATGCGGGTGTGGGGTTTCCCTTAAGAAAAATTTCACTTCCTCCCAATGTGGGCATTCTTTGGTGAAGTGATCGTCACCACACAATAAACAAGGATATTTAACCTTCTGCTTTTGTTTGTTGTATTCAGGATTGTTTTTTGGCTCTTGTTGGTTATAATATTTCTAAAATTTTCCTTTGTTCTTCTTTTATCCACTGTATTTTTGAGGTGAAGCAGATTGAACTGAATTCAATTCTTTAGTGTAAGCAGGTTTGGGTGAGCGATTGGTATTGTTTCCATCCTGGGGCGGGGGTGGATTCAAACTATGAGGGTCATGTGATCCACCAGATTGTGTAGCCGGCTAGGTATGCACAGAACAAATGATGCCATCGGCATGAGATCCCGTAGGTGGTTTTTTTGGATCATATGTAGGGTGAAGGGAATCAGGAATGATATCGTATAAGGTGCCATATTGGGCATAGACAAGGTCTAAATACTGAGCACGATATATAGCTTGTTCTTTCGTAACATCCCCACCCATAGCTACGTATTTATCTATGACGAGTAGTAGTGACTTCGTGAACCAATCAACAAGTAGTTGGTCTGGAATAGGAGCTTTAATGAGACATATTTTTCTCCTCCACTCATGAATATGATCGGAAATATGAGTGGCAATAGTTTGATGCTGAGAAGTAAAAATATCCATGCCGATTTTGTAGCGGATCGGTAACTGAAAGTGAGTAAAAAAGGACATAGCTAAAGATCGAAAATCAGAAAAGGAATGTGGTGGAAACTCAATGTGCCACTTTGCGGTAGTACCAGTAAGAGTTCGTTGAAATAACCTGAAACATATGGAATCATCTATTAAGTAATTGGATGAACACCACAAATGATATGTCGTCACCTGGTTTTTAGGGTCCTCACTCGGGTTTCCATCAAAATTCATAATTTTTTATGGTAACTTCACAAGAATCATTGGCCAGTTAATACCATGTTGAATGGGATCACTAGTCAAGTGTGACAAATCTGGTAACGTGACATAGATGCTATATCCATTCCAAGCATGGTGGTAGGAGGATCATTCCCATGGTTGTGGATGTAAGTGTTGTGTGATGAGCATCAAGACGATGCTCCAGATGATGTTCTAGATGATGATGATCAGTTTGATCATGAGCATCAGCATGATGCTCCATGTGAGGATGATCAGGTTGATCATGAGTATCAGGATGATACTCTGAGGCCGTGGATATGTTGCAGGTTGTGCTGGTTAGGCATGTAATCAGTACTGGAGATCCAATAGGTTGTGCTAGGCACGTAATGAGTCTTGGGATGCACTTTAGAGATCTTGCCGAACGAAAGATGCTCTTTTAAGGTTTTTCCTATTCACATGTAATCAGTACTGGAGATACGATAGGTTGTGCTAGGCACGTAATGAGTCCTGGGATGCTTGTTAGAGATCTTTCCAGATGCAAGATGCTCTTTTAAGGTTTTGTGAAGTTCAAATGTAATCAGTCCTGGAGATCCAATAGGTTGTGCTGGGCACGTAATGAGTCCTAGGATGCTCTTTAGAGATCTTGTCGGTTGCAAGATGCTCTTTTAAGGTTTTGTGAAGACTGCATGTAATCAGTCATGGGAGATCTTGTCAGTCATGCTAGGCACATAAAGGATCCTAGGATGCTCTTGTGATCAGGTTTTGCAGATGCACATAATTAGTCCTGAGATTCCACCGGTTGCCAATCGCTGAGATGATGAAGACCTACATGGAGGCTAGGCCTACATCCAACATGAAAAGGGGTTGGCTCTATAGAAATTCCTATGACGAGAAGAATTGAGAGATAGCACCAGTTATCGAGACGACGAGTACAACAGCAGTGACGATAATTCTCTGTGATCCAATGACAATGATCCAGCTTCACTATTGAAGACTTGGGCCTATATGTATTGATGACCTATGTCAAGAGAATACCTTCCTAGTTAAGAGGGAGTGTTGATGTATTTGTAACTTCGGAAGATATGCACTTGAATATTATATGTATTACATTTGTACTTTATTGTATCCCCAACTGAGATGCATTATTCCTCTAATGGAAGTGTCTTCATTTGTATTTGAAAGTGTCACTAGTTATATTGTAAGTGTCGTAACTTATATTTGATGGGTTATTAGTCCACCTTGGTGGGGTTGGCCCTGTATGAGTCATGTGGATGGGTTATTAGGCTTCCTTAAGAAGTCAGCCCAGTTAGGGTTAAATGCGGGTTAAGTTGTTGTATAAATAGAGAGGGTGACTCTCTCATTTCATCCATTCACTCACTCATCCAACTCACATAGTTGAGAGAGAGGAGTACGCACAAGTGGAGGAGGAGTAGCTTATGAGGACTCTCTCATTTGATCCATTCACTCACTCATCCAACTCTGTGTCTCTTATGTTTATGATGTTATGATTTGCATGTTATTCTCTTAGTAGGATCCTAGATAATATTTGAATAAAATTATTGAAATTCTAACATTGCAGATCCATGATAGTAAATACTGATTGAACACAATCCTGGCTACTAGACACAATCATATATCCATGACGAGATGATAACACATCCATGGCCAATACAAAAGTGGATCCGTGTAATATGACTAAAAAAATCTCCATCGCGACCTGGGTAAGATACATGAGTTAACCCAAGGTCTTCAAGCCAAACCCATAATGATACAAATCTAACCATGTGATTACAATGTCTTGAAGTCAAACATGGTAGAAACTACTTGATTACCAGTCATTGATGTATATAGTTAACAAGTGCAAAAGAAATCATCATTGATTTCAATGATCCCCAAGGTATCATAGTACATACCCCTGAATGTGAATCAATGATTTGAGGTTGAACGCTCAATGGAATATTTCAATCAAAATTCAATGATGTGAACTTACTGTTGAAAATGAGGTAACCTATCATTAAGGCATGCAGGCCCAAGGTACTTGAGTAGTTTCTAGGTTTAATCCTCGGATGATGTGTTGAAGTCGAAAAGGATAAACTGATTGAAGAAGGGCCATGATGTTTAGCCCATCATCGACACAAAACAAGATCAAATATTTTTGGAGTAGATCAGACTGTAGAGTGACACTTGAGACTGAATCAGGAATGATCGACATGATAGAAGGTATAATGAGTGTAGATATTGACTCGATGAATAGACCTATCTTGAACATGGGAATGGCATGACTTGGTAGCATTGACATGACGAGAATGAAATCAAATCCTAATGCAACTAATGATGGAAGCATTCTTTAGATGAATCAAAGGAGTGGAATGGGTGGGATTCGAGGACAAGTAGATTATCCAAGTATTTGAATGCATATGCAAACAAGTACCATGTTCAAGAGTGACTAAGTACTACCATAATTACAATGAAACACAAACTCTTTCGTTATCCCCATCATGATTGATGAGTACCTCTTTTTTTTTATCGAGCTTGAGGAGGGTAACAGATGCTCGGTATAGCTCATCATTCTGATGAGTTTTGTCTCATGCATTTTACGAGCCTGAGATAGTGGGGGTTCGTCCCTGAAAGGGCCCTTCAATGTCATATTTTAACGAGTCTAGAGAAGGAAAACTCGACGTCATTTCATCTTTAGAGAGTCTGGAAAGAACTAAAGAGGATTCCAAATGGTTCTTTTTCATAACAGTTAGTCTCCTCATCCGAAAAAGGATAAAACAACATGAGAGAGAAATCTTCCAATAATGATCAACCGAAGTGCTCCTTTTTCGTAAATAGTCCTCCTATTCCGAAAAAGGGGTAAATTATCACTAGAAAAACGACCTTTCAAATACTTTTACAAGTGTGAAAGAATTAAGTTCAGTTAGCGATCTTTTCATATTTTGGGGATTCTGAAAAGATTTTGAAGAGGAAATCCAAGCAGTTCCTTTTTTTGTGGGAGTTTTACGAGCCCAAAAAAGTGATAAAATATAACTTGGCAACTTATTCTCATAGTTTTACGAGCACGAGAAAGAAAAAAAAGTGAGCTCGATGCCATTAATACTTGATTTTAATGAGCATCATCATAGCATAAAAAATGCTCAAAGACTCGTTCACACTTGACAAAAAGTATGAAACGTCAATGATGGTCGCCAATAAATTCAGAACACCACTTTACTTCATCTACTAACTCCAAAAACTAAGTTAGAATTGACAATAAGGTGTTAAGACATAAAAGGGTTACCAACTATAATAAAAAACCCATAAAAGAAATATTTAAGAAAGGAATATTCCATTTCTTTTATATAAAAAGTCAAATAGTAAAGAAATATTTACCAATTGTTTTTTTCCAAGTTGGAATAGTGAAAACACCTCTTTGGAGCCCATTTTTCAAATGTCGATTGCAGAAGCTATAGTCAACTATTTCACGCCTCGTCAGTCACAGGTAGGCCTCAAAATTACTCTTTACCTTTTTAGTGGATTGATTTTTTATTCAATTATCATTTTGGGGGTTTTTGGACTAAAAAAGAAGGGGATTGCATGCACCCTGGGAGACGTGCTTTCCCCTTGCGGGAAGTGCGTTGAGTGTGGTCTGACACGCTTCATCCACGAGAAAAGTGTGTCTCTGATGCACTGTCTGCAAAAGCAGGGTGCATCGACACAAATCCATAATCACAATTAATAATTGGGGCCAAAAAGACCCAAACTAAAGCCATGAAAGGGATCTAATATTCATGCATTTCATGTTTATGTCTAGGTTCAAACCAATACCATGGTCCAGTGGAAGGAAAGAGAGCATGAAGTTGAAGATTCCCAAGTGGTGAATGATCCACAGTCAATGAACGCTTTGCAAGTACAGGGCATGAGGGCGCAAGTATAGTTTCTATATCACTTGATCAAGTTATGGGATTCAGATCAACAACATTTTCGAGTAGGTTCCCACATCCTCACCATGGATGTGGAAGATATTTATTTCCTGACGGATTTGTCCAGGTGGGGAGCCCTAGTTTCACTATCTAGTCCATGGGGTAGTGATCAGTCGATAGAGATCTTGGTGGTGGCCAAATTTTGTACACGAGGCACACAGATGATTGCTGGGAAAATTCGCATCAAGAACATACGAGATCAACCCCCGACGACTATGATATTTACAATAGAGAGGGTGGCATGCAGTAGGGTTTATCATCAGGCCACCAAGTCCCACATGCTATATGCCATCAAGTGTATGGCACCGACGGTTTTCCATTGGTGTGAGGGACTCCTCACAAATATAAAGGATCAACTCACCAAGTGTCACGGCAGGGGTGAGCTGAAGCAGTTCAAATATGGATCCATTGTGGTCTTATTCTTCCTAGAACGAGTTTCGCTGCTGAGACCAGATGTAGAGTTGGATGATATCGATCCAGGATATCCTCATATGGTCCGATGGTCAAAGGTCATGGCCCGCCATGGAGGCGGAGGACCTATCATTAGTTATGGTCCTACCTTCTTTAGGTGGCTCCGTGGGAAGCTCCTCATGATTGAGGATTATGGGTATGCAAGTACTGACTTTAGGGGAGACCCAGACTTAGATCTTCTTGAGGGGGAGCAGTGGGGAGACCTTGGTAATAATGGAACTTTTGTTGTTTTTATGCATTTTATATTTTTTTAATGTTTTTGGGTATTGCGATGGTTCACACATGTTTCATGTAGATGTTGGACCATATCGATCAGTAGTTTCTTCTCCGATTAAGAGAAGAGGGATGGTACGAGAGATTTAAGCTGCTCAGTAGGATGCAACAGAGGAGATGAATGAGCCGGAGGAGAACCTACAGAGATTGACACTGGATATTCCCTACATATCCATCGATAACTTTCCTCTTCATTAATAGCACCATACAACTTGAGTTTCATGGTGCTTTGGTCAGCTGCTCCGTCGAGTAGCTCGGGCTATTATCTGTTGAGATATTGTAACTTCTAAGAATATTATATTTGTATTTTATTATTCCGGAGATGTTTCATTCCTCCGTGAAGATCTTATTGTGTATCCGGAGATGTTTATTCCTCCGTCGGATTGTGGTAACTTGGGTTATTAGACTTCCCCAGTGGGGGTCGGCCCTATATGTGTTATGTGGGTCAAAGGGTTATTAGACCACCCTAGAGGGGTCGGCCCAGTCAGTTGTAGTGGGGTTTTTAACCCATTAATTAAGTTGAGGCCGACCTAGCTTGTGTAAAAGTCAGTCGGGGAACAAGTATAAGTAGAGGAGGATGTTCCTCACTTATCTCACTCATTCATTCACTTGTGAGTGGCGAACTTGTGTGAGAGAGGTATTCTATGGAGGAGGAGGAGCTCATGTCTTTGGTTTACATCTTTGTATTTTCTAATCATCTATATTGAGGAAGCTTTGCTGGGTTTTCTACCCCATGAGGGTTTCCCAGGATAAATCTGTGTCTCTTGTGTTTATGTTGTGCTTGTTGTTTCTTTAGTGATCCTGTATATGCTATTGTTGTGAAATGAAATGTAATGCTAATATTTTCTGTCTTAGCATATTGAATCTTAACATGGTATCAGAGCTAACCTGAAGGAAGGAAATGTATGGCACTTACGAAACTTGCTTCACTTGCGACAATTTGAAGGTTAGGGTTTTATATAGCAAAAACCAGTCATCGTGGAACTTTCGCTATAAATCCTTTTTGGCGAAGGTTCAGGATCTAAAACCTTTACAGGTCATAGTTAACATTCCCATGTACCTTGTTTCCAAAGGAAACCCTCAGATTCATTGTACTTTGTGAGTTATGATCATTACAAGCTAGGTTTCTGCCTCTTCCAGATCTCAGTCATAATCAGGTGACCTAGGAAAAAAGGTCATAACTTGGGCTAGGAAGCTCCAAATGAAATTTCGTAAAAAGTAACAGGTAGTACACAAAATTTAGTATCACAGGAAACTTTTTCAGAGGCCGAATTTGAACTAGTGACACGTGGCATGCCGTACTATTTTGATCTCTTGTTTTATCCCATAAACAGGTCATGTTGCGACCCTTGGCATAACTCTCTCTCAGAAAATCCAATTGAGGTCAGACCTATCAGGATGGAAATATGATAGGTCAGGCTACCACAAAAAAAAATTTCAGACCCTATGGATCGAAAAGTTTGGAGTTACAGTAGAAACAATTAGGTACATATTTCTGTCAAAACAGAATTATTTTTGGAGCACCTTCATTCATGGCTTCCGAAATTTAGGGTTTCGGAGAAAGTTGGAATTTTTGGAATCAGAGTCCACGGCTGAATTCTACTCAGGAAAATTTAAATTTAGAAACCAAGATTGAATTTTTGGTTGGGTAGAAGACCGGGCTTGATCAAACCCTGGTTCGGGATTTTGATCGGAAAGATGGAAAATTAGGGCTTCAACAAAAGTTGGAATTTTTGAAGTCTATGACCACGGCTGGAAGATCCTCAGAAAAAATAAGAGTTTAGAGCCTTGGATCGAACCTTTTGATTAGGTATAAGGGTGGGCTTCATCAAACCCTAGTTCACGATCCTGTCTAGAAAATCCAAAAGTTTTCAAGGCAATTTTGAGGGGTCAAATTTTGGAGATTTCAAAATTGAAGTATGCTAGTTTGATCAGCTCAGCAAGACACATCCTTCCATACATTTAGAATTGTGAAAGTCAAATTTTGAATTTTTAGGGTTTCTCTGACAAACCCTAATCAAGATCCAGATCCAGTTTTAGGGGGAGATGAGGCTAAGGCCTTACATAAGAAGACTACAAGAAGTCTCGACAAGTATGACTTAAGGAGATATAGGTATGTCTTGAAATCTGATTCTTGATTAAGTTCATAATATGTTTGTCTTCATATTATTTATTAGTACAATCTTGATTAATGTTAGAATTGTCTTATCACCCTAGTAAAAGTATGTGAATGATAGAAGACATTCATTGATTAGGTCTATATGATTGTACTAATGCACTGTGGTGTTGTATGAGGTTGATGTTGTCTGCTAACAAGATACAGGTACATCATGAAAGACAAATCAAGTTCCATGACCATGACAACATGAAGACAAAGACTCATCCATAATCTTTGATCACATAGAAGTTCTACTTACAAGGTATGTATGACTTTGTTCTATTATGCTTAACCTATGAGTTATGCAGGTTCTAGCACAGGATCTCTAAATCATTGAAGAGAACAAAGAAGATATTGTTTAAGTATGTTAGACATAACTAAGCAGGTATACTACTCCAGTTATGCTTTCCTATGTCAAGTTAGAATCCTACTTTGTGCTAGGATCTTAGTATACCCATGTATTGAATGATCATGACCATACATATTAAAGATTATTTAGAATTATAATGTTTTGATAATATTGAGATTATACTAATGAATGTATGTTTGTGAATGAGATCATGAGGATGACACTAGTGCACACTTGAGCATGCACAATGGTACAGAATGAATAGAAGTTCAAAAGACATATAGAAGATCAAGCGGGAGGCAACCACACAAACATAAAAGATAAGTATTTGAGTTGTTATTTGAATCTCTGAAATAGTAAATGATATTGCTTGTAATGGTTGTATGCATATTTGTATTTCTAGAATATATCATGCTAAGTGTAAACACTCATATAGCATTGAACAGTATACTACTAATATGCATATGATTGATAAGTTGGACAAACATTCCATTGTTGATTGTCTAGAATGAAACCTCTTTGCCGACATGCTGAGAGTTATGCATGCTCTCGATAGTATGTTCTAGTAGAGATGGAAGGCATCTAGATAGCCACTGTATGCATACAGGATATGGAAAGTGTTGTGCCAAAGTATTGGTCAAGATAGTTGCATAACTATGTAAATGATATATGTATGCATAATAGGTTATCATGTCAACATGATTTGATGATTATGAAGCATTACTAATCATGTACTTAATCTTGATTTGTAGGAAAGATCATGAAGAATGATGAACACCGAACAAGTAATGGATGTTCAACAAAAAGATTTACAAATCAAACATAATATAGAAGGCTCGTGGCTAGAAGATTCTCTTAGAAAGAGGAAGAGAATCATGATGAGATGTTTGCTCCAAGTGGCTAGATAATACCATTATCTTAATGATGTAATTGAAGAAGAAGTGTAAATCAAGGATTCAATTGAAGAAATCTCTGTTCGGGTACCCAGGATCGATAGTCAATTGATGAGCTTAATGATCACCATGGGTGATGTGGATCTCAACCTTTGCTACAAGGTTGAATATGGTTTCTATACACAGATGACATGGATTCAAGAAGGAACTCACCACAGAGTTCGAATGATATTGAGGCTCATATCAGTAGACCCATCTGACGAGAGATGGCACAGATAGATATGCAGAAGATCACTCAAATGTAGAGTGTGAATGATGTTCAGTCACAGAGGGAGAATTGAAAGCTTCTTGAAACATCTTTGGCTTTACCAGAAGTAAAGCTGATCCTAACCTTTACCTTAAGGTTATGGATGATGAACCTGTCATACTATTATTGTATGAGGATGATCTCTTTCTGACAGGGAATGAAAAACAAATCATGAAAAGCAAGAAGAAGATAGCTACAGAGTTCGAGATGAATGATCTTGGATTGATACATTACCTCCTAGGACTGGAAGCATGAAAAGGGTCAGAAGGAATCTTTCTCAACCAAGGAAAATATGTTGTGAAAATATTGAGAAGAATTGATTTGTTCGAATGTACAACCATGGCCACTCTCATGGGTTCCGACTTGAAGTTGTTAGCTGATGACTCCTCAGAGTTAGTTGATGTGACTCTGTACAGACATATTATTGGGTCGTTGATGTATCTGACGAATACCAAGCTAGATATATGCCTTGCTGTGAACACCTTGAGTCAGTATCTAGTGGAAACTACTTGTGTTCACCTGATAGTTGCAAAGTATGTGATGAGGTACCTAAAGGGTACGATAGACTTTGATCTATGTTATCTTGGAGATCATGACTTCAGATGGATACACAAATGCTGATTGGGAAGGAAGTGTATCAAACAGGAAGAGCACATCGATAGGATGTTATTGTATGGGATCAACCATGATCTCGTGGTTTAGCAGGAATCAGTCTAGTGTGGCTCTCAGCACAAGCGAAATATATGGTTGCTTGCTCTGCTAGTTGTGAAGCGGTATGGATTCAGGATTTTTTGATAGACCCAACTATGATCCTGTGTGACAAACAGAGTAGTATCAAGATGGCAGAGAATCCAGTGTTCCATGATAAGTCAAAGCACATAAAGATCTAACATTTCTATATACAAGATATGGTGCAGAAAGGAACTATAAAGTTCGAATTTGTAACAAGTTGTCGATGTACTAACCAAACCTCTACCTCATGTGAACAAATTACCGATGTACTAACCAAACCTCTACCTCAAGTAAAGTTTGAGTATTTTAGAGACAAGCTTGGTAGGACCCTCCTCGAAAGGGGGAGTGATGTAGACATTGATGATGAGATTGCTTGCATCGACAGTGAAGTCAATGATGAGGATACATGTATTACCTGTATTGATGATATGTATACATGTATTGATGAGGGTACCTATATTGGTGATACCGACAGAAAGGTTGGTGGATAGTCCTTAGACAGGGTCTAAGTTGACAAGGGGATTGCATCATCCTTGAGCACATGTTATAAAAGGATCCGTAGACATATGTCTCCGAGAAAGAAGAGGGATTGCATCATCCTTGAACATATGTTCTAAAAGGATCTGTAGACAGTTGTCTTCGAGAATGAAGTCCTTAGTGGACAGGTGGGGATTGTATCGTCCCCAGACTTCGGTCCCTTGAATTGATCCGTAGACATATGTCTTCGAGAATGAAGTCCTTGGTGGACAGGTGGGGATTGTATTGTCCCTAGACTTTGGTCCCTTGAATTGATCCTTAGACATATGTCTTCGAGAATGAAGTCCTTGGTGGATAGGTGGGGATTGTATCTTCCCCAAACTTCGGTCCCAGAATTGATCCGTAGACAGATGTCTCCGAGAATGAAGTCCTGAGTGGACAAGTGGGGATTGTATCTTCCCCGGAATTCAATCCCAAAATTGATCCGTAGACAGATGTCTCCGAGAATGAAGTCTTGAGTGGACAGGTGGGGATTGTATCTTCCCCGGACTTCGATCCCAGAATTGATTCGTAGACAGATGTCTCCGAGAATGAAGTCCCGAGTGGACAGGTGGGGATTGTATCTTCCCCGGACTTTGGTCCCAGAATTGATCCGTAGACAGATGTATCTGAGAATGAAGTCCTGAGTGGACAGGTGGGGATTGTATATTCCCCGAACTTCAGTCCCAGAATTGATCTATAGACAGATGTCTCCGAGAATTGAAGATAGGATTGCATCGTCCTTGGACCTAGGTTCAAAAGGTAGGTGACAGGATTGCATTGTCCCTAGACATGAGACTTGTCTTAAAGTGATAAGGAATGATCCTCCTGGAAGTTGATTTGGATTGCATCGTCCCTAGACATGAGACTTGTCTTAAAGTGATAAGGAATGATCCTCCTAGAAGTTGATCAGGATTGCATCGTCCCTAGACATGAGACTTGTCTTAAAGTGATAAGGAATGATCCTCCTGGAAGTTGATAGAGATTGCATCGTCCCTAGACATGAGACTTGTCTTAAAGTGATAAGGAATGATCCTCCTGGAAGTTGATCAGGATTGCATCATCCCTAGACATGAGACTTGTCTTAAAGTGATAAGGAATGATCCTCCTGGAAGTTGATTGGGATTGCATCGTCCCTAGACATGAGACTTGTCTTAAAGTGATAAGGAATGATCCTCCTGGAAGTTGATTACATCGTCCCTAGACATGAGACTTGTCTTAAAGAGATAAGGATTGATCATCATGGAACTTGATCTGGATTGTATCATCCATGGACCTATGTCCTAAAGAGAGCGGGATTGATCATCTTGTAATTGGATCGTGTGTATTGCAGAGTATGCTACGATGATGATGCAGATCCTGTAGATTGAGATGGTGATCCAGATGTTGTAGATCGAGATGATGATCCAGATGCTGTAGATCAAGATGATGATCCAGATGCTATAGATCGAGATGATGATCCAGATGCTGTAGATCGAGATGATGATCCAAATGTTGTAGATCGAGATGATGATCCAGATGTTGTAGATCAAGATGATGATCCAGATGCTATAGATCGAGATGATGTGATGACGATGTTGATGATCATATGATGAATATGTTGATGATCATATAATGACGATGTTGATGATCATGTGATGACGATGTTGTTGATCATGAGGATCCAGATGATGATATTGCTACAGCTGTTCAAGTGCTACAGAATATTCGGTACTGAAGATGTTGATGTTCCAGTATTGAAGATCTTGGAGATATTCCAGTAACTGGTCGAGTTACTGATGATGTTGAGAAAGCTTCCAATGATTTATAGATATATCATGTATGATGTTGATGACTCCTTGCTCCTGCAGATGTTGTTATAATATCCTTCTCGTTAAGGGGGAGTGTTGAGATATTGTAACTTCTAAGAATATTATATTTGTACTTTATTATTCCGGAGATGTTTCATTCTTCCATGAAGATCTTATTGTATATCCGGAGATGTTTATTACTCTGTCAGATTGTGGTAACTTGGGTTATTAGACTTCCCCAGTGGGGGTCGGCCCTGTATGTGTTATGTGGGTCAAAGGGTTATTAGACCACCTGATGCAGGGGCATCGGGACCTGGGCAAATCAATTGAGGTTGATCGACCGAAGGATAGGCGACCAGCGGGAGTGCCGATGACCACTGGTGCGGGAAGTAGGTTGACTTGTCAAAGTCAGCAAGTTGAGTCGAAGCAGTCGAAGTGCGATCAACTGAAGGACCAGTGGATGTCGCGAGAGGTCAAGGATCGAAAGGAAAGGGGAGACAGATGATGAGCGATGTAAGAGGTCGGGTAGTCGATAAGTGGTCGAGCTACGACACGATAGGGTTTGGAGAAGCCAGATACATTGGGAAAGGAGCAAATCGATGGGGCAGTCGAGATGGGACTGTATTGCTATTGCAGGGTCGAAAGGACAGAAAGTCAATAAACTGTACTTAGTAGCTATTCGGGGTTGCTGAGGAAGTTGTGACAGTTATGGTGAGTTGGTGAAGGACGTGACAGAGGACGTCATGGATGGAGGCTGTACAGCACATCTAGAAGCTGACAGTGCAGATTCGCAGGATTTGGATAGAATCGGTGAATGGAGGGAACGTGTGTCTCAGGATTGTAATAATGTTGGAAACAGCACCCGCAGAGGAGAAGAGGAGAAAAGACCTTCATTCTGGAAAAAAAAGGAAGGACCGAAGAGTAGAGGAGAGCGCAGAGCCGAGAGAGTTGTGAAGAGTCACACAGGCCGAGTGCAGAGTGTTGAGATCGAACCATAGCTCAGAGTTCCATTGGTGAACCAGGAGAGGGTGAGGTCGACACACAGGGAGAACACACCACAGTTACTTCGTTACTGTAACGGCTGAGGCCGATTGTAGTTAGTTATTTTCTTACAATTATTCTACATTGTAACCGATTTCAGAGAAGTAATATAAGCCAATCCAGGCATCTTGTTCTACACCTTTTTTGTGTGAGCATTGTGGTTTGTGTCATGTGTATTGTTAAGCAAGAACCTTATTTTCGTGGGGTGACTTGCGTCACCACCCTAGAGGGGTCGGCCCAGTCAGTTGTAGTGGGGTGTTTAACCCAGTAATTAAGTTGGGGCCGGCCTAGCTTGTGTTAAAGTCAGTCGGGGAACAAGTATAAGTAGAGGAGGATGTTCCTCACTTATCTCACTCATTCATTCACTTGTGAGTGGTGCACTTGTGTGAGAGAGGTCTGCTATGGAGGAGGAGGATCTCATGTCTTTGGTTTACATCTTTGTGTTTGCTGATCATTTATATTGAGGAAGCTTTGTTGGGTTTTCTACCCCATGAGGGTTTCCCAGGATAAATCTGTGTCTCTTGTGTTTATGTTGTGCTTGTTTTTTCTTCAGTGATCCTGTATATGCTATTGTTGTGAAATGAAATGCAATGCTGATATTTTTTGTCTTAGCATATTGAATCTTAACATTATCTGTTATCACGAGCATCCCTGGGGATAGCTATTTGTATGATATATGTAATGAAATTCGTAGGATTTAGATTTTTGTAGCCATGACCTACTGAAAGCTTATGGGATTCATATTTTGTATCAGTACCACTTTTTTATTTTACCGGACATGATGATATATATACAAAAAATTATTTTGCGGTTTTATATATCGTGTCTTCTATGATGATTTAGGATCTTATGTGTGTTGGCCTATACACTATGAGTAGATTTACATGTTGTGTCGTTTTTATGCATCTTTTTGATAAAAATGTTTATGAATGTGCAATGTGCCAATCTAATATGAAATTAGCTAGGGAATCAACAACTGTGTTCATGTTTCTTGGAATGTGTAGGTATTGAATGAACTCAAAGGACCTCTCCAAGAGACATACTCGCTGGAATAGACAAAGTAATATGGGGTCACAAATAGCGTAGAAATGGATGATATGGGAGACCAATAACTATGAATCGAGGTAGATAAAAGGTGGTCCACACCCAAAGAAAAAGCATCGATCAATAGTTCAATTACCGCTTGATACTCGGGGGCAATATTGGTTGCAAAACCTAGGCATGTTTCTCCTGAACTAATTAGCTCGCCGACAGGGGAATAGAGTACCCATTTGATTTTTTATTCTTTTATGTTATCTGTTATAACTATTTCATGACTTAAAAGTAAATATTAAATAATAATATGATGAAAGTATAAAAAATCATTTCATTTTCGTATTCTTCATATTATCTCTTGTAAATATTAGTTAACGACCATAAACTAAGGAGAAATAATACTACTGAAATCATTGACGACAGATAGGACAAGAAGTGCCTCCGGATCTCATCCACGAGGAGATGCAATGCTGGTGGTATATGTGTCCGCAATGGAGCCGACCCACCTCCTCTCCCAACTCAAAATCGTACTGGCAAATTGAGCAGGTGGAAGTAATGCTATTGTGATCTCTGATATGGTCACCTGAAATAGAAATGGGTATGCTTTCGTGAGGCATTGCTTCTTCTTCTGATTCTGTTGTTCTTTGTGCAACTGAAACTCTTTGTAGTCGTTCTCGACGTCGTTCCCTACATTCTTGTAATCTATGTTCAATTTATCTTTCTCCTTCTCTTTATCCTTCTCCTTCTCCTTCCATATCTCCTTCCAATTTATATATTAAATAATATAGAATGGTTGCTTCCTCTACTGAGCCCACCAAATGAATCTGAAATTGAAATGAAAACTGGGCCACCAACTGAATCTCAAATGAAAACTGGTACCACCAATTTATATGAGAAGATGAAACTACACTCTGCAATTCAATGGATGTGTCCATAATTCAATGGTTGTGTCGGTTTGTAGTCCTCTAAGTTTAATAGAATTTAAACAGTAATGTATTTTTTAATTTTTAATTGTTTATTACTATTAGTCATAATAATTTACTTTATGTTATTTCATGTATTTTGATGTTTTTCACTAATAAAACTTTTCATAAGTGTTTTTAACCCATTTTACAAGCTAAAGAAGACTATAGAACATATGTTATTGGTATTTGGAATATATATTTCATTTGGTCATTTAGGTTACTTCATATGATCAACATATAAGAATACGTATATATTTACTATTACATTGTGGATCATTATCAATGGCCTCTATCTTCTTGCCTTATGATCCACTTCACCATGTTGCACCACTTAGTCAATTCTATTATCATACTGATGGTTGTAGAGCGTACATATCATGATGGGTTCCCTAGTTAGCAACTTGTTGATGATTCTGCACATGTTAATTTTTTCATAGGTTTGGGATAAATATTAATCTTTCGTGATAGTGAGTTTGAACCACGTCATTATTTTGCTACTTTTTTACCTTCCGTTCATAGGTTACTACTTTAAATTTTGTTATGATTTTTTCTACTTCCACACTAATGAATAATGCATTGTTACAACCATCATACTATCTTTTTCATTTATTTGTGTTTCTATTCATTCACATCATTGGAATTTGTATTTTGAAATCAGTATCATTGGAAGAAATTGTCGGTGGTTGTCCACATTATACCCAACTCCTTTATATATATACATGTAATCTTGCATAAGTCTATTCCGTAGGCTTGGGAGATAGTTGCATCCCTTGTGACACACATCTACTCCATTGTATCATGGCATTATTTTATTCTTTCTTAGGCTTTATCAATATCAAACATACACAAAATTTAAATATTTATAAAAAGAGAGAGGAGGGACAAATTTAAATGTTGGATGTGTTTAATGAAGAATAAAAATCTTGTGGCATTTGAATAAAGAACTTGCATCTTCTCTTCTATCACAAATTGGATTTAGTATTGGTCTTAAAAATTGAACCAATATTTTGAGTCTAGAACTCCTCCAGTTGGATACTTTTCTTGTCATTATGGAGCATCCCTCACTGCTTTTTGCATTGTTGGCTTGTACCATTTTTCTATCTATCAGTCTTAATTTCCTCTCAACTCACTATTGTTTTCTGTTCATGTTCAAAGTATGTAAATTAAATGATTGAAATTAAAGGTAATTTAAAGTATGTATTAGTTGAAGATGGAATTCTTTAATTTAATGGTAGAATTCATATACCAGCTGAAGAAGAATTAAATAAAATGATATTACAAGAAATCCATAATGTGCCTTATGCAGGTCATCATGGGTACCAAAAGACTTTGGAAACAATCAAGAAACAATATTACTGGTCGGGCATGAAAAAATAAGTGGCCAAGTTCATTGCTCAGTGCTTGGAATGTCAGAAAGTGAATGCAGAGCGCAGACATCCTGCGAGGTTGTTACATCCACTACCGATTACGAAATGGAAATGGGATGTAGTTACCATATATTTTATAATAAAATTTCCCAAGACAACAATGAAGCATGATTTGGAATCATGGTTGTGGTGGATAAGCTAACAAAATCAACTCACTTCATACCTGTTCAAATAATTTTCAATGTTGCAAATATTGCATAAATATACATGAAAGCGATTACCAGGTTGCATGGGGCGAAGGCCGGAACATGTGACATGTACATGAACAATTATGTTTATTAATGAAATATATAGCTAGCTGCATATGAGGGAGTACGCTAAAAGAGTATGGGGAACCAAGTTATTCACCAGTGAGAGAAGGGGGGTTGCGAGGTTGATCCAGGTGGATATGAGAATGCTAAAAAATTAGAGTGCTTTAATGTTGAAGAAAACATCACCATTTCATAGAGCTCGATGAGATATTTCCAACAGTGCTTGAATCACCTCAAATGGACGTCATATGAGGAATATATGTCCTTCTGATGTTTTGATGGAACATGCAAAAGTTGTAGGAGGGTGCCACGTGGCATGCCCACAAAATGCCACATGGTAGGGAAAATATCCAAGGTGTCTAACAGGTGGAAAGACTATATATCCAGTATAATGATGTGGCATGATGACATGGCACATGATTGGGCATTGATGATGACATATAATGAAAAAGTAAGTAGAACAAAGAAACTTGCATAGATTAAAATATTCAAATAGTAGTATTAAAGAATTGCTATGTTGCTTTATCACTTTAGTAATTCATATGGAGAACTTTAATATTATGTCATATTTTCATGTTAAAGAAAATAGATTGAATGAGTTGAGCATAAGGTCTTGTAATAACATTATGACATTCCAATCATAATACTTTAGGTACAGGGTTTGAGCTTGATTGTGTCATTGGGGCAATTTTAAAATAAAGAATGAATGCAGTAAAACCAATTTACTTTTGATTTTATTTTATAATAGACCTTATTTAAAATATATTAAAAAATGTATTATGTATAAATTACAAAAATTATTTAAAAAAAAAATATTATTTATTTTCTGCGTTATTGAAATTGAATATTTTTAAATTAAAGATAAAATGAAAAATTTAATATTGTATTAAATTTAACATCGCCATATTTCAAGTATGACAAATCCATATTGAGGCAATGTCACATCAACCAACACATAACTATTACAAACTCTATTCAAAAATTCGTTATTTGGAATTATAAAACATGAGTAAGAAGAGAAGTTAAAAATTTTAAATTAATATTCAGACTTTGAAATAAGTTAACATCCTTATTTCAAATATAACATCATTACTGTCAAAATTGATATACACCAAAACTCTGAGACATATTTAACTGCAACATCCATGACATATACAAAACCAATTAACATCAACCCCATGGTGTCGACAAATATGTTCAATTTGGAAAAGTGATGCCTTGAGCGTAGAAAAAAAATGAAGTGTATAATTGAAAAGGTGACATCCAGATGCAATCACGATTGCGACGCTATTATGTAAATATTGAATAAATTGCATGTGTTTCCTTATCTCATCAAAAGCCCAACGAAATTTAGACGAAGATCCATTTTCAATGACTCTGCATGAAGAAACCATGTAGTATGAAAAGATTATTCATAAAATGTACTTTTTATAATGAACTGAAAATGGATAAAGCAATTATTAAAGATAATAGAAGAAATAAATTTACACATACCTGTATCTTCTAAAGCTTTCACGATAATCAAAATCACAACCTGATCTATGACAAATGCAACACCAGTTAACATCAATGCTAACAGAACGGCCCCTTTGTTGTTGCAACCATTCTCCTACGAATATTTCAAACAACCTCTCTTTGACAGAGATGCAGGAAATATTCAAGTATTTCCTTCATCTTCGATAAGAAGAGAAGGAGATCATCAAATAGGTGGCATTCAAATCCATTTTTCCTACTGATCTTGTTTTTAAAGTACGTGATGAAGCTTTGTTGCTGCTTTATTTCATCTAAAGTAGAGAAAAATTTCGAAACATATGCATTTTCCATAACTGTACAGGTAAACATAATTTTTTGGGCTTTAGTATATATAACAAAGTTAAAAATTTCTACAAACAAGCATTCATAATGTTTAATATGAATAAATCATCCAAGTTTCATAACCTACAAATAAGTAAATACAACAATACAGATATGTAAATATAATTTTAGAGGTCTGCCATCAATAATGTGCAAAATGAAGATATGTAAAAAAACATTGAATATGAAATAAGATGTTCATTTCATTAAACTAAAAATAAGGCAAAAAATAGAGGAAATAAAGGTATTACAAAAGATATGAAAAGATAAAAATAGTAACTTGAAATGACATCAAGAAGAAGAAAATACATGCATTATACGATGAATGAAAAATTCTTTAAAGGATGTTACAATGACAATGAGTTCAAGCATTGCTCTTCTTTCTTCCTAATCGTTACAAATGCACCATTTTTCATCTTCAAATAACACTCAAAAGAGAAAGGCGGTGATATGTGCAAGCCATCTATTGAGCTAACTCTTGATATGGTTGTGAAGGTCAGGCCTTGCCTCTCCGTGTTCCCAATATCAATTGTGGCTCGTTCTAAAGTCAAACCCTGTTATTTTTTAATAGTAAGGGCCCATGCCATCTTCAGTGGAATGTTTTTACAATTTCCTCTAATAACAAGTGTTATTGGTACAACTTTTGGATTATTTATATCAAATGGAGCACCAATGTACTTATCGAAAAGAACAATAGTGTACAATGGAAGGAGACGAGGCTTTGTGCCAAGCATATAGAAAATATTTTGAATGCAACCAAGTGCACCATTCACTAATCCAACTTCAACCCACAAGTTACATGTCAACATGACACGCTAACCTAGGCATAAGAGGACTTCACAGTCTAATTAATCATCGTCGACAACAACAATTTCCTTGTGCCTTGTATGCTCAGCAACACATCGTGCAATGGGAGAATTTAAAGGTTTCAACATGATCCTATTATGTAGGGAGACCAAATTGTTTGTTGCAAACAAATGAATTTCTGAATCAAATAAACTCCTTTCTGTTGGATCTAACTTGGAATCAACCCGCGACATAAGAAGATCCCAATCATCAAGAAGTGGTTCTGCATTTCTTATGTTAGTTAACAGTCTCCGAAAAAGATGTTTGTCTAGGATCATCACCTTTCTATCGAAATACTGTATCCAAAGTGACAACAATATTAAACCTTTTCCACAAAAATTTCCCTGTTGTATTACCTGCATACAAAGGCTTATCTTTGACAGGAGGCAATTGACAAATGTCGCCAACAAGAATGATCGAACTGCCACCAAAAGGAATAGATTTATTCTCAGGAAATGCTTCTCACAATCGAGAATCTATCTGTATGAAAAACCTTGGTCCTATGAAGCTCATTTAATCAATCAAAACATAACGAATATCCCTCATTTCTTCTTGAAATATTGCTAGAGATTGCCCTTGCAGTGCTTTCATATAGTTGATATGAATTTTTAAAGCTAAG
Organism: Larix kaempferi; assembly: GCA_027924585.1. Lineage (NCBI taxonomy): Eukaryota > Viridiplantae > Streptophyta > Pinopsida > Pinales > Pinaceae > Larix > Larix kaempferi. Next base: position 14,976,932 of record BSBM01000877.1, read on the forward strand.
TGTGTTGTGTTTGCATGAATATTAAAAGCAGCTACTCCTGTTGGATCATGCAAAAGCAATGGAATTTTTCTAGTAGATGTTGAAGCAGAAAGAGCATGAGAAATACAGTGAATAAGGTAAGACTTTCCAGTGCCAACGGTTCCTTGAATAATCATTTGGAGAGGTTCACAATTTCCATATTCAACTGAATGTCATAAAATTATGTCAAAAGCAAGTATTTGTTTTGATGAGAGGGAAGAGGGAGAGGAAAATGTATTATCATAACAGTCACCAACAATACCCCTTGATTGAGCATTCCTTATAAATTCCACGGCCTCTTCTGCAACATGATTTGAAGTTGTTATTTCCTCCCAATTAAAAGACAAATCAAAGTCCCTTCTGCTAAGAGTTTGAAGGTCAGAAGCCTCGACATTGTTTGGAGGAACCAATCGAGATAAAACATGTCATTCTTCAAAGTCATCATCATCATTGACTGCTTTCCCATGGAAATCCTCTTCTTCTTCTTCAACATGATCAAATGGAAAAGGGTGCCTATTAATATGCCATGGTTGATATCGAAAATTCCTCCAATTTTCAATGACCATTTCACTTGAAGCACCTATATCTGTGGAGATGTTGCGGAACGGCTTGTACAAAAGTAACTCAGTGAAGCAGAAGGTTTCAAACTCATTTGAATCCTCACTGGGAGTAGATTAAAATATTGGCCAAACTCTAACAATGGCATGCGCATCCCTAGGTTTCCACTAATCATTCTTACGTTGGGCATCAAAGGACCAAGATCTTGTTGTTTTTATCATTGACAAATAGTCAAGAAAATTTGGTCGTTGTTGATATATATGAACAAATGTGTTATGAGATGAACACTGAAGACCATCTATAGAAATTTTCTGGAATACCTTCTTACCAACAGGTAAGGAAAAAAACTTTCGACTACAAATCAGAAGAGGTAGCTTTAGCAACATATGGCATGTTTCTTGAGCTCCAATGTCACACTCAACAATCGTCTCAGCAAGGAATCTTCTGTATGCACACAAAGCTGGATCTTCAGAGACAGATGAATCTGTAATTCTTGTCAACATGTCTTGATAACTTTCAGACCTCTTTTCTGACTTCGAAGCATATTTACCAATATACTTCGTTACAACATGTGTACAAAGCATAGGTTGACAATCAACATTAGCACACCACATTGCAAGAAGATCAACATTATGAACATTAGCCCTATCATCATTACGTGTAGGCTCATATTTTTGTTGACCTTTTTCATCTATGAATAATGTAGATTCATTGCGAACCTCCCATGGGGCATTGTAGCGACAAGTGAGTATAGACCCTTTTTTTCTCAAACAATAATCTAAATTGCACTTTGTATGTCGTTGGACATGATTCAATAAGTGCTCATAATAATCTGAAGGATTGGAAGAGAGAATTTGTCTCATGTTCAACAAACAAGGATCATCATTTATGCTTCGAGGAACAAATATGTTCCTTTGGTGAGCATCCCGTGGATTCCATGCAGTTACATATCTATCGAAAAAAACCTTCGCATCATCCACAACAGACGGGTTCGACCAATCTAACAAATCCATGTTAGGTGCCCCTTCCAGCCATAGGAAACCATGCACATGGGCCGAGTCTCTATGCTGCCATTCATACCTAAACAAAGAAAAGATAAAGTAAATATATTTCAAATGGTTCATTTAATTTCAAGTCGATTTATATAGATAAAGGTAACAAAACAGACCTGTACCAGAAATATTTTGCTCATATCAGTGAGTTCAGAACGACACTTTGTCCAATACAACCGTGTACCTCTGAGGGTAGAACCAAAACGCATGAGATGCTCAGCCAACTTATTGTTTGGAAAATCAATTAGTTTTTGACGCAAGTCATGAATTGTTATAGGTACATTGTCATCTATATTCTTATGTACAGATACTGTAGCAGCTACTTGTTTACGATGACGCATAATCATGTTTAGCAAGAAATAACGGAAGCGTGGATGGCTTCCAAATATTTCATCAAAGTATCCGAGTAGATGCAATGCATATTCATGGAGACGAATGTCGCAAACCCGTGGATGCAACCAATCAGCATCACCATTTGGGAACAAATAAGGGAATGCCATGTCAAATATACCCTCTGTATTGTATTCATTAACTGGAGACAAACCAATATCTGGACAGTCTAATGGCTACGGAGGTCCTGAATTATCATTTTCAATAAATGGTCTTATTTCCTCAAATTTTGTTCGTGCATTTGGTTGTCGAACAACAAATGAAGAAGGATGGGAGTGTAAATGAACAGTGTTGAACCCTTCAATTTCCTCATCATTATTGGCAATTTCTTCAATTTCACTATCAACAAATCGAAGCCTGTCGAACACATCAGTTGGTATTTCAGGGAGAGAAGCAACTGATTCCATGTCGATTTCAACATCCCTATAGTATTTGTCCATTGCAATTTTGTACTCCAATGCATCCATCACACGTGATTTTTTCACCTAACAGTCATAATAGTTACCTTTTGCATTATGTCTCCTCACAATTATGATGTCAAGGTATTCAACACGTCGTGGAATCCTTTTTGCAATAGTTGAAATATCTTGTGGAAAGCTAATAGTGTGGCCACTATATTTATATTTCCCACCACGAGCATGTGTCACTTGCAATATTGGATTAACTCGTTCTATTAACATTTATTCTACTTGTGTAAGTACTCTTAGAACATGAGGTTGTTTACCCGGATCCATGTTATTCCAATGAGAGAAACGATGGGAACCTCATTCATCCTTACACCTTTTACCAATAGGACCATCAGATTGTCTGCTAGCTTGTATTCCGGGATAAGATTCACAAAAAACATAGCACATTTTCATAGTAGACAAGACATCAATCCTTTGTCGAAAATTTTTATGAACTGTGATCATGTTGCTATCAAAATGATGGAGAACATGTTCATTTTCTCTATGCGTATGAAATCTAGGCAGAGTGGCATGTGGAGGAGGAATGGTTGCAAAACCACGAAAATTTGTTTCTCTAAAACTTGTGGATGGAATTTCTCGAAGTTGATTGCACTGTATGGTCTCTTGGAAACGCAATACAATAAGAGTCATGAATGGAAAAATTGAAAGTCTACATAATAATAATTAGAAACGTAAAAAAAATATAAAATATTGTTCATATAAAATTTACAGTTTCTTGCCAATTCGAGGGTCCAAGTTGAAGTGGAGGACGGTAATAAGATGGTCTTGGTTCACTTCGAACATCCATTGTTCGATGAGATTGCACTCCGTCATTAACTGAATTACATTGAACAGTTCCATGCTTGCAAGGATAAATTAGAAAAGGCAAGAAATTTTAGCAAATCGTTAAGAATGGTCAAGTATTTCAATAATATTGAATATGGATGTTTTGTTTAATACCTTTTTCGTTCCAAGAGAAATAGTATGAGGGATAGCCGATTCAGTTTGTTGGAGAACAACATGTTCATCTCGAGGTTGCGGTTGAGGACGGTAATAGGATGGTCCTGGTTCACTTTGAACATTCATTGTTCGATGAGACTGCACTCCGTCATTAACTGAATTACATTGAATAGTTCCGTGCTTGCAAGGATAAATTATAAAAGGTATGAAATTTTAGCAAATTGTTAAGAATGATCAACTATTTCAATAATATTCAATATGGATGTTGTGTTTAATACCTTCGTCGTTCCAAGCAAAATAGTATGAGGGATAGCTGATTCAATTCGTTGGAGAACAACATGTTCATCTCGAGGTTGCAAAATACCAATCGTATCTCCAAGCATATTGCTATCACCCACAACTCGAGATGGAGGTATTTGCTGAGGAACATCAATATGTTCAATGTGCATGTTTTGCAACACATGTACATGCTCAAAGGCATCATTTGCAGCGATGGAAGAGTGAGAAATATGGTTTGTATATACATTATGTGAATGATCATCTTCCAGAACACGAGATGTTTCACGGAGAAAAATATTGTTGGTAGGAGACTGTGGAAGAATAGGAATAGTTTTGGTAGACACATAATATTGAGGGAAGGAGCTATGGATAGGAAATGTTATTTGCATTATATGAGCTAAACTCTAATACTTACTGCTATTGGGCAGTTCATTTTCAATTGTAATACTAGCTCTACTTCTACGATATTGAGCCCTTCGACGTTCATTTATTGCATCTTTATTTTGATTATACCATAAAAGATGACATTCATTTGTTCTTTCACGTGACGCTGGAGAAAGAGTGTGTTTCCTATTACGTTTACTTGACCCTTCAGATGACATTTCTACATATCAAGACAAGAACAAACATTATCTGATAATGTGAAGATGACCATAAAAAAAAACTGTATCAATGTATTTCATACTAATTTGTAGCAAATCCAATTAGACACACGTTAAAGAAAATCATAGATTAAAAGGTATTGGAAACACATTTTAAAATGTGTTTCAAAAATATAGATGCATATGAGAAAATTGGAAGAATAGAACAAACATATTGGCAAGCACACAGTGAAATTATTCCATAAAACAATATGTGTACAAATGGTTATTACATGTAAAAAATAGTTGACCACTTGAATGTGGTATAGCATCGTAAGTTAAGATATCTTCACCCAATGGTGGAATTTGCTCAATAGAATCTATGTTGGAACAAGTGGAAAAATACTTCCATTTTCAATGAAATCATTGAAGTTGTCAAGCAATGGGAAGGGAGAGCCAAAAATCTCCAGCATTGATACATTATAAATACTTATTGGGATATAGAGGGAACTTGTCAAATGATATAATAGGAAGGGAAGTTGCGCATTCTTTCCGAAAAGAACTACCCCATTCATTGTTTTTAATAGAAGATAGCCAAAGCATTTTCTATCTATATCCATAGAAATGTGACGCAACAGGTTCCATCTGAATCCCCAATTATCCTCAAAATTTTCCTCTGTCCATTGAGAACATGGTTGACCAAATTGAAAATTTTCTACTTCTTGAATAGTCCAAACTGATGTCGAACCATTAAAGAGAATGCAGATAAGTTGATTGTTGTATGTTGCAAGTGACATACATTGTATATCAGTGATTGGAACAAATGAAAAACCCCAGTCATTTTGAAATATATCCAACCAATAGATAGTGTATCCATATTTAGGGTACTCTTCATATTTTGTGTCTATATACAACCAGTAGAATTTATTTTCATGGAACACTGCTGTTGAGGTGTATCTACTATCTCAAAGAACCACCTAATATTTAATTATCGACCAGGGTTGGTATTCTTAGAGTTGAGGCAAAGTATATGTTGAGGTAGAATAGTACCTAAGAGTTTCGGCTTGTCATGCCTTAGAAATATTTAATAAAGGAAAGGTCAAAATATCTTTCAAAATGAAAAAAACTGAGTCAAACTTCAAATGACAACAAAAGAACTAATTAAACCTAACTAAACCAACAGATCGAAAATAGTATCAAACTACACTACTCTATTCTATAGACAATGACTGAAAGATATGAAAAATAACAATAAACTAGAAACTATGTTAACTCAAAACAAGATTACGAGCTACTTAATAAATTCAGCAATGATTCATTCATTAATATTTAAGACTACACTAAACTACCTAATTCCATTCTCCTTGGGGATTCTGAGGAAGTGTATCAAATGTAATGGGAATAGGAGTAAATGTATCAAAGTGACTTTCTAATGTAACAAGGAAGCAAAATGGAAGCAAGTCTATTTTAACCTCTATGAATAAATGTAAGCTAAAGATTACCCAACTACAATTAACGTTAAACATGGTGATCTGTTTCCTATCTGTAACCAAATGTCTTGAAACTGATGAAGTCTAGAAGCGAGTAGAAAACTTGATAAAGATATTGTATTCAGAAGCAAGTAGAAAACTTGATAAAGATGTTGTACTTCTAAACCAAATCCTATTCTATGAATATATTCATTATTAGTATGAGAAGAATAATTCAAGACTAAAATAATTTGGAAAAGGAAATTACTAAAACTATCCTGATACTGATCTTAACAACATACAATAAATTGCACTAAAAATGAAACTGATAAATTCTGTAACAGTAAAGCATTAATGAATCGAACATAAGAGAAATATAACTTGTAAAACAACTGAAGCAAAGGAAAAGACAGAATGAAAACTAGGGATGATGACAAAACTTGATTAAAAATCTATACTAAATAAAACAAGGTCTTAATGACTCCCAAAAATGTTGAAAAATATTACAATTTGAAAAACCTAAGAAACTAGATTCTAATTAAGCAAAATGATGCAGGAAGTATTGAGGTCCGAACGCCGATCTGGATGATTGTTCGAATGATAGTCTGAATGACAGTCCGGATGGAACAGAATGATCTAAACTAAGGGAAGAGAATATTGAATGATCTTAACTACCATATGGCTGATGCATGTGATCCTACAGTGCAAGAGAAGTAGCGAGTAAGCGATTTAATATCTAGAATAAGAAAAATCCATCTCTGTTAATCAAAATTTTGAAAACTAACTATTTCTATTTACCCTTAAAATGAGACTAAGATGTTACTGAAACTAATCTACTATTATAGAAAAGAACTATAGAACTTTTAGTTTTGACTATGAGCAGACTTAGGAGGTTAAGCTAACTAAACTCTAAGTTAACTAAGCAAACTAAAACTTTTAAGTAAAACTATTTAAGCAAACTAGATAGACTAGATGTGACCTAAACTACTTAAACAAATGAAATAAACTAAATGTGACCTAAACTATTTAAAACTAAATGAACCTAAGTGTGACCGATCACCAATTATATTCTGGAAACATTATTAACATGAACAACAACAAGATATACATAACATAACATAGAGGTATCCCTTATATATACAGCAAAACAACATATATGTTATGGAATAAAAACATCGTATATAAGACAAATACAAAATTTGAACAAATAACACAACTTATCTGCAGAAGAGAAAGATAAGATATATACACAGACAAAAGACCACCGGTTGTTGAGGGGCCAGTCTCAACAAACATAGGCTGAGCCTTAATCAGTCAACCACCACGCATGCTGGTAAATTTTCATAAAACTAGAACAGAGATGTATTAAATAAAAATAGAGTTACAACATTTCTGTATCCATTTATAGCTAGAAAAGATGAACCAGACTAAAGATAAAGGAGGACTTGACTGACTACTGACTGACTTGACTAACTCGTATCTGTTACAAGGATGTCTATTTATACAATGTTACAATTGGGGGACCAAGTCGACCCTTTAGTGGTCGACTGCTCTAAACATAGACAGTCTTAAATGCCCAAAACGGCTCTGTTTAATATCTCGTGACAACACATGAGCCAAGGGACGACTCTGCTTAACATTTCGTAACAGCATCTAAGCCAAGGAACGGCCTCATCATAGCTCATGGCGGCACAGAGAGCATCTTCCAGGTTCCACAGCATCAATCCTTCATGAGTTCGTTGAAACGATAATCTTCCTTGACGTGGGCAGAGAGGGATGTTCTGTCGAGCTGAGAGTACAGGAGAGGGAATATTCCAGAACACCAGCTCACGCATCATAAGGCCACGTCCCAAACAGAATCCATGTGACAGTTTGTTTTCTAACGACCCGAGAATATCTCACCAACGATCTCGCGAGTTGAATGCGGGCCTGAACGGTGGGCTGAATGCAGTTGATCATTTACAAAGTGAATACACAGCTGAGTGGAGGTTTGTTTGAGAGCCAGAACCTGTAAAATGAAATATATTTTCCAAGCAAGCCAAGAAATGTCAATTAAACATTAATAAATCACAAAATGACGATTTTTACCTGAAATGCATGTAATGTGAAAATGTATGCATACCTGATCTGTTTAACGGTCTGAATAGCAACAAAATGACTTATTGCATCAAAAATGGTGAAAGTAATGCCAATCAGAGTGTGTTCTGGTGTTCAAAAATGATGACAAAATGGACACCAACATTCCCCCAAACCGGAGATATGCTAGGTCCCACTAAGCAAACAGAGAAAAATTCAAGAAGAAGGTCGAGCTGCGGTAGCAGCTGCCTTCGACTTAGACGAGGAAGTAGCCTTACGTTTAAAATTTTGGAGTTGCTCCTTCAAATTTCCATACCTCAATCAGAGAGAGAGGTTATAGGCTGTCTTGGCTTCATTTAAATATTCCACACACTTCACTTGGAATCGTAATTCCTCATTCTCTCGACAAAGCCCAAAGATGATCTCAAGATACTTCTCATGTTGGCTTTTCAACTCTGTGACGTCCTGTTTTAATCTATCTGCAGTCTGTTGGAGTGGAGAATATGCTTCTCCTAAAGACAGAAGCTCCTTTTGAGGGCTCAATTCCTTCATAAATGGTTCAGAATCAGCAAAGGTGATGTGTGTCCAGGGCCTTATCTTCAATCTGTGCAGAGGCAGTCTCCAAGACAGGGTCTTTAAGTAAACTGGCTAATAAATTGGCCAACGCAAGGAGAGGGGACTCAAAGACAGAGTCATTCGCTTGGTCATCAGGGTTGTCTAGGTGCATTGGCTCACCGACTTCCTGATTGATGGACTAAACAATGGTCTGGTCGTCGGACTGGATGATAGCCGAGTCAACTGTCTGGTCACGATTAGCCTTTCTTGAATTTGTGGGTATGAGTGAAAAGAATGGAGGTTCCGTGGTAGTGTCCTTGAGGACATGCTCAGGAGATGATGTATGATCTAGGTGTATTTCTCCCGATACATCCTCACTAAATATTATAGACTTGACAACCTTTTCTTTTTGTGCAAAGGTTCGGGCCGGTTCATTGCCACGGGTTAGGAAACGATGGCGTTTACGAGAGGCAGGGGATTTGACCGTGGGATTTTTTACTGGATGAGGGTTCAGGGTTTCAAAGACAAAGCGTTCCCAAGTTTGCCCCTTTTCTTCTAACTGATGAGTAACCAGGATTTTGATAAAAAAGTGGTGGTATAGGCTTCCATATGGGTTAGTGGTGTTCTTCCCAACTTGGCTAGACATTTTCTCTAGGATTTTCAGAAAATAGAAGGGAAAGTTCAGGGCCTAATTATTAATGAAATGCGCCAATAACCAGAAATGACAGGATTTGAAACGGAAAACTTACCTTCACAAGTGATCAGATGAATGATGACCGTCAGTGGCCCGAGGTATTCAGGCTTATCCCATTCCCTGTGAACCCCTTTTGCACCTTCAACATGCTGATATTTGTCTTTGAGGGCAAACTCATGGGCCGTTCGTGGGAGAAACAGATGTTTGTGCCAACGGGCACCTTCCCTAGGCAGCTTCGTGGCCAACGCTATGGCTTCTTCTGTCACCGAAAAGGTGAGATGGTCGACCTTGGCTATCTTACCATCAAACCCTTTTGCAAACAGTAAGGAGATTTCATGGTCGTGACCGTCAAGAAGGTGGAGGAATGGACCCCATTTGGCTCGTAGGAATATTTCTCGGCATTCCTTGAATTCGAGGATGCGAAGGAGGTCTTGGTAACTTCCAAGCTCGTGATGGGTTGGCATTTTTGAACAGAGGTCGATGGATGCGGCTGGGTAGAGGGAATGCACGAAATTGCAGTGGATGGGGTTTGATAGGTTCAGGTGGATGATGAATGAGCAGAATGAGGCAGGGTTTACGCAGGGGGTAGGTTTAAAACAAGGGTCGTTTGAGCGATTGAACGATCGTGGAGGTAGATCTCACACGTACGAGTGATACACTATTATTAAGCTGCCTTGAGTCTTGTGCCACCTTAGAACTACGTAATTATGAATTCGTATGGTTTGTAATGTATTCAACCATGTCCAAAGTAAAACTTTGGATAGGTTGAACATAAATTTTATTTATAAGATGAGAGACATAATTACACATAAAATATCGTAATGTCGTAGTGAATGAATAGCGCCCAAAATGTATGATTGACCAATTTATTTGATAAGACGGGATGAGTATGCAAATATGGAATTTAATTCGATCTTTTTTATGACTAATTAGTTAGATGTATCAACAAAAATCAAAAATTTTAAATGTCTTGGCATAATATTATTACAAGTTATGGTTTCATTCAATACTCCCTTCAGAACGCTATTTATTTGCCTCGTTTGTTAGCTTATTCGGATCGTCATTCGACTCTTCATTCAACTCTCCATACAGACCTTTGTACAAAAACGTATTTTGATGGATATGGCTGTTGCTGATTATGCAGAGAATTTTTCTGGAACTTGTCAACACACCAGAGATGTTGTAAACTTGCTTTTCTGGAATTTTAAGTCATGTTCTTTCTTGTTTGTCTTTGGTCAAAACGAGCTTGTTTCTGCTTTTTGCATTATCCGGAAAACACCTATTATTTTATTAGAGATACATAAACTTTTTCATCACTAGTTTGAAAGTAAAAACAGTTTTGAATCTCCCCCAAACCAAAAATATGGCATATCCTCAAGCCATCAAAGAAAAATTAATCAATATTCAAGTATTTTTAATTGAAAAATTTGCCAATAAATTCTAAAAATGTTGTAATAATAGAAGAAATTAAAATATCAACTAGTAAATGTAGATGATTCAGATATGTACATTCATCAAAAAGAACAAAACAGTGCCTAAGAAGACCATATGAAGAATGATAGTATAATTGTTGTAAAGAAAATTCCATAGGAAAACTAGTCATCCATGACTCATTGTAAAGATTTATTGTCATCCAAAGAATATAACATGACTGAGTTGCAAATATACCGTCACAATGGTGGATCTTGTTCTAGCTCTACCGCTATCCAGGATGCCTGTAATACCCCCAATTCGCCCTTAGGATATATTAGTCTTTAATGTAAATAAGTGTACATGTGATGTATGTTTTCCTAGCATGGAGCTCAAGGCCAAGGCCCCGCTAGTGAAAGCCGAATTTTATTTAAGGGCAAGTATTTGATATTTTGATACCATGTGCTCTTAAGCCATGGAAATTGTAATAGGATGTAAATTAAACATCAGGCAATATAAAATGTCCAAAGCTGGCTACGGAGGCAACGAATGAGAAGGGGCCACGTGTATCCACTAGGGAGTGGTGAGGGGGCTATGGGAGTGACCCATAGGTTTCCATTTGTCATTATGTGAACCCATTGACTTCCTTAGGTGACATTAATGCCAATTGTAAGGAAGTGGTTGAGATTTCAGCCCATGACTTTGATGGAGTATGGGCAGCCCTGAAATTCGTATGGGAAGGTATGGGCTATTTTGACTTGTCCCACAAGTCACTCTACATCTTGGGGGTTGCTCCATCCTTATCCCCATTCCATTGTGGAAGTATGGGACATCATTCTCCATCCAAAAACGAGCTCCCATGAATGAGAAAACCAGAAATCGCGACTTGAAGGAAACCCACGTTTTGGGAAGCCAAAAACGTCCTGATTTGGTATTGGATAGAGAAATCCAATGGGGGATCCATTGGTAGGAACCTTGGGGCGAATTTGGGAGCAATAGCTACCCCAAAAGCCATGGGAAAACCCAGTTTTTGCAGCTCAGAAAACGAGTGACGGATTTGGGTTATTTGCTGAACGAAGCTGTGAGAAATCCGATTGTGGATGTGTGAATAGAGGATGGGATTGCTGAGTCTAGCTTGAAGGGTATGTGGCTCTGGGATTAAGCTCAGTGGACTAGCATCCTCCTCCATCTCCTATTGCATGCTTGAGAAACCCAACCGTGTGTTGGCTTAGCATGGCTATCTGAGTGAAACCCTCTGACTGTGAGTGAGCCATCTAGTTCCTCCTTAGTGGATACACAGCCCAGCTCGGGGGTGATCTCTCAGCTGAAAGAATACAGGCTGGACAGAGATCTATGGTTGGGTGGAACGTTGCTCTCACGTAGCCAGTCGTTGGACATCATCTTCTCAAGATAAGTGTTCTGTGGATTATAAATTAATCCTTTTTGCATTCTGCAATACGTTAAATTGCCCATGTTTAATGAAATGAATTAATATAGAATCCATGCATGGCATACGAATGAGATTGGGTCTCTGTATGTTGAATCATTCCTTGCTGTGATTGATATGATTGCAATTACTGTCTGTTTGAGTGCTTGTTAGCATGTTCATTCCGCTGTGTTTATATTGAAACGAATCTGCATATAGAAGTTTTAAAATGTTAGTCATTTATGTGCAAAAATTATTGGGGGGAAATTTACAAAAGCCCGATATGTTGTTAACGTTTCCTTCCTTGTTGTTCTATGGGGAAGGGGACGTTACAGAGTGGTATCAGAGCCCTAGGTTCAACCCTACGGCTGTTGGGCCCTTCACAGAAATACAAGTCATTGTGTGTGTGCATTTATATTTGGAACTGAAATGCATTTTGTGTGTACATGCATTTTGAATTTGGAATTTTGTGTGTGTGTACAGAGATTAAATTGTAAATCCATTGGTTGGATTGTTGAATGAAAGATTTTGAATTTTCCTAAGTCTATTTGAAAAAATTCGTTTAAGACTGTTTCGGAAGGAATTCCCGAATGTCTTCCGAAACTACGGAAGCATTCGGTGAATTGCCCCGAAACTGCGGAAGCATTCCGCGAAGTTTTCCGCAACGCGGAGGAATTCGAGAAGTCGCCCCGAAATTTGCGGAAGGAATTTCCCTTCCGAAATTTTCGGAAGGAATTCTCTTCCGAAATTTGCGGAAGGATTCCGCGAGTTGTCCCGCAACGCGGAAAAATTTGGCGAAATGCTCCGAAAAAGGAAGAAAAATTTCCTAAGTGTTTTTGAAAGTCCGTTTAAGTCTGTTTCGGAAGGAATTCCCGAATGACTTCCGCAGTTGCGGAAGCATTCGGCGAATTGCTCCGAAACTGCGGAAGCATTCCGCGAGTTTTTCCGAAACGGCGGAAGGATTCCGCGAACGGTTCCGAAATTGCGGAAGAGTTCGGGAAAGTCTTCCGAAACGGCGGAAGGATTCCGCGAACGGTTCCGAAATTGCGGAAGAGTTCGGGAAAGTCTTCCGAAACGGCGGAAGGATTCCGCGAACGGTTCCGAAATTGCGGAAGAGTTCGGGAAAGTCTTCCGAAACGGCGGAAGAATTCCGCGAATGGTTCCGAAATCACGGGAGGATTCGGGAAAGTCTTCCGAAACGGCGGAAGCCTTCGCCGAATGGCTCCGCGACGGAAGCCTTCGCCGAATGGCTCCGCAGTTGCGGGAGAATTCAGCGAATCGCTCCGCCATTGCGGGAGCATTCGCCGAATGGCTCCGCAGTTGCGGGAGAGTTCAGCGAATCGCTCCGCCATTGCGGAAGCGTTCGCCGAACTGCTCCGCATTGCGGAAGCGTTCGGAGAACCGGCCCGCGCGCCCGCGAAAAAAAAAAAAAAAAAAAAAAAAAAAAAAAAAAAAAAAAGAGAGTAAAGTGGCTAAAACTTGATTTTTTGATAGCAGGAGCATCCGGACTCAGAATACGATGATTCCTGTGGGGCTCGGAGGCCATTGACGAGGGCCATGAAAAGACCAGTGAAGACCCGTAGCCCATTACACTCCGATTTGACAGAAAATGGATAATAGTGACTTTTGAAGGACAGAGTCCCGAGGCTTGACAGAAGGCCGGTTTAAGCTGAAATTGATACGAGGCAGTCATGAAGCAGGCACAATGTTAAGTTCCGAATCTTGGAACCCAACTCCAAAGGATGTGGAGTCGGGGTGAGCAAGAAGGCCAAAAAGCACTGTTCCGGGCCACTTTTTCGGGATTTTGAAAAGCTTGTGGGCAGTAAAAGTGACCCTAGATGTGGGAATCAGAAATTTTACTGAACTAGACATTTCATATTCTCATTAAGACGGACAGCTTCCGTTAGACGAAGATTTTCCAGAAATGCACCGTTTGGGAGATAGCCGTTTTTGGCCCAAAATTTGGAATTTGGGGAAAATGTGAAAAGTGAGAAGTAGTGAAATCCAGAAATTCATAGAAGATGAATGGTGCATCGGAATTAAGATCCGTGAATTGCTGAGTGTTCCTTGTTATATGGACTAACTTCTCCCGATAGATAAGTTTTTGTGATTCCTCATAGATTTTCTTCCACAGGTGGCTGAAGTTGGCATTCGGGACCAAAATGCAACTGTGTAAAATGTGCAAAAACTGGAGTGAAAACTTGTCATTTTTGAAGGGATGCAGTTTCCGCACCTGATGTCGGAATGGAGCATGAAGACAGGCATTGGAAAGCTTGTCCAGCAGGGAACCATGATACATGAACAGAGTTCAGATGAGGTCTGCATGTATCATAGATATTTAGTGCAGAAGAGTGCCAGCGACGGTCTTGACAAACAAATTTTGTTGTCAATATGGGCAAATTCTATAAATGCATGATATGGAAGAGAAATTCCATGATACGAGGAGGGATCGAAAAGGGGAATAATTCCTTAAACCCCTGTTTGTTATCATACTTATAATTATGAAATTGTCATATGGCATAAAAATGTTAAAAATGTAAGGGATTATATAGATGTATATGCACTAAATGGCACCTTAACAAACATTGCATAGTGCATATGGAAATGCTTGTGCATAAATGGGATATTGCATATTGGTAGAATAATGAAGTCTGGATATGCAATAAATCACTAATGGAGTATATTGTGGTTGATAATCACTATTGATGTTGGTATTGGTTGTAGGACCAAAGACAACAAAGAACATGGCTAAACATGTTGGGGATGTTGTTGCATGAAGCCCAAAAACCTTATGAGGAAAGGATGGCGCAACAAATCTATGATCATAAAGTTGGCAAAAGGACCGAGCAGCCTTGGTAAGAGGCCAATTGATCAGGTAACATCAGGCGATGTTAATGGTAACCATGCAGGTAATGATTATTGGTGCCAAATTGCATGAATGTTGAAAGAGGATTTGGTAAGATCCCTTCAACTATGTTTGAGCTATGTTGAGATAGTTTGCATGTGATATTGAATACTGATTGGGACTGTTAACCTACCAAGCTTGGTGAGGTGTGGGTAAGTGAAGGAAATGATCCTTACACCCTATGACTGTTTAGAAATATCAATGCATTCATATGAATTTATATAATTCCATGTGTATGTTGGTTATGTGCTTAATAACCAAGGCAAGTGAGGATTAGTGATCCTGATTATGGTAATACAAGTTATATGAGATAGTCATGTCTCGATCATAATATGCTTGAATGCATAGTACTCATGAAACAATGCAAGGTAGCATTGAGTAGATGTGCATTAAGAGATTTTATAAATCTTGTGATGCATTGTATGAATGCATAGGGATGATGCATATGTTTAATGAATGAAATGACGAATTAATGATAATTCTAGGATCATTTCATGAGTTGTTGTGAATGCAAAATAGTAAGTGCATGAAGAGCCCAATCATGACCAATGAACTGCTAGAATACTTTGTGGAAGGACAGAGTTGTATAAATGATATGACTGTGAAATAATGAGTATTTACGATTTAGTTAAGCTGCATGGATAGTGTGACTATCTCTTGAAAATTCTATTATGATAATGACGCATATATAGAAGTGTAAATATTTCATTGCATTTCAAATGTTAACAGCTGAAGGTGTTTGAATTATTGAGTTTTATAATTCTGAGATCACCTCAGTAATTGTTGTGGCAATGAAATGATTATGTGCGTAGATACTCACAACGTGTTTGGCTGATTGGAGTTTCAGTTCCCGGTAGGAAGGTCTTACATATGGCAATGAGGATAAGTCCATAGTAGAGACCGGAATCTACCACACGTAGAAGCCAAAGGTTATGAGAAGGTTCTCATGGTTGAGAGCTCTAAGTTCTGTTAGTAAAAACAGTTGTAAATATCAGATTTGTAAATGTTTCGGATTTGAAATTTTACTAATAATTGCTAATGACTGTTTGGCTTATATGAAAATGTGTCAGGAGGACATGCTGTAAGTGGATGCTCATGTATGGCAGCAGGCATAAGACCATAACGGGTAGAGTGGTGTCACTTACAAGAGCCAAACAATATGAGGATAGCCTCACGGATAAGAAAACCAATTTCTGTAGTAAACAGAGTTGCAAATGCATACTGAATTTAATTATTAATGTTTCATCTGCACTGCATGATTGGTAAACAATATGAGTGAGATGGTAAAGGTTATGTCAGTAAGACATATGAAGGATATGTAACATCAAAAGGAATTGGGATGGCCAACCGAGGGACTGTCAACTCAGAGAAGGAGCCTCCATTCCTCATTAAAGAAGATAAATAACATCGGCAAAATGGATAAGTTTTCCATAAACCCTGAATGATATATATATATATATATATATAATTATTAGAGTTAATATGCAGAGCATGTTTTGATTTTATTTCCATCATGAAAGACTGCTTGAGGTATGATTAGGACCTTCATAGCTCACATCAGTAAGGAGTGCACGCCTTTTTGGTGCTGAGTTATGTTAGGGATGCCAATATTGACTACGCCTTAAGGGAATGGACGCATTCCTGGTGTTTCAAGGTTGGATAGCGGATGTTATGAAATATGTTTACAATTCTAGAGTAGCGATACTAATGAGCTCGCTATCCATTTTGTGTTGACAGATTATACATATGAAACTAAGTGTTGCACCTGAAAGAGAAAAGTGAAGAAAATAGTACTCAAGAAGACTGTATGAGCAGTGGTAACCCTTGCGTAGGGTGAGTGGGTATCATGAGGCCATGATAGCCTGCAGTTAAGAAAGTCATTTAAAGAATTCCTTAATGGAACCGCCGGCTTACATAAGAGAAGAAGTGCCACCCTTGTGTGGGTGAAGAATTGTTATGCGCATTGAGGGATTGTGATACCGTGAAAGGCTGATGCAAGCCTAAGGCAGAGTAGTGGAGCCTTGACCTGTAATGGTCGGTGGCGCAGTTACCTTCCATTGGTCGATGACCCAGACGTATGTGCTGGCTCGGCAATGGAGAGGGCCAACCAGGTATGGGACTGGTTGGGCACCACCAAATGCTTGGTAAACCCAGTCGGCGTGAAGGTGTACTGGTAGGGCATTAATTAATTGATGATTTGGAACAGCCTGCGTGCTGGCCAAACATCTTAGTCCGCAGGAGGATCCCAAGGCTTATAAAGTAAAAGCAGGACCCTGTGGACCAGAGAGAAAATGCACAGTACAGATAAGTATTCATTTTCATTCATTTCTTATTTGAAATAATGAAGGTTTCAAGCATAAAGCTGGTAACAGTGAGCTGATGCATTATTGTTTCTTTATTGGAAACCTTGGTCAGTGCAGGAAGTAAGGACCCTGAAAGAAATAAAAGTTGCTTGGTAAATCCAGAAAGTGGCTGGTTGTGCGAGATGGTTGATGATTTGGAGCAGCCTGCGTGCTGGCCAAACATGCGAGATTATTGATGATTTGGAACAGCCTGCGTGCTGGCCAGACATGCGAGATTGTTGATGATTTGGAGCAGCCTGCGTGCTGACCAGACATGCGATATTGTTGATGATTTGGAGCAGCCTGCGTGCTGGCCAAACATACAAGGTTATTTGATGTTGTGAAGCAGCCTGCGTGCTGGAAAAACATACAATACTGTTAGATGTTGAGGGGCAGCCTGCGCGCTGGCCAAACACCCAAATCCATAGGCGATTCCAAGGCTTGTAAAGCAAAGAAGGACCCTATGGAATAAAGTGAAGACATCTAGTGCAGATAAGTATTTGGTTATCTTGTAATTTTCTTGCTTATGAATATACATGTGTGTATGATTTGGTTATAATTTCCTATGAAAATAAACTAAACATGCGAATTAATTCAATGTTTGAGTGTAGGTATTGTTGGAAGCAATGACTATGGAAGCATCTTAAGGATGCATGTGGACATGTAACCACCCTAAAGAGCTCAGCATAAGCAGTAATGAAAGATGGGGCTAGTAGAACTGTGTGAATCCTAGCAGCTAAGAGTTAGACCAACCAAGTGGAGGAACTCCATGGTTGAGAGATCTGGAATAGACCATAGACACTACGTGTCATAGCCGAGAAGGGCAGGTCAAGCATTCACATGAAGTGAAAGAGGATAGGAGCATGAAAACCACAGTGGTGGTGTGGGTTCCAGAATGGAACAAGACTAAGAGGAGAAACTCTTACTGCTCTCCCTCCCTTTCCTTTTTTATTGATGCATTTATAAAATTAGAAAATTGTTGAATGCATGCATGACTGAAATTAAAAGTGTGTTTATTTGATTAAAGTGAATTGTGAATGCTAATTAATGAATCTCCTGTGAATGGATGAACATGAAGGAATTCATGTGTATGTTGGGCAAGCATAAAAAGTGTGGAAGCCTCATGAGTAAAGCATGGGCTATCCATGTCAACTGGGGATAAACCATTGACTGATTTTTAAATGTTTGGGTTATGCTTGGCCTAACGAGAATTGTAATGATGAATTTCACAGGTGGAAATTGAATCGATTGGTTGCCGCCGGTGCAGGCAAGTGTTGCTAGTGAAGCAAAGTGTGGTCAGTTGTTTCCATTGACCATGGCGGCAAACCAAGGGCTATCAGGATTGGCTGGAAGTCTTCTTCAAACAATTGCCAAGACCCAAGAAAATCTTGGAGAGATGCTCAAGATGCAAAAGCAGCAGAACGAGATGAACCACAAGGTCTTGCAGGACACTCTTCGTTTGCAGAAAGAGGTAAAAAGCATTGTGAAAGCAATCAGCAAAGGAGAGAAAAGTGGATCAATGAAGAAGCATTCATCCAATCATCCGATTAAGAAACGCTCCAGGTGGAAAGACTCAAAGGAAATTGAGCATGCAAATATGAAGCAACCAGTGAAGTGTTGGAAGTGTGGAGGGGATCATTGCCTCCGTAACTGCCCAACAAGAGAACCTCAAGGAGGTAGCAGCCATAAAGTTTTCAGACTTATGGATGAGCTGGAAGATCCGAATCAGCGGGAGCATCTCGTGAAGGTCAAAGGACTTGGTCCTGAAAGTTCAAAGTAAAGGATAGAATGCAGGGCAGATCTGCAAAGATTTTGAAGTTTTGGACATGTGTAAATTGTATATGTATGCCTAAGTCTTGGAACACCGAGGACGGTGTTGTTCTAAGGGGGAGGGGAATGTAATACCCCCAATTCGCCCTTAGGATATATTAGTCTTTAATGTAAATAAGTGTACATGTGATGTATGTTTTCCTAGCATGGAGCTCAAGGCCAAGGCCCCGCTAGTGAAAGCCGAATTTTATTTAAGGGCAAGTATTTGATATTTTGATACCATGTGCTCTTAAGCCATGGAAATTGTAATAGGATGTAAATTAAACATCAGGCAATATAAAATGTCCAAAGCTGGCTACGGAGGCAACGAATGAGAAGGGGCCACGTGTATCCACTAGGGAGTGGTGAGGGGGCTATGGGAGTGACCCATAGGTTTCCATTTGTCATTATGTGAACCCATTGACTTCCTTAGGTGACATTAATGCCAATTGTAAGGAAGTGGTTGAGATTTCAGCCCATGACTTTGATGGAGTATGGGCAGCCCTGAAATTCGTATGGGAAGGTATGGGCTATTTTGACTTGTCCCACAAGTCACTCTACATCTTGGGGGTTGCTCCATCCTTATCCCCATTCCATTGTGGAAGTATGGGACATCATTCTCCATCCAAAAACGAGCTCCCATGAATGAGAAAACCAGAAATCGCGACTTGAAGGAAACCCACGTTTTGGGAAGCCAAAAACGTCCTGATTTGGTATTGGATAGAGAAATCCAATGGGGGATCCATTGGTAGGAACCTTGGGGCGAATTTGGGAGCAATAGCTACCCCAAAAGCCATGGGAAAACCCAGTTTTTGCAGCTCAGAAAACGAGTGACGGATTTGGGTTATTTGCTGAACGAAGCTGTGAGAAATCCGATTGTGGATGTGTGAATAGAGGATGGGATTGCTGAGTCTAGCTTGAAGGGTATGTGGCTCTGGGATTAAGCTCAGTGGACTAGCATCCTCCTCCATCTCCTATTGCATGCTTGAGAAACCCAACCGTGTGTTGGCTTAGCATGGCTATCTGAGTGAAACCCTCTGACTGTGAGTGAGCCATCTAGTTCCTCCTTAGTGGATACACAGCCCAGCTCGGGGGTGATCTCTCAGCTGAAAGAATACAGGCTGGACAGAGATCTATGGTTGGGTGGAACGTTGCTCTCACGTAGCCAGTCGTTGGACATCATCTTCTCAAGATAAGTGTTCTGTGGATTATAAATTAATCCTTTTTGCATTCTGCAATACGTTAAATTGCCCATGTTTAATGAAATGAATTAATATAGAATCCATGCATGGCATACGAATGAGATTGGGTCTCTGTATGTTGAATCATTCCTTGCTGTGATTGATATGATTGCAATTACTGTCTGTTTGAGTGCTTGTTAGCATGTTCATTCCGCTGTGTTTATATTGAAACGAATCTGCATATAGAAGTTTTAAAATGTTAGTCATTTATGTGCAAAAATTATTGGGGGGAAATTTACAAAAGCCCGATATGTTGTTAACGTTTCCTTCCTTGTTGTTCTATGGGGAAGGGGACGTTACAATGCCGAAGAGGCCAAACTACAGAAAGAGAAGGAAGCATCCGAAGCTCTAACCAATGAAGAGAAAAGGCTAAAGGAGGAAGCGGAGAGGATCCAGAAAAAACTTTCGATAAGATGCGAAAGGAGCGTAAGGACAAGCTTCAACAAGAAGAACCTCTTAAGCTTCAGTAGGCAGAAACTCTTAGGTTTCAGGAAGAAAAAGCCCAGAGGCTTCGAGATCAAGAATTAGAGGAGACAAGATTACAGCAAGCTGCTAAAGAGCGGGAAGAAAGGGAGGCAGTTGAGAACCAGCTGAGGGTCGAAGAAGAAGAAAGATGGCTTAAAGCCGAAGAAGAGAATAAATCCAATGAAGATGCAAAAACTGGGGGTTCTAACACATAGGACATGGATATAGACTCATCCTAGACATCTCAGACCCCGCCCATGGAAGAGCACATCCCTGTAGAGAATCTGCCATTGATCCCTTTCACCCCATCAAAAGATCATATTGTGTCCCAGTGGGATAGATTTGTGTACAACAAGAATACGAAGTCTATTGTACTAAAGTCAGAGACAAGGTTAAAGAGACCTTTCGAGCCGGGCATCATCACCCAACGGGGAATTACTGTTATGCAAACCACGAATAACGCTTCTGTGGCTATGGCATCTGCTACTATAGCAACAGCTAAAGCAAGTGAAGATAATGTAATCGAAATGGTTAAGGAGTTTGAGTCAACCAAGAAAAGGGCTCGTATCCTGCAACACACTGTGGCTAATGAGCAGTCCTATAGGGAACTCATGGTGAAGAAATATGATCGCCTTTTATCTGATCATAAGGAGTTGTCAGATAAATATCATTACCTGGAGGAGGAAAAGGAACACCTGGAAGTCCAGATGATGGTACTTGAAGCAGAAAAGAATGATTCTGAAGCTAAAGTTGTTCAATTAGAAGAGGATAAACAGTTAATGGCTGAGTAGCTAGAACAGGAAAACAGCAGAGCAATGGACATGACTCCCTTTCACGAGCAATCATGTGACATGCTTAAGCAAATGAATGAGAAGCAAGAGCTGTTGACTGATGAGATTAACAGGCTAAATGCCATGGTGGACAAAATGAAGGAGATCAACTCTGAAGCTATTAGGCTAAGAAATAAGTATACACGGATAAAGACGGATATTTTAAGACAAATGGAGTGGAGAGAAGGGAAAGTGGATTTCCCCAAGCACCTCCCATTCAAATCTGTAGCTGATTTTAAGGAAGACGTAACCTTCATGGAATTTTGTAGGAACTGCAGTGCAAAATTGATCGTTGTGATCCAGGTAACGATGGGAAAATGCAATGGCCTCTATCAAAAGATTCAAGAAGTTCATGAAAGGTGCACAGTTGCATTTCCCCAGACTCTTGAAGAGTTTCCAAGTAAAGAACAGTGCATGTCCGATTTAAAAGATGAACTGAGCATTCAAATGGAATATGTGAAGAGAATTGATGTTGCCTTCAGTACACGCTCAGATGTTTCACGAAATCCACCAGACTGCAGTAGAAAAAATGCAAGACATTGAAGCAAAGCTTGGCAAGCATGTGACTTCTAAGAAAATCCTGCTCCCTACCCCTTCCAATGTTGTTATAAGAGACACAGGTCTCTGGTTCAATTATATAGCAGAAGAAGATAAGAAAGCAGCAGCAAAGGCGTCAGTCGACAAAGGCACACCATCTGTAGCAGAGGCACAAGTTCAGACAGAAGTGACCTCTAAGATGAAAGCTCCAGCTGAATCAGAGGCACCACCCAGCTAACATGGCAGCCATGATACACTGAGTTTTCCCTTTCTATTACAAAGTTGTGAAGTGTTTGGGACAATTGTCCTTTTTGTCTTTTGTAAAAAAGGGGCCACGAATTACTCTAATTTTTGTAAGAGATTTTTGAAGAGGAAAATTAAAAATTTTAGGGAGAAGACAGGTGGCAACCCTAGAGGCATTTTGTAAAGCTATATATAGCTGTTTAGAGAATAGTAGAGGGACTTTTGGCAGGTGAAAGACATTTTCTGTCTTGTATTTGAACTATTTTACTGCATGTATATGAAATTTGAATTTACCTAAAGAAAGCCTAGGAGACCACATTTTTGCCTGAAAGTTGTGTTAAATGTTTGTTGGATTGCTCTTGTATCATCTAAACACTACTGTGAGATCTTTCCTTACTATTATGAATTATTTCGGTGTGATGGATGATTCTCCTATTTTCTGTGCAAAGATTTCTATCTCAAATGAGTAATGGAATGTGTTGACTGAATTAAAGCTTTCTTTAATATCTTTTATATTCTCTTGTAGATGCATCTTTATGATTAAATAGCTATCTGTCTGATCTTTAGATGTTTCTTTCATTTTATTACTCATCTTTAAAGTTTTCTCCTTGCAAGGATAGATCATATTTGTTTACATTAGTTTAGATTAATTCTTCTCAATTAGCTACATTTAGTTTAGAGCACTTGCATATCATCTTTAAAATAAAATACATAAACGGTGGATTGGGCCACAACCAGTGCAAAGAATAAGAATCTTTAAATATTACGGTAGCTGGAACCGTTAAACAGACGGATTCCATACACCAAATGGTGAGCAATATAGTTGGTCTTTCTTACTGGGGAGAATCCCTTGCTGATTGATGCTACAATTTTCGAGGCATCAACAGGAAGCTAGTTGGAACTAGAGTGTGCTAAGCCTACAAAACACATAATTCAAAATTTTAGAATGAACCTTATGAGTAACTTTATTTATAATGGCCAAAATTATAGATCATGTCAAAAGATAATAACCTAAAGTTGTTCTTTGACTTCCCAACCTATCTTCTTCCTAAAACGCGTCCGTACTCGACACAAAAACTGCACTTATGAGGATTTAAACAGATATTATGCCATCGACACCTGAGGAATACAACCGTCAGATAATCAATGTGGAATTTGCGACGATTCAAATGAGCAGGGAGATCATCTAAGTAAGGTTCCAAAAAATCCTTCACAACGTGGAAATCATACAACATAGCCCATTGGAATGTAGCACCAGCATTTTTAAGGCCAAAAGGGATTTTGCGATATGCGAATGTACCCCATGGGTAGATGAAAGCAGTCTTATGTTGGTCAACATGATGGATCTCAATCTGATTATAGCCGGAAAATCCATCCATGAATGAAAAGATGACACTTCCGGCACAGTTGTTGATGATTTGGTCAATAAACAAGGTAGGGTAATTGTCCTTGGAACAAGCCTTATTTAAATCCCTGTAATCAACACAAACCCTAATGGTTCCCTATTTTTTGGTAAACAGGATGACATTAGAGACCCAATTTGTTAAGGGAACAGGATAAATGAACCCAACCTTCAACAACTTTTCTATATCTTCCTTAATAGCTGTACTTTTCCTAGTGTGCACAAGGTGGAGTTTTTTCCAGACAAGTTTGGCTTCAGGATATGTTTGAATCTCATGCATGACAATAGAAGGATCAATCTAGGGAATTTCCTCGTAGATCGCAAAGACGTCACATAATTGTTTAAATAAGGCCGTCAAAATGGTGACTTCTTCCGGAGAACAAGTTTAGCCTAGGTGAATATGTTCCACGACTCCAGGTTTTACCAAGATGTCGATCGGAAAGGTAGGCGTGATGTTTGCTAGGTTTCCCTCAGTTACCGTATCGTAAGTCAGAATACGATATTGAGGGTAATGAAAGACATCTGGTGAAACAATTGTTTCAATGGTGTTCTCTACCGAATCTAATGGTGGAAGGAAGGATGATCTACGGTGAAGGTCTTCCCATGGGGGTTCGTCCACACTAATAATATCCATGATTGACTCATCAGAATGAAAATTATGGAGTAGAGGATCAGGTAGGGATGGGATCCGATATAATGGCAGAGAACCTGAGGTATATGCCACTAAAGAGTGGGCATCTAGTAGATCAGGTGCTAATTGGATGGCCTCGTAAGTAGCTTTTGTAGGGCTAAGAGGAATCACATCTCCAATTGAATCCAAGTGATCAGGATCAGGCGCAATCCGTTGGTCATTCGGGTAATGAGATGAGGAAATCATGCTCACTATGGCAACATGGGCAGGGAGATGTGGTGTTGGAAAGAATCCCATGACGAATGAATATTTAAGGATTCCTACCCCCACACTCTCATATATCTATGTAGAGTGTCCCAAAATAGGGACATTGTCTGCGGGGTGAGTAGTGGTGTCAAGTGTACAAAAATATAATTGGTCGATAGTGACAATATTCCCTTGGTGGGGAAATTGCACAATGCAGATCAAGATAGATGACGCAACCACGGTAATGGCATAGAACCCGTTTCAACCAAGTAATAAGTTATAATCCAACGGGGCAGTGAAGAATTACATGTTAATGGAAACCATCTTACCATCCAACTCGATGGCCAAGTATTGCAACAACCCGTGGGGTTGAAAAACACATCCATCAAATGCTTTCAATGTGGTGGGGGAACAATTAAAATTGGGAGAGCCAATGGCTCTCCAACAGGATAATGACATAACCTAGGTAGAGGATCCTTCTTCTAGGACAGTACGATGGATGCTTTTACCAGAAACATTAGTAACAATTTGAAACGCGAGTTGGTGGGAAAACCTTGGCTTGAAATACTCTTGAACATGATGGTGTTGGAGGAATCTAGTTCTACAGATCCTATCGTGGATAATAGGGTCTTACGTTGATTGGGATAGTTTTGTAAGTCTTCTTTTGTCGACATAACACAAGGAGCTTGCACTAAATCCTCTACTATATTGTACTTTTGAGCAGCCCAAGCATTTGGATTGAAAATGGATTTTCTAATCGTGCTCTTGGGTGGACGCAATACTGAATCCGGTAAAGGTTTCTCTATGAAAAGAGGACCTTTAGATGAAGGAATGCTAGATGTAGATGCAGAGGATTTTTCAGTATTACCCTCGTTAGATTCCTTGTCAGAAGTAGATTCATATGTACATGATCGAGTAAATAAGTTGATTGTTTCACTCTGCATCATGAGAACATGAGCGGTTGTGAACGGTTCTCCGTGAGAAGGAGATGGTTGTTGTGCAACCATTTGTTGTTGTTGTTTGGGGAAGGGATCGGTTAAAAATGCGGGTGTGGGGTTTCCCTTAAGAACAATTTTCACTTCCTCCCAATGTGGGCATTCTTTGGTCAAGTGATCGTCACCACACAATAAACAAGGATATTTAACCTTCTGCTTTTGTTTGTTGTATTCAGGATTTTTTTTGGCTCCTGTTGGTTATAATATTTTTAAAATTTTCCTTTGTTCTTTTTTTTTCCACTGTATTTTTGAGGTGAAGCAGATTGAACTGAATTCAATTCTTCAATGTAAGAAGGGTTGGGTGAGTGATTGGTATTGTTTCCAACCTGGGGCAGGGGTGGAGTCAAACTATGATGGTTCTGTGATCCACCAGATTGTGTAGCCGGTTGGGTATGCACAGAACAAATGATGCCATCGGCATGAGATCTCGTAGGTGGTTTTGTTGGATCATATGTAGGGTGGGGGGAATCGGGAATGATATTGTATAAGGTGCCAGATTGGGCATAGACAAGGTCTAAATACTGAGCACGAGATATAGCTTGTTCTTTCGTAACATCCCCACCCATAGCTACGTATTTAGCTATGACGGGTAGTAGTAACTTCGTGAACCAATCGACAAGTAGTTGGTCCGGAATAGGATCTTTAATGAGACATATTTTTCTCCTCCACTCATGAATATGATCGAAAATATGAGTGGCAATAGTTTGATGCTAAGAAGTCAAAATATCCATGCCGATTGTGTAGCGGATTGGTAATTGAAAGTGAGTAAAAAAGGACATAGCTAAATATCAAAAATAAGCAAAGGAATGTGGTGGAAACTCAATGTGCCACTTTGCGGTAGTACCAGTAAGAGTTCGTTGAAATAACCTGAAACATATGGAATCATCTATTCCAGTAAGAGTAAGAGTTCGTTGAAATAATTGGATGAACACCACAAATGATATGTCGTCACTTGGTTTTTAGGGTCCTCACTAGGGTTTCCGTCAAAATTCAGAATTTTTTATGGTAACTTCACAGGAATCATTGGCCAGTTAATACCATGTTGAATGGGATCACTAGTCAAGTGCGATAGACCTGGTCGATCAAGTGCGTCCATAAATGGTAACTGTCGGTTCGGCTATGGATACTGGAAACACTAATAAGGCATTTGTGTACCAATAGGACCATGGATTGATTGGTCATAAGGTCCTCCCATAGGATCCATGCCACTTGCGGAAATTTTAAGGATAAAACCTACGACGTGCGCGATGGGCGGCGGCAGATTTTAGCTGAAAATTCCGTGACACAGGCAACAAAAAATAATCTTAACATCCGCCCAATGGCAGCCATTTTAGCCTTAACATTTGCGCCAGTGGGAGAAGTCTATGGTTGGACCAAGTTGTCAATATGGGATTTTCCACATACATGCAAATAATTTATAGCATTATAATGCATCTAATAGTTGTGTTTATAAACACATTTTGCAGAATTATAGTCACATCAAAGCAGCATTCCAGATAAGTGCAGTTGGAAAGTTCTGGTCTTGGTTGGGCCAAGAATATCAACATCGTGGATGATGCACAGGATCCCTATGAGCCTGAGACAGATGCCATGGGGGAAAACATACATGTTGAAAATGTTGAAACATAATCCAATGGGAGAAGAAATCGAGAGACTCCCTCAGATATTGCAGCCACCATGAGGAGCCTAAGGGTGGAGTTGCAAAGCTGTAGAGAAGATAACGAAACGATGATTAAATCTCGGGAAGAACAAAATCTGTTAAATGCAGCCATGTTGCAGAGTTTGACAGATATCCAAAGGCAAATAAACTCTGGGCATCAGACATCAAATCCAGAAAAGAGTGAGAGTAGTTCAAGGAGAAATTCCCGCAAGAGGTCCAATATCTCAAGAAGAGTTTCTAGAGACAGAACCTATACTCCAGAAATATCTTCTAGTGGATCATCTGACTCCGAAGAATCCATTGAGGGTTCAAGCTTTTCATCTCACAAGAATAAGAGGAAGAAGCATCACAAGAACAATTCACATGGAGAATTTAAGAAGGAAAAACCTCCTACATTCGATGGAGAGGTAAAGTCTGGTCAAGAAGCTGAAGCTTGGCTTCTTGGAATGAGAAAGTATTTCCAAGTCCAGGACTACTCTGGAAATATGAAGGCAAGGGTCGCCATCTTCAACTTGAATGGATGAGCATCTATATGGTGGGAACACATCAGGCAAGTGAAGAATATCAATGAAAGAAATATTGTGTGGAAGCAATTCAAGAAATACTTCAAGCAGAAGTACCTCTCTGATAGGTACTATGATGACAATATCAAAGAGTTCCATGAGCTAAGATTGGGACAATTGACCATGGAAGAGTATACAAACAAGTTCTTGGAGCTGCTGAGGTATGTCAGGTATATTCGAGATGACAAGGTGAAAATTCAGTGTTTTCTAAGTGGGCTACCTCAGTCATATAAAGATAGGATTGAATTTGATGAGCCCCGAACTCTAGAAGAGACAATAAGGAAGGCCAAGTACTGCGATGATCAAAACAAAAGCAAACCTAATTTCCATAAGGCATGGAAGGACAAGAAAAATGAGAAGTTTGACTAGAGGAAGAAAGGTTTCAAACCTCCTCATATTAGAAATCAGCAAAGGCATCCATCACAGGTTGTGACCAAGCCAACTAGAATGATGGGAGACAAGCCAAGAGATACAAAGGAGCCAAGAGAACCACTTCAATGTTGGGGTTGTGGAGGAGACCACATGCTTAGGAACTGTCCACATCAGAATGGGAATGCAAATCAAGTTCACAACATCCAAGGAGATGAAACTGTGGGCCAAGTGGTGAGGACAATCCCTAGAATCCATGCAGCACTAGACGACTGCCAGGAAGATCATCAGTCAACTGTGGTTGAAGTTGAAGGTAAGATTGTTGAGCAATTTGTTTCTATTTTGATTGATCCTGGATCTACTCACAGTTATGTCACTCCTAAAATTGTTGAGATTTGTGCTTTTAAGAAGTCAAAGCATAGTAAATCATGGTTAGTTCAACTAGCCACTGGAACCAAGAGAAAAGTTAGTGAAATTGTAGAGAAGTGTCCCTTAGAGATGGACGGGCTATTCACTTATGCAAATCTGAATGTTTTTCCACTGGGTTCCTATAATATTCTCATTGGAATGGATTGGTTAGAAGTGCATAGGGTTAAACTTGACTGCTACAATAAAAATTTTGAATGCATGGACGAAGACGGAAACCCAAGGGTTGTAAAAGGCATTCCAAAGGTGACTTCTGTTAGGCGGGTTTCAGCCATGAAGCTAAAGAAGTTATGTAGAAAGGGTTGTCAATTGTACGCAGCCCATGTTTTGGAGGCAACAAAGAATGAAACTCTTATGTTAGAGGACTATCATGTATTGCAGGAATTAAGGGATGTTTTTCCTGCTGAGATTCCTAGACTTCCTCCAAAGAGAGACATTGATTTTACAATTGAACTTGTGCCAAGAGCAGAACCAGTGTCCAAGACACCATACAGGATGAGTACACCGGAATTGCTAGAATTGAAAATGCAATTACAAGAGTTGTTGGAAAAGAAATATATCATGCCAAGTGTGTCCCCATGGGGAGCACCTGTTCTATTTGTGAAAAAGAAAGATGGAACACTCAGGTTATGTATTGACTACAAACAATTGAACAAGGTCACTGTGAAGAACAAATAGCCATTGCCTCGAATTGATGATCATTTTGATCAAATGAGAGGAGCAAGAATATTTTCAAAGATTGACTTAAGGTCAGGTTACCATCAGGTAAGAATCAAAGAGGAAGATATCCATAAGACAGCCTTTAGAACAAGGTATGGACACTATGAGTTCGTGGTGGTACCATTTGGTCTCACAAATGCACCGGCTACATTCATGTGTCTCATGAATAGTGTTTTTAGCAAGTATTTGGACAAGTTTGTTCTTGTTTTTTCTGGATGACATTCTCATCTATTCTAAGAAGGAAGAAGAGCATGAAGACAATTTGAGAATGACATTGCAATTGCTAAGGGAGCATAAGTTGTATGCAAAGCTAAGAAAATGTGACTTTTATAAAGATAAAATTCATTATTTGGGTCACATTATCTCAGATGATGGAATATCGATGGACCCTGAGAAGATTGAAGCCATTATGAATTGGCTAACTCCAAGGAATGTGACAGATGTGAGATCTTTTATGGGCCTTGCTGGTTACTACAGGAGGTTTATTGAAGGATTCTCCAAAGTTGCAAACCCAATCACTTCTTTGCAAAAGAAGGGGATAAAGTTTGAATGGTCACCAAGATGTGAGGAAAATTTCCAACAGTTGAAGAATCTTCTTACGAGTGCACCAATTTTGAAAATTGCAGATCCAGAAAAAGACTTTGTGGTATGTACCGATGCATGCAATCAAGGACTTGGAGGAGTCCTTATGCAAGACAACCACGTGGTATGCTATGAGTCGAGAAATTTGAAGGAGCACAAGAAAAACTATGCTACTCATAATTTAGAACTTGCAGCCATAGTACATGCTTTAAAGATGTGGAGGCATTACTTAATGGGCAGGAAATTTGAGTTAAGGACAGACCATTGTGGTCTGAAATACTTGTTTGATCAGCCAACTTTAAATGCTAGGAAAGCTAGATGGTTGGAATTTTTATGTGAATTTGATTTTGAGATCAAACACATAAAAGGGAAAGAAAATAAGGTAGCAAATGCACTCAGCAGGAAAGTACATGAAATGCATGTGGCAGCGCTTACTACTTGCCAACCAGATTTGAGACAGCAGATTGTTAACCATATTGTTGAGGATGAAGTGTATGTGCAATTAAAGGACAAATTGTAGCAGCAAGACCTTGAAAAGAAGTATGAAGGATACCATTTGGAAGAAGACGGACTTCTTACTCATAAGAATAGAGTCTATATTCCAAATGTGGCAGATTTGAGGAGGATTGTTATGGATGAAATCCATAAAGCTCCATACTCCAGTCACCCAGGATATCAGAAAACAATTGCTACAGCAAGGAAATATTATTTCTGGCCAGGGATGAAGAAGGACATCGCTGAATACATTTCTAGGTGCATGAAATGTCAGCAGGTGAAGGTTGAACACAACACCCAGCAGGTTTATTGCATCCATTTCCAATTCCAGAATGGAAGTGGGAAGTAATTTCCATGGATTTTATTACAGGTTTGCCGATAAAGGTGAGACAACATGATTCCATCATGGTGGAGGTGGACAAGTTAACAAAGGAAGCACATTTTATACCGGTTAAGTCCACACATAAAGCCGATGCCATTGCAAATTTTTTCATGAAGGAAATTTTCAGATTACATGGATTGCCTAAGGCAATAATTTCTGACAGAGATACCAAGTTCACTTCCAATTTTTGGAAAAGTCTCTTTGCATATTTGGGTACACAGTTGAACTTTAGTACCGCATACCATCCTCAAATAGATGGGCAAATAGAAAGAGTAAATCGGGTGCTTGAAGACATGCTTCGCATGTATGTTATGGACAAACCATCCAAGTGGGAAGATTATCTACACTTGGTAGAGTTTGCATATAACAATGGGAAACAAGCATCATTGGGAATAATTCCATATGAGGCTTTGGACGGCAGAAGGTGTAGGACACCAGTGACTTGGGATAATCCAGTGAACAGAATTGTACTTGGGCTGGAATTACTTGAGGAAATGGAACAAGAGATTGCAAAGATCGGGTAGAATTTAAAAACATCCCAAGATAGACAGAAAAGCTATGCAAATAAGCTTAGAGTGCATCAGGAATTCAATGTTGGGGATCATGTGTATCTTAGAGTGAGACCAAGGAAGAGTTCCTTGAAGCTTGGGGTTTGTGCCAAGCTATCACCTAGATATTGTGGGCCATTTAAAGTGCTTGAAATAATAGGGCCATTTGCATATAGACTTGCATTTCCTGCTAGCACTAGAGCTCATAATGTTTTTCATGTCTCTTTGCTTAAGAAATATGTACATGATCCTAACCATGTGATTAATTGGGGTGTGATCCAGGTGGAACCCGAGGGAGAGTTCCAAACCGATCCATTGCGCATCCTAGACAAGAGGGTAACATTGCTCCGAAATCGAGCCATCGGACAGGTAAAGGTGCAATGGAAGCACTACGGTCCTGATGAGGCTACATGGGAGCTGTAGGATGCCATGAGAGTGGCATATCCATTTTTTTTCAATTTTGATGAGCACTGAGGACAGTGCTAATGTAAGGGGGAGGGGAATGTAATATCCCGATTTTGACCCTATTGCATTAAAATTGTAAATGATGTAAATATCGTTATTAAATCATGGTGAGGAGCTCAAGTCCAAGGCCCCGCCATTGATTTATCATTTTATATATCAGCAATTAAAATAGATGCATATGGTTCTTGTGTTGGGCATGCATAATGTAAATTAATACATCATGTAAATATGAATTTTAATGAAATACCCACAAATAGCTATGCAATGCAACAAAGAGATGGGGGCATGATTTCACAAGGAATAGGGAGGGAAATTATTCAAACCCTTGAGCCAATGGTGCTAACCCATGTGTCAATGAGAAAACCCATAAACCCTCAACTACCCATTTTGGCTTATGCACCCAATCATTAAATTCTTCCAAGAGTTGGTTGAGGCAGTTAATGCCTTGGGAGTGGAGAGGTATGGCAGCCAATTTCATGTATGAGCAAGCCATCAATCTAGAAAATCGTATTTTTGCTTCATGAGCAAGAAAACACCTACGAATTGCCTTCCCAAGCCATTATGAACCCATGGACTTTGCTCTCTCACGCAGTCTGAGCTAGCCGAGTCTTTCCCTTCATGTTTTTCATCCTTTTTCTGCATTTTTCCATGGCTGGGAACTCGTTTTTGGTTAGCACAGTGGCTGGGAGAAGAGAACCACGAATTGGGGGTTTGATGGAGGTCGTTTTTGCTCTTGGGTTGTCCATAAACGTTTTCTGAAAACGAACTTTTCCTTCCCAGGGTTTATTCCCCATTTTCCATTTCGTTTATGCTTACCCACGTTTTTCTGAAGCTCGGGGAAACCCCATCTTTGGGCATCTCACTGTATAAACGTTTCTTCATGCCCAGCACTTATAATTTTTTTGTTATGTGCATCCATCCCTGTTTTGATTTGAACTTGTGAGCAAGAAATTTGGAGTGGTAGTGGACAGAATTGGCTTGATAAACCTAGTGGGGAAAATAACCTCTCAAGAAGATCAAGAGGGCTGGTTACTCTTCTATGCACACCTTGGACACTCTAGATTGGAAGGTATGGCCTGAGCGACTGTGTATTGGTGAAGGGAATACTTTCTTGAGTGGGGTGTGTAGGTATTGTGGGTGCCAAGTTAGATAGTTCTTGTAGAGGTATCCATGGCTCTGTGCTTGAGCTCACTATCTTATCACTTCTTCCTTTCCATTTCCTAGTAGCCTGATAAACCCAACTACATATTGGCTTGGCTCATTTTGGTGTATGTTTGGCTATGTGTGAGTCTGTTGTTCCCTGGTTCCTTGTAGAAATCGTGCCCAGCTCGGGGGGTGGCAGTTGTATCAAGGGATTGATCAGCACAACTGGCCTATGGTTGGGTGGAACGTTGTAGATGCATAGTTGGTTGCTCAGGGACTACTTTGTTTTAAGATAAGTACTCTCATGTGCTAATTCTGTATTGTTTTAATTGATGAATGACATGAATATCTTGAATGTATGATGGATGTGTAATAGGATTTAATTCTACTGTGTTTTCAAATATTTATGCATTTGCACATGTCCATCTTCATTTTATATGAATATTTGTTTACTAAGTATGGGGCTAGATGTCCAAATTTAGAGTGATGTTCTCTCCCATGCTGGTATGATGGGAGGGGACTTGAAAAATTACCTAATGACCATGTATTCCGAGTCAAATCTGGACGAACCGGTATTATCGATGAAATAAATCAGAATGGACCGATTCGACTAAGAATGATACAAGGGAATGTTTTTTCCAAAGTTATCAAGGGTGCAAAATTAAAACATTATAAAAGTATAACACGGGCACGATGCCGGCTGAATGACCATTTCACCATTTGGTCAATCGCCATGTCCTAGGATTGTAAACCAGTTAATATCATAACCAAGCTTAATTACATTAGTCAAGATGAAGTTACTTATAAAAAAAATAACTTGAACTAAAAGAAAAAAAATGTATAAAAAGGCTCTCAAGTTTGAATGGTGCACAAAAATTAAGTGCCTCGCAATGATAGTAGATCAAAATATAGAGCATTGGAGTACTCACTAATGGAGAAGGGACCACAAACATATTCCTACTTCCGACCGATGAATGGAAGGAACCCAATATCGACCAAAATAACATTCAAGAATCAGTCGAACAACTCATAATGTGCATTGGCATGATCGAACCCGAAGAAGGTCACACGAAGACAGTCGACCAAAGAATGACCAGGAAGGATCATTGCACGTGCAAATAATATCTCTAGAACAAAACCTGCAATTAATACATTCACCTACCCATATTGAATGCACAATGGACGCTCAAGCTAAACATACAGACTTTGAACAAGACTGGGAACACTTTTGCAAAGAAATCGAGCAACTTCACCTAACACCATTTCGACCATCTTTAGCTATCTGACCCCTATACCTAATATTGTGCATATAATGGGCCCAAAGAGAACCACAACTAAAACAAGATCAATGCAACTTGTTGAGAATGATTTACCTGAAGTATAAGACAGTTCGACCTCGCCCTTGAAAGCTCGCCTGCTCAAAATCCACAAAGCAAAAACTAATGAACACCAATGGATCCGCTAATGGAAAGAACTGTGTAATTGGGGCATACAAAATGATAAATGGATTGAAGTTTCTAATAAATTTTCTATCACAAAAATGTAACACTATTTGCAAGCTCCGTTGCTAGATCATTTCAATAGCCTGAAAGACTTAATTGCGCCATTTATAGTCAATCAGTACCATAATGGAAAGTTATGGTTGGACCAACCTGTCGAGATCAATGTCAAGATAATAGGAAGGGTCAGAGGGATTTCAACCACAGGACATTAAGTATCAGTCCAGGTCAATCCTCAACTTGTTGAAGAATTCACAGGGATGCCATAGGGAAAAAACTCCAAAGGACTAGTTATTAGCAAAATCCAGTACAATAACTTTAAGTTTGCCTCCATCATCTTTTCAATCTATCTAACCAGCATGGGTCAACCATCCGACATCCAACTAGATATGTTGGAATTTGTAAAAGTAGTCGCAACAAAAGAAAAAATATTTAACTAGGCAAATTATTTAGAAGGGTTAGTCCAGTCGACCTACGAAAAGTGTCAAGAAACTAGGCAAAGATTCGATCCCACTCTTTACTAATATGGATGGCGATGTACAAAATGACACCCTTCGGTGACACTTCCTTCATTGTAGAATACCTGGCACCAATGCATAAGTTTTGAGTCTTCCAGCCTCGCAGATGCAGCAAGGGCCCTACACCGGCCAAAATGTGGCTTGAAAAACTAGTTTCAAGTCATTAAAACAACATATTCTAGGCATCGAGTTCTACAGCAAGTTCGAAATTTTACCACCGACTATCCACATTCAACTGGAACTTGACTACACTAAATTTTGGTACATGGAAGGAACTACAGGTAATGCAACTGAGTTATATTATTACGTTGTTGTTCAAGTTATTTTTGTTGGAATATTCTGACCATCATTTATGTATTTGCATGCATGCATCCAGTCATAAGTATGGTAGTATCCCCAACACCTAGATCTCATATTCATCCCCCTGGAGCCTGTTTTTAGCCCTTAGTAGCCCTCCTACCTACCTAGTGCGCCTTTTTTTCCTCACCTAGATGACAAATGTTCCCTACTACACCTACTTAGATTCCAACAGTCAGTTCCAACATTGATTGCCCATTTCATGCATTTATTCCTCAGTTTAACTGCCTGTAGCTTCCAGTTTTCTATATTGAAGTGCCACTTGACCTACTGATAACCTCATGTGCCCACCTTGGAGTCTCCTTCCCTAGATTAGTTCCACATGCATCAGCTAGACTCAGTTAGACTCATTTGACTGATATTTGACTATTTGTGACTACTACCATTATTTGGGTGATGTCTCCAATGCTATCCAAGCCACACATTGAGGAGAATTCGAATGAACTTAGGTGTATTAGAATTCATTTAATCTCATTAAGTATTGTATTCAGATTAGAGTTCCAGCTTACAACTGATGTATGATTATACTGCATATTTTACCATTTTTTATTTAAT
This sequence comes from Larix kaempferi, assembly GCA_027924585.1. Lineage (NCBI taxonomy): Eukaryota > Viridiplantae > Streptophyta > Pinopsida > Pinales > Pinaceae > Larix > Larix kaempferi. The sequence goes on from BSBM01000877.1 coordinate 15,012,774, forward strand.
GTGTGAATACTGATTCAATTCTTCTTCTTCTTCTCTGCAATTCATGAGTGATATTTGTGAGGTTTGTTCAAGCTGAGTGATCTACCCTGTAGAATATCACAATTTTCACATATATTAGTGCTCAATCAAATATAGTCTACTCAATTCCTGAGTCGACGCTCACAGTAACAAATCAGTTAGAAGAACCTCTAACTGATGGAGAAAAAGAAGAAAACTATGAGGTTGGGATGTATCTTCAAATATCCAGGACTCTAGAGGAAGAAGAAAATACTCTCGCTATCATCCCCATACCTAAGAAGAAAAGCTATAAAAATAGACTAAGGAAATGGAAATCGACAATCCAACAGGAGAAACTACGGACGATGATATACTCGATGAAAAACAGTCTAAACCGAACATAACTAAATAGAAGCTTGATGTTGTAACAAAAAATATTTTTAATAAGTAGTAGTTATTCAAATAAAAAGGATCATCCAAATGAAAAATGATAATGAATTCCCCAACTAAAGACGACCTCCAAGAACTCCATGAGGAGGCTGAGCAAATCATTCGAGATGCAACTGCACATCGCGTCACATTCGATGAGAAGATCGAATACATTCTTTCCCATTGAGGTGCTCTAGTACAAGTGAAATCGACCTCAGTGAAGAAACAAACAAATTGTATGCAAACACAAGTTGAATACCTTGTTCATGTCCCTGACAACTCACCTCCATTATCTCCAAATTTTATTGGGGAGGTTGCCCCGTTACGACCCAACTATATGCAAGACCCTTATTTCCATAAAAAAATTTCCAATCTACCTAACCTTTTTCCTAACTGGAAAACCATTGTTACCACAAACACTATTCAAGAAGCTATGGAGTTCCCTGATATCCCTATACTCCCTCCACCTGGAGTGGTCTTGACTGAAAAATCCATGATCCCATCTTTGAATCCTCCGCCACTCCCCACTTATACCACTCGATATGAATGAATAGACAGTCCAGAGCCACTTCAGTCACTCGTTACCCATGATTCAACGATAGAACAAATTACTCGGGAAATTTAAGTGATATTCCTGAGTCATTTATTCCTACATCGACTATTCGTAGTAAGACGACAGACAATAAACTGACCACTCCAGCTGAGTCAAGTCCGCACCCTGAATCGACCACCCATCTAGAGTCGATCGTTCCTCGTTACTCGATCATTCCACCATAATCGACTGTTACCCCCAAGTTGATTTTCCATATTGATTTGACCACTTCACTCGAGTCCCCTACTCAACTGGGATCAACTATACCACCATCATCTTCTATACCGACAACTACTAGTACAATAACTCCAGCCAATGGTTCCTAGAAAAAGAAGAATAAAAAGAATCATAGGAAGTCGTCTAAAGTAAACTAAATCTCACGAAGGACCCCTAAGAAGCACCAGTTACATTTGATCCTGTAATACAAAAGTATCATGAGTTAGATACTCTTGGATTTCATCAACCAGGACAACAACTCACCTCCAACAAGAATAAGCACACTAGCCCTACCAGGGGCGGCCTACCAACACCGCATAGGGGACCCTGAACTACCAAACCTAGCTTCGCACGGGATAACCCATGAGGACCTACACCCACCAGTCCCACCGCAACTACAGAACACATACCTGTTAGGTGCTCATCACACGCTTATATATGTTAATATACCTTCCAAGGATAGAAATCATTTTTTTAAAGAAAAAAACCGCATTTTATATTCATTAATAATAGTAAACATTATTTTGTTGCTCATGCACAAGTTACAACATTAATATCTCGCCACCTTATACAACTTGTTTCCAATACTTATATTTCAAAAAACATCCACTATCCAGAAGTAATAAACCACCAGTAGTATACAAGAATGACTCATCATTTTAGTAAACAAAAAACTAAAAGAGAAAAGTGCCCTCTCCCAAAATATATTTCCCCCATCTCTGCCTCCAATAAATACATGGAAGATTTGTCTTGTTGATCTCCATCCCAGTAACCTTGCAAAAAAAATCCAAAATTGTTCTTATCCTACAACATTCAATAACAGATTTCAAGAAAAAAAAAACGAGGTCATCCACAAACATAAGATGAGTGAGTGTCTCTCTTCCATTGAATGTCAATATCGAGAGTCTTCTTCTGTAGTGCTCATAATTCAACAACCTGCTAAGTCCTTCTATGATCAAGAGAAACATATAAGGAGAGAGGAGTCATCCTTGCCTAAGTCCCCAAGAGGATTTAAAGAAATATGATATCAACCCATTGATGAGAACAAAAAAGGATGGGGAGGTCACACACCCCATTATCCAATTATTCAAGTTCAACCTGAACTCAATGTGTAAAAGGACCAACCTAAGAAATAGCTAGAATTCCTTGTCATAATTGGAGAGATCAAGTTTTAATGCTGCCACTTTCAGATTTTGAATTTTGATAGAGTGGATGCCTTCCTGTGCCTATCCCACCGCTTCATGAATGAGTCTACCCTTTAAAAAACTAAACTGTTCCTTTGACATACACTTCGAGAGATAGGAATTAATACACATCACTAAGACCTTATCCGTGATCTTACAAACCCCATTGTAAAGGGTGATAAATATGAAGTCCGATAAAGTTACAAGATTATCCTTTTTGGATATCAAAGCAAAAAAGGTCGCATTAATAGAAACCGGAATAGTCCTAGAAAGTCTCACCTCCTCCACCACTTTTAATAAGTCTTCACCCATCAGGTCAAACAATTCCAGGAATAATTCTGGTGGCCAACCATTAGGTCCCTGAATTTTGTCTCTACAGAATTCCTTTACAGCACTTGAAATTTCCTCTCGGGTAACCTCCCTATAAAGCAAATCAATCTCCTTCGGCCTCAACATTCTAGTAAATTTATCTATGACCTACAACATTCCTAGCATATCCGGATGAACTTGTTCAGAGTACAAAGAATTAAAATAGTTGATCGCCTCCTCTGCCAGATTATTGAACCCCTTGACAGTGTTACCCACCGAATCTTGAATATCCCAAATGGTGTTGAATTTCCTTCGATGAGCAGCCATATTTTGAAAAAAAAATAGTATTCTTGTCACCAACCTCTAACCAAAATGCCCTGCTCTTCAATCTCCATTCCTCCTCCTTTTCCTCTAAAATTTTATGTTTCTCATTTTCCAAATGGAAAATTTCCTCCTGCCTATCCACCACAGAGAAGATTACCAGGTCTGAAAGGTATAAACCTTCCAGCATTTTCTCTACCTCCACCAGCCTACCTTCATAGGATCTCTATCTTTCCAAATTCCATTCCAAAACCTTCCCCTTTAATATCCTAATATTATCAGCAAGCTGAAACAAGGCTCTTGCCTCACCCTCCCGAAAGTGGAGATAATTTTACTCAATTAAATTGCACAAGCTATGAATTTTCAACAAACCAAAATTATACTTAAAAGGTCACTCATATTATCCCTCAAGGAACCAATCTCAAGACATATTGGGAAATGAATCAGAAAATAAAAAAGGACCTACCCATGATCTAAAAAGATCCAAATATTCAAATAAATTGGTGTGGATAAAAAACCTATCCAACCTCTTGGAAATATTGTGAATGCATATGCGTTTGTTATTCCATGTTGGCTTGATCTCCACCTCATTGACATCGATAGAGTCATATTTCTCGAACATGTCCCTCAATTTAGAAGCTAAAGGGTCTTCACGTGCCAAATCACCCCATCACTCATCCATCCACAGGGTCACATGTGGTGACCCGCTAACAGATTAATTACCTTGTAGCATCCCTGCTCCAAAAGTGAATGCCAAAAATTTGGCTTGTCATCATAAGGCCCGTAGATATTGAGGAATAGGAAACTCTTCTCCAACTCCAAACTGTATGCCTCCACTCCCAAAACCGATTGCCTCGCAAAGGAATTAACCACTCACAGATTCCGAGAGAAACCAAAAATAAAACCTACCTTCATATCTCCCAAAAGCATAAACAACAAAAAACACATATTAGGAAACATCTTCTCCAAGCGAGATAATACCTCTAGACCCACCGACACTATTTCTTGCATAAATAAGATATTTAGTTTCTCTACCTCCAGTAGTCTCTTGAGGGATAGCAATTTGGCACGCCCTACCATGCCTCTAACATTGATAGATAAAATATTCATTATGAACCTCCCTCCTTGGGTTTACCTGCTCTAAGTACCCCTAAAAGTTTTAACTGCCTACCCTGAGAAATATCCCAATTTGCTTTCGCCTTCACCTGAAACATATGTGATTTATGACCTCCTTTTCCATGAATGGAACCCATAGGTTCCTCTAAGCCGATACCACCGGTTGATTCAGTCCCTTTCACACAAGAATGAAGAAAATATGGACCCCTGTTGTTTCCTATGGATAAACCACCACTTTCACTCGAAAGAGATTTTAGGCATATTATGGAGGGAACGTTGTTCTCCAATCCTACCACCATGTACGCTACTAAGAACTAAATATGTGGAGTTACTTTATCAAAAACCACATTTATTTTATCTTCAAAAATAAAAATTCACCACCCTGGTCATATATTCCACACATGCCTTACCTCTTCCCAAGGCCCCGATGTCCTATCCATATTCTTTCCACTTTGCTGTCAAATCTCCACTACCCTCTCCAGTAGGCTACAAGATAGATCAAATACTTTTAATAAGCTGTTGAACTTAAAGATTTTCCCCTCCTCCACAGTCGGCTCGATGGGTAGGATTTCATCATAGACGATCTCTATCAAAGGTTTGTACCAAACGACCGTCGTGCAAGTGGACTTTGACACATTTTCCCCTATTCTCAAGTACTGTGAGTTACTTTCTCCCCCCCCCCCCATAGTGCCTCTTTCCTCTTCCAAATTTTCTTTCTGAAAATCAAATTGCAGTTTGTCACCACATGACCATAGAGATGGAATATAGCACATCTGAAAGGAACATTGAGATAGTCAAGGCATTTCGTAAATATATTATATCCTTCTACAAGGTCTATGGACTCAAAGAGCCCCTGACTTACATCCACCTCCACCAGAATCCTTGCTACATAACTACGCCGAGTATTAAAAGGTCTGCATCCACCGCTACAAATTTCCCTATAGCATCCCCGATAGATTTGAATCCCTCTTGTGAGCAGAACTCTAATGACGGGTAAGGTATTTTAACCTAAATGGGAATAAGGCCAAAGAATCCTTTTGGGGGTCAAATAATGGGTTCCATTGTTTTAATTCCAAGGGGAATTTACCATTAAACCACACTGTGTGGAGTATAGCTTCAAAATATGCGTGTGTCTTAAATTCAAAGATGATCCATCCCCTCGAAAGCCCTAGCACCTCAGGTACATCCTTCACCACTAGACTCCAAGACTCAACAACCCATCTCTACACCTCATCCTTAGAAAATATCCACCCATAAAACTTCCCTATCAACACCTTGGAAGAGAATTTTGGAATATCCATCACCTGAATATCCCTTCCCAACACCAACTCTTTACTAGAACATTTAGTGATAAGAACCTTCATCTTTCATCGTCTCGCAGACGTGGGTTTCATGTTTACAGGTTGGTCTTCCAATCCAATAGACAAAGCTTCAATATCCTCCCTCTACAGGAGGCTCCCAATAAATCCACAACCTTTTGGATCCTCCAAAGGAGATGGAACATTGAAAATGCCTAATCCTGTACCACCCCCATCCCTCATCATTCTTCAATGTGGGTGAAGTTGTGAGCGTACCAAGTCCCTAGCTGCAAATCCAATATCCTGTACCATGAAGCTGGAAAAATAAGGTAGGTGAAATGGTTTGTAATAGGAAACAAGTCAAATTAAGGATTGTCGGTTGGAGTGACGAACAAAGAACTTCTTGCAGTACAACTAAATCTGAGATGCATGTCTCAATTGACTCATAACATGGATGTTGACCAATACATTTCAGATCCATGATAGTAAAGACTGATTGAACATAATCATGGATACTAGACACAATCGTAGATCCATGATGAGATGATAATACAACCACGACCAATACAAAAGTGGATCTGTGTAATATAACTCAAAAAATATCCATCGGAACCTGGGTAAGATACATGAGTTAACCCAGGGTATTTAAGCCGAACCCACAATGATATGAATCTAACCATGTGATTACAATGTCTTGAAGTCGAACATGGTAGAAACCACTTGATTACTGGTCATTGATGTATACCGTTAACAAGCGCGAAGGATATCATAGTACATACCACTGAATGCAAATCAATGATCTGAGGTTGAACACTCAGTGGAATATTTCAATCAAAAGTCAATGATGTGAACTTACTATTGAAAGCGAGGTAGCTTGCCATTAAGGCATGCAGGAACAATGTACTTGAGTAGTTTCTAGTTTTAATCCTCGGATGATGTGTTGAAGTCGACAAGGATAAACCGATCGAAGGATGTCCATGATGTTTCCCCCATCATCGACACGAAACAAGATCAAATATTTTTGGAGTATATCAGACAGTAGAGTGACACTTGAGACTCAATCAGGGATGATCGACGTGATAGAAGGTATAATGACTGCAGATATTGACTCAATGAATAGACCTATCTTGAACATGGGAATGGCATGACTTGGCAGCAATGACATGACGAGAATGACACCAAATCCTAATGAAACTAATCATGGAATCATTCTTTGAATGACTCAAAGGAGTGGAACAACTCATGGAATGGGTGGGACTCGATGACAAGCAAATTATCCAAGTATTTGAATGCATATGCAAATGAGTACCGTGTTCAAGAGTGCCTAAGTACTGCCATAATTACAATGAAACACACAATATTTCCTTATCCCCATCATGATTGATGAGTACCTCTTTTGTTATTTAACGAGCTTGAGGAGGGTAACAGATGCTCAATATAGCCGATCCTTCGGATGAGTCCGATATCATACATTTTATGAACCTAATATAGGAGATGTTCGTCACTGAAAGGGCCCTTCAATGTCATATTTTAACGAGTCCAGAGAAGGAAAACTTGACGTCCTTTCATATTTAGAGAGTCTGAAAAGAACTAAAGAGGACTCCAAATGGTTCTTTTTTGTAACAGTTAGTCTCCTCATTTGAAAAGGGATAAAAAAACATGAGAGAGAACTCTTCTAGTCATGATCAACCAAAGTGCTCATTTTTCGCAAATAGTCCTCCTGGTCCGAAAAAGGGGTAAATTATCACCAGAAAGACTACCTGTCAAATACTTTTTCAAGCGTGAAAGAATCGAGTTCACTTGCTAATATTTTCATATTTAGGGAGTCTCAAAAGAGCTTAAAGAGGAACTTTGAGGGGTTCCTTTTTCGTGTGAATTTTACGAGCCCGAAAAAGTGAAAAAATGTAACTCGGTAGCTTATTCTCATAGTTTTACGAGCATGAGAAAGAACAAAAAGTGAGCTCGATGTCGTTAATACTTGATTTTAACGAGTGTCATGATAGCATAAAAAATGCTAGAAGACTCATTCACACTTGATAAAAAGTATGAAACGTCAATGATGGTCGCCAATAAAGTTAGAACACCACTTTAATTCATCTACGAACTCCAAAAACTAATACAGAATTGACAATAAGGTGTTAAGACGTAAAAAAGTTACCAACTATAGTAAAAAACCGATAAAAGAAATATTTAAAAAGGAATATTCCATTTCTGTTATACTAAAAGTCAAATAGTAAAGAAATATTTACCAATTATTTGCTACCATGTTGGAATAGTGAAAACACCTCTTTGGATCCCGTTTTTCAAACTTCGATTGCAGAAGCTATGGTCAGTTGTTTCATGCCTCCTCAGTCACAGGAAGGCCTCAACCTTTCTCTTTACCTTTTCAGTGGATTGATTTTTTATTGAATTATCATTTTTTGGGTTTTTGGACTCAAAAAGAAGGGGATTGTGCACGCCCTGGGTGACGTACTTTCCCCTTGCAAGAAGTGCGTCGAGAATGGTATGATGCACTTCATCCACGGTGAAAGTGCATCGTCAATGGACTTTCCCAAAAAGCGGGGTGCAATGGCGTAGATACACAATCAAAATTAATAATTGGGGCCAAAAAGACCCAAACCAAAGCCATGAAAGGGATCTAATATTCATTTATTTGTTGTTTGTGCAGGTTTAAACCAATGCCATGGTCCAATGGAAGGAAATAGAGAATGAACTCAAAGATGCCCAAGCGGAAAATGACCCACACTCAATGAACGCTTTGCAAGGTTGCGAAATCTCAAAATTCTTTCATTTGCAGTGCATGAGCGCCCAAGTACAGTTTGTAGATTAACTAAGCAGGTTATGGGATCCAGATCAACAGCATTTCCGAGTAGGTTCCCACATCCTCACCTTGGATGTGGAATATATTTATTTGCTAACGGGGTTGTCCAGGTGGGGAGCCCTAGTTTCACTATCCAGGCCATAGGGTAGTGATCAGTCGATAGAGAGCTTGGTAGCATAGTTTTGTACACCAGGGACACAGATACTTGCTGGGAAAATTCCCATCAAGAACATACAAGATCAACCCTTAAGGATTGTGCTCTTTACCATAGAGCAGGTGGTGGGAAGTAGGGCTGCTCATCAAGCCACCAAGGCCCACATGATATATTCCATCAAGTGTATGGAACCAACGGTTTTCAACTGGTGTGAGGGACTCCTCACAAATCTAAAGGATCAACTCACCAAGTGCCGCAAGGGTGAATTGAAGCGGTTTGGATATGGATCCATCATGGTCTCATCCTTGCTAGAACGAGTTCCACTGCTCCGACCACAGGTAGAGTTGGATGATCTTGATCCATGAGATATTTGTATGGTTCGATGGTTGGAGGTCATGGACCGCCATGGAGGCAGAGGACCTATCATTGGTTATGGTCCCACTTTCTTTAGGTGGATCCGCGGGTAGCTCCTCATGATTGAGGACTATTTGTATGCAGGTACTAACTATAGGGGAGACCCAAACTTAGCTCTTCCTGAGGGGGAGCAATGGGAAGACCTTGGTAATTAAAAAACTTATGTTGTTTTTGTTAGTCACAGAGACGTTCTAGGGCTACTTTTAGAACTGTTCCTGGGCATCAATAAAATTTACTGTGTTCTTTTGCTTGATCAAAATCACATTCACCATAAGATAATACAGATATCCAATCTTGGAAAAATATGGGCAGTATTTCAATATGCCAGTGACTAGAATTTAAATGTTGATATAAATGGAATGGCACAACACAAAGGTACTTCAGAGAGAGTAAATCTTCGTTTTATGTTTGAGAACAACGTACTAAGCCTAAGGGGGGAATTCAGTAGTTTTGACAAAAATGTTCACATAATTAAACCTAAATAATATGAGGATATTATTTCCAGATAACTCAACATGAACACTTCATGTCCTAACCATCTTAGAAGCAATAATTCAAGCTTACAACACTCACATTAAAATAAGAATTAGATTCATAAATCATGAACAATATGACAGAGATGAATTAACAGGAGAAAGAATACTAACTGGACACATCAAAGTTTTGAATCCATAAGACCCCAAGATCGGTAAAAATGATATTCTTCTTTATATATTGATCAGACTGCAAAATATCAGAAGTAATACTTATTACAAAAAGAGTCGACCATTGGCTACTGCCTATTCTACTATATATAGCCTTCACAAGCTTTACAAAATAAGTTGTTACAAAGAGTTTGTTACATCCCAACGGATTATGCAATTCTGTTTGTACTTTTCAACAAAGTCTGTTACAAAAAAAAATCATACTGGCTAATACTAGCTAATATATGACTGCAACGGGGGACTATTTTGCTAGTGAGGCAATACGTCTTACTAGACGAAAAACCCTCGCTAATCCGAGGCAGACTCGTATTATCAGTGCTCATTTATTTTTTAGGGATGTTATGAGCTTGATAACCGTCGAACAATTTTGGCGCCATGGAGATGCCGATGCATCCTCTTCATTTCTATGTGTGGCTAAATGAAACCTTCATCATCTATCCCTTCTACCCCATCCAAGCCCTTTTCTCTCGACCCTTTCTCTTGACGGGGTGAAAGTTCATCAACGTCACCGATGTTGATGTATATGTAACTTCATAATGTATTTCATATATGTATATTGTACGCCTATAGATATGGTATATTCCTCTATACGAAAGTGTCGTCATTTGTATTGACAAGTGTCGTAAGTTTCGTAACTTATACAAGTGGGTTATTAGACCACCAAGTGTGGGGTCGGCCCTGAGAGAGGAATATTTTATGGTTTTGAGAGAGATGTACCAACGATGAAGAAGGAAATACACAAAAAAAATTGGAGAGTGTGTGGGAGGAGTTCCCAGTGCAATCTTCGCAAAGTAATACATCAATGATTGATTTGGAGGGTGATGAGGTCAAAGCACATCCATGTGAAAACTGTATTTTGAGTAAGCCCTTTATTGCATCGTCCGCTAGGACAAATAGTAAATCGGTACATCAACTTTGGCATGGTTTTAGTAAAATGCTTGAATCAGTTGATATTAGAACCTTCAAAGCCTTCTCCTGGTTGAGTGACAACCATCAAATGTAACTTGTCATTGCCTATTTTTAGATGTAACATATCATTACCTATTTTAAATAATTCAATGTGTTTTCTGTTTTTTTCGGTGATGTTGCTATTTTTGTCTGAATCGAACATATTATTAGTTCGGTGTGATGCTTTTATTAAATCATTTGAATCTGTGAAATTTTGGGTGATTTTTGTATTAATCTTTGGAAATCAACATCTTCATTTACAGTTTCATGTTTGTGATCATTAAATTCATGAACGAAGTGTTGCTGTTGTTGTTATATATATAGTCACGATTCTTGTATGCAGTCCAGATATCACCGCAAAAGAAACTATTGGTCCTGGGAGTAGAGGGATTTCTCTTTCGAGTTGGTATGTTATCCAACATTGAAGATTCTTCCAAACAACCTCATTTTGTCCATAATTTCTATCATTATTATGCACGTATGTTCAACTCCGATATTATCAGTGTTACCAGAGAACATTTCAACGTTTCTCTGTGGTTTTCCTCGCTTGACAACATGGAAATTAAAAAATTCCTTGGTATATTTGAATGGTTGAAGAGTGAAGACTTTGTATTTATTTGGGGTCGAGAGAAATGTAAACTTAGTACTATTATAATTATCCAATGTCTACATACTATAATGTTGGTGAAGTACCGAACATATACAAAAAGTCGTTCAAGGATGTACTTATCCAAGGAAAACTACTTGAAAATGCCAACTAGTTGGACATTCAACGGTTCACAAGAGAGAGAAATAACTATAAAAATAATGTTGTGTTCTCTGTTGAATTATCTTGGGCCTCGTTCAAAAATGGGGCGTTGGTTAAAGACATTCAATTTCAAATGACCGTCATATTATACCAAAAATTTAATTTAGTGATTTGTATATTTTTGACAACTTCTACATTTAAATGATGTAATTTTTATTGCACAATTCTCGTATTATTTATAATCGTACCATGTATCTGGTAATGTATTTAAAAAATTGTTGAACATGGAAGCAATATACTTATAAACATTGAACCATAATATTTTATTGACTGGGTTGTGTGTATGTTTTTTTTGTTTGCAGATAGTACTAGAAGATTTGTTTCTAGTAAACCATTGATTATTTTCGATTTCAATGGAGTTTTGTTACACAAATTTCATAAAAAAAAGAAATTCGGATTTCCACGAGCATCGGATATCAAATCAACAACAAAGTACTATTTTATACATCCAGGATTAAGGGAATGTTTTGAAAAATGCTTTAGTATATTTGAAGTTGGGGTATGGACATCTACACAACAACAAAAACGGTTACGAGTTTTTGCCAAAATTATTACAAAGAACATGATTGAAAAGGGAACAATTTAGAGTAATTTTAACACAAGAATATTGTTCTTGCATAGCCAGAGAGGGTTATCAGGTGATGGAAATGCTTACGTATTTTGCAAGCCTTTAAATAAAATTTGGGACATTTTGGTCCATGGTTGGGATGCTACAAAAACAGTGATTGTAGATGACTCGAAAGAAAAACATGTTTGTAACGAGGAAGGGAACTGTATTATAACAAAAACTTATACTTGCCAAGATGTCAATGACACATTCTTGTTAGATCGATTATGCCTTTGCTTGCTGCACCTGAATGGCGCAAGTGATGTGAGGCCAATTGTGAATAAAATGAAAATGAAAGTATTTTGTTAAATAATACACTTATGGTTTTTTGTACTAGTATGTTAAATAAAGTTTGGGACATTTTGATCCATGGTCGGGATGCTACAAATACAATTATTGTAGATGACTCGAAAGAAAAAACATGTTTGTAACGAGGAAGGGAACTGTATTATAAAAAAAACTTATACTTTCCAAGGTGTCAATGACACATTGCCAATTGTGAATAAAATGAAAATGAAAGTATTTTGTTAAATAATACACTTATGGTTTTTTGTACTGGTATGTTAAATAAAGTTTGGGACATTTTGATCCATGGTTGGGAAGCTACAAATACATTGATTGTAGATGACTCGAAAGAAAAACATGTTTGTAACGAGGATGGGAACTGTATTATAACAAAAACTTATACTTGCCAAGATGTTAATGACACATTCTTGTTAGATCGATTATGGCCTTGCTTGCTGCACCTGAATGGCGTGAGTGATGAGAGGCCAATTGTGAATAAAATGAAAATGAAAGTATTTTGTTAAATAATACACTTATGGTTTTTGGTACTAGTATGTTCAATTTCACTATGATTATAATTATTGTAAAGTGTCAAGTTTGGTTTTCGAAAATGCTAAATCAGAGTTTGAAAGTGGTAAAATTTGTTTTAAAATTTCAAGATTAAGTATTGGAAGTGTCAAAAGTAGCCTTCCAAAAGGGAAAAATCAGGTTCTAAACATTTTTTATATGAAGTATGTACATAGCATGTTTATTATTTTAATAAAAAAATTCCATTTGGCTGCGTGATGAGAAATGCGCTGAAGAGGAGGTACAGACATTAACCGAGGATTGTGAGGGGGGGATCCATAATGTTCAATTGCTAAGAAGAAGGAGATCGAGGCTTTCACTTTCAAGGAACAATTACAGCTTGAGCATGCAAAGTATCAAGATGTTGATGATATTTTGGTTGTATTTTCCAAGTGGCAATCTGCCATTGGCAAATTGCATGAATGGGGGGGAAACCATAGAAGGAGAGAACTGGAGACACTTTGTACTTGGATACTTGTAATGTTTTACAATCTTTAAAGAATTTCAGTTGTTTTCTCGTTTACTTTCTTTTGTTATGTGTATCAAGTTTCCTTGATTCATTTTGGTTTTTCATGCATACATCTAATAACTCTATTTTGTATTGTTAAATCATAAAACATATAAATCTGTGTGCTTAATTTATCATTCATATGATTTATATGCAGGTTATGCATCAGTCAATTTCTTACTGTATTCATATTGTTTCATGTTCTGCAATTACATAACAATCATTATCATCATAAGTTAATTTTTTAATTAGCTTATCATTGACAGGACAGTCACATTCCTTTTAATCTTTTGAATAAAATAACACGTGAATCTTTACTCTTGAAAATATGCATCAACTATACTCAGCCATATTTATTCAAAATTGAAGGGCTCAATACAAAACGAGTATCTCTTCACGAGTTCCAACCCTTACTAAATTTCCAAGCATTGTCTTTTATACATTGTAAAACCTCTAATCCTTTGAATAAAATAACACAGGAATATTTACTTTTGAAAATATGCATCAACTCTGCTTGGCCATCTTTATTCAAAATTGAAGGGCTCAATACAAAACGAGTATCTCTTCACGGGTTCCAACACTTACTACATCGCCAAAATTTGTTGTTTATACATTGTAAAACCTCTCGAGGTAAAACCCTAACTGATTCATAACTAAAAATAGAAAATTATAAACTAACTATTACATTCCATTTCAGTCAAAATTTATACAATTTCCAAAATTTCTCAGAATATAACATTTGATGTCTTTCTATTGGTTGTAGTTGCTGGCAGGGCTTCTTTCTCGAACAGTAGTCTTCAAGTGTGCAAGGTGTACTTCATTTTCTCATATCTCTCCACTGTCTTCCATTTCTCTGTAGAAGGTACCTCATAACAAGTCATCTCCTTGACCAGAACTTTCATCTCTATGTGCTCTGCAATGGAAGTTGGAGGAATCTTTTCACCTATCATGGCCAGCTGGTTTAGAATTTCAAAATCATCTGAGAGTTTCTCCAGAAGAATTTTCCCTGTTAGAACGAGTCAAACCTTCAAATCTCTCATGGTTCCTCCTGATGTTAAATAGTAAATCCTTATAATTGTTCTGGGAAATTAACTCATTATTTTCATCCCAAAAAGAAGGCAGTCTCTTTTGTATTAGCTTTTCAAATCCCTTTTTGAAGGCTTCAACCTGTTTCTTCATTTGTTTTTCTCTAGCCTAGACATTCTCAATGTGAGAATGTTTTCCAAGGACTTTCCTAGCCCAAATTATGATTGTTACCCTTTTTTTGATAGCCATTGCTTTCAGATCATCTTCTGTCAGAGTATTTAAGAAACTTATGGTCTTCTGGGTCGTATCTTTTGGTTTCTTATCTAAAACTTCTCTCATTGTTGTACACCTTTGTAAGCTATCATTTTCTATGGCTTCCTTTGTCTTCATAAAATTTAAATAAGGCCTAAATTTTGCAGCTTCATTGATGATTGAATCCAAAATCGAATCCTTTGCACCTTACAATGTTAGTTGTCTTATCACTTGACTTATGAACCTCTGATTTCTGCCTGCCAATTCTTTATTGTTATTTGTCAACTCTTTTATTTCATTTTCTTTTTTTCTGATTTTCCTCTTCTAGTCTTTGTTTTTCTTTTTTTAGTTCTTTGATCTCCACCTCTTTCAAGCAAACTTGGGACATAACTTGAATTATATCATCTGTGCTTGCTTCTTTGTTGCCTTGATCTGTTCCTTGCTTCTCTTATGCTATATTTGCCAACTTGGCCTTTAGATCTTCAATCTTAGTCTTAAGACTCAATCTATCTTTCTCTCAACTTACCTCTTTTTCCTCAAACTTGAGAAATTTAGCTCTACAGTCATCCAATTCTTGAAATAAAGTTTATTTTTCTTGTTCTAACACAATTAGTTCAGAGGCTTGAATTAACTGAGTTGTTGGAATTTTAAGCTTTTTCTTAAGTAATTGGATAGTGTTTTCTTTCTCAGCTAAAATATTTTTACTTGCCTCCCCTCTATTTGGTTCATCATTGCTCTCCACCAAGTCATCTTGCAATCTTTTTATTTGCTACTGATGAGCTTTGTTCTCTATTTTCTCTTGCCTCAACTGGATTTCCATCCGGTTCACTGTATTCTATAGTTTTGCCACTTTTAAAGTAGCTTTCATCAAATCAGTATAAATCACCTCTCCATTCTATCTATGTAGTTGAATTTTATCAGGGACTAGTATCTTCTACAAATTCAATTTCATTTATGTGACCTTATCATCAGACGATACAGCCAAATTCAAAGTATTTTTGGTTGGATCTCTGCTGGTCATCAAATTAATTTCCAAATCAACAACATTCCTGACTTTTGGAAACAACTTATGCATTGCTTCTGCTTCTATTTGTTTGTCTTGCCCATATTTTACATATATTTCATCTCTTGATTGAAATTTGCTAGAATCACCTGCAGCTCTTGCCTCGTCAAATTTTTATTCATGTACTTGAATTTCTGGCCCTTGATATTTTTCTTTCTTCTTTCCCTTTTCTTTGTCAAATACAACTACTTCATCTTGTTGGCTTGATTTTAATCTTTTGGCTTCTCTTTCTTACTCCATCTGCATGTCAGTACTTTCATAAAAACTTCTTTTACTTGTTGCTTCAATCTTTCCTAGGGTAGGTACCAACTCAGCTGAAATTTTATCCAAGGTAGAAGGATTAGTGTGTGAACTTCTTGAAACTTTTGTCTCTGATTCATATTGTAGTAAATTTGTCATCTTCACCAATCCTTCAACCTCTTGGTGATCAAAGGCTCTATTTATGTTATGTTTCCTTATGTCAGAAATAACATGACAAGGATCATAATTAATAGTTGTCGCTTTCCTAAAACTGAGTGCTTCTAAATGTTTTTCTACAAAATGGAGATCATTCTTGTTCTTGGTGATAAAAGGACCAGTTTTTAAAGGGAACTTTATATCTGAAGTTTTCCTAAAAGCTAGAAAATGGTCATTTTCTACTGTCAATATCTGTCTGATAAAAGCCAAAGCAAAAACTCTCCAAGTCAAAAAGGATGGTAGAATATAGGGCTCCTTAAGAAATCCATAAATTCTGATTAATGTATGTTGCTTCAGTAAAAACCAGTCTCCAATTGCTTTTTCTGGGCTTAATTGCATCGAGGTCTTCATCTCTGATAATACTCTAGGAAAATTTTCTCCAAACATCAATTTTTATACTTATCATAAAATAAAATTCATAAAATTAAACATATTGTCTTCCACTGTTTCTGAAAACACTGATTGTGGGAGATGTAAATCTTTTTCACTAAAAAACATGAGCATTTTCATCAGGTGTGTCTGGAATCTGAAATGTCTGGAAGTGTGGAAATTCACTAACTGAGAGTGGATGTTCCCAGCCAAGAATTCATGAAATTTAAGGCAGGGTACTTGACTGTAATCCATTTCTGGTTTACCAACACAATCTAAAAAAAAAACTTAACTGGACCTCTATGACCATGGAATCATCATCAAACCCTAAAAACTGTGAAATGAGTGACAAAACTAAATGTGAATTTTCATCAAAGAAATTAATGTCAAGTGGAGAGGGGGTGTTATCAATGGCAAGGTTAGGTTTCAGACAACTGGTCATGAAGGTTTGTTTGGTCTCAGTGGATGACTCTCTGTACTGGCTAACTAGGGCTTCTTCGGCAAAATATTCTTGGTCGTGGGAGGAAAACAGGGGTACTACTAGAGCTTTCCTAACGGTAGATGCATTTACAGGGAAAATAATTTCCGTTCTTGATGAATTCATAATGACACTTTCACTCTAAGAATAATTTACTGCACACCATGAAACGAATTCCGGAAACCCTAAATCTTGTTCTGGACAGAAATGGATAAAACGAGACTTATAAACATTGTGCACATCCAAATTATGTTTATATAAACCCTCCAATTTGCTTTTGATTTCTGAAACTGAGAATTTAACCATTATGGGGTCACAAATGTCACTATCTCTGTCCTCTATGGTTTCTTCTATCCTCATAGTTTCAACGTTATGAGGGACTGTTTCACTACTTCCTTCCATTATGTAAACAATTCTCGTTACTTTCACGAGTTTCAGAGGACCTACCTGGCACGGACAAGTTGAAAAAACTATGCTCTGTCGCTTTCCAGCAACATGGACATGTTCCAATCCTCCGTCGTTCAAAAGACAAAAGTCAACTTTTGACGTGCCCTTGTCTTTTATACACCCCCGAAGGTGGTTTTGCAATGCGGGAGGGTGGTTTTCCTTACCGCTTTCTCTGATTGCGAAATGATGTGGAGACGACACACGTACAGCGGTATAGTATTCCGCAACCGCTCCGACCTCCATTTCGTCGTGCATGTTGGCGGAGCGAAAATATTATGGGTCATCGATCTAACCACCCCTTTATCGAATAGCCGTTGATCTTGGTGTGCCTTTAAGACTGCCTGACTTGACTTTTCGGTGCACTTTATCTTCATTATCCTCCTCGCTTCTTCCATAGCGAAACATTTCCCCTGTCTTCGATCTATCCATTTCCCCGCCAACAATCGTCGATCATTTCTATCCTTTAGTGTCACCCTTTAATTTTTCGGGGGATTTCGATTCCACTATTCATCTCTTATTTTCCGGTGAAACTCATCTTCCACCGTCGATCTTCTCCAATGCAATTGTGACCATTGATTATTTCGCATGACTTCCAAAGCACTTCGCTCGATTCTTTAGTTCCTTTTTGGTATAGGCAATGGTCATATGAACCATTTTTTTCAGGACTTGGGGCTATTCTCACTATTTTTACATTATATCAAGACTTATTTTTATCAATCTTTTTCCCATTCAAAATTGAAAAATAGTGTGTCAACAGGTTTCACAAAACTCATTGAATTCGTTTGAGGTAAACTCTCCTCCATTATTTGACCTTAAACATTTGATTTTCATATTTGTATCATTTTCAATCATTTCTTAAAAAAAATTAAACTTCTCAAAAGATTTTGATTCCTCTTTGACGAATTTTACCCAAATTATAACATATAAACATATAAACAATATTTATCCCGACTTCCAACTTCCGACAAGAAGGATCGGTCGCCCCTTCGTTTAGTAGATAGTTGTGAACACCAATATCCAACAATTCAGCTGTATCCAGAATGGTGAACACAAGAAGGATCGACCGACACTTCTTGTAGTATAGAACTATTATGAAAATAATACTGGGAAGAAGAAGGGTCGGCTGCTCCTTCATTTATGAGGGAATTGTGAAAATATTCAACATACGAAGGCTAGGCCGTCAATTCATGTATAAGCAGAATGGTCAAAACTGGAAAAATACTAAGCACAAGAAAGGTCAGCCGACCCTTCGTTTAGTAGATAATTGTGAACACCATTATCCATCAATTCACCTGTATCCAGAATGGTGAACACAAGAAGGATCAGACGGCACTTCTTGTAGTCTAGAACTAGTATGAAAATAATACTGGGGAAAAGAAGGGTCGACCGCCCCTTCATTTATGAGGGCATTGTGCAAATATTCAACATGAAAGATAGGATGTCAATTCATGTATATCCTGAATGGTGAAGACTGGAAAAATACTAAGCACAAGAAGGGTCGGGTGACCCCTCATTTAAAAGAGAAACAAAAAAATATTTAATCTACAAAGGTTGGGACGACAATTCTTGACTATCGACTTCTGCAGTAAATGGTAGGGATCGGGACATTGGCTAAGTTATAACATGTAAACAATATTTTTCCCTACTTCCTACTTCCGACAAGAAGGATCAGTTGCCCCTTCGTTTAGTAGATAATTGTGAACACCAATATCCAGAAATTCACTTGTATCCAAAATGGTGAACACAAGAAGGATCGAACCACCCTTCTTGCAATCTAGAACTGTTATGAAAATAATAGTGGGCAGAAGAAGGGTCGGCCGCCCCTTCATTCATTTATCTCAGGCCTCATTCAAAAATGGGGCGTTGGTTAATGACATTCAACTTCAAATGATCGTCGTATTATACAAACAACAATTCATTTAGTGATTTGTATATTTTTGACAACTTCAAATGGCCGTCATATTTATCATATTGGATCAGCGCAAAAACCAATTTCAAAAGTGGCAATATCAAAAGAAAAAGTATGCTTTTGGAACCTGGATTTGGCACTTTTGGAAACGGATTTGGCAGTTTCGAAACCAGTTTGGGGACTTTTGGAACCGAATTTGGCATTTTTGGAACCGGTTTTGGCACTTTTGGAATCGGTTTTGTGACTTTTGGAACCTGGATTTGGCACTTTTGGAACCCGTTTTGGCACTTTTGGAACCGAATTTGGCACTTTTGGAACCTGGATTTGGCACTTTTAGAACCAGATTTTGCTTGAATTTGGAGTTTAGAAATATTGTTTTTGACCCGTCTTCAAAGTGACTTGGACTAGAATATGTCCAAGTTTAATGAAATTGGCATTATTTCCCCTCTTTGGCAATAAATTGCCATACGGATTTTGCTTCCAGTGCATATCCGAAGGTATGAAGCTCCTTTATTCCCCACCCACCTTCTTCCTTGGGTTTTTCTATAGAATTCCAGGAGGACCAATGGATCCCTTTGTCCAAGTTCCCTTTCCATAAAAACCTGAAACATAGTTTCCTTAGAGAATTTAGAACTACTTTGGGAATTCTTACTATAATCATCTAGTAAACTAGGATAGCATTTAAAACTCCTTGTATAAGCATTACTTTCCCTCTTCTAGATAAAAACGTCTTGCACCAAAAGTTAATATGCCTTTCCACTTTCGCTAGTATCCAGTTCCAGTCTGAGTTGCAATAATTATCAGGTGTCAAGTAGAATCCCAGATACTTAAATCCCTCGCACCTCCATCGGAAAAATAGCCTGGAAAGTATGCAATTGGTCCACCTCCAATTCGTTGTAATAGCATGTCGATTTGTCAAGGTTAATGACCATACCTGTAGCTGAGCTAAAAATCCAAAGCATATCTTTAACAGCTTTGTCCTCTTCTACTGAGTTTCCCAAAAAGAGAAATGCATCGTCCACGAAGAATATGTGGGTAACCTTGACCTCTCCAAAATTGATGCCCGATATCATTTTGCTACCCAATGCCTCATTCAACATTCTACTAAGACCATCCATGACTAAAAGGAAGAGAAACGAGGACAAGGGACACCCCTAGCGTAAACCTCTTGACAGAGTAAAAAAATTTGAAGCCGCTCCATTAATTAGCAAAGAAAAATTGACAGTTGAGATGCATGACTATATCTAGTTTACAAATGATAAAGGGAAACCTGTTTGAATCAGCACCAGCCTGATAAACATCCAACATGTTCTATCATAGACTTTAGATAAGTCGATCTTCAGCACCTTTGTTGGGAAATTCCTCCTCTTAATCGAGTGAAGGCACTCCTGGGTGCTTCCAACCGCTTCATGAATACTTCGATCTGCAAGGAAACCAAACTGCTCCGGAGTAATATGGCTAGCCAGATAAGGTTTTAGTCTTTCTTCTATGACCTTAGATATTAGCTTATATAATGAGTTACACAGGGAAATGGGACGAAAATCCCCAAAATAATTTGGAGAGTCCACCTTAGGAATGAGAACAATAAAATCAGAATTAAAGCAATAATGCATCTTACCTGTAACTCTGGAGTGCTCAACAACTCTTAGAATATATTCTCCCAGGATATCGAAGAAAGCTTGGAAGAAGTACGATGTCCAGCCATCCGGACCTGGACTCCTTTCTTTGTTGGATTTCTTAAGTACTAGTTGTAATTCCTCCATCGAAACTGGTGCACTTAGTTTGAGAGAGTCTTCCTCTTTGATCCAATGAGAGAAATTTGACACTAAATGAATGATATCCGGAAGATTATTCAAATATGGATCTGTGTAAATCTCTTTAAAAAACCTAACTCCTTCACTGGCCAAATTCCCAAAACCTCTTATCGTCTCTCCTGAGCCTTTAGACAATTCCCAAATAGTATTAACCCTCTTTTTGTAGCTCACCACCTTATGGAAATAGGAATTGTTCTCGTCCCCCAAAGTTAACCATACAGCTTTGCTTTTCATCCTTGTTCTGCATTTCTCTCCTTTAGAATGGCATTTTTTCTTTCCTCCAAATTCGCAAGAGCCTGAATCTCTGTAGAGTTCAAAAGACCAAGGCATTCTTCATAAATTTTGTTGATCTGAAATTCTGTCTGCTTGATTCTCGAATCCCTGCTATCACGTTGATTTGCCTCCCACTCCACCGAGAGAGCTTTCATTGATTTTGAGAACTGCAGATCACAAGAAAGGTTTAGAGAGGCTTCAAAGTGTTTCCAGTTGGCCCTTATCAAAATGTTATACCTTCAGACGAAAGCCAATGAGGGTTAAACTTAAACGGAGCCCCCGGTTTAGGCTCCCCTTTTTCAAATTGACAGATAATCGGCAAGTGATCGGATCAACCTCTAGTAACTCTCCAAGAGCGAGCCCTCTCAACTTTCCTTAAGAAGTCCCCTGCACACAGGAATCTGTCAATTCTTTTAGAAATAGAAGCCAGGCCAGACCTTGTGTTGAACCATGTAGGTTTCCTCTCGATAGGTTCAAGGTCAATATTATCCTCCTCCTTAAGATGGTTAACGAAAAAGTTTTGTAATGGGTTGTTGACACAACTCTTCTCGACAGGTGTTCACACTGTCGTCAACAAATACCAACAGCCCTTACACACTGGCCCGGAAAGGAGTTACCCTTCCAGCAACGTCTGCGAAGCAGACGAGGTCTCATCCGAAGTGGATAAGGGTGCTACAGGAACCAAGCTTCCGCAGTTGCGAAGAAGATATGTGCACATTAACCAGAGATTACACTAATTGCCATAGTATATTTAACCAATCATTCGCATATATATATCTTAAAGCATATTCAACAGCATATTCATATTAACCAACAACATGTATCAACATAAATCAGCAGAAGATATTTAAATAACCCATCATCGCATAACAACAGAATTCATAACCGAACATCTTCATTCATTAACATCTGCGGAACAAACCTCGCAGAGAATAGTCAAGTCATTCCTTATCGCAGATACAACAGAATCCAAAAGATTACTTAAGTCTCCTAAACTTCGATGCCCTTAGGCTTACAATCTTGCTCTATTTATATGTTTATCTCTTATTACAATTTGGTCCACATGACCAACTCAACTAATCTAACAATTCTTATATTTCCCCAAAACGTGGCGAAAGGTCTTTTTTCCGCGTAATGATCCTTTCGCACCTGTCGGCTTCTGCACTTCCAGCGGATCTGCCCCAAATTTCATCCCTGCTGAGTGTCATATTGAGATCCCCTGCTATAATGAATGGCAGATCTTGGAGAAAAGAATTCCCAAAGAAACTATTCCAGAAAGGGATTTTCCTATTTTATGGCCCGTACACATTAAAAATATTAAAATCCAGAGCAAGAGCTTTGCTAGAGAAGGAGGTTTCCAGGCCGGAGCTCAAAGCAAAGATATTAATAAGTCTCAAGTTATCTTTCCAACCCATAAGCAAACCTCCTGACAAGCCTTTCCCATTAGCCCAAACGAACTCCCATCCCTTCAACAAGACCTTTAACCGGTCGACCAATCCTGCCCCATCACACATAGTTTCCTAAAGAACAATAACATCTAGACAATTTACCTCTACTACTCTAGCTAGCGCCAGCTGTTTTGGGTTGCTAGCTAACCCTCTACAATTGAAGGAGAGGAGTTTCATAAGGTCACTAGAGTCGATGGATTTTCTCTAAGCACCCTAGGTGTAGCAAGACCCGTAACCCTCAAAAACAGAATATTTTATTCTTTACCAATCTCCCTGAAAATTTTCTTGTTTGCCAGACACTTAGGATCTGGGGAAAAGGACCCTAGCCCAACAGTAGTCACAAATGAATCAGAGCCAATCACCCCTTTCGACCGCAAAGCATACGGATTAGAAGCGTCCCAAATGGCCCTAGGGATACCCAGAGCTGAAAGGGAGGGCGTTCGACCAGACGAACGGTTTCTGATAAACTTTTTGTGTTTTCTAAGGGACATGCCAGATCTCGGACTGGAAAAACCACAATTAGCTACTGGACTGAAAAGAAACGGATCCTTTAATAGCTTATCATCTTTAAAATGCAACAGAGATAAAGGTTTAAGGGATTCCATTTTACCTTTTGCACTGGCAAGTGCGACCTTGGACACTACCTCAAGTAACTCCTCCCATCGTCCGTCCTGTGAATCAACCAGAGCATTTGGGCCAAGAAGAGACTCTCCCAACAGTTCCACTGAACGATCGTCTTCAAACAGAGCTATCGAGCCAAGAAGGGACTCGTTCATCGATTCCACTATGCCATCAGAGAGCCGAGAGTATAAACATCCCTGGTTGGGCTTCGCATCAAAAAAGTTCAAAACAAGAGACCCTTCAACCCTACTGATGCTTCCAAACTTCTTGGCTGATGAGGTTGCCTTCCAAACTGGTTCGGAAGCTAAAATTCCCTTTAAACCTCTTCCCTAACTTGAAAGATTCAAAAGAGGCCCCAAGCAAGAACCTTCCTTCCTAGAGCCAAATAGATTGTCCCTCTTTGAGACCAAAGGATCTTCAGACCCTCGGTGAAGAGGGGACACCCTTTCATTCAAGCCTTTCGTGGCTTCTTCCTGAGAATTTCCAACAGTATCTCGAGGTTCCTTTTTGTTCCAGACTTTTTTTTGAAAAGTGAGAGCACAATCCTTAATAATGTGTCCACACCGAAAGGGTAAGTTCACATAGTCTAGGGGTTGGTTGATCCTTAGATATCCCAGTTCAATCTCTATAACCTCTGGGAGCCCTATGGCTATATCCACTGCTACAAGAACCTTAGCCACAGTCCTATAAACCTGAAACTTATAGGATTGCTCTACTAGGACCGTCTTCCCGATTTGGTTTCCCACCGTCGTAAGGATTGAGTCATTCCAGAGTTCCAAAGGGAGGCCTGAAATTTTTACCCAAACTAAGGCTCTGTTATTGACCTCCCTCCTAGGATCAAAATAGGAGTTCCATAGTTTAAGGTTGAGGTAAGTTCTCCCCCATAGCCAAACCCCCCGTATACCCTTCACCGCATCCTCATCCCTTCTTAGTTTGAATCCTATCCACCCTCGAGTCAGGATAAGAAAACTCGGGGATATAATCAAGAACAAGACACCAGTTAACCTCCAGCCAGTGCCGCAGAGAATCCTCATTAACCCTAATCCCGTAGAACCTGCCAATTAATGTTTTTCCTGCATACTCCATAATAGAATCCACACTTAAGTCCTCCCCCACCGTTAACTTGACACCATTCCTCCTCTTAATGACTTTCTTTCGTTTCTTGGTTCCTTCTATCCCGGACCTATCCACCAGACCTCTGATTCAAACAGGGGAGGCCTCTGAAGCAGGAAAATGTCCCTCGGTCGAGAGAGAAAAAGAAGAGGTTACTTCGGTTGACTTGCTCCAGTCCTCTCCTTGTTCAAAGAGGAGTTAAGGTTCACCCCATTCCCATAACATAACATTGAAGTCGTCCTTCCCTAGGAGAGGCAGTTGGCAGCTACCCAAAGAAAAAGAATTGCTGCTCCAAGGAGCTATGCACTTCCCAAGATAATAACGTACACCTTCATCAAGAACATATATTTGGTGCCAACCTCCATAGTCTCGAAGTTAATAAATAAAATGTTATTTATTACATATTAATAATATATTATTTATTGTATTTCATTACTGTATATTAATAGTAATTATTTATTGTATGGTATTTATTATCATTTATCACATTTGCACAAGAATCTAAACTTCTAATATTATCTTTAACTCGCATCTCGTAATTCTAGATTAACCTAGCTTAGATGGCAGCATGATGTGGCATACATGGCTTATGATTTTATAATTTCCTTAGGAGGCCCATTTTTTGACCAAATTTCCTCTACTATGATGTGGTAGTCAATATTTACTTGTGTTGTTTTCAAGTTTGAGGATCAAAAGGTATGTCAATAGTAACAAGATGCAAGGGTATGGTTTATTTCTTCTCTTTTTTGGTACACCTTTGGCATCTATGACACCTTCCTTTGGCATCTGTGACACCTTCTAACATATGCATGTGCATCTCTTAAGAGTGTTGGATAACAATACCCATCTCTTAGTATTTTATGAGCAATAGTCTCACCTAATAAGTGTCCACTAGCTAGTCCATCATGTAAATCCTTTGGGACCTTTTTGGTATCCTCTTTCTTTAAGCATATCAACGGTACACCATCATAGTTTCAATGAATATGATACCATTAATGACCTAATGTTGAGTATATTTAAGCCTCAAAGATCTTATTTTTTCACATCTAGATAATTGGAACTAGATCCATGTTGTAGATAATGTTTCAAACTCATAATACAATGAATTAGTCACGAATTAGTTGGCAGATGTCTTGTATCTTTTCTCTTGGGCTCCCTAGTATGTTAGGTTGAAGTGAGATGAAATACTGTCAATTTTTTGATGTTGTAAATTAATATTTCAAATCAACCCCGATGTAGAAATTCATAGGATTGTTTTGGGTTGCATGGTGTGTTGGGTTGTGGGAGATGAAATATTGTCCATTGTTTGTTGTAAATTATTATTTCAAATCATCCCTAAGGTTGAATCTTTTCTCTTGGGATACCTGTTGAGTAGTGTGTCCTAAGGCCTAACTTGTTGGCATTTGTTTGGTAGCTTTTCTCTTGGGAAGCCTAGTATGTTGGGTTGAAGTGAGATGAAACATTGTCCATTTTTTTATGTTGTAAATTAATATTTCAAATCAACCCTAAGGCATAAGTTCACAAGTTTCTTTTGGGTTTCTTGGGTTGAAGGAGATGAAATGCTATCCATTGTTTGTTGTTGTAAATTAATATTTCAAATCAGCCCTAGGGTTGAAGTTCACAAGGAGTAGACCCAAGGAGCTTATTGAAGTGAGATGAAATATTGTCCATTTTTTTATGTTTCAAATTAATATTTCAAATCAACCCTAAGGCATAAGTTCACAAGTTTCTTTTGGATTGCCTAGATTGAATGAGATTAAATATTTTCAAATCAGCCCTCATGTTGAAATTCATAGGGACTAGACCTAAGGAACCTCTACAAATTTTTTAAGAAACCTAATTTAAAAAAAAAGATTAAAATTATTATGCTTTTACTAGTAGTTATTTGCTTTAAAAATTTCTCCTTCCAATTGAATACACATCACAAGAAACCCTCCAAGCCTTCCTCTCATTTTGAGGATGGTAGTCAACCAAGGGACTTGACCTATATAAATATACATCGAATTTCAATTTTAATTTCCATTCACGCATCCTCACATTTTAAATAAATATTTTCATAAATAGTTGCAAGACAACTAAATATTTGTGTATTAGTTAATTTTGCCTTGATTTGATCTACAAGAGACATATATTCACAACAGAATCACTACATATGGATTACGAATAATTAGTTTACTTCATAATCAATCAATCAATGCATTTTTTGCCCATTTGTAGGATTTATAGTTGGCATCTGGATGATTCTAATGGAGAATATATTGATTATGTATTATTAAGTTAAAATAGAACAATAAGTTAGATATCAGTTTTATGATAATTGCAAATTAAGATTTACGTGTTATAGTTTACAACATAAAATAGTTGGCACTTAGACAAATATATTTGGTTAAATAACTATTTTCTTCGTAATTATTTAATCAATGCAATTTTTGCATATTTGTAGGACTTGTGTGTTAGCATTTACAACATGATTCCAAATTGGAATAGTTGGTGCTTTGACAATTACAATGGAAATTATAATGGATGCAAACATTTCCTCAAATTTAGGACCTGAAGGGGTCTGATCCCTCTCACGGCTTGATAGAGCCAAAGTTAAGATGAATCTATGCTAATAGTATTCTATTGGTCAACTCACAAAGGTGAAGTGATAAAAGATGTCAAAATAGAGAACAGCCTGGCTCAGAATAATAACGTAAAAAATCCAAAACATGTATTGTTTGTAATCATCGTCTCAACCATGATCGTACAAGAAACCTCAAAACTCTCACATATTCTCAAAACTTACTACCATGATCCTACAAGAAACCTGAAAACTCACATATTCTCAAAACTTACTACCATCAATTGCTTAAAATATTTGATGGAGAAAAAATTGTATCAATTTTCCATGCTAAGAATAGCGCTTTATTTCTAGTAAGTTAAGATTTACTCATCCAATTGTAGTTAACAGTCATATTTCTTAAAAACAAGATCCTATATATCCAAATAGAACTTCTAAACGAAGAGAAATTTAAACGAAAACTAAAAGCTTCTCTTGAGACAAATAATGACTTTTTTTCATCCAGGTAGTGTACCGACACACACCTGGAGGCAAAGGTGCCTCAAGATCACATGTCGTGAGGTCGATCCAGGGTGGGAACGACCACAACCAACCGCCTCCACCACCTATGCAGCGTTCCGATGACTGCCACGTGTCACTCTATGATTGGATCACGGACTATGCTTTCGACCTTCTCCATCGAGATTCGAACCTCTTCACAGTTACTCATTTATACAACTCCACTGGCAAACTTCACAGTGCTGACATGTGTCCGAACGATAATACTTCATCAAACCTATCTATCGGCGAAAGTTAAGCATTGAGTTGCACAGCATTAAATGCTGCGGCTCAGTGCTTAGGATCCGTTAGATCTGGAGAAGCTAAGCATTGAGCTGCAGAGCATTAAATGCGGCGGCTCAGTGCTTAAGGTCCGTTGGATCTAGAGATTCTCTAGATCCAACGGATCCTAAGCACTGAGCCGCAGCATTTAATGCTATACAGCTCAATGCTTAGCTTTCGCCATTCATGCTGTGCCACAAACTCGACCTACTACGATATGCCATCGACACTGGACAATCACCCCTTTTCGAGCTTGCCTCGATTCCAAAAATCCGTTGTGTTATCACCAATCTTCTGTGGGGCTTCAAACTTATACACTTTTGCACACCCCAACTTTCCATCACTGATCGCTGGGCTCCGCAACACAAGGCCTTTCTCCAGGCTTGATCTGACGGCTGGGATTGCCTCAACAAGATCCCGATGGATGGTCATGGCCGTCCATTCTTCCCTTGCTTAATTCACTGGTACGGGGGTTGGTGAGATGATTACTCCTCACGGGCTGAATAAGGTGAATGGGAGTCTATCAAGTATCAACTTCAAATCTATCAGTGCTATAATTCTATTTTAAAATATTCTAACCTATGCCATTACACGAAGCACCAAGCACAAAAGTGCAGTTTCTAAAACATTATACATCTCAAATTTCTGATTAGAGGTCCTATGGACCAGGTCTCAAAGGAAGTTAAAACTAAGTAAAAATACAAGTACGTAGAAAAAACTGGAAGTATTCTTGTTATATGCCACAATTTTGAATTTTACATAATTGTAAGACCATATAATGCTAGTTCATAGGGAATAGTTTAAGATTGGAAATAAGAAAATTGAAGATCTCATGCAAACATAAAGCTCATCAGATTATAATATACGATGCTGCTATAGAAATTGATTGCATAATGCTCACTTCTGAGCAAATGCTGAACTTTATTATTTAACAAGTACAAAACTATAATTCCTTTGCTACAACAACGTATTTCTGTCATTGTAAGCAAGGGAAGCGAATGTCGGTCTTGCTCCCAAATACTCTCAGTGGGTATGTACCTCATTCATCGGCTTGTGAAGTGGTTTTTTTTGCCCATATGAATGCTCTTTTAGAGTAACAAACACTTTTATTTTGCGGAATGCAATATTAAAAATTTATCTCATGCAAACATAAAGCTCATTAGATGATAACATTCAATGCTAATATACAATTTGAGTGCATAATGCTCACTTCTGATAAAATGTTGAATTTTATTATTCAAGTACAAGAAATGTAACACATTTGGTACAAAGAATTTCTGCCATTGCAGGCAAAGCAGGCAAATATGATAACATTCAATGCTAATATACAATTTGAGTGCATAATGCTCACTTCTGATAAAATGTTGAATTTTATTATTCAAATACAAGAACTGTAATACCTTTGGTACAAAGTATTTCTTGCATTGCAGGCAAAGCAAGCAAATGTTTGCCTGGTACCCAAATACTGCCAGTGGGCACGTATCTCATTCATCAGGTTGTGAGGTGCTTTGTTTATCCCATATGTATGATCCTTCGGAGTAAAAAATTATATTTTTTGCAGAATACAATTATCGACAATTTAACTGTTCTTATAAGCAGCTTCCTGTTGTATTTTACAAGACCTCATGGGCTTTTCCATAATACCTATTAATAAAGGGAACCTGTAGACACAAAATTAATACTTAAAAGAATCCAAAGGAGTCCAAAAAACTACACTGCAAATATAGAGTCCTCCAGCGCTCACACACAAGTATATTTCACAGGAGTGAGTACCTTCACTTGGGAAATATCCGGGATGTTTGGAGTCTGGACAGGATAAAATTTGTAAAACCTCATGTTCTCAAAAGCAATTTTGGTCCCTGGACTCATGTCCTCGATAGCCTTTTTCCGAGCCTCCCGCGCCTACATATTGAGAAAGCTTACTATGCACTTTAAATCATACATAAAACGTACAAAAGTTAATGGATTCAGCAATCTACAAATTCTACACTTGAATAAAGTTAATAGTATCTATAAAATCTTACTTGTTACTTGCAACATTTAAAATTTACATCATGCATTAAAAAGCACACAAAAGTTAATGGATGAAGCTATCCACAAATTATACACTGAATGATTTTCAGAGTATAAGTGAACCGTGCAAAAACCAACGAATTTAACTCTCCATAATCAGATGGAATTAAAAGGGCTTCAATATTTCTTAAATTAAATTGGTGGAAAAACTCAGATCAAATATCACTGTATCTAGAGTAGCATAGCATTGTATTTAGAGTATCCAAGTGTTTTACAGCTTAGTATGGAGAGATGTTATAACGTTGTTGTTGTTTATAATATGTAACATATCATTTCCATAAAAAATAAAATATAAAAATATTAACTTAAATATAAAAATTATGAAATTTTAACCCAAAGAAGACTTAGTTACACTCTTGGAATAGTACTTGAATAGTTATGCAGTGAAATATAGTGACTATCAACTTTGTAACAGACTTCAACTTGAAAAGATAAAATGCATTCGGTAAGATAAAAAGAAGTTAGGATCACGCACTGCACGTTGCTTCCTTTTTTCTTCCGTTACCCGTTCATTGACAAATTTCTGCATTAGGTCAGTTGGCATTTCAGGATAGAAAGGAATGGTAAAATGCAGAACCAAAATACTAACCACACCAGAGTAAACAGATCTGAAGTGAGCCACATCAAAGGAAATTAAAATTAATTTGAATAAACACACCTTGAAGTCCTCCTTACTGTCTTCTGTTAAAACTTCATCTTCAACTAAATTGTCTGTAAATTCCTAGTCACATGAAGGAAAGCCATGAGTGTTGAACAAATCTTAAGCTCTTACACAAACAGATTGCAAAACAGATATAAACAACTGCTTATGAGATTCTTCACATAGAACTTTGGTTGCTGTAACAACACATTAAAATTTACTGCATGCTGATTCAACCATTTAATGCATGCACCCTAAATCAGTTTTTATATAATAGAAACACAAAGAAACCTTCATGTTTTAAACTCTGTTAATATATATCCTATTTCTGGCACCTTAATAAACTGAAAGTACCATCGTGAAATGCAACATAAATATGAAAATGGTCACCTCAAAATCATCGAGTTCCCAATCAAAATCACACACAACCTGCACAAAGGTGAAAACCAAGTTCAGAAGATCGATGTATCTTTATTAGACTTTTGTAATACAGATTAGATTTAAATTTTTATGCAAGTTCATAAAAGATTAAAAAAAAAAATTATACCGGAGGCTCGGTGGGATACATGATTTGAACAACTGTGTCTTGCTCTATCTCATCCTCTTTCAATGGTTGATAGAAGTCTGAATCAAACGAGTAGCATTTTAAATTAATAATTCATTAAACACACCATTACATATAAATTTTGAAACAAAATATTCAAGATTCGAAGACTAACAATAGATTATCCATTGTCTAGTAAAATAATCAAAGATACTGTAAACCAGTTTTTTAGCACCTTTGAAATTGGGATGCTGGTCCCGAGGTCAAAATCAACCCTGTATATGCAAGGCCTTTGTTCTTTAGTATAATAAGTGTACCAGTATTATTACTTTGTTCTTTAGTATAATAAGTGTATCAGTATTTATTACATATTGCATAGTAGCATGATTAGAATATG
Organism: Larix kaempferi; assembly: GCA_027924585.1. Classification (NCBI taxonomy): domain Eukaryota; kingdom Viridiplantae; phylum Streptophyta; class Pinopsida; order Pinales; family Pinaceae; genus Larix; species Larix kaempferi. The sequence goes on from BSBM01000877.1 coordinate 15,044,354, forward strand.
ATTTATGATTTTTCGGGAAAAAATGTCAAAAAATCTAGTTCTGTTCGAATGGGGAATTATATATATCATAAATATCCAAGTCTTATATTTGAATATGAATAAGAATTCAAATATGATTTGTTAAGAAAAAATATGTAAAAAAATCCAAAAAACTGAAGTTACATCTTATAGATCCGCTAATATGAATTTTGTTTCAAATCCTTTATTCTTTGGTACAGATGTATCATTGGTATTACACATAAGTATAGTAGGAATGTTCAAATACAAATATGAACTTGACTATGATGTGTTTCGAAGAATAAGTCATCAAAAATCCAATATGGCTTGAATTCATAATGAATTTTGAAATTTTATGATTTATTTTTCTTATTGTATAATAGTAATTATTTTTAATAAGCCAGATATAATTTAAGTGTTTCTCTTGATTAATGTTTGATTATAGTTCATTATTTTATTAAACACATTTACATAGTGTTTCACTTAATTCCCGAAATTACTTGTGTAACTTTATTTTATTTGCAATAGCTTTTTTTTGCACTAACATTTGGGATGATCTTCAAATACTTGGATAATTATGGATCAATGACTAATGATGATTAAGTTGTTCATATTCGTTTGTTCAAACACTTGTTATAAATATGGAATCTTTTCCTAAATACTTGAGTGACACATTGCTTCAAAATTATGATTATCTCAAGCAAACCTCACCTTGGCTAAGAACTTGAATGTTTCATTGGATAACTTGCTTCATGTATTTTCAATTTTGGATACTTACTATTTTGCAATAAATAAACCCACTCCTTAACCACATAATGGGCAATTCATTCTAAGTTTACTTTGTTTACATTTCCAAAATTGATGATTTTTATGATTTTTATGGGCTTTCATGGTTCAAGTTGATATATTGTAATCCTTTGAGTATTTACATTCAAGTGTTTATTCATTCTGAGTTTACTTTGTTTACATTTCCAAAATTGATGATTTTTATGAGCTTCTATTGTTCAAGTTGATATATTGTAATCCTTTGAGTATTTACATTTAAGTGTTTGATTTACTTAACATTTTAATAATCTTACACATTCAAGCACCATTTGGGGAAATTAACTTTGGTTTACTCTCACACATCTAACTAAGTTGTAATCAATCCCCTCTTAGCTCTCTTCACAATAGAACACCATCTAATCAACCATAGGGAAGCCACCTTTGATGTTGAGAGCTGGTCAAAAGTGAGGAAAGTTAGCACTTACATGACAATGGTGTTTTCTTCCAAAGAGGAATTTTGAGGTCTAAAATGGGCCTCCTAAGAAAAATAATAAAATAATAGTTAAAATAATAAGGAGTTATGAATTTTTTAAGGATAACTACTTTTTTCTCTTGTATTTTCAACTCATCTCCTTGTAGGTTCATTCAACTTTTGAGTGAATGCAGATTTAAATTACGCATCCAACAACCACTCAGACATACTTTTGAGAGACCTCAGATAAGGAAAAACTTGAAATACATGAAAAAACGTATTACATTAGAAAATGTATTTCCTTCAATGAAATACATGTTTTATCTCTCAAAAGTATGTCGAGTGGGTACTCGTTGACTGCAGAATTTTATTCGAGTGGGTACTCGTTGACTGCAGAATTTTATTCAATGAGTGCTCACACTCAAAATTTGAGTAAGTCTACAAGAAGATAAGTTGAAACAAATAGTTTTTTCCCTTTCCCTCCAAAACAATTTACCCTTATGGTTGGTTCTCATAAAGTTGATTTTGATAGTATATTTTTTGTTTTGAGGCTCATTTTTTATCTCAAATTCCTCTAATGAGTTGCTCCTTCGATAGAACTAGTGAGTTGGCACTTTTCCGCTCAAGTGCTAAATCAAGCTGTAACAAAACCCTAGGTTGTACTCATTGAAATGAAGAAGAAAATGAGACAACTTTCCTTGGAAGACATGTTCATGTGATGATGGTTTGTTGGAGCTTTTTGGTGCAAGCTAGGGTTTTCATTGTTTTCCCTAGAAAGGGTTTTGGAGAGCTAGAGGATTGTTTTGGCTTTGGGATAAGGCCATGGTGTGGCCATGGTATGTACGTGAACTTCATATTTTTCCATATATATGAAGTTTCTCTCTAGCTATCCAATACTTTTGTAATTGTAGATTTGATTTTCAACTATCTATTTCTTCATGGTTTTGTAATTTTCAACATTTATATGTGTAGCCGTGTTACAAGAATTGGACCAGAACTGGTAAAATTGGACGATCCAACTGATTCTGAGCCCTCACCGGTTCAACTACCCCTCTCAAACAGGAAATTACCGGTTCCAACCTATTCCATACGAAACCAACCTATTATGCCCAAACCGGTCAATTCTGTAAGAAACCGACTAGTTCCTTACATCTATTTTTCCTGACAGTAACTATTTACATCTCCTCATTCTGGTAAATTATTTCAACTGACTTCTAAATTTTTTTGTTTGAAAGCACGTTCTCATTTGAATTGTGTTGTGTCTAAGGATGCAACTCAACCAATAAATACAAGCATAGAGATCAATACGTGCTATATTGTTAATGTTGGTAATAGAATATTGAAATCAGTTGGACCAATAAGTCAAAAAATTTGCATTTATGTTTCTCTAAATAATTCAAAGTCTAATATATGGAAGTTTTGAGTTTGAGCAAGATGCATTAGAATTCGCAATGTGGTAAGTGCACTATGTAGTTTTGTCAATCCGTTTTGCTTTTGTGGTTAATATTGGTTATGTTATCGATTGATTAGAAAATTGATGTTCTTCCAAGGGAGAGATGGTCTCTTGATGAGTAAAGTCATGACAACTTGTATACACTCTTACTCGTTATATATATGTGAATTTTTGCAAATTTGTGTATAATGGCTTGGATTCACATGTATGCACATGAATATATATATATAATGTTTCAAAATTTTAATATTTTTTGTATTTTTTGTTTTGTGATCCAATTTTTTCCCCGATTTCGGTCTGATTCAGGTTTCCGAGGTCGATCAATTTGACCGCCAATTCGGTTCTTGTAACCTTGATGTGTTGTTGATTTGACATAAGTTACGGTTGCAATTATTAAGTGATTTAACATTTATATTGAAGAAGAGAAAGTATATTTGTTATTGTATTTATAGCTATCATAAGTGATTTTCATATCTATTTTATGCATGATAGGATTGCCCTAGAGGGTTGAAACTTATTGGCACACTCTGGTATATTATCCCTTGATTTGCCTAGTAAATTGGGTTTGTTAAGAAGTGAAATATTGTTCATTGTTATTGTTGTTTTTAATATTCTGTACCTAAGGCTAAAAATTCACAGGGTAAGATCCAAGAAACTTCTAGCTAAGAGGTGAAATTTATGAATTGTACAAGACTTCGAATTACAAAAATTCTAACAACAAGCATATTGCAAAAATGTTTAAGAAAGACTGAGAATTTAAATTGATAAAAGAAAGCATAGGAGAAGCTTTCCAGAATATCAAAGAAGCTATTGCAACAACAATGGTGTTAGTAAGTCCTAATTATTCAAAGATTTTCAAATATTTTCCTTTGCCTCAAAAGACACATTTGTAGGTGTACTCTTACAAAGAAATGAGTAGGGTTTGGAGCAATCTATAGCTTTATGAGAAAAGGACTTAGAGGAGCTGAATTGAAATGTGTTATCATGGAGATCCAAGCTTATGCCTTGTTCCAAGCACTGAAGCATTTTAAAAATTAGGTGGGGTACTTCAAGCCAGTTGCCTTTGTTCTTCACTAGAGTAAAGGATATCTTATTTTAACAAGAATGTTTGGCTATTAGGGGAAAGTGGATATCCAAAACCCAAGAGTATGACTTGGAAATTAAGCCAGCTAAATTGGTGAAAAGCCAAGGATTGGCCAAGATGTTGACAAAAGAAAATGAGAAGGCACTAGACTTTCCAAGAAAACCAGATATGGAGATGAATTTGGTACAAGTTGAAGGCACACCATTTATTATTTGCAAAATGTCATGGCCAAATCACTTGTCAAATCATAAAACAAGAACATAGCTATTGAAGGCAACAAAGCATTGTTTGATCCAAGGAGGATTGGGTTGGAGGAACCGGGAGGGTTTGGTGCTCATGTGTGTAGATCATGTATGATTTGCATTGTGGGCTATGCATGGGACATTATGCAATCATAAAAACCACCCACAAGATTTTTTGAGGATTGGATATTATTGGCCAAGTATTTTTTCTAATGTCCATGCTTTTGTTAGGTCATGCCAACATTGTCAACATTTTTAAGGAAAAGAGAAGTTGGTCACATTATCTTTGCAACCTATGGTGATAGAAGCACCTTTTCAAAAATGGGGCCTTGATTTTGTTTGAGAATTTCATGGGAACTCTAGGAATGGTTTCAAATGCATCATCATGACAATAGATTACTTCACAAGGTGGGTGGAGGTAGCACCAAAGAAGAGGGCAACCCGCAAAGAATTCATTGAGTTCTTTAAGGAAATAATCATTACCAAGCTTTCCATTTCAACAAAAACCACCACCAACAATGACAAGTTGTTCGGGTCTATTGAGTTGGAAAAAAAATTCTTTGATTATGCCATTGTTCTAGCACATTCCTCAAATTATTACCCGCAAGGAAATGGGTTAGTTAAATCTAGCAATAAAAATTTGATATAATAAACAAGACCATGGGAAACAATAACAAGTGTTGAGACAAGCTTAAATTCGTTTTGTGGCTTGATCGAATCACCAAGAAAGAAGCTACTAGAAGGAGCCCACGGGATCACCAAGTAAGAACTACATGTGGCTAAAATCACTCTAGGTGGTTGATTTGTTCGAAGAGTGAATTTAACTCTATAAATAAACTCTTTGAATGATTGAATGGATGATATGGGCTTACCGGATGTGAAGTTTGGATCCATCTCGCTACTATTACTTAAATGTTGCAAATGCAGGTTCAATAGGAGAATGAAGTTTCTAGAGTTCTCTTACACTATGTGGAAGAGTGTAGCCCTAATTTGGAGACAAATGTTACAAGGTAAGATTTGTTCCAAGAGTGAATTTAACTCTATAAATAAACTCTTTGAATGATTGAATCGATGATATGGGCTTACAAGATATGAAGTTTTGATCCATCCCACTACTATTACTTAAATATTGCAAATGCAAGTTCAATTGGAGAATGAAGTTTCTAGAGTTCTCTTACACTATGTGGAAGAGTGTAGCCCTAATATGGAGACAGTTGTTACAAGGTCAGATTTGGATGCACCTAGAGAACACCTAATCTGGATTAACATAAAAAAACCTTTGACATGGTCAATCTCAACATCATTAGCATGATATACAACACTATAAAGCATTAAAGAATATTTATGGAAGAGTGCTTGAGCTTAAGGAACAAAGGATCATATTTCAAGTGTTATTTTGATGCTGATGGGGTTGGCCTAGATCAAAGGGGGGGGCAACTTAAAGTAAAGAGGCCTTTTTAAAAGATAACTTGAAGTTGCTTAAAGGTCATCCCTAAACCAATGAGCAAAAAGGAGTATAAGCCAGAATTTGGGGAAAAAGGTCATTAATGAGGAATTCATGTTGAAGAAAATATGTGTTAGGGATGAAATGTATATCTTGAGATGTGCCCACTAGTGTGGAAGGCTGCCAAGTGTCATCTAAAGGAGAATCAAGCAAGGGGTGTAATACCCCATTTTGACCCCACAATGTAAATTTGTAAATATTGAAGTAAAAGGCTAAGAAGCCAGAAACAAATGGTCAAGATGACCAAGACTATGTAAATATGTACAATTTTTATAATCAATATAAAATCTCTAATGGTTGTAGAGAAGAAGGACGAAGAAGATATGGGGGGATATGATTCCACAAGTTGGGAAGTGATAGTGGCCTTAAACTTATTACCCCATCCCTAGCAATTTAAACCAAGTGCTTAAACCTTGATTAAGAACCATGCTTTGATTAGGCATTATTAAATTAGCTTAAGAAGGGGATTAAGGGGGGACGAAGGGGTTCCATGTAGAAGAGTCACATGGCAACCTAAACCATGCTTATAAAAATGAGAAATCAAGTTAGAGAGGGGTTTGTTCCTTCATGATTTTCCCAATTTTCCTTCCCCTTCATTGCCACCACCTTAAACTACAAAACGAGGTTCCTATGACAGAGGACTAGAAAGCCATTGATTAATATTAGTCATTCATGGCATCAATCCCTAGGGGATTGGTGAGTGAGAAGAGCCTGGCCTACAGTCTGTGCCCTGGAGTCCCAATTTGGAGACTTCCTGTCCAGCCCATGCTGGAGCGCTAGAAGAGCACTGGAGGCTACTCGAGGGACTGTTAACTCATAGAAGGGAGCTTGTTCGTAGCATTGTGCAAGTTGATGGAGAAGGAGAATTGAAGATTAGGACAACTATGGAGGGTGTTTCTTGCACCAGTGGGTTGCATGAGTGATTGTGTTGAGTAGAGTGGCATTGGGAAGAGCTTAGCCCCAGCTCGGGGGTGGCCTGTCAAAGTAAGACTTGGCTTGGTAGTTCCTATGACTAGAAGGAACCTCCTTCACATGCAGCCAATTGAAGAACAATTTGATTAAAAGATAAGTCCCTAACTGTGTATGAACTCCATGGTTAAATTATGTGTTTCCATTCTATTTAATGATTGTTATATGAATGTTAAAATGTATGGAATTGATTGGTATGGCATATGCATTTGCTCATGCTTGAATTGCCTGTAATTATAATGTATGCTTAGGATATGCATATTTTGGGCCACCAATATGTTTTAAATTCCACTATGTATTGAAGTATTCGAATGTATTGAATAAAAATGAAATTGGCTATTAGTGTATAATTCGAATTTGAAATCTGAGTACCCCGTGGTCTCAATGAGTGAAAAGAGGCTAACGGGTACAGTACAAGGGGCTAATTAAGGAGACACTAATTGAGGTTGAAGACTATAAATAATAGATGAAGAAGGTGCAAAAGGTTTGAAAGAAGTGTGAAGAAGTTTCAATGGCTTAATTGAATATCTAGCTTGAGAAGGCAAGTTAAGGATTTATTCTTTGTGAGGTTCATCAAATTCTTGTCATCTTTCATGTATGAATTATGTTGCTAAAGTTGCTTCTATAAATCTATTGTAAAAACAAATTGTATAAGGGATATTTGTCTCCACAAAAGAAGGGTCAAGGTTGAGGTTAAACCCTTCTTACCTTTTATTGTTGGTTATTGATCAATATATTATTTTGTTGTTATCATTTCTACACTTTAAGAGGCTGTTGTCATTTCTAATCTCTATAAGAGGTTGTTGCTATATTTATTTGTTCATGACCACATATCTTTATGGTAATTTGTAATGTTTTTGATAAATCACGCTTCGAAAGGGCACTTTCTTTATTTTTGTATATTGATGAAGGTTATTTGGTTAATTAATGCATGTTAATGACCTAGTTATGCCTCCATTCACTCTAAATCAAACCCTCTCAAATCTTACCCTAACTCCATCACCCAACTAGAATGATGCTAGTCTATTCTTTCACCCATTTATATCAAGGAATATCATAATCTTTCTTATGTTTTCCACCTTGAGCTATAGGAGAGTCAACGTAAAGTGAGAAGAAGTGTTACTAAGGTGACATTGGGTAACCTTCATGAGTTCCCCTAGGTTTGCACTTGTTTTCAAGGCTTTATAACTTAAAGTGCAGGATTGGAGGGTAACACAACCTACTATTAAAACTACACAATGGTATTTGTTGCAACCTATTACCACCTAGAAATTCCCACCCTAAAAAAGCCTAAGGGAATCCAGAAACACTAAGAAATGAGCACTCTCACCTTGCTTATTTGCCCTCACTTCAAAGTTAGTGGATACTAACATAAGGGGTATATCCCTAAAAGTTTCAAGAAGTCAATACTTGAAACAAGCAAAGATTAGTAACAACCCAAAAATAAATAAGCATTGTTGTTCTGCTTAATTCTGCAATTTAATAATAAAAACAGTAAGATAAGTCTGGGCTAAATTCTCGAATTTCACAGAAAAAACAATGCAAAAAACTAATCTAAATTATGGGCACAAATCCCAATGCAAGTGTATGCAAAAACACTGATAAACTAAAGTGTTAACACAAAAATTACAGCAAGCTAATATTGTAAATTTTAATTAATCCAGAGATCACCACTCCCTCTGGATAGCCATGAGATCTCAAGCGGTTTGAGTCTCGTATGTCGATAAATACTCATAAAAACATAAACTCAACAACTAGATCTCTTTACAACTTTAACACACATGCAATCACACAAATAACATTGCATATACCTTGAAAACCCCAACCGGGGAAAACCAACAATCCCGTGGGGCTATCTTATCTCTCAAGCCCAGAGCATATATATAAATGAACAAATACAATACAGTGTTACCTCAGAAGTAACTCAATCCCTGAATAGGACAAACTCTAGATCTACATGCATCAACTGATGCATGCACTGGAAGAATGTGCCCTAACTGCCAAACTGGATCTGAGAAACTCTGCAGGTGCCCCTGACTGTTCTGCCTCTCTCTATCACTCTGCTCTGATCTACTATGCAACAGAAGACAACCAATTGCTCAACTGAAGAAATGCGCCTTCCTCTACATGGAGAAATGTGCCCTCCCCTCTGGATGTCTGATGCTCATACTGTGTCGGATCACAACAGATCTGAGCTTTGATAGTCCCTAACCTTCCTCGAATGCTGAGGCAAGGCTATCCTGGACGTCTCGGACTCTGAATCGATCGATCAGGCTCTGAATGAGCTCCTCTCTCCTCAGGTAATGCGCGCACCTCCTCTGTGGAACACGTCCTCCTCAAACTCAGCAGAAACCACCTCAATGAACTATCTCAATCCACAGATCTGAGTGCCAAGTGCCTCTAGAGCTAATGGTCATTGATCCAGCTCAGATCTGACCACCCTAGCTCCTGCAGCAGCTCCTCTCTCTCTCAGAAAGTCACCCTGCATGCACTAATGCGCCCTCCTCACTCTTAAGCTATCACTCTCTAATAAGTCAACTGAGCAACCTCATCCGGGGACCCCCTACCTCTATAAATAATCTCACCGATGAATTAGTTTTACAAAAAACATAATCTCAGTGCATGCAAAAAGTCACTTTTGCATACATCCTATGATCGCTGACAGGTCATGCAAAACTCATGCATGCAAAGGTCAAAACACCCTGGAAGGTCCGCATGCAGCCACCAATGGACTCATGCCACTGAGTAGAGTGTATCTCACCCTCTACTCCATATTGATGCCTATATAGCTGATGTACCTCCATGTAAGGCATCTGAACCATGGAGGACATCCAGAGATACCATAGAATCTAACATTCCCTCTTAACGAGGAATGTCCTACCACTGATGCCTGGATCCAACAAATCTCTGCTACTGACACTGAACCAACTGTCATGTATGTCACTGCCGCCCTTTGACCTAAAGTGCCCTCATCTAGCTCCATCAAAGAAGCCCCTTGATCTGCCACTGACTCTGTCACTGTACTCTAATTCAGACTCCCTCTGAATCTCTGTTGTAACCAGTCTCGAAGACTGTTGTCAAGTGGATCCACTAGTATGTAAGTGGGCTCCCTCTGTCTCTGAGCTGACTCAGCTCTCTCCTGAGCTAAGTCCATCTCTACCATCTCGTACCAACTCAGCCTCCGACTGTTGCCTATATGAGTATCATGCTCATACATATGTTCTGACTCCAATGGCTCAATCCCCTGAGTCTCATCATGAGCATCTCGCTCACCCATCTCATCACCAGAGTCACTCCTCTGACCCTCATCATCATGGTGAGCATCTCACTCACCCATCTATTGACTGGACTCATACCTCCTAGCATCATCTCTGTTGTAATCTCGCTCACTATCCTCATCAGACTCAGAAGAGGATGCACTCAGCTAACCTGATGTGCCAGAAGTGGGTTTCCCCCGAACCAAGTATTCACCATCGATCCTATGACCCATCAAGACTAGGTCTACTCCTCTAGGATAGGTGAAAATCAGATCCCGCTGGAACACAACTGAGTAACCAACAGCTCCCAAGGCTGCCAATGAGAGAATTCTCCCTCTCAGTCTTGGAACAAACAAAACTCCTGATACTTCCAGGAGCTCTCCAAGGTCAAGTAGAAATCTCACTCTACCCACTCCAGTGACCAAGTAATCAATCCCCTGCACATCCCTAACCATCTGCCTGGGTGTGTGCTCTAGGATGAGGAATGCATCTCGCATCCCTGTTATGCGACTGTTGTGCATACAATCAACCCTCCATCTCTGATCAACCTGATCCTCTGGCTGACTACTGTCATGCCTGACTGATATGAGGCTAATGAGAACTCCCTCTCAAACCGAGAGGTAAACTCATCAACCTTCTCTGCTGCTGCTATCTGCTCATCCTTCGCCTACTTCCCTTTCTTCTTATGCAGACATTGTCCCACATAGTGTCCATAATCGTTGCAGGAGAAACACTTGATCTTGCTCAGATCCTTCTTCTGCTTGAACCTTTGTTTCCCCTTGGCAACAAGTGCCACATCCTCCTCCTCTGGAATGGCTGAAGCTGATCCCTGAATATATCCTCTGCGGATCTCCTCCTGAGTGAAGTCGTCCCACAGACGATCCCACTTGGGAAGGTTCTCTCTAGCTATAATGGACTGGACAAATACTGCCCATGGCACAGTCACACCATTTAGGGCTTGTCTCACCAACTCGTTGTCCTCAACCTTCTCACCCACAACTCCTAACTCATTCCTCACCTGAGTGATCTTGGTGAGGTATGTGGACATGCTCTCATCTTTGCCCATCTTGATGCTTCTCAGTCTCTCTCTGAGAACCATCTTCCTATTGGCATTGGAACTCTGGTACAAGCTAGTCAATGCATTCCACATCTCATACACATTGTCTTTGGTTGAGACATGTGGAATGACATGATCCTCGATAGCATCAAGAAGGATCCTCTGAGCTTTCACATTCTTTTTGTCATGCGCTGCTTTAGCAATAGCATCTGAAGGAACTGTCACTGGATTTGCGACTGTACTGTTCACAACATCCCACAGTTTGCACTCTTTCAGTAAGAGTACTATACGTGCTCTCCATGCACTGTAGTTGGAGGCACCCTCCAACCGATCCTCCACTCTCAAGCTAGTGGCAATACTCTCTGTACTGAAAAACTGTAACCCACAGTGAACAAGACTCACTCCTGATCACAAATCTAGTAGATCTATCTCAGATCTAGCCACTGAACTCACAGATTTGATAGATATGGCCTCTAGAACCTCAGATCTGAGCTCTGCTCCTCAAATCTGGTAGATCTGGTCTCTATCATCACTAATCTCTGTGTGATTTCCCTTCCTAACCCTTACCAAGGCTCTGATACCATGTAAATTTTAATTAATCCAAAGCTCACTACTCCCTCTGGATAGCCCTGAGATCTCAAGCGGTTTGAATCTCATATGTCAGTAAATACTCATAAAAACATAAACTCAACAGCTAGATCTCTTTACAACTTTAACACACATGCAATCACACAAATAATAAAGCATATACCCTGGAAACCCCAACCGAGGAAAACCAGCAATCCTGTGGGGCTATCTTCTCTCTCGAGCCCAGAGCATATATATAAATGAACAAATACAATACAGTGTTACCTCAGAAGTAACTCAATCCCTAAACATGAGAAACTCTAGATTTGCATGCATCAGTTGATGCATGCACTGGAAGAATGTGCTATAACTACCAAACTGGATCTGAGAAACTCTGCAGGTGCCCTTGACTGTTCTGCCTCTCTCTATCACTCTGCTCTGCAATAGAAGACAACCAACTGCTCAACTGAAGAAATGCGCCTTCCTCTACATGGAGAAATGCACCCTCCCCTCTGGATGTCTGATGCTCGTACTGTGTCAGATCTCAACAGATCTGAGCTCTGATTGTCCCTAACCTTCCTCAAATGCTGAGGCAAGGCTATCCTGAACATCTCAGACTCTGAATCGGTCGATCAGGCTCTGAATGAGCTCCTCTCTCCTCAGGTAATGCGCACACCTCCTCTGTGGAACACGTCCTCCTCAAACTCAACAGAAACCACCTCAATGAACTATATCAGTCCACAGATCTGAGTTCCAAGTGCCTCTGGAGCTAACAGACACTGATCCAACTCAGATCTGACCACCCTAGCTCCTCTTTCTCTCAAAAAGTCGCCCTGCATGCACTAATGCGCCCTCCTCACTCTTGAGCTATCACTCTCTGATAAGTCAACTGAGCAACCTCATCCGAGGACCCCCTACCTCTTTAAATAATCTCACTGATGAATTAGGTTTACCAAAAACCTAATCTCAGTGCATGCAAAAAGTCACTTTTGCATGCATCATATGATCACTGACAGGTCAAGCAAAACTCATGCATGCAAAGGTCAAAACACCCTGGAAGGTCCGCATGCAGCCACCAATGGACACATGCCACTGAGTAGAGTGTATCTCACCCTCTACTCCATACTGATGCCTATAGTATATACAACTGATGTACCTCTATGTAAGGCATCTGAACCATGGAGGACATCCCGAAATACCATAGAATCTAACAAATAAGACTCTTTTAAAGCTGTTATGCTAAATTAAATATTTTTGAGTATTTTTTTTTGTTTTCAAATTTTTTCAATGCACAGAACTCAAAAAAACATAAGGTCTCTATTTTTGCATTTAGAATGAAAATATTTTTCAAGTATTTTTGCATGTTTTTAATGTTTTTAAATTTTTCCACTACACAGAACCTGTGTTACCGGATCCGCAGGCTTCGACGGCTGGATCCGCGGATCCCCGTATCGGAAACGGATTTGGATCCAGATCCGCCTAGGATCCGGTCGGAAAGGTATCCATCACGAATGATACGTATTTGCAGGGATTCATGCTGGGCAGATAAATACTATTTCGTTTTGGTTCTAGTTAAAACTGGGCTCGACTAGCAAATGGGGTTCTGGTTCATTCTCTGGTTCATTCTCATGTGAAACCGTGCCATTAGTGGGCTTCGTGAAACCATGCCATCCGGATTCTTGAAGTCGTGCCATTCTGATGTGGATTCGTATTCTTGAAGTCGCGCCATTCTGGTTCTGCTGACATTTTTCTTGAAATCGACGGGCTTCCCATTCTGATCTGGTCAGGTTTATGGTGAAAATGTGACATTGGCGGCCTTCGTGAAATCGATGGGCTTACCATTCTCGTGGGGTCGGGTTTCCAGTTAAATTGGGTCGTCTTTCATCAAGTTGTTTTTTAATTTTCCTTTCTTTATTCATTTTATTGGTCGGCTTAGGTTAAGGCACAGGAGTGTTATGTATTCTAAATTTATATATTATCAATGTTTCATTTAAATTATTATTAAGTTATTATTTGTAAGTAGTGATTATTTTGTGCAAGCGTCATGTATTATAAACTTATATATTATCAATGTTTCATTTAAATTATTATTAAGTTATTATTTAAATTATTATTAAGTTATTATTTATAAGTATTGTATAATAATTATGTCCTATGTATTAAGTATTAAATATATAATTTATATGTATATATAAATTATATATTTAATTTTACTTTTTAATATAAATTTAATATTTATATATAAGTTATATATTTAAAATTTTATATATATTTTAATTTTTATATAAATTTTATTAAAAATATATTTAAATTGTTTGTACTTGCCGTATCCGGATCCTGGCTTTTCAAAAATCTAACGGATCCGGATCCGTATCCGCATCATGCGGATCCGCATCCGGATCGACATCCTGGTAACTTAGCACAGAACTCAAAAAAAACATAAGGTTGCTATTTCTGCACCGCAAGTTAATGTTAGGATATTTTTCAACTTGGTCTAATATATCCATTAGGTATGCATTTGTATATATGTAATCCAACGGTCACGATACAAAGTGATCTGGCGGTTCAACTTATCTTGATCTTAACGACACTTGATCCGTGGCTTAACACCCGTTTGGTCCATGATCTCTATTTAAAAAGCATGGAGGGTCACTTGCCAAACGATTCATTATTTGAGAGAAGCTCATGTAATATTTTTTTTCTGCATAATAAATTGCTCCATAGAAGCTATTTAGCCGGGGCCGTGGACTGTTTCCCTCTAGAGGGTTTTAACCACGTCAAAACACTGGTGTACTGATCTATGATCTTTGTGTGTGAGTGGTGTCCTTGGTGTTCGGTCTGTGTGGATATACCTGTTATTCAGACAGTTAAGCTTCTTGTAATTCAACAAAAAAATGAATAAATATAACCCAATCTAAAGGAAAACCACAATACATGACCTAACCTATCTAATAGCTCAAAAAGGGAACAGGAACATCTGAACTTACTACTCTATCAAAAACTTAGGTACTCTTCTCTCTCTTTTTTTTATATCATATATTATGGAAATACATCAGATCTGCAATGATCAACATATTTAAACAACTAGTACAACCATGTAGATAAGTAATTGTTCTTACATGGAAGATCAACATAGGCATATCTAGAGCATGATATGCCATGAAGTCTACTGAGACAGAAATAAGTCATCACATGCTTGATTGTTAAAGCGCCAAGTAAATCTGCTAACTGAAATCCAGAGCATGATTGCTTACTCATGAATGAAAAGAAAGTGGAAAAACTAAATCTTTTCTGTACTACTTCTAGTTCAATTGGATCATGATATAATCTAATATCCAAGCAATGATCAAACTGACAATCACAGTGAAGAACAAAAGTGGACTGTGCGATCATTACAATCTGTGAGGAATATCACTCTGTTTGAACCAAAAGATGTTCATGCAACTGCAATGAAATCTCAAAAGGGTGTTTATCTCAAAGCATCTCGAAGAAAATCATCTATATAAATGGGAAAAGAAGTCTCATGCCGATCACAACTGAGAAGGCAGAAAATAATGACAACAGGAGAATGGAACAGAAAACACAGCTGAAGGATATCTTAGAATGCATAAATTTTGACTAGGTCCAAGGGACATTTACATGCAACAACCAAAGAAATAATTCAGCTCCAGCACAACTGTGAACACGCAAAAATTCACCACAGGAGAATGGAATGCAGCCATTGAAAAGCACATAATGAAAATGTGAAATTCAGAGAGGTCCTTAACAAGATGTTCAAAGTCAGTTGTGGCTCACTGGATTGTAATTCAAAAAGGAAGAGCTCTGTTTGTGCGAGTGGGGTAGCCACAGGATTCTCGCAGGGATTATAAATTCAAAGAGGAAAAAGACACAAAAAGAAGCTTTGATAGAGTGGATACTGAATGTAGGTCAAAAGCCCAAAAAGAAAACTAGAATCTGTGTAGAAGGCCTGATCACAAGCTCTAATAATACCAACTGATGTAAGTGTGCATTCAAAAGGCAGAGTCAAAGGGGAAGAACAAAATGAAAAAGAACAAAAGCAAATTGCCAAAATGTAGATGCTTTACACTCTACATTACACGCCTTAAAATAGGTTTACAAGTACATAGAACCCGCTATACAAAATTGTGGACAGATACAAACTATGGGTTTGAAACCACTGACCAAGTCAAATATTAGGAACGAGTAAGATTATCATCATTTACTAGTGTGTGCTATTGCAGCTAGTAGGTGACAAGAATGATTACTTATAGTACAACTCTCAACTAATCTTCACGAATCTCATCACACCCACAATTCAGTTGACCAATTGAAGAAACGAAGCAACGTCCTATTAGAAGAGTCCTACTCCTTGATACCAATTGAAGAAGAGCTCCCACCAGATGACCATTCTTGAGCGCCAGATAAACCATCCTCAGGCTCCAGATAACCAGAACTGGCAGCTTCAGGTTATGTTTCTAAAATATATTGTATACTGTGAGCGATGAGCGATCCCAAAGTCAGCTCTCTACATGACCAGCAATGAAAGAAACAAAAGCAATAGCTAAATGATGATGAGTCAGCCATAAAGAGTTCGTGGATGGATTCCTCACTAATCATTCTATGATTCGATAGTTAAGGCAAATAGTGAGTTAAATTTTAAAACCTATTTGTTGTATCACAGTTTTGGAGTTGTAAGACCATACTTTGTTTTAGATTTTCAGGCCTTAAAACCTTGGAATAGTTATCGGTCCGAATTTATGGTCACTTGACTTTTGAGAAAAACTGTTGGGCCTATGCGCAATATTGTGCATTATACATTTTCTACCAAGGGACCTGTACTAATAAAAAAATGATGTTTATCGAAACAAGGCAAAAATCTCCTTTTCCAAACAAAGCAAAAATAGAAATCTCTTTATATTTACAGACTGTCCCACGTTTTGGCTCTAAAGATCTCTGTTCAGTAAAATTCAAATTACCCCCTTGTATCTTCTGCAAATATTCCTTGCAAGTTGCAATAAAATAAAAATAGATACCAAATCATTTCCAGTTAATGCTCATTGCTGCCTGTCCCTCTTCTGGTTCATAATAATGAGCACTAATGTCATATTTGTGACTCCATAAGAGTTGCACCAGATAACTCTGTCCAGTGTACTTGAACAAGAAATATGAAGCTATTTACAATGAAAATTCAGTGATGCATGTTATCAACTGCAGATGTACTATTAAACAGGAACGGTTTGAAACAAGCAATATACACAGCTACAATTTAAAAAAGGGAAATGAAAGAGAGAGGAAGGTTGGAGATGATGGTTTCTTGGAGCTCATAGGGGTAATCATGGCGGAACCCTAGGATGGACGATGGTGGAGTTTCTCCTGTCAGGATGAGATTAACAGCCTGACAATTAGCGCATGCGGGGGTGGCGACCATTTCATCATCGATCATCGTGTCTTCCTGTTGTTTTCTTGCTGGGAATATTTGTATCTTGGTTAAACCCTCGGGGTTTTTGTATCTACGTCTGTTTACTGATTAAATTACTGTGGGTTTGCTACCGCCATGGCTAATTACGATGACATGGTGGACTATGCTTTTGACCCGTCGGATGGTATGCCCATCTGGACCCAGTCCTTGGGTGCCGGGTGGCAGGATGGGACACAATCAGCTGTGGGTGGGGTGGAGGTTTTACCTTCTTTGGAGATAAACCCGGAGCTAGGGTTTTCGCCTTCCGGTTTTCTTGCTAGCTCTCCAGGTTCCGAGCCTTTAAACGTTGTAACAGGTCGTATTCCATCGACATCACCTTTGTCGGAAACTGGGACTTCTCTATGGTCTTCTGAACAGGTAATCAAAGCCAACGAGGTTTCGGCGGATGGTAAGGAAGAAACACTTGCGGTTATTGAGGGTCGGCAGGAATCTGGTAGGGTGGTTTTACCAACTACGGACCCCTCTCCTGTGTTGGACACTGCTGGGGCGAGGGAAGGCACGCGACAGGATTTACTGGAGGTGCATGAACACCGTGGGTTTGCTAGCCCATGTGTGGGCTCTAGTACTAGTTCCGAAGAGTGGGGCGGCCCTTCCTCGGATGACTCTCATCCGGTGAAATGTGGTAGAAAACGATGGTTAAAGCTGAGCAAGAACAAGTATAACTATGCCCTGGGGGATGACATTGAGTGGAATCAATTAATCACGATGACCAGTATCACCTTGGTGGGTAAGGCATTGGGCAGATCCTTCTCTCTATGCACCATTCAGGCCTGGGTGGGAGAAAATTGGGCTGCAGAATTGGGTTATTCCCCGGAAGTTGTGGAATTAACCCGCAACTGGTTCGCCTTTAATTTCCATTCGGAGGCACATACTAAATGGGTTCTTAATTCCAACTGGAGCTGGGATCACTGCCCGGTCATGCTTAAACCTTGGCATCCGATGTTTGATGCGAGCCGGGAACTGCTGGGTCTTGTTCCACTGTGGGTTCGGCTACCTGGTTTGCCGCTCCATTACTGGTCGGAGAGACATTTCAAAGGGATAGGAAACCTGATTGGTACCTATTTGGATGGAGATTATAGTTTTCTACAGACTCGCCAAAGGAAGATTGCCCGGATTCTTGTTAATTTGAACATCAAAGATGGGTTAGCACCGGATGTAACCCTCAGCTGGGGTCCTTTCGTTTATGTGCAGAAATTGGACTATGAAAACGTTCCATTCAGATGCCGCCACTGTCATGCATATGGTCACCCGGTAGCTGAATGTAAACTTCCTCTACGGAGGAAATATGGAGGGACACATAAATTTGCTGCGGAGTCTACCCCGCCGCATACTGTTCCTATTACTGGACCTCCTCTGGATGTGGCTCTGGATGCGGATGTGGGACATGGAAAACCTCGGGATAAGGAAGACCCACTTGATATTGCTCTCACGGGACGTGGGGCTACAGCGGAAGGGACTGATGGCTTTCTTCAAGATCAGGGTTTGGAGGCGCCAGATGTTGGACAGTCGGTACCTGGATCTTCAGAGAGGGTGATTCCATCTGCTACTGCCTCGATTCCCGGGACTTCGTCGGCGGGTATTTCTCATTCCATTAACCCCCTCTCCTTGCATTTTGTTTTAAATAACTGTACTTTCGATAATCTGGACTGGATTGAGGCTTTAAAAAATTTGAAGATCTCCTCGGCTATGGATTTTGTGGAACCTATTTGTATTGATTCTGACCACCCTACCTCTCCACATACCCTCCCCTCCACCCAACTTACTTTGCCAAACCCTGGGGTGAGACTACTGGACCTACCGCCTGAAACTGATCCTGGCCCTGTTGATGGTTTTTCTTCCCCCACTACTACCTCATCGGACTCTAGATATTTCCTTCGATCACTTACCAAAGTTACCCTGGGAGGGCTGGGTACTGGGGTGAATAAAATTGGGAAAGGCCGTGGTAGGAAATCACATCTTTCAAAAGCACAATCCAAGGCCAAGATGGATTTGATTGATGGCAAACAGGTGACGATTGATCGGGCGCTTAGAGCGGTGTGTGCCCCGAAGAGGGGTCGTTAATGAAAGTTATGTCCTTTAACTGTAGGGGTCTTGCTGGTCGCCATAAAAGAATAGCACTAAGTAGAGTGGTATCCCTTGAACACCCGGATATCATTCTACTCCAGGAGACTATGGGTGTTGGTGAGGGTATAAAAACATTACTCGAAAGTTGGTTTGGAGGATGGAATTTTGCTACCTTGGATGCTCGTGGTCGGTCGGGTGGCCTGGCTATGGGTTGGAACACTCGTTCGGTTCAATGCCTCAACCTCTGGGGTGTGGATGCGGTTTTGGGCATGACCTGCTGTTCTCTGGATTTTGGGGAACTTTTTACGGTGGTAAATGTCTATGGTCCTTATTTGAACCGGGCACCATTCTGGGATTCTCTCCTCTCGCATCCCTTGCTACAGGATGGAAATCTGATCCTCGGAGGGGATTTTAATTTTTCTCTTGGTCCGGCTGAAGTGTGGGGAAGTCGGGCTCGACCTGACCCATTGGCTGACTACTTCACCCACAAGCTTGTTACACATAATCTGCTGGATATTGAGCCTACTCTTCTTAAAGCTACATGGAGGAATAACAGGACTGGTGACTATAGGGTTGAGAAACGGTTGGATCGGTTTCTGGTGTCAGAATTTTTTGTGGATAGAAGCTACCTTTTGAGTCAGTGGGTAGGGTCGGGGGGCTCGTCTGACCATTTCCCCATTTTCTTGGAGATTCGGGACGGACCATCTAAACCAGCTGGACCGCTAAAGTTCAATAAGATCTGGTTACAGGATGAGACTTTTTTTGACTTGGTGGGATCCCTATGGGTACCTTTCAACCCTGGGGGGGGTCAATCTACCTCTCATCAGTTCTCTGCTAATATCAAAAGAATTAAAAGGCCTGTGAAGGAATGGGCCTATGAAAAAAAGGGTAGAGATGATAGAGATCTGAAGACTATTGAATTGGAACTACAGTCTATTTATGACTCTGGCACTGGGGGACTGGGCACGATTGAAGAAAAAGCACACCTGATTTCTCTGGAAGGTAGGAGAAATTTGCTTTTACTGGAAAAAGAGGAAACTTGGCGTCTTAAAAGCAGGGCTTTGTGGCTATCGGCTGGGGATGAGAATACAAAAAATTTTCATGCATATGCTAAAGGTCAAAAGGCGTCTAATACCATCTGGAGCCTGGAAGACTCGTTGGGGGATCCCCAGACTCCTTTTGAAAGTATGGCTAGGGTTGGGGTAAATCACTTCCAAACTCTCTTCAAAGCCCCTGCACAGGCTAATATTCTGGAAATTGTTAGAATGGCACAACTTTTTCCTCGGTTTGTGGATGAGGATGACAATCACTCACTGATGGCAATAGTTACTGAGGAGGAGCTGAAGGGAGTGTTACAGAGTTTCCAAAAAGACAAAAGCCCGGGCCGGATGGATGGACTGTTGAATTCCTCATTGCACTTTTTGAACTTATTGGGAATGATCTACTGCAGATGGTGGAAGACACTAGAATCTCTGGGAGGATCCCAGCTGCCCTAAACTCCACCTTTCTAGCCCTCATACCTAAAACTGACAATTCTTCCTCTTTAAATGATTTCAGACCCATCTCGTTGTGTAATTATGTATATAAGGTGGTGTCAAAAATTATTGCCAGGAGGCTTAAAATCATCCTGTCCAAGCATATTTCTGAGGAACAATTTGGATTTCTGGAAGGACGACAAATTCACGAGGCGATTGGAGTTGCTCAGGAGGGCATCCATAGTATGAAATCTAAGAAAATCAAGGGAGCTATAATCAAGATTGACTTGTCAAAAGCTTATGACAAGGTGAGTTGGATGTATATTCATTTACTTCTTACACATCTGGGGTTTGCTGTGGATTTTATTAGGTGGATTATGAGCTGTATATCTACAGTATCTTTTGCAGTACTTATAAATGGTGCAGCATCTCCATTCTTTCGGTCTGAAAGGGGTCTTCGTCAGGGTTGCCCACTATCACCACTACTGTTCCTGTTGGTTGCGGAAGGACTCAGTAGAGCATTGAAGAGGGCCTGTAGGGATGGCACCCTACAGGGGATTCAAGTGGCCCCTGATTTATTTATCACTCATCTACTGTTCGTGGATGATATACTCATTTTCTGTTCTGGGTCGGCTAGGGATATGGAAACTCTCCAGGACATTTTTAAACTTTTCTCTCGAGCTACGGGTATGGAGATCAATGACAGGAAATCTACTATTACGACATACCTCCTTGGGGAGGGTGAGATCTCTACTATCCGGAGGATCTTCCCCTACACCTTCTTAAGTCTTGATGATGGTTTCTGCTACCTCGAGTACCACTTAAAACCTAATGCATATACCAAACAGGATTGGCACTGGCTCATTGAAAAATTTCACAAGCGATTGAAGGTTTGGAGTCACAGGTGGTTATCTAGAGCTGGGAGGCTGGTCCTAGTGAAGTCTGTCTTAGAGGCCATACCGGTGTACTGGTTGTCCCTCACTTGGATCCCCAAAGGGACGCTGGAAACCGCTAGGAAACTGTGCTTTCGTTTTCTTTGGAGTGGGAAAGGTGATTTTGTTTCACCATGGGTCCGTTGGCAGAAAATCGCTATCCCAAAATCCTTAGGGGGATGGGGTCTGAAGAACATTCATCTCTTCTCTAGTGGACTGGCGGCGAAAGGGGTTTGGAGACTGTTAAAAACTGAAAGCCTTTGGACAAGAGTTGTCATACATAAGTATATTTTCCCTGTATCTCTAATGGACTGGGTTCGGGCCACGAATAAGACTCATATTGGTTGCTCTGTGATTTGGAAAGCAGTTATCAAATCTTTTGCGGTGATCGGCGATCTACTTACCTGGAATATTGGGAATGGGCAGGCACTACGTGTTGGGGAAGATCCTTGGTATGGGAGTGCTGGTAGACACATCTTATCTGCTGAATTGATCTCATCCCTACGGGAAATTGGCATCTCTAATTTATCCCATCTTGCAGTTCATGATAGAATCAACCCATGGAATCAGTCGTGGATCGGTGCTGATACTTTGGCACTCTCTGTGGAGGAACAAGGGGAATTGAGATCGTATTACCGAGCACTCAATTGCTCACATGTACACATTCGTAACCAGGAGGACGTTTTGGTATGGGAGGGGGCTCCAAATGGAATGTACACTCCTAGGAATGGCTACATCAGTTTATGTCACTTCATTAATCCACGTGCTTTGGTGGGGTGGTGGAAATCCATCTAGAGGATAAACTGCCCTTTGAAACATCATATTTTCATGTGGTGTGTTCTCAATGAATCTATCCCTACCTGGGATTACTTACAGCGAAAGAATAGAGCGGGGCCGGGGTGGTGCATACTATGCAAAGCCAACGAGGAAACTTGTTATCATTTATTCCTTGGTTGTCCATACGTGGTGCAAGTATGGGCCGAATGCTCCAGATTAACAAATACCAGATTTATTTGGGATGGGGATTCGATACTGTCGGCTTGGACACAGTGGTTCAGGGACCCTATTGGCATGTCCTACAGAAATATTCCTTTACTGGTGGCATGGGGCATCTGGTTGGCACGGAATGACTTGATTTTCAATGAAAAACCCTGCACTCTGGTGGTCTCGGCTGTTCAAATATGTGGATTTTTAAAGGCATACCCTCATCACATTAAAGCTGCAAAACAACGAGAGGTCCTTGCTCTTGAAATTGATGATTCGTTACCTTGGGGATTCTACGATGGTTCTGCACTGGAATACAACTGTGGGGGAGGGGCGATACTTCACTTATCACGAACTCACTCATACCACCTGTTCTGGGGATTGGGGGAGGGTGGAAACAATTATGCAGAATTAATGAGCCTAAAGCTGCTTCTTATGTTTGCTAGGGAGATTGGCTGTCAACTGTTAAATGTGTATGGAGACTCTATGAATGTTACAAATTGGACATCTGGAACACAGCAATGCAGGGATATTAGACTTGAGAATATTCTACGGGATATCCTGGAACTGAAATTGTCCTTCTTACATTTTTCTTGCAGACATATATACAGGGAGAACAACCAGGAGGCGGACCAGGCTGCTAAGGCTGGCAGGGAAATGGCAATGGGGCTGTGGAAAATAAAAGAACATCGCCATGGGATCGACTATGAATACTATCATAGACCATTCATGGACCTCTTGACTATACAAGAACAGTAGCTGGAAACAGTTTTTTTTTATGTTTACTTTTTACTATGGATGTCATTAATTTTGGTATTTTGAAGAAAGGCTGCGTCCTTTCATACTCTATAGACTATGTTTTGGAAAACAGGAGGCTCGGGGAACCACCTGTCTTTTATAGTTATTTCTGTCATATTTTGATATGATGTTTACATAATGTTTTACTGGCCATATATTTGGCGTTAGATAGAACACAATGGACTGCTATACTGAAATCTTTTGTTACTAAAGTATCGTCCTTCAATGGTTAACCGCATGCTATATGCATCTACAGAATGTAATTTTTTCACCTCTGCTGAAATAAAATTACGCTTTTTTCTTGGGAAAAAAAAATTTAAAAAAGGGAAAGAAGTCTCAAATCAACTTAACAGAAATCCAATGAACTTCATTCAAATAAGAATTTTAAATCTAGAAAAGGTTTGTGTTTATGCATTCAAAAAATGAGAAAAATTGTCTACTGAAAATAATGATCAGAAATGGATGTACTCAAGCTGGAAGTAGGTGAGATGCTCACAAGGTAAGCAGTATTCATACTTCTTGATCCGCTCTCGTTTCAACTGCTTCAATGAAGCTCTGCAAAAAGCACAACAAGGTACCAGGTAGAACAAAGAATAGGTCATCTTCCTCCATAAAAAATAAGGGGCCGCTTCATAATCATATCAGATTGTCAAAACACAAACACAGTACAATAATCAGAGGAAGATACAAAATTCAAAAACAAAGGAAATAGAAGTACTGAATTAAAAAACAAAGGGAATAAAAGTACCGATCCACGGATGCTGACAAGGTCAAATCAAACACAAATGAAAAGGACTACAAATAGGAGGCAGAATCTCAAGTGATCTGGATGCTTTTGGCAAAAATATTATTAAGCTAAAAAGGATTACAATGAATTGATGAATTGCTATTTGAGAAGATTTTATTGTCATCACGTAAGCCTTTTCTTATTCTGTAATTTATTGAAGAAATCCAGAAGGAATTGAAGGATGATGAGTCTTGACAAGATAGATAGCTATAACTGTTAGAGGTTCCAAAAGATACTCACCTTCGCTGCATACATTGCAAGGTATAAATCTGAGTCTTCAAATTCTCAACTTGAAGATGCCTAGAATTGCAAATTTTACAGTTAAAAATCAATGAATGAACTAGCAAAATAATCACCAAATGAATGGAGACTTGGATATACCTATCCTAGCAGCTTATCTAACTTCATTTAAATATACAATTATATGCAAAATAATCACCAAATAAATAGGCATTTGGATATTCATATCATAGCAGCTTATCAAACTTCATTTAAACATACATTTATATGAAAAATAATCACCGAATAAATGGGCATTTGGCTATACTTATCAGAGCTGCTCATCAAACTTCATTCAAGTATACAATAATATGCACAATCACCGACTAGATGGGCATTTGGATATACATATCCCAGCAGCTTATCAAAGTTCATTTAAATATACTAAATTATATCCAAAATAATCACCAAATAAATGGACATTGCCAAACTTCATTTAAATATACACTTACATGCAAATTAATCACCAGATAAATAGACACTTCGATAGATCTGTTACCCACTGAAAATGCAAGGATCATTCTGCATGAAAACATTTTCATGGGCTTTCCTCTCTCCCCAAGCAAGGAAACAGATCTTTGGAGTGTTTAGTGATGATCACAAGACACGGGGAGAGAATTGGAGGCCATACACCTTGTTCAATCTTGCGCAAGCACTTCTCATCATCCGGGGAAAGGACAAACGTGTGGAGGATTATTGATGATTAAGCTTTTGTGGAAACACTTCACCATGAGGTTCCACTTGGGCACACGACACTTAATTGAGACAGGGCTGCATGGCTTATATTACTTTTTGTTGCATCAATAATGTAAATCCTTGTTCCTAGATTGAAGCCAAGGCCCAAATGGAGGATGTGAGCAAAGTAACCCTCAAAGATGAACACCCTAGCTCAGATAATGTCCAAGGAATAATTTACGGCAAGCTAAGGGGTCAAACACAACATAAAGGAGAAACACCCTCATCAAGGAGAAGGCTAGGGCACGTCAAAGACATGAAGAGGTGAGACATACCCTAATGGAGGAGTTTCTACACATTTGGAGACATATTTCACCTGGTAAGGGCACATTGTTTGAAACCTTTTCTACATATTTGGAGGCAAACGCTTTGTATGAGGAGATGCCACATCGCATGGTGAACATGATCAAACCTCCCAAAAGAAGAGAATTTGCTTATGAAGATGACAAGTGGCATTATGGACTGATTTTATGCATTCAAAGGAAAACGACACAAAATGTCCCACATGTTGGAGCCCCAAATCATGACATATGGAAAGGAAAGAGGTTAGAAGAAAAATGCCCTTGCTTGGATGATGCCATGTGGTGATAGGTGCACTTCTATTTTCAAAGGAAGCCACTTAATGAGCATTCCACTCCTCGGATTAAAAAAGGATGGCATTTTATGGCTTAAATCATGGATCTACCCTCTAAAAGAGGGGCGTCTCACTCAAGAGGGAATTTAAAGCATGTCAAAGGATCATTATGGTGTATTTCACATTGTTCATGGTGTGATTCACATTTCTGGAGGAGTTAGCTCAAAGAAGAAATTGACGCATGTCAATTTTTCGTGAAATAAAACCCTAAAAAGCATTCTAAAGAGGAGCACCCTACTTCTAGGGCTTAATCTCTCATTTAATATTATTTTAATCATTAAGGTTTAATGTGAAAGATATACATAGAGGAGAGATTCATTTGCTAAAGTCATGGTTGGAAGATTGAGAGCTCCCATCCAAGCTTCCTCAAATATATTTGGGACAGTTGGAAAAGGATTACTGTGATGTGGTGTTTTCCATCTCTCTATTTTTTTCATGGGTGATTAGGGTTTTCCAAGAATTGCCATTGTTTATGTTGTTGAAATAATCTTTCGAGAAGGGCAAAATTGTAAAATAAGAAGAGATTAGGGTAGAAGTTCTAAACCCTCCCTATTCCATGATGTAACCTTGAATTATTGAATTTTTTTGGTAAGACCTACTTAGTCCTCTTGATGCTTTTCTGAAACCAAATTTGAAGAAACAATGTATTGTTAGTTGTTCATTAAATAAGAAGGTTGTCCTACTTTGTCTACTTCATCTATGGTTTCTTATGGTTGTTCCTTCTTTGTTTATTTGTTACATATTATTCTTGGCTATAATGTCATGGTTGTGATGGTGCATCATGTATAAGGGCTCTCCCTTATTCTTGCATAATCTAAAAATATGTTTGGACTAATTATGGCACATTGATGATGACTTAGTTACATCTTCTATGTCATATTCAAACTCTCTTGCCCTTTGATCTTGGGTTGTGGTAGTCCACCATACCTTTATTTGTAAAGACTCAAAGAGTAATATAAACTTCTATTCTAGGGTTTCTCCCCTTGTGCCAAACAAGAACTGACCTAGAGTGAGATGAGGGGTCATTGTGGTGGCAATCGACATCCTTCCTAAGTGCCCCTGGGGTTTCACTTGGTAAAAGACTTTCTAGCATTTGAAGTGCAAGTTTGGGAGGTAATGATACCTATCATCACAGGTTATCAAACTTCATTTAAATACAATTATGCAAAATAATCACCAAATAAATGAAATTTGGATAATATCTATTGTTAACACCATATTTGCTTACACAAATTTGGGTGTTAAATTCCAACATATGTTGATGAACATTATGATTTGGACTCAACATTACAAAATTCACCATTCAGCATTGACGATTCATGAGTACCTTGGCCATATGGGTGCCTTGTTACAAAGTTTTATTCCAGACCAACCTTGTTCCAAAGTTGCAATGGATGAGTTTGGTGATTATCCAGAGATAAATATTCCAAGAGGACAACACAAGTACTATTCTTAGCAATTTTCTAGTTCAAGCTTTAAAAGATCTATTTTTAGCAATTTTTACCCCAAGCATCGGGTTTACATGCTAACTTTTGAGGATGTATGGGGAAATGAGGACAATCAAATGGGCACTTTTAGATTCTTGATTCCTCTATTTTTAGCAATTTCTATTTTTAGAAACTTGATTTTTTTAACAACAAATGATAATAGATGTGAATACCCATTAAGGAGATGGGCATTTGGTCTGAATCGTAGGGTGATTACATTTTTGGAGTCCCAAAATGGAGGTTTTGTTCATGGTTCAAATTGCAATTGATTCCAAGATCGTGAAATTTTGGGTCTATTTTTGGCACTCTATTTTTAGTAGGGTGTGATTATATATTTGGGAAACCAATATGGCGTACAACATCAATGTCAATTTGAGAATTTTGTATTTCAAGGTCCAGATCCATTTTGGCAGCTGCTACTTTTGGAGGTCTATTCTTGTAGTGTGATTAAGACTCTACTTGCCATTCTTAACCTAGGAGTGGAGCGCATGAATGGTAGAGGCTAATTTTTTAGTTGGAGGAGCTTTTCTTGGAGGAGTATCCTTATTTTACACTCGCTACTGTTATGACTCATGAGATGAAGTGAATGAGTTGGAGGAAGCTTTAGTGGATTTTCCTTATTTACACATCCTAATTATTTTTAGACATGGAGTGCATGACTTGTGGAGGCCTATTCTTAGTGGGATTTGGGCTATTATGAAGAGTTTTCTCTGTTTTGCTCACGCACCCTAGTTGAGGAGGTTTTTCTTTGACTCGTGTTAAACCTTAGATCTTCTATTCATACTGATGTTATTTGTACGCCTCCAAACCTATTCTATAAATGCTAGTAAGGAGAGGGAATCCCTTATTGCTGGTGAGAATGGTGATAGTTTGAGTTCTCTTGTCTTCACATCCAACTTTTTGGATTGAGTGAGAGAGAGAGTATTAATCATTGAGGGTTAAAAGTTACTCTCATCTTGTTCACATTGGTGAGAGAAAGTACTTGGAAGTGATTTGGCATCCCCCAGAGTGCTTTGAATTTGTAACCAATACATCTAAACATTGTAGTACTTACAACTTTGGACTAAAGGCACCATCTTATTTGGCAGCTAGATTTCAATAGTTTGATGTTTTGATTATCTTGAATTTTCTAAATCAATTAACCCTTGGCAATTATTCCCATTTAGTTGATTTTCTACTCCATCACCCATGAAATTTTTCATGGCACAGTTAATAATTTTTGAAATTTAAAGCTTGCTATCTTTTATATTTGTATATGTAGATATGCACTTTTACGGGCAGATTTGAGGTGTTCTAACAGAATATTTGTGTGGTTCCCAAGGCAGAATTCCATTATTAACTGTAAATCTGCATTATTGCTTGCTGTTCAAAATGATCTAATGCAGAAGTCAGGTCTGATTCTTATATAACAGTAAGTACAATTCACTATTTGGAAGTGTTTTTGGTCTCCCTGGTTTATATTATGTTTCCAGATTGCATAGGAATTCCCCCAAACACTAAACCAAAGTGCAAAGAGACCGTACGAGGTGACAGTGTACTATCTAGCTCCCTTTTAACTCTTCCAATTTCAAGCATTAACTCTTGAAAAGTCGATATTTGGAACTGAAACACCTAACATAGCAGCTTATCGAACTTCATCTAAATATACCTTATATGCAAATTAATCCTGAATAAATGGACATTTCGATATACCTATCATATCTTCTTATCAAACATCATTTAAATATATAATTATATGCCAAATAATCAGCGAATAAATAGACATTTCGATATACCTATCATAGAATGGTACGTAAGGAACCCAATCCATCTTCATTTCCTTCATTGGCACTATAGTTTCACCCTCCATTTGAACAGACTTGATGCCAATCTTATCAGATGGAGGAAATGATGAAACAACCTGCTTAGAAATAAGGCTTTAAGGTTTGCAAGTGGTAACGAAGTTTCAAAAAGATTGACATCAAAATGCTTCAAAAGGTTAAAACTCCCAAAGAAAAAGGAGATAAAATCCAAAAACATACCGCCACAGTGACTGGAATCTGGATTACTTTTAATTGGTTTTCAAAAGGTACAAGTTGTGCTGTACAAAGATTACAAAAAATATAATAATAAACACTAAAACTAGTTAAAATTCATGGAGAAATACAAACTCCAGAACAAAAACATGGCCCTTGTTGCTATTAGTAATTGAAATCTTGAAAATAAAAGGAACAAAGAAGTAAGTACAAACACTCAATTGAAGACAAAAGGGCGAAATGAGACCTTACGTTCTGTACAGCCAAAAAGATAAACTTTCTTTCCATAAAGTAATCCACCTTCTTCAAAAGCATTCTAGAAAACAATTAGATGAAACTATAAATGGTTAGCAACAAGGCAATAATTTTATGTGGTACTAATAGCCAATAGGCAATGCACGTGAATCTGTACATATGAAAATAACATTGATCTCACACTCCCACATCAGAGAAGAAAAATTTTGTACAATAAGGAAAATAACAGGGAATTTAAGTAGAAACAAATGTACCAAACCTACTTAATTATTACCTCCAAGTTTGAAAAGTCCCATTGGATCTTGTAAATACTATCCATCTGATCCCACTGTACATTAACACCAGATACAATTAGAGAAGTTGTTTACCTTACTAGAAGAGATAGGAGTTTTGCAACTATACCTGCACAAACAACCTCATCCCCAACCGAAGTCGGCATCTCAAAATGCAAAAATAAGCCTGATAGGCCATTTGCAGCTCAACTAAAGTACGCAGCAAATTTTTTTTAGTAGCATAACAAGTTCTCCAATGCACATAAAAGATTTCTGTCAAAAGTGTATGTACAGAAATGCAAAGGATGGACATGTATCAAGGTAGAGCATTCGAGCATACATGTTTTCATGAGAAGTGCCTACATAAAATCAGACAATCACATAAGCACCAACTAACAACTCCCCATGCTTTCTGGTAGATATTACAAATCATGATTTAACAGTACTGTTAAACATGACTGAAAGGTCATCAATTTCAATACTCGTTAAATGCATGCATAATTCACACCATAGTAACAATATTTGTATACAATTAAAATTCGAATACGATTTGATAAGGAAAAAATAAGTAACTCAGTATATTACTTTCTTCTTTTCAGTGCTCCCGTCATCTAGGGGCACCAAGAGACAGACGGATGGTGGTACTGTTTCTAACTGCAGATCAGTTAGGACATGGAGGACCACCTCTACTACCTCCACTTCTGCCAAACACCAGTGGCATAGCCAATCTTGACCCCATCCCAGCAGCAAGATGATTTCATCTAGGTCACAGCAGCAACAGCCCCACTCCTTGCGCCGGCACATTACCCATTATAGCTCCTCTTCCAGTTCTTTCTCCAGACAATGCACTATTTTGGGCCTCGGATGTTAGGAAAGATTCCGGTGCACCATGATAGATTTACCACTTTTGTATCACAAATTCTAAATCCACTCTCTTTGTACATTTATTCCCTAGATTGGCTCTCCATCTTTGGAGTTAGCCCTTTTTGGTTTTTAGGTTAGAGTCATACTTCTTGCTTATTATAGGAGTTGCCTTAGCACTCTCACTTTGTATTGACATCATGGTACTACACAGTACCATTAACATACTTTTGTGGTCATCTGTTGCCATGTTGGACATTAATAACATTATCTTATCTTATCTAATATGTGAATATACATCTCACAGATACAAAAATATGCATTTATTACAAATCTTATAAGAGTTTCAGCCTCATAAGTTATAACATTCAATAAAGAAGAAGAAGAAAAGCCACTTCTTAAAAATGTTACTACTGATTTATATTTATAGATGTATTCAATACTTTTTTAAATAATTTTAAGGTTTTGGTCTGTTAGTATTTTTGGGTTTACGAGTCCATGGGGATCAAATAATTAAGATATAGTATCAAATACAATCTAATGTAAGTTGACCATACCTTATTTGTATTGTAGGAATATTCGTCGAATTTCATTTTGGTGTTGAATTTCCATATAGCAAAGACCAATACAACCGAATCTTCCTACTTTGATTCAAAGTTTGATGGTGATGAGAAACAGAAGCAGGAAAGGAGTAAATGTGTCCAAATGACCTAGGAAGCTCAGTTTAAATCTAGTGAAATCCACCTTCACCTCCATATTTAGATTTCACAATAGGACTAATTGGCCAATAGGCTATTTAAGGTGATTTTACAAATCCGACAAGAACAATTTGATAAATTATAATTATGAAAGGTTTAGTCTGGTGCCAAAATACACGACTCAAGTTTGATCCACAAGCGTAGTAGTTCCATTCACGAAAAGTTTTAAATGATTTCATCCTTAAAAAGGATATTAGTTTCTCTCCATACCCTCAAAAGATCACAGAAGACCAAATTCATATATCCCCTTTTTATTCTCATGGGATGACTAAAGCCAAATTCAATCGTACAATGTGCTAACTTGAAGCATCAGACAATTCAGATTTACACAGCTTAAAATGGTTCCATCCTTAAGAAGGGTATCAGTTTCCCTCCATACTGTCTCAAGATCACAGAATACCAAATCCATATCTCCTCTTCATACTCTTATAGGATGACAAAAGCCAAATTAAACTGTAGGATGTGCCAGCTAGAAATCAGATTTACTCTCAGACATCAGATTTCCTCTCCTTGCAAACTACAAATCTTAGTGTGCATCCATCAGGGCACTAGTTCTATCCTCACAATGCCTCCAAAACATCTTAACTATATGAGAACTGTATTCACCGGGATAGTTCCATCCTCAAAAAGCCTTAAAACTGCCCAACCAAGAGAAGAGCAGACAAAATTTCCTGCTTACATTCTCTCACAGTAACAGAAGACCCAATTGAATAGGAGAATTAGATGGAAGGGCACTACTTTCCATTCACATTTTTATAGAGGAATAAATAACACAATTGCATAAATTAAAAATCTCAAATCCTTAGATTTTAATGGTATGAAAAATTTACTAACCTCGGTGCCAACAGGAAATGCAGCTTGCCATAAATCATCCTGCAAATACAAGCTTTCATATGAATTGTAATAATTAATTATAAAAATATAACTCCAATTTCAGCACAGATATAATTGAAACTATGACCAAATATCACACCCTCATCTAATAGGCCGAGAAATCTAAACACTTTCAAAATCCCCAAACCTCAAAAGTAAACAACATAGACCCTGAAAAGGAAAATGGGGAAACATTAAAAAAGGGGGTTACCATATTTCTCCTCTCATGAATAATCTCAACTGGGGCTGCAGCAAACTGGACCCTTTTTGCAGTAGGCAAGGGTGGCACAGAAACCTGTGGAAAACTTGCCGCCTTCTTTTTTGTTTTAGCTGGTGCTGTAGCAAACTGGGCCTTATTTTCAGTAGGCAGGGTTGGCGCAGAAACCATAGGAGGCCTTGCCTCCTTCCTCTTTTTGGTTTTAGGCGGGGCTGCAGTAGACATGCCCTTTTTTGCAGTAGGCAAGGTCGGCACAGAACCTCTCGAAGGCCTTGCCTCCTCGTTCGTCTTTTTAGTTTTAGGCGGGGCTGCAGTAGACCGACCCTTTTTTGCAGAAGGCAAGGTCGGCACAGAACCCTGGGAAGACTTTGCCTTCTTCTCCTTCTTCCCTTTATGCGTTTTAGGTTTTGCCATCTCTTCAATCACAGAAACCCTCGAAATATTCTTAACAAAAAGAAAATCAGATGGATATCTTAGAAGACTGAAATAGGAATTGAAAACAACAAAACAAGCACCTTCCTATAATAAATTCCAAAGAAATTTTGATGAAAAAACAAAACAGATAGTGGGAGATAGGATAAAAGGAAGAGCTCTGGGGTGTAGGGGTGTTGGGTGTAGACCAGTTGATGATAGGGTGGATTGCTAAGGCACTTTTTGCGACATCCCGAGTTCAAACGTTAAATAGTCTGTGCATTTGTGTAGGGATAGCCTCAAGGTTAGAGTGGCAGCACACCAGAATCGACCCCATATCATGCAATTATAAGACTATAATCGACCCCGTGTATAGGATTATGTGTATAGGATTATGAGCCTGGCCCGGTTACCAATTCATCCGGATAATAAAAATAAACAGAAGATAGTAAGAGAAATTTTAAGAGAATGCATGGCAAAGGAGATTGTAGACCCCAGAGCTTTCTTGTGGAAATGCAAAGTAAACCCGGAAAATTATTTCCTGTGGAATTATGGGGGAACGCTGCTGTATTTGAATTTTGAATTATAGTCTGGAAGAATATTTGAGTTACAGGTACAGACGGACAGTATGTTTCATATGAGTATAATACTGGAATGTTGAATTACAGTTGGAAAAAAAAATTGAATTACAGATCGAGACGGTAAGCATGTTTCACGCGACGGCAGCAGTTCCATCCACAGGTTAACTTGTAAAGATCCCATCTATAAGAAGGGTATAATTTCACCTTTAGACTTTTGACAGGATTGCGAAAAGCCAAATTCATATCTTCCTTCATACACTCATAGGATGACAAGAAAAAATTCAATTGTAGGATTTGCAAGCTTGAAGCATCAGGCATCTTCAAATATACTCTAGTGGCAAACTAAAGCCCGTAGGCTGCATCCACCAGATTACCACTTCCATCCCCAAAAAACCTCAGAACATCCTAATAATGAGACGCATGGTAGTGGCAATATATAATGCAAGTCTGCATTCACCAGGGTTTTAGTTCTAGCTGTTACCAGAAACGGGACGGCAGCATTCGTTTCTTTCCAAAAACGGTTCAGAAACGAAGACGGAACGAAAAACGGCGTTTCCTACGCTCGTTCTCGTATTTTAAGGTCAGAAACCGTTTCTCACGAAACGACTAGTGTTTCTTCCAATCATTTTAAAATGCCCGCAGTTTTCTGCTATGTTTGACTCGTCTCCCTTTTCGTTTACTGTGCTTAAGGCTTCAGCTAATGTTATGCTGTGGCATCACCATTCCCCAATATTTTCCCCGCTTGATAGAGATAGTAGTTAGGGTAAGGGATCCAATCTGTCTGGATTGTGTAAAGCGTAAACTCTCCCCCTTTGTATCAGCTTTGGGTATCACCTGTTCGTTCGTAGCACCCTGGGTAGCACAACCTATGGGTAGTGCCCGTTTGTAGCCCTGTTTATTATATTCCCTCTCCTTGAATAGCTCTCTTGTTTGCTGAATGGCTATACCCCGTAACGCTAGAATGTGTTAGGCAGGTCGAACCCATGAATGCTAAAAGTTTAAGTAAGCCAGTAGTCATAAAGGTAAAGGTTTGTTAAGACGCTAGGTTGTTGGTATAGGTTTCAACAGAAAGAAAGGTTTCTCGCAGGCAAAGGATTCAATACTATAGGTTCAAGGCTTATGTGGAACGGGCTCTTGGAAAAAGGGTAAAGTTACTACTGGAAAACCTCCCTCCCTTCCGGCGGGCATAATATAAATCATCCAGCTCCTCAACCTCGATTGGACTCTGCTCCTCACCACCGATTGGGCTATGCTCTCTCTCTTCTATATTTGCTGCTTCTGCACTTGTTCACTGTCCTTACTTTATAAACCACCCTTTAACAAGTGAAATTACCAGTTACTCTATCCATCATTTACTTTAGATTAAGCCACCCTTTAACAAGTGAAATTACCAGTTACTCTATCCATCATTTACTTTAGATTAACCTTGCGGCTTTGATTTTATTGAAGTGGTTATGATTTTGAAATGAAATAATTTTCTTTGGATTAATCTCCTGCTAT
The DNA here is from genome assembly GCA_027924585.1 of Larix kaempferi. NCBI lineage: Eukaryota > Viridiplantae > Streptophyta > Pinopsida > Pinales > Pinaceae > Larix > Larix kaempferi. The sequence continues at coordinate 15,079,118 of BSBM01000877.1, forward strand.
GATTTTATTAAACTGGTTTATGGTTTCGAAATGGAGAAAGAAGGGGATATGGCCAGCTAAAGGTGGTGTCTGGCCAGCCACATGGAGAGAACAATACATGGACCATGGATGAAGTAGGTTTCCGTTTATAAATAATGTTTCTGTTTTTAGGTTGCAGGAAGATGGATGTTTTTGTCATTGGTTCTGTTCCTGACTTTCTTTGGCAGCTCCTCGTAGTTGAGGGAACTATATCAATTGGTCACTAAATTTGGAATAAAATAGTTTTCAGAGTGATAAGTATGATTGCGCCGAGAGGTGCTCTACAGTCCAGTATGAGGGAGATCTTGTAACATGTGTTGTTTGTCGAGTGTTATGAGGGAGATCTTGTAACATGTGTTGTTTGTCAAGTGTTTGTCGAGTAACAAAATAATACAAAGTAAACAAACAAAAAATAATACAAAGTAAAAAGTAATAAATATTATGTTGGCCATAAACAAAAAAAGAATAATACAAAGTAAAAAGTAAATATGAGGGAGATCTTGTAACGTGAGTTTGTAGAGTGTTTGTGAGTAGCAAAATAATACAAAGTAAACAAAAAAGAATAATACAAAGTAAAAAGTAATAAATATTATGTCGATCATAAACAAAAAAGAATAATACAAAGTAAAAAGTAATAAATATTATGTCGATCATAAACAAAAAAGAATAATACAAAGTAAAAAGTAAACATAAGGGAGATTTGATCCCTCTCGATGCTTGATAGAACCTAGAATTTGGATCTATGCTGGTTATAATGATAGTGAAAGCAGTTTAACCAATATGTTGTCATCTTCAAGCATTAGAAATTCACTTATATAATAAAATTACTTCAATCATTAAAAGCTCTTTTCCATCACCCAACACAAATTGCAATTCAATGTCAAAAAATTTATAATATTCTTTTTTTACACTGACATTTGATTAACCTCTTCCCATTTTGTTTTAAAATATTTGTATATGTTGATCTTTTCTAAAAATGTTGTCGAGTTTTATCCATATACCAAGTCTGAAGTTTGTAAAGTGGGTTCATAGGTTACTGGTTTGTAGCATTCTTTGATTAAAGTAGTGAGAATTCTTTAACTTTTTGTTTTGGGTGAAAGATGTTTTGATTTTGAGTGGAAGACAAATTCAAATTATCAATTCCTAAGAAGGACTTCATATGAGTTTGTATTAAATACTGCTTAGCATTCAAACTAACCTCTTACCAACTAATAGCCAATCTTATTTTACCCACTAATCAAAGACAATTGATAACCTTAATTGCATTTCACTCTATCTAATTATCTGATCTTCCCGATCTTTTTAAAATTCAATGTTATTGTTGTTTCTCTCTCCTCGTTTCTTGTGTGCGAAACCTCTAAACACACACCGTTCTCGTTTCGTTTCATGTTTCTCATTTCAGGTAACATAGAAGTCTACTTAAAGCTCGACAACTGCCAACTAATTGAAGAGCAATAATTCTTATCATATTTCCCTAGACACCAGAGGCCAAATCCGACTGAAAATCCACTGGCTGGCACCATCAGACTACATCCCCTTAACATTCTTACAGAGTTGGAAAATTCTCGATCCGAAAGCAGGAATAGATATACAAAATATATAACACACAATTCAACGGAAGGATGCACGAATTTGTAGCATCGGACAGAAGGAAAAAAGCTCATGTTTACATTCTTTTGCATTGAGAAAAACCCAGTCTGACATTACTTCCCCATTACAGAGTATGGAAATTCAAATAACTAACTTGAAGGGAATATGCATTGCCATAGAATCGTAAAAATCCCAATTCAACGGAAGGATGCATGAATTTGTAGCATCCCCTTAACATTCTTACAGAGTTGAAAAATGCCCAATCCGAAAGCAGGAATATATATACAAATATATAACACACAATTCAATTGAAGGATGCACGAATATGTAGCATCGGACAGAAGGAAAAAAGCTCCTGTTTACATTCTTTTGCATTGACAAAAAACCCAGTCTGACATTACTTACCCTATTTCTCTTATGAGGAATAATCTGGTCTGGTTCTGCGGAGAACCGGACCTTTTTCACCTGAGGCAAGATCGGCGCAGAACCCCGGGGAGACCCTGCCTCCTCGTCCTCCTCCTTCCTCTTTTTCGTTTTAGGCTTTGCCACATCTTCAATCACAGCTGCCTCCTCCACGTCCTTCCTCTTCCTGGTTTTAGTTTCTCCCATATCTTCTATCAGAAAAACACTCTGTATATTCTGAGACACATAAAAGAAACAACCAGATGGGTGTCATACTAGATTGAAAATGGAATTAAAGCCCAACGAAAAAAGTGCTTCCTTGAAATAAACTTTCACAAAATTTAGATGAAAAAAACAAAAGCAAAAGAAACAACGGGGCGAAGAAGATCAGAAGACACAGGGTTTTACCGGAGGGGAGGTTTTAAGGGCGGGAGAGGGAGAGGAGATAGCAACCCCCGGGGTTTCTTCGTGAAATGCGAAGCAAACCGAGAAGATTATTGATTGGGATACTGCCGGGATTGTTGAGGAGTCTTGGTTTTGAATTACGGTTGAGAAGAAATTTTGAATTACTGGTACAAATGTCACAAGAGTGGGAAAGTTTGTTAATGATTCGAGTTATATGGTTTCATAAGTTATCATTTCAAGGTTCCTCTCATAATTTGTTTGGTGTGAAAATTTTCACTTTGAAGATGTATATGGAATGTATATTTATAAATTTAATAATTAATGTTAAATGTTATTATAATTTGTAAGATGTGGAAATTTTCAAAATACAAAATATAACAATATAATTCAAAATATTTGATTTTTCTTCATTTTTAATGTTTAATAAATATAAATACATCATAACTCTAAATCTAAAACAAATAAACAAAAAAAATTAATATACAAATGTTTTTTTCAAAAAAATTTACACTCTGAAAACTTTCAAAGTGAAAATGAACCTATATTAGTAATAGCCAATATCTAAATATATTAACATTCATATATATTTGCATAAAGATAATAATCAATATTTAGGTTTGGAAGTATAGCAAATATCTAAATATACTAACATTCCTATATGTTTTCATAAAGATAAAAATCAATATTTAGGTTTGGAAGAAAATAACTACATGTACATGTTTTAGCAACTTAATAATTAGTTGGCATTTAAGGGGATGAAGTTACTCATGCAAACTTAATATTATGCTTAAAAAAATATCAACTATCTAATTGATATATTTATTTATATTAGGGATTTTTAAAATCTCGATAATATATTGCTTAGTAGTAAGGGTTGGGAAGGTATGTGTGTAGATAAAGATATTGGAGTGTATGTTAGTAGATATGGATATAGGGATTTTAGAATGCACAAGGAAGAGGAAATTTGAGTTAGTGTAAGTGTAGTTTGAGTAAGGTAAATTGCAATTTTATTTTTAAAAGTAAAGGAAGAAGTGTGATGAGGTTTAGTAGGTGAAAAGTGGATAACATTTTGGAACCAACATACTAGGGGTATACATAAAAAGGGATGTGAAAATGTATAGGAAAAAAATAGATACTTAGGATATTTATTGAAAATAGTTGGTTTTTTAATTCGAACGATGTATTGGGAAGGGGTTGAACAATGAGTTTTGGGAGATAAAAAGGAGTTCAAGGTATTATTTAATATCCTATGACGAGATTTACTGAGTGAACCTTGTATAGTTATATAACATCTGATGTGATGGGGAATGTATATAAGAATTGAAAATACGTGGAAAAAAAGGTGATTTTTTTTCTTTAATATTATTTATTTATGAGTTGGCATTATCATCTTAAATATTATTAATTAAAACTAAACATTTTGTTTAATTCTTTAATGAAATTTTACTAAAAGATCCTCTTTAAACCTCAAAATTTCCCAAAATGTTCCTTATATCTATCACTTTTTGCTAAATAAAGAAGATACTTTATTATGAGGTTTAAAACATTACATTCCAATAATAATTTTAAAAATATATAAAATTGTAAAATAATATCATTCATATATATATATATATATATATATATATAATTTTATTTTACAATTTTATATATTCTTAAAATTATATGCCTTGTTGTGGGTTTATATATATATATATATATATATAAAACCAGGCATGAACCAATAATAATTTTAAGAATATATAAAATTGTAAAATAAAATTAATTCTATATATATATAATAATCATCAAGCGAATACTAAATTTGTTTATTTTACTAGTTGCTTTTATCACATTTTGTCTATATATTTCCTTTTAAGTTATTGTTATAACCAATTTCACTCACCTTTAAGATCTAAGCAATTTTAACTAGAAACATCTCAAACTAATATCAACGTTGTCTAATACATTCTTTGTCTCGCAAACTCGCCCTCTAGACCAAGATCAGTCGACTAATCCAATCTTGCCTCCACAAAGAGGTCTCCTTGGGTTTATTAACCAGATTTAGGTTCAGTCTTCGAAATTCTCTTAAAAATGTAAGCAAGTCTGCAAGAACGAAAATGTCTCTACTGCATCTCGTAATAACATCTATCGGCCCTATTCTTACTTGTGACTCGTTGCCCACATGCCAAGCCAAGTGGGACCCAAATATAGGGAAGGAATGGGTTAATTCCTTCCATTTGTTCCACCCATTCTAGAAGGGTTTGTGTTCTCTCCCTATCTAATCTATCCAAGTGTGGAGGGATATATATTGTTGGTGCATAATCCTGCTCCAAAGGATTTCCTTCTAAGTGCACCCTAAAGAGATTTTATTGTCATTGATGGATCGAAAAGGTGAATATTATTTAATCCCCACCCCTCCAATGCTTTTGTTCCAACCAACTTCTTCCATTTGACCCAGTGGGTGCCCTTTTGATCACTGTTACCTTTCTAAACAAAAGTTTCTGAATTTTCTCCAGTATTCTTTTAGAAATGTGCACTAGGGTATGCCAAAATACTAAGATGGCCCCAAGAACTTATTTAATAAGAATTAATTATCCACCTCTTGAAAGCCATCGATTGCACCAGAGATTGATTATTTTCTCAATCTTAGACACCATCCACCATTAGTCAGCCTTTCGATAGTAGTTGGGCTTTAGATTAAAACACAAGTACTTGAGACCAACATTCAAGTCTTGATGTTGGTAAGGAAAAAGTCTTTCAAATTCTAAACCTGAGTTCTCAATCAGGGATGAAGTGAGAAGAGCATATTTTGTTTCGTTCACTTCCATACATTAGTACATATGGGGTCAATTTTGGACGAAATATCATGACGATACAGATAAACTCATATGTTTTTATTCTTTTTTTTTTGTTCTCCCCAACAATTGTCGTACTTACGATGATTGTCCTTAGTTCATCAAACTTACAACGAATGAGTGTCGCTCTTATGATGAACTAGTACTCCATGTCCCAAGATCGACGGACAGTAGGTACTTAAGGTTGTAGTTACAATGCAAATCCCAAATATCGTCATAATTGCAATGGTCGAAGCTATAAAGGTTTCATAACCTAACGATGGCTTAGCGGTCAAATATCGTCATAATTGCAATGGTCGAAGCTATAAAGGTTTCATAACCTAACGATGGCTTAGCGGTCAAATATCGTCATAATTGCAATGGTCGAAGCTATAAAGGTTTCATAACCTAACGATTGCTTAGCGGTCGTTGAATTTTATTTTGGTCAACGTTAGTTGAAACACCGATGGCGGTGAAGTACTATATAAATATGTATTTTTTGACATTTTTGTTTTAGTTACAACATTCTTAAAAGCTCTTTTGGTCATTATTTGAGGCATGAAATAGTCTTTTCTTTATCTTCTTGTTTCACATCTAATTGTTGATCTACATAGCTCGGATTTTTTCTTTTAAGTTTATAAACTTTTAATATTTCTCCATCTCCTTCTAATATCTACATTGGGTCCGGCCTAACCCTTACACCCTATTTTATTTGGGGACACACATAGTTGTGTAGAAAATAGTTTTAAACATATCTACAAGCTGTTTGATTTGTGGAAGTTAACATTTTTACCATTTGTATATTGTGCTTATATTGTGTTACTGGATTCTATTGTAATAGGTAATTACAATGCCATATAACATTACTCCAAAAGAAAATGAAGGGATGCTTGATAGGTTAAGGGTAGCATTAGCGGCAAAGGGTGATGGAATATCATTTCTCTTGCACTTGATGCAAGGGCTTCAATAGAAGAATACTTTTAAAACAATAGTTGGAAAACATTGCAAGCAGTATGGGCATGCTGAAGGGGGGTATGAATATCGTCCCTTGGTAAGTTATTCATTATAATATGTATTTGTATTGATTGTATTTATAAAGCTTTCTATCGTTTTACATTTTCTTATATGTACACTTGTTTTATTTGATTGTTTGTAATTTTAAAGATAAAGCACCCTAGGTGTGTGTTGGATAATGTGTCAAGTACTAGTAGAAATACTATTAATGTACAACATGAGGAAGATGGAGAAAATATTGAAGAACAAGTTAATCCTATGGAAAAAGATGGCACTAATGATACAATTGAGGATGATGGGATCAATAGATTGATCCAAGGCACCTTTGCTCACATGGAGGACAACTTCGATGATATTCATGATGTTCTTCTAATTGAGAAGCCACAACAACCATTTTATGAAGGCTCAAGAACAAATATTATCTCTGCTTCTAGATTCCTGCGTGGATGGATTTGAGGAGTGGTGTCCAGGTTAATTGCAGTGACTCTTTAAGATGGAGATTGCAATTACCTCGGACACCACTCCTCAAATATTCTCTCTACTATAATGTTGTTGGTGAACTTGAAGGTATTAAATGGTTTGTCAAACACTTTTCTCCCACAAATCATAAGGTATGTAACATAATTCGTCATATATATATACATAAAACTCTAGATTTTTTTTCTCTATTTTTAGTGTTAATTACTGTGTAAATTATGGATGCAATATTTACGATCAATGTTATTTACATTAACTAGTTATTTTTATATTGTAGATCATTAAGTGAATTTCTCTTACCACTGTCAAATAATTTATCTCACATACCAAGAATTATCTAGCATTATGAAAGATATTGGAATGGAGTGTCAGGTCATTGATGCATGTCCTAATGATCATACTATATATTATGGAAAATATGCATCGAAAACGAAATGTCCACAATATTATCAAACCAATAGATAATGACCTGATCAACTAGCAAAAAAGGTGCCTCACAAGATTCTTCATCATATTCCCATAATTCCACGTTTACAACAATTGGTTAGGTGCCAAAGCATAGCACAGTTTATGGATTACCATGCACATAACATAAGTGAAGGTAATGTTCTTCAAATTCCTACAAATGGTTCTGCATTTAAGAAAATCGAATAAATATAACCAATTTTTAAAGAAGAACCCCGTAATGTTAGCCTTTCTTTGGTAACTGACTATGTCAATCCATTTGGTGAGCTCATATCTAGTTACTCAGTGTGGCCAGCTCATATCTAGTTACTCAGTGTGGCATGTTTTTGTCATAAACAATAACCTTCATACTTGGATGTCAATAAAGAGGGAGCCCGTAATGTTGGCAATGATTGTTCCAAGTATTTGCTTACAATATTTGTTTAAACATATCATTTCATTTGTCTTGTTTGTTGCATGATATATATATATATATATATATATATATATATATATATATATATATATGTAGAAATTATGTGTATTATTATTTTCAAATAATTAGGTAAGTACCAAGTTAAAGATATGAATGTATATATTGAGCCTCTTGTCAACAAGCTACTGAAGTTATGGGATGGCATCACTATGTATGGCATCTCTAGACCAATAGGTCAAAATCAATTTCAATTCCATGGAATACTTACATGGACAAGTCATGATAGCCCAGGGCTAACACACTTTTGTGGTATGTAACATACTACTGCATTTTAACAGTATATATTTTTATGAAAAAAGCATGCATGTTTTTTAAATATAAAGTCCTTGGTATATAACCAATACATCTTACATTAATATGTATCTTGCAAGTCTTCAAAAAAGGGTAAATTTGCATGTCCATTTTATGGTCCAAGGATGATATATTGTCATTCAAGAAGTTTAGGAAAGGAGGTGTTTGATGAGTATGGGCACTTCCTCCCTAAAAACCATAGGTATCGAACTACCGAAAACATATTTTTAATGGGAGAGAAGATACTGGAATAAAACCAAGAAGAATGACACCTCACCTATGGAAGTTGGAATATAATAGAAATCATCAAGATAAGCAATTTGTCTATGTATCATATGTAATGATTTTCAATTTTCACTTGTATTAAATTATGTTTAACGTATCTAACAATTATTGTTGTAATTTCATTTATGTTTCATAAAGGTCGTCAAGGTTGTTGGGCTTCCAGAAGGAATGGAAAGTTACCCCATACAATTCAGTGGGTTTCCCTATTATGTGTTGATGTATTTGTAACTTCGGAATGTATTTCACATATGTATATTGTATTCCTATAGAGATGTTATTATTCCTCTATACGGAAGTGTCGTCATTTATATTATAAGTGTCATAACTTATACTTGATGGGTTATTAGACCAACTTGATGGGGTCGGCCCTGTATAAGTCATGCGGGTTAAAGGGTTATTAGACCACCCTATTGGGGGTCGGCCCTGTCAGCATTATGTTATGTGATTAAGTTGAGGCCGACCTAGTAAGGTTATTAGGCAAGTCAAGTCATGTATAAATATAGTGCGGGAGGCACTCTATTTGATCATTCACTTTCTCACTTATACACTCATTGGAGAGTGGCGCACTAGTGGAAGAGGAAAAGTTGTTGCTAGGAGATTATCTCTTATGCTTGGGTTTTGTATCATTGCTCTATCTATCTCTGAGGAAGTTATTGGGGTTTTTCACCTTTATGGTTTTCCCCAAGGAAACTATGTGTGTCTATTATCTCTTGTGTTTGCATCTTTTGATTGATATGTTGTACATGTTATTCTCTCAGTAAAGATCCTAGAGTATGTTGAATTGATGCTCAAAAATTAACATGGTATCAGAGCTAACCTGAGAAGAAGACACTGTGCAGTTGCAGAAGCAAGGGCTTCTTGTTTTTTGGGTTTCTCTCCACAGATCTTGAAAGGTAGGAGGCTATATTGACTCTCCTCAACAAGGTGCATATTTCTGTTGAAACATAATTCAATTCTGAGCATTTTCAGATTTTGACCTAAAAATTAGGGTTTCCACAAAAAGTGGAATTTCTGAAATCTGAGACCATGGCTGAAAGCTCCTTGGAAAAATTGAAGTTTAGAGCTTTGGATCGAACTTTTTGGTTGGGTGAAGCTCCAGGAAAATCAAACCCTAGTTTGGGGTCCTCTCAAGTGAAGCCGAAAATTAGGGTTTCTATAAAAGTGGGAATTTCTGAAATCTGGGACCATGGCTGGAAGCTCCTTTGAAAAATCGAAGTTTAGAGACCAAGATCGAACTTTTTGGTTGGGTGAAGCTCCGGGAAAATCAAACCCTAGTTTGGGGTCCTGTCTAATGAAGCCGAAAATTAGGGTTTCTACAAAAGTTGGAATTTCTGAAATCTGAGACCATCACTGGAAGCTCCTCTGAAAAATCAAAGTTTAGAGACCAAGATCAAACTTTTTTGATGGGTGAAGCTCTGAGAAAATCAAACTCTAATTCAAGGTCCTCCCCAGTGAATCTAGAAGTCTGAAAAGCAAATTTGAGGGGTGAAACTTTGCAGTCTTCAAATTCTGAGTATACCAGCTTGATCAGCTCATCAAGGCGCATCTTTCTATTCTTTCAAAAGTTTGAAATTCAAAGTTTGAATTTTTAGGGTTTCTCTGACAAACCCTAATCCAGCTCCAGATCCAGTTTTCAGCAAATCAAGTGGTAAGACCTAAATCTTTTTTATTTCTATTTGAAGTACTCTTTAAGATGTCTCACCACACCAAGCTTGAGAATAAGCTTGAAGGGGCTGATAAATTCTGAGCATGGAAGTATAGGATTGGGCTAATTCTAGAAGAAAATGAGTTGGACACTTATATAAGTGAAGAGGTTCCAGTTCCAGAGGGAGATAAGGCTAAGGCTTCACACAAGAAGATCTTGGTCAAAGCCAAGAGAATCATTGCTGATTCTATTAAGGACCATCTCATACCCCATGTGTCTTCCCTAAGGACACCTAAGGAGATGTTTGATTCCTTGACCAAGCTATTTGAAGGGAAGAACATAAATCAGAAGATGACATTAAGGAATCAACTAAAAAACATCCAAATCCAGAATGCGGAGACCATGCAGTCTTACTCTTCAAGGGTCTCTTAGATAAAAGAACAACTTGAAGTTGTAGAGAATGGAGAAGTGGTAATGACCACTCTTAATGGCCTTCCTAGGTCATGGGATTTGTTCATCCAAGGAATTTGTGCTAGGAAGAATCTTATCTCTTTCAGCAGGCTGTGAGAAGAATGCTCATAGGAAGAAGCTCGGATTATATCTCGAGAAGAAAAGATGGGGAATGAAGATCAAGCTCTCACAACACATACCAAGGAGAGGACACTTTTCCTCAGATTGTCCTAAGAACAAAAGGAACAACAACAACTACTACAAGCAATCTGATAGGTATGACTTACAGGTATGTTTTGAAATTTGTTCATGATTAAGTTTATAATATGATTGTCTTCATGTCATTGAGTTTAGTAACAATCTTGTCTAATTTCATACTTGTCTTATCACCCTAGTAAAAGTATGAATGCATGATAGAATACATTCACTAATTAGGGTTATGACACTTATGATTGTATTATGATTGTACTAATGCATTGTGGTGTTATATGAGGAGAATGTTATCCGCTAACATGAAGGTACAAATCAAGTCCTAGATCAAGACCATAGTGACATGAAGACAAAGACTCATCCATAGTCATGGATCACATAGAGGTATGTATAATTTGGTTCTACAATGGTTAACTTATGAGTTATGCAGGTCATTGGAGAGAACAAGAAAAACATTGCTAGACATAACTAGCAAATATGATGACCAAGTATGTTTTTCCTATATCAAGTTAGAATCCTATCCTATGTAAGAATCTTATACTTTTCTATGATTGATAATGATTATTCATGAAGTTATAATTTTGAGTAATCTAGGGTTTATGCATATTATGTTTCTTACTTTGATTGATGATATGACTAACCAGAAGAGTCCTATGGTCAAATAAGAATATGCATAAGTAAAAGAAGTACTCCCTGAAACCTTGAATACTAATGCCTATTATCTATGTTTGAAATAATCATGACTATACATGTTTAAGATTATTGTGTTTTGATAGTATTAAGATTATACTAATGAATGTATGATTATGTATGAGATCTTGAGGATAACACAATGATGATACTAGTAAGCATGCATAGTGATCAAGGATGGATATAAGTTCAAGGACAAGTAATCCAGGAAGCAAAGATCAAGAGGGAGCACACTCCAGTAGTTCCCGCAAGGAAGCAAAGATTGAGAGGGAGTCCACCCAACAAACAAACAAAGATAAGTATTTGAATTGTCATTTCTTGTATATTTGACTGTTCAATGATGTATATACTTATGTTCCTAGACTTAGGTTGTGTTAACACCCAAAAAGTGTTCACTACCTCATCTACCTCATTACATGGCTCATTTGTCCATTTTCCTACCATATTTCCCTTAAAAACCCTGAAAATCCCACTAAAAAGCCTCCAAAGGGCCTAAAATGCCTCCAAAAGGCCATAAAACCCTCAAAAAAGCCTCAAAAAGGCTAAAAAAACCCCTTTTTCTCCAAAATATCCAAAATTCCTCTAAAAATAGCAAAAACCCCCTAAAAAGGGAAGAAAAAATATAAAATAATGAGGAAAATGAGGAAAAAACCCTATACAGCTGCCCTAAACCATATGGTTCCCAAAACCATGGGTCAGCACTCCACCACCAAAAAACTATAAATAGGTGATGGAGATCCCTTATTCCACATCCACAATCAAGTATACCCTTACTCTGCCAAAATCTCTCCCGAAACCCTAGTTCACCATTAAACTACTTTCACCTTGAGAGCCCCTTTTGGCCCATTTCCACCATTGGAGAAAGAGAAGGAGCAAGTTGGAGCTTGGAGCAACCCTCTTGGACATTGCAAGAGCTTCACCAACCTTCACATTGGAGGTAAAAAATTAATACAAAAGCCATTCTTTATATCTTGTTCTTTTATGTTTCATGCACATGTTTAGAGTAATTTACATTTCAGTTTTAGCATAATAATTTCCATTTACTGAACTGCTACTAAGGAGTCCCTTCTCCTTAGTAGGTGCTCATTTGCACAAGCTAGGGGTAAAACCCTAGCCACAGGTTGTGTACTATGCATATTAGAATAATTGCATTAATGAACAATATACTATTAATATGCATGTGATGGGTAAGTGGCCTATGGCACTGTAAAACATTCCATTGCTACTTATCTAGAATGAAACCTCTTTGCTGACATGTTGGGAGTTGTGCACACTCTTAACAATGTTCTGGTAGAGATTGGAAGGCATCTAGAAAGCTACGGGATATGGATAAATGTTGTATTGAAGCATTGGCTAAATTAATTGCATGATTGTATGACATATTTCTTTATGTGTAAGAATTTGTTCTGAAAACTATGAGATGTTTCTAATCATGCAATTTAACTTGTCTTGTAGGAAAGATCGTGTACAATCACCTACAAAAGAAAGATTACAACATTTGTTCCAAGCAATGAAGTTCAAGAAAACTATCTATAGAAGATACTTCGAGGAAGAAGTGATGGGACACATTTGCAGAAGCCATTCCAAGCATGGTGATAGCAGGATCCTTCCCATGGCCGTGGATGTAAGTGTTGTGATGATATGCATCAAGACGATGCTATGATGATGATCAGGTTGATCATGTGATGATGTACATCAGGATGATGTCTGATGAGTATCAGGATGATACTCCATGGCCATGGACAGGCTGTGCAATAAGCATATAATAACACCCTGGGAGGATAGAAAGCTTTCTATCCAATTTGGGCTTTACCAAGAGTAAGGCGGATTCCAACCTTTACTACAAGGTTGAGGAAGGCAATCCAGTGATACTACTACTGTATGTGGATAGGTTGATTTCCGACACTAAGAGGAAGCTTTCTGCCGAGTTTGAGATGAAGGACTTGGGTATGATGCATTACTTTCTAGGCATGGAGGTGTGGAAGAGTGGAGATGGAATCTTCCTTGGACAAGGGAAGTATGCAGTAGAGATCCCGAAGAGGTTCGGGATGATGGACTGCAAGTCCATGGCCAATGGCATCGAACCTGAAGCTTCTGTGTGATGCTTCATCTAATCCGGTTGATGTCACGGTGTATCGTCAGATGATTGGGTCCTTGATGTACCTGACAAACACGAGACCAGATATTTGCTTTGCGGTGAACACATTGATCCAGTTCCTGACGGATCCCAGAGGTGTTCACCTAGTTGTTGTAAAGCATATTCTGAGGTACCCGAAGGGTACAGTTGATTATGGGCTCAAGTATGATGCAAATCAAAAGGTTAACCTGGACGGTTATGTTGATTCAGATTGGGCAGGCAGTGCTGCAGATAGGAAGAGAACTTTAGGGTGCTACTTCAGTATGGGATCAGGTATGATCTCTTGGTTTAGCAGGAAGTAGTCCTGCATAGCACTGAGTACAGCCGAAGCAGAGTATGTTGCAGCTTGTTCAGCTAGTTGTGAGGTTGTATGGCTGAGGAAGATACTGTCTGAGTTATTTGATCTCCCGTTGGGTGCTACTGGTATTTTTGTGACAACCAGAGTTGTGTGAAGCTGTATGAGAACCCAGTGTTCCATGACAGGTCAAAGCACATTGAGGTCAAATATCACTATATCATCGATATGGTGTAGAGAGGAGTAGTGAAGCTCATGTATGTTGTGACGGACGAGCAGATAGCCCATGTGTTGACCAAGCCGCTGGCCAGGGTGAAGTTTGAGTACTTTAGAGAGAGACTTGGTGTACCTCAGATCGAAATTCCTTCCAAGGGGAATTGATGAGTCCGGAGACACATATGCACATGAGCCATTCTAGCATGGTTGAAGTGTGTCTTCCCATGGTTGAGATATAAGGGCTGGGGCCATTCCGACATGGTTGAAGTGTGTCTTCCCATGGTCGTTGATGTAAGTGTTGTTAAGATTCAATATGCTAAGACATAAAATATCAGCATTACATTCCATTTCACAACAATAGCATATATAGGATCACTGAAAGAACAACAAGCACAGCATAAACACAAGAGACACAGATTTATCCTGGGAAACCCTCATGGGGAAGAAAACCCAGCAAAGCTTCCTCCATATAGATGATCAACAATACAAAGATGTATATCCCAAACATGAGCTCATTTTCCTCCACAGCTGATCTCTCTCTCTCACTTATGTGCCATTCACAAGTGAGTGAATAATGAGTGAGTGTGATAAATGAGGAACACACCTCCTCTATTTATACACTACTCCGACTTGTCATTTACATTAACTAGGTCGGCCCCAACTTAACCACTTAACATAATGTGACAGGGCCGACCCCACTATGGTGGTCTAATAACCCTTTAACCCACATGACTCATACAGGGCCGACCCCCACTAGGGAAGTCTAATAACCCAAGTTACCACATTCTCCATGGAGGAATAAAACATCTCCGGATATACAATAAGGTCTTCATGGAGGAATTAAACATCTCTGGAATAATAAAGTACAAATATAATATTCTTAAAAGTTACAATATTTCAACACTCCCCCTTAACGAGAAGGATAGTATAACAACATCTGCACGAGCAATTAGTCATCAATTACATGATACATGATACATCTATAAATCATTGGAATCTTTCTACATACATCATCAGTAACTCAAACAGTTACTGGAACATCTTCAAGATATTCAATACTGGAACATCAACATCTTTAGTACTGAGTCTTCATCTTCTACAGCACTCGAACAACTACAGTAACATCATCATCTGGATCACTCGATCAACAACCTCATCGTCTGGATCAACCGATCAACATCATCATCTGGATCCTCATGATTAATAGCCTCATCGTCTGCTAGACCATCACGATTCGCAGCATCGTCATCTAGACCATCACGAGCAGTAGCATCATCATCTAGACCATCACGATAAGCAACATCATCATCTAGACCATCACGATCAACAGCATCATCATCTAGAACATCACGAGCAGCAGTATTTTCATCTAGACCATCACGAGCAGCAGCATCATCATCTAGACCATCACGATCAACAACATCGTCATCTAGACCATCACGATCAACAACATCATCATCTAGATCATCACGATCAACAGCATCTGGATCATCTCGATCTACAGCATCTGGATCATCTCGATCTATAGCATCTGGATCATCTTGATCTACAACATCTGGATCATCTTGATCTATAGCATCTGGATCATCTTGATCTACAGCATCTGGATCATCTCGATCTACAACATCTGGATCATCTTGATCTACAACATCTGGATAATCTCGATCAACAACATCTGGATCATCTCGATCAACAACATCACCATAGCAGCATACTCTTCAATGTACAAGATCCTATTACGGGATGATCAATCCCTCTCACTTTAGGCCATAGGTCCAAGGATGACACAATCCTGATCCACTTACGGGATGATCAATCCCTCTCAATTTAAGACATCTCTCATGTCTATGGACGATGCAATCCAGATCAACTTACAGGATGATCAATCCTTATCTCTTTAAGACACCTCACCATGTCTAAGGACGATGCAATCCTGAATCAACTTACAAGATGATTAATCCTTATCACTTTAAGACACCTCACCATGTCTAGGGATGATGCAATCCCGAATCAGCTTACAGGATGATTAGTCCTTGTCACTTTAAGACACCTCACCATGTCTAGGGATGATGCAATCCCGAATCATCTTACAGGATGATTAGTCCTTATCACTTTAAGACACCTCACCATGTCTAGGGACGATGCAATCCCGAATCAACTTACAGGATGATTAGTCCTTATCACTTTAAGACACCTTACCATGTCTAGGGACGATGCAATCCTGAATCAGCTTACATGATGATTAGTCCTTATCACTTTAGGACATGAGTCCAAGGACAATGCAATCCTGATCCACTTACGAGATAATCAATCCTTATCACTTTAGGACGTGAGTCCAAGGACGATGCAATCCTGATCCACTTACGGGATGATCAATCCCTATCACTTTAGGACATGAGTCCAAGGATGATGCAATCCTGTCACATACATTTTGAACCAAATGTTCAGGGACGATGCAGTCCTATCATGTACATTTTGAACCAAATGCTCAAGGACGATGCAGTCCTATCATGTACATTTTGAACTAAACGTTCAGGGACGATGCAGTCCTATCACGTCCACTATGGACCACTTTTTCGGAGACATATGTCTACGGATCTCTTTTAGGACATGTGTCCAAGGATGATACAATCCCTCCTCGTCCACTTAGACAAAGTCTAAGGACCATATATCGACCTCATTGTCGAAACCGGTAACCTCATCATCGACCTCATCATCGGAACAAGTAACCTCATCATCGACCTCATCATCGGAACAGGTAACCTCATCATCGATACAAGTATCCTCATCATCGGTACAAGTATCCACATCATCAATACAAGTATCCTCATCATCGATACAAGCATCCTCATCATCAATACAAGTATCCTCGTCATCGATATAGTATCCTCTTCATCGATACAAGTATCCATATTAATACAGTATCCACATCATCGATACAGTATCCTCATCAATACAGTATCCACATCATCAACCTTACCGTTGATATAGGAAATCTCATCATCGATACAGGTATTTACAACAATACCAATATCCAAATATCATCATCGACCATATCACTCCCCCTTTCAAGGAGGGTCCTTCTGAACGACACCAAGCTTGTCTCGGAAATACTCAACCTTTACTCGAGACAGAGGTTTGGTCAATGCATCAGCAACTTGTTCGTCAGTGCTCACATACTTGAGCTTGATAGCTCCTTTCTGCACCATATCCCATATAAAAAATATCGGATCTCTATGTGCTTTGACTTATCATGGAACACTGGATTCTCTGCCATCTTGATACAACTCTGGTTGTCACACAGGATCACAGTGGGGTCCATCTCTAAGTCAAACAATCATGATAACAACTTCTGAAGCCATACCGCTTCACAACTAGCAGAGCAAGAAACTATATATATTCTGCTCTAGCTGTGCTGAGAGCCACACTTGACTGCTTCCTGCGAAACCACGATATCATGGAAGATCCCAGACAATAACATCCACCCGATGTGCTCTTCTTGTCTGATACAGTTCCTTCCTGGTCAGCATCTGTGTAGCCATACAATCTGA
This sequence comes from Larix kaempferi, assembly GCA_027924585.1. Lineage (NCBI taxonomy): Eukaryota > Viridiplantae > Streptophyta > Pinopsida > Pinales > Pinaceae > Larix > Larix kaempferi. The sequence goes on from BSBM01000877.1 coordinate 15,096,550, forward strand.
AGTCATGATCTCCAGGATAACATAGACCAAATTCTATCATACCCTTTAGGTACCTCATCACATGCTTTGCATCTATCAGGTGAACATGCCTAGGTTCCACTAGATACTGTCTCAAGGTGTTTCACAGCAAAGCATATATCCGACCTTGTATTTGTCAGATACATCAATGACCCAATAATCTGTCTGTACAGAGTCACATCCACTAACTCTGATGAGTCATCAACTAACAACTTCAAATTGGAATCCATGGGAGTGGACATGGATTTATATTCCAACATATCAAATCTTCTCAAGATTTCCACAACATATTTTCCCTGGTTGAGAAAGATTCCTTCTGGGCCTTTCCATACTTCCAGACCTAGGAAGTAATGCATCAATCTGAGATCTTTCATCTCAAATTCTGTAGCTTCTTCTTGATTTCCATGATCTGTTTCTCATTCCCTATCAGAAAGAGATCATCCACATATAGTAATAGTATGACAAGTTCATCATCCGTAACGGATCAACTTTACTTTTGGTAAAGCGCAAGCTTGTCAAGAAGCTATCAATTCTCCCTCTGTAACTGAACATCATTCACACTCTGCATTGAGTGATCTTCTGCATATCTATTTGTTCCATCTCCCGTTAGATGGATCTACTGATATGAGCCTCAAGATCATTTCGAACTCTGTGGTGAGTTCCTTCTTGCATCCATGTCATCTGTATACAGAAACCATCTTCAACCCTGTAGCAAAGGTTGAAATACGCATCACCCATGGTGATCATTAAGCTCATCAAATGACTATTGATCCTGGGTACCCGTATAAAGATTTCTTCAATTGAATCCTGGGAGTTTTCTCGATTCGTACTTCTTCTTTAATTACACCATTAAGAGAATGGTCTTATCTAGCAACTTGGAGCAAACATCTCGTCATGATCCTCTTTCTCTTTCTAAGAGAATCTTCTAGCCACGAGCCTTCTATAGTATGTTTGATTTGTAAATCTTCTTGGTGAACATCCATCACTTGTTCAGTGTTCATCATTCTTCATGATCCTTCCTACAAATCAAAATTAAGTATATGATTAGTAATACTTCATAATCCTCAAATCATGTTGACATGATAACCTATTATGCATACATATATGATTCACATAGTTATGCAACTATCTTGACCAATACTTTGGCACAACACTTTTCCATATCCTGTATGCATACAGTGGCTATCTAGATGCCTTCCATCTCTACCAGAACATACTATCGAGAGCGTGCATAGCTCTCAGGATGTCAGCAAAGAGGTTTCATTCTAGACAAGCAACAATGGAATGTTTGTCCAACTTACCAATCATATGCATATTAGTAGTATACTGTTTAATGTTGTATGAATGTTTACACTCAGCATGATATATTCTAGGCATAGAACTATTACAAGCAATATCATTTACTATTTCAGAGATTCAAATAACAACTCAAATACTTATCTTTTATGTTTGTGTGGTTGCCTCCCGCTTGATCTTTTATTCATTCTGTACCACTATGCATGCTCAAGTGTGCACTAGTGTCATCCTCGTGATCTCATACACAAACATACATTCATTAGTATAATCTCAATATTATTAAAACATTATAATTCTAAATAATCTTAAGTATGTATGGTCATGATTATTTCATACACAGGTATACTTACCTAAGATCCTAACAAAGTAGGATTCTAACTTGATATAGGAAAACATACCTGGATTATCAAGCTTGGTTATGTCTTAACATACCCAAACAATATCTTCTTTGTTCTCTTCAATGATTTAGAGACCTTGTGCTAGAACCTGCATATCTCATAGGTTAAGCATAGTAGAACAAATTCATACATACCTCATAAGTAGAGCTTCTATGTGATCAAAGATTATGGATGAGTCTTTGTCTTCATGTCATCATGGTCATAGAACTTGATTTGTCTTTCTTGATGTACCTGTATCTTGTTAGCAGACAATGTCATCCTCATACAACACCACAAGTGCATTAGTACAATCATAAGTGTCATAACCCTAATCAATGAATCTCTTCTATCATTCACATGCATTCATTATCAAACAATCATAATTGTACTAACCTCAATAATATGAAGACAAACATATCATGAACTTAATCAAGAATTAGATTTCAAAACATACCTGTATTTCCTGAAGTCATACCTATCAGGATTGCTTTTAACCCAATCTACTTTGATTTGCTAAAACTGGATCTGGAGCTAGATTAGGGTTTGTCAGAGAAACCCTAAAAATTCAAACTTCAAATTTCAAACTTCTGAATGTATGGAAAGATGTGGCTTGCTGAGCTGATCAAGCGGGTATACTTCAATTTTGAAAACTGCAAAATTTGACCCCTCAAAATTGCCTTTGAAACTTCTGGATTCACTAGATAGGACCCCGAACTAGGGTTTGATAAAGCCCACCCTTCTGCCCAATCAAAAGGTTCGATCCAAATCTCTAAACTTCGATTTTTCTGAGGAGATTCCAGCCGTGGTCACAGACTTAAAAAATTCCAACTTTTGCAGAAGCCCTAATTTTCCACCTTTCCGACCAAAATCCTGAACTAGGGTTTGATCAAGCCCGGCCTTCTGCTCAACCAAAATTTTTGATCTTGGTCTCTAAATTTCAATTTTGATGAGGAGCATTCAGCCGTGGACTTCGATTCCAAAAATTCCAACTTTCTTCGAAGCCCTAAATTCCCGCAGCAGTAATAAGCCAAGAATGAAGGTGCTCACAATCCAATTCTGTTTTGACATAAACATGCACCTGATTTTTTCTGGTGCATCTCTGAAATTACGAATCCAAAGGGTCTGAAAATTCTACCTGTGGTAGCCTGACCTACCATATTTCCAACCCCACAGGTCTGACCTCAATTGGATTTTCTGAGAGAGAGTTATGCCAAGTGTCGCAATGTGACCTGTTTATGGGATAAAACAGGAGAGAGAACTTGTACGGCGTGCCATGTGTCACTGGTTCACCTTCGACCTCTGAAAATCATACCTGTGAAAGTACAGTCCATGCACTACCTGTCATGTTTTACCAAATTTCATTTGGAGCTTCCTAGCCCATGTTGTGACCTTTTTTCCTAGGTCACCTGTTTATGACTGAGATCTGGAAGAGGCAGAAACCCTAACTTGTATTGATCATAAATCACAAAGTACAATGTATTAGAGGCTATCCTTTGGACACAAAGTATAGGGGGATGTTATCTACGACCTGTAAAGGTTTCAAATCCTGAACCTTCACCAAAACGGATTTATAGAGAAATTTCCACGATGACTGGTTTTTGCTATACAAAACCCTAACTTGCAAATTGTCGCAAGTGAGACAAGTGTCGTCAGTGCCATGCATTGCCTTCCTTCAGGGTAGCTCTGATACCATGTTAAGATTCAATATGATAAGACAAAAAATATCAACATTACATTCCATTTCACAACAATAGCATATATAGGATCACTGAAAGAACAACAAGCACAACATAAACATAAGAGACACAGATTTATCCTGGGAAACCCTCATGGGGAAGAAAACCCAACAACGCTTCCTCAATATAGATGATCAACAATACAGAGATGTATATCCCAAACATGAGCTCCTTTTCCTCCATAGCAGATCTCTCTCTCTCACCTATGCATCATTCACAAGTGAGTGAATAATGAGTGAGTGTGATAAATGAGGAACACAACTCCTCTATTTCTACACTACTCTGACTTGTCATTTACATTAACTAGATCAGCCCCAACTTAACCACTTAACATAATGTGACAGGGCCGACCCCACTAGGGTGGTCTAATAACCCTTTAATCCACATGACTCATACAGGGCCGACCCCCACTAGGGAAGTCTAATAACCCAAGTTACCACATTCTCCACGGAGGAATAAAACATCTCTGAATATACAATAAGGTATTCATGGAGGAATGAAACATCTCCAGAATAATAAAGTACAAATATAATATTCTTAGAAGTTACAATATTTCAACAAGTGCGATGCCATTCGAGCATGGTTGAAGTGTGTCTTCCCATGTCTGCGATATAAGTGATGTGCCATTCGAGCATGGTTGAAGTGTGTCTTCCCATGGCTGTGATATAAGTGTCGTGCCATTCCTAGCATGGTTGAAGTGTGTCTTCCCATGGCTATGGATATAAGTGCGATGCCATTCGAGCATGGTTGAAGTGTGTCTTCCCATGGCTGCGATATAAGTGCTGTGCCATTCGAGCATGGTTGAAGTGTGTCTTCCCATGGCTGCGATATAAGTGATGTGCCATTCCTAGCAAGGTTGAAGTGTGTCTTCCCATGGCTATGGATATAAGTGCGATGCCATTCTCGCATGGTTGAAGTGTGTCTTCCCATGACGTAGATATAAGTGTTGAGCCTTTCACGGATGGTTGAAGTGTGTCTTCCCATGTCGGTGAATGTAAGTGTTGTGTGATGTGCATCTGGGTTGTGCTCCGTGGACTATGAGGTGATCTGAAGACGATGAGGTGATAGTATGGTACACAGGTTTTGCAGAGGCATATAATTGGTCCTGATATGCTCTTGCAGGTTTTGTAGAGGCAATGTAATCAATCCTGGGAGATCTTGCAGGTTTTGCAGAGGCAGTGTAATCAGCCCTGAGGTGTACTTACTTGATGGCTTGCTCGCAGAGATGATGAAGACCTACATGGAGGTTAGGCCTACATCCAACATGAAAAAGGGTTGGACCTGTAGATGTGATACATCCAGCATGAAAAAGGGCTGGCTCTGTAGATGTGATACATCCAACATGAAAAAGGGCTGGCTACATAGATGTGATACATCCAACATGAAAAAGGGCTGGCTTTGTAGATGATGAAGACCTGCAGGTGGCAGGCTTACATTTAGCATGAAAAAGGGCTGACTCTGTAAAACTTCCTATGACGAGTATATTTGAGATTGATTGAGATAGCAGCAGTAGTGACGATGACGATGATTCAATGACGATGATCCAGTGATGATGACCCAAAGAAGAAGACTTGTGCTAGCAGATCTGTGTCAAGAAATACCTTCCTAGTTAAGAGGGAGTGTTGATGTATTTGTAACTTCAGAATGTATTTCACATATGCATATTGTATTCCTATAGAGATGTTATTATTCCTCTATACGGAAGTGTCGTCATTTATATTGTAAGTGTCGTAACTTATACTTGATGGGTTATTAGACCACCTTGATGGGGTCGGCCCTGTATAAGTCATGTGGGTTAAAGGGTTATTAGACCACCCTATTGGGGGTCGGCCCTGTCAGCATTATGTTATGTGATTAAGTTGAGGCCGACCTAGTAAGGTTATTAGGCAAGTCAATTCATGTATAAATAAAGTGCGGGAGGCACTCTATTTGATCATTCACTTTCTCACTTATACACTCATTGGAGAGTGGTGCACTAGTGGAGGAGGAGAAGCTGCTGCTAGGAGACTATCTCTTATGCTTGGGTTTTGTATCATTGCTCTATCTATCTCTGAGGAAGTTATTGGGGTTTTTCACCTTTATGGTTTTCCCCAAGGAAACTCTATGTGTCTATTGTCTCTTGTGTTTGCTTCTTGTGATTGATATGCTGTACATGTTATTCTCTCAGTAAAGATCCTAGAGTATATTGAGTTCATGCTCAAAAATTAAAATTATGAGCACCTACAAATAGTCACATTTGTTTGATACAATGCACATTGGGAAGAATGTAACATAAATGTTATGGAGAATCTTAGATGGAAGAAGTGACAAAGAAAAAAAGTCAAATTTTGTACAACATTGAAGAAGCCAATTGCAAAATGTGATCCATTCAAATAATGATGGAGTACACCAAAATAATCTTCCATGGTTATTTACGGAGCAGGAAAGTAATGTTGTGAAAGAGGTCATTCAAAAAATTAAATTCCCCTTGGTATTTTCTTCAAACATAAAGAATATCTTAACAAAGAAGGAGTGATTTTGGTGGGATAAAAACTCAATATGCTGGCATGCCATCATAAAGGTAATTATTTTGGTATATTTATATATTGTTAATACTTATTTTTGTTAAATATACAGCATCAGGAGACATTCTCCAAACCAATCTTATTTAGCCAAGATTGATCCTCTTATATAGAGGCGAGCACTTTTATTGCCTTTTGTGTAAAGGTTATTCCTCTCGTATAAAGGTACTTGATCAAAGTAATTATGTTGTAAAGTCTTGTTGGGAAAGACTTCGAACTTGTGTGTCAAGTCATGATTATCATGTGAGCCTTCCGTATAAAGGTATCCATGGGATTAACCTCCCGTATAGAGGTGGATATTCTGTATAAAGGCCATGCTTTACTTGTTCAAAGCATTTAATGTTGTGTGATGTATTATTAACCATGATCACCAGATTGTTATTAAGTCTCCTTTAGAGATTGATCACCTCTAAAGTGAATTACTTTAGCGTATGATCATTTGGTCCGGAATAATATAATATCATCACAGCATCTGATAATTCTTCATAGTAGAATGTAATGTGATGGATAATTAAAGTTAGCACATATTGACCATGCAGTAAAAGATAAAGAAATAAAAGATAAAGCATAGAGATCAAGAGAATTCGAAATTGCACATGAAAACATTTCAGCTAATTAAAGAGAACTCGAATTGTTAAAGCTTCACTTAAGTATCAATGCTTCAGTTAAAGCATCAGTTAAAGATATGCCTCAGTTAACTAAAGAACTCACAGTGGTCACTTCAAGTAAATCAATCAACATAATTTTAGTTAACTAATTGTTAAATAAGAAGGACTAGTTAACTAAAGTGTTTCCACTTTAGTTAAACTAAAAGACGACACTTCAGTTAAAGAGAGTTAACTAAGTGACAACAAAGAAGATCCAGTTAACTAAGTGTTATTGCATGACAACACTTATGTTAAACTAAAAGATGACACATGAGTTGTGACACTTGCATGGCGACACTTAAGTTATCCACCTAACTAAGTGGGCAATCTTTCAGTTAAGAGGCAAGTTCAACCTAAGTCATAGCTTAGTGAGATAAAGCACTACATGAGAAGTGGGGCGCACCTCTGCATGCAATATTAATACATCCAGTTTGAGGGTGAGTTATCTTGAAGTTAGAAGTTAAAAATAGAAGAGAAGAATGTATAAATATGTTATATGGGATGGATGAATCCAATGTGAAGTGAATTCTCTTATCCATTGAAGGAAAGGCGCTTCTCTTTGTGCATGGTATTGTTCGTGCTTGTTATTGTTGTGTTGGGCACACATCCGATTGATCTCTCTTCTCTATTGCTTCCATACCTTCATCAAGAGTGTTTGTTGATCTCTTATCTTCTGAAAGCAATTTGCTATGTTGTAAAAGAAAGCATTCTCTGCTATCCAATATATTATACTAAGAAGAATTGTTGGGGTTTTTGTTCTCATAATTTTGAGGATTTTCCCCAAAGAATATCTTGAATTATGGTTGTATGAATTTCATGGATTGAATTGTCTCATTGATTCAAGTCTCTGCATCTAAAAGAATTAAAGATCAAAGCTCAACCAAATTTTAACAATTGTTAGTATTTTTTATTATATTTACAAAAAAATAATGATTTTTTTTTGTAGTATGTTCTACCTCTATCTCTCCCATGTAGCTTTTACAACGACATAAAACAAGTTATATAAGAGCTTGGAAAATACATGAGGTAAATAACGATTTATATGCAAAAAAATTGTTGCAGAATTTGATGACATGTATTTTTCTTGCAATGTATATGCTTGTTTGTTGAAAGGTTGATTTGCATGTATCATGTGTAGGTGGTTGTAATCTAAATAAATCCATAAAGAAGATATTAAGTACCGGAGGAGAGAAATTCCTTGACTGTTGTGTGAAATGAAAAAGTATCTACCTTCATATTTTTTTAATGCACAAGACATTACCTCATACACCAAGTTGAGGAGATTAAAATGTGTGGATCTATACACACAAGGTTAATGTGGATGGTGGAGAGGCACTTGATCAAATCATTGAAGACTTTGGTTAGGCAAAGAACACATCTTGAGGGTTATATGGTATATCAATCCTTGGTGTATATTACTCAGTATCTTCCTGAATTAGCAGCAAATATGAATGTGCCTCGCATTTGGGATGTCGACTCCATCAACAAATTTGAATGGGAGGTCCAAATGGTCAGGAAAGGTAGAATGATGAAAGTGAAAGGTAATTAGATGGTTGAGATCTATAATACTTTTGATTACTCATTTATTGTACTTATTTAAATTTTATTATTCCATCAATTATTAATCTTTACCATGGTACCTAATTAATGATGAATTTTTCATTTTCCATTATACAGTTGATCGAGAGTGGGATGCACTACATTTATACATTGAAAACAATTTTGATTGGATGAAGGTATCGATAGAATGGTGTATACAATGTGATGGTAGGTTATCATGGGAAGCGGTGGCTACATTGATTAAAGGAGCTCATCCTGATCAAGATACCAATCTTAAAAAGACGGAAATTGATTTAGCATATGCTTTAAAAGATAAATAGACAAGCATATTCACCCACATTTTTCAGTTATTTTCCACTATATTAATATAATTGGTGTGTCTTTTATTTTTTTAAATATTTTTAAGTCTAAATATGTTCATTAATTGGCAATGTATTTTTTATAACGTGTCGAGCAGTTGAATCACCACAAGGCTATGTGGTGCAATGGACGTAAATTTTGCATCAAAAAGTTGGATGACAAGAAGAAAACCTATGATTGTGGGATAACTGCATTCTTTTAGGTCACTTTTGTTTCCTCTAGAAGTGGCAAACATCTAATAATATATTAAAATAGATACTATGGGTATTTGGATGATATACTCGAGTGTGACTTTAAATACTTCAAGTTAGTTTTGTTCTAGGTCAAATGGTACAGGTTACAAATGAATGAGCGTGATCCTGAAAGAATTGATATTGAGCATACCAATGGATTGACCATGGTTACTATGAGCATTGAGGATGTTTGAGTTGGCTATAGAAAATTATGTCCTTCCGAGCCAATGTGAGCAGGTATTTTACTCAAAGGTTCCAAGTAAACCAGGTTGGTCGTACGTTATTAGATATGATCCAAGAGGAAGGCATGTAAAGTATGATGTTCCAAAAGAAGATGATCATGCAAAGGAGCATGAGTCATATGTGTCAGATGAACAAGTCAAAGAATTTGAGCCAAATGTAGATGATAATGTTCATGATGATGATATTGACAATGATATTATCGAAAATGACATTGATGGAGATGTCGATATGGACAATCCTTTCAACATCGTTTCTAAACTGGATGATATAGATGTGGAGGTTGACGAAGAAGAATATCAATGATATTTGTAGGGTTTTTTATGGCAAGTGGTATGTACATGGTTACTCTTTCTTAATTCAGTGAAGAAATAAGTTTTATGTGGTCCAATAGAGTTCCTAATGTTGTTTAATCTTTTGTATTACAAGGTCACTAGAACTAAGTACTGATTTAAGGGAACTACAGGAAAATGCTTGACTGCAAAATAACTTAATTCAACAATCTCTTATGCAGACTAACTACTTGGAAGGAAAAGGAAATTCTAGGAAATGAACTTGTTGCAAAAAGGAAACAACTACTCTACAGTTCAATTAAAGTAAATTTAATTACAATTGCTAATTACAAAACATAAAATAAACTACTTGTTGTTCAAAAGGAAATAAGTTGCAGGAACAAGAAAATAAATATAAGGTGACCCTCTTAATCTATATTCATCAACCCTCTAATTGCAATTAGAAAAATATTGGACTCAAGATAAGTTGTCATATAGTGAATTGGTTTAAAATCTTGTCTTAAATTATGATAAGCTTTACTACAATCCACTTATTCATTCATACCATATTTTGTTGATAAGTAATTAATTGAATCACACAAAATAATAAAAATATTGGTTAGAACTGTAAACCTTCTGAAGTTGCAATAGCGAAATAATAAGTAGTGGGAAAACAAATAGCAATTGCTTTGTTAAATCTTCAAGAAAACATAGGCACATAACTCAGCTTTCTTTATTAAATAGGAATTGAGTTATAGAGTAGCAACATTACAATATATTCTTCAACTCCCTCTCTCAAATGAGATGGACTACTTTTACTTTCTTCAAATAACTATCTTGGGCATAAGAATATTTGTGGACAACCATGAGAATCTAAGATTCTTAGGATGTTCCACCTTTTTTCCCCAAAAAAGGCTTTCAATTATAACAACTAGCTAAAAGCGTGATGCAGTTACAACTATTTCAAAATAGCCTTCAGTTGGACTCTTGAATTCTTGGAACTTTCGAATTGCACATGGAAGATCCAATTGTGCCCATTGAATGCACTTAGAGGACAACTATCACTTATACATATCAGTAATCTACCAGCTGGATGATCAGCATCGTCGTATGGCATCCAACAACTTATGTAGTAGCACCAGGATCAATAGTGTAGCAACATTGCAATGTTTGGTGTTATAAAACCAGGATCAAAAAGCAATAACAATAAACAAGATGCAGATATAAATCACATAAACACAATATAAGAGAGACACCAATATAACGTGGTTCACCCAATCTGGGCTATGTCCACGGAGAAATTGCTAGTCTTTTTATTATTATAACATCCAACAAATAAAGGGATACAACATGCAGCACATCCGCTACAACTTCCTCTTCACTCTCTCTCAGTCTCTCTTACACAATCATAGATCTTTTCAATGCTAAAATACATTACATAGTCATATTACAATGTCTTCCTTTTAAAGGGGAATTACCATAAGAAAATACTACGGGCTACCCAAAACGATGGGCTCGTAAACTGTTGGCCAACAAAAAAACAAATATAATTTCTTGTGGGGGCTTCACCCCTGAACCCTCGTCGGGGGCCCGCTGGCCCCCGTACCCCCATGGGGGGAGATGCCCCCCCCCCCCCACACCCCCCCCCACACCCCCCCCCACTGGGATGAGTGTACATTCCACTTTCATATCATATAAAACTGGGGTACAAACATAGATGAAACAACAACATCTTTGAATTAAGAAGATCAGGCTCCACAACCAACAATATCCCACTTGGAGACTGATCATAGCAACTCCACCGCTGTTGCACTCGCTGGACTATGCTCTGAACCTTGGATCTGGAAAATTCATCATCTACACCTTCATGCTAGAAGGCCAACTGAAACCGAGCAGGAACTCATTTTCTCTCTGGTTACTACCTTTGTCAACATGTCTGCAGGATTTTGGCTAGTGTGTATCTTTTCCAACTTCAACAGTTCATCTTCTAGAACAGACCGTGTGAAATGGTACTTCGGCTATATATGTTTAGTATTAGAATGGAAGGCTGAGTTCTTTACAAGATGAATGACGCTATGGTTGTCACTATACAACTTGATATCCTCCTGCTTCTTAGTACCCAATTCCTCCATGAACCTCTACAACCAAATCATCTCTTTAATAGCCTTTGTAGCAGCAACATACTCTGCTTATGTTGTTGAAAGTGCAACAACCTTTTGCAGCTTCGAAATCCAACTTACTGTTGTTCCACCTATAGTAAACACATACCCTGCGGTGCTCCTCTTGCTATCTTTATCACCTACCATATCTGTATCAATATATCTATGTAGAACAATGTCTGAACCTCCAAAACGTAATGCATGAGTGGGAACCATGGCATACATCAAGCTGCCAACTGTTGATGAATAGGGAACCCTGGACATGTAATCTATCTCTTCATGTGTCTTGGGACGCATATCCTTACTTAGTTTGAAATGGCTGGCCAAAGGTATACTAATTGGTTTTGCATTCTGCATTATGAACCTCTCCAATACCTTTTCTATGTACTCACCCCGAGACAATGTCAATTTGCGGTTTTTCATGTCTCTTGTTATTCTCATACCAAGGATTTGCTTTGCAGCACCCAAATTCTTCATCGCAAATGAATTAGCTAACTTCCTCTTGAGCACATTTATATATTGCATGTTAGACCCTGCAACAAGCATGTCATCCACATACAATAAAAAGATAATATATCTTCCATTATCTAGCCTCTTGAAATAAACACAGTGGTCAGAATGACATCTACTCTAACTTTGTTTTGTCATAAACCTATCAAATTTCAAATACCATTGCCTTGGAGCTTTCTTCAAGACATACAAGCTCTTCGTCAATCTGCATACTAAATTATCCTTCCCTTTGACCTAATACCCTTGTGGCTGTTGCATATAAATCTCTTCCTCCAAATCCCCATGGAGAAAGGTTTTTTTTACATATAATTGTTCAAGATGCAAATATTCTATTGCCACTAGACTTAAAATAGTCCTAACCGAAATCATTTTAACAACAGGATAAAATATTTCATCAAAATCTATACATTTCTTCTATGAAAACCCCTTTACAACAAGTCTGGCCTTGTACCACTTCTCGCCTCCATATTATTCCTTCAACCTCTAAACCCATTTGTTTTGCTATGTCGCTCTTTTACATGCAGACAATTGAACCAAATCCCAAGTCTGGTTTCTTACCAATGAGTCCATCTCATCATTCATGCCTTGCTCCCACTTCTTTCTAGTTTCCACCTACATTGCTTCTTCATAACATTTTGGTTCACCAGAATCAACCATCAATAAATAATACATTGAAGGAGAGTATCATTTAGGAGATCTACTTAACCTGGTATATCTTCTAACACTTGCAAGAGTTTGAGGTACCTATCGTTGTTCTTGATTTTCTGGCATCTTTGGAAACTCATTTTCTTTGATTTCATCAAGCACTGTGTACTCTGTGTTTTCCTTTTCCTATTTCTTTCTCTGCAACTAATCTTTATACATGACTTTTTCATTGAATACCACATATCTACTCCTAATGATTTTCTTACTTTCATAATTCCATAAGCGATAACCAAAATCATCAACCCTGTATCCAATAAAGGTACATTTTTTGGATTTAGCCTCAAGCTTTGTTCTATTTTCTTTTGTTGATGTATATGTAACTTCGGAATGTATTTCATTTATATATATATATATTGTACTCCTATAGAGATGTATTATTCTTCTATACAGAAGTGTCGTCATTTGTATTGACAAGTGTCGCAAGTATGTTAACTTGCCGATGGGTTATTAGACCAACTTGTAAGGGGTTGGCCCGATATAATGTAATATGAAGTTATTGTACCTAGCTAGACAAGTCGACCCCATAAGGTTATTGGGAAAACAGGACAAGTATAAATAGAGATCTCCCAATCTCTATTTGGATCACTCAGAACTCACTCTTCCTTCACTCGGAAAGTGGCGCACATGTGAGGAGGAGGATCAGCTGCTAAGAGGAGTCTATCTCTGTGTACTTTGGTTGTACCATTGCTCTATCTATCTCTGAGGAAGTTGTGGGGTTTTTCACCTTAGGGTTTTCCCCTCGGAAACTTTGTGTGTCTATTGTCTCTCATGCTTTTGCTTCTTGTGATAATTGACATGCTTGTTATGATTGATATGCATTGATATACTGTACATGTTATTCTCTCAGTAAAGATCCTAGAGTATTGTGAATTAATGCTCAAAATTTAACATGGTATCAGAGCTAACCTGAGAAGAAGACATTGTGTAGTGACAGAAACTAGGGTTTCTTGTTTATTGGGCTTCTCTCCATAGATTTTGGAAAAGCAGTATAGTAGATTGACTCTACTCATCAAGGAGAATATATCTGTCCAATTAGAATTCAATTTTAATCATTTTCAAATTTTGCCCTAAAAATTAGGGTTTCCACAAAAATAGGAATTTCTGAAATATGAAGACATAGCTGGAAGCTCCTTGGAAAAATCGAAGTTTGGAGCTTTGGATAGAGATTTTTGGCTGGGTAAATCTCTGGGAAACTCAAACCCTAATTCAGGGTTTTCTCCAGTGAACTCGGGAAGACTAAAAGGCATTTCTGAAGGGTGAAGCTTTGCAAATCTCAATCTCTAAATACACTAGGTTGATCAGCTCATCAAGGCGCATCTTTCTATCCTTTCAGAAAGTTGAAATTCACATTTTGAATTTTTAGGGTTTCTCTGACAAACCCTAATTCGGGACCAGATCCGGTTTTCAGCAAATCAAGTGGTAAGACCTAAATCTTTTCTATTTCCATTTGAAGTACTCTTTAAGATGTCTCACCACACTAAGCTTGAGGATAAGCTTGAAGGGGCTGATAACTTTCGAGCATGGAAGTATAGGATTGGGTTAATCCTGGAAGAAAATGAGTTGGACTCTTACATAAGGGAAGAGGCTAAATCCCTCCACAAGAAAAACTTGGTAAAGGCAAAGAGGATCATTGCTGATTCTATTGAGGACCATCTCATCCCACATGTGTCATCCCTAAAGACACCCAAAGAGATGTTTGATTCCCTGACCAAGCTATTTGAAGGGAAGAACATAAATCGGAAGATGACCTTGCGGAACCAATTGAAAGGAGTAAAGTTTCAGAATGGAGAAACCATTAAATCTTATTTTTCTAGGGTCTCTCAGATCAAGGAACAATTGGAAGCTATGGATGAAATGGTGGAGAATGGTGAAGTTGTCATGACCACTCTGAATGGCCTACCCAGGTCATGGGATTCCTTTATTCAAGGAATTTGTGCAAGAAGGAAGTTGATCTCCTTCAACAGACTGCAGGAAGAATGTTCACAAGAAGAAGCAAGGCTTGTGGCCTGAGAAGAAAAGATGGGAAGTGAAGATCAAGCTCTCACAGCACACACCAAGAAAGGAAGGTCAAAGAGGGAGCACTCTCATGCCAAGAAATCTTCACACTATCATCAACATAAAGATAAGAAAGATCTCAGATGTTTCACATGTAATGAGAAGGGTCATTTTGCTTTAGAATGTCCTAAGAACAAAAAGAACAACAACAACAATTTCAACAAGAAGAAGAAGGGCAGCAAGAAGAGATATCATGCTCATGCTGCTGAAGATGATGAACCACCCAAGAAGAAGGCTAGAGCAGAAAGTGATGATGATGACTCATTAAGCGAAGAAGAGTATGTTTTAATCTTTGCTCTCACAGGTACTATCTCTCATGGTTGTAGTGATTGGCTTATTGACAGTGGGGCTTCAAAGAACATGATTGGGTTTAAAGAATCCTTTGTTAATCTATCTGAACATGAGTCACCCCATAAGGTGAAACTTGGGGATGACTACCAATACCCTATCAAAGGAAGTGGTGAGGCCTCCTACAATCTAGACTCTGGGAAGTCTTTGAAGATGAAAGATGTTTTGTATGTACCTGGGCTCAAGAAAAACTTACTCTCCATATCTGCATTGGATGCAAAAGGCATGCGGGTTGCATTTGTAGATGGCCAAGTCTTAATGTGGCCAAAAGGTAAAACTATTGATGATGCAGTAGTGATTGGAGAGCAAGAGGGAGGATTGTATAAACTAAAGGGACAACCTAAACATGCCATGGTGCATGACTCCATGGAGACAAGTAAACTTTGGCATAGAAGACTTGCTCATATGCACTATAGGGCACTTCCAATTGTAAGCAAAGCTGTAGAGGGTCTTCCTGAAATCAAGACCAAACATGAAGGTGTTTGCAAAGGATGTGCAAAAAGGAAAGAACATAAAGAAGGCATTTCCAAGCAGTGAAAGCAAGGCTAAAAGTATCTTGGAAATCATCCACTCTGATGTATGTGGTCCGATGTCATCCAGTTCTCTGAGTGGGTATGTTTACTATGTCTCTTTCATTGATGACTTCTCCAGGAAGACTTGGGTTTACTTCTTGAAGAACAAAGATGAAGTATTTGATAAGTTCAAGGAATTCAAAACCTTGATGGAAAACCAAACTGATAAGAGAATCAAGACTTTCAGATCCGACAATGGTGGAGAATTCACCTCAGGTGACTTCAAGAAGCTATGCAGTGATTTAGGGATTAAGAGGGAGTTGACTGCTCTTTACAATCCACAACAGAATGGAGTTGCAAAAAGAAAGAACAGAAAAATCATGAAAGCAGCAAGGGCAATGCTGCATGACCAGGATCTACCTATGCATCTATGGGCAGAAGCAGCTAGGACATTTGTATATGTGCAGAACAGAACACCCCACAAGATATTAGACAACAAGACACTAGAAGAGGTCTTCTCTGGTAAGAAACCTAAAGTCAGCCATCTCAGAATATTTGGTTGTCTAGTATATACTCACGTGCCAAAGGAAAAGAGGACTAAGCTAGATCCTTCAAGAAATAAGGGTATCTTTATGGGTTACAGTGAAACCTCGAAGGCTTACAGAATATACTTTCCAGGGTTCAAGAAAATTGATGTTAGCAGGGATGTAACATTTGATGAAAATTCAGCATTCATCAAATCAAGGAAGACACCTGTTGAAGTTTATGAAGAACCTAAGAAAACTAGATTTCAAGACACTACCATGACTGAAGCAATTCCAGATGTTGATCGTGAAATTGAAGATCCGAAACAACCTGTAGATCCACCCCATGAGAATAACTCTCACAAGAGAAAACCTGCATGGGCTAGAGAGCTCATTCAGATGCAGAAATATATGGCATTCCAGAAGAAGAACACAGAGCAAAGAAGAGAACTAGATCACATACCAGCTATGTTGCTTTACTCTGTGATATCATGAACAAAGATCTTCCAGTTATGAAGAAGCAACGGAAAAGAAAGAATGGAAGGATGCCATGGTTGAAGAATACCAATCAATAATGAAGAATGATGTTTGGGATGTTGTCCCAAGATTTGAAGAGAAGTCTGTTGTGACTTCCAAGTGGATCTACAAGATCAAGCATGTTGCAGATGGCAGCATAGAGAAATACAAGGCAAGATTCGTAGCTCGTGGCTTCTCTCAGAAAGAGGGAATAGATTATGAAGAAAATTTTGCTCATATAGCCAGGTACACTTCCTTTAGATCAGTACTTGCCCTGGCTGTAGTGATGAAATGGAAGATACACCAGATGGATGTCAATACTACTTTCTTGAATGGTGTAGTTGAAGAGGAAGTATATGTGGAGCAACCACTTGGTTTTGAGACACATGACAGGGAGTCATATGTGTGCAGAATGAAGAAAGCCTTGTATGGCTTGAAGCAAGCTCCCAGGACTTGGTATGGTAGGATGGACGGTTTCCTATCCAGTTTGGGATTTACCAAGAGTAAAGCAGATTCCAACCTTTATTACAAGGTTGAGGAAGGCAATCCAATGATACTACTTCTGTATGTGGATGATCTGTTTGTAACAGGTAATGATAGTTTGATTGCCGATACCAAGAGGAAGCTTGCAGCCCAGTTCGAGATGAAGGACTTGGGGATGATGCACTACTTTCTAGGCATGGAGGTGTGGCAGAGTGCAGATGGTATCTTCCTTGGACAAGGGAAGTATGCAGTAGAGATCCTGAAGAGGTTCGGGATGATGGACTGTAAGGCCATGGCCACACCTATGGCATCGAACCTGAAGCTTCTGTGTGATGCTTCATTTGATCCGGTTGATGTCACTGTGTATCGTTAGATGATTGGGTCCTTGATGTACCTGACGAACACTAGACCAGATATTTGCTTTGTGGTGAACACATTGAGCCAGTTCCTAACGGATCCCAGAGGTGTTCACCTAGTTGCTGTAAAGCATATTCTGAGGTACCTGAAGGGTACAGTTGACTATGGGCTCAAGTATGATGCGAATCAAAAGTTTAACCTGCAGGTTTATGTTGATTCAGATTGGGCAGGCAGTGCTGTAGATAGGAAGAGCACTTCTGGGTGTTGCTTCAGTATGGGATCAGGTGTGATCTCTTGGTTTAGTAGGAAGATGTCCTGCGTAGCACTGAGAACAACCGAGGCAGAGTATGTTGCAGCCTGTTTGGCCAGTTGTGAGGCAGTATGGCTTCGGAAGCTACTGTCTGAGTTATTTGATCTCCCGCTGGAAGCTACTGGTATCTTTTGTGACAACTAGAGTTGTGTGAAGCTGTCTGAGAACCCCGTGTTCCACAATAGGTCGAAACACATAGAGATCAAATATCACTATATCAAGGATATGGTGCAGACAGGAGCAGTGAAGCTCCTGTATGTTGCGACAGATGAGCAAATTGCAGATGTACTGATGAAGCCCCTAGCCAGAGTGAAGTTTGAGTACTTCAGAGAGAGGCTTGGTGTTCTTCAGATTGACGACACTTCGAGGAAGAAGTGATGGACACATTTGCTGAAGCCATTCCAAGCATGTTGGAAGGAGGATCCTTCACATGGCTATGGATGTAAGTGCTGGATGATGAGCATCAGGACGATGCTCCAGTTACTGCTCTGTATATGCATCAGGTGGATGCTGGATATGATCAATTGGATCATTTATATGTATATGTATGTACGCATCATGATGGATGGTGGATATGATCAGTTGGATCATGTAGATGTATCAGGTGGATACATTGTATGATCAGGTAGATCATGTATGTTGATATGTATCAGGTATGATCAGGTGGATCATGTATTTGTAGATGTATCAGGTGGATACATTGTATGATCAGGTAGATCATATATGATGATATGTATCAGGCAGATACTATGTATGCATTAGGTGGATGCATTGTATGATCAAGACGATCATGGATGACGAGCTTCAGGATGTTGCTTCAGATATGCATCAGGACGATGCAGTGATGAGTATCAGGATGATACTCTAGATGATATGCATCAGGATGATGCTATGATGATGATCATATGTATCAGGTGGATACATTACATAATCAGTTGGATTATGTGTGATGAGTTCCAAAGACACAGATGCACAGAGACTTTCCGACATGGTGGTAGATGTGTTATCCCATGTTCGTTGATGTAAGTGCAGAGCCTTTCCGACATGGTGGTAGATGTGTTCTCCCATGTGCGTTGATGTAAGTGCAGAGCCTTTCTAACATGGTGGTAGATGTGTTCTCCCATGTGCATTGATGTAAGTGCAGAGCCTTTCTGACATGGTGGTAGATGTGTTCTCCCATGTGCGTTGATGTGAGTGCTGAGCCTTTCCCGGATGGTCAGAGGAAAGTCCTTCCATGCCGGTGAGTGTTGTGTGCATCTGGACTGTGCTCCGTGAACGATGATCATGAGTATCAGGATGACACTCTGTGGCCATGGACAGGTTGTGCAACAGCATGTAAAAGGTCCTAGGAGATTCGATAGGTTGAGCTGTGTGCTCGTAATCAGTCCTAGGATGCTCTTTAGAGTTTTTGTTGACTCACGTAATAAGTCCTGAGGATTCCACAGTATGACCAGTGATGATGAAGACCCTAAAGCTGGTGGGCCTACATCCAGTATGAAAAAGGACTGGCTATGTAGAACTTCCTATGACGAGTAGATTCAGAGATTGATTGAGATAGTAGCAGCAATGATGATGACGATGATTCGGGGATGATGATTCGTTGATGATGATCCAGAGAAGAAGACTTGTGCTAGCAGATCTGTGTCGAGAAATACCTTCCTAGTTAAGAGGGAGTGTTGATGTATATGTAACTTCAGAATGTATTTCATTTATATATATATATTGTACTCCTATAGAGATGTATTATTCCTCTATATGGAAGTGTCATCATTTGTATTGACAAGTGTCGCAAGTATGTTAACTTTCCGATGGGTTATTAGACCACCTTGTAAGGGGTCCGCCCAATATAATGTAATATGAAGTTATTGTACCTAGCTAGACAAGTCGGCCCCATGAGGTTATTGGGCAAATAGGACAAGTATAAATAGAGATCTCCCAATCTCTATTTGGATCACTCAGAACTCACTCTTCCTTCACTCGGAAAGTGGCGCACATGTGAGGAGGAGGATCAGCTGCTAAGAGGAGTCTATCTCTGTGTACTTTGGTTGTACTATTGCTCTATCTATCTCTGAGGAAGTTGTGGGGTTTTTCACCTTAGGGTTTTCCCCACGGAAACTCTGTGTGTCTATTGTCTCTCATGCTTTTGCTTCTTGTGATGATTGACATGCTTGTTATGATTGATATGCATTGATATACTGTACATGTTATTCTCTCAGTAAAGATTCTAGAGTATTGTGAATTAATGCTCAAAATTTAACATCTTTATCAATATGGACAAATGTTACACAACCAAAAGTTCTCGGAAATGGTTAGTTTACATTTTTACCTGTCCATGCCTCCTCTGAAATCCCACCATCCAAAGCACTTGAAGTCTCTCTGTTTATTAAGTAAACAACAGTATCTACAGCATCTACCCAAAAATGTAAGGGCAGCCTTGCATGCAATCTCATACACCTTGCAAGCTCCATGATCGTCCTATTCATACTTTCTGACACACCATTTTCTTGTGGTGTTCCTAGGAATTTCTTTTCTCTACGAATCCCATGGTATGAACAGTAACTATCAAACTCCTTGCCGCAATACTCACCTCCATTATCCGATCTGAGACACTTCAACCTTTTTCCTGTCTCATTCTCAACCAAATACTTCCATTTTTTAAAAGTAGCAAACACATCAAATTTTTGTGTAATGCAATAAACCCAAGTTTTTCTAGTTGCCATCAATAAAAGTAACATAGTAACAAGAGCCACCAAGAGATTGTACCTGAGCCGGTCCCCATACATTTGCATGTACAAGCTCTAACTTTTCACTTTTCTTTTGTTTCCCAACCTTGAGAAATTTGACTCTCTTTTGTTTTCCATAAACACATTTCTCACATAATTCCAAACTTACCTGCTTCAGATCTAGTAGCAACTTCCTTGAGTGGAGAAACTGCATCCCCTTCTCACTCATGTTCCCAAGCCTATAATTCCAAAATGTTGTATATGTTCTTGTGGAAGATAAAGAGATAGAAGGGTCATTATTATGAGGACTTAAATACAATGTATCTATCCTGTCTCCTTTTGCTATCACCATCGATCCTTTAGTGATCTTCCACCACATTTCTCCAAATGTAGATAAACAACCACCATCTCCCAACTTCGCTATTGAGATCATATTTCTTTTCATAGCAAAAATATGCCTTACATATTTCAAAAACCATTAAGTTCCATCTTTAATTTTATATGTACCTTACCCATTCCAACAATTTTACATGGCTCATCATCACCCAATAAAACATGTCCAAAATCACCTGGAACATAATCATGAAATTTTTTTCCTATGAGGTGTATCATGACATAAATCCCCTGAATATACTACCCAGTAATCACTAGTATTATATAATGAAAGAATCAAGGCATCTTGTAACACATCATTTGCTACATTTGCTTCCTGAGTAGTCTCATGATGTCCATCTCCTTTCTTCTTTAGAGATTGCAGTCTTTCTTCCGATGTCTTGTCTTTCCACAGTTCTAGCACTCTATATTTCCCAGTCTGGACTTGGATCTGCCCTTCCTGTACTTGTTGCGATTACCTAGGCTCTTTCATCTCTCCCTTTGTCTTCCCCCGCTCTCCATGGTCAATGCATTACTTGATGTCTCACATGTTCTTTTCCTTTGCATTTCCTCGCTAAGAATAACACCAACAACATCATCAAATTTCAAAATGTTTGAACCAGAGACATATTTACTTACATCCATGACCAAGCCGTTCCAGCTTTCTGGCAATGAACACAAGCTTAGAAGATCCCTAACCTCATCATCAAAGTTCACGTTTACAGAACTTAGTTGATTTGTAATCATATTAAATTCATTTAAATGATCAGCAACAGATCCATCTTCTGACATCTTCATATTAAATAAATGCTTCATTAGAAATACCTTGTTGGAGGTCGAGGGTTTTTCATACAACTTACCCAATGCGCTCATCAGAGCCTTTGTTGTCTTTTCTTTTGATATATTGAAATCCACCGACGATCCAGGCACATCCGTATTGTTCCCAGTGCCTTTCTGTCAAGAACCTCCCATTCTTCATCCTTCATAATCGCTGGCTATTTTGATTTTCCTCCCAATGGTAGGAATAGATCCTCCTGATATAGATAGTCCTCCATTTTCATCTTCCATAACTGGTAGTTTTGACTCTTAAATTTCTCGAAATTAAACTTTCCTTCTTTCGCCATTGCTCCTGCTCAAATGTAATATCCTTCATTCCGACCTTAGGATATTTTGGTTGTTAGGTAAATATTGCAAGGTGTGTTTACCCTAGTGTGGAGCTCAAGGCCAAATCCCCAATAGTGGATGCTTAAGTTTAATTGCATAGGCAAGTAGTTGATAATCCATGTGTTGTTAAGCCATGGAAGATTGTGAATGATGTAAATAATGCTATGTAATAAAATACCAAGGGTTGCATATGGCTGCAACAAAATGAGGGGGAACTATGTATCCACTAGGGAGAGGTGAAGGATTATGGGATTGGAAACATGCTGCCACATGTCCAATTGTGAACCCATTTGACTTCCCATGATGACATTAATGCAACTATAAGAGGGCGGTTTGAGAAAACCAGACCCATGAATTCGATGGATTATGGGGCAACCTGCGAATCTGTATGGTAGGGTATGGCCCTGTGTGTTGCTTGTTCCTTAAGCCACTCCACGCCTGGGATTTCACCCATCCTTATTTCTAACCCATTGTTGACCAGCAACCCAATTCATACACACACCTGCAGAGCCGACCATTAAGAAAAACAAGAGAAAATGTGATTTCAGGGTGAGCCGAATACACCTAGTAAATGGGGTGTGGGAAGCAGAACTAGGGGTTATCCTTGGATCTGACTCTGTGGGTGAATTGCAAAGCTTGAGATGCTCAGGAAACTATGAGGAAGAACCATGTGTAGTGGCCGAAAACCCAACTGCGGGATAGCGTTGTTCGTCCAGAGAAAGGGAGAAGAAAACCTAAGTGGGAAGGAACCAAGAGGTTTTAGGTTTCCTGTTAAATCCTGAAAGGGGTTTATTTGCTTTGATTCTGCAGTCTTGACCAACCACACTCACCCATGTCAGTGCTAGGAAAAAATGTTCCCTAGGGACTATGCAGCAGTGGAGGGAACCTTTCCTAGGATGGGAGTGGGGTGATGGGGGTGCTTGGACTAGTCTGATATCATTGGGATATTCGCATAGCTCTGTGGAGAAGCTTATTAAGCTAGAAAACATTACCCGCCTTCCCCATTTTCTTGACTAAGCTAATTGTTGGTTGGAGTCCCTAATTGGCTGTGAACCCATGCTGTGAGTGAACCTGAGAGGGAATCCTTAGTGGATACAGAGCCCCGGCTTGGGGGTGATATCTGATTGCTTAAATAATATAGGCTAGGCAAAGATCTATGGTTGGGTTGGAAAGTTGAAATCCATGGCCGGTTGCTTGGAGGTTCAAGGCAAAAGATAAGTGCCCTTGTGGTGTTTAAATGGTGTTATTTCATGTCTTTATGCTATGCTTATTATGTTCTAGTTATTGGTTGATGAAATACATGAGATTGGATCAATAGGGGACTGTGTATGAGATGATTTATGGGGTTGAATGCCCATGCCTTATGTCCATTTTGTTGTACATGTTATTGGTTAATGAATGCATGACTCTTTGAGTGTGAATGATGCTACTTTAGTTATAGTTGTTAAGTGTAGGCATGCATCTTAGTATTTACTTATGGAGATGGTCCTTTGATGAATAGGTCTACATGCCTAGGCATTCTGTTGTGCATATCATTTCCTTATCTATGCACCTTTTCACTTGTATATGATGATAGAACTCATATGTATTTAGGATTAAGGAATATGGCCAAGTCCCTGCATGTTATATCATCAATATTCCTAAAATAAATGGACTGATGTCCTGACCCTTTTATGTGTGCATAAGGTTTCATTCTCTGTATTACTGGGTGTATGAACCTGCCTTTGTGAATGACCTATTACATTGTTGCACATTTGTATTTTCATTGGTGAATGTTCTTAGATTATTCATTGATGAATTAGGGCTAAGTCCAGTAAATGTGCAGGGCACTCCAGCCAGGACTTGGAAAGAAAGGGCACTCTGAGGATCAGATGAAGAAGAGAAGACATGGAACAATTGGAGCAGAGCTTATTGGAGAAGAGAAAAAGGCACTTAGGTGAAGTTATAGACTAGAGTTTCAGTTGGAAAAAGGACTAGGTTAGAGTACTCAGATTGGGTGGAGGATCATACCAATGGATAGAGCTCTCCAAGAGCTTTCCAACGGTACCGACCTTGCCCAATTTGGCCCAAGGATGAGGGAGTTTGACCCTCGAATGTTTTCCCTAGAAGCTTGCTGGAGTAGGGGTCTATGGTCTTGGCCTTTCCGCATCCGCAATGCGGATTGCGGATGTCGGAAGGTTGACTTCCATAAGATTGGCATATTGGATTTCCACATTTCCACATCCGGAATGCGGATTGTGGGATATAACTTTTCCTGGAATGGAGATTTGGACTTCCGCATCCACAATGCGGAAGACGGATTGCGGATTGTGGGATATAACTTTTCATGGAATGGAGATTTGGACTTCCGCATCCACAATGCGGAAGACGGATTGCGGATTGCGGGAGTGAGATATTTCCAGAGATATGAATTGGGATTCCGCCCTTCCGAATTCCGCAATGCGGATTGCGGAATTGCGGATTGCGGAAGTCAGAAAAGGGATTTCTGCAGAAGGATAATTGGGTAATCTGACTTCTGAATACGACTGCGGATTGCGGATTGGATGGCAATGCGGAATACAGATTGCGGGAGGTAACTTCGTCGGATGGAAAATGGATACTCTGAATTCCAAGTTTTGCATGCAGATTGCGGAACTACTGAAGTCAGATGGATAAATTCTGAGTTCTGCATTGCAGATTGCAGAAGTCGGAAGCACGATTTCGATGAAGAGCCGGATTTGGAAATCCGACTTCCGAATCCTGCATGCGGACTGCGGAACGTGGAATGCGGATTATGGATCGCAATGGTGGATTTAGGATCCAATCCCATTGTGGTTGTGTGTGAAAATGAATGAATTTGGAGAAAAAAAATGTAACCGAGATCTTCCATGGCCTCTAAAGGCCATCAGGGAGGTTGGGGAACATGACAAAGTGGTATCAGAGCTCCAATTACAACACTAGGGCTGCTTTGGGGCCAAAGCATGAGTTGCAGGCATATGAACCAGGTGCAATGAAGCTGTTGAAGTGCTCAAAAGAAGCTACAGAAGGCTAGCAAGGCTTTACAAGTGGACCAGCTATGACATGGAAGAAGAATTCCATGCTATGATGATGAATTGGAAAGGGAGAATTCCTTAACCCTTATCTTGCCCTTGTATTTCTATTTGTGAACTTGTATACAGAAATTTGGGGCATAGGAATGCTGAAAAATCAATGAACTGGATGAGTGAAGTGATATGCACTAGTAAGCATAGTGTTAGAGATTGCATAGTGCATATAAGTAAGGTTGCATGTTGGTAAAGCTAGTAAGGCTTTACAGATGCAGTGAGCTACTAATGACCAATGTTGTGGTTGGTGATGGTTGCCTAACCAGAGAGGGTTGAAGCATGAACTGTTAGATGTGACCAGCAACCTATGAAGAAAGGATGGTGCAGTCCTTTGCAAGAGGCCAGCTGTCCAGGTAACATCAAGGATGCTAATGGGAACCCTACAGGTATGTTTATTTGTGCTAATTCCCTAAGTGTTGAGAAAGGAGATGGGGTAAGAATTCCTTGAACCATGATTGTAATCATAGGATGGTAGGCATGTATGGTTGAATGCATTATCTGAATGTCATATCACCATGGCATGGTGGGATATGTAGTAGTAAAGGAAATGAGTATCATACCTTGTGACTGTTTAAATGTTAAAATGCATTCACATGAAATTATATTATGTCATTTTATATGTTGAGTATGAGTTTAATGACTAGGGCAAGTAAGGACTTATAGTCTTGTTAGGGCAAGTAAGGACTTATAGTCTTGTTAGGGCAAGTAAGGACTTATAGTCCTATTATGGTAGTGTTATAGTAGTGCATGCTATGTGAGATGGCCATGGTTAGGACCATATGTGTTTGAATGATGGAATGCATGGTATGATAGTGTAGTATGCATGAATCAATGCAAGGTGACATTGAGTGAAGGTGCATTAATAGATTTTGTGAATCTTGTTAACATGCATTAAAATATTTTGTGAATCTTGTGAACATGCATTGAGCGAATGCACCCGAAAAGTTTGTGTAAAGGTTCTAAATGTGCATGCATGGGAGTGGGTGCACATGTTGTGATGCATTGCATGAATGCATGGTTGTGATGTATGTTCCATTGCAAATTAAATAATGGATAAAATGATGAATTAATGATAATTCTAGAATCATTTCATGAGTTGCTATAAAGGCAGGAGTGTGAGTGCATGAAGAAGACAGTCGTGTTTGATGAGCTGCAAAAATACTCTGTGGAAGGACAACATTGTATAAATGATCTGGCTGTGAAGTGACGAGTATTTAAAGTTTCATTTAAATTGTATAAATGGTGTGATTGTACCTTGCAATTTTAGTATGGTTATGATTCACATGAAGTGAATGTGTTTTTCTGGGATATGGACATGCTAATAGCTGAAAGTGCTTGAATGATTGAGAGTTATAATTCTGAAAATTACTTCAGTAACTGTGGCAGCAATGACTAATTTATGTGCATGAAGAACTTACAAGTGTTTGTCTGATTGAAGTTTCAGATCTCGGACAGAAATGCCTTGGGTATGGCAGCGTGGGTAAGACCGTAACGAAGGGCTGGAAATTACCATGTGCAAGAGCCAAACCTCATGAGGAGGGTCTCATGGTTGTAAGATTAAGTTGATGAATAGAACATATTGTTAATTTCAGATTTGAAACCCTCTTATTTAAGTTTATGGAAATAATTCCATGACTGCAAGTCAAATTATGTAGGAGACATAATTATAAACCCGTGTTTGAATTTAATTAATGATTTCATTGATTGGTTATGAGACAATCATACTTGGATTTTGTTTTTCATACCACTGACTGTTTGGCTGTCTAAGAGTTTTGTCAAAGGACAGGTTGTAGGGGATGGTTGTGTTATGGTAGCAAGCCAAAATCTAATGGGCAGAGTGGTGCCACTTACAAGAGCTAAACAACATGAGGATGTCTCATCTGCACTACCTAATTGGAAAACGATATGAACAAGATGGTAAATAGTATGCCAATAAGGCATATGTGGGTTATGGAACATAAAAAGGAATGAGGTGGGAAACCAAGGGACTATCAACTCAGAGAAGGGAGCCGCCATTCCTAAAAAATGAAGGACAGATACATCTACAAGTGGATAAGTGTTCTATAAACCCTAACTGAAAATATACATGACTGATTAATAATGTTAATATGCAGAGCGTATTTCATTTTATTTTTATTTTTATTATTGTTATTATTTCAGGCTGACTGAGTATGATTAGGGCCTACATGGTTCACATCAGGGAGGGGTGCACACCTTTCTTGTGCTGAGTTATGTTAGGGTTACCAATATTGACTACACCCTATAGGAATAGATGCATTCTTGGTGTTTCAATATTTAATAGTGAATGTTATATGTTTACAATTTCAGAGCAGCAATACTAATGAGCCTGCTTAACCCTCTGTGTTGTCAGCTTGAACAAATACAATTTGGTACTGCACACTAAAGAAGCAAAGTGAAGAAGGTGTTACGAGGGGTTGTGGGGAAGGGATTCTATGTGCATGAAGGGTCGTTATGTGTATGAAGGGTTGTTATGTGCAGAAAGGTTGTTGTAAGTGGGAAAGGTTGATGCATGCCTATGGCTTCGTAGTAGAGCCATGACCTGGAAATGGTCATGGTTCAGTTTCCTTCCATTGACCTATGACCTATACGGAAGTGTTGTCTTGGAAATGGAGAGGGAAAACCAGGTATGGGACTAGTTTGGCACCATCAATGCCTGATAACCCAGTTGGTGTACCAGCTGGGCATTGACTATTTGGATGGCGTGGAGTGGCCTGCGGGATAGCCAACATCCAATTCCAATATTTAGATGGCGTGGAGTGGCCTATGGGCTAGCCAACATCAAATTCCATAGGCGATCCCAAGGCTTGTAAAGTAAAGCAAGACCCTATGTACCAGAGAGTAAATGTCCAATACAGATGAGTATTCAATTGTCATCTATTTCTTATTCCGAATAATGAAAGATTTCATGTATAAGTCTCATAACCACCAAGCTGATACATTATTGTTTCTGTGTTGGAAACCTTGGTCATTGCAGGAAGCAAGAAGCCCTGAAGGCATCCTAAGGATGCATGAGGACATGCAATTGTTCTAGAGAGCTCAGTATGAGCAGCAATGGAAGTGGTGCTATTGGACTGGTGTGAGTCCTAGCAGCCAAAGGTTCTGTAGGAAATCATGGGGAAGAGTTCCATGTATGAGAGGCCTGGGACAGAACTTAGAAACTAAGTTTCATAGCCAATAAAGGGCAAGTCAATCATTCACATTGAAGTGAAAGAGGATAGGAGCATGAAACCGCAGCAGTGGTGTGACTCCGGATGGGAATGAGACTAAGAGGTGATAAATTGAGGTCAAATGGTTGCAGTTATTACAAAAATAGTGGTACTAGCAAGCAAAGAGTGAGCCGTTGTGTACATTGGCCATGGAAACAGACCAAAGACTGTTGGAATTGGATGGAAACCTTCTGCAAACAATTTCCAAGACTTAAGAGAATATTGGAGAAATAATCAAGCTACAAAGGTAGTAGAATGAGATGAACCATAGGGATTTACAAGACTCTATATGTATGCAAAGGGAGGTGAAAAACATTCTAGAAACAACCAACATTGGAAAGGGAAATGGACCAATGAAAAGACATTCATCCACTCAACCCACTAAGAAATGTTCCAGGTGGTAATACTCTAAGGAAATTGAGTAGGTAAAGATAAATCAACTGATGAAATGTTGGAAATGTGAGGGAGAGCATTGCCTCTGCAACTGCCCAACAAGAAACATCAAGAAAGCTAGGAGCCATGAAGTTTCGACACTTGTAGATAAGTTGGAAAGCCAGGAAAAAGAAGGGATTGTTGTGGATCAATGCTCACCTGCAGAGCTGAAATATCAAAGCCAACTGGAGCAGCTTGTGGAAGCCAAAGGGCTTAGTCGTGAAATTTCAAAGTAAAGGGATGAAATGCAAGAAGACCTGCAACATTTTTGCAATTTTGGGACATGTGTAGATTGTATATGTAATCCTAAGTGTTGGAACACCGAGGACGGTGTTATTCTAAGAGAGGGAGGATGTAATATCCCTCATTCTGACCTTAGGCTGTTTTGGTTGTTATGTAAATATTGCAACATGTGTTTACCCTAGTGCGGAGCTCAAGGCCAAGGCCCCACTAGTGGATGCTTAAGTTTAATTGCATAGGAAAGTAGTTGATAATCCATGTGTTGTTAAGCCATGGAAGACTGTGAATGATCTAAATAATGTTATGTAATAAAATACTAAGGGCTCGCTATGGATGCAAAAAAATGAGGGGGAACTATGTATCCACTAGGGAGAGGTGAGGGGTTATGGGATTGGAACCATGCTGCCACATGTCCAATTGTGAACCCATTTGACTTCCCATGCTAACATTAATGCAACTGTAAGAGGGTGGTTGAGAAAACCAGACCCATGAATTCGATGGAGTATGGGGCAATCTGCGAATCTGTATGGCAGGGTATGCCCCTATGCATTGATTGTCCCTTAATCCACTCCATGCTTGGGAATTTTCCCATCATTTTTGCTAACCCATTGTTGACTAGCAACCCAAGTCAGACACACACCTACAGATCCGTCTGTAAAGAAAAACAAGAGAAAACGCGATTTCAGGGTAAGCCGAATATACAAATCCAAATACACCTAGTAAAAGGGGTGTGGGAAGCAGAACGAGGGGTTATCCTTGGATTTGACTCTGTGGGAAAATTGCAGAGCGTGAGATGCTCAGGAAATCGTGAGGAAGAACCCTGTGTAGTGGTCGAGAACCCAGTTGCGGGATAGTGTTGTTCGGCCAGAGAAAGGGAGAAGAAAACCTAAGTGGGAAGGAATCAAGAGGTTTTAGGTTTCCTGTTAAATCCTGAAAGGGTTTATTTGCTTTGATTCAACAGTCTTGACAAGCCACACTCACCCAGGTCAGTGCTAGGAAAAAAGGTGCCCTAGGGACTGTGCAGCAATGGAGGGAACCTTTCCTAGGCTAGGAGTGAGGTGATGGGGGTGCTTGGACCAGTCTAATATCATTGGGATATGCCCATAGCTCTGTGGAGAAGCTTATTAAGCTATAAAACCTTACTTGACTTCCCCATTTGCTTGAATAAGCTAATTGTTGATTGGATGCCCTAATTGGCTGTGAACCCATGATCTGAGTGAACCTGAGAGGGACTCCTTAGTGGATACATATCCCAGCTTGGGGGTGATCTCTAATTGATAAAATAATATAGGATAGGCAGAGATCTACGGTTGGGTTGTAAAGTTTCAATCCATAGCCAGTTGCTTGGAGGTTCAAGGAAAAAGATAAGTTCCCTTGTGGTGTTTAAATGGTGTTATTTCATGTCTTTATGCTATGCTTATTATGTTCCAGTTATTGGTAGATGAATTACATGAGATTGGATCAATAGGGGACTGTGTATGAGCTGATTTATGGGGTTGAATGCCCATGCATTATGTCTATTTTGTTGTACATGTTTTTGGTTAATGAATGCATGACTCTTTGAGTGTGAATGATGCTACTTTAGTTATAGTTGTTAAGTGCAGGAACGCATCTATTTACTTATGGAGATGGTCTTGATGAATAGGTCTGCATGCCTAGGAATTATGTTGTGCATATCATTGCCTTATCTCTACACCTTTGCACCTGTATATGATGATAGAAATCACATGGATTTAGGCTTAAGGAATAGGGATAAGTCCATGCATGTTATATCATCAATCAACCTAAAAGAAGGACTGATGTCATGAGCCTTTTGTGTGTGCATAAGGTTTCATTCTCTGTATTATTGGGTGTATGAACCTACCTATGTGAATGACCTATTACATTGTTGCACATTTGTATTTTCATTAGTGAATGTTCTTAGGTTTTTCATTGATGAATTAGGGATAAGTCCGGTAAATGTGCAGGGAACTCCAACCAAGACTTGGAAAGAAAGGGCACTCTAAGGATCAGATGAAGAAGAGAATACATGGAAGAATTGGAGCAGAGCTTATTACAGAAGAGAAAAGGGCACTTAGGTGAAGTTATAGACCATATTTTTATTTGGAAACAGGACTGGTTTAGAGTGATAATATTGGGTGGAGGATCATACCAATGGATAGAGCTCTCCAAGATATTTCCAACAGTATCGACCTTGCCCAATTTGGCCCAAGGATGAGGGAGTTATGACCCTTGGAATTTTCCCCTAGAAGCTTGTTGGAGCAGGGGTCTGTGGTCATGGCCTTTCCGCATCCTCAAGGACCTTTCCGAATCCACAACGCAGATTGCAGATTATGGATTGCGGATGTCGGAAATTCGACTTCCATAAGATTGGCGTATTGGATTTCCACATTTCCACATCCACAATGTGGAATGCAAAATGCGGATTGCGGGATGTAACTTTTCCCGGAATGGAGATTTGGACTTCCACATTTTCGCATCCGCAATGCGGAAGGCGGATTACAGATTGTAGGAGTGATATATTTACAGATCTATGAATTGGGCTTCCACCCTTCCGAATTCCGCAATGTGGATTGTGGAATTGCGGATTGCGGAAGTCGGAAAAGGGATTTCTGCGGAAGGATAATTGGGCAATTCAACTTCCGAATCCGACTACGGATTGCGGATTAGATGACAATGCGGAATGCAGATTGCGAATTGCAGGAGGTAACTTCGTCGGATGGAAAATGGAGACTCTGACTTCCGAGTTCCACATGCGGATTGCGGAACTGTGGAAGTCAGATGGATAAATTCTTGAAGTCATAAATGGATTCTGACTTTCAACTTTCGCATTGTGGATTGCGGAAGTCGAAAGCGTGATTTCGATGAAGAGCCGGATTTGGAAATCTGACTTCTGAGTCCCGCATGCCGACTGCGGAACACAGAATGCGAATTGCAGATCGTAATGGTGGATTGTGGATCCGATCCCATTGCGGCTGTGTGTGAAAATGAATGAATTTGGAGAAAAAAAATTGTAACAAAGATCTTCCATGGCCTCTGAAGGCCATCAGGGAGGCTGGGGAATGTGACACAAACCAAGAACCCTTCTTTCTTGCAAGTTTATCTGTCAAATTGACCTTTGGCTCTGATACCAATTTTTAGAAAAACAAGATCACAGAGCAATAACAATAAACAAGATGCAAATATAAATCACATAAACACAATACAAGAGAGACACCAATATAACATGGTTCACCCAATATGGATATGTTCACGGAGAAATTTCCAGTCCTTTCATTATTATACCATCCAACAAATGAAGGTATACAACCTGCAGAACATCCTTTACAACTTCCTCTTCGCTCTCTCGCAATCGTCCCCGAACCCCCTTTCTCGAGGGCGCTGACCCCGAACCCCTGCTAAGGGACCGCTAGGCCCTGAACCCCCGTGGGGGGGTGATGCCCCCCCGCCGGGATGAGTGTACAGTCCACCTGCATATCATATAAAATTGGGGTACAAACACGACTGAAACAACAACATATCTGAATTAAGAAGATCAATCTCCACAACCAACATTTAGTGTAACTGCCACGATGTAGCAGCATCATGATAGTGTAACTATTACGATGTAGTAGCATTGCAACAACAAAATGGGTGGAACGACAACAATGTATCAACATTGCACTAGTGTAACTGCAATGGTGTATCAACATTGTAACAACAAAAATGAGTGTAAGAGAAATTGTGTAGCAACAAACTACACATAATAACCTTGGATGTTGAGCATCTTCATGAGTTAGCATAGCGAGGTTATTTTCCCTCAACCACTAGCATAATTCACTTAAAATGACATGAATTGTAGGAGCACATACCTTGAACATAATGTATCATTATTGTTAGGAATCAACTCACGGAATGGCTAGAATAATGGACAAAAGTGATGAGTTAGTCATAATTAGAGTCTTCACGAGATGAATTATAATGGAGGTTACTGATGTTCTAATATCTATGTCCTTGAGCACTAACTAGTTAATATCCTCCATTGGATTATATTTCCTCTATTTCCTTCCAACAGTTGGATTCTACCTTCTCATCCAAGTCATAATCAAACCGGTATTTGGGTGCAGGCATCCATATCATTGGATAGTGGAATCAGAGTCCAACCCAACAGTTCCCACATTTTTTTCATAGACTAGATATACATGTTGACCCTCTATAGGGATACTCTGAGGTTGATGTAACTAAATGCATCCCTCATTCTCATTTCTTTTGTGCTTTGTTACCACCTTTCACTACACCCTTCCATGGAACATCTTTTATAAAATTTATAAGTTATATACAATAAGAGATGGCCTCATGTATGGTGTTAGCCATGAAGTCTACATGACCAGAAGCATAATTGACCCAAGCATAATGTGACATGAGGACAATCTTGGGCCTATGAATTTCATTTCTTATCGGCCAGAGTTTGCAACCCTGATTCTTTTGAGCTACATACAGAGCAAGCTTCCACTGTACATGGTTATTCAAAAATGATGTGAAAGATCTTAACTGTATATCTCCAACAAAGGGTGTTGGGTTCCATTTTGGCTCAAATTCAAGGAGGATATTATGTTGTTATAGTTCACATAATCATTTTTTTCCTTCATTGTTGCTTTCATAATAAACTTTCATAAATGTTTGGGTTGATGTTATCTTATGAGATTTCCCTCCTGCTATTGCCCTGGATTTAAATAGCAAATGCGTTTCATTTAGGAACACATAGTATACATGGGAAGGTGCCCTACAACTGAGAATAGACTCTATTAGAGAGCTCATCTACTCTTCTCTTAAGAGTATTCACTTGGGATTGTATCTCAAAGGCTTTCTCTGTGTCTTTCTTCCATTAGTCCCACCTGGATCGATGAATTTCCAGTTTCCTTAGATTATAAATGCTTTGCCTACATTATTTTAAAGGAATCATCCCTCTTTAACATGCATGGCTACACTCTTCCACTTGGCCAATTGAGCTCTTAGCCAACAGCCATTATCAATTTATTTCTACTGTAATACTTTGTACAATAGGGATAGCTTTAAATTTTTTATCCCCCTCATCTACAGTAGAGATTTCCTCTGTTTGGGGTTCAACATTGATGTTGTTGACTTTTGGGACCACTATTGACTCACCCTTTTATAAACCTTCAATATACTGCTTGGGATAGGGAATTTAATTTTCCTTTTTGTTGGCAGGATTATAGTTTGCCTTTTAATTTTATGAATTTTCTTTTTTAACTTTTTATTGGCCTTCTTTAATTTAGAATTTTGTCTGATAATAGTAGCATAGAGAGGTCATGAGTGAATTTTACCTGAAGTAGTAGGTTTTTTCTATATTTGCACCTCTATAGTTTTCCTCTTAATGATCATGCTAGGGTTTGTATCTATAATCGTTGCTTCTTATTCCTAGTCTGAAGTTGAATTGAGATTGGGGTAAAAGATAGTATTTCCCAAGTGTAGCAGCAAGTTCTATGTCCTTCTTAAATCCCCCCTATTGTTTCTTGAGTTTTTGTCCTTTGTGTTACAACAGGGTCCATTTATCTTGTTCCTCTTGTAGATTCATGTGTTGCAGCAAGGATTGTTTCTTCCATTTCCCCTATTGGTTCTTTTGTTGTAGCAAGAATTGTTTCTTCCATTTGTCCTTTTGTTGGTTCTTATGTTGCAGCAGAGGTTGTCTCTTTAGCTTTCTCTCCCGCTAATTCCTATGTTGCAGCAGGGACTATTTATTCCATTTATCCAGTTGGTTCTTATGTTGTAGCAGGAATTGCTTCTTCCATTTTTCCTTCTATTGGTTCTTTTGTTGTAGTAGAGGTTGTCTCTTTCGCTTTCTCTCCTTTTGATTCATGTGTTGCGACAAGGATTGTTTCTTCCATTTCTCCTATTGGTTCTTATGTTGCAGTAGGAACTGTTTCTTCCATTTGTTCTTCTGCTAGTTCCTCTGTTGCAGTATAGGATGTCTCTTTATCCTTTTCTCCTATCGATTCTTGTGTTGCAGCCAGGACTGTTTCTTCTATTTTTCCTCTTGTTGGTTCCTATGTTGAAACATTTTTCCTCATGATGGTTCCTATGTTGCAGCAGAGGTTGTCTCTTTCGATCCCGTAGAAAAACAAGTTCTCTTCCGCTTAGGAATATCAATATTCAGAAATCTTGTGGACTTCCTTTTTGTTGCAATTCGACTTGTTCTTTTCAAAGGGGAGCTACTAGTTATTTCCAGGTCACTTTCATGTGCCTCTATTTCATTTGTCGAGGGTTGCCCTTGCACTTGTGGTGTTGCAAGTTCTTCTCCTGCCCTCTGTTATGGAACAATTCAATTTGGTTTCCTAACGAAATCCTCCCATGTGTGCGCCTGTCATTCCAGGGCATATGTGGCAATAAGCTTGATCAACACATGATGGGAAATGCAGTCTATAGGTTTTCTATCTTTTTGAATGATTTGTGTCATTTTTTGAAGTGTCCGCCATAGAAAGTAGGGCATGTTTATTCTCCTCTAGTTCAAAACCTGGTTTAAGAGATTTAAATAATACAAAAATAAAGTGTTTTTCCATCCTTCGTAGATAATAAACTTCAAAATGAGGTAGACAATGTTTTCCCATGGCGACGACAAGGAATTCCTTTCAAAACCCCTTCCCTATTTCTCGAGCACTTCGTTTTGTTGCAGGAAATCATCCTTGACATTGGGAAGCAAATTATTTCATGAGAACCACTTCTCTCCAGTCCATGGAAATCCAGTGACTATAGCCAATACTTCTTCATCTACTATAATTTGCAACCCTTTCACCATAGTTGCAATCTCCAAATCAACTTCCTTGATGAATCCTTGTAGCTTCTCAAAATATTGTAACCGCCATGTGGCTTGAATATTTGTAGCACTTCGCCGTGGGCCCTTAGGAACCGCTATATCAAGTTCATGGTGAATGAGCGAGCCACCCATGGTTGTAATATTATACATATGCTACCATTGTCGGGGTAATTATATTGAATATTATACCAGTATTCTCAACCTCTAATTAATTACTCTTTTTAACCTCTAACATTAATTTTAATGCCTCATGCTTCTTATTTTATTTAATGAGTCCCAAATTTCACCATAGTTCCCATAAAGGTTGTTAAATCAAGTTTACATTGTTGTCATTCCTTAGAATTGCTCAATATATATCTTTGGTGAAGGCTAGATTACTACAATTAAGAGTAGCCATTTTTTTTATTGTTTCATATGGTTTCCCATTCCTTTGATGTTTGAGGAATATATTGTGGTAGGGTGAATGTGGGAAGGCACCAACCATCTCACAACAGGTATATGACTAAGAACATCTATATCCATTAATCAATGCAAAATTGTATTATTGTTTATAGTTGAATGAAATTTATATATATATATATATATATATATGCCCATAGTCGCCCATGATGATGTGGATGATCACGATGTCTATGATTCCATCAACCTGATGGAAACATTTAGAAAGTATTTGACAAAGAAAAATAGAGAACTCCTTGCATTGGCTGGGTGTGAATCCAATGAGGAGAACATACAAAGGTGCAAAGTTTTTATGTAGGAGATAGAACAATATGGGGTAAGCGCCATCTATTCAAAAGAATATTTATGGGTGTTCCCATGAATATGGGTAACACTTTTTGGCAAGCGGAGGGTGCGATTATGTTAAAAATTGACGTCGATCGAGCTTTTAAAAAATTGATCGAGAGCTTAAATAAGATCTCAATCAAGCTATTTTAAAATGCTTGAGCAAGGGTTAATAAAACCCTCAATTGAACTCCGTAGCTCGATCGAGGGTTTTCCTAACCCTCGATCAAGCCATTTAATTTCGGAAGCTCGATCGATCTATTAAGCTCAATTGAGGGTTTTATAAATCTCGATAGAGCATCTACATCAATTATATATATAAAAGAGCAACAATCCACGGTTTATTTCACCGCGTCTGTTGCATAGAAATTCAATCAAGTAGTAGTAGAGAGGGGTGATAGATATAATAGATGACTGATTGGTGTTTATAGATGTGGTTGAAATCATGGAAAATATGGAGAAGGGTCTCTTATACTCATTTTTCATAGTTTCAATCACATCTGTAACTCCAATTACTTCACGATCAATATCCATGCGTAAAAAATCTAGAGGAAGTGGTTTTCTTAATGCTTTTACTTGGTTCTTCTTCAAGGTATCACTATTAACCACAAGGTATTTACTATTTACCATTATCGAGTTTTTAAAAACTTCAATTAATTTTTTTCTGAGTTCCCATATTCATGTGAATATGGGCATCCAAAAAAAATTAATCAAATTTTTTAAAATCTCGACCGAGTTTTTTCCTAACTGCACATAAACCCTCGATTGAGCTATTTAAAAACGCGCATAGAAGCTCGATTGAGGGTTTGAACCCCCTTTTAGCCCTCTTTTCTAAAAAATATGTTTTCTGTTTTTTTTGCCAGACCTAAATCTTGTCATAGGATGCACATTAGATGGAGGACTTCATACCAATGGATCCGTCAACAAATCGTCTATCTATTGGCATATAATTTACGAGTTTCTGAGTTCATATGATAATTTTTTTATTTTATTTTGAAACTTACACTTACAAAACCATGTCAACAACTTCGAATTAGCACAAAGAAAAATCAACAACATAAAAAGTACACAACAAAAAAATTTCAAAAATTATGTACACCCTAAACCAACGCATGCTCTTTGAAAGGGTATTTTTCATATTTTGATTTTTGTAACCAGTGAAAAAATTTTGTGTGCACACACATGTGTGCGAAATGCAATTAAAATGTTCAATGGTCGGTTTTGAAAATTTATATATATATATATATATATATAATTTTGCATCATAAATTTAAAAAAAAATACGTGCGCCCCAATGCATTTTGTGTAGATTATGTTCATATATTTTTTTTTGAAAAATTATGCATTTATCACTAAATTATTTGATGTGCACACAAGCCACTTGTAAATTTTTGTTCAAATTTACAAGAACGCACCTATCATTAAATGCAATTTTGGCATATTAAATAATTTTATTATTTTTAAAATATATATATAGGTGGAAAGACAACACAATTCTCTACAATTTTTTTTTGTTGTGTCGAAATTCACAAGGCATATATGAGTTTTGAGGACTTTGATTTAATGGATGAGTAAAAAATTGAATGTTCACTGTCACTTTTGGCCAAAAGTGTTACCCATCTTCATGGATTCACCCTTTTCACATATCTTCATTTATGAATTTTGCTTAACATCCTTTATATGATGATCCAAAAATATATATAGGATTTTTTGTGAGATGTGCATCATCCTTTGAATGGGACCGATGTTGGTGGTAGTGATGCACAAACCCCACAACGTCCAAGCACGAGCCATATACCCACTATGTTATTTTCCTATTCGGTTGCACCTTCCAAGTCCCATGAGATGCCCTCATAGTGCATGCCAGACCGTGCACGTGATAGTGGAGATGAGCAGTTAGAGCATCACATGTTACAAAAATGGAACAATGCCAGTCACATTTTTGGTGGATAAGGACATGGGTCCTTTGAAGATACAAAAAATCCCAAGTGTTTATGACTGTGTTAATTACTTTATGTTTATGACTGTGTTAATTATTTTATACTAATGATCATATAATTTTGTTGGAAACAACATTTTCTACCAACATTTAATGATAAATCCTTAGACATATTTGACCCCATCATTCGCACACAATGGAATGCCCAGAATGTCAATTTGAAAAACAATCTTATTAACTTCTTGGTTAGTCTGTTTGGTGACACAATCAACAAAAACAAAGCCACCTCAATGGTTGGTTTTTATGAGAGAAACCAATATAGGGTTCAATTGCTAAAAAGTAAGGGCAACCTTTTGAATATATTAAGAGTCCCTAATTCACTTATATGTTGTTGTCCAAAACGATTTGAGGAGCATCCTCTTGATAGAGGATTCATTAAAAAAAGTGATTATTTTAAAATAATAATAAAGTGTAAATTTTATATTTGATAAGTGTGTTTAAGTTCATCTTTGAAACCTATTAATGATAAGGGCACTTTTACATAAAGATGTTTGGAATAAAATCTCAATGGTTGGCTCAATTAGTAAATGTTTTTGTCAAAAGTCTATATAGATTTTTAGAATAGTTCTCATCGGGGTTTTTTAGGGTTATCAACAACTAGCAGTCATCCATCTTCTTAAAAATTATGAGGAAGCAAATAAGGCACTCCACAAGGGTTGGACTGATATCAACATGTCCATTCATTTCTCATGTGTGTGAGGGTGGAGTCATGAGAATATTTTTGATTGAAATGGACCATTTAATTTATTTATAAATTTTAAACGTTCATATTCTTAATTTAAATTTTGATAATAGATTATACATGTATGTATATAGCTTTAGTTAAAATAGTTAAAATGCATTGTTTAAAAAAATGTACGAAGTGTAGAAGCTAATGTCTCATCCTTTCATAAATTTAGATAAAACATTTGGTGCAACCTAGAAGGGTTATCTAGGAAGTACTTACCAACGTAGATCCATCTTAACTCTAGATCTATCATACATCTTATCATTGAGTCGAGATGGATCAAATCTCTCAAGGTGAATAAAAATTTAAGAGTGAAAAACTTGAGGAGAGGTTTGCACCTCAAGGGATTTGATCCCTCTCGGTGCATGATAGATCTAGAGTTAAGATGGATCTACACCAATATATATTAAATTAAACTCAATATACTTCATCTTTGTTGGATATTTGGAGACTAATGTCTCATAACTAACATATAGTTTGGGATTTGGAGTGTGCTAAATCCATTTGTAGAATTATAAAAAACGATAATGAGCATATCCATCTTAAATTAAACCACAAAGACTAGATTATGATAATTATGCATTTGTATGTGTTTTAGATGAATGCGATCCTTTAAATTTTACTAAGTATCATCTATAATCTATATTTCGATTAAAAAAATTAAATTAAATTCAATATTAATAAATTTAGATGATGATGAAGTTGAATAAAAACAAACTAACAATTTTCATTGGTAAAAAAGATGAATAAAAACAAAGCAAATCTTCCAACACATCATATACTTCAATTAATTCTTTTAGTTTTAATTAATTAGAATATATATATATATATATATATATATATATATATATATATATATATATATCTTTGGTTTTGAAGTTTAGGTTAGGGCCTACATTGTAAATTTTGTTTACTTAATATTTTATTATTTTATTAAAGTGCCACATGTCAGCGCTACATTGAACAAAGAATTACACTTCTCCCTCATACTGGGCTATAGGAAGCGCCTCTTGATGCAATAAGAATTTGTTTGGAAGAAATTTAGAGAAGTTGGTTTTGGGGTGAAGTCTTTAGATTGATGTGATAGCATCTTCCATCAATTTGGTATTATCAATTTCATGTCCTGTGGACCATATTTGACTAGTAGTTATTATAAATTTGATGTTATAGTCTATTTTATTATAATGACATAACCCCAACTCTAAAACTAATATAATTGGCACTTTCTGTGTCATACCTTAGCATCCATTAATGCTACAATGGTATATTATGCATGTGTTCAAATGACCCCCTTGTTGTATTTTTTTGCAATTGCATATTATTCCTCCTTCACTCCAATACTAACAACATTGTTAGTGGTATCTACATTTTTCCTTATGTGTCACTAGCGACAATGAGATATCTCTATGTTGAGGAAAAAAAGTGAAAAAAGGTATTTTTACATGATAAAAATTAAAATATATAAAATTTTCACAATCAACCATTTTCATCAAAATTATGAAATTACATTTCAAAATATTTCATTGAATAATTGTTCAATTACTATTACTTTCTCATAATATTTGTTAAAGATTATGATGGATTTAATGATTTACATTACTAGTGGGGAAATATAAGGGATGTTTTTCCATATTCATGAATGTGATCCCTACTATAAGGGATGCTTGTCCACATTTGTGAATGGCATCCCTATTAAAACCATCAGCATAGACTAGTGTTCTTTACCAGGGAAATTTAAAGAACACTAATCTAGTCAAATTCCTAAGAACATTGACCACAACCAATTGAGTTAATCCCTTTTAAAACTAAACTAAACTAAATATATATATATATATATATATATATATATATATATATATATATCACTTACCATATCAATTTATCTTCCTATATACATATATATAATTCAATATATAACAACAAGACCTACGTTCATTCTAATCCTCATCTATAAAAACAACCTTACATAACAATAAAGTTGAAAATTTGTTAAACTTAAGTTCATCTTCATCCTCATATATCAATAAACACGCTCGCAATAGCTGATAACTAGGCCAACAGTTTTATTTGGATTTTCGTGTTTTAGGGTCTATAATGATTACCTAAGCTCGATACAACTTGAGTGGGCCTAAAAGTTAAGAACATGTGTTTCCTTATCCTTCAACTTTGAGTAGTTGAAGCACAAAGGTGTAGTCTAACAATAAGAAACAAGGTGATCGAGCTTGTATTAACATGGAGACATGGATTCAAAACAAGGAGAAAGCATTTTCCTATTTTAAAGTTTCTTATTCAATTCATAGTTTTAATGGTGATTATTCAATACACAAAATAAAATAAATGCATAATATTAATTTCATATAACTATCAACATAAGAAGGCATATTAACATAAAGAAAACATCAAGAACTCATTATGTTGCATAATACTAAGTCGAGATTCCACATCATATAATTAGTTTAAAGAAGATTTCATGTTTTTAATAATAATTTAAATAGAAATGTACGTACCAAGGAATTATATGATAGAAGGCCCATCTTGGGCCTCGGAAATGTGACTATGGGAAATTCTATATTGCCTTATCAAATAAGGAATAATTATATTAGGTCACCACCCAAATACAACCCTAGCTAGACTTCCATCTTATCACCGATACATCTCTCGACATTCCTTAATTTTCATTGCCAAAGGCATTGGCCAAATTTCAAATAAATAGTAGTCAAAAAGTTCCACGAAGAAAAGTAATGCCCCTTTATGTTTTAATACTCTTCATTAATTCACATTTACAAAAAAAACTAATTACTTTTCACTTTTTACATATTATGCTTATTTTCAAGAACCCTTATTTTATTTATTATACGGGGAAATTGGTATGTGACATTCTCCTCATCTACATCAAAAATTCAATATGAGATATCTTTTAAAAATTAAATATCTTGTAAAATATTCAAACCTCTTATCCTTTTTTTTTCGAAATATGAAAACATCATGAAATTTGATAGGTGAAGAAACATTAATAAATTAGTATATGGTATAAAAAAAGCAGTAATAACACAATGTTAGCAAGTTATATTTTAAAAATAAATATTGAGTGGTATTAGTCGCTATATGTCTCTAGTATCAACAAGTTGAATGCTTCCAACTTTGAAGTTAAAAGAAATTACCTCAATATAATTTCCCTTGTGAATTTTCTAAGTTATATATCGTAAAAATGTTGGTAAGTGTACATTTCAAAGAAAATGTATATAATGACTTACCACAATTTGTCTAGATGTCTCACTCTATTCACTAGATGTCTCTAGTTCATATCACACACCATGTATTAAAAAGATAATGCATGCCTTATCAATTTAATAAATCATACAACTTAAATAAAACAATCACATATATTGTATCATTACAACTTTATAACTACCTAGATGTGTTTCATTTTAGGATCAAAGCATAACCACAACAAATATGTTGTTAACATGCACTCAAGAAATAATAACAACATGATCATATTATTAATGCATTATTTATATGTGTCTTATCATTACAAAATTATCTTAATGAAATGCAGAAAACCATCAATAAAAAGAACCAATAATTATTTGCAAGTAATTGATAAACATCCACATAATAACTGAACGCCATTTATATATGTATATATAGTGGAAGCAATGTACCAAGAGGAAACTCACTTTTAAATGGAATTCACATATAAATTCCATAATGTCATATTACAAGCTCATGTGATCAATCATCGCATCATGCAACCTATCACTTGGTACCACCACAATACAGAGATCAATCACCATGAAACAACCACTTCTATCTTCAATATTTCCATCACTCATTCCAACATTTAAATACCTTCTTCTTAGTTACTCTCTAACTTAGGCCAAGATAGACCCTTCTGCTATTATGCTCCCTCGGGGATTTATTTCCTAATCACAGCAAGAAGGACAATGGACATGATATAACTAGAAGACTATTTTTTAGTGGTGCAACTATTCAGTATTTCTCAACCATAGATATCCATCGGCAAGTCTATCAAGGTGTGGCTCTCTAATAGTACAACTTAGTCTAAGTCATAGGTTTCTATGGCTTTGATCTTTCATATGGCATCACAATCATGTTGGTAACAATACCATGTCTAGGTATAACCTCTCATGGTGCATAATCTCAACATAATTCTCATAGATTATCATGATCTTCACATATAAGTCTTCATATAATTTTCTCAACATAATCTTCATGCAACTCTCGACCCTTCTCCTTTTCCAAATGCGAGAGTGCTCTACTATTTTTATAACAAAATGATGAATAGAAGATGATAATGAGAAACTAATTGAGTTAGGAAATATCCAATTGCCCATTTATTAAAATTAAGTTTATATTGATACATCCATTCTTCTTAATCATTTGTTTTTTCATCATCTTTTTTAATAGATTTTAAAAATTGCATCATTGTTTATCAAAATTTATGATAAAAATAAATTATAAATCTAAAAAATAAAAACTATAATCTTATTTTTTGAATATATAAATATCATATTATATTGTAAGTATACATAATTAATATTATATATTATCTTAGTTAACATACTATAATATCACTAAAATCTAGGTATAAACTTAAATCATAAATACCCACTATATAAAATAATATATAATACAAATACCTATCACTATAAGTATAAATATAAATATAATAATAAATATATATATTTAAAATGTCTTAATCAATTATTTTACTTTTATTTTTTAATATAGTACTATCATATTTATTATTATTTGTATAACTTAAATTTAAACTTATTATACTTTATAAACCAATCACATAACTTCATATCTCTAAATAAATTATTTTAATATAACTTTATATTACGTGAATATAAAATTGTTTTAAAAAATCATTTTAATATAACTTTATATTACGTGAATATAAAATTGTTTTAATATGACTTTAAATTTTAATCATTTTTTAATATAAAATGGATGTGCTGCCATGCATTACAAATTTAACATGCTAAAGTAGAACATATCTTTTATTTTTTATACGTGTCGGTTTATTGAGAATGAGAAATCTAAATTTAGGCTCGTACCAAATGTGAGAGACAATTTTCCCTAGTTTAAAGTTTTTTACTCAATTCCTGGTTTGCATGGTATTAATTTAATATACAAAATAAAATAAATGCATGGTATTAATTTAATATACAAAATAAAATAAATGCATGGTATTAATTTAATATACAAAATAAAATAAATGCATGATATTAATTTGATATAATTACAAACATAAGAAGGCATATTCAAGCTTTTTTCAAAGGAAAAAAGCCCAGGTCTTGATGGATGGCCTGTGGAGTTTTTTCTTCACTTTTTTGATTTTATGGGTGACGGCCTCTTGCAAATGGTGGAATACATTAGAACATAGGAATACATTTCAGGAGCTCTAAATTCCACCTTCCTTACATTTATTCCAAAGGTGAATGATCCGAAGACATATGCGGATTTTAGGCCTATTGCACTTTGTAATCTTGCTTACAAAGTGGTTTCGAAAATCA
The DNA here is from genome assembly GCA_027924585.1 of Larix kaempferi. Classification (NCBI taxonomy): domain Eukaryota; kingdom Viridiplantae; phylum Streptophyta; class Pinopsida; order Pinales; family Pinaceae; genus Larix; species Larix kaempferi. The sequence continues at coordinate 15,141,436 of BSBM01000877.1, forward strand.
TTGCGGGAAGATTGAAGCCTATATTGTCCAAACATATCTCTCCTGAGCAGTTCAGCTTCCTACAGGATAGGCAAATCCATGATGCTGTTGGTATTACACAGGAGCTTCTGCATATTGGTGTAACATCCCTCCTTTTTGGCCTAATAATTTGAAAATAATTATTGTAACTGTATACATGTGTCCCTGGTGAGGAGTTCAAGGCCAAGGCCCCACCAATGGACCATGAAACTAATTACCCATTACACAATTAAAGAACCGGAACAAATTAGTAGTATGATCTTCACTATCTAAACCTAGCCCGACAGGAAGTATTAGAGAACACAATAAACTCCCTAAACTAGAACAAACTGAGGTTGTTAAGTAACATGTTTGGTAGAGCTTAGATTATTTGATTAGTATGCTTATAATTTTAAGATATTAGTAAGGTTGGCTATAAGTTTTATCATGCAATAAATAAACTATTAAAGTCAATAAAATATATAAAAGTTTCAGTATTATATATGTTAAAAGTAATTACATATATATGTTTGGTATCAACTTAATTAATATACATCACCTGGGAGATACTAAGAGTTTCAATGGAAAATAAGCCATCCAATGTAATATGATTATAGCTTCCCATGAAACCAATGGAAGAAACGTGAGTGATACAAATTCATTAGTGAGACGTGGAGGGCCTCTGATGAATTGAGAAGCAAATCCCAACTTCCATGAACATTAGGACATTGAGACAATCGATGCCATTCTGCCTTGTGCTTAAGTTTTTACTTCCTTTTGTTTGGTTTTATAATTAGAGATATACCATTTTAAAACGATTATAGGATAATGGTTTTGCCATTAAAAACTTTTAGAACCCATGTTTGATTACAAAGAGATAGTATACCTTTTTATGCTTAAAATAGGTAGATGGATACCAAATAGGATTTATAATAAACTTTCACATAAGTTATATTTTGGAAATTATTTTAAAGATTTACTTTTGGTCATAAATTATGAATAAGTGTAAAATTACAAATGAAACTATTCTCATTTAAAACATATGTCCTTATGAGATAATGGGTTATTAAAGGTGAGGTGAAAATAAAATAAATATGGATAATAGATAAGTGACAAAAATTTATACTTTGATAATATTACATTATGTTAGTAATATTTGGAGAATGAATTTATATTATGGTAATATTACATGGGTGCTAGTGAAGTGAATTATGAATAATAGATAGGTGTTTTTAGTAAAAGAATATGGGGTTGTGTTATTAATATTATAATATGCATGGGTTAGATTTTGGTATCAATACATTATAATGTGACTTATGGTATGTATAAAATAATTGATATCCAAATTTTAGAATAGAAGGGGTTGTTCTTTTAGAAACTATAGAAAGGTTTTTATCAACCCTTATGTTGTTACGTAGAACCTGGTATTTTCAATGAAGGATATGTTATTTTGGAAAATGCTTCATGAAAGGAAGACTTGAAGAAATTAAGTCTTGCGAAAATTGTGTCGCAGAAGAATGTAACCCTTCACCTTGTTTTTAATAAAAGCACAACCTTTGTGGACATAGCCCAAGGAGTGGGTGAACCACGTTAAAATGGCCTCTCTTCTGTTTAGTGTTTAAATGGCTTGTAGATTTTGTAACTTTGTCAAAATATGTTCATGATCCATCCATTGATGTTCTATTTTTCTTGATTAATTTCAATGCAAGTTGATAGATGAGTATACATTAAGAGCATTAATTTTAGGAATGATTTGTTGACTTATTTCCCTTATGAACAACTAAACCCTATGTAATAAGTATCATTTAGTCTGGTTTGTTTGAAAGTATACTTTATATGTTGTCTATTTTAAACAATGATGATCTTGTTAATTTCTTGTATGCATTAGAAATTATGGCAATTATGTAGTTACATTTAAATATGGAAAACGGATGAAATTTCTAATTGGTCATGCATCATATTAGCTTTAAGTTTTGCATATATTTTACAACCAATCTGTTGTATAAATCGAATGAATTGCATTGTTAAAACAAATTATTGGTTTAGTAGGAGGTTTTTCTCTTACTCATACATAATTATCCAATGGATGAAGAAGTTGCTTAAAACTTAGTCTGTAATACATCTTTCAAATGTAGAATTATAGATTTAGTTGAAGGTAATTACGACATGTAATTATTGATGAATGTATATCATATTTTCTATTGTATTGTCGTTAAACAATTAGATAATAAATGATAAATTATGAGATGTTCAGTGATCTCTTTTAGTTATAAAGTAGAATTAAATGCTAAAATATTACACTATCGCATAGCGTGTATGGGTGATTTGACCGCTTAGAAAATTTTTAAATTTTTATGAAATATGGGGATGTGACAACTTCCTACAGGATAGGCAAATCCATGATGTTGTTGGTATTACACAGGAGCTTCTGCACACTGTTAAGACAAAAAAAATGAAGGCCATTATTCTTAAAATGGACCTTGAAAAGGCCTATGACAGGGTTAGCTGGAATTTCCTCAGAATTTTACTGATACAAATTGGAGTTCCTGCTAATGCCATCAAATGGATTATGACATGTGTTAACACAATGAATATTGTTGTATTGGTCAATGGGGCTCCTACTACTTTCTTCAGTTGCTCGAGAGGTATCCGACAGGGTTGTTCTCTATCTCCATTGCTATTTCTGCTGATTATGGATGGACTTAGTAAGCTGATCAAGAAGGCTCAGATGGAAGGCATGATAAATGGACTAAAAATCACAAAAGACTTGTCTATCACACATGCATTGTTTGTTGATGATGTGTTACTTGCTGGGACTGATTCGGTTGAGGAATGGAAGGCATACCAGAACATTATCAATATTTTTTGCAAAGCCTCTGGCATGAAGGTAAGTTTACATAAATCCTATTTATATGAGAACCTTATTGGCAACGATATGATCAGTGTTATCTAGTTGGTAATGCCCTATAAATGGTGCAAGCTATCTAATGGATTCACATATCTAGGTTATCATTTGAAACTTAATGGATATCTTATCAGTGATTGGCATTGGTTGATTAAGAAATTTGAAGCAAGAATCTGTCATTGGACATTCCGGTTGATTTCAGTTGGTGGTAAGCTTACCTTACTCAAATCGGTCCGTATGGGGACGCCTGTATACTGGTTTTCCCTATTGCATGTGCCATGTGCGGTGATCAACATATTGAGAAGCATTATGTTTCATTTTCTTTGGACTGGAGGGTTGAAGAAATCTTGTTTTTCGATTGCTGGTTGGGATCAGACCTCACTTCCATATGCTTCTGGGGGTTGGGGCATAAAAGACCTCTCCATTTTCAGTGCTGCTCTGAGATTAAAGAGTTTTTGGAGGGCTCTTGTTGGAAACTCACTGTGGTCCAAAGTTATTTTTCATAAATATGTTAAGATGAAACTTTCTCATTGGTTCAAATCTCCCCGGAAAATTGTGAAGAGGGTTTCTCCTATATGGAATGGATTTATGAAAGTATACAGCTGGCTTGCTTATGAGATTTGCTGGAAAATTGGTAACGACCGCGAGGTTAGCATTGGTGTTGATCCAATTGTAGGTATGCAATTTGATTACAGACTGTCAACTCAATTGTTAGCATCTTTATGGTCCCATGGTTTTGTTACATTGAACTCTATTGTTAAAAATCTTCCAAGGAACTATTGGATGAATGCCGAGGACTTAGCACTCCCCAGAAATCTCAGCTTGGAGTGGGATAGATATATTTATAATCTGAACAATGCTGGTATTCATATTAGTCTCGATGAAGATTTGTTGGTTTGGGCTGGAAATGTTGATACTGGAAAGGTATCGGCTGCATCTGCATATAATTACATGATTAAATGTAAGTGTATTTTTCCCAGCCATTGGTGGTACAGGATCATTTGGTTCTGGTCTATACCTTTGAAAGTGAAATGTTTTCTTTGGTATGTGCTATCTGATAAACTCAAGACCTAGGAAAACCTCACACGATTGGGTTGGGTTGGACCAAATATTTGTATCCTTTGTAAGCATAATGCAGAAACATCTGCCCATCTATTTATTGACTGTATATTTGCCCAGGCACTGTGGAAGAAATTTTATCTCCATTTTCGTATCACTGAGATTTGGGGTGGTGTGAGTGTTGAAGTGGGTCTTCATACTTGGATAAAAAAATGCAAAACTTATACTACTTTACCGGTTTTCATTTGCTGGTCCATCTGGATGGCTAGAAACAGATGTCTTTTTGATGATCAGGAACCGATCGTGGATAGTGTTTAGAATTCTGCTCTGGAGCATTATCTGAAGTATGAGAATACTGCTAAATCTTCGGTGAAGCGACGTATTGGACAATTCACTTTGGTCTTCAATGATCCTATTCTCATGTTTGATGGAGCGGACAACTCCGGAAATTGTGGGGCAGGGGGTGTTACATTTCTCAATGCTGATCATTACTTCAATCTGCGCCTCAAATGTGGATTTGGTACCAATATGCGAGCAGAACTTATTGCTCCGTGGTGTGTTATTCGGGTGGCTGGCTTATTTGGATTACCACAGGTTGATATATATGGGGATTCCCGAGTAACTATTAAGTGGGCTAGAGGTGAATATGGGTTGAAGATTTTGAATCTTTCTAGTTGGTGCAATAGGATACAAGCTCAGCTGCAGTCTTTTGACAAATTTTCTCTGCAGCATATTTATCGTGAATTTAATTCACAAGCTGATGAGCTCTCAAAGCAGGCCTTAGATGGTGAAGAGGGTCTCCTTTTTTGGGAAGAATTTTGTGAAGGCTCTCTCAGTGATTCCGGATCTCTATACTTGCTTCACTAAGGCTCTTGAGGGGTTTTTTGTGTCTTTTTGATGTCCGGACTGTATAGCTATGTAATTTTAACGATCACTGTAATTATCTTGGACAAGGCTGGGCTATTTTGGTTTTAGTCACTTTATGACTATATATCATGTACTATTTGATTCACCTGATGAATAACAATAGTATGTTTTTTTTTTTGCGAATAAAAAATAAAAAATAAAAAAATAAAAATAAAATGAAGAACTCATTCTCTTGCATACCAATATGTCAAGATTCCACATCATATCATTAATTTAAAGACAATTTCCTTAACAATGTAGGTACCAAGGACTAATTTGATAGAAGACTCCCACATCTCGATATCCATTTTTCTTGCCTAAGCCACTACCCAAATTTCAAATAAATAGTAGTCAAGGGTTCCATAATGAAAAATAATGACCATTTATGCTTATACATCACAACTCTTCATTATGGATGTGGTTGTAAATATATCCTTGTAAATATAAGAAGTATTCTACAAGAAAAAAAAAACATGTATTTCCTCCTAATACAAATTAGGAGAGAATAGAATATGTTATCACAAACAAGGTGTCAGGAAACAACAAACATGATAGAAGGCTATCAATTTATTTGAGGAATATTACAAAGCTGAGAAGACCAAAAAGAATAGAACTCATACCTTTCCTATGTTGGATGACTCTATATCCATGGGTTTCTTTGATGGTTCTGAGAAGAATGGTCAATGTGGGGCAGGCATGGTCCTAAAAATCAAAAGGGACCATATTATATATTTAAAAATGGGGGTTGGATCTGGCACAAATACAAAGGCTGAATTGCTTGCATTATGGGGCCTTCTTTGGTTTGCCCTTAAGAGAGGTGTTTTTAGTATTCAGATTTTGGGTGACTCCAAGATTATTACAGAGTGGGCAGAAGGTATACAAATCTTCAAGTGCTTCAACTCGATCAATGGTCTGCTAGAGTGAAAGGGATGATCTTGAGCTTCTATTATATACCTTTCATTCATATTTATAAGGAGTTTAATGGTGATGTTGATAGGATTTCAAAGGCTGCAGTTGGTAATATGGATGGCTCAATTCTCTTTGAGGAGTATGTGAAAGATTCCTTGAGAGACTTTGGATTTGTCTTCTTCTTTTAGCCATTCAGTTCTCTCTTATAGCTATGTTTTTGTTGGAAATTGGGATCTATTCAGACTTAAGTTAGTTGTGGGAACAAAAGTAGTATATGTCTCTTTTTTGAAGGAGTATTCTTTGATATCAAGATTTGAAGGTCTTTTATTGTATTTTTTATTATGGACAGCATTGTGATGTTCGTTGTCTGTTTTGGGATATCATGTCTATAGGTGATGTTGTTTTGGGACAGTAAAAATAATGCAAATGATGCTCATATTGAACTTTCTAGATGTAACTTTGATTCTCTTTTGGATGAATAACAAGTTACTTTTTTTCTAATTGAAAAAAAAAATGTATCATAACTAAGCTTAAACTGAGGCCGGTATAAACCCAAAAAAAAGATCTCAGCATAACATTAAATTAGATTATTATTATTATTACAATTTTTTTTACCTAATCACCTACCATCAATCAACTAATCAACTAGTTAACATCCTACTGAGTGATCGTATACTGTCATAATCACACCTAGTGGTGCCAAGCTACTAGATACCACTGTAACTGTACCTAGTGCTATTATCTACTGCCATAATCACACTTAGTGGTGCCAAGCTACCGCATGCTGCTGCAATTGCACCTAGCGGCTCCAATCAATTGGGAATTATTGTAATAGCAACGAGTGGAGTACAGAATAAATAATTATCACTTCGCAACAGAATTTGATACATTTCATAAAGAACAAGACCGTTTAACGTGCACTTGATCCTTAACACAAAGGAAAGGTAATCAAATTGACAAAACAAGTAGCCAACTTAAATATACTTAGCAAAGATCCATGCACATCCTTCTCCTAATTTTACAGATACAGAAGGTCCATTATACAATATATTCAAAACATGAACCAGTCAGAGCCAAAGGAATTTGCAGTGTAATTCCTTCTATATTTTTGGCCTAGTTGTGGATCTTCAAGTTGGTGAGAACGTTGTTGCCTACTGGGTCAGCCAAATGATCCAAGAGGTTCTGGAATGGCCCAACACCAGTAACAAGACCCTGAATGAAATAACCCAAGATAGCCAACATTGCAAGCCTTCCATTCTTGACCTCCTTCAGCTTCAACTCTTTCATGGACTTCTCGTCCTTTCCGAATCCCAGAGGATTGAATAAGGGGCCTCCGGGGTATGCAGGGTTACCTGAACCACCCAAGTATTTCTCAAATCCCAAGAAATACTGTTTGCTCATTGATCCGGGGTATCTGTAGTCCTGTAATCTTCTGTGTTCTGCAAATCCCATCAGGGCCATCTCTAGTACAAAAAGAGTGAAAGGGTCGGCCCAGTAGTCATATGTCCCTGCTGGAGGAATGACACCAGTTCTGAACCAGACGAGTGCGGTCTCCTGTGGGATTAGCCCAAGCTTGCCAAATATTTCAGGAGCAATGGCTCCAACTGCACCCAACATTGCGTATCGGCCGTTGATGATTTCTCCATAAGCGAGCCAACCTGGTTCGATAAAACCTCCAGGTCCTTCAGGATCCATCAAGCCCAATGGATCAAATCCATAGTCACCAGGAAGGCTGCAAATACCCAAATAGGATCAAATAATTGGAAAAAAATCTCCATTTCAGATAACTCTTTGAGAATTTCAATCGTGTCCTAATTCTATAACTTTTGAGGATAACAAGATGAAGAAGAGGACACTAAACAAATTGTATAAGTGTCTGACCTTAACCCTTCTGTGGATAGGCAGCATGAATATACGAATTAGTTAAAAGGTGGGTAAACAAACAGCAAAAGCTGTCAGATTTGGCTTTCTTTTCAGATAAGCTGCAATGGCAGCAGTATATTAGCAAAGGGTGAATTCAAAACAGTAACCAGATCCCCCCATACACAGCTCAGTTGGTCACCAAATATCCCAAAATCAGCCCATCTTGGAATAAACAAACAATCAAGACCTTACCTTCACTATCTCAGGTAAGTGACTTCACGACATTCACTGTGCGTAAGGCAGACTAACTTACCTAGAGGAATTCATAGAAAGGGCTGGAAAGTAAATAAACCCGCTCTCCCCACCCATCATAAGCTTCAGCCAAGTTTCAGATAAATAACATGAACATTGAGAATCCATTAGTAAGATGGCAACTAAATAAGAAAACTCCCATTTGTAGATAAGCAAAGGAAGAAACAATGGACATGTTGAAGTGGCAAAAAAGTTCAACAAAACCGAAGATTTCAGGGGAAATTCATGACAGACTGTATAGATTTACCCCTCTGTCAACAGGGGGCTTGCCTGATAGGTAAAAGCAGGGTACTGTTAATGCCACCACCAGAAATCAAGTCTCCCTAATATCATGTTTGTCCATCATGGGCCACTTTTGCATGTGATTGTGCTAGTGCTAGTTCTTGTGCACGTGCTTGTGTTTGCAATTGGGGTCAGATGAAAGTCCTGGGCAATGTTGGCTTAGCTGAAAGATTCCAATTTGAATGTTGCAAGCTGACTACATTCATTATAATACTCCCACATTAGAGAAGGGCAAACCTGCTACAATGAGATAAAGGGAAACTAGTCAAAGAAAAACTTTTTACCCCTCCGAAGCTTACCCACCAGATAAGCACCATGAAAAAGAGAAACTAATAGAAGGGATCTCCATGGTTACCCCTCTGAACCTTACCCATCAGATAAGCACCATGAAAAAGAGAAACTAATAGAAGGAATCTCCATGGTTATGAATAACAATGGGATCAAAAGAGTGACAAAACAATGTTCTTGTCAAAATTTGGATGAAACCAACTTGAACTTGGATCACATTGGTAACCAACAGCATTTTCCTTTAAATTTTTACAATTCTGAAAGTTGGAGACTCATCTCATTCACAAACAATATAGGCACCAACAATAATGGTTTGCGCCCTGAGCTTCACCAGTTCGGAAGCAAAATCAATTAGGGGTGATTCGTACAATGCCCATGGTCCAGGACTCCAATCCTCATCCCTTTCTTATCCAAAAGTGGTTTCAGACTAAGAATGAAAATAAATGGAATCTGGACTAGTAATATCACCTGCCATCCAAGTACGAGAGACTCTGTCTTGATGCAAACCAAAGCTGCCTGTCTCCTTGCTGCAGAAAGTAGGCAGAAGTTTCTTATCAGATATACAAAAAATTCAACTGCCAGGCAGGTCTACAAGAGCATTTTCTAAATTAAACACTACAATTCATAGATTCAGACATGGCCATGATTTAAATGCAAAAATTAGAATGACAGGGCATACCCAACTCAATTCCAGGGCAGGAAATACTAATTTAATATTAAAAAAATTATTATGGAAAAAAGGCCAACATTGCACCAAAAATACATTGTTACATTTGCAAACAAAATCACAATACAAAGTTCAAATTAAAACTCAAAAACTAAATAAAATCTGTAAATTATTACTGTTTCAAAAACTCAACACAGACAGCACTTTCCAACAAAAGTTTACTGGCATTAAGTTTTGCTGTTGTTTTTGTATTTGTATTTTGGTGATGAAGAAGGAGGACTTCCCAAATCACCTCGCTTCGCTTCAGTTAAATTAAATTTTGGGTTGGCCTCTTAGGTCTCAGAATCCAAGGTATTACAGGCTACCCATATGAGGTCTGCTGTGCCATTTACTGGGTATAGTAATGGGTCTAGCGGAGTCTTAGCTGCTCCAGCTAGGCTTACTGTATTTTTTTCACCCTTGGAATCCTGGAAATGTGATTTTTACTATAATAAAAATGCTTTTTGTTTTTCTAACTAATAAAAGCCCACAACAGCACTGTCAAAATCCAACCATAATACATAATTTACTATAAATAAAAAATCTTCATTACACAACAGGAACATGTCTGCAAACAGATACATAAAATAAGGTCTTTCTTCACGCTCTTGGTATCAATGTATAATAGATCTGCTTGCCACTTCAACTTTTCTGTCTTGATGATGGATTGTGGTATGAATCCCAAAGGTTTGACATAAAAATGACAACTACTGTGGTATCTTTGAATCCCGTTGATGACAATTCCTCCCTCAGAACAAAAAGGTTAAAATGATAGTAAAAATCGAAAACTAAAAAATTATTCTCAATACTCATTGTTTCAAACTCAAAACAGTAATTTGCCAAACTAATAATTATTTATTTATGAAGGAAAACCCTCCTCATAAATGACATCTCTAATAAATTCATCAATGTAATGTAAATTAATATATCTAATTTAATTTATGAAGAAAAACCCTCCTCATAAATGACATCTCTAATAAATTCATCAATGTAATGTAATTTAATATATATAGAGGATTTAAAAATATAATGTAAATTAATATATCTAATTTAATTTATGAAGAAAAACCCTCCTCATAAATGACATCTCTAATAAATTCATCAATGTAATGTAATTTAATATATATAGAGGATTTAAAAAAGCACTGGCTGACACAGAATTATTAAATAATAAATATCCAATAACATTAACTACAACTAATAAAACTAACCTTGGACTACAAACTAATTAGTCCAAACTAATTAATTATATGATAAAATAAAAGATTTAATAAAACTAACCCTTGGCTACAAACTAATTAATTATATGATAAAACAAAAGATCATATTACTCAGTAAAAATAAATATATACAATCTAAATACCAAGTAGCAAATGCATACCATTTTTCATTTTTTTTATAAATAATGTGTAAAAAAAAGGTTTTGCTCAATTATTATGTAATATAAATATAAAAAATATTTTCTTATCTCAATAATGAGATAATATAAAATATATCTCCTCTCTCAATATTTACATAATTCCTCTCTCAATATTTACATAATTCAAGTATCAAACTTTGAATTAACATATACTCAAACTTCAAATATAAATATAAAATATATTTTCTTATCTGAGTAATTAGATAATACAAGTGCTAATGTATATATCTCCTCTCTCAATATTTACATAATTAAAGTACTCAAACTAAGAATTAATATATGCTAAATCTTTGAATTTGAATTAACATGTGAATTATTATGTATGATATTAAGTACTAAAGTATATTTTTTAAGTTAATTATATTTTATTAATTATATATGTAGGTATTTATATTTTAAAATTTAAGGTAAAGTAGTAAGTATTTTTTTTTAATTACATGAGGATGAGATCAATGTACTCTCTAGATTGATTTTATGGATATCTTTCCAAAATAAACAATTATAAAATAATAATAAAATAAAAAATAAAAATAACTAGTAGCATGCATGGATAACTAGCAGTGGCAACCTTTTTAATCATAATAGCATAATTCAAGTACAAATACGGATAAAGATACACGAAAAAAATAAGTAATAAGAAAATCCAATACCAATAAAATAAGGAAGTAGACTTCTTATATATAATACTTTTAATCGAATATATAAACCAAATTAGCATAAATGTACATTAAAAACCATTCATTTTTATAAGAAATTAATAAATTGAATGTTATTTATATTTTATAGTTATTAAATAATTAAAATTTAGTTTTTTTAAATTGGTTTTCAAAATTTACTTTTTCATTAGTAAGAATCTATATCCGTATCGTATCATATTCGACAAATTATGCTACTATGCTTTTAATTAGAAGAAGGCAAGTGATAACAGGTAACTGAGGCATAGACAACAGGTGATTACAACTATGCATGAAAAACAAGTAACAAATAACTTGTTTATGGCACTTAACTTGTAACCTATCCATAACCACAAATTAAGTAGTTATACTCGCTCTTCTAATATACAATTTCATAGTTCAAAGTTGCACAGCCAGAGGATGGACATCTCTAATTCAGACAAAAGGCTTATATATCCAATCTTAGAACCACAAATATACAACCTCTAGCAGATGCATATCTAACCAGTTTTATATATATATTTTTCTTCAGTAAATGTACGGATAATACAATCAACTGAACCGGAAATTTTTATCCCTCTGTATACTGTATACTGATACTCCATAAAGTATCCAAAACATACAGTTTTCTGAGTGGGTATATCATTAGGTTTGAACATATACATGATACAGTGAATATATACAACATAAAAGCCATTGCAAAAACAAGAAGCACATAACAGAGAATCCAATCTAGGCATTTCCTGTAAATGGGTTTATAATATCTTGGATTCTTACAAGGATTCTTACCAACCTTGACTGGTTTGTCCGATGATGCCTGGCTTCTAACTGCAAATGAAGTCCTTCTGGATGATTGGCTGAAATACGGTGGCAGAATCAGAGCTTTCCCTCCTAATAGCAATTGCTGCCTGCGGCCAATATCCCCTCCTGTGGCAGAGAGGGAAGGAGAAATCAATGCTTTTGCTGTAATTCCTGCCATTTTAGCAGAGAACTGCTTAGCGGGTTCCGAGCAGATAGAAAACAAAGGCGCGTATTGGAGTTAGTTTTACTACATTGCAAGATATGGGCCGTGCGTTGTTCTATCTTATGAAATTTGGAGGTGATAGACTTGTAACCAATGGAATGGGGATAGAAATCTTCTGATGGGATATTATTGGATAGGGAGTATGAGGTCCTTCTTAGAGTTTTGGGTCCACCTGGATTAATATTGGCCACAGAAAACCCTACGATGGATTGTCATAGCATTGAAAGTACAAAAATTAGGATATGGTGGATATATATATATATATATATATATATATGGTGGATATATATATATTTTTCTATTTTTTATTATTTTATGGAAAATAGTGTACAAAGATGAATCTCAATACTCATATTAATGTTTTAGTGATTGGTTACAAAGTTTAACTTTTCTCCAAAAATTCATTTAAGTACGGTTCAATGTTTAGTGAATGCAACTAACTTTCACACTGTACCCAATTGCATTGTAACCTCAAGCCAAGAAAGGGGTTGCATAAAGACACAACATGTTTGTTGTGATTGAAATCCTAATTATTAAAATGTTGCAATGTTGGTTCGTATAGTGTTCTTTAACTATTCCAAGATAGATTAAGGTTCTGCACGATTCAGAGAACCAACAAAACCCCTTTTCACTAGCCTTTTCGGCAACAGTCTGCGAGCAGACTGAGGTCTCATCCGAGGCGAAGTTATGGGGAGGTTGCGGAATCAGGTTTCCACAACCGGGTGATGCACGGTTCAATTGGAGAGCAGCGCGCTACAAGGCTCACGCTGCAGACTGGGGGACTGCGCGAAGTTCCACCTACTTCGCGGTTCACACTAACGCTATCGCGCATCCAAGGATTGCACGGGACAGAACGACCACTTAACAACAGGAAAGCGCAACTGAGGATTGCGCTTCCTCTTTAACACTTACACAACTTCGACAGACTTTACTTAGCGTAAGTTTATGCATTCAACAAGCATCTTAAACTATAACCTTGCAAACTTATACAACACGATGAACTACAATGCCATTACGCACTTCCGGTGCTGCGCTTTAGGGAATCACACTACACAAACTTCGTTGATTTAAGTATTTACCCATTTACTTATGTATTCATCATGTTCTGAAATACTTGTGCATTCAACATTCACTCATATGCATTCAACACTTAGCATATTATTCCTATCATTCACTCATGGAGAATATACATGAAAGCAAAGATACATTTACTCATAAGCAAAAACTTAACCATTCAACAAAAGCAAATGCACATTCAATCACACAACACAACGATTTATCGTGGTTCACCCCTAGGATGGGAGCTACGTCCACAGGAATTGTTGATTATATTATCAATGGGAAGGGTTCAACAGTTCCAGTCTGCGCACTCAGTTGCAGACTCTCTTCTCTCTTCAATAGGTCTCTGCGCACATAGCTGCAGAGCCTCTTTACAATAAGTCTCTCAACAGAGAACAATATTCAACAATACTCAAAATGAAGATTAACCCTTTTCCTTACAAAAGATGCCCTTGTATAGATCGTGCCCTTAGGTCACATCTGTTACAATGCATGTGGGCCAAAACCCTAAGGTACCCAAAATGGTGCGGTTATCCGCCACCTCGACCTGTCGTAGTCGACAGCTGCTCCATGTGCCTCTAGTTGCCTTGCTGGACCACTTCGGGCTCTAACGGCCTTTTGACAGCCGCATAACCGGTTCCAACTGCATCATGGCGTGTCACTTTCCGCCCCTTTGGCCTGCCTGTCGCTGTCGACTCGTGGCTTAGCTTCTAACGCTTTTCTGCTACTCTCTCTGACAGGTCGATTTCATCTGCCTCCACGTTGCTCCTTACCCAACTGCTGAGAATCCTGGAGTCGCTTTCCCAAAACTGTTGCTGCGCTGGCACTGCGCACCAGCATAACTGCGTAGTGCCTCTACTTCGCATTGCTTACTGTGCATATCTGACTACGCAATCCGAACTACGCATTCCACAAAACTATGCCATCTGACTTCGCAGTTCGAACTGCACACATGCCAAAATTGTACTTCATAAAAAATGTGCCAACTTGGGCCCTTCCCAACAAGCCCCTAATACTTACTCGTGGATCGTACCTGATCCACTTTCGCTTGGTGACTTGGGTTGCACGTCCTCTTGGGGATTTACCTTTTCAGTAAACTCCTGAAGAGTTGCGATTAGCTTCGCAACTACTTCCTTTGTTTCCTGCTCAAACTCCTTAATTGTTTCCAGCATCTCTACTGAGACCTCCTCTTGAGTATACTCATGCACCGTCTTCTCGGTGGTGCGGAGTTCCTGCAGTTTTTGTTTGATCACATTAGTGAGGGCCATTTCCTCTTCTTGCACTGGTTGTAGTCACGCTGATGTCTCTTCCTCCTTATCCCTCAGAACTTTCAGCTCTTTTGTTAAGTTCTTCACCTGCGCGACCTTCTGAATTTTCTCCTTGTTCGGTAAGGTCTTCATAGCCGCATTGACAACGTCCAGTTCTGCCTTCGTTTGGTTCACATCATTCTGAAGTTGTTGCAGGACAGGGTTGTCTTGTAGCGTGGTCCATACTTGAGTGGCTTCATCCAACAAGTGTTGACACTTGACTACTTCGGCAGAGATTTTTTTTGTTGATGCTTTCAGTTTTGCGATTCTTTCCTCTCCCATACCTGTCGGTGTACTAGGAGGCTCTTGGGTTGCGAGCTTAGCAACCTCTTCTTTGTGTGTAATCTCCATCTCGGCCATCTCTACCTTCATGTCTCTCACCACCTTTCCAATCTGAATGATTGTATCCTCTATTTCTGGCTGCGCTTCACACTCTGGTATCTGTGCGCAGACAGTCGCAACTGTCTCTTCCAACCTTCTCCTTTTTTCTTGTGCCATGGCTAATTCTGTGGTCTTCTGTGCACACTCCTCTGCTAGTTGTTTGTACTTCTCGTCCAGGTGTACATTCTGGTTGTAAGAGATGATGTCTCTATCTCTTATCTCCTCAATAACCTGCAGATGCAGATTGTGCAACCCCTCAATGGGTATCATGCCAATGTTGAGGTCAAGGTGCTCTACCTGCTTCGCACCTTCAGCCATCTCCTCAATCAGGAAAATTATGTTCAATGGCTGCATTCTCACTAGACGAGGCTTCATCATCAAGGCCGGTGGCCTTCTTCTTCGGGTACTTGATTCACCATTCTGACCTTCCGACTCAAGTTCTCGGATGAGGTCTTGGTGGGCTTTGTCTATCTTCGCAACCATAAGTTTTAATTCCAACGGGTTCTGGTTCAACTGCGCTTGCACCTCTTCATTCTTACTGCCTTTTATGGCAAGCGATTTCTCTAGGTATTTGTGAAATTTCAGAGCGATGCAGTCGTAGTCGTCTTCGTGCAACTTCGCTTCTGGATTCTCTTTGGTTTCCTTACTTTTCTTTCTTGGCCCTTTTTCTGGTACTGAGCTTTCAAGTTCCTTTGGCCCTTTTGACTTCAGAGGTGTTTACTTCTGTCTCTTCATCCACTGGCGTAGCTTTCTGTGGGCTTTCTTTTGATGAGGTGTGGATTTCCAAGGGCGCATCCACCTTCCACTCAGGTGGCCAGTCTTCTATGGCTAGTGTAATTATTTGGGCGTCCAACTAGTAGTCCATAGGGAACCATATTGGATTCTTCTTTTGGGCCTTTGGCTGAATGTAAGCACAGTGCAAATCAGCTTTAAAGATCATCTTCGACAGAAACAGTGTCGTCGTCTCTTTTGCAATGCACGGAGTGCGCAATATTACATCGCATAGCTGGCCGAAGTAAGTGTGGAATTGCTCATTATTGACGCACTGTCGCTCTGGCTGCACGTTCACCCACATGTTTGCTTACTTCGCGGATATGCAATCCCCTGTTATCATTGGAAGATTATGCTGATATTTGGGCTCCTTCCAGCCTACGAAAGCAATCAAGATCATCAACCATGAGTAGTGGAATGCGTTTCCTGTCTCCTGGGTTTCTTTGACATCCTCCAAACATTCATTCAACAAATAATTGGCCCAATTGTATGCGTGTCCATCTTTTTCCTTCACGGCGAGACGCACTGCCGCGGCCGACACTTTCGCTGGTCTACATTTGCGCAGAATCCTGCCTGCGATCAACTGGACAGTGAATTTTGTTGCTTTGTGTCACGTCCCCATCTTGACCCTATTGCATTAAAATGTAAATGATGTAATATTGTTATAAAAATCATGGTGAGGAGTTCAAGGCCAAGGCCCTACCATCGATTTATTGATGCATATGGTTTGCGTGTTAGCCAGGCACATTGGAATTTCAAACATCTTGTAAATATGCATTTTAATAAAATATCCACAACTAGCTATGCAATGCAACAAGAGATGGGGGCATGATTTTACAAGGAATTGGGGGGGGGGGGGAACATTCAAACCCTTGAGCCAATCAAGTCAAGCCAAGTGTCAATGAGAGAAACAATTAAACCCTCAACTACCCATGTTGACTTTTGTACCCAATCATTGATTTCTCCCAAGAGTTGGTTGAGGTAGTTAATGCCTTGGGGAATGAGAGGTATGGCTGTCCAAATTTGGGTATGGGCAAGCCACCATGCATGGAAAATCGCATTGGGATTCTTGGGCAAGAAAAGAGCCATGAATTTCTCCCCCAAGCCATTATCCATCAACCAGTTTTTCTCCCTCACAAGTTGGGAGCTACCTGGGCGTTTTCCAGCCAGGTTATTCTGTGTTTTCCTTCATTCTTAGTTGGGAGAAGGGCGCTTTTGTGTTGTATACCAGTGGGGAAGAAGGGAAATCGAATTGGGGGTTCCATAGAGACCGTTTTGGCTGTTGAAGGCTTAGATACCTGTGGGAGAAATCGTTTTCTTCCCTGTGGTCGAATTTCCCTCTCCCAATCCATTGTTTTGGCTTGAGCTTGAGTGCAAGCATCCAGGGTTCTGATGTAGCCTGATAAACCCAGCTGTGGACTGTCTTGGCTCATATGAAATGATTAATTAGCTGTGAATGAGCTTGAATGTCCCCTTTTCCTTGTAAGAATCATGCCCAGCTCGGGGGTGGCAGTTGTGTTGAGAGAATTGATGAACACAACTGACCTATGGTTGGGTGGAATGTTGCAGCAACATAGCTAGTTTTTTGGGACAATTGCGTAATGAAGATGAGTATACTCTTATTGTATTTAATTATGCAATGTTATTTCATTATGAATTGTTATGTTTATGAAGAGCAATGCATGTTGGATATGCATGTAGTGGATCTTGCTTCTGATGTGTTTATTTGAATTATACACCTGCACATGTGTTTTTATTTTTTTATGAATCTAATGAATGGGCTAAGTTTATGAAAAATCCCCACAGATTGGCATCATGTTCCCTTCCTTGCATTGGATAGATGGGTGGGTATGTGACACTTTGTCTTTTATTTCCTTTGTGAGAAATCCTCGTTTTCCCTTCGATATTTTGAATTCATCTTTCATTTGCTTTGCAATTTCTTTATCCTTCGTTTTTCCTCCAAACTCATCTTTAGGATCGTCGCTTCTCTTGCCGAGGTGATTAATGGTGTAAATGAGGTCGACATTGATGTCGATCTTCCGGTCGAGCCATATGAATCCCTGGTGCATGCACGATCACAGAGTGCACACCACCGTGGTACAATCTGGACTAAGTTCAAAGTGTGGTATTCGAAGAAGGTGCAGCAAGCCGGCGGGTGCTAACGGCTTAGCCCAGTCTTGCGGCACAATCAAGGCTTTCCCTGATTTTGGATCCTCCATCCTACACATGTACTAGTCCACTTGAAATTGAGGATACTTTGGGTCGCTTGGGTCTTTTGCTTCCAGCAAATTATGATCTACGAACTTGCATGTTTCTCCTTTGCCGAGTAGATTCCCTTGGATTTCCACTTCTCCGGAAATCGGTGGCACTAGGATGTCATACTGCGCATTCTTATATAGGGTAACCGCTGGTGTGTTCGCCTTCCTTGGTGGGATGTAAGCATGAGTTAAGTAAATGGGGTTGTTCCCTGGTGGTAAGGGCGGTCTCGTATTTGGCTTGCCTTGTGCCTTCGGCTTCTTAGGTTCCTTAAGGGGTCCCTTATCCTTTTGCTGCATACTTGCTATGTTCCAGGGTGATCTTCTTGATCCTGAACCTTTCTCTGAAACAGACTTCTGAGGGGGTGTTTTCATCAACCCCTCCAAACCAGATTGTTCAAAATCCCTCACAGCCTTGTCGACTGTGGAATCCTCAGACATTCAGCTAGAAATACCTCTTTGAGCTCTCGAAATTACTTAGCACTCACTGTAAAAAGACTGAAGTTATGGCTTGCGGGAAAATTTGAAACTTACGGTAAAGCCCACGAGTCTGGTCTTCATGGTATTTAGAGGCGTAGTTGGGATTAGCCGCGCCCATAAACGACTAGATAAGCATTAAATTTTATAACCGTTGGCCAAATCCGCCGAGGATTTCGGTCCTTTCCTTCATTAACTGCTTTAGAATGGCTAATTTTGCGTTAAATGCTCGAGCAGTCGTCGGCAAAATCATTGTGTAACAACTAGTTTTTTGACCGACATTTTAACAGTTAGTTTCTGGGGACTGCGCGCGTGGTTTAGATAAACAGACTTTTGCTCGGTCCCACTCCGCATTTGTGCTCCTTCAACTTTAACTTCGCAGTTGCGCGTTTAGTTCGTGCCTCAGGTCGCAGCTTCCGGTGTACACTTCGCAATTGTCATGTTTCATTTGATCTACGTGGATGCATTTTGACCTTCGCAACTGCGCGCTTCTTGTTCTCTTTTCTTTTGTTTTATTTTCTCTTTTTCTCCTTTATTTTTTCTTTTTTTTCCTATCTGCGCAGCTTCATTTCATTGAGTGTTCTGCGAAGTAGGACTATCCCTGTAGGTTTTTATTCTACTTCCATTAACCAGACTTGGTAAGTTGTCTCCGGCTAACGTGGCTAATTGAGCTGCGCCACCGTTAGTAACATGCATAACAATATATGGCCCGAGCCAATCCATTTTAAATTTGTTAGGAAATTTCATGAACTTACTATCATACAAGAGGACAAGGTCTCCTACCTGGAATATTTTGTGCTTGATATGGCGAACATGCCATGCTTTTTCTTTGTCCTTCTGCACTTGCTGGTGAAAGCCTTCAATGAAGCGATCTTCCTCTAAACCAACCAAGTGTAGAATCCTTTCTTGCAATGTCTCTTCGTCTGCCATGTCTGTGAATGCAACAATCCTCAAGCTTGGTACTATATACTATATCAGCATCACAACTTCTTGTCCATAGACCAACCTAAAAGGTGTATGGCCTGTCAGTTTCTTACAAGTTGTTCTATATGCCCATAATACAGCTGGAATGCGCAGATCCCAATCATCTCTGTTTGTGTTGCATACTTTGGTCAGCGCATTCTCCAACACTTTGTTAAATGTTTCGACAGTTCCATTGGCTTGTGGATGGTACAGTGTACTCCTCTGATGATATATCTGAAATTCTTCAGTTAGTGCTTCAATGGTTCTGTTCAAGAAGTGAGTTCCTTGATCACTCATTAAGATTTTTGGGAATCCAAATATGGTAAGGATGTTCTCAAAGATGAACTGCGCGGTAGTAACTACACTATAGTCCTTCACTGGTTTAGCTTCTACCCATCTAGTGAGATAATCTGTCGCGGTGATAATGCATCTCACACCAATTCTCTTTCCTGGTGGGTTAATCGGTCCCACGAAATCAACTACCCATTTATCAAATGCTTGCAAAGTCAATTGCGGTCTTAATGGCATTTCGTCTCTATGCGATGGATTTCCAGTCCTTTGGAAAACATCACAGCTTCGACAATGTTCCTTTGAGTCTTTGTGTAGTGTTGGCCACCATAGCCCTTCTCTTAATATCTTTTGTGCAGTTTCTCTTCCTGCATAGTGACCTCCAGACACTCTTGAATGTGCCTCAGTCAATATAAATGGCTTCTCATGCTCTAACACGCATTTGCACAGCACTTCATCTGGTCCCAACTTGTATAGTTGTCCTACGATGATAATGAAGTCTACTGCTTTGACTACCAGCTGCTTCTTCTGCTCCGTAGTAAACTCTGTGGGTGTCAATCCTGTAGTCAAGAATTCAACAATATATTTGTAATAATCATCTGCGATCAGTATGGAAAATAACTGCGCGTTAGGCAGATTGTCTTCACGATTAGTTGGTTCTTCACCTGACTCGATCCTTGAGAGATGGTCAGGTCCTAGGTTCAGTCTTCCTGGTTTAACAATGATTTCAAAGTCATACTCTTGAAAGAGTAGTAACCATCTGCATATTCTCCCCCCTAACACTGGCTTATTGACCAAGTACTTTAGAGCTGAATGGTCAGTGTACATGGAGAGGTGTGCAACCAGCAAATAGTGTCTGAATTTCTATAGTGCGTAAACCATAGCTAGACCCTCTCTTTCTGTAGTTGTTTAGTTCTTTTCGGTTGAAGATAGCTTTCTACTTGAAAATGCAATGGGGTGATCAATGCCCCCTTCACTAGGTTGAGCGAGCACAATGCCCAACGCTATCGATGAAGCATCAACGTGTACGTGAAACGGTTTATTCCAATCTAGAAAGACTAGGATAAGCACAGTATCTAGAAATTTCTGTAGTATCTTATATGTCCCAGTGTTGTGCGAAGTTTCTTTACTGAGTTCGGTGTCGGTAGATTTACAATGACTGCGATCTTCGCAGGATCAACCATCAGACCTTGCTTACACACAATGTGTCCCAGTAGGATACCATAGGGTACACAGAAAATACATTTCTTTAAGTTCAACGAGATTTGATGTTGCCTACACTTAGCTAACATCATTATGAGATTTTCATAATGGTTCTTCAGTAAACCAAATACAATCCAATCATCAAAATACACTTCTAAGAACTTATGGATAAAGTCCTTAAATGCAGCCACAACAACTTTGGAAAATATAGCAGGTGCATTCTTCAAACCAAATGGCATAATTGTATACTAATATGAGCCCCATTCAGTAGCAAATGTAGTCTCATGTATGTCTGCTGAATCTATTATGATCTGATGGTATCTAGAGAATCCATTAGTGAATGAGTAGGCCTCATTTCCTCCAACATTGTCCAATACTTCATCTGTAAATGGATTAGGAAATGGGTCGTGTAGCGAAGCATCATTCAACTTCCTCAGATCTACGCAGATTCTGATTTCTCCTTTTGTCTTCTTATCCTGGATAACTATAGGGCTTATCCATTCCGATTCTTCCACTGGCTCAATGATCCTTGCATCAAGCATCTTATCGAGCTCTGCCTTCACTCTTTCCTTGTATCTAGGATTCAGTCTATAAGGCCTCTGCCTGATGGGTTTCGTGCCTAGCTTGATAGGTATCTTCATGACTCCCAAGTCACCCAAAATGCCTTTCATTTCGACGAACTTCATTGGAAACAAATCCTGATACTCATGTAAAAGGTCTGTGATCTACGCGACTGTTTCATCATCCCAGTAATCCCCAATAGATGCGAACTTTGGCTCTTCACTTATGCCAATGTTAACTTTTCTTGTCTTGACAGGGCTGCTCATATCTAGAATTTCTAATGGAGGTTCCTCTCACGGGGGGTTCACTCACTAAACTTGTTACATAGCACGATCGTTCGCAGGATATTAAAGAATATCCCTAATTCTACTAAATATTGTAAAATGCCTCCTAAAATTGTATTGTTGAACCCCCTCCCAATATACCTTTCCAATTAAGAAAACCCCTAGTTTCACCATATATTGTAGGTATCCATTTTTATCAACCCATTTTTAACACCCCCTTTATATAATATTACCAAGTTGTAACAAATAGGACCCCTAAAACATCTTAGGATAAGCAAATAGGATGCTAAATAAAATAATAGTATAATGCTAATAATTATCCCACAGGGATTGAAGGGGCGACTAATCAATTTTTAGCATTGGATAGTGGAAGACCCGACGAAATAGTAATGGGGAAGAAAAAATGCGTAAAAAGAATCACAATCAAGAGATCAATGTAACAAAAAACGTAAAAGACTGATATTCCAATAGCCAGTGCAATGCTTAGAAAAGATGAGAATTGCAGATGTTTCACACCGCAACCTACGAATCTACCAAATTTATATCATGTAAATACAAGTATAGCCATAGAGAGCTCATGTTTTCTATAAGATTAATAAATTAAACTCCATAAAAATGAAATATTGAAACCCTTTTATGGATGGACTTCCCTACCTTCCAATGTACCAAGTTCCACAAGAAACACCTTCTTTGGTACTCTGAGAAACACAATTTATTGTGGCACATTCATTTATAGGTATTAAGTTGCTCTCAAACAACACCTTGCAATCTTATCCAACTCCAGATCCGATTGAAACACCCTTTTTTGAAGACCTTTCATCTCGCCTAAAGTAGACCCCATTTCTCACTCTTGTCAACCTATCTTTGGATAATGTTGGATTTCCATTCAAATGACTAACGAAACAAGATTTGAACATATCCTTACCATCAAACTATACCACTGGTTTTGTAGTTGTGTTCACATTCTCATCAATTGTATCTAAAATTTCATCCAAGTCACGCCTTCACTCACTTTCCATTGTTTACAATTCACTAACATTGAGTATGGATGAAGATGAAGATTGGAATATTGAATTGGAGTGACTTGATGGAGAATCATCAACTACTTCATCCACTACTTGGAATATTGGATAGTTTTGATCCTCTGTCGATGGTTTAAACCGCCATGAATATTTTGTCTTTATGGTTGCATGCCAAAACTTGATAAAAGGTTTTGTGCATCATTTAATTATACTTTAAGAGCTTCTATAATTTTATCATATATAGATATTGAACCTTAATGTGATAATATATCATGATTCTTTGTGGTTTATTGGTGCAACTTATTCCAGATTCTTTCTTGTTTCTTATGAGATTTATTAAAATGAATCCCTTGGGGATTTGATCTTTCTTCAACAACTTTATTAATCGTTTCAACAACATGAAGCAAGTCAGTGAAATCATAGGCCCTCTTTGATCCAACCATCACATCAATTTACTAAAGAAGTTCTCACACACATTTAACCCAATCAAGTGTAATACACCTGGCAAGTTAGAGTACTGATCTCAAAACAATCTCATCAATAAAACCTCAAAGTGGCATGAAATTTTCACATCCTGATATGCCTCTCTACTAATGAAATTTATGTTTCCATTAATATGAGATTGTTTTTGTATCCAACATAACCATAACATGAAGAAATGTTGAACTCTTGAATCATTTCACACTCTTTCCCAATGAGTAAAGCTATGAGACACAAATGTCAATGTAGTTAGCAACAATCATAATTTAGATAAATCTCTGGACCTAGTACTTTCTCTACCCTACCACTTCTTGTACTTCTCATCTCTTTTAAACACCTTTGAACATGCCTTGAAGCAATGCTTGTGCTGAACCCCAATTTTTTCCATCCATCCTCTCTATATCTTCAATTTTAAGCTTGTGATCATCCACTTTAAAAGTGTTATAAACCATTCTGACATTATTAAAACTATAAATAAAATTATATTGCTACTTAATGACTATCTATGCATGTTAAATTATCATATAGAAAGACCCTTGGAAGATAATGATATTGATGGAACTTGAAATCCTAAACTGAGAATTCATTTTATAAATTAATTAAGGACTTCATAAAGTATAAATAAATTCAATTACACATGGGGGGAAGGTGTAGGAGGGATCATTTTTTATCCAGGAGGAAAAACTGTAAGCTCTTTTTCCTGGGGACTAGGGATAAAATCCAACAATTTAAACGTCACCAAACTAATGGTTTTTGGATATTCTAGACAAGTTATTCTAGGCAAGAGGATAGGACAAGTATATTGATTCTATGAACACCATTCAAATTTCAAAATAAACAATTATAAAAATATCAAAAATAACTCAGTTTACATGTGATAACTATTGGAGAAATCACATAGATAAAAATAAATAGCCCTAAAATTAAGTGGAACCCTTAATAAAGTCCTCCATCTATTAGAGTGGATAGCAATGAGTGGAGCTATTGTGCAATGAATCCATGCACTCAAATAAACTCTCAATCTGATAGCTTGGGTAACGACGAGTCTAAGTAATTTATTAGGTAATGAATAGTTAAGGTTGTTAGTGCGAATGGATTGTAGTAATATGCGGTAACAAATCATATGTAACCATCAACCACTTGGTATTAGTCTTATAGCATGATGCACAGGTTGAAAGGATTTCAAGCTATAATGTCCTCTCACAACGGGAATTCTACAAATCATGAGAACTATGAATATTTGGTACATATTTCTCATGCGCATAGCTATGCCAGACAACGAGACTCCATATGTGTATGGTTTGCATATCTTCTTTCTATTCGTGGCTATTTGTACATGGAAAATCAAATTGCTTAAGAGATAGGGTACTAATTGTTGTGCCATTAATTGTGGAGTCTGGGTAAAGTTGGGACCCTTTTTTTGCATGATGACTGTATCAACAAAAAGATCATATATGTTGTGTATGTATTCGATTGTTTGCTTATTATGAGAGAAGTGTAATTGGTTGCATGAGACAATTTAATTTGTTGCAAGTTGTGATGCAGAAATCCGTCGGTTCCTATTGATGTGTGCAACGAAGATGAATGGGTTGTCTAATTGAGAGGATTTGCTAGGAGCAAGTGTAACCCTGGAATTGGTCTATCTAGTATTATGTTGAAGTTGGGTCATCCAAGGAGCACTACATCGGTTATGCTGAGTAAGTGTGTGATATGCTCATGGAAGAAATTTCTGGTTGAAATTATGTTGTGTATAACCTACATATATATCTATAACAAAGGGCATATTGCATACAACTCTTTGCGATCACTAGACAGACTTGTTGCTTGTGATCATTTGTGAGACTATCGTGTCATATTTTTTGAATTTCATTTTGTCATTTTCCAATTTGTTGCTTGTGATCATTTGTGAGACTATCGTGTCATATTTGTGAGACTATCGTGTCATATATATATCACGTCACACAGAAGCAAACAAATTCTTGATACTTAGGGTTGAGCCTATAGGGTACAACCTATATATATCACATCACACAGAAGCAAAATAATTCTTGATACTTAGGGTTAAGCCTGTAGGGTACACCCTATTATTTCCATAAGAAATTAACCATCGAACATTAGAAGAATTGCATATGCCAAACGTCGAAACCCCTCGGTCTTTCTCCATGATACATGTATTATAAAAGTAAATTGACTCTAGGAATATATAAACGTTATATGGTCGAAACCCCTAGGGAAAAACCCACAAAAAAATTTAATTAGGCAAATGTTATCTGAGTAGAGTAAGGCCAAACAAAAAATTAATGCCCAGGCTAAATCCATTAGGTCGAGCAACCATGAGAGTGAATAAACATTTAACAGACAAATGCATAATTACTATCCACAAGAACAATCAACCCATTAAGCTTGTAAACAAAGGTTCTTCATAAACATGGTCGAGTGCATATGGCCATTTCAAAACCCAAATAACATTTTAAACACAACCACGAGCTTCACGGTTTCGAGCCCAAAAACGTATTTGATAAATAATAACAAAATAACAGAGTTAGGATTTATTATTAACAAGTATTGGGGATGAAAAACTACCATTTAATGGGATTATAAGTCTAAGCAATAAAAGGATAGAGTCTATCAGTTAGATATGATCTCTTACAAACACCTTCTCATGCTGGAAACAACCTATGGTAACATGAATCAATACTAAGAGAAAAGAATGACAGGGAAAGAATGGTCGTGGACTTACCAGCTTCATGCCATCCCTCCATTCAATCTAGGCAGAGATTCTTTGTTTTTCCTCTATGTGCCTGCAATGCAACCATAACATAAAATTAATACATGAATTAAAATATTAAAAACACGATCTAATATAAAAACATATGTAATGTTGTAGCTTAACTCTCTCACCTGCCATGAGAAATGAAGAGGTTGATCCTGACCAGTTAGCTCCATTACGAGCTCTCACGGGTTTGCTTAAAGGATTTATGCTTGCATAAGCTCCGGGGAGAAGCTGTCTGGAAACTACATGCTCTAGAAGTGAACTAAAAAGCAGAATTCCTACGGTCTTTGCACATGAAGAAGAACCTGAGCTCCATAACTCACTCAGAAGTGGAGCAGAGCCTCTCCTCCATTTGAATGAATGAGAAAATGAAATTGGAACACCCTCGAAATCACTCGTAGTCTGCAAGTTCGAGGAAGCCTGTACGATAGCATAAATGTTATGTTTGTACAAATGCCAGATGGAGGAAAGAGACATGCAAGCCCCACCTCTCATCCCATGTGTTCGCTGCTACGTCAAACTCAGAGTTAATGTGGTTGGTGAGAGGAAGGCAGGAGGAGGGGAAACCCACTTCCCTATAGTTTGTTAGACTCAGATTCGTTCACAATGTGTTCACAATGGAGCAGTTAAGTCGTAAAACGCTAGGATGGAACAATCAAGACACTCTTCAAACATGAGTCTCCAACGTGATATGCACATACAAAGAATGGGTTATCTAAGAGCTAGTAAGCCATGACATCAGTCGTAGGCTAACCCCAACCAAGCTCGATGGTGAATTATTTACATGCAGCAATAATATTTACTTATAAAGAACCAATCAACATACCATTTCCTAGTCAAGACCGAGAGGGTCATGGACTTAAATAAGTTTAACAAAAGCATTAAATAACATGTTCAACTATAGTTTCATTTACGATATCCATTTTATGTAAATAGATTCACAAAAGATAAAAACAAAGGCCACGAAACATTAGTATTGAGTCCATATTAATGTTATCCTATAAATATTTAAATAAATGCGAGCTTATGATATTGACGTAAAATAATGCAAAATGAAGGTAATTTTGCTATATATATCTATGTCTTTGATGCCAAGACAAGTAAAGATAGGTTACTCTTTTCATAATAAGGAAACATTTAGTATTGAGTCGATATCATACACAATAAATAAATGTATCCTATAAATATTTAAATAAATGCAAGTTTATGATATTGATGTAAAATAATGAAAAAGCAATATAATTCTGCTATATATTTCTACGTCTTTGATGCCTAGACGAGTAATGATAGGTCACTTTCTTCATCATAAGGAAACATAGACGGTAATCAGATAAGCGACATACATAATATCTTTGATAAAAAAAATAATGTTTCTATTAAAAATTTAGCTTAATTCATTTTTCAAATCTCAATCATTTATACAATTAATATTACAAATTACATTATTATTATTATGGAATTTATTTATAAATAAGAAAAATAGATTATTCTTAATTTTTATAAAATCAATCAATAAGTAAACATCAACATGGAATTAAATAAGAAACCTTCTTTGCTGTCATCACCTTCGTACGAAATTGAAGGTTATGTATGCTCTAGTGGATGGGTTGATTTTAGAAATCCCACAGAAGGAAATTTCTAGAGAAAAAAAAAATTCAAATGGACTCAAGGAGGAAAGCTACATTGAAAGGCATAAAAAAACACATGATTTCTAAACATGAAATATGCACCTAAAATATGCTTCCAATTGATAATAATCACATAAAATATAGAAATCTTAATCCTCCATTACCTTAATTTCATTAACAATATGAAGATCCATTAACCAACCAAGCACATGAGGAACATGAAAACCCTTTAATAGAGTACTAGCATCAACCATACTACATCTCGATTGAGTATCCATTGTCCATCAAACTCAATACCTCATGCCCTTGTCCCCTAACCTTCCCTTTGCCTCCCCTCCACCACTTATACACAAAATGTAATAAAATATACCCTAAATATTTGTATTGCCATATAACATAATTAAGCCCCCTTGGCCCCTTAATACAGGGCAATATATTTTCTCATTTCCGTATCATAGTTTATTCCCCAATATGAATGGACGTGATAGAATATTTCCTACCAACTGACCCCCCCCGTGGTTCCTCTACATCGCGCGCTCCCTCTGATTCATGTATATTGATATTGTGCGGATCCTCCTCATCACTCTCCTCTTCATCTTCTTCATTTGCGGAGAGGTTATAACATTCAAGGGCATATTCTATCTGTTTTTCCCATTCTGGTTGTTGGTTCACAGTTTGTGGTCCTGTCATTAGATATATTTTCTTTGTTGACCTTCAATGCCTCGTTTGTACTTGGGAATTCGTCTCTGAATATCCTTTCTTTAATAATCCACAGAGCTTAATTTATGCTCGGGCAGTCATCTTCAAAACTGAAAGTTCTCTGGAATTTTGCAGTCATGATAGACTAATCTGTCGTTTCTCTATGAATTTCTGCGTTTGTATACCAATTGTTTGGAATCTTCTCTAGTGTGTGCACAAACAGATGAACCCATTCTGTTTATGGTCTGTTTATCCATGCTTTTGAACATATCTCTATGTGATCCCTTGGATCTGTTTGTCCATTATACTTTTCTCAGCTTTCTCTACGAATCTTATTTGCATCATGTGCTTGCACTGTTTCCATGTGGTTAAACTCTGCTTATGCGCGGTCCACCATCTAGTAGGTGTAGTGTGTAGTGCTATATCCAATGCTGGTATCCGATGATCAGCTGAAACTGATACAATATACTCTTGCAACAATGTATAGACGTTAGTTAAGCCATCATAAGTGGGGATTGGACATACCTCTGTTCCAATCCAGTGCAGTGATATTGTGATCTGCACGCATCTTCTTGCAGATACTTCATGCATTTTGCTTTTCCAATTCTCCAGTCCTGCCTCGGAGTCTGATACGCAAGAGCTGTCGCAGCTCCAACTAAGCGTTCCATCAACTATAGGATTGATGTAGTCGGCCTAATTCACAATCATCTTGTAGATGCGATCTAGATCATGAGCTCTACATTCTTCTCTGATCGGCTCAATGTATCTCGATCCTTGTAAAGGGTCCAAGGGCGCGATGACCCTGATATCCGCCCCTCAAATATTATTTGTTTTTTCTTCAAGTCGATGATCGCGAGGTTATCCATCGCCTAGTCTATCCCCAGTAATGTTGGATATGGGTTACTGTCGTCGATGATCTCAATAACCTCAAAGTCTGCTGAACTGCTTACTCCATCAATGTCCACAAGTACATTTTCTATCCTTCCAAAGGGTATGACCTTCTGCTGATTGGCTAATCTTAACTATATGGGTGACCATGATAACCTACGTTTTCCCATCTATTCCCATGTGTGCTTGGTCAAGGCATTCACTTCTGATCCCAAATCAAGGATGATCTCATCCATCTCATAGTCTCCAATATGTGCACTGAGCCTCATTTCTCGGCCTGTTCTCTTATGACTTTTTATGTGGTGAACTACGCTATGAAAATTACTTGTGCAACTGCGTTGCTCATAGTGGTTTAGTAAATTTTGCATTTCCACCAAAGCATCTTCGTTTTTCAGCAGTTTCATACAGCTCCGTAGGAACTGTGCAACATAAGTCCCTGTTTCTGTTGCGGTGCATGTTTTATCATATGTTGTTGGCATATCCTTCATATGCACTGTTTCACTTCACAACGAGATTCTTGGTGTCACAAGTGCTGATTCTTTGAAGGTCTCCATTGCTTCTGTGAAGACTTCTTTCTTTCTTTCTAGATTGAAAGTAGGTGCTTTCCCAGTTGCTTTTCTAATCCAAACCCCTTAAGTAGGTATCTTCTTAGCTTGGTGGTCTTCAGAAGTCGAAGCTTCTGGTTCTTTATCTCTTCCTGTTGCAACGCCACTTCGCGTCATAACATTGATGCTTGGATCTCTTTTCTCTACTACGATCATCTGAACATTTGGGTTTGGTGCTTTTGTTCTTCTCTCCTGCATCTTTGCTTGCAATATTGGGCATGCTTCAATAACATGGTCAAAATCCTTACAGTATCTACATGTAGTACAAGTGTTGGTACAGTCTCTAGATAGGTGGCCAAGCTGAGTGCAGTTATAACATATCATCTGACCTCTTCCTCTTCCTGGGCCAATATTTCTTTCTCTTCCTCGGAATCCACCATGGCCTCTATATGCGCCTTGATCATACTGCGCATTATCATGGTGCTACGGTGTTTCTTCTTGAACTCTGTAAACATCATGCTTTCTTTCTATCATTAGTTCATATGCTCTACAGTTAGAATTATCATGTCCAATTGACTTACAGAATGTGCAGTATAAATTCTTGGGTGTTTGCACATATTTATGGATCAAGTAACAATCTTCAGGATGATGTCCTCTACATCGACAGATTTCACACCACGGTCCTTGCTGTTGATTTAGTGGATTTGGTGCTCCACTATCAATGTAATCTTTGAAAACTAGACAGTGTTCTTTCGGGTGTCCCCCTGCTTTACATTTTGTACACCAGACTTCTTCTCTGGTTTCTTTGCCTTTCTTAATGTCTTGTAGTTGTAACGTTAGAGTTGCTAACTGGTTCTGGATATGGACCATGCCCGCACTTGTTTCTTCTATGGGTGAGGCTTATAGCTTCATGGAAATCTCTAAGGCTTCTGTTTGCGATGCAACCTTTTGTTGCATCAATGGAAGTCTGATATGTGGCAACAACGCAGCTATGAACCATTCTTGGTGTTGTTGCGTTGCGATGTCAAAGCTTACTTGGTCTAACAATGCTTTAAATTTCTGGTCAAATTCCCATACTGACTCAGTTGTTTTCTACTTAATCTCTTTTAGCTCTATTATACATTATGATTCAGACTTAGGTTTCTTGAATTCTCTTAAGAGGGCATCCTTGATATCCGGTAGGGTCCTATTCTGTCTAACATAATATTTCATAAACCATGTTAAGGCTTTGTTCCTGAATGTAGTGATGAGTTGTGCATGCTTAACAACATCATCCTAGACTTGCTTGACGTTCCACATGGCTTCACAAAGAAACCAGTGTTGCTCAAGGTCTTCTAGATCCGTTCCTTTAAATATCGGTAGCTTTATATCGTCAATCATTCTCCTTCTAGGTGGTGTAGTGTTCTGCGTAGTGTTCTGTGGGGTGTTAGGGATGTTACTGCGTAGAATGTTATGAGTACTCACTCCTGCGATGTTACTAGTACTGACGTTCTGAGGATTAGTAGTATTGGAAACTGGAGGGTTCTGAGGAGTAATGGGTTGATAGGTAGCTATGTGAGGAGTTTCGCTATCGGGCTCAACTTGGAACTCAGTTTCTACGCGGAGTTCATGTTCATTAAGGTTCTTTTTCTGTACTAACCTTATATCTTTTACCACTTCTTAATATGTGAATATCTTCTTCTGTATCACTGTAAGTATTATCGACCATTACAGACTCAAAACAACTATGTATCTTACTGCATTCTTAACACACCTTTCTCAGCTAAAAGCATTTTGATATATAAACTCAGATTGTTGAGGTACTTACCTCTGCATCCCTTGAAGAACTCTTCTTTTGATGCGATGTAGGACTTCAACGTGTCCACAACAAACTCTATCACGAAGCACTCTAGGACACTGTCAACCCAAAAGTCGACTGCTCATGAGAGTGGACTATCTACTGCTTTAAGTCTCTGAATGAGCTCTGGGGTCCACTCGGTAGGTAATCCTTCTTGGAAACAGTTCTTTTGCTTTGCTAGTCTTGATAACCACTCGTGCAACTCATTTCCAAATGATGCGAAGAAAATTTCATAAATGTCCACCCATAGGTATCTCTGCAATCACTCTACGTCAGAGAGACGCGGATGTCTATTCTCCTTTCTGGAAAAATCCCTTTCTGTCTTGTCCACCCAGTTCCATATTTCTGTTTTCTCTGGATTCCAATTTTCAATGCTCATCACTAGTTCAAGCGTGGCAACAGAACCATTTGTTGGCTCGTATAGTGTTCTTTAATTATTCCAAGATAGACCCAGGTTCTGCGTGGTTCAGGGAACCAACAAAACCCCTTTTCACTGGCCCTTTCGGCAACATTCTGCGAGCAGACTGAAGTCTCACCCGAGGTGAAGTTATGGGGAGGTTGTGGAATCAAGTTTCCACAAACGGGTGATGCGCGGTTCAACTGGAGAGCAACGTGCTATAGGACTTGTGCTGCGGACTGGGGGATTGTGCGAAGTACCACCTACTTCGCGGTTCACACTAATGCTATCGCTCATCCAAGGACTGCGCGGGCCAGAACGACTGCTTAACAACAGGACAACGCAACTGAGGAGAGCGCTTCCTCTTTAACACTTACACAACTTTGACAGACTTTACTTAGTGTAATTTTATGTATTCAACAAGCATCTTAAACTGTAACCTTGTAAACTTATACAACACGACGAACTACAATGCCATTACGCACTTACGGTGCTGCGCTTCAGGGAATCGCACTATACAGACTTCGTTGACTTAAGTATTTACCCATTTACTTATGCATCCATCATGTTCCGAAATACTTGTGCATTCAACATTCACTCATATGCATTCAACACTTAGCATATTATTCCTATCATTCACTCATATGGAGAATATACATGAAAGCAAAGATACATTTACTCATAAGCAAAAACTTAACCATTCAACAAAAGCAAATGCACATTCAATCACACAACATAGCGATTTAACGTGGTTCACCCCCAGGATGGGAGCTATGTCCACATAAATTGTTGATTATATTATCAATGGGAAGGGTTCAACAGTTCCAGTCTGTGCACTCAGCTGCAGACTCTCTTCTATCTTCAGTAGGTCTTTGCGCACAAAGCTGCATACTCTCTTCTCTCTTCAATAGGTCTTTGCACACATAGCTGCAGAGCCTCTTTACAATAAGTCTCTCAACAGAGATCAATATTCAACAATACTCAAAACGAATATTAACCCTTTCCCTTACAAAAGATGCCCTTTTATAGATCGTGCCCTTATGTCACATCTGTTACAATGTATGTGGGCCAAAACCCTAAGGTACCCAATGGTGCGGTTCTCCACCACCCCGACCTGTCGTAGTTGACAACTGCTCCATGCGCCTTTGGTTGCCTTGCTGGACCACTCTGGGCTCTAATGGCCTTTTGACAGCCGCAGAACCGGTTCCAACTGCATCATGGTGTGTCTCTTTCTGCCCCTTTGGTTTGCCTGTCACTATCGACTCGTGGCTTAGCTTCTAACGGTTTTGCGTCACTCTCTCTGACAGGTCGCTTTCATCTGCCTCCATGCTACTCCTTACCCAACTACCGAGAGTCTTGGAGTTTCTTTCCCAAAACTGTTGTTGCGCTGGCACTACGCATCAGCATAACTTCGTAGTGCCTCGACTTCGCACTGTTTATTGTGCATATTTGACTACGCATTCCACAAAACTGTGCCATTTGACTTTGCAGTCCGAACTGCGCACTTGCCAAAATTATACTTCATAAAAAATGTGCCAACTTGGGCCCTGCCCAACATGCAATATGGTTCTTTTATTTTGGTGTGTGACATATGTTGTAATATGGTTATTCTATTCTGGTGTGTGTTTCAAATATAACAACATTGAGATGAAAAAGGTTTGTAAGACATTATTGGCAATAAAATCCTTGCTAATTTAAAAGCTAACTTTAATATGGTTCTTTTATTTTGGTGTGTGACATATGTTGTAATATTGTTATTCTATTGTGATGTGTGTTTCAAATATAACAACTTTGATATGGAAAGGATTTATAAGACATTATTACTAAAAGCTTTGCTAATTTAAAAGCTAACTTTAAGATGTAAGTCCAAGGGTTAATGGCATCACATCCTGCCTCACTCTATTACTAATATTATAACAATGTATGTGCCATGATGGTGGCCCATAGCTTTGCCATCTTTTTGTCAACATTTTCTCTTATTTTTTATTCATTTTGCTACCATTCACCTTCATTTTCAACATATCCTCATCTATCTTGGCTTTCATCGTGAAGCTATTTTTTAGTTTCATTTCATGGCATTTTATTGACAAATTGTTAAACATTTTAGAAGGATTTTTGTATACTTCATATCAAACATGTAAAGTGACGCATGCTACAAAACAGGTCATTGGGCGTTTTCTATAGAACGTATACTCTATTGTGGAAATAGTTGTTACGGATCCACAATACTCCAAGTTAGTGATCTCCCTTTGCTATAGATCCGTAATTCACGCTTGTTGCAACTCCGTCTGAACCATTATTGTTGAGGATCCATTCCAGTTGTCACTTTGTTGTTGGTCCAATTAATACATCCATATACTGCAATTGGTGTTGCCATAGATCTATGAGTTGTGTATGTTGCACATCCACTATCATAAATAAATTCCAATAGGTCGCTACAGAACTAGAGTAGCTTGTTACGGGACAATTCGCCATAGAACCAGCAGTAGAACACATTCATGCACATATTCTATCAACTTGATGACCAAGCATCAAGCAATTGGGTAGGACTAGGACAAGATTCCCATTTTAGAAGTTGTTAAGACGTGAGAAAACCATTTTGATTGCTCTATTATGTTATCTCTTTTATTTCATAGAAAATTTAGAACAAAGGATAGGAAACATTTAGAACTCTATTATACTCTATATATTGTTAGCATATAAATAAATAAAGCTAATCATGTTTCACTATGTTTTGCAGATGAGTTTATGAGTTAAGAATATTGTTGTGAGTTGAGTTCTTAGCTATTGAAGTCCTTTACTTCACAAAGGAAGGTCCCACTCTAAAGAGATAGGTGACATGTTCTTATTTGTTTGTTTATCAATTTAGTTTATTCTCAGTTTTAGTGTTGCATGCAGTTGTGTTTAATTTCATTTTCAGCTATTTTAATGATTCACCTGCCACAAAACATCGTATGTGTCAATGAACTTGTGTGCTACTACACTTGTAGCTAAAGATCGGAATGTGATTAAATGTCAGTTGCTTTCATGGTTAAATTTCTTTATTTCCTGCAATTTGACTCAACATTATTTTATTAAAAGTAAAATTGGATTTTTGTGTAGATGGTAAATAACATGTTAGTATTTAGAATTTTAATTACTTATGAAGACATGCATATACTTTGCATGATACCTTGCAAGCATACAAGCCTTGGATTGCCAATTAAATGTACTTGCAAACTAAGTACCTTGCTAATTTTTTTTAATAGAAACGACTAACCAGCTTTGATTATATAAAAAGAAGGAGAATACATAGCAAAAATTGATCAGATTACTCCCATGAGAGGAAGACATCCATCACTCCAAGTTCATCATGTTCAAGCTGATAACTAACATGATATCTTCCTGTCCTATGAAACTATAACATATTATGAACTTCCCTAGGAGGAGTAAGCAGAAATAAAACATTGCTAATAGACTGCTTTATACAAAAGCTGAAAATTAAGTCCTTCTAGATTGCCATAGCTGCAGTTGGTGCCTATCCTATGAGGTTTAGAATCCTTATACATATTACTAAAGAGCAGTAAACACATAACAAAACTAGAAAAGGGCCAACCCGTGACCAAAACCGACGAGCTGCTATTGGAGTCCCATATCCATCGCAACACCTGTAGAGTCAGTTGCCACGTTCTTCTCGGAGTTGAGGTCCACGAAGTTCCCTGCATTTGCCATGAACTTCTGCAGTTTCTCCATTTTCATGTTGATGTCCTCAAGTTATCTGCGAGAGACTTTAAGCTTGCGGGCCTTGTGAGGATAAACTAGACCCAGGGTCTCTTCCAGATGCTCAATCTTCTCAGCCATGCTATTGTTCTGAGTTTTTACCTCGGAGTGGGTAGCAGATGCCAGATTGTAGAGGCGGGTTATAACCTTCTTGAACTCCATATTTTCACCACGAATCATCCTGACTTGCAGCTCCAGCTCCTACAAACGGTCCAAGAATTCTACTTCAAATTTTGAAATGCCATGTTTCCCATCCTGTCCATGAGAGTTCCCAACCCCGGCGTGCCTTCGACAAGGGCCAAGCCCAGGGTTGCTTTCTGTTTTAGCAGAGTCTCCCCTCATTTCATCCTGCTGCAAATCCCAGCTGCATCCACCATTGGGGCCTCTCTCAAGCTTACAACATATTCCACACTTCAAGTACACATATCCACCTCCCTGAGGATGCCCAACACCATGATAGAACAAATTGCCTCCTCCCAGAGGACGCCCAACACCATGGTGTTCCATAATCCTGACAACACAGTGACAATTCGAACAAACGAACAACAAATGCAGATTTATGGAGGTAATGGTGGAATGCAAACAGAGGAGAACCCAAATGCCATTATAAACCACAACCACTAGCACGTATGCCGACCAACTGGCAGATAGATTTATTGCCATAAATTTGTGCATGTGAGGGAGGTTTACAAAGAGTAAGGAGGCCGTCGGTTTTCCAAGGGAAGCTTCCCAAAAAATAAAAAAATTGAAATTCTAATGAATTGATCCCAAAGATGATGAAGGGGCCAAAAACGGGGGGCATGATCCCAATCACTAAGGGTTATCCTTAGTCTATGGAATCCAAGAATTTTCCCAAGTAACATTGTCATACCTTAGACATCCATAAGTGAGCCCGACTCCTATATTAGCCATTACGTCAGCTTTCCCATTTAATCCTCGGAGAATATGAAGAAAGGTAAGCTCGTGGAAGTCTATACTAATGTAGAGTAGGAGATGATGCATTTTTTAGGAGGGGTCTTTTCTTTTGTCGATAATGCCTCTGGCTTCTTGAATAATGATTAAGGAGTCTCCTAAGACCATTAGTTCCTTTATTCCCAGGTTTATAGTGATCTCCATCCCTTTAATGAGACCAAGCCATTCAACTCCATTGTTGGTCTTTCTTCCAATTCCCCAGGAAAACTCCTTCTGCTTGTTCCCCTTGGAGTCGAAAATTACTCCTCCTGCACTTGCCAACCCAGACCTTGCTAAAATTAATAAGGTATATAGCAAGCCTATCACATGCCCATTGCCTTATAGGTCATGCTCAACTTGTGGTTGAAATTTCTTTATGATTATAATATGAAAATTATCACACAATAAACGTATGGGTGTTTGATAAGCATGAAGTTACCTTCAATCGTTATAAAATGATTGCATTCAAGCAAGAGCATCTATTGTCTATATATAAAACCGTGCATGTGAATGGTCCTATGAATCATTTGTATTTGAGCATGAAGTTATCTTTGAACCTTGATTAAGATCATAGCATCGTTGCAATCTTGTATATTGCCATGTGAAGGGTCACACGAAAATTTCCAAACTACAATGATAATGTGGGTGTTTGATACACATGAAGTTACATGTAAGTCTCGATCAAAACCATTTTATATTCTATTGTACCAAATCCTATATGTGAATGTCCACATGAATCTTTCCAAATCACAATGAGAATCCACAATACTATATATTGTCAAGTAAGTTAATCTTGTAACAAACAATCCCTAGTTCCTAGGGAGTTCAAATGGAATTTTTTAGGAATTGTTGGAACTAGAAATTTTAATCACCAAAATTGTGGTATGCAGTTGTTACACTGCGAATAATGGGGATTACCAATCCATATCCAGTGTCAACATTTGTGAAATTGTAAAATTTCGTAGTCAAAATCACAGTTTTCAATTGCCTAATTTTATATATTGAAAGCCTTATTAGATTTGTCATAGAGATAAACAAGAAAAAATTAAAACAAAATGCAATTCAAGAATGAAATTATAATTTAAAAATTGATATAAAACTTATATAAAAGGTGACTTAAAACTCAATATAAAATACTACAAATTTGATAAAAATTACTTAAAATTTAATATAAATCCTAATTTGAAATTAATTGTGATTCACATCGTAGCCCAAAACTCATCTTAAAATATGATGCAAAATCTTGGCACATTACTCAACATACATCAACACTCAAAACTCTCTTCCAAATGTGATTAAAAACACAGACTTTTTAGTCCCTCCTAAAGCAGGGAGTATATTTTTCATTGCAAGTCAAAGTGTTTTGATTTCACATTGATTCAATTTCATGTTATAATTGTCTATAAAAAAAAATTATTGTTATCAAAATACAATTTATTAAATTGAATTTTTTTAAAATTAAAAATAAATTTCAGAATTTTTAATGTTCACTCATTCCCTTTTTTGATTGGTCATGTTATTGATGTCTCATAAATCCCTAAGAGTGTGGCTTTATTTTTAAAACACAAAAAATAAAATAAAAAACATATGATATAGAATTTTCTAAAAGTGCCATATGGCAACTTTCACATACCATTATTGACTTGTGTTTACTAAAAAATTTAAATAAAAAAATTGAACTATCACTTCCTATATGTTGTTTTGATTTTGGTGTGACCAAAATATGAAAAAATTTATGGTCTTATGATTTCCACTTTATTTTCTCAATTTATATATCCACGTGTCTTTTTTTGCAACAAATAAGATGAAAACCATCCTCTGAGTTGGATTAACTGCTTCACTAAAATTGAGATCATTGATACCTTGCCTTGAGTGCTTCCTTGTCATTGAGATTATGTTTGTCATGATCTATTCTAGGAGCATAAATTTTAGTGGCCATGGCTACCATCACTAGAAAATATGCTCTAGATTGAGTACATCTTTACACAGGCCATGGCTACCAAAATATGCTTTAGTGGCCATGGCTACCAAAACTTTTACATGTAAATTTTTTAACTATCCTAATACTATGAGTAGACAAAAGTAAAACATAATTTAACTAAAAGTATATAACAATAATATATATAATAGTAATAATATCAAAGTTATATTAAGAAAACATTTTAATATGGATTCAGCTTCCACCTAAATGGTGGTCTAACCTCTATATTCTTTTGAGATTAGTCCACTATCTTATGACTTGAAAAACTTTTTGGAAGCATTTCTTATGGAGGGAAACATCTAATTCTTTCGTCCTCACATTGAAGATGATCAGGGATCATGGATTACTTGTAGCTATGTCTCTGAAAGACAAGATGATCAGGGATCATGGATTACTTGTAACTGCATCTCTGAAAGACAGAGGTCAACTCCTTTGGAGGAATCCTAATCCAGCTTATAGCTAGACAAAAATATACTACCCCAATTTTGGGTTGAAGAACAATGCCTTTCTTGGTAGATATCACCCCCTTGGTAGCAATCACCCCTTTAAATAGATAGGGATAGGAGAAAAAAGAAAGAAAATAAAGGTTAGCCCATTTAAGGTGAAGTAGTGGAGTTTGTTCCCTTCAAAGGAGCAAAATTTGATAAATAATAAAACTAGCCTTTAAAATGGAAAAGGGTGTGATTAAGATATCCAGTGAATTGATAGGATGACAGAGACATGCTTTGAGTATAGGCAAGTTGAAGGAGACCAAGGGTTATCAAGACCAAAGTCTTGGTGAAAGACAAATCCATTAAAGAAACCATTCTACTTTAGTGAGATTTTGGAAAAAAAAATTAATATCTCATATTAGTTAAAGTATTCTTCATCTCAATTTCGATTTTATGAATCTGTTTATCGAGAGAGTTTGTAGTCTATAAGTAAAATATTTTTTTTCATTCTTAATTTCACTTGCATGAATTTAGCATAAATTCCTTAACATGTAATCAATGCCACTTTAATTGAATATTGGGGGATTCATTGGTTGGTGAAGAGGTGGTGGTATTTCTCCCATATTTCCCTCAAGAGTGTGAGATGTTTCATCTCATGAAATAGTGAAGTTGTCATAGGTGTTATGTCAAATTGAGCGTAGCATTAAGCACCTTATAGTGTGACAAGATGTCATTTTTTTAATAAGTTGCAGATGCTAAACACTTAAAATTATGGAAGTAGCTTGCAAATATCACATTAACTTATATTTCATTAAAGTCGTCGAACGAGTCACTGAATGACTATTGTTATCTTAAATGACATCTTAAACACATAAAAGCAATGTAAGTGATAAATAATGTGCATGTCCTAAGGGAAACAAAATCAAAGGGAGTTACTCTATGTGCACATATTCAAATGTTATGATTTAAAGTGGTGTAGTATTTTATTTACAAAGACTTTACACTATAAAGAAATTCGTATGAAATTTACAAGGTATAATATTTACTAAAGTTTTGTAAATGAAAATCAAATTAAGTATGACGATGGAGAAAATCTTAATAATTATGCGTAAATGTGTTAATCTATATTGAAATTAATAACCTACTTAAAAAATTTCTAAATGTATTTTCAAAATTAATACAATTTAATTTGCTAATTAAATTGATTCATTTTTATAACATTCATAAAGCAAATAATATACATCCCTTCAACAACAAAAACACTTGCAAATTTAAGCATGGAATAAGTAAGTTTCAAAATGTGTACTAATCCAAGTGGATGATTTATTTGCAAAAGTTCTATGTGTATATTAGATTGAATAATATTTCATATTCAAATATGAATAAGTAAGTTGCAAAATGTGTATAGTTCAAGTGGATGATTTACTTGCAAAAGTTCTATGTGCAAATTAGATTGAATAATATTTCATACACAAATAGTGGTTAGTTAATCTATCTTATTGTTACGCCTTCCATGCTACCAAATCACATGACAAAACAAACCTTCTATTATAACCACGAATTGAAGATTATTGTATAGGAATTATAAGTTACTTGGTCCTCAAATCCATTTGTCAAATCAACATCATTCAATTTGATAGCAAACAAAATTGAGACTATGAGAACTAACTACTTGACATTATTGAAAATTATATTGATATTAACATCATTCAGTTTGATTGCAAACCAAATTAAGACTATGAGAACTAACTACTTGACATCATTGAAAATTATATTGATATTAATTCTTTGGAGCATTATCTTATAATTCATGGGTGACATCATTGAAAATTATATTGATATTATTTCTTTGGGAGCATTATCCTATAATTCATTGGCAAAGTCATAGTTCTTATATGACATAGATGTAAAGTTGAAATACTTTTCCTCCACATCAAAGTGAATATTTATCTATCATATTAAATCTATAAATTAATAATTTTAATATAAAATTATAAGATAGTTTATCAACCATGTTAATCAAATAAAATTGTTTACACACAAAAAAAATCAATATATATTTTCTTCTTAATGTAAATATTATTCTTTTAATATTTTTTTAATTGTGATGAAAAACAATTAATACATTTTTTTAATTTGATACCAGAATATCTATAAACTTTCATAGAAGAGCATCTACCAATCAAGCTAACCCTTGGGGTTTGTGGATTCCATTTTTGCTTTCAAATAGAAGATTGAAATTAACTAGAGAATTCCCTCATATTAGTAGTGACTCTTCTTCACTTGGACATGATTATGTGATCACTACATGTTGTGTGATTATGACATTAGCAAGGATTCAACTATGTCTTCATGCAGGAGTCTCGGGTTAAGCATACCCTCTTCCTTAATTCTAAAATAAACCTCACTTTTTCGAATACAAAGACTCCTCCATCCAATGTTTCCATTGTAGAGAGATTAGAGGTTACCCCAAAGTTAATGATGTAGTTGCTAGGGATTATTGTGACAATCCACACTATATAGGAAAAACTCTAACACACATATTTACTAAATTGTGGCAAACTTCTACATATCTTCTTCAATAGCTTACTGCTAATTGATATAAATCATTGACGGAAAATTATTGGTCTCAAGGTTTCTATGTTGCCATATTTAACATCATAGAAGTGCATAGACTGATCATGGAAAAATGTTCATGGTTATGGGGCAATGATGGTATTTTCCTAAAACTATGGTTCCCAAAGTTCACTTTGTTTAACATGTTTTTATACATAACCCAAGTTTGGGTGTGACTACCGAATTTCCTTATGTACACGTGGTGCATTGCCATTATGTGAGAGATTGACAATCTTCTCAATCAATTTTTAAAATCAACACTAGCCAAGTTGAAAAATACATCATTACCTCAACCAAAATATGTATGTAGGACGACTTGAGTGTAGGTTTACTTGATCATATAATGATACATTGTGGTGATCATTGGTGGTCCTACGGTTTCAAATTGGGCACATGGATTTTCACTATCAGATTTGTCAACAAACTAGTCATTTGAAGGATTCATGTCTAAGATTCCCAGTGCCTCTGGTGGCAAAAGGTAAAGGTCATAAACATAGAGGTTAGTGGTAAACGAAAAAGACATCTTGATAGGTAACTCCAAACAATCATGTATAGAGATCGCAACTTATTACATCAATGCAATGCACAACCATCCCTTTAATTAGTGTGATGTGAAAATGGACTCAATGCTTTCATGTGATCTAGTGGGAGTCCTAGTGAAAGACCCTATGGATGCATTGAAGAGGTGTCACGAATCATGTCTCTTTTACCCAAATAAGGAAGTAATGTCTCCAACTAATTATGAAGCATCAAAATGTTCAGAGTAAACATAGTGTCCATAAATTATTGACCACCTTTTTGTTTAATGGATTCAATTCTTTCTGCCCTAGGTATGCCCGTATATATTAGTGATAGGTATGGGTATATATATATGTATTAGTCTGTGCTAGGGGTGGATGTCTTAGTTTGTCTTAATATTAATAGTAGGTATTTATGTGGTTGTGTATGCCATGTTCTTGGTATGCTTGTGCTTGGGTATGCCATGTTCATTCTCCTTGGTGTGCATTAAATTTAGTATAAAAAAAAAGATATATTGTAAATGGGGAGTGAATATATCATGATGATTATAATGTACCCAAAATCCTCCATACATATTTAGGGAAATGGTGTGTAATTTTTTTCTTTTAACTACAACCAAACAAAGCAATTAGTTAGTCTTATTGATTACATTATTGATAAATTACTTTCCCCAATGAAAGTATGTTAGCTTCAATGATTATTTGATGTTACAGACTAATCTTATTCTTAAATAAAGATAAATCAATCCCACAATTACTTTATCAATCAATAGTTTAAAAGTTCTTAACTGTATAAATCAAGACATGCCTTTGAATGCAACTTTTGTAATATGTGTAGATGTTCTTATCATTATCATCCATACAGCCTATTATTAATATATTTGCTTACCAATTGAGATTAGAAGTATCATTTAGTGAATGACAAGATGTATGCCAAATATTCATACTAATCTTATTCTTAAATAAAGATAAATCGATCCCACAATTACTTTATCAATTAATAGTTAAAAGTTCTTAACCGTATAGATCATGACATGCCTCTGAATGCAACTTTTGTAATATATGTAGATGTTCTTATCATTATCATCCATAAAGCCTATTATTAATATCTTTGCTTACCAATTGAGATTAG
Organism: Larix kaempferi; assembly: GCA_027924585.1. NCBI lineage: Eukaryota > Viridiplantae > Streptophyta > Pinopsida > Pinales > Pinaceae > Larix > Larix kaempferi. Next base: position 15,184,987 of record BSBM01000877.1, read on the forward strand.
AAGTATCATTTAGTGAATGACAAGATGTATGCCAAATATTCATATTAATCCATTAGGTATTAGAATATTGTAACCCAAATAACAACTTCATTTAACAATATAACTATAATCCTTCTAAATTAAAAACTATATCCAAGAATACAAATTCATTTGCAAAGCAATGTAATTAATCCACATGATAATAATAATCTTTTTCAATTATCACTTACTTATAATAAATTCTTTTTAAATATTTAACTATTATTTTCAACAATATCTTAATTACTCTTATACTGTATAAGTACATCTCCTTAACAATTATATATATCATATCTTTCAAACATTCTATTCATTTGATATCAATTTCATAATTCTTTCATGTTTATTTGTAATGTATGAAACCATTAATTGTTAGGAGTGTATTTAAATACATCTATTTTTGCAAGGGTCCACTTCCCACATATAGATATTGATGTGGGGGCAAGGTTTGTTCAGCTTTTAAAAAGATATAAAAACATTCATATTAATTAAACAAAGGTTTGATCCCTACTTTCTTGAAGGTCAAGATAAACTAGTTAATATCATAATCATTGCTTGTATTTGACTAGAAGACATTAACAATTTTGTTAAAATACTATTACAATATTATAGACTCATATGACAATAGGACGAATATAAGTTTGTATTCATTCATATAACCAAAAATGCATTTTTATATAACTTGGCACTAATTAACAATATGATCAGGACAACAGAAGAGTAACTTATCTGAATCAAATAGAAATAGCGACTGAAATCTTGATTGCAACGTTCCACCCAACTTTTTGGCTCTTTGTCCGACGTATATTCCTTCCGTCGAGAGGCTACCCCTATGTTGGACAAAAAATCCACTAAGGTAATAGATTTAATAGAAATCCTTCACCGGTTGTTCTCTCAATATAAGGTTAGATATTAAGATATACTTGTGTACTTGTACACTCTCTATGCCTTAACATTCTACACATAATGTATAGTTTTATATGCATATATCTCAAGTACTCTCAATGCATCAACCAAAGGGATGGGCACATCATCTAGCACCTTATATCATTAGCAAACCTTGCAAGGGGGTTAAGGTGCGCCCCTCACCCTCCAAGCACAAATTAGGATATTCTTTTCACATACAATGAATCCAAATGGAATTAGGATCGTGACTTTCCTTCACATAAACATGAATACAATATATCCGAGTGTATTTCAAAATAGAATTATCTGAGTTGAGTTGGGGTTGCGCCCACACAAATATCAATAATTATGTATTTCAAGTTCACTCAACTAGATAGGCTTAGGGTTGCACCCTCTTAGCCTTATCCCAAACATAATTATATTATAAATTGTCCATTCTATAATTCATACATACAACTTCCTAGTTATAACAAGAGGTGGATGAGTAGCCCTCATAGAGACACTAAATGCAACCATAAAAATGGACCTTACAGTTACAAAAGAAATTGAACAGTTACCCACATAGAATCTCTCTGTCACAAGCATTATTGAGATTTTATATAGGAGTAACAGTCATACCTATATCCCAAGTGGAAGTCAATGTAATAGAGATGTAGTTGCTTCACAACCAATTCTCTTATGTATTGGAGTACCCTTACACTCCAGACGTTGGAATCCCTAATGCAAAGACAACCTCCTTTTGATGAGGCTCGGCTCTCCTTTGACAGAGACCATCCAACGAAAAACAGTGTTCAAGAATGGGCTCAAATCTCTCTTTGGAGAGGCTTCCCAACCCTCAAGATCAACTGTCATGCTGAGACTATCTTTCGGTTCTCCAGTCTCGTCCCCCGTCCCCCCTAACCAATGCGTATCCCCCTTTAGATGGGTTCGAGTTCTCTCCTCAAGGACAAACCCTAACTGCTTTACATGAAACTATATTTTTTTTCCCGAAGCAGGAAAACTCACCCTCTCCCTTGTCAAGGTCAACCCAATCCTGAGTAAAGCTAAACAAGTTCACTGAACATTTCCTTACTTGGAAACCTTCGCAAAGTCGACCCATTAGCCCTCCAGTTGTGCCCCCAATAAAGGAAACTTAGGCTAGAAACTTGGCCACCTGAAATAACCCGCTGGTGGTCTGTAAGGGAGCAAGCTTCCACTCTTGCCGGATGCCTCTTAGCCTCTCGTACCTAACGCCCGAGGAAGACGAGCCGCTTTAGCCAAGCAGGTGCAGTTTCACCACTTACTCCGGGTGGTACTTTACATGAAACAGTTATCTTCCAATAGTACATATCCTTCCTTTAAATAATAATTTATTTGAATGATTTTATATTTCTTTGATACTTTATTTTATATATATATATGCAATCAATGAATGTATGTACTAATCATTTTATTTAATTCACACTTTATATATATAATTACATATATATTATACAAATCATTATTTTATATAGATAATTTATCATGATAACTCCTATAAAAGGATTACCTTCTTTTACTTACGGTGACTACAATATATCCCCTTAAATAAGAAATTTGACCTTAATTCTATTTCAAATTCTATGAATAATTCTTTGGCACTTCGTGCCATAGTTACAATAATTATAATAGTTAGGATAATATCTTAATCCTATTTAAGATTATAATAATAAGTAGTCTACTCAAGACTTATCTTAACTTAGGACGACACCTAAAGAGTTTAGACCAACAAGTAAATTTACTTTTCTCAAGTGCTCGCAGCACCAAGATGACACCCGTCATCATTAACTAAGATTATCATGGCTTCCTAGCCATTCACCTCTCCCCTTAGTGGATTTGTTTACCCCCATTGTTTATTTGCGTCAAGCCCTTCAGTCTCATAAGTCTACAAATTCAATTAAAACTTAGGAAATCACAACTATACTTACAGTGCTTTACTGGCGGGACCTTGGCCTTGAGCTCCTTGCCAGGATCCTGTACATTGTACACTTACATTTGTATTTTTGTTACACAAGAATCGATGTAGCAAAGGGGATATTACATCCTCCCCCACTTAGAAATAACACCATCCTTGGTGTTTGTGCCCTTGAAAACTTTGTTTTCAACTTTCAACTGTCTTTACGAGATACAATTTCCAGTTACTTTTACTTGCTTTTCTAAACTTCCTTTCATAACCTGCATTTTACACATGCAATACAAATTATTTCTAGACTTTCAGCATAAATCATATGCATACACATGATTATTCAAAATCAAGAGAAACATAAATAATAATTTCCTTTACAACATCAATGTTGTTTCCCTTTCATAAAAACTCTTTTAGAGTTCGGTTTTACTTACAAAGCTTCACTTTGTAATATTTCTACACTTGCAATATTTGTTAATCATACATGATATATATATAAATCATAGTCTAAGTTAGAATATTCACATATTTCTTTACATGGCACATAACCTTTCCATATATAGCATCTTCATCCATACCTCCTGTATGTTAATACTTCATCCCAAGTACTGCTAGTCATAGACCTTGAACAGTACAACTTCTCATTCCATGGGTCACCCACAAGCCAAGCCAAGCATACTAGAAAGTAATAACCCAAGGACTACTTTTTATCTTGATTACTAATGCAGAGTAGTCACAAGGTTTTTTACCAGCTCTGTTTAATTCCTTTAATAAATCCCCTTTTGACACAATCCCTCCTGGACAAACCATGTTTCTTTCATGGTAATTGAGCACTCAAGGAATTACAACTGAACCCTCAAGTGAACTAAGAACCATTACCCCCTGTAATGTTCACTCTCTGGAACTTTTCTTTTTGGAATAAGGCTCTTCTTCAAATTCAGGTGCTTTTTTTGTCTCCTTTTATATTCTTTTCTTTTCAAGAAAAAGTTAGGTTTTAGTTTCTCTCCATTTCTTTTATTTTTAATTCATAATTAAATTTGTTATCATCACATAGTTCTAATTCTTCATTAACACTTTATGTATTAATTATGGGGCAATGTCCCTCCCTAGTATGCTTGGTCCTTTTTTCGAGTGGATTTTCCCAAAAGAGTTAGAGCATAATAATAATTCTATCTATATACTTTGATGCTCCAGAGTTGTCTCAACTCAACATCAAATCAAAAAATTTAAGTCTAAACACTTTCGATGCTCCGGAATCTCCAGACTCAACGTCGAATCAAAACATTTAAGTCAAAACACTTTTTGATGCTTCAGATTCTCCCGACTCAACATCAAAGTCTAAACACTTTTGATGCTCCAGAGTCTTCCGACTCAACATCAAATCAAAACATTTAAGTCTAAACACTTTTGATGCTCCAAATTTTTCTCAACTCAACATCAAATCAATGTATTAATTCCTCCAATACTTACATCTTTCATTGAAAATGTTATTACTCATTCTCTACAATTTCTTCAAGCAACGTCAATCATAATGACATAAAATATATTCTTTTTAAAAGAAAAGATCCATTGCCATTACCAATTCAACCATCTTGTTGTTTACCAACAACTATGGGCTTACTTTCCCAAGTGCATACCGCTACATGTATCATCCCTGGCTCACTTAGGTTTACTTTTCATATTCAATCATTTTGATACAAATAACTTTGTACTATGTCTACTGATCATTTCACATTTATTTTTCTATATCATACGTTCAACATCATCAATTCTAAGCATCTTTTTACAATTTCGTATTCCGATACTTCAAGTATCTTATAAAACTTGTGTAAATATTTTCAACAATACTTTGTTACTGTTGATCTACACTTACCATGTTTTCTAAATCAATTGCTTCAACATAATTATTCCATCTATACACACTTAACATTCCCATAAATGTTACATTTACTTCTTTCAAGTGTTTCAATAGGAATTCAAATCTACCAATTTGTTTCCTAATGTCTTTCATATGAAGTATATACTCGGCATAAATAATTTGTGCCATCGATTTTCATATTATCAACTTTTTAATAGTACCCTGCTATCCTTTCATAAGTACTCCTTAAATCATAATCATACTTAGAGGTTACCTTATGTATTGCTTTCCATTATCTTCACTTTTGCTTGGTGAAGCTTCTTGCAACCAGGTGTACCTGTATTTTACACTCATAACTTCTTGCAAGGAGTTATCATAATCTCTTTTGTAAAAATAATTTAAAGCAAGAAGTAAATTATAACATCAAGTTTTACTTAGGTGCACTTACACCAATTTAACACACAATGCACAATCTAGATGCAACAAATCTGTCTTTATGCACAATCCATGTGCTTTTAACTATTTTGACACACATAATCTTGATGAAATCAAAACTTATCAATAAACTCTATGTTGTTGTAACTAGACATATGTATCTTTCTTTGATTGCATCTTATCTTGTCTATTACTTTGTCTTTAACATATTAAGCACAATTGATACCATACTTGCTATAAGCTTGAATACATAGTAAACTTTCGGTACTACCACTAACTTTACTTCGTCATGCTCCTGTATTGAGCATTAACCCCACATTGTATTCAAATGTAAAAAGGGTATCTTTGATAAACTTAACATGTAATCGACTTCTCAAGCAGAATTACATCAAATTAGATTTAGACTCATACATGTAATGTTTATGGTTAACATTGCTTCTTCGAGCACATAGGGGGAATCAACCATGTTATTATCCTTTTTAACCTTATCAAATTCAAATTAGGACTAGCATTGTTATGCGTAAGCATCAATCTCCTTCAATTCGTGGGCGAAAGGATAGGTGATCATGTTTTCCTTTACTTTGGTCCCCACATGAAGACAATACATCCATCTTTATTTAAACTTGCAGTGTACTTTATCATTATGCATTAAAAATATTTTAAGGATCCATTTGCCTAAGCAAGTCAATGTGCATTTACAGCTACATCCTACCAATGTCAAAATGCATTTATTTTCATTTTCATATCTTTCTTAATACTTACGACTTAAGATACAATCATGTTGTCTATAACATAATGTGATCAGTCTTTTTAACACACAACATGCCAATCATTATTTCAAATGCTTACGACCAAATAAAACATCTACACCCATGATAGCTTACAACTCATTTACTTTCATGCATTCAACTAATCATGCCAAGTTTCTGGAAGCCCTTTACATGCCACTATCAATCATAACATTTAATTTATGCTTTCTATGATCAATACAACATTCCAAGTAATCAACTTAAGTCATGATTTTCTATAGCATAATCAAAATTACTCATACTTCAATGCATACATGCTTCCTTGTGATCATAATTTCTTCTTTCAACACGTATAAAGGAAGGTTTAGGGCCCCTCCTGTAGGGTCCTTCCGTGCTTAACCTGAAACTTAACAGACTAATACGAAACAGATTTGATAGCATAATCACTAGAGAAATAAATAAATTGGCTGAATAACTTAGCAAATATAGACAAAACCATAACCTGTCGACCATAGGTCGTGACCGTCATCGGAGGAGAAGTTGCCATTAATCCGATCCAGCTTGTACATTGTCGTCTGTGTCTTCCATAGGATCCCTCCAGCAAATCTTGATTAACCATTGGCGAAGCAACCGTTAGCTTCGCCACCCAAACCATATGCTCATGCTTTCAGTCGCATGGCCACCCCCGAGCTTCGGGTCGTAGAGCTCACACATAGCATTCAAGAAGCTCCTCAATGGGTTCCCCCCCCACAAGAATTTCTAGCCAAACCCCAATAGCAGCAAGTCACTCACTTTCAAGATTACGATAACCATCCAAAAATTGGGTCCTTTACCCCTTCCCAAGGCCTTCCTTAAATAGGAAAATCCCTTGCGACACTTGTCGCTTCATGCAAAAATACCCCATTTCTTAATATTTTAAAAGTAATTTATCTCACAAATCCACGTGTCAAGTTTCCTAGAAGAATGCACCTACTTTCCTAAATTTACTCAAGTTTGTCTCTAAGATGCTCACTCTAAATTCTATTTTGTGGGTGCATGTGGTGTTAGCTAATAACTCAAGCCTAGGATTCCATTTTGCTCCTAATATAATTATTTCTAATATTTTAAATACTAAAAAGTACTTACATGTGCAAATGCATAAATATAATTATTTCTATTATTTTTAATACTAAAATGTATTTTCATGAGCAAGTGTTCTAAATGCAATTTTATATGGTTTTTATGCATAAAGTTTACCAATTCATCCCTTCCAGGACCTAGGTGCCACACCGTTGGGCCCATCTGTCCGTTATGCTCATCTTTCGACATGGTACCACTCCGTCAGGCCCATTTATCCATCGTATCCATTTCTCAGCAAAGTACCACATCGTTGGGTCCTTGCGTCCATCCTTTCCGTTTCTCGGCAAGGTACCACACCGTCGGGTCCTTCTGCCGATATCTTTTCATTTGACTTGCGGGAACTTTATGTAGGGATTTAGGATCAGTTACCTTCAATCCTCCGTTTACATGCTATTGGGGACTAATGGCGTTGAGGAGTAAGTCCGTTCTTACTGTGCGCCCCCCAACTCGTACGTGACCAACTCCGTCGTGGTCCACATCGCACGACTTCACGCGACCTCGAGTAAGCGGATAAGGGCTTTTGAACTCAATCGTGGGATCTGTTGGAAGTCGACACCGTCGTCGTCCTTCCGTGTGTGATTTATTCGTATTCTACGACCCTTTATTTCCTTTGTGTGTCCGTCGGTGAACCGTTTCACCTGTCGCTACACACATTCTCAAAAACACATATTAATAGTCCTGTCCTCATTCGTCATAATCATTTTATACATGCTAATTGTTAAGCAATTTCAATTTTGCGCATAACATCTTATATATTGTTAATGAGTAAGGCATTACATCACATGTATTTCTTTCGTTTGCATCACATAATTCATCATACATCTAGTCAATACACAACATGCTATTTTTTAGATTAGAAAATTATTCACTTTCATAACTGTCATACAATTCATTATTTTCATTCATCAGTTATCGTCACATACATACTCAGTTGTTCTTCAATTATTCAGAAATATATACTCAAAGGGTTATCTTGTGGAAGTTTCAATCAGTCAGGTCACTCGACAAGTGCCCTCAAGGTCTACAACCGTCTAGGGGCACTACAAAGGTCCACAGTCATTCTAGGGGCATTGCAGAAGGTGAACATGTCAATCTTTATCTTTAGGATTATAAACAACAACATTTTATGATTTCTTCTTCATGCTTTATGTTCATTTTTATGCAACATGATTGTGAACAAGAGAAATAAAATCTATTACATTCTCTTGAAGATTTATTTTAGCCAACTCATAAGCCCATTACAGTTCTTCATACTACTAAAGACTTAAATTTAACATTACCACATGATTTACATGGAACTAACTTTAGTTATGAAGCTTAAGACTTGTCTTACTCATTATTGCATTTACTTCCTATATATAACAATCACTAATCAGACACCACTCATGTTATCATGCATTTGACTAAACACATTCATCCTATGCAATCTTTTTACTTGTTTCAACTATAGTATATGAACTATATCCAATAAAACTTTCTACTCTACCAGCTTAATTCATACTTGCTATAGCATAGCATGCATGTCGTTAACGCGCCCTAAATCACAAATGCTAAATATAAATTATTTTATGTTGCTATTATTGGTATTCAGAAAGATATTATTCATGTAGATGCCAAATCAGCAATTCAGGGTCTATTAAAAGTTAGGGGGTGGCACACTTACTAAAATTTAAAAACATGACTTTATAATGTAATTATTCAATTGGTTAAAAGTTTTTTAATTAATTTAATTAATAGATAAATGAACCTCGGTCTTAATAGATAAAAATGGCAGCCCGAAAGAAAGAATAGTCTCATTCGCTTACTAGTGGTTAGGGCATCGAAATTTGTGGTTAAAAGTTTTTATCACATTTAAGGTTTTTGTTGTTTGTTTTGGATTGTAGTTTTTGGATTTTTGATTTTTTTTTCTTAAATATTTTGATATATTTTAAAATAATTTACATCATTAAAATTACATTTTTAGAGATTTGTTATTATTTATTTATAAATTTTATCTATTAATTATACAATGTTAATTATATTTTGTATTGATTTCCTTATAATAATTATATTTTATATTGATTTTCTTAAAAATGAAAGCAATAAAAAAATATTTATGTTGAGTATTGTCACCACGTGGTTCTTATTAATATCTTTATTTACCAATTAAGATTAGAAGTATCATTTAGTCAATAACAAAAGGTCATGCCAAATATTCATAGTAATCCATTAGATACTAGAATATTGTAACCCAAATAACAACATCGTTTAACTATATAACTATAATCATTCTAAATTAACTATTATCTCCAAGAGTACAAATTCATTAGCAAAACAATGTAATTAATCCACATGATAATAATAAACTTTTTCAATTATCACTTACTTATAATAAATTCTCTTTGAATATTTAACTATTATTTTCAACAATATCTTAATTACTCTTATACTACTACAAATACATCTCCTTAACAATTATATCTATCATATTTCTTTCTAACATTCTATTCATTTGATATCAGTTCCATAATTCTTTCATGTTTATGTGTAATGTATGAAACCATTAAAGTACATCTCCTTAACAATTATATCTACTATATTTCTTTCTAACATTCTATTCATTTGATATCAGTTCCATAATTCTTTCATGTTTATGTATAATGTATGAAACCATTTAATCGTTAGGAGTGTAGTTAAATACATATATTTTTGCAAGGGTCCACTTCCCACATGTAGATATTGATGTCTAGGCAAGTTTTTTTCATCTTTTAAAAAGATATAAAAACATTCATATTAATTAAATAAAGGTCTAATCTCTACTTTCTTGAAGGTCAAGATAAACCAATTAATCTCATAATCATTGCTCATATTTGACTAGAAGATATTAACAATTTCCTTAAAGTACTATAGACTCATATGGTAATAGGACAAATATAAGCTTGTATTCATTTACATAACCAAAATGTATTTTTATAAAACTAGGCACCAATTAACAATATGATCAGGACAACAGAAGAGTAACTTATCTGAGTCAAATAGAAATGGTGACTAAGATCTTGACTACAACGTTCCACCCAACCTTTTGGCTCTCTGTCCGACATATATTCCTTCTACCAAGATGCCACTCCCGAGGTTGGAAACAAATCCACTAGGGTGGTAGATTTAATAGGAATCCTTCACCAACTATTCTCTCATTATAAGGTTAGATATTAAGATATACTTGTGTACTTGTACACTCTCCATGCCTTAACATTCTACACATAATGTATAATTTTATATGCATATATCCCAAGTACTCTCAATGCATAAACCAAAGGGTTGGGCGCATCATCTAGTACCTTATATCATTAGTAAACCTTGCAAGTGGGTTTAGGTGTGCCCCTCACCCTCCAAGCACAAATTAGGATATTATTTTCATGTACAATGAATCTAAATGGAATTAGGATCATGACCTCTTTCCATCACATAAACACGAATACAATATATCCGAGTGTATTTCAAAATACAATTATCCAAGTTGAATTGGGGTTGCACCCACACAAATATCAATAATTATGTATTTCAAGTTCACTTAACCGGATAGGCTTAGGGTTGCACTCTCTTAGCCTTATCCCAAACATAATTATATTATAAATTGTCCATTCTATCATTCATACATATAACCTCCTAGTTATCTTCTGTATACATCATCTAGTCCAATTTTATACAAACACCATTTATTAGCATATATGGTTCAACCTTAAGTGCCAGTAGTTTCTTTTCCTTTTCAATCATATCCTTAGGAACCTTTCCTTCTTGTAAGAACTAGACAATCTCTACTGGTCTTTCAATGTAGCTTCTACTTTAAACAAATGGGCATTTGGTAGGTCATCCTCAATTCTTGTTGGCTCTTCCCTTGTTTCGACTTGTGATAAATGATCATGAATGACATTTTATTTTCTTAGTCAAACGATAACTTTGAATTCAAATTCTTGGAAGAGAAATTCCCATTTACAAATTATTCCCTGGTGTGCAAGGCCATTGACTAGATATTTTAATGCTTAATGGTTGGTATAAAATATAAAAGGATTGGCAAAAAGGTAGCGTCTAAATTTTTTTAGTGCAAATATCATCCCTAGTCCGTCCCTTTCGGTAGGAGAGTAGTTCCTTTCTTCATTATTTAGTTCTTGATTATCATAAGCATTAGGGCGGTTGATTCCTTCTCATGGCTATTCTAATACCACCCCAATTGCTATACTAGATGCAAAAACATGTACATGAAACTTCATCTACCGGACGTGGAATTTGAGGATATGTGCTTCCACCAATTTCTTTTTCAAGTGTGTCAAATGCTAACTTGCAATCTGTATGCCAAATGAATTTGATGTCTGCCTTCAAAATCTCATACAACAAGAAAGCTATGTCCAAATAATGTATGATAAATTTTCTATAGCATCTTGTGCACCTCAAAAATATATGTATCTACTTTGGATTATGAGTGGCTTTAAACCGAGAAAAACTTTGGCCGTTAATTACCATGTCAACTTTGATAACGTCTTTACAAACTATTTTCCCTATAAGTATACCAATCAATGTTGCAAAGATGCATTTATTTATGTTCAAGAAGAGCCTAATTTTTCAACAACATTCAAGCGCCAGTGAAAGCCAATGGATGTAATTCTTTATTAATTTATATATTGTCCAATCATCAAAATATACTGCCATTGTTTTATAAATATAGACTTGGAATGCTTTAATGACTATTCTTGAAAATATAGTGGGGGGATTCTTCAATCCAAATGCCATGAATCGTTAAGGAAATGATATGTACTCAGTTAAAAACATAGTTTTTTTCTGGTCTTCTTTTTCTATGGGTGCTTGGTTGTATCCTAAAAATCCATTAATGAAAGAATAACACTAATTACCTATTATTTCATTAATAATTTCATATGTGTGTGGTGTGGAAAAAGGATTGATAAGTAATGCTTTGTTCAATCCTCTGAAATCCACACATATACTCAATTTCTTTGGGCCAGGTTTCTTTGGTTGCCACACCATGGGATTAGCCCACTACTACATGTCAATGGGGTACATAATTATTGTATCCAACATGTTTTTTTATTTCTTTTTGGACGATTTCTTTGTACTTATGAGCTAATTTATATGGTATTTTCTTAATTGGCTTAACATTCAATATAAGTTCAAATTTCATTTCCACCATTTTTTTAACCAACCCCCTTAAATCTTTGTAGTCGTGGGAAAAAATATATGGATATTATTTTAGGAAGTCATCTATTTTTGACATTTTCTATACTGATCTATAGTTCCCAATTATAGTTATTTTTGGTTGGTCATCAATAGAGATATCTACTTTAGTGATTTTCATTCTACATCCATTCATTTTGGTGGGTTTGACTTGTCCAATTTTCTTTTTCCCTCTTTAGTGATTTTCATTCTACATCCATTCATTTTGGTGGGTTCGACTTGTCCAATTTTATTTTTCCCTCCTTGACTTTATTGTAATGAGGTGGATAATCGATCTTTTATACTTGGTCATTCTCTACATCCATCTATTTTGTCGCTCTTAAAATAATTTTTACTTCTTTTATTACTTCTAGATGATCCCTTCACCATCGAAAGCTTTTCCTGAAAAACTTTCCATTTTCTATCTCAATTTTGATCGCAAGTTGATTGTCTTGACTCTGGTATGATATTCAAATACATGTTGAGGTTGACCCTATGTCGACCTTAGACTTCTCCTTTTCCTATGAACTTTTATTACTGGACCACTTGGATTTCATGGGCCATATTATGTAGTTCGACCTTTGATAGGAAAAACATATAATCTTTTATGAAGTTCTTCTTCAAAGTCTTCCAACTCCATGCATCTCCCCATTCTTCTTCAATTTTGTACCATTTGTGAGGGATATATTCCAATCTATTTAGAAACAAATATGGCCACACCCTCTCGTGTATTATCTAATTCACCTCCATTCTCTCTCACATTTCTCAATATGTGCTTTAGGGTCGAATTTTGGTTTGAAATTTATGATGTCTACAACAAATATCAACTTTCTTCCTCCAAACCTCTAAATGAAATACATTGTTCTTGTGGTCCATGTATGAAGGAAAGGGGCATGAGCTCCCCACCAACGCGTAGTCTGTCCTATGAATGACTAGACTTTGCAATCAACCACGATCCTCAACTTTTTTCAACACTTCTTCAATGTGCACAATGGGCGATTCTTGTTCTTATATCATAGTGGGGTAGTTATGCTTTTTTTTTTTTACTTCTGCAGGTATCAAACTTGGATTTTGTCAGATTCTTTTTTCATAGACTATGGATACTAATTTTATTGAGAATAAATATCTAAAATTGTCTTTCAATATAGATTTGACCATCCAAAAGCCTCTAGCCTTAAATTGAAAGTTTTGTATTTTCCACTCATATAGTTCAATATTAGAGTTCTTACCCACAAATAACAGTGATCCTAAAAGTTCTCCCATGGTATTTGGATTGGTGTTATCTTCTTTGCCTTGCAGTATTTCATCAATGTTCTTATGTTGTTTTCTTTGTTGCATGGCTCTAACCATGGTTTACCTTGTTTTGGTTCAAGTGGTACAATATTCCTCCAACCATTTCATTTCACTTTAATTCTATATTTTTCGAGGGAGATTGTCACCTTCACTCTCTGACCTCATGGCCAACCAACTAGACCCAAATACAATGTTGTTCCTTCAAACAGGTTAATAACCTCAAATTCAACCATAGTTAAGATCCCCATGATAATTGTTTATGCTCCCTTTAACGAGCCAATGGGTTTAACAAGACTTGGGTTTGCTAGTTTCAAGAAATTCCTCGACCTAACAAGGTTAGGTCTTCCCTTTGAATAATATTTATTTATGAGTTGAAGTCAACTGCCAACTAGGGAATAGAAAACCCTTCAATATCCAAGTTGACTTGTGGATAATAATCATGGAAGCTTCATTCGTCCTTATTCAATTGACACATTTTTTTCATTTCTCTTTGATCTTCCTTGCAATTCTTCAAATGTTCAATAATTATGGCAATCTATCCACCAAATATTCTTCTTTTATAAGATTGAGGAATTCGTCCAGTACAATATTTTTTCCCTTCCTATTGTGCTTTTTTTAGAACTCTCAATAGTTTTATTCCTCTGCAATCCCTCCATATCTCCAAGGCTCTATTGAAGGTTTATTTTTCTTTTTATGGATATGGATAATTATCTTTACCTTTCCTCCCAAGCTTGATATGAGGTGTTTTAAATGCATCTTGTTCCTTCCTTGCCACTAATCTTGTGATTATATTTAGATTTTTATAATTTAATACTTTGTGTTTGGGAATACTTTGCATAATATTAACATTTCTCATGTTCATTATTTTCTTTAGCACAATCAAGCAGTCCTCCAGAGAGTGGTCTCCAACACCATCGTTGCAAAATTTTAAGTCGATTATATCCTTTAAGGGATAGTTGATGCTAAGATGGTTTTCTTTATAACACACAAAACATTATTTCCTTATGTAACCTCCTCGACCATGACCGCCTCTATTCCTGTATTAGCCTCAACTACAGTAGCCACCTTTTCTATTATATCCATTATCTTGTATTCCTTGGTATTCACCTCCTTGTGCACATTGTTGTGGAATTGATTTTTGAGTTTGGTATATAGTTTGGTAATTTGGATTATGTCTACCATTTAGTTGGAATTCGTTTGTATTGTGGGTAGGTTCCTCTCATATGGAACACCACTTTGGATTGATAGTTTTCATGTTGTTAGGGAAGTCCCTTGTGGAATGGTTTCTCATGTCTCCACAAATATCGCATAATACTTTGTACTTACAACTATGACATTTGGATGCCACTTGGTCAATTATATTATAATTATCTTCCATTTGGATTTCATCCATGCAATACATGCATCATAAGTTGGGTCTTTTCATAGCAAGCTCTCAGATTTAAGTATTTATTCTAATATTTTTTCCAATGTTGTGGTTGATTCGTCATCATCTGACTCAATTTGTTGAGATTTTCAATAGAGCTTCATTGCATGATTTGATTTCATGCATTTGTAATGGTTCCCTTATTCTTTGAAATAACCTAGCAACAAACCATTACACAAGTAGTTCGTTATTGATCATTTAAGGGATCTGACTTAACAAATCCTTGAACCTTTTACCATACTCCCTAATGGATTTTCCTTGAATTTGTTTGATTTCTTACAACCTTTGTGTTGTGTTAAGAACCAAATCCTTAAATTACCATAAGAGACAATAGTACACACCATGTACAACAATGTAAATATGGAGCACAACTCCAATATAGAAAAGAAAGACAAGTTACACAATAGCTCCTTAAAGAATAGGAGATCCTTCTCCAAATAACCCAAGACATTCATATAATAATTTCACCCGTTCCCCACCAATGACTAAATTACCTCTATATATACCTATTCACTCATTATAAAAGAGGCCCCTTCATTAGGCCAACATTATTACTTATACATTATTTCTTTACATATAAATTTAGCCCCAAATATGCCCCCCTTGGGGTCATATAATATACATTTAACCCCATATATGTCCCCACATTTTGTCATATCATACCTATATATCGTACAATGACGACATTACCTCTATATATACCTATTCACTCATTGCACATGAGGCCCATTCCTTAGGCCAAGCACTATTACATATATGTTTACTTCTTTACATATGCATTTGGCCCCATATATACCCCCCCTTGGGGTCATATCATATACATTTAACCCCATATATGCCCCCTCTTGGGTCATATAATACTGCCAAATGATTATTGTCTTGTGTTTTAAATAATGTCGAAAAATTATTCTTGATTTGTACTTTGGATTTGGTTTGATTATCAATAAAGTTCATGAACAATGTTAGTGACTTTTGGAGGATCCTAAGTCGACATGCCGACTAGGCCCTCCACTCGACTACTTGTAATATATGACGACGGATTGAGTCAACCAATACATGTCGAGTCGGTCAATTGAACCGATAGGTATTTATGTAATTGTTTTCCAATCATATAAATAGGTTGGTGAGCCAACTTACAGAGTAGTTAGTCTGTATATATATATATATGCACTCTTTCTGCATATCTTGCTGAGTAATAGAAAGGCTTGTTGCTTCATCTTCCCACACTTGTTTATTATATTTGTATCATTGTGCTTTCTTATATTATAATATTTATCATCGGTAACCATGCGACCCCCTCGACTACAACATTGGTTATGTGCCTGGATGCATGCATAAGATGACAGTGAGCATGATCAAATGATATCAAAGCAAGAGATTAAGGGATGGTGGGAGAGAAAGATAGCAAACTATCTGCAAAACTATGCCAGAAGAAACAAGTTGACTATCGCTCAAGAAAGAGAAAAGTTCTTCTCTGAGATGCATGAAAAATTCGTAGAGTCAGTACCATTTGCGTTGAAGAAGCTCTCGGATGAAAATACCAACAGATGAAAAAGAGCGACAATTAATTCAAATGCTGACCAGAGGAGGCCGTACAAATCTATTAGAATGGTGCAAAAAATTATTGACGAGTTCTGTGAAGAATGTGCTATTGAAGAATGAGTGTCCATCGAAAACGTGAAGAAAAGGTTTTATAACAACCTTACCGACCAATTTCTGTGTTCTTTACCGATACTTTTGTTCAGGTTCCTGATCGACAAAGGAGCAACGCATATTGTTGAAACTCAACCCCTGTTGTCACCACCACCCTCGAACATGAATTGGAAAGAAAAGCAAAGAAAGTGGGAAAAATTCATGCACGAACGAGAATGGGAATATTTCCTGAACAAATGAAGTACCATAATTCCCCAGTTGCCTAAAGAGCTTCGGGTCGGCATTGGGGGGGTATCCAAACACGTACCTGATGGAGTAGATGTATGACAGAAGTTGACGGATGAAAAGGCGACATGAACAATGGCGAAAATTCTGAAAAAATCGATAAAAATAGAACAATGAACCACAAAAGCTCTCCAGATATCCAAAAGATTGAACGAGAAAAGAGGATACAGTGGCATGAAGAACTAAGGGAGCAGGCTAGCATGCTCTAGAAAAAACAAAATTCGGGTATAGCAATAGATGCAGAAGGAAATATTCCAAAGTTGAGTCGAGCTCGACAGGAAGGGGGCGTTGATGAAGCTCTGTCACCGATGGATGAAGACTTGTGGATCGAACGTGGTATAGCTCTCCAAGTGAACATACCCAAGACTATAACACTACATTCCCCGCTGCATCTAACTTAGATTGCTCAAGTACAAGATATTGCCGAAGAATATTTATGACTTCATGTTGGTCAGTCGGGCATCTGGAGTCGACGAAACAACAAAGGAGATGAAGTCGACAGATTATTAATTCATCGACCGAAAGAAGGGAATTGGGTCACTTTTCAACCCGAATTCCTAAACGGAAATTTTCATCTACTCTATTCAGATTGTGCGGAAGCACCCCCCCAGCCACTTCCAACATTAATTGATTCGTTGAGTTCAACAGAAAATCCGAGGAGAAGTGAAATTCACATTGAGCAAAATTTTACCTGGGTTTCGACAGAAGCAATTGAAGAAAGCCAACCGCTGATAACTAACGAAGAACCGACCGAAGTTCAAGACGCTATCATTGAAAGTGAGGAACAAGCTCTAACACCTGTCAACACACATTTAGAAATAGTACCTCTCGAATTTATTCAAGAAAGTAACTATGTCGCTAGAAGCAATCCACCATCGCCACTAGTAAGCTTACAGGTCGAAACCGTAGTAGACATGGCTCACACAACAACACACCTTCCTTTTTACGAGAGCGATCAAGATCCTAGAAGGCATTGGTTTGTATGTGAATCGATATGGGAAGCTAACACCCTTACCAATGAAGGCCGACAAATGGCACAATTTGTTGGCTCATTGCGAAAAAGAGCTCTAACCTGGTATATGACATTCATCGACAAAATACCCAATGCAACAAAAGATCAAATCAAACAGCAGTTCCTATCCTTCTTTAAAACAACGGATGTGAAGTACTTGGCTACTGAAAAGTTGAAGACTGCGGTGAAAATTCCGACAGAAAATGTGAGGGAGTATGACAAGAGATTCAAAGATCTACTGAGCCAGATCAACTATGACATTGAGGAAAATTTGTTGATCCAATGGTTCGTAGCTGGCCTATTATGGAAGATCAAAGTGCACGTCCGTTGGCATAACCTCTCCTCGTATGAAGATGCCATGATGAATGATTTACAAATATAAATGGATGATGACTACCCCATAGCCCCTTGTTGATAGACGTATCGAGGAACAACTGGAAAGCATGCTGAAATCCATCTGAGAAATCAACCACAGAGGAACAGAACTCTGGTGTACAAAATGCTCCACAGTAGGGTATACAAAAGACTATTGTCGTCATGATGACCGACGACGATACGTTCGGCTTGTACAGACAAAGTGCTTCTGCGACATCTTTCAAGAGTATGACTCTCATGCCACAAAAGACTGTCCATATAACATGAAGAACAACCAAGCTCAGTGGTGCGCTATATGCGAAGTTAATTCTCATTCCATAGCAAAAAGTCATTTGAACTTAAAGAACAAACAAAACTATCACGCAGTATACTAGACTAATATTGTCGATCAAATAAATGAAATAAATGAAAGGAATGATAGAAATTACCGGAGCGACAGAAATGACAGATATCAAAGGAATGACGACAGAAGATATGATTGGCGTAATGATAATTTCAACCAACGAGGAGGATTCCCAGGCCGAGGTCGCAATAATGGAAGTTGATATTTCCGAACTCGTCAACCCATGCAGTGTTTCACATGTCTTAATGAAGGACATCATCATGCAGAATGTCCTTACAAAGATAGAACAGATCTGAAATTTTGTACAAAGTGTGGAGTAGGGGATCACTATTTGGAGGATTGCCCTACCATGCTTGAAAAGATCAATAATAAAAATAATGTTAATATATTATCCTGTGTTCCTAAATCTGATGTAATTAGAACTAAGAACCTTCAAATTTTAACGAGGCAAGGAACTAGAATTGGTCATGATAATCTACAAATTAGCAAATTAAAGAATAAAGAGGATTATCCAAACCCCAATAAGCAAAAACATTTGTTTAATAATGCAGCTGAAATATTTCACGAACTGGCATCTCAAGAATATAATGATGAAGATCGACAAGAAGCTACTAATGAATTGCTCAAATTAATAACTAAAGAGGAAGCTGTTATGAAGTTAATAGACTTATTGTACAATATTAAAAGCAAATCTGTCGAATCAAAGCAAACCAAAAACATATGTCGACTAAATAAAAAATACAAGAATGATGCAAATCCTCTGGTTGACCTAGAAATAAAAGGATATTGTGTCTGACAGGTAGTCCTTGACTTTGGATCTCTAGTAAATATCATGACTCGTGATACTTGGGAGCACCTAGGTCGACCTCAACTACAAGAGTCAGGTATCTACTTGAAACTATTCGACCAAGGTCTGATCGAACCAATCGGAGTATGAAGAGATGTTGAAACATCCATCAAGGGTATAATGACAAAAGTTGACTTTGAAATCATAAACCCCAAAGACAGATCCAGTTCGTTCCCAGCATTAGTTGGCCAACCATGGGGAAGAAAAATGAAGGCATCAATATCATTTGACAAAGAACAAATCAAACTCAAAGGCAATGGTCAGAAATTCATAGTACCAATTCACTCATCGCAAGGAGAGCCTTGGACAGACCCAATTGATGATGATAACGACATTCGACAGTTGTACCAAATAAATAATAATGAAGACTATACTAAACCTAATTCACAAGGAGAGTTCCATCTAGGAAATCCTGCATCGGTCGGATACAATTCAGATGCTGAACTATATGACTGGAAGATAGATAACTATGAACTGCAAGCAAGAGAATGCTGGACAATCGAAGCTATTCCCAACAAAAAAACAAAGCAATGCTTCTCTATCTCTACCATCCCAAATATATTCGAAAGAAAAATCCAAGAATATCCAACACTGGCACCGGCGAAGAATGACTCGACATACACTAATCCGCTGAGATACAAAGAATGTGAATCTCTATCTTTACACGTCAAAGAAGTATCAAAGAATGTTAGAAAACAAGGATGAATGCAGAGCTTGGTCGAGACATCCACAGGTCAAGCAACAATATGGTGGGATACGCACTAATCGAGACTCCAAAGCTGGACCATAGCATCGACATATTTTGTTGAAAGATTTGGAGGAAAGAAACTAACAACTCAAGCAATATTTCCACTATTCACACAAGGACAAGATCCCGAAGTACACATCAATAACTGTGAAAGGGAACGGAAAATATTAGGATACAAAGATGAAAGAACATGGCCACATCTTTTCCCAAATACACTCGATGACTCGCCAAACAAGTGTCACAAAATGGAAGAGGCAAGAGGATAAACGTTCATATGGAAAGAGCTAAAAGAAAATTGTATCTAATATTTTAAATTCTCTCCAAAGGAGGAGCAATTAATCGAAGCAAGAAACCAAAAAAAAAGTTTCTACAATCGACGAACAATAAAATAGTAGCAGATAATCAACAACTTACTCGACAAACCGCTATCTGCAATAACATCAAGTCGACAGGAATCCATCATTTGACAAGATTATAGGAATCCATCATCAAGTGGACGGAAAAATATTCAAATGGAAATGGGATCATCCAGGCACATCCAAGCTGGTGAGAACAACCTTCAAAGTCGAAGCAGCAGAAAAAGAAGATCGTGAAAGACTAACCAAACAATACTTTCCACCGACATTCACATAACTCAAAGAAGGAGAACAACCAATCAATGAAAGCATAGCATCGAAATGGATGGATGCAAAAATTAAGACGAAAGAAATCGACATATCAAATGACAAAAGACCAAAAATGGCAAAAATCAGTGACTATTGGAAGGAAGAACAAACGGCAGAAATCACAAGTCTCCTCAAGGAATTTCAAGATGTATTTGCACGGGACTACAAAGATATGAAAGGACTAGTACAGGAAATGGGAGAAATGAGAATTGACATTAAACTAGATGCAAAGCCAATGAAGAAAAGCTCGTACAAGCTAACGCACAAATACAAGGAAATTGTTAAGAAAGAGATTGACAACATGCTTTCCGCTGGAATCATCTACCCTATCGATCAATCAGAATGGGCAAGTTCAATGGTCGTCCAACCAAAGAAGCATGATCCGACTTGACTTCGAATATGTGTCGAATTCAAAGAGCTCAATAAAGTAACACTTACTGACCCTTTTCCCACTCCTTTTGTGGATGAAATTATTAATGAAGTTGCAGGTCATGAGTGTTACTCATTCACGGACGGATTCTACGGATACAACCAAGTACCCATCACCAAAGAAGATTAGAAGAAGACTACGTTTGTCTTTGAATTCGGTTCATTCTTGTACAAAGTTATTCCATTTGGACTAAAGAATGCACCGGCCATATTTTCCAGAATTGTTGTCAAGGCATTCCAAGAATACATATATCCATGGTTGTATATTTTGATGATTGGACAATATATTCCATGTTGAAGGATCATTGTAAATGGATCAGACTGATGTTGGAAAGATGCCGATAGATACAACTCTCGTTGAATATAAAAAAATGCATATTTTCAACTCCCATCGGAATACTGTTGGGACACATCGTATGCAAAGAAGGCATCAAAGTCGACTATGCAAAAATCAAGATAATTCTTGACTTAAAACCGCTAGTCAACGCCAAACAAGTGAGAATCTTGTTGGGCCATACGGTCTATTATAGAAAGTTTATTTGATACTACTCCGACATGACGTATCCTTTGGAATATCTGCTGAAGGAAAATCAAGTATACCAGTGGACTGACGAGTGCAACACATCATTCGACATTTTAAAGAGAAAACTAGTTGAAGCACCTATACTAAGATTCCTGAATTGGTCGATTAAATTCCATGTGCATATAGACGCTTCAGGCATAGCAATCGGTGCAATTCTAACACAACCAGGAGATGACGAAATGGACTACCCCAACATAGTCAACAACATAAAATTGAATAAAGCATAAAGGAACGATTCAACGACAGAAAGGGAAGTGCTGGGTATGGTATTTGAACTGCAGAAGTACCGACACTATCTATGGGCTAACCCATTTTTGTTTTATACAGATCACCAAGCACTCAAATACTTTGTCAATAGACTGTTACACAATGGAAGACTCTGACGTTGGTTGTTGTTATTTTAGGAGTTCGAGTTCAAAGTTATAGTTCGACCAGGCAAAGAAAATGTCGGACCCGACCACCTGTCGAGAATAGACATAGTAGAAGAACCAACAGGAATTGATGATGAATTTCGTGACGCTCACTTATTTAGAATCGAAGTTGTCCCATCGAAGCTAGCAGAGATCGCACAATTATTAGAAGTTGGACAAACACCGGAAGGAATGCACGAGAAGAAAAAGAAATCTTAGCAATGGAGGTTGCATTGTATACTATAATTAATGGATTCCTCTACAAACTTGGGCCTGCCAATGTATTACAACGATGTGATCTTTACCATGAAAGACAAAGCATACTTAGTGAGGCACATTATGGACTGACGGGAGGACATTTTCAGGTTGACATAACAAAAAGGACTATTCTGCAATCTGGATTATGGTGGTCGATAATGCATAAAGATTGTCTAGAATTTGTAAGCAAATGTAACAGATATCAATGACTGGGACGACCTCTGCCAAGTATGGAAATGCCCCTCGTACTAGTAAATCCAAGCTTAACATTTGAAATATGGGCAATAGACTTAATTGGAACATTCTCGATACTTGGAAGACGAACAGGAGCAAGATACATTATCACCGCAGTCGAATATGTTACCAAATGGGCAGAAGCAGAACCTGTTGAGACTTGTTCGAGTGAAGTAGATGTTAAGTTTATATATGAGAACATAATCATAAGGTTCGGTTGTCCGCTTATTTTGATCAGTGACCAGGGATCACACTTTGTCAGTAAAACAATTTCTATCCTCACACTGCAACAGCTAACCGACACTGCAACAACAAAGACAAATTGCCGATGAAGAACTCACTAAAGCCATCGACGAGCAAGTTTTCATGGAAAGCTGAAAGCTAGAAAAGATAGAGAAACAAGAAGAGAAATGGATCAGCCAAGCTCGAGCTAGCCTATCCAAATTCGACAAGATCTGTCCATACTTCCAAGGACTTCTTTCCACTACTGATGACAAGATGAAACTCTTTGGACATGACATGATCAACATACAAGACAAATCTACACAAGACAAGATGGACAGCCTATCGAGCCTCACCACTCTCACCATTGACATCCAAAATGCCTTACACACCTGGGAGGACTTTAAACACCAATTATCAGTATCTGTAAAAGCCATTGTCGAAGTCTGCATCCAAGCATCTACCAGTTCCAGTCTCCCACAGCAGTAGCATCAAGTTTCATCACTTACAGTTAAAAATTCATCTCCTCATTTCTTCGGGACGAAGAAAGATGTTGTGGTGGGGGAGATGTTGGAGGAGCCTAAGTCGACCTGCCAACTAGGCCCTCCACTTGACTACTTGTAATATATGTCGACGGATTGAGTCGGCCAATACATGTCGGGTCGGTTAGTTGAACCGACAGGTAGTTATGTAACTGTTTTTCAATCATATAAATAGGCTGGTGAGCTGACTTACAGAGTAGTCAGTCTGTATATATATATGTAATCTTTCTGTATCTTGCTGAGTAATAGAAAGGCTTGTTGTTTCATCTTCCCACACTTGTTTATTGTATCTGTATCATTGTGCTTGCTTCTATTATAATATGTATCACCAGTAACCATGCGACCCCATCGACTACGACAATGACTTTTTCCTGAGACCTCCCATAAATTGTGCCATTTGTTTATTTTCAATTGTCATGTCCAAGGCATCCCAATATTTTTCATATATGAACCAATTCCTTTTAGGATATTTATCACTCTCGTAGATAGGGATGAGAGCAATATTACTATGCAACATCTTTGTCAATGCAAACAAATTCATCTATAACAGTGATGGTGGGGTTGGGGACTTATTGGCTCCCATATTTTGCAAATTCTTGACTAATGTTATATATCAACTATGACTTCTTATGGTCAATGTGTCCCTACTATCTCTTCTTTGGTTGACCAGATCTGCTTGGTAACTTTGATCCTTATATTCTACCACGTAATTTTCTTTGGGTTTTGAATCTTTTTCACACCCTTCAGGTAGTGGTGTTTGGTATTCCCTAGTATGTAAATCTAGCAAGGGAGTGTTGCAATGAGATCCTCAATTTGTGTGAGCAAGTTGTTCTCTCCTTCATTTGGTGTAATATTGATTTGATTTCTATCTCTTTGTGGCATGTGGATCTAGATTTTGTCAGTAACTTTTCCTTCCTCATTTAATTGATTCCATACTAATGCCATACTAGTTTCTAAGTGTAAGAGATGTCACCAAATTTCATTAATATTGACATTTAATTGTGTTGAGTCTGATGCTCTGTGTACTATAGGTTCTAACTCATCAATCTCCATATTTTCAATTTATTTTGACAATTGTAGGGCTCAAAAGCATGCCTCCACCAACTGCAAATATTCTTCCAGTTTTGAAACCATTAGAGATGCTTCCCCTTTTGCATCTAGAAAATATTCATTTCTTAAATCGGACAAGGTCAATGATCCATCAACTCATTTATCAACTAGATCTTCTTGTCTTTTCATCTAATGAGGGTTTGTGACATCATAAAGCTCAAGTCCATCTGATGAGGTTTTGTGACATAATGAGGGTTTTTATTATGAGCTGCTTGGTTGCGAGGAAATCAAGCAACTCATAATAAATATATCGCAAGTTGTTTCCAAGTATATTATTCTCACATATTAGCTTCACAAAAAAATACAAATACTTATCTGAGTATTGTTCATGACAAAATGGATAAGTCAAAGACTTCCATTCCAAGGATGGGTAAGAAGGCAAAAGCTTTTAGTAATGTTATGAATCTTCCCATATCATTGACTGGAATTTAGACTCATGGGCACAGGACTAGGGGTTTTAGTCATTTCAGCCTCTCATTTTTAGAGATGGGATTGAATTTCACTGTGACATCCCTGGCTAAATGCTTGAAGTGCCTTGAAGAACCAGTGGTTGATAAATATGGTGATTTTCTCTACAAATGTAGAAAATCTAAGCACCAATTGCATGATGCTCTATTGCAATCAAACTCATATGAAAAGTGTTTGATATACAGACAAGATGTAATGCAAGATGATGTATTGTGTGTTGATGTTACTAACCAATGCATGTCAAATAGAAAACTTGCACCCATATTGTTGTTGCAAATGGATAATTGTTCAGGTGATAACAAAAACCACTTTGTATTTGCATTTTTATCTCTTTTAACAGCAAGGAGAGTGTTCGATATAGTTGAAGTTGGATTCCTCCCTGTCGGACACGCCCATGGAGACATAGATGGAACTTATGGCAGGTTATCAGTAAAGCTAATGCGCAAGGATATATTTTCACTCTCAGAAATTATGGATACGTATAGGACATGTGAAGATCAAAATTTCTATGTCCCTTATCTAATTGATGAACTTTACGTTTTTAAGAGTTTTTGTGAAACCCCACCTTTTGGATGGAAATGCCAAGATCATCGGTATCAAAAAATGCCAGTTTTTTAAATTTCAGCTCATAGATGACATTCCAATCATGCAATGGAAGGCATCACTTTGGGATGAAGCTTGGTTGTCTCCTATTCATCTCTGGTGGTCATTGCCAGATGGTAGCGCAGAATTGCCGGTGGGACATCCTAGGTTATTAAATCTACAATAAAAAAGACCTTCAGACATTGACGAAATTTTAAAAAAAAAGGATTAGAAACATATATTTCATTCTGGAATCGAGGGATTGAGAAGGGAGGTGAACAATTTTGGCATCCCAAGCTAAATTATTGGGAGGCTGTATATAAAGATTTGGACAGTCCCTTCAAGAGTGTTGATCAGTCATCAACTAACTTTTGGCCATCGACAAGCCATGATATTCATAGTAGTGAACCTACAAGATCTGAACATGAAATTATGGATTCCTATTTGAAGGAAAATGTTCCTGCTTTGCAGGATTGCTATGTTGGACCAGTATGCAACAAGCCTAGAGATGAATTCATTCCAAGAGTTGATGTTGTAAAGGGACAAATGGTCATTGTGCAATCACCAGAGCCAGATTTTGCAATCTGGTTGGGTAGGGCGATTGGTGATATTTATCAAGATTCAGATGCTAGTATTGTTGGGTCTTAAAAAGTAGAGGTTCAATGGTGGAAGCCAACAGGAGCATCGAAGGATCTTAAGGTCTTGTACAAAAACTGGTTAGATAGAAAGCAACAATGGGCTGTTGGTGCAGAAGGAAATATGATGATCGATGTAAATATCATCATATGGGCATGGTCACCAAGGCAAGGATGGACAGGAAAAAAATTTAGAATAAACGAGAAGGGCCTTGCAGCAGTCAAGGCACAACGAGAAAATATGGGGCATAGTGTTCAAAGTGGGATGATGTTCCTTCGGATATCGTTTGATGTGATCTTAGCCGAAACAATTTATATTTTGTTGCAATCCTTCTAGTCTGTCTATCAGCCTGGTTGGTTCTTTTCTGTGCCGACCGTTTTGATGTCAAACAGTAAGGATTTCTGTTCAGTCTCCAAGGTTGATAGTAGACATGGGAATTTCTCTATATGGCAGTTTTTGTATTGGAAATGCAATGTGAAAAGAAGACGAATGTAACCTTTTTTACCAGTATATAATACAAAGTTTCTCTTTTTTTGCTTAAAAAAAAAACAATCCTTTCAATAAAAAAGAAAACTAGTGGCACTGGGATCAAATTTGAAGGGCTAAACTTAATTTCAGGTTGAAGGTTATATATTCATACTGCCCTTCTAGCATGAAGGTATTTAATTAAAAAAATATAATCACTAATAACTGGTTGATTGTACCAAACTCGTATCATCTTGAATGTTCGCCATATTTTTAACTTTGTTCGAATTTCCGTACAGCAACTACTAATATGGTTGTATTTTTCCACTATGATATAGACCAAAAAAACACACCAACTACATGGGTGAAACAACCCACGATCACTAAAGAGCATAACAACATTACGGTAAAATATAATGCAAGTTCGGGAAATGTCCTTGAGGATTTTCTTCTGGCGCAGTCGTGGTAGCATCAGGAATACAGAGGCCCATGGATTGCAACAAGAAGTCCATCTTCTGGTTTAGCTCCCTGGTTTCGTCTTGAAGCGAGTTCCGCACCGGATCCTCTTTTTGAATACGGTCCGTAAGAGAATACCCCACCGAGTTTTTCACTACCCAGTAAATGGAAACATTTCGCTCGTAGAGGGTTAAACGGCGAGCACTGTTCCCCGGGTCCATGGTCGGATTTTCCAGCTCCTGGATTTCCTCTTGCAGGGTATCTTTACCAAGATTTTCTTCCGTCGCAGTCGTGGTAGAATCAGGAATACGAAGGCCCATGTATTGCAGCAAGAATTCCATCTTCCAGTTCATCTCACTGGTTTTTTCTTGAAGCGAGTTCTACACCGGATCCTCTTTTTGCAAACGGTTTGTAAGAGCATACCCCACTAAGTTTTTCATTACCTAGTAACAGGAAACAGTTCACTTGTACATGGTTAAATGGCCAACAGTGTTCCCGGGGTCCATGACCCAATTTTCCATCTTCCGGCTTTCCTCCTGCAAGGTATCTTTACCAAGATTTTTCTAGAGCTCCTGCCCCACACCTTGGATTTCCTTCTGCACTTCAAATGATAGGTCCATTTCAAAAATCCTACATTGCCTCCAAATTGTCCTATGAGCAGAAGAGACTCTGTGACTATCCTCCAAAAGGATATGTTCCCTGTTATGCCTCTTCCTCTTCACCTCTTCCTCTTGACGATGGTCATCAATAATGCTCGTCGAAGTGAAGTTTACTTGTACAATTACCGTTCCAGTTCCCCGTCAATGTCACGAAAAGGCTTGGAATTTCAAATTTTATGTACCTGTCAATTCAAAATTTGATGATGGTAACATGTTTTTAGTGCCTGTCATTTTACGTTTTTGTAATAATAGTGAAACAAGTTGTGTATGTGAATGATCATTCCAGGAAATGTTGAATCTTTAATATCACGATAATGACACAACAGCCGAATAATTTGGGGTTTGGGATGGAACCATGGTGGGAT
Source organism: Larix kaempferi (assembly GCA_027924585.1). Classification (NCBI taxonomy): domain Eukaryota; kingdom Viridiplantae; phylum Streptophyta; class Pinopsida; order Pinales; family Pinaceae; genus Larix; species Larix kaempferi. Next base: position 15,213,264 of record BSBM01000877.1, read on the forward strand.
CGCCAAGCTCCTTGACATTATAATAAAAATGTAGCAGCAAGGCATGGAATTAATAGGAAGGTCTCCCGATCATCCCCTCTTCCCAGCAAACAAGAAAATACAATAAGAAATAACTAGCAATTTGAGCATGAGTTGGCAGAGATCTCTTCTTTCTAAAAGCAATGAAATTACATAAATTAATGTATGGATAATTCTCATGAAAACAAGCATTTCTTTCCAAAATCAACGAAGGCACAATAATCAATAAACAATATGAAAAATAGAGTTCATCATATCCCTATTGAATGCAACATGCAAAGTCATAGAATATTGCAGCAATTAAACACAAAGGTCGATCCCACAGGTGGTCACCATATATATATATAAAAGAAAACAATGATAAAAATGGGTAAATCAGCCTCGAGAGCCTCTCTCTGTGGCATCGCCATCGTAATTTCAGTTCAAGCCAAAAGTAAAATAGATGTACAATAACAAGCAATGATCCCATACTTTTCTGGGTAAATAATTAAAATATATGGAGGATTTCCAGTCCACGCTAAAAGAAAATGCATCTATGGTAACAAGCAATGATCCCCTACTTTCCTTGGTAAATAAATAAAATATACAGTGGCTTTCCACCCCATTCCAAAAGCAAAAAAAAATCAAAACTCAAAACAAATATGAGGGCCACACTCTCTTTATTTAAAGACATCAATTTTTTTATATTTACAATTGCCAGTAAGCATATTGTTGTTCTCTTATTCAATGTCTTGTTTATTCATAAAATATTACACAAAATTAAAAGTCAAAAGGATGTAAAAAAACCTAAAAACCAACCACAAAACATAGCTGCCATAATTTTTTTTTAAAATCAGGAATCCCATCGAAAAAGTTTAAAAAAATAAGGAATTCCATCGAAATGTTACCCATTACTACATTTCAAAATCATCAAAATAGAACCCCTAAGCCATATGAAACTTGAAAAAATTCAACATACCTCAAGCAAGCCGGTATTTTTTATTTACATCAAAGTTGGTACAGAAATCCATTTCGTCTCCCTCTGAAAAATGATACACTACACTCAGGTCACAAGTGCATCTAAGAAGCACACTACACTCATGTCACAAGCGATAATAAGAGAGCATAGAGCTCTACATGGTGTGGTTCCATATTAGTTAATATCAAGCTGTGATTACGATAGCTTACATGATTTGATTATGATAAGGCAATCCAGAGTGAGAAATTCAAGGTGAGCAATGCCCCAACTTCCTGGTGGCAAGCACTTGATCTTGCAAAGGTCCCGAACCCGACAAGCAGACCTGTCAAATACATTCCAGTGAAGCAAATACATTCTACACACCGTCAATTTCCAAGCCTGAAGTCTCATGAACTGTTGGATAATTGTACAATCACTCCAGCAAAATCTACAGAGATGATATCCCACCATACTGTGATAATTACTGTTCCCCATCCGTCCTATCCCTCTTCATTACTAATTTTGGAAAAATAAATATTTATAAGTTTTAAATCCATAATACAAAATTAGTAACCTTGCTATACTCAATGTGCCACGTGTCACAATGATGATCGTTCTATGTGTCACCCTGGGATACTAGATATCAAATATGGCACATGACACAATATGATCGTTTTACGTGTCACACCGGGATACTAGATATCAAAATTTTAACAACAAAATTTATAGACGTTTTGCTTCAAAGACTTTGTTGGCAAGTGGAAATATTCTCAGAGAAAGAGTGGCCGCTCTTTCTCCAAGGTGTTCTATTGTTACAATTCCTTCGTAAATGAAGGGTCGGCCGAACCTTCTTATTCCCAATATTCTTTTCATAATAGTTTGGCACTGCAAGAAGGGTCAGTCGATCCTTCTTTTGTTCTCCATTATGGATATAGCTGAAGTGCTGGATAAAGGTTTTCACAATTAACTACGAAAAGAAGGGGCGGTCGATCCTTCTTGTCGGAAAACAGAAGTCGGGACAAACCATTTTTATGTCATAACTTCCAAGGTGTTTTATTTTTACAATTCCCTCGTAATTGAAGGGTCGGCCGACCCTTCGTATTCCCAATATTATTTTCATAATAGTTCGACACTGCAAGAAGGGTCGGTCGACCCTTCCTGTGTTCTCCATTATGGATATAACTAAATTGTTGGATAAAGGTTTTCACAATTAACTACAAAAAGAAAGGGCGACTGATCCTTCTTGTTGGAAAACGAAAGTCGGGACAAACCATTTTTATACGTTATAACTTAGCTGATTGACTCGCTATTCAAACAATGACTGAATATTTTAGACATTGAACTTTTGACCTTAAAATTTTGAACATTTAAAACTAAAAATTGCACTTTTCAAATAAAAAATTGCATTTTTTTATTTGAAATTCACACTTTTCAAATCAAAAATTGCATTTATTTATTTGAAATTAACACTTTTCAAATGAAAATTTGCATTTTTTTATTTGAAATTCACACTTTTCAAATCAAAATTTGTATTTTTTTTATTTGAAATTCACACTTTTAAAATGACAATTTGCATTTTTTTATTTGAAATTCACACTTTTCAGGTTCATAAGTAGTCAAAAAACACACTATTCGAATAGAAAAACACACTTTTCAAAGCCAATATTGCCACTTTCAGAACCTGATTTTGCACTTTAGAAAGGTTGATATTGACACTTTCAAAGTCGAAATTCACACTTTCTTAGTCCAAAATTTGCCTAATATGTCCAAATTTAATGAAAATGGCGTTGTGGTTGCGCATTTAGAATCTACAAACTGGAAAATGTTTTGTGTTGGCCTTTTAATTTATATTTAAAACATGTTTTTCTTTATTTGTTTATGTTTTTTTCCTTTAGATTTAATATAGATGTTGGAAGAAACTAAGAAAAATATAATATTTGATGTGATGAATGGTATTTATTCAGCCAAATCACATACCAACCCTTTGAAACTCAGCCCATGGAGGGATTATATTGAATTTACAAAGAAGCTTTAACATTTATTGACGTTACAATCAAAATGAAAACATGCAGAGAACTCTACCTATTTGCAAACAGACCGATAGAACTTATGACCATGTTCGATATATAAGGCTTGACCCTTCGATATGTTTGGAATAACGTTGTTGAATTTCAATCATAGAATTTTTCAAATAGTGTTTTGGTTTGAGGAAATAGAAAAACCATGTATAAGACACGGTGTTTTGCATGTCTAACTGATTGTGACCTTGATTTTTGAGTTAGTTGCATTCCTATCACGAAACATTCATTAAAAAAAAGAGTCACTAAGGCCTTGAAAAATATTTTATATATAGTTAAAAACATAGTTACAACATGTATACATAGCAATGATTTATTTTCAATCAAAATACCATGATACATTTCAATTCAAAAGAATAAGATCATAGATGCTATTCGAGGAATGTTTCTTCTATCATGAATATTGGAATGATAGATTAGTATTTATTAGTAATTTAAAATTCGTAAAATACATGTTTAAATATATTTATTAATAAGAAACATTATTTTTAGTGACTCAACTTTTAACTAAATGCAACTCTCTATAGACAATGAACCACACAATAACTTTGGGTTCATATGATACCCTATAACACCAAACTCCTTAGTATGTTATTATATTTAAACTCTACGACCACCAAGCATGCTTTGTAATTTTATGCTTGCTAATGCGTTGCTTGCTTGCTTTTAGGTCGTTAGGGACTTTTTATATACACGAGTTTCCCAAACTAATCACGATTTCAAAATTGTCAAAATTTCATACAAAGTATATTTAAGATTTTTATAAATTTTAATATTTTTAAAAAATATTGTCAAAATTTTATACAAAGTATATTTAAGATTTTAAAAAATTCTAATATTTAAAAAAAAGTAGTGTGAAATATAGAATTTTAAGTATTAGTAAGATTTGATAAATTTTTTACACTTTGAAATATTTATGCATCCTAAAAATTTTCTATCATGAGACTAGCAAATTCAAATTGGGAATCCTACCTATGTATAAGGAAAGGGTAAGGAGATTAAATGAAATTATGATTTCCACCTTATTTGATATGAGTGGCATTAAATAAACTAGAAACCATCATTATACCTATCGAACTAATGGGGTTTCCAATACAAGATACAAGGAAAGAGTATCAAAACCAAAATTAAACACAAGGAAAACACCATGTAGAGAAAGTAAAGGAAGACAAAGGTGAACAAGGCTGAGGAAAAGAAACCACAAATTGTATAGTAGGTTTTCTAAGTGTTCTTTCTTTTAGAAGATTGTTTACTCTCTTGGTCGTATTATTTTAGGGAAAGGAATTTTAGTGGACCTTGAAAAAGTGAAGGCCATCAATGATGGATTGACTAGTGTCAAAGAGCGTTCATGAGGTGTGAAGCATCATGGGATTAGTTGGATAATACCAAAGGTTCATGGAAATTTTGATATTAAAGATTGTAAAACCCATCACCACGTTGGAACACAAGGGAATCATGTATGATTGGATTGAGGAATGTGACACCAAATTAGATAAGCTTAAGATATTACTAACCAGTTTGTTGATTCTATGAATGCTTAATATGGATAAAGAATTCATGTCTGCCCGATTGCATTCAATCCAAGTTTGGGTGACGTGTTAATGCAAGATAGTGGAGTAAAAGCATATGCATCTAGGAATTTGAATCTTTGTGAGAATATTTACACAAAAAAACTTTAATGTTTGCAGTAGTGATGTTAGCACTAAATATTTGTAGGCATTATGTTGTATGATGAAGTTTTGTGCTCAAATATGATCACAAAATATTAAAGCATCTTCTGATGGGTTATGGGAAGGGATCTCGATGCCAGGTAAAGGAAATGAAATGAATTTATGAGTGAGTATGATTTTGGAATTTCATACATTGAAGGAAAGGAGAATGTAATGATTGATTCCCTAAGTATAAGATTGAGTATCTTCCCCCTAATCCCCAAGAAGGTTGATTTGAGAGAGAATGTGTTAGGACAAATTCTTGGAGATAGTTTCTATTTAAAGGTTACATCAACATTTCATACTAGGAGGTATTTCGAATCTATGTTTTAAGGGTGTGTCCTTCAAGTAGATGGATTGTTCCAATTTTGAGGGAGGATATATGTGCCTAAGGAAAATATATTAAACGTACTATCTGTTGGATCGAATTATAGTTAGCAACCAACCAATTTCAGAGTATTGCAATTAGATAAGCTTACTATCCTATTTCAACCAATATCAAATTTGAATTCTTGTCAGATCCCCGTAATCACTATAGGTGTCTTCATAATGTGCATTGGTTAGCCACTTGAACCATGCATAGCTAGTTCATCCAATAGCTAAGCTAAGAATATGGAAAAGTTATTTAAATCAATTCTCATGTGATGACCTTTGTTGGGCATAAGTTTTGAAGTCATGGTTTCATTACACACTTGCTATATGATCTTTTTGTTATTGATACATTGATAAAGTTTTAGAATCTTGATTTGTTGAGATTGGGCATGGTTCCAAGAAAAATCTATCAAGTATAAAGTTTTTTTACTAAGCCTTTTAGTTCTTGTAAGTGAAGGTTTTCATGGCATTGAAATTAACTTATTCACATTCTTACCTAAACAATTCAAATTGAAAGGACGGTATGGTAGTGGTTTCCCTGCTAGAGAAGGGGATGGTGGTGGTGGGTTTAGTGGGACTAGTTTATTGATGGATGTCACATGAGTGGATGGTGGTGGGCCTACTAGAGGATGGGGTTGTGATGGTGGTCTTTCTACGCGAGGTGGTGGATAAGAATTAGATAGATGTGTAGTGGTGGATGATCCAACAATTGTTGCATTGGTGGATGGAGGAGGTGGAGGAGCATCTGTTGGTTGTGGAGTCTGATATCCAGATTCATAGATATTATTATTCAGCTGTGTCCGTACCCCAGGTTTGGTTATGATCCCGGCACGACCCTAAGGGGGTCCGAGGGAGTGTCCACACCCCCGGCTGGGGGGCACGGGGGCCAGTAGGCCCTCGTCGGGGGTTCGGGGGCAGCGCCCCTGAGAAAGGGGGTTTGGGGGCAACGCCCCCAAGTTACGGGGGTTCAAGGGCAATGCCCCCGAGGAAAAATTTTGGGGCTGTTTTCGCCACCAGTTTTTGGGCCCATGGTTTTGGGTAACCCGTGGTATTTTCCCATTGTATTTCCCTTATAAAAGAAAGACATTGTAAGATGGCTAGGGTGAATGATGTATTAGGTTTTATGCATTGTAAATATCTCTAAGATCAGGAGAGAGACTGTGAGACAATGAAGAGGAAGTGCAGCAGCTGTGTTGCAGGTTGTATCCCTTCACCTTGTTGGACAGTAATAATAATAAGGATTGGAAAATTCAGTGTGGATGTAGCCCAAGTTGGGGCGAACCACGATATATCTGTGTCTCTCTTGTAATGTGTGTGTGATTATATTTGCATTTCTATTTATTGTTATTGCTCTGCGATCCTGTTTTTCTAACAACATCATCCTTAGAATATAACTCTGATGAAGAGTCTAGAATACCCTTCAAATTGTTAAGTAGCTTAAGGGGAATGAAAACATGATGCGTCAATAATGTCATATCTTGCATAAGGATCAACCATATTAGAGGAAGTTGGGGTCGCATACAATGTTAAGTGATCATATAGGTTCCACCCCATGCTAAGCCATCAAGTTAGAAATATAATATACCACATATTGATAACTAATAGAATCTAGGATCTATCTTGCACTGCTACATGTTGGGATAATTCTCAAGAACTAGATCATCGACCTCATCCATCTCCTCATCATGTTGGGAAGGATAATCCCTAACATTCATGCCAATATATGAAAAATATTAGACAATTTAAACAAAATATTATAATCAGTTATTTATGCATTAAATAAGACATAACTTATGCAACTACATTAATTGAAATATAACTATCGTATCCCCTCTTACATCTAGTAGCTTGGTCTGATTAAATCAGATGTTCACATGTCCTTTCAAATCCATCCCCACATATAGATACTAGATAGAATGGATGAATGACTATTGATCTTCACTGTGTATCATCTACACAACATCTCCACTAGGTTCCGTAACCATGAAATTAGGAACTAACCACTTGGGAAACCCCTTACCCTAAATGTGCATACACACATCAATCATCAACCAAGTTAGCATGTGGTCAAATCTCATCCCAAATGTGGGATGAGACATTGGAAAACTCTCAAAAATTGGAGTAAATAACTCTCATGTGAAGTGGCAAAGCTATATCCCCTTAAACTCGTTAAGATAGTGGGATAAATCTATAAAAAAATTACATAAAAAATAGCAACCCATTTGATTGATGAGGGCTGAGTTGTGTTTGTGGTTTTGTTTAAAAAATATTGTATGGTAGTCGATGTCCAATTTAAGAATGTATTTTTTCTGGCATTTACGCTAATTGCATGTTTGCCATTATTTGCTGGTTACTAAAAAATATTGATGTTTCCTTTCAAAACAAATATTTTGCACGGACAATTAAAATAAGAGTATTATGATATAAAACCTTAGTCACCTTTATGCTTTGCATAGAAGCTTCTATCTATGCTAATAGTCATAGATTGTTATGGCCATCAAAGGATTTAATGCTCATCCAACTGATTCCTCTTTTTGAAATTGGATTTGTCTTCTTGTTTACAGATTAGTTATATTTATTTTCTGGATTTTGCATTAGACTTTATAGCGATGGTTTCTCATACCGAAAGGAATCATACTTACTAAAATTACGAGGTTCACAAAAAAACATATTCATTCTATATCCCAATTCCATTTTAAGAACAAATTTATTCAGGGTATATGTTTCCCAGTTGATTGTTGTCTATACCCAGAGTTGTTATAGCTCCAGGCCATTCCAAGAAGAAAATTTAGTGATTCTTGTAAAAAGTCCTTAACAAAAATTAATTGTAAAATGCAATCAAGTAAGCTTGACAATATAATGCTCGACACATTTTAAAATTCTAATGTGTAGTCATCCAGTATTACTTGTATGTTCAATATTTAAAGTTAGTATTTGATCATGTATGTGATTTATCTATTAGTTTTAGATGAAAGGTGCTTGACTGGTATATATTCATTTCCTTGTGTTTACGTATATATGTTTCCTACTGACTTGGGAAGATAATTTTCATTGCAGTAGTTTTTGTCTCTTAGAAAAGTTGGGCCTTCCATTCCACGTTCTTTTTTCCATTCCTTATACTTGTTTTCACTGCAAGTAAATGATGCAGAGACTTTAATCCATATTATTAGTCTTAAACTGTAGTGGTTCACTTAACATAGTAGCTTTTATTTTGCAAACCTGGCCTATATGTACCATAAATCTTTGTGGTGGGAATCTTAAGCATATTATTGCTTAGAATATTTTAAAGAGATTGATAGCCTCCTTTTCCAGATTGTTAAATCACTACATGGCTTTTTGACATTTGAAAGAGCTGAAAGATGTTGACCTTGTAACCTTCACATTAGTGAATTTCTCTATAAAGGTGTTGAGATAGGATGTTGTGATATATTATTTATCATGAGATTATTGAGAATAACTTTTTATACTTAACATAAAAAAGTGTAGAGACATTACCACTAGATGGTGTGGAAATAAACTAAGTAAGGAGGCCGCAGTTGGTTTAGTTGTTAGACAACATCGGCTTCATCTGTTGACAGTCCTGAAAATAGGGATGTCAATTTGTCAAAATTAGTTATGGCCTTCCACTACATAGGCATTATCTCCATCACAAGTGTTTGTTTTTTCGGATATTGTTCAACTATTACATAATCCTTGGGCTTGGCCTTACGTAAATCATGGCTTGAAGTTATGAATTTGGTTGAGTGATCAAGGTGAATATTGTTTGTTCTACCTATTTCAATCAAGTCATTTGTGTGTTTACATGTATGCTACACCATTCTGCAAGTCCGCATGGATGTATCCATATTTAACATATAACAAATTGGATCTTTGATCATGATGAAGGATGCTTAGCACACAGTTTGCATCTTTTCCAATAATTCTTGTTCTTACAAAAGGAATCTATTCGATGGACAAGAAGGCTATTCAATTGCTCACATCTTTGCGCAAATGGCTCCTCCCTTTGCTAATAGCTCCTCATTTTTTTTGTAGCATACGTTCCCTTGCATGCATATGTAATATCTTCATATTCAAGAGTTGTCTTTCTTGAGTGGGGAAAATGTATTTGTATTTGTAATATCTGCGTATTCAAAAACTTTTCCTATGGAACACCTGTTGTTGGTTAAAGTGTATTTAGTTTTTGGGATTCTCAACCTCACATCCATCCTATCCTATTACTATGTTAAAATTTAATAACTACCATCTTAACCCTATGTCCATGTCTCTTCTATGGACATGGATGCCGACAAAATATAAACACTAGATTGGATTGCTTCCATCAACTTTTCTCCTTACATTTTGTACAATGAATGTCATTTGTATCATCCTCCGAGTGAGTAAAAATATGCTAAATTTTCTTTATATCTGAAGCCTGACTTCCAACTAGCTACTATAATTGCAACAATATATCAAATTCATAAAGAAAATAAATCTACCCAAAAAATAGAATTCATTTACTACACAAATAGCCTATTCCATTAAAGAAAGAAGTATCATGTAAAACAAGTAATAACCACGCAGCATCAACTTACTTCAGTATTTACCTTTCATAATTCAACCATGTTAACCAAGCAATCTCAAAATTATTTTGAAGTAATTGTACCTTTTACATGTAAAATGATGGCATTCTTATTCACAGAATATTTTTGATGGCATGAGCTAAACCCTACCTAAAGTGCTTCACACTCCAGTGGGTTTTCCAAAGATTTTGGTGAATATTCCATCATCCAATTTACCGTGGCACTCATGTCTAGTTGGACAGGAATATTACTAGGAGGAATGAATAAGTAATAGGATTCTTTCCTTTGCTCCAGAGGGTCTACTTATTACCTATCTGAAACTGTTGAAAAGCCTGTACTTATTCTTCCAAACATTCTTCAAGTTATTCCTTACCCTCCTTTGTTGGGTGAGCCATTCTTCCTCATCAGTTTCCCGGGACTCAAATGTTTCTACAACTAAAGCAGTTCGTGGGTCTTAGCTAGTTTGACTGTGAATGTCTTCATTTTTTTTCACTAACTCCAAATTTACCATCTCCTTTTGAACTATCTCCAATGCAGACCTAAAATATTCTTATCCATGTTTAGCGGTGGCATGGATCATACCAATGGGTTCCGTAGCATCCACTATAAATCTTACATCTTATCAGATTGCATCCTTTATTTGGTTTCCGTTGTCCATGAACAAAAAGGTTATCACTTAAACTCAACCATAATTATTATATCAAGCAATTTTTGCAATATCAGCCATTGATAGCTGCACCTTGGGGGTTTTTGAATTGACCCATATGTTTTAAATTGTAATATGAACAATATATAATTTAGAATATACAATTCTATCAATCATAAATTTATAGTGAAGCAGAAGCAATCTAGTTACTCTCTAGATTACACCTTTTTAAGATCTCCATCCCATACTGTAGGTTTTACCTTGGTACAAGTTGGATTATTTTCCTTGCCTTCCAAAACCCCATATAAGTTATTGTCAAACAAACAATTTCATGAATTTCCAATGGTAAACCTATTTTCATCAAATTGCTCCACAAGCCTTTGAGACTCCGCAACAACTGTGACCTATTTTTTACCTTCAAAATATTAGAAGAATATTTACATTGCTACTCTTTACTCAAAAAATGATATTGATTTTGGAGAACTGTATGAAACCCAACCTCCATCCCCACAGGAAACTAGACAAGCTACAAGTCGAATGCAGAGCCTATCCTCCACTCCATTGCCTTAAGAGTTAAATCTAAAGGCATAGATTGTGACATCTAACACCTAACCTTCAAGCCATCTTTTGACTCACGCATCCTACACCTTGAGATTGATACCATGTGGGAAAATGGTGTTTCAATAATATAAAACCCTGTTTATTTTTAACAAAAACCCACTCATTTTGTAGCAGAAGCATGTACAAAAATCAATCCTTGAGTATGATATTCTGAGGATTCCAAAAAAGTGTATAAATACTGAAATTCCTGAGCATCGAACCATAGCCAATCGAGGCTAACTCCCACTAATTTATGGTTAAACAACAACAATAACTAATTCTACCATTCCCTTGAGGTAATAAGCATGTGATAGAAACACAATCACCACAATATTATTGGAAACACAACTTGTAATTTTCAGTCCCTTCATTTGCACCTCACCTTCAATATTTTCAAAATGTACATAATTTAATCTGTTGAAGTGTTCAAGATAACAGTTAGTGTTAAATTAGCTCAGTTTTTATGGAATTTTAAACTATGTTCTTAAATGAAGTTGGATATAGTAGATATTCATATTGCCAATTTCCAAATAATTTTGTTTTCCAGAAATGTCATGAAACTTCATGGTTGAAGAATGTGAAAATAACATGAAGAATTGTTATCTGAAAATTCGTGCAAAACCAAAGGATAACAAAAATAAAATATTGTCGAATAATATTATACGGTCGCCACCAATACGATACTTATTAACCTGTACGGTCGCCACCAATATGATACTTATTAACTTGTAGGTTACTTACTTCCTTCATTTATCACTGGGATTTATCTAAAAATCTTGCCATTCATAATTTATTGAATTTATTAAATTACAATAGTATTTTGAATTTTTTAATGAACCAACTTTAAACCCCAATCTCAACCTTTTATTTTGCTCACCATTGTAAATCTCAAGAATATAGGTATTCTTATGACTCCATCTATAATTTTAATAATGATTTTATGATTTCCAACTTTTTCTCAAAAGAATGATAAGTGATAAGCATAATTTGGTTTTCACTTCAATATCATACATAAACACAAAGTTCATTGTAAAAATAAAATATTTAATAATAATTTTTATAATTTTATATTTTTTCAAACTTTATAAGTACCACCATAATCACTATAAAGTTCATTGTAAGAATATGCTACCATATGTTAGAGAAGTCCAATGTTCTTTGTGAAATTTTTTCTTTAGTCTCACACTAATCTTGTAGACTATGTTGATATGTGTATTTAATTTCTTGAAGTTACAGATTAGAGAGAGCTAAGTTAAGAATGATAGGAAAACTCGAAAATGTGTATGCTCTTCTTTCTTATAATCTGAACATAGATTTAAAATAGGAAACTAAGTTTCAATGATGAATGTAAATTCTTGAATAAATAATAATAAAGTTTTTTTTTTAGTTTTTTTTTGTTTTTGTTTTTGTTTTGTTTTTTTTTTTTTTTCTTCTTCTGAAAGATTTAAAATATATTATTATTTTTTATCATTTTCAAGTTAAGCCAGCCATCCGTCGAGTGTTCATAGTTTATATAGGTAAAAAATTTGTTTTAATGTAAAAACTAAAAATTTGCTTTTAGTTTTGATACCAACTTTTATATATATATAAAATCAATTTTTTTAGTAATTCAAACCAGAAAACAATGGAATTGAACCTGGGTGAATAGAATGAAATCCCTCTAACCCTACCAACAAACCATCGTATCCTTACAAATATGTATACTGATATTGATAAAAATATATAATTTTCCTCTTTATATATATATATAATTTATTTATTTTCAATTTGATTTTATAAATGTGTTATTTAAAGTGTATAGACATATATCAAACATGTTTGTACTAATAATTATTTTTATAAGTATATATGATTATATTGATGTATGATAATAATTGATTTATATCAAAATTATTTTTATATTATAATTAATGTAGAAAAGAAAATTAATTCTTAAATACACTTAAATAAGTAATGTATAATTAATATGAGATTTTGGAAAGTTGGAGGACTATAATTTATTTTCTGTGAGTAATGGAGTAATACCTAAAACAACTTCTCAATGGCTAAGAACTTATCTTAGATATGACAATGAGCTAATGAGATTATGATAGGTTTTTCCATCTTTATGAAAAAACAATTTCTCTTCTCAACCATCCAAACTATACTCAATTCACAAATACAATTTACTATATATTTAACTCTAGTGTATTGCATTAGCTTTCACCCTTAAAATTCACGACATTTTTGTTCTCCTTTGGTGCTTTTCCTATTTTTACTCCCATATTGACTTATTTGTATATTCTCCCATAAATTTGGGACTTATTGAAAAAAGTAACAAAATTGACAAGTGTGTTATTACAAATCAGGGATTTGACCAATACATGAAAAAATTATTTGGTCAAAGGACTTATAATTAATCAGCAAATATCATTCTATTCTATTAATTGCCACAAATTTCACAGAGATCTCCCTACGAGTATTGTATTTGCTTATGGAAGGTCAAGCAATACCGTAACTATGATAGGTCCCACGATCGAATCCATCCAAGGCGCAAACACATACGTGACATGGGAAAACCATGTTCCTTCTCGATGTATTCTTCCATGGGATTCCACCCTTAATGTTTCCAAGCCTAAATATGGAGTAGTCCCCACAGTTGTTCACTTGCATAGCGGAATCACCAAACCCGAGAGCGACGGGAACTCAATGGCATTTAACGAAACTGACCCAACCTAGAAGAAAAATGTGATAAAGTGTCAAATAAGAAGTCAAATTATTTTGATGAATAACTTATCCCTATATAATCCCTCCATGGCATGGATAATAAAGGTTTTTGTGTGATGTAAGGTACACTACAATAAATAAACCCTATCAAGTATTGCAGGTCTATACTTTGGCCTTTTCCTCTGGTTAAACCATGTAAATTGCAAGTCTCCTTGGTCATATGTTTTAGTGGATACTACTATCTTTCAATCTGGATTCCAACCTTTCATTATTTGCCAAGCTTTATCTCATTTTTTTTGTTCCAGAATTTTCGAAAGGAACAAAGGTTTGACGAGTTCTATTCAAGGGCGGGCTGGAGGCCTTGTTTCGCCATATTCCCCTTCCTGTCCCATTTTAAGTTGTGTTCAAATCAAAAGTGAGATGAAAAACCCTAATTATGTGTTCTTAGTTCAGCTTTCTCTTGAAACCATACATAGGTATTAGCTTTTCTTTTTCATTGGAATCTACTTATTCTATTATATAAGCATCAATATACAATTTTGAACTGGCCACAAATTGACTGACCCCAGACCCAGATTATAGGTCTTTGAATTTATAGATTTTTCAGTGTCTGGATGCATAAACAATAACAACAACATATTGCATAATGTAATAAGTATAAGTTTCTTCAAAGATACAACATCAAAATCGACTACCACCCTTAGACAAAATCGCCTTCAACTAGCTTGCCTTCCCTGATCAATATCATGAAGAAAAATATGTATCAATACATATATCTCGAATTGATCTGATGATCGAGCTTTTGTAAAATGAATGAATCCCCACATAACTTGTTAGAATTTGATGGGAACAAGTACTGAAAAGAAACAATAATTCATTCATATTTGATGACCTAACTCATTCATATTTGATGAGTTGTCAGTAAAGCTTTTAAGAGGTAAATAGATGAGATGTACAACCAACTACATTGAAGTTATCAATGATCACCAAGGAAACACAATCAAGAAATCATTTTATAAGGACTAAGATTACATTCCGCTATATTTTCGTGTCTGCTACAATTCTAACACCAAGCTTTTCGCACTTTAATTTAAAAGAAAAAATGACACATCGCAGTTGTTAACTCGGTTGATTCTTCATTCTTGAGTGTTCACAACATTGCATTTACGCATCCATCTTGCTAAACAATTGCTCATGGCCTTGCGCAAGAATCTCCTCTATTAGTTAGTAGCTTCTTGTCATTCCTCCTAGAGCATTCTTTTTCTCACAACAAGTGACAGTGTTGTGGACATTGCCACCTCGTGGCTCTTGTTTTATATAATAATTACGCGGTAGGCATTTCAGTGGCTCTTGTTTTATATAATAATTACGCCGTAGGCATTTCACTGCGGAGAAGCATAACCATCCACGTCGGCTAGATTCCTCACTCATAGAGCGAATGGAATGCTTCCACGTGGATGGTTATGCAAGCAAACTCATAGAGCGAATGGAATGCTTCCACGTGGATGGTTATGTAAGCAACGTTGTCTGAGACTCTGCGACTTTATCCCTCGACTCCGATAGAGATTTCAGAAGCTGCAAAAGATGATGAGCTGCCGGATGGAACGAAGTTGAAGAAGGGATCGAAGGTTATGTGTCTATTCTAGACCATGGGTCGAATGGAGAGCATCTGGGGCACGGATTGCCGCAAGTTCAAGCTAGAGCGGTGGCTCAGAAACGGGAAATTCGTGCCAAAATCGGAGTTCGTATACCCGGTCTTCAACGAAGGCCCTCGGCGCTGTGCGGGCAGGGAGGCCGCGTATCTGCAAATGAAGTGGGTGACATCCTCCATTATCGTCCGATATCGTGTGGAAGCGGTGAAAGGAGAAGCTGTGGCTCCAAAGTTCGGGATGATGTTGATCACAAGGCACAGTCTGAAGGTTAAAGTCTGCCCGCGCTACACCGGCATATGATATCTTAACTTAAGCCTGTGAACTACATGCGACAACACAAAAACCGATTACCTGCATAAACAAAATTTGACAGGTTAGATTTTGTTGTTAAAGGTTCGACTTAGGAGAATATGGGCTATTTTTTTTTAACCAGAACTAACGGCATAGTAAAACAGTTTGGTAAATTACAAACACAATAATCTATATATCTATATATGTAATATATATAGCTAGAAAATGAATACCCTTATTCAAACTCCCTTCCACCATTTGGTCCAATTTCCTGAACTTCATAGTAATGTGGTCTTTATCTTTGTTTCGGAAACAAAAAGTGGATATCTCTGTTTCAATAGGAAGGATCTGAAGCTACGCTAGGGTTTCACCTTTTTCTATTCTTTGCACAAGTTTTTTTTCATTGCAGCTTCAGGCTCTTCTGCCCTACTAGAACCGAATTCTTCTTCTTAACCTTTAGAAGGATTTCTATGAGTCTTCTAATCTCATCATTTCTATTGCCCGTGGCTTCAGCACCAACCCTAAACTTTGAAGTCGCAGCCAAGCAAGCCTGGCGCAGATGGTTAGCAGGGGCTGCCAAAAAACGCCGCAGCCGCCTCCGGGGTTAGCGTCTGTTGCACTGTGCTTAAACCTGCTCGCATTATTGCCGAAAAAAAAGGGTTTCTGCTGCTGCCAATGCAGGTAAGATCTTCCTCCTTTAAAACCTCGTGAATTTTTCACCCAACCTCTGTGCCATCATTTTCAACTCTACCCGTAAAATTGTGGAATGCCCAGTTCCAGATCTTCGTATTAGAGCCAATGCGTTTCCTAGACAAGGAACAACAGAATCAACAAATTAGTGCAAGAGGAGAAAGTAGTTAGAAGGCAAGGTGGATCTCGTGGAGTGAAAAGAAGCCAGGATGCCCTAGGAGCTAAGGCTAGGTATAGATTTACGAAATATTTAATAATATTTTTAATATTTTTTGGAATTTTAATGGTGACCATTTTGTTGGAACTTTAATGTTGTTTTAGTAATACATTTATTTTATATAATAATTTAAAATATTTAACTGAAATATCATCTTTTAAAAAAATTAATATTATTAATTCAAAATAATATGATAATATAAATTTTAAAATGAATAGATTACTTAATGTTATTAATAAAAAATATTATGATACAATAAAACTAATGTTAAATATATCACTCAATAGAGAAAAAAAACATAAAAAACCTAATGTTAAATATATAAACCTAATGTTAAATATATATGATATATTTTATTAAGAAAATTTGAAGGGACAAGAATTGTGGAACAATATCCTTTCAAATGGTTTGTACAATTATTATCAATAATTGCATTTTCACATCATGAAAACTAATTGTTAGTCTCCACATGATATCGTGATATGATAAAGCAATGAGTCACTTTCACATACACTCTAACATGTTTTTCAACCTATTAGATTGAATTTTACACACTCTAAGAGAGATGATATACTTTTTTCAACGAGAGAGATGATTATATTTTTTCAACAATATTTTTTATTGAGATGATTGTCAATCTCTTACATAATTAGAGTGTTCCAAATTGGGATAACTGGCACATGAACATGAACCTACAACACTACACAAAGATCATTTTTTTTTGTGAATCTACAACTCTACATTGGCACTTTGGTTCTGTTTTTTTAATATGGACATGTTTTAGTTTTTGATGGACAACTAGATGTTATCTAATGCATGGTAATCAAAATTGTAATGTTGAGATTTATATAACAGAAAAATTGTAATTTTGAGATTTATATAACAGAGTTTGAAAGGATGTAAGATTTACATGCTAAGCTTATAAACAAAGTGGTTTTTTTAATAAAAAAAAATTATGTTTTTTATTTGGAGGAAAAAAACCTAAACAATTTTTGGGTAGCCACATCTAAAAAAATAGTCAACAAATAAACATGTTCACATAATTATAAAAGTTATGATTGGAAAAAACACTACCATAATTATCATGTATATTAGACCTTAAGCTATTATCATTTCATATTAATATTTCTATAATTGTATATTAAACCTTAAGCTATTATTATTTCATATTTATGTCGTTGGTGTTTCACTGGGTAGAAGCACAACCATCCACGTCGGCTAGATTCCTCGCTCATAGAGCGAATGGAATGTTGCCACATGGACATGGATGGTTATGGTTATGTCCGCTTGTGGCAAGGTTTTATCGCCACCGTTGGTTATGCCATATGATCACTGAGTTTCTTAGCGGGAACATACTTTTTTACTTATTCCTTACAGGGTTGTTGTTTGCAACCAAGACAATGTTGTTTGGAGGCAGAATATGTATTGCTTGGAGGAAGCATGCTTCAACGGAAATCTTAAATCCCTAAAAAATCTTATGTGCTGCAACTCTGCGCTACTTACTCGAGAGGTCTGAACTCTGGCTTGTCGACTCGTCGCTGCAACTCCTTTTTTTTCAACACAGGTCCAAGTCCACATTGATAGCATTGGAAAGATTTTGGTCATCAATCGAATGTTAAAGCCCTTGGAATTTGCTTTTAGCTATAAAATGGGGCACAACTAAACAAGCTACACTTCAGACTAGAGTTCGATGGCTATTCTGTCTCTGCCAAGTCTTCTCAACAGAAAAGCCAAAGGCACTGATACTCGCTCTCTCTTCTCATATCGTCTTTGCAAAATGGGAAGGAATCCTTGCTATGACAAAGTGGGATTAGAGAATTTTATCACCATGCATGGCCGTGAATGCTAGCATCAAGTAGCCAAGCTTGCTGGTGAATAAAATGGCATTGCATTGCCTGGCTATACATACAATTATTCTCTCTGTCAATCCCATTTGTTGTTAACTGGATTTGGATCAATGTTGCAGGTCTGCTTAGATGTGGGAAGAGCTGCAGATTGCATTGGTCAAATTATTTACGCCCAGATTTGAAGCGCGGATTATTGTCTGAATCAGAAGAGAAGTTCATCATCGATCAGCATGCTGCCATAAGGAATAGTTATATCATGATTTCTTGTTATTGCAAATTAATGGCGTCATTGTAGTTTCTTATATTGAAAATTCAAATCCCATTATACATAGCTTAAGAGCATATACAACGATGACTGGTGCGATTGCTATTGTTTGTTCAGGAGTATATATTTAAGAATTTTCATAGCAACTAAGAAAGAACTTTGAGCCATACCAAGTCATATTTCCCATGACTATGTTTCTCTCAATGCCCTTTACCATAGCCCTTACACCTACAGAACCAATGTGTCAATACAATAGATGGAAGATCTCTCACATGTATACAAAGATTTGCAAATTGTAATAGAATTGGGGAAAGCAGTGACCGCCTTAAAAAGGATGTGAAACCGATGATAAGAAGGTCGAGAATAATTACAGGATTTTTACCTGGTTGTCGAAACCATGAAGCGGGCTTACATTTTTCCATGGTTAAAGCGATTAGCGGAGCCGAATTTAAAGTGATTAGAAGCATGCCAAAGAGAGTCCAATTGATGATGGATTTTGAAGATCTAGATGAGATGGATGAGGATTCTACCAAGTAGGATTATGCGCACCAGCCTCTACAATTCTTGCAAGTGAAGACTGAGAAAAGCTAGAGTACCTATAAATATTTTTCCGCTGTGTGTAGCCATCACTTGCATCCCCTTCTACCTCCTCCGCCTGAACTTTTGTCCATCGTTGCACCATGCGCTGAGCCTCCCATCGATACCTTAATCCTTCGATTTGATTTCGATTTTGGTTTCTCTTGTTAAAACCCCCTGCTACCTCTCCTGCCTGAGCCTTTGTCCGTTGTTTGCAGCGAGCAAACCATTCACTTTGCATCCAACAAACCATTCACTGGATAGGAAAGACGTCATCCATCTCTATGAGTTTCACTACAAATCTATGATTATAACTGATTGCAGTGAGCATGCCATTGATTACCATACTGGAGCTTGTAGCTACCAGGATTTGCATTTCTCATCTCCGAGGTTTTTTGAGTTTTGATAATGTTTGACAAATGATTAAATTAATCATATCAACAACTATGCCATAATGTTGTTCGTTGCATGGTTTTCGCCGTTACCAGAAGCCAAGTGTCTTTTGTGTTTATCTTTATTGCATTATGTCAAGTGTCAACTAGCTAGAATTCTTTCATGCATTGTGTCAACTGTCAACTTGCGGGAGATGCTTTCAATTTGGATGTCTATTGTAATAAAAAGATGTATACAGTTAGGGATTTTAAATGTCAAGCATGGTGTTTTCCTTGTCGGGGTCCATTATTCACAATGTCATTCTTCATGGTAGAGTGCTTATTGGGGCTTTTGGGTTTTATTTATTTGTTTATTTTTCTGATAAAGCGAATATTGATATGGGAAACATGAATATTTGGCCCAGCGAGGCATAGTTAAGACACTGTGGATCGGTACCAGAGGGTGGAGAAACCAGAGACTCCAATAAATGAAATTGAAATTCGGATAACTACCCAAGGGAAAATGCAGAATTATATCACATATCCAACCAACCTTCTTCAGGTAAGTAAGAGCTGTTTATTTATTTATTTATCAAAGCATAATATAACTCCTCATTTCATTGGCGTGAAATCCATATATATATTTTGTTTTCTAAAGGAAGTCTAAGGTTGTTGCTCACCTCATGTTCAATAGGTTCAATGTCGTTTCAAACAAATAGGATTCATTCCATTTTGGCAGGTGAATCAATGAATAATAAGATTGGTAAGGCCTATACAAAGGAAGGTATTGATAGGCATAGCTATTTGATATGATTAATGAGCGTTTTTATGGCATAGTTAGTAATTTTGGTGCTTGAAGGTTTTCGTTCAGTCAATATATATATAAAGCCTAAGGCCCGGTGGCTTGTTTCCACATATCAATCACAAGTGGCCCGAGCAAGGAAGGGCATTCGGTTTTCTATGTGATGTGAGGGATCTTTTCTGGTATTTTTATATCTCGCTCAAGGCTGTGGCAATAGAAAAAAAAATATTCACTCTATAGTTACTGAAATGATACATACTTATATTAATTCCCGTTGGGCTTATAGCTCCTAGATATTTCCAGCCAAAAAAAGCATAAGCAAGGACAGCAACCACCACGTAAACATAGTACCTTTATAAGTCACAGGACATTCTCCATTTTGGTCACGTGAGCCATGTCTCATTTTAGGACACCTATACATTAGAGACGTTCATGATCCTACTGTTGGACATTCATGGGACACACGCCCTGATTAGGGTACTCCAGGAAGGCGTATCCCTTGCATGTCTGACACTGAGGGTACACATGTCCTGGCTTTGGTCTATGGTTGATGTCCCAGGCGTTGGCAGTTGTCAATTACTTTTAAAGTATCAATACTTGGATATTAATGCATTGGTCATAAAGCTTGATCATAGTAGCAAGGTTCGAAAATGGGAAAAATATGTCCAACGAAATAATAGAGTTTGACTAAAATATGGAAAGTAGACATTTATAGATAAAAAAACATGAGCTTTTCAAATTTAAAAATATACAAAAAACATGAGCTTTTCAAATTTAAAAATATACATAAACGTGTCCAAAATTTTAAAGTAACATTCATTTTTCATTGTGAACAACTTGAAACATATCTCAAATTTGAAACGGAGCATATAATATACACATGATGTGATCATCCTCATCCTCTAAGACTAAAATATGGAAAGTAGACATATTTATAGATACAAAAACATGAAGTTTTCAAATTTAAAAATATACATAACTACCAGCAAATAATGTGATCCTAAACAGAGCAGACACTCTTGTAGACAACATGAATGCATAGTTACCAAGTAGCAATTTGAAAAATAAATTATTCTAGACAGTATTTCTATTTCAAATTTGGACTCGCGTTTGGCTACATTGTTCCATATTTTCTCGTCTCGAAAATTAACAGAGAATGCTAGAAAGTATATGAAGTTAATAATGGATGACATTAAATATAACATTGAGTTGCTTATTTACTTTAGTATTAACATCACAACGATTTTAGTGTAAGACTTCATGTTTTCTTTGTGATATCATTTTTACATGTGTATGTTTTCTATGTGATCTGATTGTTACATGTGTATGTTTTCTATGTCATATCACTATTACACACATGTAAGATGACAAACCATTCTAATTGGCAATTTTGAATGCTATGTACATATTTTGGATTTTCAAATACAACATTCTATAAACCATTCAATCAACTACTTTGTACATATACCACTAGCAATTTTATATCCTGTGTACATATAGGAGTAATTTTGGCAATACTTTTTAGCAACACTTCTGACAATTCTGACTTCACACATTTACAAAGTATTTTGCTTTATAAAACTTACGGCGGGGACATCACCACCCTATGGTCACGGACAAAAGGGCTTGAAGTCTTATAAGGCCTCTAAGGGCTCGAAATGCTCACCTTCTTTCACATCCCTGCCATCATTTCATCCTCATTAGATACCTCCCAATATTCACTCTTACATTCTGAGAAGTATCTTTGGAACAATGGAAAATCATTTTCCAGTTTCCAATACCATCCACCTAGAATTATTTATAGTGTAATACAAATTTCAAGATTGCAGAGTACATAAGGAGATTTGTTGGTTCCAGAATTGCAGCAGTAGAGTACATCACGAGATTTGTGGGTTCCAGAGTTACAGTAGTAGAGTACATCTAAATAAAGAATCCTAAGGTGGATTTTGTTCACAAGTCGTTTGTGCAGTTTAGGAGTTATTATAATCATTGTTTTCATTGATATTATTGCAGAAATATTTTTTCAAATTGCTTATATATTCCAGATATAGTAGTAATTTACAATGTTGAGATTACTACTACATAGATTGTGAGAAAAGCAATTGTAGTTGGTTCAATGTGTTGATGAACTTAACATTATTTTTGCCCCTCAAAGGGCAAATACTAGTATTACTATATTATCCTTTTTACTACCATACTAAAATATTCACATGCTCTAACTTTTTACTACCCTACTAAAATATCCTACTGAAATATTCACAAGCTTTAACACTTTTACACATGGAATTTTCCAATTTCTCACTCTTCTTTTTAATGTTTTAAAAAAAAAATGGATATTGTAAAAAAAATGTAATTCTTTTAATGTAAATAATTACTGTAATAATTTAGTTGAGCTTTATATAAAAGGTATAATTTAAATTTCTAAATTTAAATTTTTATAAGTATTTTTATCCAATTTTTCAATTTAAAAATAAATCTATTTAATATGTAAATAATTTAGTCTTCACTCTAAACCATGTTAGTGACGCGTTTACATTCCCAACTTTATATATAAAATCAAGATAAAACATAATGATAATGACACGTTTACATTTCCAACTTTTACATTCCCAACTTTATATATAAAATCAAGATAAAACATAATGATAATGACACGTTTACATTTCCAACTTTATATATAAAATCAAGATAGGGAAATAAACTTAAAACATCTTTATATATAAAATCAAGATAAAACTTAAAACATGCATTTTTGCTTTAAATTGTTGTAATCTAAATATTATGAATTTGTTATAAAAAAAATTATTTTATTTTATTTTATAAATTGTTTTTAATATCAAAAATAATAAAAGAAAATTATTTTTTTTATTTAAAAGAAGTAAATTTATAAAATTAGATAATAAAGATAGTACAATTAAAATTTGTGATTAAAAAATAACATTTTTTTTCAAAATTTTAAATTCATTTTTATATTACAATTAATAACAATTATAACAATACAAAATTATAATTAAAAAAAAAAATTATAACCAAATCAAAATCATAAAATAATTATTTTTCTAAAATAAAAATTATTATCATCCTTTTTCAACTTTTTCCATTGTTAACAAAATAGTCCAATTAAAGTCATAGCTAGAAAAAATTTGGTTCCATTGAATCCATAAAACCCCGCGGCTGGCCCTTATTTACAAATAGAGAAGTGCCAAACAAGCCCAAATTCCTCCCAAACACGCCCGCGACTCGCCCTTATTTACAAATAAAGAAGGGCCAAACAAGCCCAAATTCCATTAATTGCAACAATTGAAACCTTCTTCGACTTTATAACATTGAAGACAGAGTCCGCAGCTATATACGGTTTGGCAATCAGATGGAAGCTTATCGCCTACCTGGACGTCCCCACCAGCAGCAACAACAGCGCCAGATGCAACTGCAATACTCATAGTCACCAGGAACATAATCAGGGCAAACCAGGAACATAATCCAATAAATATTATTTGTATAGCCTGCATAATTGGCATTTTTGTGTCAAATTTTATACCATGCACTTAACGATGACACTTCAAAGAGCGAGTGTGCTATTACTTCAATGGCCAAAGACATCATAGTCCGCGAACTCATCCTACTTTGAAGTTTGAACGATTCCCCAAATTCAATTTGGTCTTTAGGCCAGTCTTCACAAATCCACATAGTAAGTCCACAGGTCTGGAAAGTCCCCTTCCTGCAAGAGACAACAGACACAACAGAGAACAATCTTTATCCTTTCATCCACCATGCGGTAGATGGGAACCTGTTCATCTTCGCCAACACAAGAATGGTTCTCTTCGACTACATTAATGAATGAATCATATGACAAGTGCCATGCGTTGATACGCTGTGGACATACGACATGTGGAGGCTCCTCATAGGCTATTGACAGGCGATGAAGGCCTGAGAGGAACCACGCCTTTAAAGAACACCTTCGACATAATTAGAATATTTGTTGATCGAGATTCAGAAAGGATACGTTGGACGGTGAGTATAAATGCGACTCTTCTACATCACGTCACCCAACGAACTTTTGAGACGGTCAAGTAATTACGATGTGGTTCAGCGTCCAGTAAAAGTACTTCTCATATATTCTTGATGATTACGATCGAGGTCGTCAAACGAATGAATGTCCGATCACCACTGGAAGTCAAAATCGTCAACTTTTTAGACTCCTATCCACTAATGAAAATTGAATTTTTCCTGGCCCTTCTAGGGGTCTATCCCTTTACAAATGGGATTGACTCATGAACCAGACTCAACTTTTTCAAAAAAAGAAGAAAAATATAAGTAGAGGTAAAATAGGAAACTGAAAAAAAATATTATCATAAGGTTTTATGTAGTGATTGGCTTAATGGCACAATCACTTAATGCTTCGAAGGTACAAGGTATTTAAGATGGAGAATAACACAATAGCTTAGATTGTTATATTATATTGGAATGAATCTTACTCTACACTTTACTATATTATATGAAATGCATGAAATATTAATTAAATAAATAATAACAAATTGAAAATTAAATATAAAAGTCAAAATAAATCAAATATATAAATTTATTATTAAATTATAATAAATAAAATATATAAATTTATTTTTAGTAAACATACTTAAAAAAAATTGAATTAATATAAATATGATTTTACTTTATTAATATATAGCTAAGACCATTCACAATCGTACATTAGACACCTACTTTAAACTTACTCCAATAAAAAAATTGTTATCTCATGCTATCTCACATTAACAAAGAAGGTAATGAGCTAAGGGAGTCCATTCCAAGTTGAGAAACCTCTTCGCTAGAAACCTCTTAGATACCTTTAGAGGACAGGGTCATGTCTATCTCCTCAGCAATGGATATGATGGTATCATTGTTGGGCTTCACATAACCTATAGATGAGGCAAAAGGGAGTGTGTCATCTAGGGAGGATTCATTATTTCGAAGTTCCCCTCTACCATTCGCACCATTATTCCCATTGAAGGTCTTCAGGTTGAATTGCCTTGAATACCTATATGCCTCCTACACACCCTCGGCTTTTTCAATTCCAATCCACTCTTAATCAATTCTTCCATTTCTCCTTCAATCGCCTTGTTACATGCAATAGTAGGAAAATACCAATTGTCAATTGTCAATTGTCAAAATCTTAAGACTTATCCACATTGACAGAATCTTGAGAGTTATCCACATTCCTTCACCCTGCTAATTATCTCCAAAGGCACCATACCCTAGTTGAAGACATCGCTCTTTGATGTGATACCCTTCTTAAAAAATCACTGGGGCACCATGTATCTCGCCATCCCTTTCACCTACGTAACCACGTGGCTTTCCATATTTCTATCGAGACACCTAGCCATAACGAAATGAGAGACTTTCACCTTGAAATTCTCGTTTAGCAGAATATCTTGAGGTTTGATGTCCAGATGCAGAATAGAAAGCCTCAACTCCTCGTGCAAGTAGGCAGTACAGTACGGGAGCGATATATATTATATATTCATACCAAATAAATGTTTAGGCTTCCAATCATGCCACTTGGCCATGAATTCGTACAACAGAATGCAATGGGCACCTTCTATACAAATACTATGCAATCTCACAAGATTGGAAGGGAAGGATTGATGGATGATATGGTGGCGATTGGGCACCTTCCATACAAATACTATGCAATCTCACAAGATTGGAAGGATGCAATCTCACAAGATTGGAAGGGAAGGATTGATGGATGATATGGTGGCGATTTTTGGACAAAAATATACCTATCCCTGCCTGGACTGGTTCACCAGACATTTCATGGCCACTGGTGTACCATCCTTCATAAACAGGCCCAAATCCTCCCTTTCCAATCTCCTTGCTTTACCTGTGGTGATATCCATGGCCTTGTAACTGAATATTGCAGGAAGGCCAGTCAAATTATTCAGATATGCTCCGTCGAATTCAATGGCACCTTCACTCCGTTTCGTAGCAGATAGTTCTTTTCACAGTGAATGCCATTTATAAACCAATTTCCCGACCAGAAAAGAGACACATAAGACGCCATGGACTCACAGGAGAATATATGCCTCAGTTCCTTTGGCTGTGAACTGTAAGACCAAGATGCTCGGCACAAAAGGCACGCCTAGCACCTGAGATATGAAGCAGATGAAAAATAATATGACAATTCGATACGTAAAACTAATCTTACCAGTGCATAATCCATTTCCCACGTTAATCTTACCATTGTAACAATTAATTAAAAAATAATAGTAAAAGAATAGATAGCTTGAAACCTGGAGCGCAACAACAATTTGTGGTTTGGTCATTGTAGCCATAGAAAAACAATTTAAAAAAAATAATAAAACAATAGATAGATCAAAATCTTGAAGTAAGGGCGCCATTTGTGCAATGTCGTTTGGTCACTGCAGTCATAGAGAGAGTAGCACTTTTACCTTCTTCATCTATATTTTTTAGGTCGATTCTCCCGTAGAGTATCCCAGGCTGGGCTTAGTGAAACAGACGAAGAAGATGACTATATTGCCGGATTAGCCGAGCAGGTCGCTTACGCGTTTCTGGATGACGATGAAAACTGTCAGCAGGGTGTTGATGTGGGTGTGGGCGTTCATCTATCAGGCCCAGCCTGAGCTGTGGCAGTTGCAATAGCTGGCGGAGTTGATGCTCTTTGATTATTTGCATTTGCATGTATATGTGTTGTTCCAGTGCCAACAATAGGCGAAGATGGGAGCTGAGATTCAAAAGGTTGCTGGAATACTAAAGTTCCGGCTGTTGATGGCTTAGTCTTGGATAGCAAAACCGCGAGGAAACTATTCTCAGCAACTTTGGTTTCTTGAAGGGTGATTTCATCCGTGAGAACCTTCCCCTGATAAATCAGTAACTACTGTTCAGTTGGTCCTCCGAAGAATGGGTTTCCCTTCGATCCATCAAAGGCAGCGCCGAAAGCTTCTTCCAAAAGAGATATGTTTTCCAGTGTTTCAATTTTCGCCTTCTCCCTCAGCTCTCCCTCAGGGCATCATAACAAGAATCATTAACAACCAATATATGGATTGGTCATCATCAATATTTAATCAATCAAATCGAAATTCATGCAGTAGATATAGCTGTTATTACCTTATCGTCAATGAAGGCAGCCCAAAAGCGACGGCTCGCTGATTAGGTTTTTTGGGCAACAGACTCACTCCACGTCCTTCCCACATCTCAAATATGTATTCGAGAATTATGAGCGATTCACAGATATTCTTGGTGTTGTGGATGAGCACTGAGACCTTCTTATGAACAGGATTGGAGTGCAGAAGAAGTTGGGATTTGTTTTATAAATCCTCCTCCACGTACTCGTAAGGTATGCCTTTCAAATCCAGCGCTAGTTGCACTCTGAGAGAGAAAGGACTCGCCCAAACTGCCAATACCTTCACTCTGTCTTCTAACTCCATCGCTCCCAACTCCATTATTTCATCTGCTTTCTTCTGGCCGTCACTGCTGCTTCTTATTGCTCAACTGGTATGAGCCGGGATTCGTGGACGGATGCAGTATTTAGAATTTCTATCATATAAAGCCCCTATATTCAACTCTTGCAAGTTGCCGTTCCAATTACCGCTCTTTGTTCTAGGGAGAGGCCGCGGTGAAATCTCCCCAAACTACCGCGCTTTATTAAAAAAAAAAAGGAAGGGAGATTATTTTGAATAGAGCCAGTGTGAAAGACTCCGCAACGTCAATGGCTTCTAGCAGCAACAATCAATCTCAGATTTCTCCTCTTATAGGGAAAAAAGACTATGATGTCTGGGCCACGAGGATGGTGGTTTATCTCAAGTTAGAAGATGCATGGGAATATGTCATGTATGGCTATTCCGAACCTGCAGATGATGTAGCTTTTCAAGCCCTTTCAAACGCAGAAAAGGATGTCTTGCGAGCGCACAGGAAGAAGGATGCAAAGGCACTGCATCTCATAATGAACGCTTTGGATAACAGCGTATTTCCAAAGATATCAGCCTCGTTACATGCCAAAGCAGCATGGGATACCTTCGCAACCAGTTATCAAGGTGCTGGTAAGGTACAAACATCAACACTCCAAAATCTAAGAAGAGACTTTGAAGATCTGAAGATGAAAGAATCAGACTCAGTAGATTCTTTCATGACCAAAGTCATGGGGATTGTTAATCAGCTGAATATCCATGGTGAAAAGATTGGAGATCAAAGGGTGGTTCAAAGGGTTCTGAGATCCCTACCCCACAAATTTGAGTCGAAAGTTTCAGTGATTGAAGAAGCGAAAGATCTGAGTACTTTCTCTATAGACGAGTTGACCGGATCTCTACTTTTATTCGAATCCAGACTCAACAGGAATGAAGATTCCTATCTCAAGAATGCTTTCAAAGCACATGTTTCATTCTCAAGAGGCAGAGGAAGAGGCAGAGGGAGAGGAGGATCAAGAGGACGAGGCAGAAGTGGCCGAACTAATGGCAATGGAGATCAAGATCACCATCATAACCATGAAGGCGGAAACTGCGACAAAAAAATGTCAGATAAATCTAATATTCAGTGTTATTATTGCAATAAATTTGGGCATTATGCTCATGAATGCAAAAAGAAAAAGGCTGATCAAGCAAATCATAATGCTAATGTGACTAATACCTCTGAGGATAAAGATGATATGTTATTTCTTACATGTCATGCTGCACACGAAAGCCCAAAGGGACTTTGGCTTTTAGATAGTGGCTACAGTAACCATATGACAGGTGACAGAGGTCTAATTGCAAACCTAGATGAATCAGTGAGGACAGAGGTCAAAGTTGGCACGGATGAGGTAGTTCCAGTTCTTGGAAAAGGAGTGGTCAACATTCTGACCAAACAAGGCCAACAAAAGACAATCTCAGATGTCTATTATGCTCCAGGATTGAAGCATAATCTGCTTAGCATTGGGAAACTCACTGAAAAGAAGTACAAACTTGTTTTTGATGGATTAGACTGTGAAATTTATGACCCAAATCGACATTTGATCATCAAAATACAAGTGACTAGGAACAGGATGTATCCACTAGTCATGAATTGCAATAGCAAGGCAACCTCTTTTGCTCAAAAAGCCATTTGCATGGATGATTATTGGTTGTGGCATTTTAGATATGGACATCTTCACTTTGGTGGTCTTAAGTTTTTGCAGCAGAAAGAGATAGTAAAGGGATTACCCCCTATGAAGGAGCCAGAAAGCAGTTGTGAGTGTTGCATCATTGCAAAGCAACATGGGGATAGCTTTCCTAAAGGTATGTCTTGAAGGGCACATGCACCTTTGGAACTTATTCGTATTGATCTAGTTGGACCAATGCAAACTCAATCGATTGGTGGAAGCTATTATTTCCTTACATTTATTGATGATTTCAGTAGAAAAACATGGGTGTATTTCCTTCGTCAGAAGTCTGAAAATTTTGGCAAGTTCAAGGAATTTAGGGCTCTGGTTGAAAAACAGAGTGGTTATCAACTCAAAGTATTGAAATCTGATGGAGGGGGAGAATATGAATTAAAGGAATTTCATGATTACTGCAAGCATCATGGAATCAAGAGGCAATTCACTACCAGATATACTTCTCAGCAGAATGGTATTGCAGAACGCAAGAACAGAACCATCATGAATATGGCGAGGAGCATGCTGAAAGGAAGAAATGTGTCCCATGAATTTTGGGGAGACGCAGTGGCTTCTGCTGTTCATGTGATGAACAGATCTACCACCAAAATTGTGAAGAACAGAGTACTAGAGAAAGCATGGTCAGGTATGACTTGTAATGTTTCTCATTTCAGAGTATTTGGTTGTGTTGCTTATGCTCATGTTCCTAAACAGCTAAGAAAAAAGCTAGATGGCAGGAGTGAGAAATGTATATTTCTTGGATACGGTGAACAAACTAAAGCCTACAAGCTGTATAACCCTATTACCAAAAAGGTTATTCTCAGCAGAGATGTTTTGTTCAAGGAGGAAGAGTCATGGAATGGAACCATAGACAAGGGTATGGGAGTTGCAATACCCCAACCAGAAGATGGAGAAGATGAGGAGCTGATTGGACAACAAGATCCAGTAGCATCTTCACCAGTAGCAAATACTCCAGAAAGAACACCTAGAAACTCAGTTCGAGGTGAAGCATCAAGTCCGCAGTCAGGTAATGAATCTGATCACAGTAATAAAAAGACTAGAAGATTGACAGATATTTATGATGAATTGGATGCAAATACCAATTATGTTTTTATTGCTAGTGAACCTGTGTTTTATGAAGAGGTTGTAAAACACGAGCATTGGGTAAATGCTATGGACGAAGAGATAGATTCCATTGAGAGAAATGATACATGGGATCTAGTTGACCTGCTAAAGAATAAGAAACCCATTGGTGTGAAGTGGGTTTATAAAACCAAACTCAATGAAAAAGGTGAGATTGATAGGTACAAGGCAAGGTTAGTAGCAAAGGGTTTCTCACAACAACCAGGAATTGATTTTGGAGAAACTTTTGCACCAGTGGCAAGATTGGACACAGTAAGAGCAGTCCTAGCAATTGCAGCACAGAAAAAGTGGAAAGTGTATCAGATGGATGTCAAGTCGGCATTCTTGAATGGAATTCTTGAAGAAGAAATTTATGTGGAGCAGCCACATGGGTATGAAATAAAAGAACATGAAGAGAAATTTTACAAATTGAAGAAAGCTCTATATGGGCTCAAGCAAGCTCCTAGAGCTTGGTACAGCAGAATTGATTCTTATCTGATCAAAAATGGTTTTAGCAGAAGCAGCAGCGAACCAACACTTTACACAAAGGTAAATCAACAAGGACAGATTTTAATAGTTTGCTTGTATGTTGATGATATGATTTTTACAGGTGACCTCTCAGTAGATGAGTTCAAGGTAGCTATGAAGAAAGAGTTCGAGATGACAGACCTTGGATTGATGAGGTTCTTTCTTGGCCTAGAAGTAGAACAGTCAGAAAAAGTGGCAACGGGTACTAAGTTGAGCAAAGAAGATGGTAGTCCCAATGTAGATCCAACAATGTTTAAGAGACTTGTAGGAAGTCTCATGTATCTCACAGCTACGAGACCTGATATTATGTTTGTTGTCAGCTTGATTTCGAGGTTCATGGAGTCTCCCAAAGACTCGCATTGGCAAGTTGGAAAAAGGATCTTACAATATGTTGCAGGGACTTCAAGCTATGGAATTTTATACTCAAGCACTGAGTATGATGTTTTGATAGGTTTCACTGACAGTGATTTTGCATGAAGTTTGGATGACAGGAAAAGCACTTCCGGTCATGTTTTTCATCTTGGATCAGGGGTGATTTCATGGGCATCCAAGAAGCATCCCATTGTGACACTTTCATCGGCAGAAGCAGAGTATGTAGCAGCGACATCAGCAACATGTCAAGCAGTTTGGTTACGCAGAGTTTTAGAAGGTCTTCAACAGAAACAAGAAGGACCAACCACAGTTTATTGTGACAACAATTCAGCCACCGCTCTATCCAAGAACCATGTTTTTCACCAGAAAAGAAAGCACATTGATACCAGATATCACTTCATAAGAGAACTTGTGAACAATGGTGAAGTTCGTGTTGAGCATTGTAAATCGATTGACCAATTGGTTGACATCTTCACAAAGCCATTGGCAAAAGATATTTTTGAAATTCATAGAAATAATTTAGGCATTGTAAAAGCTGCAGTAGTCAGCAGTAGTAATTAAGAGGGAGTGTTAGAATTAGTAATTACTTCAGTTAACATTAGTTTCTATTCTTGACGTTCAGTCAATAAATGCAACAGCATGCTTTGCATGCATGCAAAAGCTAGGTTAAAGCTTTTAGGGTTTTCCATAAGTGTTTAAATACACATTACGTTCTTGATTGTATTACATCAGTTGATCTCCATTTTTGAATAAAGATTGAAGAGTCGTAGCTCATTCCACATTATCTTTGTTTTATTTCTGCCTCCAACCTTCATGTTGCACACCAAGGAAAACCGCTACCGATTGCCGGAGTTTACGCTGCAGAAGATGCCAGATTTTCCTATGGATGGGAATACCCAGGAACACTTTAGGTTATTAAATGGTCACAAAACTTAGGACAGGTGGCGGCTCCTCATAGGCAGTCGACAAACGGCGATGGCCTAAGGGAGCCGGCCCCTTAGTATATGCCTTCGACGTAATTAATAATTTTTTATAATTTTAAATTAATTATTATATAAAGTTGATATTTTAGATTAGTTATTTAAATATTTGTTTTTATTATGTCCCTTCCTAGGCAAGGATATATACTAATCGTTTGATGGTCAAAGCTTTTGACTCTCCATTCGTTGAGAAGTGATAATGCATTGTTTCATAAAGTTTTGAAAAAATACATATTAAATTGATTTTTTTTATAATAGAAAATGTGTTTTATATTTTCTAAAAATTAAAAATATGATTTTTTGATTGGTGAAAGACATCTAAGATGTGACATAAATCCCTTCATAGGGATTTTAATTTTTAGAATATAAAATTAATTAATGTTAATTAAAAAATTACAATTTTACACCTTACTCGTGATTGACTAATGTATAACGGCATGACCAATTTTGATAATGACATGGAAGGAGGGTGGTCTATGAGGCGACAACTTGTTCCTTCATTGTAAACCAAAAAAAAAATGAAGGAAGAATCTTAATTCTCTATATGGAATTCGATTCGATACTTAATCTGGAGACAAAGGAGCCAGATATTTAAAAAAAGGTTATTGAATAAGCAGTCTGTTTCCAAGTGCTATCTTGGTTGAAAATTTATGGATAGGGAGAGAGATTAACTATAGACAAATAACGTGCTCTAACCTCTTCATACAGGCATCCCACATGCATCTGACAATTTAAAGGGAGCTGGTCGAGTTTTGGCATATTTTCAGGAGACTCTGTATATGTATATACATGGTTTGTTGAAAATCATGTATTGTTATTTGCAAACCATTGAAATTATTAGTAGACAATTATGAACTAGTAAATTATAAACTAACCTAAAACCTCTAACATACATGATCGGTAGACAATTATGAACTAGTAGATAAAAATAGTAAAATGACATATCCATGGAAAGATCAATAAAAAATATACATAACAAGTGATGTACTTGCTCCTCTTACCAGAAAGGTAGGACGAGAGAAACTGTGACTTGAGAATCCATGTCCCCATGCCTCATAATCCCTTCACAGTGCATATATATTTTGAAATAAAAAATTCCTCAAAATTGGACAATCATTTGAAGCCAGATGTACCATCTATTTGCCAATGCTGTTAATCATGATGGAATGCCGTTGCTTTCTTTTCTTATTGGATTCATATTCCAATTACAATGGCCTTGGAAGCCTGGAATATTCAAAAACTGATCAGTTCAGATTAATTGTGATAGTTAACAAAAAAAAATCATAATGGAGCAGCCAACCTTTATTTCTGTGTATATGATTATAGTGCACTATAAACTATTTTACATGTTATGGGTTTCCATACAGAGCTTTACTCGTATATATTCAATCATGAAAGCTCCCTATGGAAATCCGGAACATGTAAAATAGTTTATAAATTATTATTATTATCATTTTGAAATTTGAAAAGTTACTTGTAGGTAGAAATGAATGAATAATTATAATTTTTATTTGATTTTTTTTTAATTATTATTTTTTAACATTATCAAATTTAACAAAA
Source organism: Larix kaempferi (assembly GCA_027924585.1). Classification (NCBI taxonomy): domain Eukaryota; kingdom Viridiplantae; phylum Streptophyta; class Pinopsida; order Pinales; family Pinaceae; genus Larix; species Larix kaempferi. The sequence continues at coordinate 15,247,283 of BSBM01000877.1, forward strand.
TAAATAAATATAAAATAAAATATATTATATTCTGTTTTTTTAACAAAAACATAGGAGATTATGTATAGATAAAAGGTTGTGCACAGTCATTTATTACAAAATTTGAGACCAGCATTCTGCTTCTTAGAGGGGAAAAATGCAGAATTTGATAGAGTTTTTGTCACTGTAGTCTTTGCTTCTTATATTCTTATATATTATGTTCATACTATTGGGATAAACCCTTACAAACTGGCTACATAACAAGAGGCAAATATACATTCAGAGTATGGAGTTCCAAGAAAACCTGTAGAAAAGACATTAACCAAAAAAAAAATATTTTGTAGAGAGAATTTAACCGTAGTTCTGCTGCTGAACGGAGGCTGCATCCAGCATTTCCTGATTGACAATTGTTGCTTCCTGGACATGGTTGAATTGTGGCTTGCTGATAAAGATAGAGATGTCTTCCTTAATGCTGTCCACTTTCCCCAAGAGTTCAATGATGTTTCGGTCCATATCATCCATGCGAGATTCCAGGCATGAGAGCCGGGAATGGACATATTTGTTATCCAAGACCAATTCCTCGATTTGATCCACACTGGAACATACTGCAGAATACGTTCTACACAAGTAAACCTTGATCTCCAAAGTTAACTGGTTGAGCGTGGCGATTGCCTGTCTTACCCCGTCCATATTGCTGAGTGAAGTGAACGAGGTAAAGGAGGGAGCTTCTTCTTCTGAAAGCAACAAGGGTTCAGGAACTGGAGCGGAGATGCAAAGCTGCCTGAGCACCGAGACGAGAGCAGGTGGAATGAAACGATCCATTATTCGGCCTAAATTCCAAATGCACACCTGGTGCTTTAAATGCTCGAGCATGAGAACTGCAAGGCCCATGAGGGGGGCACATGGGGGGTGGCATGTCGACCAAGAAGAGGCACGGGATTGGACATCCTGTTGTCCATTATAAGAGAGATGACGACCCCTAGAAAACCTTTGATATAAAATAAACTTCATAATAGAAAATCTCATTAGGGTATAAACCAATGCTCCATTACATTATTGTGTTTAACTTGTCCTTTTGTCATTGAAGCTCCGGCATTTGCCAAATTTTCTGCTGTGGAATTGTGTTCTCTAAGGACGTGGAAAAAGAGTGTGTCAATAGGAAGAGTGAGATACTTAATTCTTCTTCGAATTCTTTGGCTCTTAGATCCTCTAGTGGGAATGCCATTCCTCGTAGCATGAATTACATGCCTAGAGTATCCAAAGACCTGTAACTTCTCCATATTTATAGTGGAGACGATTTCAAGAGAATGGTACATCGCTAGCCACTCGGCTTCATTGTTAGTTCTGATACCTAGTCCCCAAGAGAAGTCTGCAACTTTATTTCCTCTGGGATCGAAAATGATCCCCCCACACCTGCCTCCCCCGTATATTATATCTTAAGACAAAAGCATATATATATATTTTTTATGAAGATAGTGAATTCTCAATCTTTCTTATTGTTGTAATAGTTCAGCATAATTTGAAATTATAAAGTATTAAAATTAAAATAGTGTATTCATCATAAATTGGAATAAAGTATACCAAATCATAGATTCCTTGCACTCCACATATGGACACTTGTATTCATTTTTTAGAACAATTGATCTCCATGTAGTTCACCTCTCCAATGTTGAGTGCATGCTAAATACCTCAACGTAGCCTAGCACTTACTTATGGGACCCATGCATATGTGCATTTGTAAAATTTGGCACGATGACCATGCATGCTCACCACGTGTTTCTTCTCTCCTCTTCATTCCATTGCACCAATGCCGAAATCAAGCACATCATTCCCTTGCATTGTTGCATACTAAGCACACACCAATGATGGATGCAAAGTGGATGTAGACTTTGCATTCGTTGCTCTACAATGCATATTGTTTTTAGGATTCGCGGAGCTGGTCTCTCAGATTGCCAAAGAGTATGCACAATGCACATTCAAATTGATCAACCACTTCAAGTTGAAGGAGAAGAAAACAAACTCTAATATTGCTATATTGTCTTATTTTTCTACAAAAATTTACTAGGGAAATTTCAGGATGTTTTTCAATGTTAGTGAAAAATATTTTCAGATGCAGATGCACAACATTGTTTTTTCAATATAATAAATACTAACTCTAATTTTGAAAAAAAAAGGCTATGAGATAGTAACTGTGCTACAGAAATCGTGCATTATTATATCCTCATGCTCGTCCACCTGATCAAAAGTATTGTGACTTGACAACTTTTGATCTTCCCAATGTCACTTTTTACTACAATCATAAGATTGTCTTGTACCCCTCCCAAACAATGCTTCTCACATATGCACCACCTCTCATATTTGTTTATGAAAAGTTTTAGGTTTTTTATAAATGCAATGCTTCTCACAGTATAGTTTTAGGTTTTTTAGAAATGCAATGCTTTGCATAGAGAACTATTCATAGCTTGTAGAAGAGAAGCAAAACCTTGCAACTTGGTTTGCTATGCACATGATTAGAATCTATTACTCAATCTATCTACAAATTAGGTAATCATCCATTTCCTTGTAATGCATGTAACAAATAAATACCATGACATTTTGAATGAACATAAAATTACAGGTCTGAAGATGCTACCCAAGGGGTATCCAAAGCTTTACAGCTTTGAAGTTGCTCTAGAGGTCTCCAACATACTCTATGAGATGTGAAATGGAATTGTTGAATATTACTTTGCATGAAGAGTGAAGTAGTGGCAATGAAGAGTGAAGCGAAGAGGCATGAAGTGGTGGCAATGAAGAGTGAAGTGAAGAGGCAATGGCCATGGCGGTGACGGTAAAGGGTCTTATTTCATTTATTGCAATAATTAAATGCTTATGCTCTGCCTCTTTATCGGAGTTCATAGATATGCATCCATCTAAGCACCACCCATAGCATTAATCCTACTGAAAATATTAAACACAAATGCATTTGGACAAAACCTATACTTTTTCTTAACATTGAATTTTTTTTCTCAAAAAATGAGAAGTCGGCAATAAGACATCAAAGTTTCTATCCAATGAGAAAATTGTATAAAGTAAATAAAAAAATAATTTGTATTGGCTTCCTATGTAAAACTATAAGAAACATGGAAACTTTAAAAACTCAACTACAAACTAATTAGAATTCAACGACGAACTCATTGCAATAGTACCCTGGCATTCGGCGGGGACTAATAACCTACCCTATCTTTATAAAAACAACAACTATTTATATTCCCTCCCCTTTTCATCTGGCATGATGTGCCAATGGAAACATATCCGCTCCTCCCCCTTTGAAATTAGTAACTGCAAGCCCGTACGGCTCATAGTGAATCACAGTACTTGACTTGAGAACTTGATCCTCGATTCTCTGCCATGAATCTCCTCGCCGTGGCCTATTTTGAAAGGAAAAACAACCGATTTTTTTAGAAATGATATCCTTGATAATTTTACTGGCTAAATTTGTTGAGATGATAAGGAGCACTAGCATTAGCATAGATCCCAATATAGTTGCAGTTGTTATAATGATAGAGGGGCCCAACAACTTCTCGTCTGTGTACACAATGTTGTTCTCGTCTTCATTTTCAGATCTGTGATTAATGGCGTAGATCTCAGAAACAATCTGAAAAGAAAGTGATTAATCAACAAGACTACTATTTTGGTCCTATAATTTTTGCTTGCAGCACGCGCCATTCCCACCAACAAATACCCAATGAACACACAGATCATAACTCTATCGATATGAACTATCAACAACTCATTTTCACAGAATCAACCAACAGTGCTTTGTAAGTAGTTGGGCTTGCGAGTGCTTATTAATCGAAACTAGTGGCTTGGTATTTGGGCGATGTGTTTAGAGCGGTGACAAATGTAAGAAATTGAATGGAGAGGGAACTGAGAACCATAGACCTTTCAGGAATCCAGTGAATACCCTTTAAGTAGGCTTTTTTTGCGTCCAATATTATCAGAACTACGAATATTATTAATCAAATTGATAAGCCTACAAGCTTTGCAAGCTCATCTAAATCCAACAATGTTTCCTCCTCCATCGAAAGACTACTAGATTAATCAAACTCTCTGAAACATGTGACGCTTTAGCCACACCGATATTCCTTACTGCTCCGATGCTTATGGTCTGGAGTTGAGTTGCCTTGCCATGTGCCTATAGGTCATTTCCTTAACCTAGAACTCTATGATGCTAAAGCTCAACAATGTCAATCATTTTCTTGCCTTAACCCATAACTCTCATATGCTAAAGCTCGACATTGTCGACAATTCTCATATGACATTCTATCCCATCCTTCGCCACCCCTTTGGCAGGGACTTAGTTGCAACGCAGCTTTCACCCTTGTTATATATGTTGACTTGAAAAACCCTTGTTATATATGTTGACTTGAAAAAAATAAGAGTAAAAAAACGCTTAAATAATATTATAAACAAAGTATAAATGATTTTCTTTTACTATTTTTCTTTCAAATAAATATCCTCTTCCAAATAAATATCCTATAGTTGTTAGGATATAGGCTCTTTTTATATAATCTCAATTTTTTGAAGTGCAGATCCATTGTTGTATTTATAGAAAATGTGATTATTAAGAACTTATATGGTGGTAGACTTCTACTTGTGTGAGATGAACCATTAAGCATTATTATGAAATTGTAATTTGTATAATTTTAAATATAAAATAAATTAATAAGAAAAATGTAAAAGATTGATAATTCGAAACTATGTAGTCACCGTTTTGCACCTCTGCTTTGACTTTAATACCATGTTCTCTTTTCCCTCTCAGCAAGTTGTGTTTTTTATTCTTTTCATACTTTTTATATTAACTTCCTCGATATGTTCACATTAAGGTTCTTTTCACAATTGGTAATGCAAGCTGATCCCACTTGGTCATAGCCAAATAACCATTGCATGGACCCCCCCCGTCCATAAGAAGTTAAAAAACAGTTTTCTCAGCCCATTTAAGATAAATACAAGAACCGACATGAGAGAGAACCAGTATACTAGCATACCAATGAGAATAGATTTGATAAGCGTGAGCCGGCCACCAATAGACAGTAATCTGAACATCCAATTGTTTATCCTCTGTTCAACCCGTTTGATGAGCCACATCCAGTCTTGACGCTGATATGCTCCAAGTTTGAGAAAATATCCTAGATATTTGAAACCTTCCTCCACGGGGCAGAAAGTGTATGGCAGTAGTCCTTTAAAATGCTCAATGTCACATTGTGGCATACCATAATGATACACACGGGTCTTTCTCTTATTAATCAACATGCCTGAATCATTACAGAAGTCATTTAATATGAAAGCATAAATCTTCCATTCAAATACTGAGTTCAAATCGGCTGTTGATACATCATCAACGAATAATGTATGTGAGATAGAGACTTCATTGGAGAAGGTAATGCCATTAAGAACTTGCCATTATCCAGCTATGCATTAAGATAAAAAAAAAATTGGCGGGGATTGTTTGGTCCAACCCTTTAGACAGAAATCTTGAAGATGAAATATATTAAATATGATACTATCAAATGGCTCAGGATTTCAACGAAAAATATTAGAGGCTCTTCACCAATTTGGCAGGTTTCTTAAATATTTATAACTATATGGAAAAAGATCTTGTTTGGTAGGTTGGTAATGGTTCAGACATCATGGTGGGAATTGACCCTATCATGGGTATGGGAGAAGACTATACATTACCTGGAGGAATCTTATATATTCTACATTGCTTCAATTACAAAACATTGAATACAATTCAAAGATACAGGTCAGGGAATGGACAACCATATTATCTTTCAGCAAGGGAGATGGGATTTCAGGATGAAGAAGCAGCTGATTAGGAAAGGTATATCTTTAAACTAAATGTTGTCGGTGTCCGATTGAATAGAGATAGAGACAAGCTCATATGGACGGGTAATGAAGCCACATGTATGATTACTGCTAAGTTTGCATACAAGACATTAATCATTAACTATTGTTCTTTTCCTATTGATTGGTGGTATAAGGTGATTTGGAGGTGGAAGATACCAGTGAAGATACAATGCTTCATGTGGCAGGCCCTTAGGGGGTGTCTTAAAACTTGGGATAATCTACATAAGCGTGGATGGATTGGTCCTATCATCTGTATTCTTTGCATGAATGATTTGGAATCAGTTGAACATATATTTTTTTGTTGTAACTTCACCATAACTATTTGGAAAGAGACTCTCCAGCAATTAGATTTGCGTACAATATGGAAGGTTAGATTGTTTTGAGATTGTGCTCTTCAATGGTTTCGTGAGTGTAAAGATATTCCTTTTCTTCCAGCTGTGGTTTCATGGGCAGTTTGGCATTCGAGGAATGCAGTACTATTTGAGGCTATCAGGCCCAATATTAACAATATCATTTGCAGAATTATGGGGGTCACTAAAACTTAGGGCACAAGCATTGGCAATAAAAGAGTCACAAAACAACCTTTCTTTCATTGCACTTTTCATAGACCGGTGGCTTTCTTCTATGGATTGATATTGATGGTCGTTGTGCTATTGGTGGGGTTATCTATATCAATAAGGAACATTACTATACTCTGAAACTCAATTGTGGCAGCGGTACTAATACAAAGGCTGAGATGATGGGTTTGTGGTGTGTTCTTGCAGTTTCCAAATATTTTGGTCTACATGAAATCTCAGTTTATGGTGACTCCAGGGTAACAATCAAATGGGCTCAAGGGGTTTTATCAATGAATTAATCTTCTGAAAAATCACTAATAAACAAAGGAAAGTAACTGGTTATCAATGACTCTCACCGCATCAAGGATTCACACGTCTTTTGACAATATAGATAGTTCACAACAAACCACAATAAAATGCAGACTTACAACACAGTAGGAGTGGTCGTAGCTCTCAATATAAAGGGGTTGCTTTGCTTGGTTGCTTTGCTTTTTATGAATGTAAAAGAGAGTACACAGTTTACAAATCAGTTGAGATTAATATTTATATCACTACTACTTTGGATAATCCATTATGAGCTTAGCTTGAAATGCCATTGGCAACAAGGAAACTGAAGAGCTTTGAACTAAAAAAGTAGTAAAATATAGCACTGCTACAAAAATATGAACAAGCATTTAGGTTTTTTAGAGAAAAGGAATTCCAATAATATCCATTGAAAAGTACACATTACATATAAACATTTCTGCAATAGTTTCTCAAGAAGGAAAATTTGTTTTCATTGACAAAGAAGAATAGATGAACAACAAAAAGGGTTGGTTCACCACTATATAGCCTTGGAAGAGTTTGTTATCTGGTGAAATTCCAAAAATGAGAATAGTAGGCAAAGTTTTCATTTGAGTGTTGTACATATGAGAAGATACAAACGATATTTACAATTAAAATTAGCTGGACACTTCTAAATTGGAAATATAGTCTTCCCATGCAGTAAATTCTTTAGTTATGATATTATATTCGTCAGGCTTTAATAGTTTTAGAGACACTTCATGATAAGACAATTATGTTTCTATATTTGCAACTTCTGTTGGTGCATCCTTGCACGTATCCTCAAGGAAAATGAGATGTGTAGATGTTTGCCTCACATAGAAGTCGATGTATTCTTCTGTTAGAGCATCAATTTGCTTGATGTAGTCCAGGTTTGATTGCAACACTTGCTGGAGTTTTGCCATCTGTTGATCCTTGGGGGGGAGCTCATCGATATTGGCTGCCATAGGGAGCTGACATTTACGGTGAACCTGGTGGATTTTCTCATAGAAATTTGTGCACTTTTCAAGAGTTTTATCAATCTTGGCATTTAGTCGATTAGTGGCTTTCCTGCAAAATTCAAGGAGTGCAATATCCAACTTCAGGGTCGCTAGTGTTTTTTGAGGGAGGTGAGGACGGAATGCTAGGTTATTTTCTCTCCAAGTTAACTGTTTGTTAAGCTTGTTTCCAATAGTAATCAAATGTTGATGCATTGTTATTGAGCTTGCAGCAATTTCATGCATCCTTTCCATGAATTGTTTGATATTGTAGATTTGTTGAAAGAGTGTTTTTTGATAGTTTGAGACTTGCTCTTGAAGCTTGCATGCTTGTGCCCATAACAGTTCCATGAGTGATTCCTTATCTCCCAACAACTTATCTACTTGAGTCTTCAATTCATTGGCCTTGTCGTTCACCACTAATGCACGTGTTTCAAAGTCTGTAAGCTTTGCTTGAAAATCATTTTGTCTCCCCTTCCATTATCATTAATTGAACAGTCAATGCTTCATTTTCTATGTTAAGGTTGTTGTACGCAACTAGTAAATTGTCTTTCTCAAATAATGTGGCCTGTAATTTTGTGTTTAACTCAATGGTCTCTCCACGTTCCTTTACCAAGGTGGCCTTGATTTTCAACATTTTTTCTTTGTTTCGCTCAATAGTGGTAAGTAGCTTGTCGACATTGTCAGCACTTGCTTGTGCAACTGTGACATTCACGGAAGCTGTGAATTTGGGGTACTTTTGGGTGCCTTCTACAAGTGTGTTTTCTGTGACGGTGACAATATTTGGTTGAGCGGTCATTTTCATTCTTTTTTCTGACCGTCATGTTATGGTCTTTCTCTTTGAATAAAAAATATCGTGTCCAATTGGGCCACTATGTGTTCTTTGGATGGGGTAAACGGCGTAAGCTCAAGCTCTGGAAATGGAAAGTGGCCTCTAGTTAGTGGGCTTAGCACGTTTGTGTCCATGGGTTCTGGACTATGGACTTGTGTACTTGTTGGCTCCTTGTGCATAGCTGGTTGGATCTTTTCTTGCGCTTCTTTGCTGATCTGTTCTTCCAGAGCTTCATTTTCTTTAGTTTCTCTTGCACGACGATCTTCTTCATTTTGCAATTTTTCCATTTCCTCTCTTTGATGTTGTTCAATTGCTAATATTTTTGCTTCCTCTTTATCTTGCTTTTCTTGTACCCTTTTGGCTTGTTCACTTTGGCTATGTATTTATGCTTCCTCTTTCTTTTGTTGCTCTACTGATTCTTCCCTTTGTATATGTACTTCTACTTCCTTTTCCTGGGTTGTAATTTTGAGAGAAGTAGGTGCATGGTTGACCTTTATTTTTTTGTGCAGCTCTTTCGCATTGTTGACCCTTTTATATATCTCTTCATCTGCCAGGAAATGATCTGAGTATTCAAAAGTGATTTTGCAAGAAGCACAATGTTTAGCCACTTTACCTTTGTTGTCGTTTCTTACAAAAAGTATAGTCCCGAAGTGAAAAGCTTCCAAGTCAAAAAAGAAGGCTTCAACAGCTCTAGTTTTTTGGAACTTGTATGCACCAATGTTGAATGGTAGAGGTGGGTAAGATGTTTTTTTTTTTTAGATGGAGAAAGTCACCAATTCCATTGATGAAGACTTGTCTTATGGCTTCTTTATGCACAATGAAATATGCAGCATTCTTGGTCAGTAGATAAGGAGGTTTAGTGCCCCCATACATCCTTATGTATGTGCCTTCTAATGAGAAGTAGTAGTCGTCGTACTCACCTATTATAGCCAAGGCATTGTCTGACAAACAATTTGGTTCTTTATTAAGGAGCAACCAATAAAGGGGCATGATTAGTTCTTCGCATAGTAGTTTGTAATACCCTTGATATCGATGAGCCCAAGTTATTTGGTATGCTACATGAAGGGGAGTCTCAGTCCGTTGCCAAGTACATCCCAACTTAGGGAAAGGATTCTTGACTAATGTACAATCAATGAGGTAAGAAGACATGAAAAATTCGGCTTTCTGTTGTGAAAGGTCGGTTTGAGCGGTAGCAATGTTGGACGCCATACTTTCTGCATGGCAGCTCATACCTGCCGAATTGGTAGGTTGAAGTGGGTTTGTTGAAAAAAAACGTTTGTAAGTTAGGTTGAAGAAACATATCGTAAAGGGATTAAGAATATAATTACTACTATTGCATTAGCAATTGCAATGATAATATGGGTTAGCTTCTGCAAATTGCATTTTTAATGCAATGATAATATGGGTTAGCTTCTACAAATTGCATTTTTAATGCAATGATAATATGGGTTAGCTTCTACAAATTGCATTTTGCTAAATTTTTCACACAAGCGTTTAGAATTGCCAAGCTTTTTCGCAAAAACATTCTCGGTGAATTGTTTCAGAATTGCCAAGCTTTTTCGCAAAAAACATTGTTGTTGAATTGTTTCATTATTACTTTCAAGTGGTAATCGTAAACTACATTTCTAGAAAAAAAAAACAAATTTAGTATGGAAAAAGTGTCTTCTTATTTGTCTATTATGTTTAAGTTTTAACTCACACCTAGTAAGTTTTAACTAACACCTAGTTATTGTTAAACAATCTACCTAAATTAAGATAAAAGCTAAGCTACATGCTAAATTGCCTTGCATCAAATTTTGAAAATATATAATTAAAATTACGAAAACTTTGACATGGATTCATTAGAATAAGTAATTAAAATTATTTTGAAATAAAGTGTTATGTCTTGAGGAGTTGTCTCCACCGATAATGCAGGTGTGGTCCAAGATCTCTTGAATGAAATATTCAAATAGAAATAATGATATCACACAAATATGTGACGGATTGTTAAACAATTCTTTGATTATTCTTCGTTTATGTATAATAAAGTAATTTATCTAAGAATAATAACCTATTAATTAACACAAAGGTGAAAACAAAAGCCACTAACACATATACATGGTGAAAGTATATATGGTCCAAGTAACAAAAGCCACTAACATCTAGTTCATTATGTCTTCTTGTAATATTACAATAGTGACGTTGCATTTATGTAAAATTTTAGCGTTTAAATTATAATTAATGAAAGTATTGTTTCTAATTCATGTTATAATCTTGTGAAATTAAATAGTGCACTTAAGATTTTACGAGGACCGCGTATTGTTTTTGTTCGTTTGACTGGACAGTTGAAGATGTTAACAATATTTTATCTCTTAATTTAAAACACTACCATAAAGTTGATTCCCAACCATGAAACGGTGTTCTTCCATGCTTCATGCAAGGGCCGTGACACTTGTATTGCTTTTGTTTGGACCATATACAGCTAACATTGAATACATTCAATTTGCCCTTAAATCTTAAATGATGTTGGAAAATGTCACTGCCAAACGAATAGAAGATGTTACGTGCACGAACGTGGGCAGTGGACAATATGCATCCATTCCACGTACATAATGCATACAGTTGTGCCACGAGGGACACGGTAATTTAAACATATCGTAGATATACCGCATGTCAACCAAGTGTCTGCAAACTTTATTTTTATTCACTACATGTTGAAGACCGACGTGGTAGATGGCAACAAATTTCCACAAACCCTAGAACATAGTTCCACCATGCTTTCCCTGCGATGATGCAAACTGCTGATGCCAGCCCTGATCTACCAAAAAAAAAAAAATTGAAGGAGGAATTGTTTCTATAAGAGAGGACAGTGTGGAATCTCTGCAATAATTGAGCAACAATCTGAGAGTTGGATCTATAGAGCCAAGCGCTGAGGGTAGTCAGATAGAATGTCAAGCCAAAACAATCAAGCATAAGCTCGATCCCATGCCAACATGCTACGGATCTTAATGAAGAATTAAGAAAATAAATGGCATTGCATTTCTAATTTGCACACTGATTTGCACGTCAATGGCTAATGGATCTTATGGCTAGCATCCTCGACCACGAATGTTCTGGCTAGTACCCAAACCAAATTCACAGTTTCCTTCTAAAATATACCTTGTAATTTGCAGGGTGAAACAATGATTTGCAGGTTCAAGCTAATTGGTCCAAAGCCCGCTACAAATCCAGGTGAGTATAATTCTACTTCAATTGCTATAAAAATTTTGTCTGGAAAAAGAATTCAAGGTGCTGAGAGCAAACCTCAAATTCATCTAATGGGTAGAAGAGGGCAAGAGGTTCTAGAAATCAAGGTAGGCCTCATATCGCTTATTCAATAGATGGGTTTTTGAGCATGAAAGCATTGAATGGAAATGGCCTTATGACAATTGAGAAGGATCCCAACTTAAAATATTGCAATGCCCAAATAAGGTCGTACGCTCACGTCCCAGGGTGTTAACTCACCAAGATAGCTATTGTTGTACTCAAATCATTTCAAGGCTACACTGTGTGTGTGCCTATGGGTGGAAAGTAAAGCTAAAAATAATAAAAACTAGGTATTCTCAATTTCATAAAGCCTTGTCTTCTCCCTATTTCTCTGTTTTTTCCAATCTGAAAAGTAGTTTCTAGGTGCAAGTTCGTGCTCCTTGTTTGATAGCATCCTCAATGATACACATTGATCTTCTGAAATCAATGAAATTTGTCGATGGGATTTGTATAAATGGACAAGTTGGTGGTCATTACCATAATATTTAGACCAGTTGTGATGAATGTGTCACAAGCGCGTTCAATTCCATATTTTAACACCCAATTGCTCCACACGAAACTATCTCGTAGCTGCTCACAGACAAAGAAGGAATCAACAAATCTGCAAAGGCTTCCCCTTCGTCTCAACGGGAGAGTAGGTTGAAGCTGCAAAATCCAGCATACAGAGGTGTGCGTCGTCGTAGTTGGGGGAAACGGGTGTCAGAAATTTGGGAACCAAGAAAGAAAATATGAATTTGGCTCGGCTCTTTTGATACGCCAGAGATGGCCGCTCGAGCTTACGACATCGCTGCATTCTACTTGAAGGGAAAGAAACAGGCGTCGCTTAATTTCCCAGAGCTCGTTGATTACCTTCCACACCCAATTTCTTCGTCTCCACGCCACATTTAGGCTATCGTTGCAGAAGCATCCTTTGGGTTCATGATGTCCCGTAAAATCAAGTCCCTGGGAGTGAAGATGGTTATGTCCGGAGAAGAATCAGACGAGATATTTGGGTGGTATTAATACTTCCACAAGGCTCCTAACAGAGAGGAATTCCATCAGGAAACCTGTCGTAAGGTCAGTAGAAGGATCAAATGTTACATGTCTCGCTGCCTCTCCTTCAAAAGAATCAGGCAAGACGATCTCGGAACAATCAAAGCCGAACGAGAGGTCGAGTCCGGTAAAGCAACCTGCAGGAACACAAAACAGTCAAAGCGCAAGTCTTCCAGAAGTGATTCGACAGGATGATTATAAAGCAAAGCCGAGTGCAGCTGCAGAAGAATCAAAAGCAGAAGTTCCTATGCACGCCCAAGACTTTGTTCATGGGAAGCCACCAATATCGACTCACACGCAGGCAGTATCTGCGCAGCCGGCTTCGATATTGGAGACCATTCCCAAATTATACAGTCGATTACACATTTTTACAAAGAATACGCATCTCATTTTTACAAAGAAGAAGACGCATCTCTGTGTAAGTTTTGTGTAAGTAAGTAAGGGCGATTAACAGGAAGGAAAGGAGGGACTCTGCATCTCTGCATGGGCCATCAACAAAACCAACTACAACATCTGCAAAAATGTATTATCATAAATTCTGAACAGGTAAGAATTCTATAGTTTGCAGTGCAGCTTCAGATTTTTCCCATTGATAATTTGCCTTTACAATGCTTCAATTTCTACCTTGTTATGGAAATATTAGTTGCTTCAATGCTCGTTTTAATCCATCTTGGACAGTTGTCATCGTGGTTATGCTCTGTTTTTTTTTCATGGGATTTTTCTTGTTGTTTATAAAGTTCTTATTATTCATGTACAGGGTGGAGGCACGACAAGGCCACCCGTACTCTCGACAGAGCCATCATCAAAAGTTTCTCGATGTTCAGCTACAATCTCGTGAAGGGCCTCAAGGCGCAGGCGAAAGAAACACTCGAGTACTTTGGAGCACCATCCACGTAGCAGTATTCCATTCGCTCTAGCCACCAACGACCTCCTTCGAGTCCTCACAACCATAAACCACCCTCCATAGATAATAATGTTAGGATATTCCTGTACTCCATCCTAGTCCCACCAGTATTTTGATCATTTACATTTTCAGTCATGCATGCACCTTTAGGGTTTGCATGCATCCCAGACATCAGTCCAGCACCTAGCCCTCAGTTAGCCATCCCCCAGGAGCTTCTCACTATTCAATTTTAGCCCTCCAGTTGCTTAATGCGCCCTTCTTCCTTGATTTTAGGGAGCAACTCACCCTTCTTCACCTACCAATCCAGTTGTCTTCGGTTACACTGAGTTACACTCAGTTACACCTACTAGAGTTAGTTTGATTGATGGTTGACAGTTACTTGAGCATTGATGACTCCACTGATGATGATGAAGACTTCCAGTTGTGCTCCGATGATCATGAGGACACCTAGTTGTGCTCCGATGACACTCTATTGATCTTATGATCACTCTGAGAGGCTAATTCGAATTGCCACCTTGGGCATTCAAATCCTCTCTACCATTGTACTATTTATTTGTCCATATTGTGATTAATTAACTAGTGTGTGTGAAGTATTATTGCTTCTATCTAAGTTCTACTGTACCATATTATTTTGTTGCTCATTATACTGTATTGTTCACTTTTCTTCTATTTTCCTGCTTAATCATAATTACTCTTGTGAGGTACACATCATCTCCTAGATCTGCTGTGAGGATTTTCACATGGTATCAGAGCATGTTGAGAGTATTGTTTATCTCCATTCTTGAGAGTTTTTTGCAGGTTATTACCAAGATTTCGAGTGCAACAGTTGTAGCAGTTTCTGCATTTTTGTAGCAGTAGCAGTTGCAGTTATTCTATATTGTTTTTGCAGGTCCTCTACAGCTTCAATGTATGATTCAGAAGAAATCCCTCCTCTTTCTCCACTCAACTATGATTAATGGAAACCGAAAATGATAAGCATATTTGAAGAGCCATGATCTCTTTGATTGTTATTTTGAAAGAGAGTTTGAATCCTCTGAAGAGAATATTGACTGGTTGAACAAAGGTGACATGACCTTTGGAACAATGATGCTTTCTTTGCCTAAATATTAGATATTTCTTTTCGAATACCGTGATGGTGTTGAAACTCCAAGAGAGTTATGGACTCCAAAAGAGTTATGGGCTCACCTGGATGAAAAATTTGGCAGAAAGAATGAAGGGATTGGTCCAAATCCATTCGAAAGCAAGCAAAGTGTTCCATTCACTCCCCTTGATGGTCTCTCAGATCATGAACCAGTATCATCTCATATTGAAGTTGTTGACAAAGAACTTGCAGATTCTCCACTCATGCTCAAACTTTCTTCTCTTTCTATGCCAGCTCACACTCTAGATATTGCAGAAGGTCCTAAATCCTCTCTTGCACCAAAGTCTGTTGGTTTGCATCATGATCACATGATTATTTTAGAGGTCAAAACAGCTACTAAAGGTTTGTAGAATCTTCAATTAATGTCATCTAAGGAGGTTCTTTCTTCTGTTGCTTTCTCCTCACATAAATATTCAACATATATGTTTCCCACTTGTATAAATTCATGCAACTTCCATTAATTAGGTTTGACAACAATGTTTGATATTTAGTTGGCTCGGTCATGTGCAAATCTATCTATAAATTTCTTGATTTTGGTTGGTACATATTCGAAAATATTTTGTGAGTTTATATGCGCCCTTGCTTGTGAAATTATCAACCTATTTTGTCTGACATAGTTCTTTGGGTGTTTATCCAACTTTATTTTTCCACCACTCATGAATATTCTCCTATCTCAACATCTATATCTGCATGCAACTATTCTATAGGTCTTGGATCATGTGCTATCAACGGCATAATCAATGTTGTAATCTAAGGGATTACACAAAGCATTCAAGAAAGGGACTACATTGTAGCATACACATGTAAATACTCAAGAGTGTTGTGTGGGAAGGACATCTAACCAAGTTATTACTCCATAGTCATGAGTATTTATACAAGCAAGGGAATGGTTGGAGTGGTTGTACCCACTCCAACTAATCATTTGTTAAGATATTTTCCTCATTTACCAATTACATTCATATATTTACATAGATTAATGCCTAATTACAATGTATGATGACAAAGGCCTAAGAGGCCCTAATGGATTCCTATAAGTATATTGGGCTACTGTATGAATCATCATCTCTCCTCCTGAATTAAAAAAATTTCATAGATAGATTGTATGTTCAAAATAATGTTTACAATGATCATTTAGTTTGCCACTCAAATCATGTTCAAGAGTTGTCTCTTATATCATTAGAATTTTTAGATGATTCTAGTAGGGTTTGGACATGAGAAAATGGATATTAACATTAAAGTCAATGAAATTGAGATTGGGTAATCAATAAGCATCCACACACACACACACACACACACACACACACACATACATACACACGCACACGCACACGCACACGCACACGCACGCACGCGCACACGCACACGCACGCACGCGCACACACATAATGATTTCTTTAATGGTCATGATGTTTTAATTATTATGGAATATCTAAGCCTTCATGTGATGGTAATGGTAGGAATGTCCAATATATATTTAAGTGTAGCTCAAATATGGTTTTCTTTTAAAATTTCCATAATCAATTAAGTTTACAAAGTAAAAAATATGGTTAGTTTATGCAACTAGCACAATTACATAGAGTAGTTGAAGTAGGCAGATACATAGTGACTTTATATGTTGTAACATTCTTCATAATAAAAGCTAAGGAATCCACCTTGGGTGATGCCTATATATCTGAGTTGTGGTCTCTTTACTTGGTAGATGCTATTGTTCATTGAAATGTTCTATTTGGCTATGTGTTGATGTATTTTGTCTAAGTGTTAAAGAATTATTGTCGGGATGTTTTAAGACCATGGTTGGATGTGAATCTAAGTGTAGGGAACTTCATTGCATATCTAACAATTGTATCTTAGTGCGTACTTATGGAAAAACCTTATGTGAAGAGGTGTAATCTTCTTGTAGTAGGTGATGATTGATCAAGCCCCCTTGTGGTTGAGGCAAGGTAGTGTTGCATGATATAAGATGCTAAAAGTGAAAAAAAAAAATGTGCAAGACCTCCAAGCCCTTCACATATGCCCTTTTCCTTAGGTCCAAATAAATCCTCCAATTTTTTAATACAAAGACTCCTTAATTCAATGCATTAACTATGGAGAGATCGGAAGTCACCCCAAAGTTAACAACATAATTGTAATGGATTATTGCGACAATCCAACACTATATGACAAAGCTTTAATACACTTCTTTACTAGATTGTGGGAAATTTCTACAACTCTTCTCAATGGATTACTAACAATGGTATAAATTGTTAAAGGTAAATTAGCACAAAAGTACACAAACTAATCATGGAAATATATTCATGATTTTGGGGCAATGTTGATCTTTCTAAAACCATGGTTTCCAAATTTCAATCTGAATAACATGTTTTCATCAATAACCATAGTTTGGGTGCAACTACCAAATCTGATTATGCACATGTAGAACACTGCCATATGCTATAGATCGGAAATCTTCTCGATGAATTTCTTAAAATCGACACTAGCTATATTGGAAAAGCAATCATCACATCAACCAAAATATGTATATAGGTGTTGGTGAAATCAGTTGTCCTTTCAGAGTATCAATTCCATCAAACCATTAATTATCAATCAGGGTAAGTCTTTTCATTTAAAGGTTGTCTGCAATGTCTATGCAGACATCAAAGCTTAATGTAACATTAATTTTTGAAGGACTAATTGTAATAAAGAAAACCTTATTCTAGAAAAAGTAATCTAACTACTCACACTCAGTCACACCTTCTCAATACCATTCCTTAACCCCTATAAATGAATCCAACATAAATCTCTGAAGTTCATCAAATGCAATGATGAGTCACATCAACTCAATACAATCCCTATATTTCCATGTAGAGATGAATTTAAGCCTATGCTATTGATTGGTTATGAGAGTCTAGAGTAGTGTAAACATTAAAAATAAAATAGAACAAATCACTTAACCATGAAAGTGAGAACCCAACTCTGATCTACCTAGGTTTGATACAGGTTCGATTACTCAATCTCTATGGAAGATCTTTGTGCAACACACCAAACTTGCATAATTAAAGAATTAATCTATTCTCGGTAGTATAAGAAAATAATTTATATTGCAAAAGTAAAAGACTGTGCATAAAATCAAATGGTAGAAATAAAGAAACGCACACCATTAAATCATACTTTCATAAATGAATAAATCGTACTTACGAAATTAAACTAGAACACACAAAATAAACAAAAGAATACTATCTTGCATAATGCTCTCATCTCATGGAGCGAGCTCTTTCTCCCAAGAAGAGAGTAGCAAGCTAATATCTATAACATCATAAAATAAAATTACACTACATAGAAAATAAAAGAACTACAATCTACATCAACACAAGATATTGAGAAAAATAATATATTCCATCATGAATTGGATAATTGCTCTAAGAATCCTCGCCTTGGAATGGAGAAGGAGCTCTTATTTATACATTAGTTCTTCATAACAAATAATAAATGAAGATCCAAATTATCCTCATGAAGATCCACAACATCCTCATGAAGATCCAAAATATCCTCAACAAATTGCTAATAATTTGGATCTCAAAACTAAATCAAAGCTAATTCCAAGATCTACTAACTCCCATGATATTTACGATGCCTTTGAAGTCAAATTCGAATTTGCGAATAGAGGCTATAATAAAATGATCAAAAATCATCCCAAATGTCTCCTAACACCTTTTGACTTATTATATGCATCATATATTTGATGGAGATCTTCAAATCTTTGTGGATAAGCCAAGTATGCACTCATATCCACCACCATTTGCCACCTTTAATTTAAAATCATAATTTGGAAAAATGAGAAACATGTAGAATAATGAATATAATAATTCATCATTTACAAATTAACCCATAGTTCCTCTTTGACATATTTTCCAAGGTGACTTCATAGTTGGTGGTCGAAAACATGGATCTAAAATAGTTCCCACATTAAGTCATTATTCAAAAGTTTGAACAAAATATGCCAATTATTCCAAACATTAATCAAAATTCAATGAAATACTAAGAAATGTAATGGAAACCACTTTAAACTAAAATCCCGCAAATAGGCATTAAAAATGATTAAATATAGGTTCATTGGTAAGTGGAAAAGGATAACAAAATATGTCAATTCCATGACCCAACATCTCCCCAAACTGAATATGTTGCATGTCCCCATGTAACCCTATACAAACCAAGTTGACTAAATGATGTTTCCATTTTCCAATGCACATTTAAACAAGATCACTTAGAAAATTAGCCCCCCACGGGTAGGCTAGTTGGCCACCGCACGTTCTGCTAAGGAGTGCGGGCCACTGCGCAAGTCACTGGTTTGATCCTGGGAAAATGTGCGGGCAGGTCAAGGGGGGGTTCGCTGGGCTCGCCTAGGGGTTATAGTGATAGCCGTCGGGATTCGACCCCGTGTGACACGAGTACGATACCAGCACCGTTGCCGATTCCTCTAGTCTACAAAAAAATAAGATCACTTAGAAAATTTATCAATTTCATGCCAAATAGAAATCTCTTCAAAAGATGGTTGATCCATTTCTTCAAAGTCTACGATTCTCATTAATGAGTTTCCTCTTTGTGAATGCAAGAATTTATTCCCCAAAAGAAAATAGTTTGTCCATTAAGCAATTTTCTTCAAAAATATTGGCACAACTACTTAGAACACTTTCAAAGGTTTTTGTGTTCCATTCCCCCAGCTAACATACCTTCCTCAAATGATCTTTAGCAGTTTTGGTGGATCTGCAGCAAACTGGCAATCTGCAACATGTGGACTGGCGATCTGTAGCCAGATTGGTGATCCACGACAACTTCCTGTAGCACCTTGGATCAACAAATCTGAAATATGGTTGTGTTATGAAGATCTGAGTTCAAAATTTTCTTTAACACCAAAATATCAATGCCTTCATGTGAAAATATTAAATTAACTTAGTGAAATATGGAGTGTACAACAGTCTATTCTCATGCAACCATGTACCAACCAAGATGATTGAATGATGTTTCCATTTTCCAATGCACTTTTAAACAAGGCCACTTAGAAAATTTATCAATTTCATGCCAAAAAGAAATCTCTTCAAATGATGGCTGATCCATTTATTCAAAGTCTGCAATTCTCATTAATGGGTATCCTCTTTATGAATGCAAAATTTATTCCCCAAAAGAAAATAGTTGGTCCATGAAGCAATTTTCTTCAAAAATATTGGCACAACTACTTAGAAAAATTTTAGAGGTCTTTGTGTTCCAGTCCCCCCAGCTCACATACCTTCCTCAAATGATCTTTAGCAGTTTTGGTGGATCTACAGCAAACTAGCAATCTGCAACATGTGGAATGGCGATCTGCAGCTAGATTGGTGATCTGCAACAACTTCTTGTAGCACCTTGGATCAACAAATCTGAAATATGGTTGTGTTATGAAGGTATTTATGAGTTCAAAATTTGCTTTGACACCAAAATATCAATGCTTTCATGTGAAAATATTAAAATAACTTAGTGAAATATGGAGTGTACAATAGTCCATTCTCCCCCAAACTGAGTAAATTGCATGTCCCCATGCACTGGTTTAGTCATTGCCAAAGTTTTGGAAACTTGTCTGGTTAAGATAGAATTTGGGATTGAAATAGTGTGGAACTATTTCACAAGCTTCCATGATTATTGTATCATTAGCATCCACTTCCTCTAGAACCAACTGTTCTTTTTTATTATTTTCTCCACAAAATCTAGACATTTCTTAAATCGCTCAAATGCACAAAAATGTATGCCTCAGACTCATTTAAAGGCCAAATTGATTGCTTCAAAAGGAATAGTGTATTTTCACCTTCTCAACCATAAAGTACCTTCAAAGTTTCATTGTGATGAACAAAATACCCAGCTGTGCAAAAAAATTGAATTCTAGTTTTAGTCAAGCACAATAATAAAAATAATAAATCTGCCTTGAAAACTTGCTTGTACTACCTTCCCTGTGCACTTTTTTTTGAAATATTTGTCCATGTTGTACTCATATTTCCATATGGGGCACAAAATCCATGTCTCGTATTTGCTTGATTCAACCTTATCTACTTAAAACAACATGCAAAAAGTGCCATTCAAGCAGATTTGACTTTTTTAATTCTGAGTTGACTTTTGATTTGACTCTCTCGCTATGAGCAACCATTTTGAGTTTGATGGGATTTGATAGGATCTGAACCATGTCATTAGCATTATGAGCAAACTCCAAGTAGTGGATTCCAATTTTGAGCGGCACAAGGATGCAAATCCAGAGTTGTAGATGATCTGCAGTATCCTGTAGATGATCTGCAGCAGCCTATAGATGATCTGTAGCAACCTGTAAATGATCTGTAGCATCCTGTAGATGATATGCAACAGCCTGTACGTGATATGCAGCAACCTGTAGATGATCTGCGGCAGCATGTAGGTGATCCGTGGCAACCTATGGATGATCCGCAACAGCCTGTGGGTGATGTCTAGTGTTTAAATCATTGAATACTTGTGGAAAGAGTTGATGTCAATTATTATTTCAAGGATGCTATGGCTTCCAAAATAATTTCTGAGATTGCTTTCCTTACAAACAAATTGTAACGCCATTTTCCTGCTTGCAACACATTAAGAATTGGTCTATCATCCACACAATATTGCATCCTTTCATCACTAAGGTGAAACTCAAAGGAAAATTGAACACATCCTACACCATTCATACACTAATATTCAGGAAAGTGCAACCAACAATTGTAATAGAGCCTTCATCATTGTTGCCTCAAACCAACCAATACTAAAGGACTGTTTACTGCTGAAAATAATCATTATTTCAACTATTGTGTATGGGTAGTATTGCTTCAAAATGGTTTGAACCAAAAATCCTACATTTCAATTGGTTAGGAAAGTCTCCAAAAAGATTTAAACACTAAGAATGCCATAGATTTTGTGATTAATTCATGTCACATGAGTAAACCATCCCTTTTTGAGGCATGAAGATCCATTTTCTATAAAGAACTGATCACACATCATCGTTGAAGTGCTTTTTAATTCACAATGGTTTGAAGAGTTGGATGAATATGTACATGAATTAAAAGACTCATACCATTTGACTTTCCACCCTATGTGTGGTAGCATGTGCTTATAAGGAAATGGCTTCTACAATAGTTTATTCTAGTGCAGGTTCTTGTGGAGCAACAAATCCCTTCCTTCCAGTGATTCCCTTGGTTTTTCCATGTGCATTGGATGTTCCTCTATTATTACTATTGGTTCTTGTGTGATAGAAACATGACTTCCTATTATTGGTTCTTGTGTGACAACAATAGCGTATTCTTTCTCATGCTTGGATGTTTGGAGATGTCAAAGTGGGCTCAACTAGGAAGTAGGGATGGAATTATGAAGATTTAAGTAAAGATTATAAGGGATGGGCAAGAATGATGATGATAAATATTATGGTCTAGTCATTTTGAAAGATGGTGGTGTTCTCCTTTCCCCAAACTGAAAGGTTTTACTACCCTTGGAAATGGCGAGGAAGTAGGGAAAAAGGCTCAAGTGATTTTCCAAACACAAATCTATAGCATTCAATGAAATTGACTAACAATAAGGAAAAAGAAGCATACCTGCACCTACCCAAGAATGCCATGACATCTGCAGTGGCATCCTTTGAAGCATGAGATCTGATATGGTCCCCAATGATGAAAAAAAATTGCAAGAAAGATCAATGTGGAACTTGGAGCATGATAAATTGTAATTGATATCTAGAGCAATCTTTTGATGTAGCAATGAATCTTGGAAATCTTATTCAGAGAGTAACTTGGAAATATTTATTCAAAAGAGAAGGTTGGATGGAATGATTTATTTCTCATGTTATTTTCAAACCTTGTCCACCAGCAAGTTGGTTTTCAAACAAGATTTGTTTGATTGTGACCAAAGAGTTTTCATAGCTATAAATTTCTTTTATTCTCAAGGAATGCTTGCCAACAAGATGGTTTTCAAGCATTCCAAGGTATGATGGCGCCTAAGATAGGTTTTCACCATCAAATTTTATTTGGGAATGGGGTAGGGTGGTGAGGGAGCTTGGCATTGTAAGTCGGCCATGCAGACTTTATTATGTGGATTAGGGATGGATGGAGTAGAAAGTCATGGAAGTGATGGAATGGTGGAGGCTGAAGTTGATTTGATGACAGTGGTGACATAAATGATGTTCATGAGCAAATTTTATCAACCACATAAGAAAATGAAAGCTTTATTAGCTTTAGCATGCATGTATATGGGAAGAGGGAAATACATAAGCAAACCATGATGCTAGTGAATGAGCATGATGAACCTTAGGTAGTCTGAAAGGATTCTTTTGTAGAAATGGCATAGTATATGTAGCAATGGGGAATGAGGCAATGAGGAATGTGGAAATGGCACTTGAAATATGGAACATTAGTATTCAAATTCTTCAAATTAATTCTTCATCTATCTCATTCTGGATCCATCTACAACCTTTGATAAAAAAGTCTTCTTGTCGTTGCCTTCAGATGAGACAGTGTTGGATTAGGATTCTAGGAACTTAAGCTTCAAGCACAACATCTCATGATATTGAATTTTCATTGTTGTATGTATGGAGGGCATGCCCATTGGCATAATATTTGGTCTTCAAGAATCACTAGTGCATGGATTGACCTCTCACTCCTCCTAGGACCTGAAAAAAACTAGCACTTACCTGCAATAAAACATGAGATCACGGAAGAAGAGAAGTGTACACCCTCTATTCATCCAATATATATGCAAAAAAAATGACAAGTAGTGTGTATAAAACAAATCCAAGGAAGATAAATGAAGAACAGTGCATTTTTACCTGTTGAGGAGTGACGACCATCTTAGACTACCCGACAGTGTTTCATTAATAAATTATTTGTTTGTTGTCCGATTTGAGTGATTCCAAATCCAAATGAAAATATATTCATAAGGATTATTCCATTATAAACAGGTTCTGAACACTCATTAATGAGATCTGCCAAATTTGATAGGAAACAACTTGCATGACAAAGGTGTTTGCAAATTCCATCTTAGACCAACAATCATTAATTTGAGCATATATTTTTCGTTTGATGATGGATTGACATGATTCCAATTGGATATGAAATTATATTCCCATATGTACCTACAATAGAAACAGATTTTGATTCTAAGAAGAATTAATAGGTCAAATATGCTAATGAACATCCTAGGAGATAGAGTTCTAAGAGTGTTGATTTAGGATGGGCAATTAGTATTTTGGGCATAATTTTCTCATACGATGTCGAAATTGAGTGATTAAAATTGTGTTGTAAACTATATTCATAGGAGAACATGTATTATAAACAGTTTTGAAAAATTCATCCATTTAGGAACCCAAAAAGTGGTTGTCCCGACTCTGTTCTTGAGCTGCCTACTCTACACCTAGTCGGTATTTTGACCATATCTTTTTCGTTTGATACCCAAATTGGAAA
Organism: Larix kaempferi; assembly: GCA_027924585.1. Lineage (NCBI taxonomy): Eukaryota > Viridiplantae > Streptophyta > Pinopsida > Pinales > Pinaceae > Larix > Larix kaempferi. Next base: position 15,271,646 of record BSBM01000877.1, read on the forward strand.
ATTCAAATTGTCTTAGAAACTGTAATTCAAGGGACAATTTGGTTTGAAACAAGTTTAAAAATTTTCCCATATGGTCCCTTAAAACATGACTTCCCCAACTGTGTTCTCAGTAAGTCTAGCAAGCCAAAATGCCACAAAATTCAATAAACAAAATATAGCTCCCCAAACAGTGATCTAAATAGATGTGAATGTTTTTAGGAGTATAATTTCAATGTAAGCAATCCACATAACAAAGAAAATTAATCATTCAATTCCTAAGTTGACCTACACATGTGTTTTGAAGGATCTGCAACTGATCTCAAAATTGAGCTGCAGATCCCCAAAAGGTAAAGAGTTTGCAAGATATGAATAGATTATTGTAGGCAAACTTTAAAAAAATGTATTTCAATGCTACAGAATGTATTTTCATGAATTGAATGATATATTACATACATCTTTTGAAATTTTTTCGATTCTTGTATATAGATAACCTTCTTCAATGGCTTCCCCTTGAATCCTTTCATAGAATCTTCATTCACCATGTCTTATTCCTCTTTCCAAGCTTCCTGCAAAAAGAATATTAGTAATATGGGTGGTTCTTACTGCACCACATAAATTTCTTCCACGAGTGATTCATTTTAAATAACTTGGAGACACTGGTGTGAAAACTCTCAACTTACCGTCCCCTTTTACCTTGTACTTCAAGCTATGTTGTGAATGCAATCAAGGAAGAGAGAAAAAAACAATATCAAATCTTGCTATTGCACCTTTGACAACCTCCCTGGCAACGGTGCCAAAATTTTGGTGAAATCAATTGTCCTTTCAGAGTATCAACTCCATCAAACCATTAATTATCAACCAGGGTAAGTCTTTTCATTTAAAGGTTGTCTACAATGTCTATGCAGGCATCAAAGCTTAATGTAACATTGATTTTTGAAAGACTAACTATAATAAAGGAAAACTTATTCTAGCAAATTTAATCTAACTACTCACACTCAGTCACACCTTCTCAATACCATTCCTTACCCCCTCTAACTGAATCCAACATAAATATCTAAATTTCATCAAATGCAATGATCAGCCACATCAAATCAATACAATCCCTATGTTTCCAATCTAGAGATGAATTTAAGTCTATGTTATTGATTGGTTATGAGAGTGTTGTTCGGGAATTCTACCCTATAGCGAGGAGAGGGACACTACCAATTTCTGGGGTGACAGGTAAATACATTAATCATATCACATAGGCTTCTACAAAAGGAAAGAGATCAAGGTTCTTGAAGGCATACCTTATTCACGAAGTTCGATCCTAGCTTTCGCTTGCTCCTTCGATCGATCCTCCACTTGATCTTCCATTCGATGAACCTGTAATACAAAGATACCTTCCTTAGCGTATCTTGACTGATATAACAATGATGAAATTGAAATACAATTTAGACATCAAATACAATCAAGCATTTAATCCAAACAAATATGCAATCCATTAGACATTTGATTGGGACGGGAAGGGCATTTCAACCTTTATTGTCAAAAGCAAATAATCAGTACAATTATACCTAATCATTCAGAGTGCTTGTGCAACCGGATTCTGGGCTCCTGCTCTTCACACTAACTTTGGAATTCCTCCAGCATAACAACCCTTAATGCCTAGTTTCTCCTCCTCTCTCTCATCTATCCCCCTTGTATTTATGGGACAAGGTAGGCAATTTGGATCGAGAGGTAGTTTGATTGGGAGGTTAGGGAAGTTGCAAAACCAACTTCAACTAATCCCAATTCATCAAATTAATATATTTTTGGTTACTTTTTAAGGTGTACGCTAGTTTTCTTAAGTGGGGTAGCGTTCAATATGCAACTTTCCTGCTTTACAACCAGCGTTTGCAAGATTTTTTGAGTTGTACGCTACTCTATTGAAGCAAAGAAGAGTATTTCAAAAGGCAAACACTACTTTATTGAAGTGGAGTAGAGTATTTCAGCAGGAAAATGCTACTATCATGCTTATAGGGTAGCGTTTTTCCCAAAAAGTAGGTAAAATGAGAGTTTTGTCAGCTGCAGAGGGGTAAGTCTAGTACATTCATCATCTAAGGCAATCATGCTCTTCAATTCCAGTTGTCCTTTTGTGTGATCGACAGATAAAGGTGATCACGGATGGAGAAGTGCAGATTTGACCTATAACAGATGCCCCCTAATGTGTGAGGTCAGAGGGAAGTGATGGCCGAAATACATTATAATTCCAAGTCAGCGGAGGAGCAAGAAACCGTAGAACCAAGTCACAAAAGTACCTGAAATAACGATCAAGGTCAGCGAGCAATTACAATATTGACATCATATAGATGTGTAGCATGATACAACATGATCTCCAATACATAACTAGGAGATGTATATATAGCATGGCCACTAAAATACAAGCGTGGATCCATGTCAGAATGAAAGATCATAGCCATAACAACAAATTGGATCTATGTCTCATGAGAAGCCAAAATGAGTGAGGCTCCGTCTTGCGCAGCTTGGGTGATAACATAATGAGGTAATGCTATCAAAATCCCAAGGTCTTCATCCAAACAACCCAAGGTACAAACCCTAACCATGTGAATAAATGAGCTAAAAGTCGAACATGGGGGGAATCATTTGATTACGGGTCATTGATCTATACCATTAACAAACGCAAGGGATTCCACCGATAATGATGATGGGGCCCCAGTACAATCCAACAAGTGTGAATAAGAGGACTTGAAGTCGAACACCTAAGGAAGCCATCGAATAAGAGACATTGATGTATTCTCATTATTCAATGACGAGGGAAACTGCCACTGATGACTGCAATCCCCAAGGTACTAACCAAAACTCTGAACTTCATTCCCATAGAAAAATGAGTTGATGTCGATGGGAAGAAGTTTGTTGGAAGGGAGGCCTTAAGGCATCCTCCATCATCCAACACAAGGAACACTCAAATGGTATGAGCTGATGTGGAGTAGGACAAGTAACAAGACTGACACTAGGATGGCCGACACATGAGGTCAAGATAAACTGCAGAATGGCCGACATAGGCTGTATCCTTGAACAGTAAGCATGACACAAAGTGACTTAGGCAGTTTTCAACATGATGGGGAAGTGATATAAGCCTGTAATGTAGGAGACATTAGCAGACTCTCCATATGGCTGGAAGAATAACCAACCGGGGGAGTAAACAACTCGGAGATTAGGTTCACCCTAAGGTAAAAAACTAAACCCAATTGAAATGATAGACTCAAATAGGTGATGTGTTCAAGGATAGGACTGACTGAACTGCCTATGAAACTGCAAGATGTGATATACCCTTCTTATCCCTTATTCTTTTTAGATAAAAGAATACATTTCTTGTTGTTTTAATGCGTCCAAGAAAGAATGAAAACTCAATAGATCCAACCATGTAAATATTTTAACGAGCCCATGGGAGGAAGACTCAGGACCTTCTTCATTGTTTACAGAGTTCGAAGAAGAGATAGAAGAATACTCTATAATACTGATCTATGGATTTTAATATCGAGCCAAGATCTGTTCTTTCTCACCGGTGTTTTCAATTTTAAGGAGTCTGGAAAACTTAAACAATAACTCCATACACCTACTCGTGAATTTTAATATCGATCCCAAGTAGGTTAATGCTCGTCGGTGTTTTCCTGTTTATAGAGTCTGAAAAACTTAAACAATCCTCTATACACCTTCTCGTGGATTTCACATCGAGCCCGAGTAGGTGAGTGATCGCTTGGTGTTTTCATATTTCGAGAGCCTGAAAACCCTAAAGAAGGCTCCAAAAGGTCCTTTTTCGTAAAGTTAGTCTCCTCCCCCGAAAAAGTGTAAAACAATGGAAGAAGAACTCTTCTAGCCACAAATGACTAGAGTATTCCTTTTTCGTAAGTAATCCACAAAAGTCCAGAAAAGGGTTAAACTTATACTTAAGCGGATGTCGCTTCAAATCCTTTAACGAATCTGAAATAACAACTATACTCGACAATCTTGTCATATTTAAAGAGTCAAACAAGAGCGTGAAAGAACTCTATAAAGATCTTTTTCGTAAAGTTTTAACAAGCCCAAAAAAGTAAACTCGTGACCTCCTTACTGTTTTTAATGAGCTCAAAGGAGAGATGGAAGAATGCTCATAGCCTCCTTACTGTTTTAACAAGCTCGAAGAAAAGGTGGAAGAATGCTCATAACTTCCTTACTGTTTTTAACGAGCTCAAAGTGAAGGTAGAAGAATGCTCGAAGGTGGATCAATGTCCAAACGAATGGCAGACTGTATTATAGACTCTAGGAAAACTTCATCAGAAGGAAGTATATTATCCCATATGGAACACATATCTAAACATTCAGATGGAGTCATCACTTGGTCAATTGCCGAGACCCAGTCCCGAGAAGGTAAGCATGAATTCAGAGGCTTATTCTCAGTAGCAATTGGACTCAAGGAAAAATATGCCACATAATTTGATTGTGACATAGTAGTGCCTACTGACGAGGGACATACCTGGTCTATAGTTGGGTAATAAGAGGGATCAACAAATGTAAGTTGATCGATGGTAACAATGCTTTCGTTGTAAGGAAAATGCATCACACGAAAGAGCGTAGACACCACATCCTGCATAGTATATATGTAATCACACCCTAGGATCATATCAAAGTCCATACGGTCCTTTAAAACCATAAAATCAACTAAGACTATTTTTCCACCCAAAGTAACAGGTACTTGAGGGATGAATCCCAACAGTTCACTAGGTTTTTTATCGAAAGTCAACGGCCAATTAACAGCTAGAACAAGGTTAGGAAAATGGAAATCTCTCCAAGCATAAGGGGATAAGATACTAACAAAGGCTCCTTCATCTACAATACATTGATGAACCACATGGTTGACAATATCAACCTTTATCTGGAAAGGTGTAGCAGAAGGAAGGCGAGGCCCAGTTAGACTATTCCAATCAAAGGAAATGATCCCATAGCTTGGTAGGGGTTCACTTGTCACATATGCAGTGCCCCCATTTTCAGAGATATTCGAACTGGTAATGAAGAAGACTTCAGGGACAGGCGCATTAGTCTTCGAAGGACTGATGGGATCAGTCGAATATTTCATCGATTCGATCGCTTCACTCTCTAAAGGAAGAGTGGGCTTGACCAAAGATTGCATTGGTTCAACCACTTCATCAACCAAAGGTTGATCGGGCTGTTAGGAATCTATAGACAGTTCAGGAGCAGAGGATCCTTCAGCCATGGACCACACTCTCCGCACCTCTGGAATAGCAGGGCATCGGTGAGTAAGGTGATCTCCCTCACAAAGTTTACAAGGGAACTTTGGCTTGCATCCTATAAGCTTAAACTCCGTAACAAAACCAGTACTCTCAGCATGACTAGCATTGGCTAACAGCTTGCCCCCATCATGACTTGCATTGGTTGGTTGCTCAGAAGCATAAGACTTTTGAACTATGGACCACACTCTTTGCACCTCTGTAATAGCAGGGCACCGGTGAGTAAGATGGTTTCCCTTGCAAAACTTACAAGGGAACTTAAGCTTTTGTTTATAAGGTTTGTCGACAATGTCAATGTTCTCAACATGACTTGCAGTGGCCGGTTCAGTGTCTCCAGTATGACTCACAGGAACTGGCGACTTGTCATTAATATGACCAATAGTGATCAATGGCGTGTCCTCAACATGAGAAACAGTGGTTGAAGACATACTTTCAGTATGATTTGTAGTGACTGAAAGTTTCCTCCTAGCATGACTTCCAGAGGCTAGGTAGGTGCCCCCAGCATGACCTTCAGAGGCTGGGTGGGTGCCCCTAGCCTGACTTTCAGAGGCTGGGTGGCTAGGTTCAGTATGATTCACAATGACTGAGTGTTTTTTCCCAGCATGACCTCCAGAGGCTGGGTGGCTTCCCCCTTGCTTTGGCATCTTCTTCCTATTCTTCCTCCGTCTATTCCTTTTAGACTGTTGGTTACTAGTATTACTACTTTCACCACATGAGGTAGAAGGAGAAGGAGAAAATGCTACTGGCGAAGCGGGTATAGGGTTCTGCTGCTCTTGATGTGAAGTGCTTACTTGAGAAGCATCAAGAGCATGCAAGGCATTCGGAGTGGAAAACAACCAAACCGGTAGCCCTATAGTGAATCTCAGAAGATTCAAAGTAGCCATTAAGGGATTACCAATGTTTCCAATGAATGGAAAAGCACAAGGATCCCCTTGAACAAGGGTCCCTTGATTGGTTCTCACCGGGATGCTATCCATAGTTCCGACTCAATGGGAAAGAAATATCTAAGGCCAACTAAGGGCGAGAGGCACAAAGACTACACCACTACAAAATCAATATCCAAAACCAGGAAAAGAAGGATGGTGAATACTCTCAATAGAAAGTCTGGGATGATCAGGGCCCAGAACAAGCTAGTAGAGCATCGAAGAACAATTATACGACGTCCAGTTCAGGTCCTCTGGGTGCAAGCGTTTGAATCACCAAACCGCCCTCCTGGTATTACTGAAAAGGGTTACCTTTCGTATCTGTCCTAGGTATAATGAAAATAGCCTTTCACTGCCACCTGTGTAAGAAGCCCTAAAGTCAAGATACTAAGGCTACCATTAACACGAAAGAAGCTTTGGGGGACAGTCGTAGGTCCGACTAGAACGCATGGGCAAGGTAGCTAAGCCCGAAATCCAAAAAGGATCCCCATATGCGAACCATCCTTGGTGTATGATCCGAATGAAAAGTGAAGGGGTATCCTCACTATTTCACCTTCACAAGACCTCATGCTTAACTCCGGTTTCAGTGGAGCTTCCAGAACAACTTTGATGTCAATGGGTTTACCTAAAAATAGTCTCACTACGATTATTGAGTAATGAAAAATGGTTTCGGATAGTTAAAGTGTGTTCTAATCCGAAACCCTAGCCTAAGCTAGTTGGTGTAGTGACATCCCTAAAAAGAAAATGTTTCTAATTGATTTTATTAAAAATTCTTTTTAAGGCAACTTTTTACTCAACGGGGTAGTGCATTGTGTGGAAATGGTTTGAGAAAGTAAAGTGCAAAAGAAATAACTTTCAAAGCAACAAAAGACTCTTTTTCTTCTTTTTTTGTTTATGCTCTTTCCAAAATGAAAACTTAAGCAAACCAAAAACAAATCTCTTTTTTCTTTTCTTTCAAATTCAAAACAAAGTAAACTATGCTACTTTGAAATTATTATAAGCCTTACTACTTTAAACTACCAAACTCATCTTTTTTTCTTTTTTTCTAATATATGTAAAAGAAAAAGAACTCGAAAATGGAAGCAAGTAAGACCTAAAAGAGCAATGTACGTAAGGAAAAGCAACTCTAAGGTTCACAACAATCAACTTGATTACTTGACAAAGACTTGTCCTACGAAGTTTTTAAAGGGAAAAAACCTTGGGCTTGGAAAACAAAGTGGAAAGAAAAGAAGGAGAAGAGACGCTTAAAATGAAAAGGAAAACTTCAAAGGTTTCTCCAAAGCATCAAGAACCCTTAAAAAGCACTAAGCCAAGCAAACGGTAGGAAAGCGAACCAAAGATGGCCTTACAACCACAAAGACTCGAATGGAAGCAAACTAAAAAACTTCAGCTTACTTGAAACTAAAACTAACAAAGCAATCAGGAAGTGTCTAGACTCAAAAAGCTTTTGAAAACACCCTAAGGACTCCAACTTGGGGTCAAAACCTAAATCAAAGGCCAAGACACCGTCAAAGTATGCTTAGTGTTGCCACAAACAACAAATGTTACAAAACAAAGGTTTGTATACCTGCAACAAGCATCTAGGGTACAGGAGTGCAACTATGTCCAACAAGGAACAAAGCACGATCTTCAAAAAGAGCCACAAACAAACAAGACACCTCAAAAGTACTCAAGCAAGCAAAAGATGACCTAAGGGACTTAGGAGAGGCAAACAAGACTCAACAAAAGCATAAAGACCTCAAGGATCAGTTAAGAAGACAAGGCAAGAGGTTGGAAATCAAACCAAACAAGTGGAAATCAAACCAAACAAGTGGAAATCAAATCCCAAAAGCAAACAGAGACTTACAGGAAAAACTCTACTGTGCAGTGTACAAACCTGCATACACTAGGAGGTGTACCCTACTGTGCAGTAGGGAAAGCGGTGTTTTTTAGAAGGTGTACTCTACTATGCAGTAGGTAAAGCAGCGTTTTTCAGCAGGTGTATGCTACTGTGTGCAAGGGATACCAGCGTTCATGCTAGAGAAGGCTTGAAACAAGCTCTAAAACTTCAAACTGGAATGAGTCAAGCAATGGAAACAGGCTATAGTAACCTAAAGAGCCTCTCAAAGGATCAAAAATATCAAAAAGTACTGGAAGGAAAGCTAACTATGTCTCCTAAAGCAGAAAACAACCGGTCCCCAGCGGAGTCGCCAGTTTGTTGTTCGGGAATTCTACCCTATAGCGAGAAGAGGGACACTACCAACTTCTGGGGTGATAGGTAAATACATTAATCATCACATAGGATTCTACAAAAGGAAAGAGATCAAGGTTCTTGAAGGCATACCTTATTCACAAAGTTCGATCCTAGCCTTCACTTGCTCCTTCGATCGATCCTCCACTTGATCTTCCGTTCGGTGAACTTGCAATACAAAGATACCTTCCTCAGCGTATCTTAACTGATATAACAATGATGAAATTGAAATACAATTTAGACATCAAATACAATCAAGCATTTAATCCAAACAAATATGCAATCCATTAGACATTTGATTGGGACGGGAAGGGCATTTCAACCTTTATTGTCAAAAGCAAATAATCAGTACAATTATACTTGATCATTCAGAGTACTTGTGCAACCAAATTCTGGGCTCCTGCTCTTCACATTAACTTTGGAATTCCTCCAGCATAACAACCCTTAATGCCTAGTTTCTCCTCCTCTCTCTCATCTATCCCCCTTGTATTTATGGGACAAGGTAGGCAGTTTGGATCGAGAGGTAGTTTGATTGGGAGGTTGGGGAAGTTGCAAAACCAACTTCAACTAATCCCAATTCGTCAAATTAATATATTTTTTATTGCTTTTTAAGGTGTACGCTAGTTTTCTTAAGTGGAGTAGCGTTCAATATGCAACTTTCTGGCTTTACAACCAGCGTTTGCAAGATTTTTTGAGCTATATGCTACTCTATTGAAGCAAAGTAGAGTATTTCAGAAGGAAAACGCTACTTTATTGAAGTGGAGTAGAGTATTTCAGCAGGAAAACGCTACTATCATGCTTATAGGGTAGCGTTTTTCCCAAAAAGTAGGTAAAATGAGAGTTTTGTCAGCTGCAGAGGGGTAAGTCTAGTCCATTCATCATCTAAGGCAATCATGCTCTTCAATCCCAGTTGTCCTTTTTTGTGATCGAAAACTAAAGGTAATCACGGATGGAGAAATGCAGATTTGACCTATAACAAAGAGTCTAAAGTAGTGTAAACATTAAAAATAAAATAGAACATATCACTTTACCATGAAAGTGAGAAACCAACTCTGATCTATCTAGGTTTGATATAGGTTCAATTACTCAATCTCTATGGAAGTTCACTATGCAACACACCACACTTGCATAATTAAAGAATTAATATATTCTCGGTAGTAAAATTAACTAACTTATCTTGCAAAAGTAAAAGATCGTGCATAAAATCAAATGGTAGAAATAAATAAACACACACCATTAAATCACACTTGCATAAATGAATAAATCCTACTTGTGAAATTAAACTAGAACACACAATATAAACAAAAGAATATTATCTTGCATAATGCTCTCATCTCATGGAGCGAGCTCTTTCTCCCAAGAAGAGAGTAGCAAGCTAAGATCTATAACATCATAAAATAAAATAAATTACACTACATAGAAAATAAAAGAACTACAATCTACATGAATTGGATAATTGCTCTAAGAATCCCCTTGGAATGGAGAAGGAGCTCTTATTTATACATGAGTTTTTCATAACAAATAATAAGTGAAGATCCAAAATATCCTCATGAAGATCCATAATATCCTCATGAATATCGAAAATATCCTTAACAAATTGCTAATAATTTGGATCTCAAAACTAAATCAAAGCTAATTCCAAGATTTGCCAACTCCCATGCTATTTATGATGCCTTTGAAATCAAATTCGAATTTGGGAATAGAGGATATAATAAAATGGTTAAACTAAATCCCAAGCATTGCCTAACACCTTTTGACTTCTTACATGCATCATATATTTGATGGAGATCTTCAAATCTTTGTGGATAAGCCAAATATGCACTCATATCCACCACCATTTGCCACCTTTAATTTAAAATCATAATTTGGAAAAATGAGAAACATGTAGAATAATGAATATAATAATTCATCATTTACAAATTAACCCATAGTTCCTCTTTGACATATTTTCCAAGGTGACTTCATAGTTGGTGGTCGACTTCCCATTTGCAAAACATGGATCTAAAACAGTGAGCATAAAATATGCCAATTCTTCCAAATGTTAATCAAAATTCAATGAAATACTAAGAAATGTAATGGAAACCACTTTAAACTAAAATCCCGAAAATAGGCATTAAAAATTATTAAATATAGGTTCATTGGTAAGTGGAAAAGGGTTTAAAATGAGGGAAAAGGGTAGAAAAATATGTCAATCCCATGACCCAACAATAGGTTGACTTGAGTGTAGCTTTACCTGATCATGTCATGGTACATTGTGGTGATCATTTATGGTCCCCGGTTTTGGATTGAGCACATGGATTTTCATTGTATGATTTGCCTACAAACAAGCCATTTGAAGGATTCATGTCCAATAGTCCTAGAGCATCTACGAAAAAAAAGGTAAAGGTTATAAACCTAGAGGTTAGTGGTCAATGGAAAATACATCTTTAGAGGTAGCTTCAAACAATCATGTAAAGTGATTACTACTTATTACATCAACTCAATGCCCAAACCTTCATTTAAGCATTATGATGTGAATATGGACTCAATTCTTTCCTCTGTTATGTAGGGAGTCTTGGTGAAAAAACCCACTTGGGTGTGCATAGAGGCATCATGAATCATGTATTTTTTATCCAAATAGGGAAACAACATATCCAACTAGTTTTGAAGCAACATGATGTTCAAGGTGAACATACTGTTCATCAATTGTTGATCACCCTTTTGTTGAATGGATATAAACAAAAACAAACAAATAAACAAATACCTAGATCCTTTTCTTATGATTCATGGCCAATCAATTCAAAAGCACATCATCCCTCTTTGAAAGTTACAAAATAGTTAATTTAGAAATTGACCTTGAATCAATGAAATTTATTAACAGTAAATTTTAGTGTAAGCAATAGATAATAAAAATAAATATCAAAAAATTAAAATGCCAATACATCATATACCTCTTTTAGTGGCATTTGCATATCTCATATCACATAGAATTTTCACAATGATTATGAAATTAAATAATTGTATTTATTACCATATCCTCAAAGCAGAGGAAAGGGAATGTCGAAAGGTGTATGGGTGGTTATGTTTTGTTTTGGAACTAATAGAGGCTATGTTCAACATGCATTATATGTTTATTATTCAATTATAAATAGATGATAGTCACACCTTTAGCATCAATCAAAAGGGTTTTTTTATGGGCTATTTGTCAATGGATGTATTGTGGGAGGACGTGATAGAGGAGGTTGTGAGACACATATTCATTTTCAAATCAACCCTAGTTCAATGACAATAATAGTGGGTTCTAATGGAGCTCTTGAAACTCTCAAATATGAATTTCGATGGCTAGCTAAAATGAAACCTATGGATTGAATACACAAGTGATAATATATATATATATATAAGATGGAGGTGGGGGGGGGCGTTCTACTTTCGGGGGGGCACAGCTTGCACGTCCAAAGTTCACATGTTTTTCTCACTGCCCTAATCGTACACTCGCCTCTGCCCTCGTGTTTCTCTTCGTCCTTGCTCCTCACGCCTCTTCTATCCCCACCATGACGTAAGGCGTGTACACTCTCTTCGGCTTGCCCATGGATACTGTTCCTCTGTACACGCGTCCTCCTCTCAGGCAAACCCTTGTCTTTCCTTCACTTAAATCACCCGGTTCCCTCCCCGCAACACGTTCCGACCCTACGCCATCCCCTGTACCTGCACACTCATCCATCACCATGTTAATCGACGAAGTAAACTATGAACTCTCCCCCAGTTATGGCGAAATAATTCCAAACAATCCAGTTTTCAAGGATAGTTTGGAAAAGGCGGCTGAAGTGACCTCCGGATTAGCTTCGCACCAGTCAGGCATTGAAATGGTACCTGCAAACACGATCCTGAATAATGCAAACAGTACCTTCATTTCTCCTACCATGGAAAATGGACGTAGTAGAAAAGGAGCTGCATCCAAAAAGGTGGCGGCCTCTTTGGTGGTGGGTAAAGATATCGGCATCGAAGAAGTGCCAGAGTATCTCTCCATAGCGCTGGTTGGAAGGTTTTGTGGCAAACTGGTGACTGCGTCCGCACTGAGAAACTGGATGGAGAACAATTGGAAGACGGTGTTAGAACAGCTCCCTTCGTTCCATATCCTGTCCAGGGGCTGGATTCTATTCTGGGTACACTCTGGAATGGACAAACAAAGGCTCATTCAACAGAATTGGAACTGGGGCCCTTCAGGATTGCTCCTCAAACCCTGGCAAGTAGATTTTGATGCCAAACGGGAACCTCAGAATGTTCAATGAGTCTGGGTGATACTGCCTGGGCTACCACTAATTTTCTGGCAAAAACAGATCCTGGAGGCGATAGGAGGAAAATTGGGACGTTTTATTGCCTTATAGGATAATTGGGAGACAAAAGTGGACCGAAGATGCACCCGAATACTGGTTGAATAGGATCTCCCCGATGGCCTATATGAAGAATTGAAAATTGAGATGTTTGGCAGTATTTGGAATCAACGATTGGATTACTAGAAGATACCGTTTAGATGCTATGGATGCAGGCGGGTTGGCCACTCAGCGCAGGACTTCCCCTCGCCAGTCCGTACGCACTTTCCTAAGAAGGTCTGGGCAAAAAAAGTGGTAAAAAATGATGTCCTAAGCAAGTGCACGGAGGAGGAAAATACTGTTCCCGAAACAACGTCAACCTTAACAACGGAGGTTGGGATAGCAGAGAACAGAACAGTGCAGGATGCAACAACGGACGTCGGGATTCTAATGTCGGATAATGCTTCCATATCGAAAAGCTTGTGGGTAGTGACTCCAGCTATCACGGCACCGGCTACGAATCCCGGTAAGATTATAATTTCTCCCTTCTCCCTTCCTTTGTTACCTCCTGTCATTACTGAGGATGTGTCAGCTTCCCCGGCTCCAATTAGTCCCCACCTTTCTCCTTGTAACACGTTCTCCCCATTGCACTCCTCTTTGACAAAAAGAACCTCCCCTTCACCCTCCTCCCACTCTAAGCCCAGCCCTCTGAAACCCTACAACACCCATTCAAAAGCTGCATTGTTAAGAGAAAAAGGTTCTTTAGAAGAAAATGTGGGAACAATTAAGGGTGGTCTGGGGTTGGATCCCCCACCCAAAATCTCTCTATGAAGAAAGTCCTTTCTTTCCAAGGCGAAAAACCAAGCTGTTAAAGAGATCAAAGTAGGAAAACAGACCACCATAACTAGGGCCCTTAGAGCAAGCAGTGCCCAACTCAAGGTTCCTTAATGCGTCTTCTCTCTTTCAATTGCAGGGGGTTAGGGGGCCCCCAAAACAAAATGCCCTCAAGTGGTTAATAAAAACCTTGAATCCAACTGTCCTCCTGCTACAGGAAACCATGATGGAAGGTTCTAAAGCCATAGATTTAGTTAGACCTTGGCTAAAGGGTTGGTCCTTCCTTGCTCAGGATGCGGATGGCCACTCAGGGGGCTTATTAACAGGGTGGGATACTACAGTGAAGTCAATGTCCTCTGAATGTTTCAATTCAGTTTTAAAAATAGTGTTGAAAGATATAGCTTATGGTCTCTCCTTTACACTGTTAAATGTGTATGGCCCTTTCATTAATTGAAGACCTTTCTGGGAAAACTTGGTCTCCCTCGGCTTATTTGAGGATCATCAACTTATAGTCGGAGGGGATTTAAACCTAACAATTTTAGCAAGAGAAATCTAGGGGAATTTGGCTAGACCTGACCCCCTCAGTAATTTCTTCATCTCCCTTTTTTATTCTAACAACCTGGTGGATGTCTCCCCCTACAAATTAAAACCGACTTGGAGAAATAAAAGAGCTGGAGAAAAAGCCATCTCAAAGAGGCTTGACAGATTTCTGGTCTCAGGCCACTTATTGGATAAGCATCTTTCATTTTCTTCTTGGGTAGGGGAAGGGGGGCTTTCAAATCATCGGCCCATTCTCCTTGACTTGTTGCAGGATATCAAGCCGAAAGCCCCCTTCTGTTTTAACCCGGCTTGGTGTTGGTGTCCATTTTGTCACTATTTTTTATCATTTAATCTACTCGAAATGGCATTGTTTCTATCATTCTTTATTATATTAGGTTGTTTTCTTATCATTCAGCCTATCAAACAGTCCAGGTATGCATATATTTACCTATTACGCAAATCTTGTTTATATTTCAGTATATCATGGTTTATTTATGTTAAAATGACATTTCATGGGCATAATTAACACTTATGTTTTAATTGACAGGCTACATTTTGCAAATGACCCTTTGTTCAGACTATGTGCTACGTGCTAAGCTTAAACGCGTTCAGCTCATCGTTCAGCCTACAAAATCCACGGTTGGCATGCTTCGCGCTATTAAAGTCAAAAATGGGTACGTGGGTTCTGTTAGCCCCACGGTGGTGATGGTTAATGAGCCGTGTTCTGGAAGATTCGTCCCTATGCTCGCCAAGCTCGACAGCACATCCCACGTCCACATCAACACTCTGACATGTCGTTCAGCCTCGCGTTCAACCTGGAATCACGCTGCTGGTTCATGCCCATTCACGCCATGGTTCTGGAAGGAGTCCAGGTCGCACATGATTCAGCCTGCCAGCACTCACACCTGCTCACCTCCGTTCGCTCAGTTCGACAGCATGCTATCTCTCTTCCCACGTTAAAGAAATCGGCTCCATTCAGCCTGGAAGATACTCCCTACGCTGTCACGCACCATTCAAAGCAGCCTGTTACGCATTAAACGTCTCTACTATTAGAGAGGTCGACCCTCTCATCTATTTGTAAAATGTATAAATAGACGCTTGCAGGTAGAAACAAAGTTAGTCTAGTTAGCTTATATTTGGAGAAAACCATAGATAGTTTGTATATTTACAAGCAAATAGCTGACAGTCTGTGATTTTCTGAAGATTAATGGAAGTTCCAGTTCGTTGATATTTTGAGTAGCTAAACCAGTTTCGTTTTTCATCTATGATTGCTGGGAAGGGCCCCTCATCAACCAGAGGTTTTCATCTTTGTTTTCTGTATTTTCTTTTCTGCAAATAGTTAGCTTGTTTTTCCTGTGTTTGTAATCATTTCGTTTTTATGTATATGTTGTTTCCTCCTTTGTAATTTATAGTATGCTGCTAATTTAATTTGTGTTTACAGGATTAGTAAATGGTCGACCAATAGTTCAATAATTCATAGTTTGCTTTCAGTCTTTTCTTCTTCCATCATCTATAATTAGATATTGTTACCAATTCTTCCATTAATTAGCATTATCCTCTCTACTAGTTTCCTTCCTGTAGCTATAGGTTAACTCTCTTCCTTTTCTTCTACCTCAACATTTTTCTTCCACATATCATAGAAACAGTTTATCTCCTTTAGACAATGATTAAATTAGGTTGCTTCTATTAACATAGCTTCTCAACAAATCTTCTAACTGATTTCTTTGCATCATAGGTTCATGTGCATTCGCCAGCTGACATCAAGATCATTTAAACCCTCCTTTTCCTTAGTTTAGTTCATTTTTCCTCATTCGGACCGCCATTCGGACTGTCATTTGGACCGGTATTCGGATCGTCGTTTGGATTTTTACCTTTTCTGCGCTAGTTTTATGATTTCTTAGAATCCAGTTTCTTCTGCCTATTAGATATCATTCTTCTTGTTTTTAATTTACAGTTTTAGGTATAATTTAAATCTGGTTATATGTTTCATAGAGTTTTTTATCAATTTTTCTTATTATTTCCTCTTTTCATCTCATTTCCCTTCACCTTCTTGTAACTTTCTTCCGAAAGTTAAGTTTTCTTGTGTTTAAGATTTGATCATTAGTTGTTGTTTCAAAATTTATCAGTTTTATTTCTAGATAATTTATTTCCAAGTCATAGATAGTAATTTCCTTCTTCAAGTTGTTTTTAATTCGTTAATTATAAAGATTAGTTTCCATTCATGCAAATAATGAGACATTCATAATATTAAGATTTGGATCAGTAATACGTGTCTTTATCAAGTTTTCTACTTGCTTCTAAATCAAGTTCAGAAGTGAATATCTTTTTTAAGTTTTCTACTTGCTTCTAGTCTCATTAGTTTCATGGATAGTAGATAGATCAGCATGTTTAAGGTTAATTATAGTTGGTCCCTTTGTAGTTTACATCTCTTTATCGAAGTTAGATTAGATTTACTTCCATTCTGTTTTGCTATTACATTTTAAAGCCATTACGATACATTCACTCCAGTTCCTGTTACATGGGAATACATGCTTTTCTTGAATTAGTCGTTGAAGTTATTTAGTTCATTTTCTTTGATTAACATAGTTTCTGTTTATGTAATCTATTATTGAATTTAGTTATCTCGTAGATAGTTATTTACAGTTGAATCTAAAATTGGCAGTTCAGTTCTAGAATAATTTACATTTACAAGTTCTCCCTAATAATTATCATTGGTTATCAGTTCTTTTCCTAGTTTAGTTGTGAATTAATCATTTCATATTTTGTTCATAATTGTAAATTTAAATTCAATAGTTTCTTGTTGATTTATAAGTAGTTGCTTCTTAGTATTTATTTTTCATCCTTTTTCCATTATCTAAACATAGAGTAGAGTAGTATAATCTATAATATTCTGATTTGTTGGTTCAGTTATATTTAGTAGTTATAAGTTTGACTCGGTCTTTCATTTTGAAAGATCTTTCGATCTTTTCTTTATTAAATATTTGAAGGTCTGACAAGCCGAAAAAATTAGGTGCCATTCTACCTTACCATATATTTTTCCTCAACTCTAAGATTACCAACCCTGGTCAATAATTAAATATTAGGTGTTCTTTTCGAGATATCCCATACACCCAACACTTGACTCAAGGAAGAGAGTTACTTGCAGCTGATTAAGGAGCACTGGGTACCTATACTCCCCTCTACTCAAGACTCCTGCATGAAGCCACTAAGGGACAACTTATTTAAAGCAAAGGAAGTCTCTAAGATTTGGGCCTCTAATTACAATAAGAATCAACAGCTGCTTCTTAAAACAGTGGAGGAGGATATCAAGGCCCTATACAAGAACAACTCTCTTAGTGTTTTTTCTCAAGAAGAGTTGGAGAAATTAAAGGAACTAGAACTCTCGAGATCACAACTTTTAGCCAAAGAAGAGGCTACTTGGAGACTAAAGAGTCGAGCAATTTGGATCTCAGAAGGGGATAATAACACCAAGTTTTTCCACAAATTTGCCTCCTTTAGGCGCAATTTCAACACTATCTGCGAAATTCAGAATTTGGAAGGTACAATGGTCACCAACTTTCAAGATAAGGCAGCTGCAGGAGTCTCCTTCTTTAGCACCTTGTTCAAAGAGAAGGAGGGCTGCCAGATACAGGAAATACTTAAATTCCTTAGACTTTTACCTAGATCCATCATGGAGGAAATGAACTGTTCTTTAATGAAGGAAATCACAAAGGATGAAGTGAAAGAAACGCTCTCCTCCTTCCAGAAAGGTAAGAGCCCAAGGCCTGATGGCTTCTCTGTGGAATTTTTCCTGGGTTTTTATGATGTAATAAAAATAGACTTGCTGTTAGCTGTTCAAGAATCCCAGAAATCTGGGAAAGTGCTAGGAGCCTTAAATACTACCTTCCTATCCCTCATCCCCAAGAAACAGAAGACCCAGAGATTTGCCGATTTTCTCCCTATAGCTTGTTGCAATCTGATCTATAAACTTATCTCGAAAATAATTGCTCTTCGACTGAATCCTATCATGAGTGATATCATTTATGAGGAGCAATTCGGTTTCCTTTACAACAGACAGATCCGATGCTGTGTCTCTGGCCCAGGAAACTATCCACTCAATTATTAAAAAAAAGGCAAGGCATTCGCTCTTAAACTAGACCTCTCAAAAGCCTATGATAGAATGAATTGGACCTTCCTTAGACTCTTGCTTATCCATGTGGGTTTCTCAGTAGATCTGGTAAATTGGATTATGGGGTGTGTCAGCTCAGCCTCCTTCTCGGTCCTTATAAATGATTCTCCCTCCTCTTTTTTTCGAGCCTCTAGAGGGTTGAGACAAGGTTGCCCCTTATCTCCTTTCCTTTTCCTCTTCATAGTTGAAGCCCTAATCAAACTAATGCAGCAAGCCAAGCACTCGGGTTCCTTCCAAGGGTTACAAGTGTCTGTCTCTTCAATCCTTACTCATTTGCTCTTCGTAGATGATGTCTTACTCTTTGGAAAAGGAACTGAAGACAAGCTTAGAGCTTTAGCTAACATCCTCTCCTTATATCAACAAGCAACTGGCATGGAAATAAACTTGGACAAGTCAAATCTGGTGGTAAATGGTTTCTCAGAAGACCTAAAGCAAAGAGCAGTTTCACTTTTTTCAGTCCCCATATCATCCTTTCAGGATGGTTTTAAACATCTTGGCTTACTTTTAAAACCAAATGCCTACTCTTTCAAAGACTGGGTTTGGCTAGTCAAAAAGGTGGAAGCTCGAATCTCATGCTGGGCTAACAGGTTTCTGTCAAGAGGAGGGAGGATAACCTTATTAAAAGAAGTTCTACAAAGCATCCCTGTCTATTGGGCAGCTATTGCCTACATTCCCAAAGGAATTTTGGTGAAGATAAGGAAAAGATGCCTCTCCTTTCTTTGGTCCTCAAGCAACAAGAAAGAAGGAATTCCCCTAGCAAAATGGACCATAGTTGCAAATTTAAAGGAGTTATGGGGTTGGGGGGTCAAGAATCCTCTCACCTTTTTCCAAGCACTATCAGCCAAAACTCTATGGAGATTAACACAACACATAGAATCTTTATGGGGCAAGACACTTATCTCTAAGTACTGCACTAACTCCTCCATTATTGATTGGTTCAGAAGCTGAGACAAATCCTTCAAAGGAGGATCAGTCGGATGGAAAGCCATGGTGTTATCTTCTCCTCTGATCGGAGAATGGATAGCATGGAAAATTGGTAATGGTAAGTAGATACGTGTGGGTTCGGACCCTTGGGTTGGAGCAGGAGATAGCTTCAAATTGACTGAAGATCTAACTCAGAAGCTTAAAAGGGGCAATATCCTAATGCTAGCAGATGCAAAGGCGAATGAAGGGTGGATCACAGCGAATGAAATAGGGTTAGAAAACGAAGAAGCCACAGAGTGGTCTAATTATGTAAATCTCCTAAAACTGAATTTTGTAGTTTTAGTGGATGATTCCGAGGACACTTTAGTCTGGATAGCAAATGGTATAGATGGGAACTATACAGCTAAGCTTGGCTATGAAGTTTATAACAAAAATCAATTCAGTGGGGAGAAAAAGTGGTGGTGGAAAGTAATATGGAAAACAGGAGGTACATTGAAAGTTAAGATCATTTTATGGCTTGTTCTGAGCAACAAGCTTCTTACTTGGGACAACCTGGTAAAGAGAGGTTGGAATGGCCCAAGTTGCTGCTCATTATGTCATGACTCAGTGGAAACTTCTTTTCACTTATTCTCCTCATGTGTCTATGCAGAAACGGTCTGGAAGGAAGCCACCAAGAAGCTTGTGGATGTTTTTATCCCTATGGATTAGTCACTAGAACAATGCTTCCACAATTGGTGGAAAAATCCCTTGGTACGCCCCTATACTGCCTTCCCTTCCCTTTTTCTTTATGACATTTGGTGGGCAAGAAACTCTGCCATTTTTCTGGAAAGCTATATTCCTTCTGATGTGACAGTGGCTCTGATCATGCAGTGGACCAAAGAACACAAACAAGAAGAAATAGAGAGTTCTAGTTCTTCCCACTATTGATAGCAACCTCCCTTGGGCCTTTTTTGATGGGGCAAGCCAGGGAAGCCCACAGTCAGGAGGTTCATGAGGTGTTATTTACATAAACAAGCACAACAAAATAAACATCTTGTATGGAACTGGGCCTGGTACAAATAGTAAGGATGAACTCTCAACATTATGGGCAGTACTGTTAACTGCTCTAAGGCATCAGATTACCTCCCTCCATGTTTTCGGGGACTCCAAAATGGTGATAGACCGGGAAAATCATCAACTTCGGATCAAAGCTCCGCATTTGCAGCCACTCTTAGCTCAAATAAATAGCCCGGTTCCATGTTTTAGCAGCATCACCTTCAGACATGTATATCGAGAACTCAATGAAGAGGCAGATCTTCTCTCAAAAAATGCCCTACTAATTCCACCAGGAGAGATTAGAGTGGAAGCTCAGTTGAATCTCCCACAAGGAGAAGACAAGATTGGAAGAATGAAAGTTTTTTTGTTGTAGCTAAATCTTAGCAATGAACGGACTGTTTTTTGAAGCTTTCTGATCTGAGTTGGACAGAAGAATTTTGTAAGATGTTGTAATGTATGAATATGAAAGAATAGCTCGTAGTGGGCAGTTTATGATCACTCTTTATTTAGAGTGATGGATATTTTCCTTTCGGAAGATATATATATATATATATCAAGATTTGTTACTTTTGTGGGCGATGTGAATTAAAGAGAAATATGTCTCTTCGGGGCACAATTTTTGAATGAAATTATGAAGTGTTTTATTTAGTTGAAGGGATTTTTATTTATGACAAAGTGAAGGATTATCAAAGAAATTCAATGTACAGAGGAATTGTGCATAAACAAATACATTGGATATTATTTTTCATTTACACTTACCCATGGTCAATATTCATAAATGCTCACTAATTGAGAATGCCCAATCATCAAGTTCTTAAAGGCATTGTTGACAAATATGGTCCCATTATGTTTCTATGCTTCTTATTTGTCCCTTTCATTGTCATTTCTTCCTATGAGATGGCCAAGTAGTTTATGAAAACTCATGATCTGATATTAGCTAGTGAATCTACAACAATGGTCATGAAATACTTAGTCTATAATTTCAAGGATATGATATACATTGAATCCATATGGAGATCATTGGAGGAAACTAAGATACATGCGTGTGCTAGAATTGTTGAAAACCGAAAAATAAATATATAAGAGGAGGTATGTGTGATGATCCATTCCATTTGGGCATTCACAGTCTTGAGTTGGTTTGAACAATTGGGTTTTGATGAGATGGTCTTAGGTTGGTTCAGAGAATTGGGTTGTGTTGAGATGATCTAGGTGAATATCGCTGACATATAAAATGTCGTTTCTTTATTGTAGATGAGGCTTGACCACAAATCCTTGTAAATATGTTTGGATGAAATAAAAATAAATTATATTTATTAAGTCTCCCATGTTGAGTTTTAAATCTCCTTAACATGAGTTGCTATTAATATTCTAATGAGGAAGGGCATTTGAGTCTTTGAAGTTTCTCTTTAGAATATAGAGAGGTAAGGATGAATGGGATATTAATGGGTCAATTTCAAAGCTATGGTAAACCATTTATCTTAACACATGCCATAATATTAATGGTTGTCCTATGGTATTTAGCCCTATCATATTATAGTCACAAAGATTTACACCTTTCTGAATTTTAGGTAGAATTAGAAAAGAACAAGGACATCAATTCTATCCTAAGATGGTGTTTGAGCTTGAGTTTTGAGGTTTGGTGAATACAACACAAATGCAATATATATAAAATACATAGTATCCACTTGCCATGGGGGACAAAATTCTCTTAATCATAAAGTGAGGTATTTGAATGAGTGGGGCATAGGAAGGTGGCAATTGGCATGGTAAAATGTTTAATACTTTTTCAATTCCATGCACATAATGGTTGATTGGTTACAGTGTGAATAAGATTTTTTCTCAACATTCTCGCCTCTCTCTGTGCAAAAATGAAAAGAAAAAATCTCTCATTGGCAGTACTCTATAGTACCCCTTTCACATGCCTTCCTAAAAACAAAAATCCATTACTAAGTTGGATATGCCTAAAACATATGCATCTTGGAGTTTTTGTTACAACATAAATACCTCTCTATATCCCCCCTCCATGACACCCCTGAGTGTTTTGATAGGGAATGGTTGGTTATTCATGGGTTGATTGAGTAGCTAGCATTTTTGTTTTCATACAATTTGTTTTTGGGTGTGGAAGTATGGGGAAAATCTAACATGACCAAGGTTGGGGGTGGTTTAGAGGTTACCAAAATCATCAAGAACAAGCTTTTAAGGATCAAGGGATCTTTCATGTACTTGATTGATGGTGAGAACAACATACTAATTCAATAAGGGAAATTTTATTTCATATGACAAAGTAGAGCTAGTGTCCTCTTGTAGCGGTGGTGGGGTAGGTTGGAGATCTCCAATGGCTGGTGGGGAAGGACTCGCATTATTCTCAAAGTGGGTGCTAAGAATTATAGATTTGTATTGTCTAAGTTGCCAATCTACGACTTTGTTTTGCATGGCAATACGTTGATGGAGGCCAAGCAGAGCTTAGAAGAGTTGTTGTAGCAATACTCCATCTTTGAAGCACATGTAGAGGCCTTGAGACAGTATGTATAAATTTATGTTCATAATACCAACACATTTAAAGAAAGGATATATAAGGACTTAGCTAAAACATGGCAGTTGAATATTGTTAACAATACTGCTACAAGCTTATCCATTTTTGTTGAAGCATGACATTAAATGCAATGTGCACATGGCTTGAAACTGTGACCTTCATAGCAAGATCACTTCAACCTCACCAAATTGACATTGTAAATAAGTGTTTGACCTAATAATAGACCCACATCCACCCAATGAAAATGAAAGAGAGCAAGAGGAAGAGGAGGATGGTGACAAAGGCACTTTTCCTAGATTAAAGAACATTTGGTCGATGGTCGATGGATTTTTGGAAATAAGTGGTAATGGTTTTGATAAGTACAACAATATATATTAATTGAGCCTTCTAAAAGTTTTTTTAGAGATCCCATCCCTTTGAAAAACTCCTTTGGTGTAATTTAAAAGTAGCATAGCTAGAAACCGAGGAAGGGAACACCAAAGGTGAGTACATTGTAGAAAGGGTGGCGTTGTATTTTTTTTCCACTTATATTTAGTAAGGGGTTTGTAAAACTATATATAAGAGAAGACAAAATTGTGTTTACCTAACGGATTATAAGGGATTCTTAATGTTGTGTTTGTCGTTGTGATTGATTCCATTGCTTATGTGCTACCAAAAGGTTTTGCACAAATATGCACTTCAACGTATGAAATTACATGGGTTTTCAAAAGGTAGGGATTCGTGTGGACACATTTAGGAGGGCAAAACATTTTTGAATGGGGATAAAAGAATGTTAAGGAGAGGGTTGCTAAGGGAAAGTTTGCAGTAGTGTGACATAAGATGATTACTGGTTAGAAGGATAGTGGACAATATGAAGATACATGATATTTCCTACCAAACAAGTGGCGACATCTCATGTTGTGACATATTATTTAAAGTAGGTGTTGTTTAAATGTAACACAAATTATCAAGCACCAAGTTATCATTATTATCATTCATAAGAATGTGGCAAAAACAAAGGATCTTTTAAGACTTAACAATTGAGTGACATTATTATAAATTTGTAATGCTACATTTTATATACTTATGCTTGAAGGTGAAAGTTAAAATTTGGTTGGTGTACTCTTTTTTTTCAAAATGCATTTTTCTCTAAATGTATAATTAAGTGTAGTTATAACCCACAAGAAACCACTTTTGATAAATCTTCATAATTGATGTTTTAAAGTAAATCTTCATAATTTATTAACTTTACAAAGATAAAAATATGATTAGTTTATGTAACTAGCACAATTAGATAGATTAATTGATGTAAGTGGATATACAATGAACTTGTATCGAGAATTTGATTATATTACCACATATTCTAGCATACCATGCTCTCACTCCGACCTAGTATGGGGCCTGAGCATTAGAAATGGACATGTGTGGTAAGCTAATCAACACATTATTAGGCTTATTTGGGGGCACAATTCATGGAAGACTTGATAGATGCACACATGCCATGGCCACTCCTTAAAAGGTGAGCAGACAAATTTGTTAATGCATTTAAAATACACACATTTCATTCATCCCTCTTATCTTTGCTTTTGCTATTAGAAAACAATTAGCTTATAAAATGATTTTGAATATATGGGTTGTAATTGAACATTAAGTCAAGAAAATGGTGTATGTAACTTAAATTTGTTTATGAATAATATTAGTATAGATTTATCTAAACCTTATATTTAGCATGTGTTAAGAGGGATTAAATTTTTTGAGGTGTAAACTTTTTTTAGAGTGCAAAATATGAGGAAAGATTTTCACCTTGAGGAATTGGGTCTTTCTTGATGCTTGATAGATTCAAGTTTAAATTGATCTATGCCGATATAATCTTAACTATAGTATTCATATCTTCAAATACATTACTAAAAGCATGTACCGCTATTCATTACAACAAATGTCATACTCTCAACTATATTATTCATAATTGCATTATAATAGAATTCCATAACCTTTAGAGGCATAAACTCCATAATATCAACTATATTGATAACAAGCAAAAACGTTCCATAGATTGTAAGAATAATATAGAAATAGATGAAGGGAAGAGGATATGTGTTCTCGATGAGAGATAGGTTCCTGAATCCCTCCCTTGAAATCTTCTCCTTTCAGGTCATGGGACATAAGGAGGAACCTCTTGACTTCGATGCATTCGAGGGTGATGAGTTGTTGGTGTCACTAGTAGCTTATATACTCAGCAAGAGATTCTTGATATTTGATGTTTTGTGTGGGATTTTAGTACATATCTGGCAAGATCCAAGCTAGAGTACAATCCTGACACCCGACGGATAGATGGCGAGCCCCAATCAGCAAATTCCACCCACTTAGATATGGTTCCCCAAACCCTTTCCTCTCATGTTTTTCACCTCTTGAAGGTGCCATATGTCATTTCTAATTAGTCGGCTTTCGTTCCTCGGGCTCTTTCTCCTTCAAATTCTCTTGCTTCTTCGTTGGCTTCAAATCCCTTAAAAAGGAAATTGAAATGTATTAGAGCATGTTCTGATAAAGTGAAGCTAGTCTTAAGGCATGTTGTAGATATCGATAGAGTGGAATTTTTGTCCTCTCATGCTTTGTATGGTCGCTTTATGGGTAAGTAGGTTAAGATTCAATCCTTATCAGCTTGGTTGAAGGCTAATTGGAAGGAGGTCTTAAGATATATCCCCCGCTTCCATGTTCTCTTAAATGGCTGGCTCTATTTTGAATTTCACTCATCGACGAATTTCGAACTCATCCATACAAAAATATGGCTTTGGGGCCCTTCAAAAGCTCTATTTTCTATGCAATTGGGAACCTTAGGAAATATTGTTCAATGGAAGTCTCAAGGCCCTTCAATTTTTTTTTGTAAAATGACCCTCTCCTTAAACTCCTTCAGCTCTGGATAGGGGAACTTCGGTCCCCACTCGGGCTCCTTTATTGACAAAGGCTACCATGCCTCTTCTTGGTCCTAAGGTTTTGGCCTTTTCAATACTCTCTCCTTGAAATTTTAGTTGTCCAATCCCCATCCAAAGTAAGGTTCTACCTTCATCTTGTTCCTTTCCTTTAAACGTTTCTAGTACGAAAGTTGGTCCTTTGACTTCGAGTAAGGATACTCTCCTGGCTCATATGATATTCTTGAGTTAATTTTATTGGATTTTTTGGTTCGTTCCCCTCTGATGACTGTTGATTTGGAGACATGTCCCCCAGTTTCTTCTTAAAGTTATCTTAAGTCCCTTATTCCATCGAGATATCAACTCCATTCCAGAACTATTTTAGAGGATTCTTCGCATGGGCCAGTCGAGGGAGGTCTAGGGTTACTGCTAGAAAAATCCTCACTACCTGGTCATAAATATTTCATTTCCAAGGATAAATCCAAAGCTTCTAAAGAAGTCCAAGAGGGTAAGCAACTTACCATTAATAAATCCCTTAGAGTAGGAAATCCCGTGAAAAAGGGTCCCTGATGATTATTTTGTCTCTCAATGTTTGGGGAGATGGGGTGCTCCTAAATGTTTAGCCCTCAAGAGAAGTTTCTTAGTATATCGATTGGATACCATTCTACTATTAAAATTCTCTCTTCTTTACTATCAAATTGGAATTTTTTTGCTGTAGATTCTGATGGACTCTCTAGAGGATTATTGTCAAGGTGGAACTCCAATTTTGATGTGGATTCTTCTTCATTTACTGATGTATATATTCTCTTGGTTGGTGAAGCAAAAGATACTGGTAAAATCCTCAGGATTTTGAACATTTATGGTCCTTATATGGATCGAAAATTCTATTGGGATGGAATCCAAGAGCAAGGTATTCTTCATGGCCCCAACCTGATTTTGGGGGGAGATCTTAATTTTACCCTATATCTGAGGGAAGTTTGGGGGAATTTAGCAAGGTTAGATCCACTCTTAAATTACTTTTTCTTACCTCTTATTTGAATCTAAGCTAGTGAATCTGGAGCTGGCTTAGCTTGTCCCAACATGGAGGAATTTGCAGACCAATCAGGCAGGAATATACAAACATTTAGACAATTTTCTCTTAATGGATTCCTAATTGGTAGCATAATGTGATCATCTTAGATCTTGGGTTGGCCAGGGCGTTGCCTTAGACAATCGACCAATTTTATTGTAGATAAAAAAGGAATCCAATAAAATGCCCTGTCCTTTCAAGTTTAACCACTCATGGCCCAAGGAAGATGATTACAAAGCCATGGTTTTTTAAACTGAAAGCATTACAACCCTACTCAAGTGACTCGACAATGTTTCAAATCGTAGCTAACCTCAAAAGAATAAAAATATTTCCCTAGAATGGCTTAAAGGATTTAATGAGAAGCGACAAGCCGATCTGGTGTCTACAGAAGTTGAAATGAATTTTCTTTTTGATTCGAACCAAGAAAGAGTTTTGTCAGATATGGAATTGACCAAGCCCAAGGATCTTGAAGCGAAAAAATAAATAAATAAAATTGCTTGAGCTAAGTGAAATAGAATGGAGACTCAAAAGCCATGCTACATGGTTAGCTGAGTGTGACAAAAATAACAAATTTTTTCATCGGTTTTCCACCCAAAGGAAAATTCTTAACTCAATATGGGAAATCAAGGGTCTTGATGGTACTAAGGTCAACTCTTTTGACGAAATTTCCCTGGTGGCAGAGGGATATTTTCATTCCCTATTAATAGAACCAGAAGGGTCTCACATCTTCGATCAATTAAAAGTGATTTGACTATTTGAGCAGAATATGAATGATATCTTGGAAACTAAGGTTACCAAAGAGGAATTAAAGAGGGTTTTAGATTCCTTTAAAAATCCTAAAAGTCCTAGTCCAGATGGTTAGACGAAGGAATTTTATCTAGGTTTTTATGATTTGGCAAAGTATGATCTTTTATTGTCCATTGAATAATCATGTACCTCAGGCAAGGACTTGGGGGCTATTAACTCCACTTTTTTAGCCCTTGTTCCCACACAAAATAATCATGCATCCTTCAACGTCTATAGGTCGATATCTCTTTGTAACCTCTTATACAATATTTTTTCTAAGATCATTGCTCTCAAGTCTAAATACATTCTCTCAAAGGTAATTTTGAAGGAGCAATTCGGTTTTATTTTTTATAGGAAAATTCATGATGTTGTGGGCACATCCCAAGAAGGATTACATTCCATTAAGCTCTTTAAACCCTCAACAATTGTCTTAAAAATTGATCTAAATAAATCTTTTTATAAGGTGAACTGGCTATTGCTTCGTATGGCACTTCTCCAAATTTGAATGAGTTTAGCCATTGTTACTGGATCATGTGTTGAATTTTGTTGTCATCATTTGTTGTGCTCATTAACAGTTCACCTTGAAATTTCTTCAAGTCTTCTCAAGAGCCGAGGCAAGTGTGTTCCCTTTCGCCTCTTTTGTTCCTTTTAATTGTTGAAGGTCTTAGCAGGCTTATCAATGATGCCCAACATCATGGCTTGCTCAAAGGTCTTAAGGTATCTAGTAATATTAATTTGACTTGTCTTGTTTTCTCCAATTACACCCTTATGTTTTGTGAAGGCTCTTTATAGGACTGGAAAATTTTCCAAGAATTGTTGGACACTTACTACTTAGCTATAGGTATGCAAATCAATTTTTACAAGTCTCAGATGTTATTCAATGTTATCAACCTTGCAATTGAAGCACAAATTTCATAGTTGTTTCCTATGCCTATAGGTATTTTTTACCATGGTTTGAAATATTTAGGTTTTTTCCTGAAACCTAATGATTATCAGTATGGAGATTGGTTTTTGGATTTTCAATAAGATAGAAGCTTGGACTACATGTTGGTGCAACTGAAGGCTATCACATGGTGGTTGGCTTGTTCTTGTTAAAAAAAATCTTGAAAGTATACCTATATATTGGATGTCAATTTCCCATATTCTGAAGGGGATACTCGATAAGATCAGGAAAAACATGTTTTTATTTCTTTGGTCAAGTAGGAAAAACTCAGATCAGATTCACCTAGTTAATTTGTCCAAGCTTATGTGAGAAAATAAATATGGTAGGTGGGGTCTAGAGAATATTTACTTGTTTGGGGAAGCATTGGACATGAAAATCCTGTGGAGGATCTTGTTCTTAGATGGATTATAGAACAATATTACGAAGGATAAATATTTTGGGGATATATCAATCAAAGACTAGATTCACTTCAAGCATAATTATTTTAAAGGCACTTCTATTGTATGGAAGTGTTTATCAAAAGCATTCCCACTTCTTGGTTGCTAGCTATTATGGAAATTTGGCAAAGGAGATCGACTCAAATTGAGAATTTTCCCATGGATTGGTTTCCATGGCAATTACAAACTTTCTCTTGGTTTGGTTCAATTCCTTCATTCTCATGGTTTTACTCATTTATTTGATGTAGTCAACGCTGATCATTATAATAATTGGCTAACAACGAAAGATATTAACCTTATTGAAGTGCAGGTGGCCAAATGGGCCCTTTACACCACGTCTCTCTCTTGCAATGCAATCCAGATATCTGATCAAGAGGATGTTATGTGTTGGTTATGGAATAAGGCTTCCGGTATCCTCACTGCAAAACTCGGCAATGAGATTTTGGGGACCTATTTTATTCCTCGAGATGCTCCTTCTTGGTGGGTCAAGATCTAGAAACTAGAGTGTTCATTGAAGATCAAAACTTTTGTTTGGTTGAATTTGTCAAATAAAATCTTTACCCAAGATAATGGTCGAAAAATAAATTGACATAGTTCCAATTGGTGTTGTTTAAGCAAGTTGGAGGAAGGAAATGTTGATCACCTATTCATTGGTTTCTCCTTCACTAAATGTGTTTGGAAGGATGTCTTTCGAATGGTTGGTTGTCCGGGTCACTGAGAAAAGGATATATTGTTACATTGTCGGGAGGTGTGGGATTTTGATCCCATTTTAACTTCTTACAAACCTTTCCCTTGTTATGTTCTTTGGGGTGTTTGGTATGCTCGCAATAAATTGATCTTTGAAGAAAAAATTTGGTCGCCTGCCTTTGTTTCTCATAAGGTTCAAACATATTTTGCTAAAGGTTGGTAGTCTTAGAGTCATATTGATACTCAAGTTATTTCTCCTCCAATTATACAAGCCAATGTTGAGTGGGGGTTTTTTGATGGTGCCTATCAACCCTCGGCGGGTTCTTGTGGGGTATAGATATCCCTCTTCCTAAATACTTCCCACAAATTCTTGATGAAATATGGTGTCGATAGGGGCACAGACAATAGAGCGGAGGTATATGCCTTATAGATCTTGATGAAATTTGCACTGGACAAAGGAATTCAAGCTTTGTAGATCTTAGGTGACTCAAAAGTATTAATAGAATACTGGTGTACAGGGTGTTGTTTCATTACAAATCTAGCTCTGTCTCTCATTCTAGATCAAATCTAGCTTCTTAGACAAAGGTTTTACTATGATCTCATTTGAGCATGTATACCAGCATAGATCCATCTTAAACCCGTATCTATCAAGCACCGAGAGGGATCCAATTTCTTGAGGTCTATTTCTTTTCCTAAATTTAAACTCAAGAAAATTGATCTCTCTTGATTGATAGATCCGGGTTTAAGCTTTTAATTTATAAACGAACATCAATTTTTTAATTACTTTTCATAATATTTTATGATCCCACGTGGATTTTTTTAAATACTTTCCATAATTTTTTATTTTATGAGCCGATGTGAATTTTTTAAATTATTTTTGAATTATTTTGTTAGGAACAAACATTACAACATATCCCCCATACTAGGCTGTAGAGCACCTCGCTTCTCTCGGTGCAATCAATAATTCAACACTATAGTTGATTCTTTGTCCAAAATGCTATGTTGCTTTCTGAAGGACCTTACAAATACATAAATTTAGGGAAGTTGAGCCCAAGTTGGAGACTGTCCTCCAGTTGTTTTAATGACCTTGAAACTCATTTTTCTCTTTTATTTTTTTATTTTGGGTTGATCACTGTATAGACCCTTCTTATGAGGAGTCATTTTTTAGATGATGGAATTTTTTTATTTTTTTTAAATATACTGAGAGGTCATTGTCCTTACAATTTGGTTGGTTGATGATCAGAGCACTCTGGTTCTCTGATGTATATTTTGATTTCTTCTCAGAAATATCAAACATATGTTTTTTTCTTTAATTTTAGGAAAAAAGGGAAAAAGTTCCATAGTACAAACGATATTATATTAAATCATGTAGGAATTTTTATTTGCATCGTGAAATTCCATAGTCTCAACTATATTATTCATATCTGCATTGTACAACTTTAGTGGACCTAATGTTTAAGAACATGTGTTTCCTCCTAAGAGGTCATAAGTTCAAATTTGGAGGGGGTAAGGTATGCACACCTTTGTAGACTTTAGTAGTCAAATCACCTGTGACATTTTTTATTATCTCAAATCTGTGTGACAAATTAGCCTTTTTTTTAAATGTCTAAATATGGATATTAATAATATTTGAAATATTTATAATTATTAATTAACATATTTTAAAGTATCAATTTAATTTTTTAAATACATTTAAATAAAAATTCTCGCATTATTTATCTTTTCAAAATTAAGTTTTTGAAACTTAACATCCAAAATGGAAGATTGATTTTAAATGATCAAATTATCTTTGAATATAAATCGTTTCTATAGTAGACAAATTCATTGTTTTTTTAATGAATATTCTCTACATTATTTAGATTAAAATAAATATAATATATGTTTATATATATATATATATATATTTATGTGGTTCACATCTTTATCTTTCAAGAGGCCGCTACATCCATAGTATTTCCCTGTTATACCGTGAGGCATGTGGGGAGGATGAACATAGTCGGTGGGGAGGATGAACACAGTAGAAATATTAGGGGCTCAACAACAAGAGCATCATATGTCACTTACAAGGAATTGAACACAGGTGGGGAGGTTATCATTTAGTACTTCCAACCACCCCGGCTACATCTAATGGACACACACACAAAATAAAATAAAATAAAACATGTATTTGTTATTTATGAGAAGAAATCAAAATATACATTAAAGAGACTAAGAGCTCTGATTTCTATCACACCTAATTGTAGGATCAACAAGCCTCCTAAAATAAGTAGTCTCTCGAAACTCGCCTAGCCATTTAGTTGATGACCCCCAAAGGAAACATGTCCATACAAAAGTAAAACTAAAAAAAGATAATAAAAAAAGAGAGAGATTTGAATCCATTAAAATAGTTGGAAAACAGTTCATTATAATCCCATGTCAGATCCTTGTTTTTATTTTTTATTTTGCTACTCATAAAAAGCTATTATAAGCAAAGGGTCAACTTGACCTGAGTACGATTATATAAAGTAAGACGACTTTTTATAATGGATTTACTATTTAATATTTTCCTACTTGCCATATAATACATACGGGCCTTTTTTTTGGAATAAAAATACGTTTGGGCATTGTTCTCAGTAGCCATAGTATTAGAATGATTCATCATAGAAACCCGAGGAATGCATTTTGAATCCTTCTTAAAAACATGTAAATATGTCTTTTAGTGAAGAAAAAAACCAAATTTCATATAATTGTTAATTTTCAAAGGTTTATGTATTGTTATATTAGTACCCTATGTAGCTTCAACCATTAAGATTAGTGACCAAAGCTCTGGAGATTAGCAACCATGGTGGCACATGGAACCTAGGTTTTACAGTTTCAAGGTTACTTTTTCAAGCTCTATGATCATGGATTGGAGCACTTGAAGGGGGTTAAGAAGATGGTCAGACATGCATAACCCTCCTTATCTTCTCTATCTCCTATGCCCAAAGTTTCGAGGGTCATGGGCTCAGGGGGACCGCCTTCTATTTACCCGACCCCATCTGTATAGGAGTCCAAGAAGACGTCACCCTCTTTACGCCAGTTTTCCAGGGAATATACTAACATTTCCTCAGGATTTGGTCTCCTTAATAAAAAATTTCAGGAGTACAAGAACCCTCTTAACTCTAAAATAAAAATGCCAGAGGAAAGTAGACGCAATGTACCTAATGACTCTACCTGAAGTATTCATCCGTGCTCTAATCCACCTTCCTCGGGAGGCTGACATAAGCCTTACGTAGAGAAAACCAGTGAGAGGTTCCTATCCCTAGGATAAGAGGTCGAACTGTATGAATCCATTTCAATGTTGGAACACGCCTTGGTGGGGATATTTGGCAGTAGACATATAAGCTTACCCAAGTTCAGAAACTAGGTCAACCGGGCTTGGACCCCTTTCTTAGGCTATGAACCGCTCTTCGCTCTTACCTGGTTTGGGGTGATACGGGAGAAGGTTGTAGTCACTAAACCTTTACTCTCATGAATATGGGGGTGGGACTCCTATGTGCTTCGTCTCAAACGATGGACTCCCTTTTTTGACTCTCGGACAGAGAAATTCTTCAAGCAGGCAATATGAGTGAAATTCCCAGGCCTACCCCCCGAATTATGGACTCCTGAGATCTTTCAGTATATGGGTAACGCACTGGGAACTTACATCAAAGCGGGCATAGGATTTATGGATATAGGGATACTATCCATAGATAAATTGTTGGTCGAACTCGACCTTCGAGATGGACTTCCTGAGGAAATTGATATCTCTCTGAGGGGCGGGATATGGAACCAATGCATTGATTATTTTGGTATTCCATTTAGATGCAATGTATGTCACCATTATGGACACCTTGCTAAGGGGTGCAAACAAGGTTTCAACAAAAAAATTTGGCAAAATAAAACGGTTATGAAGCTTCTGTTGATGAAGGAAAATCCCAACAATGATGCACAGATTTTGTTTAAACATGGAGACCCCTCGCCTTCAATGGGTCTAAGGCCAGAAGCTCACTCTTCTCAAGAAGTGAACTTCGCTGCAGATGAGTCGGGTAATTTATATATGCCTCCTTTACTATTTTATATGGAAGATGAGTCTGCCCTAATGTTACAGTCTCTATGCTCTCAGTCTTCTTCTCTTTTTGATATTGGTTCATCTTCACGAGGACCCCTTTTTATGTCTTTACCTTCAGCTGACAAATTTAATCTGTTTCCCCCGTCATCTATCATCCCTCCCGTGAATAAATTAGTCACATGGGCCCCTTTCTTTTATAGATATTCTCTATTTTCCCATGCAAGAGGGTTTTTGTTTCCTTCCCATATGAGGCCTTCACACACTCCCTACCAACTAGTCTCGGACTTTTCTCCCTATTGTCCTTCTCTTTCCCCACCTAGTTTATCACCTTCCCTTGTTTCTCTACTCGAGTCAATACCTTTTTTCCCTAAGGTTGTCTCTGATACTTGTTCTTTAGGTCAATGACATCTACTTTTGGGGAGTCCTTCCCCGAAGCCATCCACCCCACTCAACAAGGGTACTAGTGGATATAATCTAACGTCCAAATCAGACAAGTTGAATATCACTAGGCAGGGACTCAACTCTATCCATGGTCTTTCTCAAACAACACTAAGGATAAGGGGAAGGAGGTCTATCATGGACTCGGCTAGAGCCCAAGTTGTTATTGAGATCAATGCTAGTAGACAAAGAAGAATGAAAGGGTCGCTTAGAGCAAACAAACCCGAGAAGATATTTCCCTAATGTTAGTCCTCTCTCTCAACGTTCGAGGGTTGGGGCTACCCTCCAAAAAATTATCTCTATGTAGGCTAGTGGATGTCTATTGGCCATAGGTTCTCTTGATTCAGGAAATTTTATCTACTAGTGAACTCATTTTGGATTACCTGAAAAGACTTTTCCCCGGTTGGTCCTTTATTTGCACTGATGCATCTAGTCGATCGGGAGGTTTGATTACAGGATGGTCGTCTTCTCATTTATTGCTTACAAATAGTTGGTCTATTCAGTATATCCAGGTGGTAGTACTTTTTTCCCAAGAAACAGGATTAGCATACTCCTTCATCAATGTCTATGGTCTGTATCAGCATCAGGAAGCATTTTGGGAACGTTTTTTTGATGTAAGTATATTGGAGGTGGATCGACTTATCATCGGTTGTGACTTGAATTTCACAGTGGGGGATGTAGAGATATAGGGTCCCCAATCTCACTGAGTCCCATTATCAAAATGTTTCAGTAACATGTTATCCTCTCATTTAATGGTGGATATTCCTCCCATCCAACTGAGGCCGACTTGGCGAAACATGAGATCAAGTGAGGCTTATATAGATAAGAGAATCGACTGTTTCCTCATTAATTAGGGTACTCTACGATCTGTTGCCTCCATTCAACAATGGGTTGGGGTTGGAGGTGACTCTTATCACCACCCCATTTTACTTGAATTAAACCAAATTATTAGGAAACCATCGAGCCCCTTAAAGTTTGATATGCAGTGGTTGAAGGATATGGAATTCAGAGATGTGGTAGTCAAAGAATGGATCCCCTATGACCGAAATAATGGTATCTCTAAGGTTGTTATTTTCAACAATAATCTAAAAAGAATCGAGGGGTTATCTATCCCATGGATTGCAAGGAAACAACAAGCTATAACCATGTAATTTAGGGGCATTGAAGCTAAGCTCGAGGACTTTCACGCTAACCATCCTACGGGTTTTACCTTAGCAGAACAGAAACAGGAAATTAACTTATTGGAAAGTTGTAAGAAGGAAATATTACTGGATGAAGAGGAAACGTCACGCTTACAAATTAGAGCAGTTTGGTTATAGAAGGATGACGACAACACAAAATTCTTCCACAATCACATCAAACACATGTAGAATGCCAATTCTATATGGGAATTATAGGATGACAATGGCATTAATCATTCGAGTCAACGAGATTTGATAGACCTGTGGGTTAAGCATTTTAAGAAGGTATTTCTCAAGATCAACATATCCCCCTTTTACATATGATGAGTTTGGCAGCAGATTAATTGAATATGGTAAGTGAGGAAGATGCCCACAGATTGCAGTCTCACGTGTCTATGGAGGAGTTTAAAAATTCCATCCACATTATGCAACATGACAAAATCCCAGGACCAGACAAAGGGGCCATTGAATTTTATGAAGCCTTTATGGATATGTTTGAGGAGGACATCTTGGCTATTATAGAGGAGTCAAGACAGAAAGGAAGAATTTTAGTGTCTTTAAATTCGACTTGCATAGCCCTAATACCAAAAAAAGACAAAGGTAAGACTTTTCATGATTACCGTCCTATATCTCTATGTAACAACATTTACAAGATGACTACTAAGGTAATCGCTAACCAGATCAACGGTATCCTATTGGAAGGTGTCTCACAGTAACAACACGCTTTCCTCAAGGGCAGACTTATTCATGATGTCATTGGAATGGTTCAGGAAGTGCTACATTCATCCAAGCTCAAAAAATTGCCTACTGTTATACTAAATATTGATCTTCAGCGAGCCTATGACCAAGTCAATTGGACTTATTTGAGACTGATTCTCCTATAGATTGGTTTCCACCTTGCGACTGTCAATTGGATTATGTCGTCCATACAGACAATGTCCTTTGTGGTCCTTGTTAATGCATCGGCCTCGACATTTTTCATACCTAAGCAGGGACTACGACAAGGTTGTCCTTTAGCCCCATTATTGTTCCTTCTCATTGTGGAAGGATTGAGCCGTGGTATTCTTCAAGCAAAGGCTACTAGATCGTACTATGGTTTCAAGATTGCACCAAATGTAAGTGTGACACATCTAATTTTTGTAGACGACATCATGATATTTGTTGAAGGCTCAAGAAGGGATATCATCAACATCAAAAGGATACTTGATAGATTTGCGATGGCCACATGTATGTCTATGAACATCCATAAATCCTCTATAACTGTTATGAACGTGGATGAAGAACTCACATAATGGATTTCTCAACAAATACCATCTAAGGTGGATAATGCAGAATTGGGTCTTCAATATCTGGGCTTCACTATGGTATAAAGGACTAGACATGGCTAGTGGGCAGAGTATAAAGGAAGATACAGCTTTGGTGCAACATCTGATTGTCCAAAGGCGTAAGACTTGTTCTCATAAAATCTATCCTGGAGGCTCTACCAATCTATTGGATGACCATCGCCCATTTACCGGACGACACAATTAATACCATCGGGAAAATATGCTGCAACTTTCTTTGGAAGAAATATGAAAACACACACTCTTTCCATTGGATTGCATGGGACCGACTAACTTTCCCAAAACATTGGGGTGGTTGGGGAATCGAACAATATCTAGCTAGCTTTGTGACTGCATTAGCTGGTAAAAGCATATGGCATTTACTCAAATGCAACAATCTATGGACAATGGTGATTTATGACAAGTACATTTCCCCCTCTCCATCGAAGACTGGTTCATGAGCCGAATTAAATGCTACAGGAATATTTCTACTATGTGGAGAGCAGAACTGGATGCATTTGATTTGGTGGCAGATGGGTTGCGATGGAAATTGGTGTTGGGGAAAAGGTAAGACTGGGTATTGATCCATGGTCCATGGATCAACTGCGAAGAGGAATATAGGCTTCCCAATCATATGATCGATCACCTACAGGACAGGGGTTATAATTTTTTGGCTCAAATTAAGGATCTGACTCACACCAACAATAAAAAACAAGGATGGATCGACACAAAGTTTTTTGGATTTATGGATATGGACCAACAATTATGGGATAACTACATTATTAGTCTACAGCCAAATTATATTCGTCTGGTTATCAGAACTGACGACATCATTTGTTATACGAAAAAGGAAGGAAAACTATATACTCCAAAGGTTGGATATGAGGTACTCTGCTCCGATCTTGATCTACCCGAACCAAGATGGTGGTTCTTAGTCATATGGAAGATTGACTGTCCTATGAATATGTGACTCTTCGTTTGGTTGGCTTTAATGGATATAATTCATGTTTGGCATTTCATACAGCGGAATATTTTTGAAGGTCTGGGATGATGTGCTCTTTGCAAATCCCATGAAGAGACCACTGACCATGTGACATCCCTCAAATTCAACCTTTATTATTATTAGTCTTGTAAATGTAATTGTACTTATGTAAACGGCCCTGGTGAGGAGCTCAAGGCTAAGGCCCCACCAGTGGACCTCGAGCTAGTGTTATGTTTATAAATCCTAGATTAAGCCTAGAAGGTTTAAAAGAATGGCAATAGGACTAAACGATAAGTAACCAAACGCACCTATAAGAAAAGATAATGACTAGAGAGTCATGAGTTGGATAGCCATATCATGATGTATCATATCAAGTTATGATGGGTTAAGATATAAGTTAATCCTAGTAGGATTACTTTCCATCACAAATACCTAACTTACCTATTAGGGATTACATCCTAATCATAATAAACCTAATAAGGTTAATCCACATTGGTAAATATTATAATTACCTTGAATTCCCAACTGAGTAAACAAAAAAAATTGGATAGCAAAGCCCTATTTTGGCATGAAAGCTGAACATTTAATTATGATTCTAAGAAAAGTAGTAATTATCTTAATATAATTCCAACCTGAATATTGGGGACATTTTCTATAGACTAATTCACTTTCAAATTCTCACTTGGAATACAAGGCAAGAAGAAGACAAGTTTATATAAAGAATATTATGATGAATTATATATATAATGAAAGAGTAAATTTGTAAAGAGGCATTATATATATATAAGATACAAATAATATGAGAAGCATACTTAGTAAAGGATGAGTGGCCAAGTGTTTCTAGCTTAAGGCTAGGTACTATTTAAATTCTATTAGTTAAATATGATATTTGGCCAAAGTTTTTAGACACCCAACTATACCCTAAAAGAAAAGGGTTACTAAGAATAAATATTTGAATGGATTTATTAATAATATGTATGCACATCATGTTTCTCTAGAATAAAAGTTATTAACCTCTTATAATATTTCAACATTTTATAAGGGAGGACACCTTTTACTTAGTGAAAAAGGGACTATTATCTATAAGTATACTAAGTACCTTCATAGAAAAATGAAGGGGCTACCAATACTTAAATGATTAGTTAAGTATTTATGAGTATTGAAGGGTAGATTATATTATATTCATGGAATCGTATAGTCTTGATGATAAACAAGTTTTCATTCATAACATTTAATACGTGGAGTATAAACGTTAGAATTTGGTTGAGATATTTCAGCAGGTTGTTCTCCATGATGGAGCAACCCACTAAGCTGAGTTATGGGGCTTGGCGCACTCCCTACTTAAGAGAGTAGCACTTAATTACGTCTTTATTAAATGAGTGATGGGCACCAAACAATTTTAGTGGACCGCCACTTACCTCCTCCAAATGGCATCGAGTTTTGATTTATGACGTTCAACGGTTTGTAGATTGTGAGTGTTTCTATTTTTATAACAGGGATCCCTTCGACCTCGGGGGAGAGTGTCACGTTGCACGTATATATATCAAGGGAGAATTACGCAGAGGAAGGAAGTGAGGAGGAGGGAAGGGATAGCTCCAATATGAGCTCGATCCAAAATTTGTTTTGTTCTGTCGGGGGGCATCGAGGTTAGGAAGAACTGTCGAGCAGGAAACAGATAGGTATCTCAAAGGTTGATGCAGACAGACAGAGGCAGGAAGTTGAAGTGCTTATAGGGCTGGGAGCAAGCGAAAGAGAAAAAGCTTCAAGCTTTAGCTAGTGATGGTTTTGATTTAGAAAAGTTGCAAAGTATGGAAACATGGGTATCTTTGAAGGTTCGGTAGCACCGGCGAAGGAGGTATGCCTAGATGGATAAACTGGGACGAGCATCTACACAAGAGGTATGGTTAGGTTTTTCTGCATATCTGAAACCCCAGTTTTTGTTTTTGGGCGAGCTTCTGGTAGAATAAACGAACCGCACTTTTAAATTTTGAAAGGAACGGTTATATCTCTGCATAGGTCTGAATGTTGTTTCGGCATTATTAATGGACCGAGGTTGTATACACCATTGTAGAAATTCAACTTTATATATATAGAGAATAGCTGTGATTTCCCTGCATATCTCCTTCCATTTTGGCCTCAGTACCAAATCAAAACCTTGTACATAACAGTTTAGAGTTGATCGCTGCAACGTTTTCATTTGATAGAGATTTTAGGTTTTTAAAACTCTGTAGTCTGCGATCTCAGAAGTATGATTTTATTCCTAAAAGGTTAACCGCACTCTAAATCTTTACGCAGTCCTCAAAATAGCTTAAACCGTACACTAGCTAATCTCTGAAATTTATGCAGAGTATTAGTGTGATTTTGTTTTTACCGCTTATAAATCTTTGAGTGTAGTTTCACCGATTGTTAATCTCCGAGATTGACCCTCTTAACCTCTAAGTTATCTAGCTTAGATTTTGAGGCCATCGCTTATGTTGGTGCGTGCTGAAAGAAGTAAATTACCAACGCTATCCTTATTCCAGTTACCGCGTTAGTACTGCTCAATAACGTGTTGGCTCACGATTTGAATCGATGCTATTTAACCGTCGTTGTATTTTGTTTTTAGTTTGCTTTAGATCATAACAAATCGTCCACTGAGATCTACGGTTTAATACTGGCGTTGCATGTTTTTCTTATTACTTGTTAAAAGAGTTGATGTCATTGCTTTTAGTTACTGGATAGAGGACGGGCGCACACCTTTAAATATTTCACTTGACCGTCTTAAGTATGGTGTCGTTAGGTTGAGTATCCTTTTATTCATTACCTATATTGTAATAACATGCTGTAGCTCAAAATAGGTTTATCAGATATATTATATATATCTTATATCTCAGCCACTTTAACTTAAATACGTCAACTCAGGAGGAGTTAGCCAAAAGAAAACTAAATAATAGAGTTTGAGGCTTGTGTATAGATACCAACGTGGAGCCACTTGGTCTTCTTTACCATTAAGTTGATAAGGTATGCTAATGCATAAGCAAAGGTTATGCAAATATTTTTATATATATGATGTTGATAAAAGTATATTAATGCTTAGGTAAGAAGGATCTTGTCACTTTTGTCAAAAAGCAAATTAAGAGTGTAGCCATATATGTAAGACTTCCAAAATGCTTAGTCTTAGTTTTTTGAAACGTACATAAGAAGAAATTACATTCTATTGGCATAATAGTAATATGATTTGGTAATGATCCATGCGGGTCTACAATTATGTATATTCATATAAATAATATTAAAGGTCACTTCTAGAAAACATAATAGAAGTTAGTAAAATAAAGGTTGCCTTTTTTTATATAAATCTTGGTTTGGTATTAAAGGAACTATGTTGGTATGAGAGAACATATAGATGTTAAAGTTTAAAGTAAAAGTGTAGCTTTGTTAAATATGATAACATAATATAAACTCTTAGGATATTTAGAGGTTATAACCATAGGTAAAAGTTTGGACCAAGAAGGATTTTAATGTTAATGAATTACATATAGGTTATGTTGTTCAATATAAATCTTTAGACAAGGAAGTACTTTTATGATGGATATATATATAACTTTATGAGTATATTAAATTGAAGAATTTTCTTGGTAAAACAAGAGTGTTTATAAAATATTGATTTTATTGTATTAGATTTTTAGACCCATAGTTTAGTTTCAAATATCTTGAAGAGAAAATGCTCTCTAGGAGAGAAGCATCAAGAATGATAGAATTTTGCAAACAACTGAGTTTGCCATTTTGTAATACTTCACTTGTTTCGATTATTATAAATAAAGATGCACACACACCTTTGTGGACTAGCCCGTGTACGGGTGAACCACGTTATATTTTGTCTCCTATGGTTCCTATGGTGTTTCACAATGTGTCTTATGTATGAGTACTTGTTTCTGTCCTTAAAAATGTTTATGACTACTTTGAAGTATCCGATCCATTAGAAAGTTGATTATGATGTATATTGCTAATATGTTTCCCTTATGATTATGGTTATGTTGTTACCACTTAGGTTGTTCTATTGGTGCGATAAAAGATATACGTGCTTTCTAAAGATGTATATTGGTACATAATGAAGTTTTTGTGTTTCCCGCAAGATTTAAGAAATGGTTGACATATCAAGTTCAGAATTTATTTAGTTGAAATTAAAACGTATATCTTTTCCTTGATTAGCGTAACGACATTTGTAAACAGCAAAAAGTGTCGCAAAGTTGTAATTATTTTGTAAAGCAGTTTTTAAAGAAAGTGAACCCACATTTTATAATTCAGCATATATTTTAGTGGCATTTTAGGCACTTAGAAAAACTTTTAAATTTTACGAAATTTTGGGTTCGTGACAGACCATTTACTTATCTATTGTTCCTATATACAGAGGATCTAGCATTCTATATTCCTGATCAAAGGTATCAATCATGAATGGACTGGAAAAAATATTTATGAGGCCTTGCAATTATGGCACGATGTGCCTCATGCCATGAACAGATAGGCTTTGCCATACGTTAGGTTATGTTCAACATGGAATGCACGGAATCACGTTATATTTGAGGATAAGTATATCCTACCAATGATCAATGCATATAATATCTTTGCCATCACAAAATGCATGTATCAAAAACCCATTGTTAGAAAACCATGGGTCATCATGGAAGAAGTGGTGGATGTTACCATTCCTTGCTGTTTTTTTCGATGGAGTAGCTCAAGGAGATCCTCCTGTTGGCGGAGTTAGTGGGGCCATCTTCATTTCTGATCGATAATGGACAAAGTTTGTGGCTTCCATTGGACGAAGTACCAACAATTGGGCAGTATTGATGGCCATTAAATACACTTTACAATTGGCTATCTCAATGGACATTCGTCGCATTCAGGTAATTGGTGATTCCAATTTAGTTATTAATTGGTTGAAATACAAATGGAGGCCCAGGAACATCCTCTTAGCAACAATTTATGAGGAAATTGACAAGTTAGTGAGGCAATTTCAATATATCACCTTTCAGCATGTGTATAGAGAAAGGAATCATCTAGCAGACCAATTATAAAAAATTGGGCTACAATTTGGTAATGGTATTTGGCAGAAATGGGAATGCAACAATGACACCTTAGCTGAAGATGATCTGGGACCAAATCCTTTTTTAATGCGGGGCTACAATCAACTATGTATGTCTATATATTTGGATTGTAGCATTTTCACATCCTTATATGTGGGACTTAATGAACAATCATACACTAGTTTTGTTTTGATGCAAAAGGAATAGAATGTAATTGAAGGAACTTCACAATATATTGAGCTTATAATGGGATATGCTTGAGGAAATAGTACCTATAATGAGGCCTAACATGGGTCATGTAAAATGTGCTTTCTTAATACAAAAGAAACACGATCTTTTTTCTGTGGAAAAATACATACGAGGGCCTTTTTATAATGCATATAAACATTTTTAGTGTATGCATTATACATGCTTATCAAGCCTAAGATCGCTTGACTCATATGGATTATTTTTACTTCCCATATATTCATTTCTTATACTTATATTGTTTTTAATTCATAATCTACTTCAATGAATATCTTAATTCCTATTAATTAAGGGATATTTAAATTTA
Organism: Larix kaempferi; assembly: GCA_027924585.1. Taxonomy (NCBI): domain Eukaryota; kingdom Viridiplantae; phylum Streptophyta; class Pinopsida; order Pinales; family Pinaceae; genus Larix; species Larix kaempferi. The sequence goes on from BSBM01000877.1 coordinate 15,314,780, forward strand.
CCATTTAATCCTTTTAAACAGAATTATTCAGCATATAAATATTTCTATATAGAAAATATTTCACTCAATGCTCTTTCACAAAGTTATTATTTCTCTCTATCTTGATTTTTGCAATCTTTTGCAATAAAAGGAGTATGACCTGTAACATGTTTGATTACATTGCTATTGTTCAATAATTCTCTGGCAAAATCTCTTTTTCTCCATATATATTTTAAATACTAAATCCTTACCTTAGTTATATTTTAAAAAATATATTTAACCTAAAAATGAAATAAATTATTAATTTATTTTTTATTTTATTTAAATAAATAAATCACAAAAATAATTTAAAGCAAAATAATTTTAATGCATGTTTTCTTTCACTTAGAAAACATAAAAGCGGGGTCTCGAGGAGAAACAAAACGGTGGTGAAATTTTTTGGGCTCTGCAACTAGGGTTTGAGAGTCGACCTTCCGAGACGATCTCAGCGGATATGCTTCCTTTCTTAGTCACCATCCCCTTTCTCCCCTTAGAAGCTAGTTGTCATGGCCGATTGAGGGAGAATGTTTTATCCTTGTGTTTGGTGTGGTGGTGGAGCCTTCGCGCGACGACCCATTGTGTAGTGGGTCTTTCTTGCTTTCTAGTGGCGGCGACGACGTTTTCTTCGCTGAGGGGAGCCGAATCATGACAGAGTGTTTTCCATGGCATCTATGTTGATTGTTTTGACGAGCTACTTGTCGATTAGGAGCTGCTTCCTACAGTGGATGTGACGATGGTTTTTGTCTGCAAAAGCCGGTGGCTCTACTACCTCCCGTGTTTTTTTTTGGCGTCTTCTCCAGAAGACGTTGGGGACCTGCAACATGTGTTTTGGGATATCGTTTTTGTTTTGTCAGTCGGCATTACCCCTGGTTTCTTTCTTCTTTTTCTTCAGCTTTATATGAGTTGGTTTTTCATGTATATGTGTCTATCTTGGCTGGCCTGAAATAGGGTGTATTAGGTGTAATTTTTAAAGCTGCTACCTGCTTTCCTGAGCAAGGTCTTTGTTGCTTAGGTACCTGTCTTTTTTTATCTATGAACTTGAAAAGCTATTACTGGAAAGGGATCCTAGAAGCCTTTCGGCAATATCTAATTTGATTATAATTAATTACATTTTTTTCCCTAGAAAAAAAGAAAACATAAAAGCAATTTTAATGCATTGCTTCACTTAATAATAATGTGTTATTTAATAAGGGCTGCAATATCTTGGTGGTATATGATAAATGAACCACAATACTTTTTGAACATTTTTTTATCTACACAGCCAAAAATGTTACAATGATTATGTTGGAGTGTTAAGTTCCCAAAGAATTCACAAAGCATTGATCACCTTTAAAATAATGGATCTCAGAAATATGATATTAAATATTTTTTGAACAATAATTACTCATTTCATAAATGAAGATACAAAAAGATGGTGAGAAGTCTTAATATTCAACAAATTAATAAGAAAAATATTAGTTTCACGGTGATAGATTTGGCACAAATGTTATTGGGCCAAGAGGCCTTTTCTACAGCCCAATGTGGATGAGATGTGTCACGTTTGTCACATGTCGGCTCCAAATTTAAATTGGTTAGATTGTAAAACTCAGTTATATAAATATACATCGAATTTCAATTTCAATTTCCATTCATGCATCCTTACATTTTAAATAACTTTTTTCATAAATAGTTACAGGAATAACTATTTTAGTTCATAATCAATGAATGCAGGCATTTTTTGCATATTTGTATGGTTTGGGTGTTATTGTTTATGATCCCAAATTGGAATATTTGGCAGGTGGAGGAATATATTGGATTATATATTGTTAAGTTAATAATAAAACAATAAGATATTAGTTTTGTGATAATTGCAAATTAACCAATAATTGTGTAAATTGAAAGCATTTTACTTCAGAATTAATTAATTAATGCAACTTTTGTGTATTTGTGGGATTTGTATGTTGTAATTTACAACATGAAATAGTTGGCACTTGGACAATTAAATTTGGGTAAATAACTATTTTACTTCTTAACCAATGTAATAGTTGACACTTCTACCATTAAATTTGGGTAAATAACTATTTTACTTCATAATTAATTAATTAATGAAAAAATTTCTTATTTGTAGTATTTATTTGGTGTAGTCTAAATATTCTACGTTTTCAACATTTTCCGCACATATTTTCCGTCTAATTTTGTTTGTATTCCGGTTAGAAATCTTAAAAAAATCTTAGAATCGCATATATTAGTTATGGAAATTGCATAATTTGGGTGCCATGGGGGTATTTAATGGTGCTCAATCTATTTATGGATTAAAAAAAAATTTAAACACATAGAGATTTGGATTTTACCAAAGAGAAAATTATCGGATTCCGACCAAAACTCACCGTAAAGTTGAAAACGTAGAATAAATAGACTACTCCTTTTTTATGGAGTAGTCTATTTAGTCTATTTATGTATTCCGGTTAGAAATCTTAAAAAAATCTTAGAATCACATATATTAGTTATGGAAATTGCATAATTTGGGTGCCATGGGGGTATTTAATGGTGCTTAATCTATTTATGGATTAAAAAAAAAAATTAAACAGATAGAGATTTGGATTTTACCAAAGAGAAAATTATCGGATTCCGACCAAAACTCACCGTAAAGTCGAAAACGTAGAATAAATAGACTACTCCATAAAAAAGGAGTAGTCTATTTATTCTACGTTTTCGACTTTACGGTGAGTTTTGGTCAGAATCTGGTAATTTTCTGTTTGGTAAAATCCAAATCTCTACGTGTTTAAATTGTATTTTGAATCCATAAATAGACTCAGCACCCTCAAATACCCCCATGGCACCCAAATTATGCAATTTCCATAACTAATATATGTGATTCTAAGATTTTTTAAATATTTCCAACCGGAATACAAACAAAATTAGACGGAAAATATGCCCGAAAAAGGCTGAAAACGTAGAATATTTAGACTACACCCTTTTTTTATTGGTGTAGTCTAAATATTCTACTTTTTCAACCTTTTCCACGCATATTTTTCGTCTAATTTTGTTTGTATTCCAGTTGGAAATCTTTAAAAAAATCTTAGAATCACATATAATAGTTATGGAAATTGCATAATTTGGGTGCCATGGGGGTATTTGAGGGTGTTGAATCTATTTATGGATTCAAAAAAACAATTTAAACACGTAGAGATTTGGATTTTACGAAAAATAAAATTACCAGATTCCGACCAAAACTCACCGTAAAGTAAAAAACATAGAATAAATAGACCACTCCTTTTTTATTGGTGTCGTCTAAATATTATACATTTTCAACATTTTCCACGCATATTTTCCGTCTAATTTTGTTTGTATTCCGGTTGGAAATATTTAAAAAATATTAGAATCACATATATTAGTTATGGAAATTGCATAATATGGGTGCCATGGGGGTATTTGAGGGTGCTGAATCTATTTATGGATTCAAAAATACAATTTAAACACGTAGAGATTTGGATTTTTTTTTTAACAAGAACAGATAAAATGTATTAAAAAAAATGAAAAAAATGAATGAGGAACCATGGCTGAGCCAGTCCGGTTCAATACAGAGTTCAGTTCGTCTTCGAATTCAGATTACAAGTGTAATTGTCAAACTTCGGTGATGGGATTCCAAATGATGCATTGGTTGGTAAAATATTTGTTGGTCAAACTACGGTGGACAGAATTGCGTCTATTCTCCAAGAGCTGGGCCTAGATCGTTGCATGCTGGTGAGGTCATTTGTTGTTTTGTTTCTAATTGCTGAATGATGGGGTTGAAAAAATGAGTAAAGTAGTGGACCATGATCTCAGTCTTCTCATGAATAATCGTGCATAGCGTTAAGGGATATTGTGGTGTTCCATCTCCCCGTTCGAGAGTTCAAGTATCCCATATTACAGATTTGTTCCAGCTTTGGCCTCTCTATCGGCTTCATAGTTTAAATCCCTCATTATGTGGAATGCTTTGAAGTGTATGAAGGAGTTCATGATTTGCCAAATGCGGTGGGTAATTCGTCTGATTGTCGGATCATTGAATTCTGTGTGTGTGTTGAGGGCTTGGATTATTAAATTGGAATCTCCAAATACATGTAATTTCTCTATTTTCTGATTTTTGGCAATTTGACATCCTTTTAAGAGAGCCAAAGCTTCTGCTAGATTGTTGGAGCAAGTTCCCAGACCCCACCTATATTTGATTTCCATCGTTCCTTCTATAGAGAATAGGACCCCTCCTGCTCCAGTCGTTCCGAGATTCCTTTTGGATGTGCCATCGAAATGCACGCTGTCAATGTTCTATTTGTTTCTCCAGACTTGAAATTCGGAGTTAGTGAATGTGATTTGCCAATGTGGCAGATTCCGAGGTCGTAATATTACATCCTTTTTGGGATTGGGAGGGAGGTTTCCAAGCCAATGAAGCTCATTTGCACTGAGATTTGTATATGCTTTGTAGTTAGATGATTGTACCCATTCGATGAGTAGGCCTTTGGCTTGACCGACAACTTGCAAGGGGGAGGTGTAGATGTCCTGGAATAAGGCTTTATTCCTTGCCAGCCAAATCTTCTAGCATGTGAATTTAGGAATCGTGAGCCATATAAGAGACCTAAGTTTTTTATTTGACAGAGGGGAAGGGTAGATGGACTTCCAGTCTTTAAGAATGCATGTGATGGAGTTGAAGGTCGGCATGGTCATATTAAGGCTTTGGAGCATGTGATTCCAGACAACTTTTGCAAATTGGCAGTCCAAGAATAAATGATCAATTGATTATGAATTCCTCCGGCATAATGTACATCTGTGCGGCCCAATGATGCCTATTTTGATTAGATTGTCTCTGGCAAGAAATTTCCTGTGTGCGAGAGTCCATGTGAAGAAGTTTATTTTGGGGAGATCGAATGGATTCTAGACCATTTTCCATACACTTTTCACTGAGTTGTCATGAATTTGAAGGGCGTTGAAGCCAAGAGAAGTTGTGTACTTCCCTTTTGGACCCCAACCACAGTCGTCGCTATCATGTAGATGGGAAGGAGCACAACCGGCCAGATTTTCCATGAAAAGGCTTCTGGATGGTTCAAGATTAGTTGGGACACAAAGTTTTCCATTCTTGCCATTCACCGTTGGAGTTCCATACACTGAGATCTTTCAGCGATTTAATTATGTTATGAGTTATCCAATGGGCAATGTCACAGAGATCACTCTTTTCCTGAAGAGGGGGGTGCCCCATGATCTTGTTAGAGAAGATATTTATATTTCTTCCATTCCCAGGAATCCAGTAAAGCTTCTGTGCGAATAGATCCCAGGCGGCCTTGCATAATGACCATATCGGGGATCTTTTAGAGATGGGCTTGTTTTTTAGGCATCTTAGCTTTGTGCCTGTTAAGTATTTTCTTCCTATTAGGTGGTTAACCCGATGATTCCTATTGGAGAGTATTTGCCAAAGTATTTTTCCTCCCATTGCTATATTTGCTTGGTGAGGGTCCTGAATTTGGAGGCCACCTGAGATTTTCAATTTTTTTATAATGCTCCAGTTCACCAAGTGCAGCTTGTTCTTGTTGTTTTTTCTCCGGTCCAAAGGAAACCTCTTATAAGTTTACTTATTTGGTTTGAAATCCCTTTGGGTTCCAGATGAAGGGATGACTGATAAATTGGGAGTGTTGAAAGGATTGCTTTTATCAATATCAATTTCTCGGCTTTGTTGAGCCAGTATCCTCCCCAATTCCTAATTTTGGATTTGATTATGCTTATAGTTTCATCCCAGAATCATGATTTTGTGTGGCCCTGAGCTATGGGAGGCCCAAGTATTTGAAGTTGTCCCAATGCTCATGAAATTTTATTCTGAGGATGTGACCAATGTTGGTAGCAGAGGTTTTACTTGAATTCCAGTCATAGACAACACTCTTGCGAAGGTTGATAATGCCTCCTGATGCCTTGTAGTATCAAGTCAAATTTTGCTTGAAATTCCGAGCAATGATTGAGGATCCTCCTCCCAGTAGAAGGAAGTCATCAGCGAAGAGAGAATGGTTCAAGGGAATGGAATTGGGGGCTAGATTAAGGCCAGGGAGGGAGCCAGTTCGTAAATTAGAGTTCAACTTTCAACTTAGAGAGTTTGCCAGAATGATGTATTAAAAGGAAGACAAGGGGCATCCTTGTCGGATTCCTCGCGTTGCTTGGAATAAATGTGTTGGACATCCATTTACCAAAGGGGAAATCTAAGGCCCGCTTATGCAAGCTAAGATCCAATTTATGAAGTTTTTTCCAAACCTGAAACATTCCATAATTTTAAAGAGGAATGAGTGATTGACACGGTCGAAGGAATTAGCCATGTCGATTTTGATTAACATACCTTTTTCCTTGTGTTTCTTGCTGGAGTGGATGGCTTCTTGAACAAGGATCACATTGTCAAGGATTTGTCTCCCTTTTAAGAATCCGCCTTGATTATCTGAGATGATGTTTGCGAGGAAAGGCTTCATTCTGTTTGTCAGCATTTTGGATATAATTTTATAGGAATATTTGCACATCGAGATTGGACTGAATCGGCCAAAGGAGCTGGGATTTGTTTCTTTTGGTATGAGTGCAAGGAATGTGGAGTTGGTGCAGCCTCCGATCTTTTCCTTGGAGTGAAAATTTCTGGCCATTCTCATATAATCTGTCCTTATGTACTTCGAACAAGCTTGGTAAAAATGAATTGAAGATTCATCTGGTCCTAGAGCTTTGTCAGGTTCAAAAGACCAGATCGTGTTGATAACTTCTTGATTAGTGAACGGTTTGAGGAGCTCTATATTGTTATCCACCGTGATGTTTTTTGGTATGTAGTTAAGGAGAATTTGATCATCTTCTTCTCCTGCATTTTCTTCCTCCATGAAGAGGTTGGAGAAATGATCATACGCTGCCTATTGGATTTTTTCATGCCCTTTGACAATTGGTCCATTTTTCATTCTGATTTCTGAGATATGGTTGATTGAATACCTGATTTTGGTTTGTTTGTGGAAAAAGGAAGTATTCCTATCACCGGCCTAGAGCCATGTACTACGCGATTTTAATCTCCTAAATTCTTCTTCTTTTCGAAACGCATGATGGACCTTGATCTGTTGGTTAACTTCTTCTTGGAGTAATGAGATGTCTAAAGGGCCATCATCCAGCGAAGTTTGAAGGGTCTCTGTCTTTTCAACTTCCTTTTTCCTGGAGTTTGAAGGAGGGGGCAATTATTTTTAGCCCAAATTTTGAGCGCTTTCTTGGTAGTGATGAGTTTCTGCTCCCAAATGAATCCAGGGGAGCCTTGTATAGGAGTTCTCCATGATTTATTTAAGATATCCTAGAAGCCTTCGTGATTTATCCATTGAGGGCTGAATCTGAATGGGATCGGTCCAAGATTCTCTTAATCTTGAAAGTGGAGAAGGATCGATTTGTGATCCTAGGCTAGATTTGGCATTATTTTTTAAGATATTATCTGCCCCTCATCCAAGAGACTGCTTTGGACTAGGAATATGTCGAGCCGGGACATAATGTTCCCTTTTTCTGATCGCTTGTTGGACCTGGTGAATCTGCCTTTTTTAGGTTTGATATCTAGTAGATCCTGAGTTTGTATAATGGCTTCAACTTGTGGTTTAAGAGTGTCCCTTCCGGTGTTGCCTCCTTTTTTTTCAGACGCAGACAGGGTTATGTTCATATCACCTGGGAGAATAATATTATGGGATGCATATGCATCAAGGAAATATTCCAGAAGATTCCAACAATCTTTTTTTTTCAAAGTAGAGGTTAGGAACATACATATTGAAGAGTGCGATCTGAATATTGCTTTAAATATGCGTGAGTTCTGTAAATATCCAATGTTGAGTGGCGAAGGAATTGGGTAGCTGAAGTTTTTCATAGGACCAAAGGGTTGCTAGGCCTTCGGAGGCTCGTCTAGCGCTAACAGCCATGACGGCGTTCTTTTTCCACTTTTCTTTTCCGATTGCGAGGATAGTATTTTCATCAAGTTTGGTGTCTTGGGTCATGAGGATGTCTGGCGTGTCAATATTTTGCAGATATTTGACTGCATCTAATCTGATGGGGTTGCCCAGTCCTCTGTAGTTCCAGAAGACCAGCTTCATTATTTACTATTGTAAATAGAGGGGCCTCCCCCTAGCGTGTCTCCTGTTTTCTTTCCTGTTATCTTGTCTCTGGTGTTTCTGTTGAAGGCCATGTCTATTGTTTCTTGAGATCCTTGAGTTTTTTCCCGTTCAACAAGGTCTTCTGCGAAGGTAGGGGAGGCGTTTCTTTGTCTTTTTTTGGGCTTGATATTTTCAGGGGTTGGGGATGTTTTGGGGCTTCTTGGATCTGAGGGACCTCTTGGGATTCATGATATTCGGGGATTTCTCCTTCTTCTGGGGCTTCAGGGGTTTCTTGAGCTTTTGAGGTTTCGAGGACTTTGAATCTATTCTCATTATTAATGGCCATGGATTTTTTATTCTGGGGATTCTTTCTTGTGCCTTGACTTTCTTTTGGGAGGATCTTTGATCCAAATCTGGGATTAGGATTTTTTGTATGGTTGTCCATTGATCTTTTTTCCCTTCTGAATCCATATCTTTGGGTTTTTTTTTGCAATATCGAGATAGGCATCCATATTCATGGCAGTGCCTGCATTTGAATGGGATTTGCTCATAGTCGAGCTCCTGGATGTGAGACCAGCCTGCCACGGTGAGGTTTACAGCTTCTGGGAGTCCATGTTTGAGGTCAAATTCAACACAAATCCTTGCACATGAGTATTGATTCTTCTTGTCTACTTTGTCTATGTATTTTCCAAGGACGTTCTCGATGGCTTCTAATGATTCAGGATTCCAATAGTGGAGAGGGAGGTACGAGAGTCTTACCCAAACCGGAACTGCAGAGGGGACATCTTGAGTCGGATCAAAGTTTGGATTCTATTTGTTTAGGTAGATCCCTTGTGGTCCCATGAAGTACAACCCATTTCTGAAAATTAGCTCTCGATCATGCTTGATTTCGAAGACGAATGTGAAGAAGCCCTTTCCTATAAGGTAAGAGTTGACATCTTTAAATATTAGGGGCCTATAATTTTTTTGAACCCAAGTATCAGTAGCTTTTGGAGAGGGTCACAAACCTGTGAATTAACCAATTAAGCCTCATTTTGAGAGATTAAGAGCGGTTTTGCACAGTTGCTCGATCGAGAGTGCTATAGTGGGTATTTCAGATAATTTTTTCACGAATTTTTTTTGAGAGGCCGATAAGGTCTTTTTTCCTTGTGTAGATATGAGATTCATGAATTCGCTGAGCTCAGGAGGAGAGGGATGGGGATCAGGGTCTCCATCAAAGGCCATCGAGGAGCTCGAGGACCGAGCTCTACGTTGAGGCCGAGATCAAGGATCCTTCTCGATGATAGAGGATTCGTCAAAGAGCAAAGACCTACGTTAGATTGACAATCGGTGTTGCTCGCGTGACCTCTAGAAGAGAGTCGGTTTTGCACTCATGCGTTGTATGATCAGGAAATCCCGATGTTAACCACTATCACGTAGAGATTTGGATTTTACCAAAACGAAAAATTACCGGATTCCGACCAAAACTCACCATAAAGTCGAAAACATAGAATAAATAGACTACTCCTTTTTTATTGGCGTAGTCTAAATATTCTACATTTTCAACCTTTTCTGCGCATATTTTCCATCGAATTTTGTTCATATTCTGGTTGGAAATCTTTAAAAAATCTTAGTATCACATATATTAGTTATGGAAATTGCATAATTTGGGTGCCATGGGGGTATTTAAAGGTGTTGAATCTATTTATGGATTCAAAAATACAATTTAAACATGTAGAGATTTGGGTTTTACCAAAAATAAAATTACCAGATTCTGTCCAAAACTGATCATAAGGTCGAAAACGTAGAATAAATAGACTACTCCTTTTTTATTGGTGTAGTCTAAATATTCTACGTTTTCAACCTTTTCCGCGCATATTTTCTGTCTAATTTTGTTTGTATTCCGGTTGGAAATCTTTAAAAAATATTAGAATCACATATATTAGTTATGGAAATTGCATAATTTGGGAGCCATGGGGGTATTTGAGGGTGGTGAATCTATTTATGGATTCAAAAATACAATTTAAACACGTAGAGATTTGGATTTTACCAAAAAGAAAATTACCAGATTCCGTCCAAAACCCACCGTAAAGTCGAAAACGTAGAATAAATAGACTACTCCTTTTTTATTGGTGTAGTCTAAATATTCTACGTTTTCAACCTTTTCCGAGCATTTTTTTGTCTAATTTTGTTTGTATTCCAGTTGGAAACTTTTAAAAAATCTTAGAATCACATATATTAGCTATGGAAATTGCATAATTTGGGTGCCATGGGGGTATTTGAGGGTGTTGAATCTATTTATGGATTCAAAAATACATTTTAAACACGTAGAGATTTGGATTTTACCAAAAAGAAAATTACTGGATTCTGACCAAAACTTACCGGAAAGTCGAAAACGTAGAATAAATAGACTACTCCTTTTTTATTGGTGTACTCTAAATATTCTACGTTTTCAACCTTTTCTGTGCATATTTTTCGTCTAATTTTGTTTGTATTCCAGTTTGGAAATCTTTAAAAAATCTTAGAATCATATATATTAGTTATGGAAATTGCATAATTCGGGTGCCATAGGGGTATTTGAGGGTGCTGAATCTATTTATGGATTCAAAAATACAATTTAAACACATAGAGATTTGGATTTTACCAAAAACAAAATTACTGGATTTCGACCAAAACTCACCGTAAAGTCGAAAACATAGAATAAATAGACTACTCCTTTTTTGTTGGGGTAGTCTAAATATTCTACATTTTTCAACCTTTTCCGCTCATATTTTTTCGTCTAATTTTGTTTATATTCCGGTTGGAAAGCTTTAAAAAATCTTAGAATCACATATATTAGTTATGGAAATTGTATAATTTGGGTGCCATGGGGGTATTAGAGGGTGTTGAATCTATTTATGGATTCAAAAATACAATTTAAACACGTAGAGATTTGGAATTTACCAAAAAGAAAATTACGGTATTCCCACCAAATCTCACTGTAAAGTCGAAAACATAGAATAAATAGACTACTCCTTTTTTATTGGTGTACTCTAAATATTCTACATTTTCAACCTTTTCCGTGCATATTTTCCATCTAATTTTGTTTGTATTCCGGTTGGAAATATTTAAAAAATATTAGAATCACGTATATTAGTTATGCAAATTGCATAATTTGGGTGCCATGGGGGTATTTGAGGGTGGTGAATCTATTTATGGATTCAAAAATACAATTTAAACACGTAGAGATTTGGATTTCACAAGAAAGAAAATTATCGGATTTCGACCAAAACTCACCCTAAAGTCGAAAACGTAGATTAAATAGACTACTCCTTTTCTATTGGTGTAGTCTAAATATTCTACGTTTTCAACCTTTTCTGCTCATATTTTCCGTCTAATTTTGTTTGTGTTCCGGTTGGAAATCTTTAAAAAAAATTATAATCACATATATTAGTTATGGAAATTGCATAATTTGGGTGCCATGGGGGTATTTGAGGGTGTTGAATCTATTTATGGATTCAAAAATACAATTTAGACATGTAGAGATTTGGATTTTACCAAAAAGAAAATTACCGGATTCCGACAAAAACTCATCGTAAAGTCGAAAACGTAGAATAAATAGACTACTCCTTTTTTATTGGCGTAGTCAAAATATTCTATGTTTTCAACCTTTTCTGCACATATTTTCCATCTAATTTTGTTTGTATTCCGGTTGGAAATATTTAAAAAATCTTAGAATCACGTATATTAGTTATGGAAATTGCATAATTTAGGTGCCATGGGGGTATTTGAGGGTGTGAATCTATTTATGAATTCAAAAATACAATTTAAACACGTAGAGATTTGAATTTTACCAAAAACAAAATTATTGGATTTCAACCAAAACTCACCATAAAGTCGAAAACGTAGAATAAATAGACTACTCTTTTTTTATTTGTGTAGTCTAAATATTCTACGTTTTCAACCTTTTCCACGCATATTTTCCGTTTAATTTTGTTTGTATTCGGTTGGAAATCTTTAAAAAATCTTAGAATCACATATATTAGTTATGGAAATTGTATAATTTAGGTGCCATGGGGGTATTTGAGGGTGTTGAATCTATTTATGGATTTAAAAATACAATTTAAACATTTAGAGATTTGAAATTTACTAAAAAGAAAATTACTGGATTCCGTCCAAAACTCACCGTAAAGTCGAAAACGTAGAATAAATAGACTGCTCCTTTTTTTATTGGTGTACTCTAAATATTCTACGTTTTCAACCTTTTGCATGCATATTTTCCGTCTAATTTTGTTTGTATTCCGGTTGGAAATATTTAAAAAATCTTAGAATCACATATATTAGTTATGGAAATTGCATAATTTGTGTGCCATGGGGGTATTTGAGGTGATGAATCTATTTATGGATTCAAAAATACAATTTAACACGTAGAGCTTTGGATTTTACCAAAAAGAAATTTACTGGATTATGACCAAAACTCACCGTAAAGTCGAAAACGTAGAATAAATAGACTACTCCTTTTTTATTCGTGTAGTCTAAATATTCTAAGTTTTCAACATTTTCCGCGCATATTTTCTGTCTAATTTTGTTTGTATTTCGATTGGAAATATTTAAAAAATATTAGAATCACATATATTAGTTATGGAAATTGCATAATTTGGGTGCCATGGGGGTATTTGAGGGTGTTGAATCTATTTATGGATTCATAAATACAATTTAAACATGTAGAAATTTGGATTTTACCAAAAAGAAAATTACTCGATTCCGACCAAAACTCACCATAAAGTCGAAAACGTAGAATAAATAGACGACTACTTTTTTATTGGTGTCTCTTCCTTAGAGAGAAGGAGGCAAAGCCTAAGGATTAAATCAGATTCAAGTGATTATAGAGACAAGTCCTTTTATTATAATCATACTCGTTTTTTTAGTTTTATTATTATTATGGTTGGTTATTTTTTATTTAAAGATCACTATTTTCCATTTAATTTATTAATGTTATAGAGATGACGCATAAATTAATGGTCATAATTACTCTTTATGTAATAACTCCAAGTTTACCCTATCAAATTCATTGACTACAAACAACAAACGAAAATAACAATTCATTAACTACAAACAATAAAGAAAAACAAGAGTGCATGCAGCTTAGTCCCCGCCTTTAACAATTTAAAATTTAAGTACAATATCTTAATATTAAATAGATTTTAATAATGAAATTATATATTTTTAATAATATATAGATTTATGTTGTTAATTTCTTCTAGCTCACTCGATTAACGTGTGGGTCTCGTCAGCAAGGCAATCCGAGTTCAATTCCCCTTAGGGGTGACTTAGTTGGGAGGCGACACCCAAAAAACCTTGTTAAGTTGAGGCTGGTGTGGTCTAGGACGGGTGTGATCCCCGTGTGATTTTGACGGCATAGATGCCCTTGGGTCGTGGTTTCTCATATCACAGGACACTCCTATAAGTCAGGGAGTTTCAAGCAAACAATATATATATATATATATATATATATATATATATATATATATATACAGTTTTATGTTTATAGATAGAACTAGATATTAGTTCTATCTATAAACATATTCAAAGGAAACATGTCGGATGGACGCTCCAAGAAACCTATCTCGCTTTCCAAGAAGCCTAGTTTGTTTTCCAATTTTGTCATGATGATGTATCTGTTCTTCATGGTAAGTATGTGTCGGGCATCATTTTGGTAAGTAGTTTTATTTTAGTGAAGATATGGATCTACATAAGGTGAAGCAACTGGAGAGAACCCCCTGTAAGTGTGGAGTATCTGCCATTTTTAGCGAGACTGCTGAGGTCAGCAAAGGACAGTCTAATTGCTATGTGGCAGACCTGGAATTTGACACCAGTGTCTCATACCCTAAGCCAGATCAGGCCTAAAAATGGTTTTGTCAAGATGGATTAAGTGCACCTTTTGTTGAATCTTTTAGTTTTTCGATTGATCGATTAGGGTTTAGCCGACATGATATCTATGAGAACCTGGTTAATGTTGAAGACTCCATGCAACCAGTGGAACATACTAGAAAATATTTACCGCGCAGGAAGAAAAAAACCAGGATCGTTTCAAAAAAATACAAGACTCCAATCTTAGTTGTGGGTGAAGATAATCCCCTTAATGAAATTATCATGACAATTGAAACAACCTTGGTGTGAAGATTTACAGGCCAATGAATAAATTCTTTTGGGCTTAAGAAATGGGTTTGTCCGTTTGGAAGGACCTGGTTGATTTACCCAGGGTTTATATTCTTCCTAGAGGATGTCTAGGGTTTCGTTTTACCTGTGCATCTAATGCTTCAAAAGTTGCAAATTTATCTTGGAGATGGGATGTGACTGTGCTTCTTTTGAAAAGGTGTACACCTCTGTTCGACCCACGATCTGAAAGGATTGATACAGTCCCAATTTGTGTTAAATTTCCCAGCTTACTATTTGATTTCTGGTCCAAAGCTTTTTTCCAAGAAGTGGGGAATATAATAGGGCATTATGTGGATGCGGATTACTCCTTTGAGGAGATGGGCATTATGTGCGTATGGAAAGTCCTGGTTAACTTAGATCCATGTGAGGGTTTGTAAGAATCTATTCTACTTCATGAAGGAAATAAGTCCATTCAGAAAACCCTAGTCGGCCAACCATGGAGGCATGTATTGAAGTATCTCCTCTTGAGTTGGTTCTGAATCTTGTTCTATTTGAGTCTCGTCTGAAGAATTTATTCGATGATAGAGAATTGGGGTTAAAGATTCAAGCAAAGGACCAGAATCTTTCAGATAAATATTACGATAATCTTTCTCAGACTATTCAGGAATCGACTTTCAAGGAACCGAGTGCAGTTGGTTCTGTTATGGAAAATTTGAAGGAGACGCTTCATCTTGTGGGGATTTTTGTAGCAGACATTGAAGAAGTGGATCCGGGTAAGGCAATTATTTATTTAAAACCTCTTGTATTTTCACCCTGTGAATCTTTTCTTCTGCGGTCAAATGTAGTTAGGAATGAGCCTTTGTCTTAGCGGGATGGTATTAGGAATTTTACCTCGGGTACTAGATTGACTCAGTTCTCGTGTCTCCCTCCTCTCCTGAATTGTAACTCAAGGTACAATATTAGATCAAACATTGTTTTTTCTAGTACTAGCCCTGTTAAGGTTGATCTGGGGATTATGGGGTTGTCAAAAGATTGAGTTATTCTGAAAGGTAGAGGAAGAAAGTCAAATTTTAGTTTGGCCCAGGAGAAAGCTTTGAGAGAAGTCAATGAGGGAAGGAAAATCCAGTTTAAATGAGCGCTTAGAGTAGCGGGAGGCGGGGAGGGGGTTTTCTAATACTGATAATGTCCTTAAATATCCGAGGGTTAGCTAGCTTAGCCAAAAATCTAGTACTGAGAAGGTTAATTGACATTTACATACCTGAAGTTGTTTTTCTACAAGAAATTATGTATGAGGGTGGACTGATAGTTTTAGTTTTGGAATCCTTGTTAGCTGGTTGGCAGTTTCAGTTTATTAATGCAAAAGGAAAGTCTAGGGGTTTGATAGTGGAATGGATAAGTAATTGTATTCAGTTCAGAAATGCTTGGGTAGTCGAGTCTGGTTTAGGGGTTACTCTATACTCTTATTCCTTAAAGTCTGAATATTGTTTTGTAAACATTTATGGGTCATATATTGATAGAATAAAGTTTTGGGATAACCTTATGTCAAAGGAATGTTTTGTATCACAGAACATGATCTTGGGAGGGTACCTAAATTTCTCGCTTGGTATATTAGAAGTGCGGGGTCCTACTACTCAACTCAATTATCTTTCTGATTATTTTCTGAGAAAACTGGAAACAATAGGGTTAATCGATATTGAACCTATCAAACTGAATCCATCTTGGTCCAATAAGAGGTCTAGCTATGCGACAATAGGTAAAGACTTGATATGATTCTTGTCTCGGATGCTTTGTTAGAAAAACATATTAGATTCAAACAATGGGTGGGATCTAGGGAGGATTCTGATCATAGCCCAATTTTCTTAGAGCTTATTGAAGGTTTTAAAAAAACTCTGTGTCCTTTTAAATTTAATGTTAACTGGCTTTTAGATGAAAATTTTGTCAATTTACTAAAAAATGGATGGAAGTCTGCAGGTGAATTGGATCAGGAACATCCTTCCATTCAGTTCGCAAAGAATTTAAAAATGGCAAAAGATTTGTCTATCAAGTGGTCTTTAGATAAGAAAGAAAAGGATGACAGCCTTTTAAAGAAAATTGAACAAGAGTTGATAGAGCGTTATAATGGTTTTGGATTTGGACTGATTTATAAGGAAAAAAATGAGATTCTAGAATTGGAAACTAACCGAAGGAAGATCTTCTTAGATAGAGAAGCAGAACTTAGACAAAAAAGCAGAGCTTTATGGATGTCCAGTGGTGACGAAAATTCAAAGTTCTTTCATCATTATGCAAATTACAAGAAAAATGTAAATTCTATTTGGAAAATCTCACTAGATGAAGGGGAACTTGTTGAAGGATTTGAGGATATTGCTAGTGCAGGTATTTCCCACTTCGACTCTTTTTTTAACACTTAAAAAATGTGTCAATGGTAGATATTATGAAGGTTGCACAGTTATATCCTACCACTGTAAATGAGGAAGAAAATAAGATGTTGATGGAAGAAGTAACATTGGAAGAATTAAAAGAGATCCTAGGACTTTTCAAGAAAGAAAAAGGCCATGGGTCGGATGGCCTCCCGGTTGAATTTTTCTTAGTACTTTTGATATCATGGCTAATGATCTCCTAAAAATCATAGAAGAGTCTAGATTATGTGGAAAAATTATAGTTGTTTTCAATTCAACCTTTATTGCTCTAATTCCTAAAACAGACTCTCCATCCTGTTTTGAGGAATTCAGACCTATATCACTTTGTAATTGTATCTACAAGATAATAGCAAAGGTGATTTCCAATAGAATAAAAAAAAATTTGAGTGACTATATCTCTGGAGAACAGTTTAGGTTTCTTCCTGGCAGGAAGATATAGGAGGCTATAAGAGTTTCTCAAGAAGGACTGCATACTATTAAAAGTAAGAAGCTCAAAGTCGTGGTAGTGAAAATAGACCTTTCAAAGGCATATGACCGGGTAATTAAGGCTTGTTCTCTCTCATATGGGATTTGAAGTTCCTTTCATAACTTGGATAATTGGAAGCCTTAATTCTGTGTCCTTTTCCATTCTTATAAATGGTTCCACTTCAAAGTTCTTTAAACCCAGTAGAGGCCTCAGACAAGGATGCACTTTAGCCCCGCTTCTTTTCCTCATAATTGTTGAAGGCTTGGGAAGATCTATTCTTGCAGCTAAACTATCTGGTTCTTTTAAAGGCATTTCCTTCGATGGAGTCTTGAGTCTTATCTGTATCCTGTTTGTTGACGATGTGCTTATCTTCTCCGAGGGATCGATCTGAGACATGGAGAAACTTTCTGCCATTCTCAATGAGTTCTTTCAGGCATGTGGAATGAAGATAAATCATGAAAAATCTTTAATCATGGGGACCGAAATGGAATTATGGCAGATGAAAATTATAACATATATTTTTCCCTATAATACATCCCAATTGGAGGAAGGATTGAAGTATCTTGGATTTAGATTAAAGCCTCTTTCTTACCCAAATAAGGACTGGGATTGGCTTGTTTCAAAATGTGAAGCTCGCATATCTAATTGGAGCCACAAATGGATTTCAAAAGGTGGGCGTTTGACTTTGGTTAAAGCAGTTTTAGAAGCAATTCTTGTTTACTGGACGTGTTTCTGGATCCCTGTAGGTGTTCTAGAAAAAATCAGGAAATTGTGTTACAAATTTTTTTGGTTATCTTCACTAGACAAACAGGGTATGGCTTGGATCAAGTGGCATGCTTTAGCTTTACCAAAAAAATTTGGAGGATGGGGTTTCAAGATTCCTACTCTCTTTGCAAAAGATCTGGCGGCAAAAAATGGTTTGAGGTTGATTACATGTTCATGTCTATGGGTCTTAGTAGTTATGGAAAATATGTTAAACCTCTCTCAATTGTGGAATGGATTAGAAGCTCGAACAAAAAATCAATTAAAATGTATATTTGTTGGAAAGCAATTATTCAATCCTTTTACTTGATAGAAGCTGGTTTAACTTGGAAAGTGGGAAACGGTTGCTCTGTTATGTTAGGTACAGACCCTTGGGTTGGGTGTAATTTGTCCTTTAAACTTCCAGATCACATGCTAGTTGTTCTCATAGAAGCTAGCCTTATCTCTTTAAATAATATTGCAGATTATGGAATTTCTTCCTTCAGAGGGCAAGGTTGGTTAAATGTTGAAGCTGTGGGTTTTCAAGGAGCAGAGAGGGAACTTTGGAATCAGCTTATCTCAAATCTGAAAGCTACAAATTTTAGGATTCAAGAAAACAATGATGTTTTAGTATGGAATATCTCTTCTCTGGGGTACTATACTCCAAAAAGTGGGTACATTCATTTAATTAAGGAAACGGTGAATATAGATACTTCCTAGTGGTGGAAGACTGTTTGGAAATATCATTGTCCTATGAAAACAAATATTTTTATGTGGTTCCTACTATCAAATAAGGTGCTTACCTGGGATGTTTTACAAAGGAAAAAATATTGGTACCGAGCAGATGTTATCTATGCAAGAATGCAGAAGAATCAAATTTTCATTTGGTATGTGAATGTGATTTTACAAAAATAGTCTGGAAGGAAATTGAAACAAAACTAAAACTTTCAAATATTTGGAAAGGGGATACTATGGAAGTTTGTTTAAAATTTTGGAATTTAAATGAATCTTTAGAGGGCTTTAGATATCTTCATCTTACAGTAGCTTGGGGGATATGGCTTGCACGCAATGCAAGTTGTTTTGAAGACAAGGTTATTTTGCCTATCCAGTGTGCTATCCAAAGTTTAAGCATCCTCAACTACTTTCCACATGATAAGGTGCCAATTCAGATCCGATAGGTGGTCGAGGAATAAATTGACAGGTAGCATCCATGGGAATATTTTGATGGAGCAACCCAGGGGAATCCAAAGGTTTGTGGTGCAGGGGGTGTTATTTTTTCAATGATCAATACTCTTTGAGTTTTAAAGCTAGACTTGGAAGTAGGTCAAATAATTATGCAGAATTGTATGCCCTTAGACTTTTGCTTTGGTTGGCAGTGGAGAAAAATATTACAGCTATACAGATCTTTGGGGATTGTCTGATCATAGTAAAATGGTAAACTGGGAAAAACATGATTCATAATCTTTGTTTGGAACCTTTGCTGGAAGAAACAAAAAGACTCTCATTCTTGATAGATAAGGTAAGCATCAATCATATATATAGAGAAAGAAACTATTTGGCAGATGAGCAGGAAAAGCATGGATCTTTGATGCATGAAGGTGAATGGTACATTACTGAAAATCAAAATTCAGTCATAACAGGCTATCAACATGCTTCTTTCCTATAAAAAAAATTTTATAACAGCGTGAGCAAGAGCTCTTTTTTTGTGGTTTCTGAGAAGTTATAGATCTATATGATTTTGGTAGCTTTCATCTATGAATGCATTTTTTGTAATATCTGATGCATTTGGACTTTCCCTTCCGCAGATACAGGTAAGGTGGCACACCAGTTCAAGTAATACAAGCATAATATAAAGAGTACTTTCGGTTAGCCTTCAAGTTTTCTGCACATAAATTTCTAAGGTACCGCTACAACGTTCCGTCTATAGTTTGTTTCGTTAACTAAACAACTCATACGTCTTCTTTGTTTATCAAATGAATGGTGATAATAGAGTGTCAAAGCTTTGACGAAGGATAACATGCGTTGCTAATGTTTGACACAAGAATAATATGATTTATAAAGCATAAACTATATGCATGATATTTGTGTATTAATATAATGTTCGCACCTTATGTAAATTACATAGTTATTGCAAACTATATGTAGTTCTCATAGCATAAAAATTACATGCAATTCCTATAGCATTCTACTATATGCAAACTATGCAATATATTTTCACAATATACAAACTATGTGTTACTTCCATGCCTAACTATAATTTTAACTATCTAAAGGTTTAACTATATGCCACGTGTTTAAGCATGGTCCCTATGTACTAACAATAAGGATACCATGAGTATCAACTCAAGCCTTTAAACATACACTTGATACCTAAAGGGTTCATACAAAGGTATTATCTATATTAACATATGCTTATAATGTAACAGGGTTACGTTCAATCTCCGTATAAGATAAGGACGTGGTCAATAATGTTGAAGTGTATGTGTACTGGCAGGCGATAGTGACCCAAACTTGGCATTTATTATTCTTATCTACCCGCTCAGTGGAAATCCTTAATGGCTGCCATCGTGGTACTTAGCTCATGAAAGCATCGTGACAAATTAGCCATTTTGGTCGAGCTGTAAGTGTTTGGTTTGAACATGATCTGATCTGTATCCACGGTGGGAATGGTTATCAATGGAGTCATAAATAGGGTGGTTTCTTGGAATTACGTGATAATGTGATACATGGTCTCCACCGTTGATCTTACACTGTTCTCGGTCTTTGGGACTTAACCCTAAACCTCCACCAAAACCTCATAGTTATTATTCTTCCTTTGGCATTCATTGTGTCGAGAGTGGTTTTGAGAGAGGTCGACCGGCCTGCAAATACCTAGGGTTTGATAGTTGGTTTTGAGGGTTCCTCCAGTGATTTGAACCTCTGACCTAAGAAGGATTACTGTCACAAGATGAACAAGTAAGAGCCGAGCTCAGGCGTAGACATTTCCTGTCTGTCTTGGATATTCGGAAAGCCCAGGTATTATCATACTGATTGTCGAAGGTTTTGGCTTTTGTAAGGAGTTCTTGGAATGCACCTTCTCTAGTTTCGATAACACAATCAGTGTTAAAAAGGGTTGAACCCAATGTTGTGATTATAAGGTATGCGCACGCAAGTTGTATGCAACTCAGTGTTTTCAAGCCAGTTGCAGAAGTTGTTGGATTCGGCCTTCGTTTCTTTTAAAAAAAGGTAATGTCTCTTTTGTAGTTTCTTTTTGTTTAAATGTTATCGTCTATAATGTTGCATGATGTACTTAGGTTTAACCTAGTTTGTGATAATTGTAGGTAGTATCACTCCCATGGATTCACGCTTCAGTTTAGGTGGGAACTACTGCTTGCAGTGGTAAGTCTCGGTGGTTTCCCTTATGGATTCTCTTAGCAACATGTTGGATTTGAAATGGTTGGAGCTTTCAGCCTTTCGATGAAGTCGTTAATGTTGCAATGCCTTCGTTCTGTAAGTGACATAGGGAGGATGAGATCCTCGACCTACCCTCATAATGTAATTCTCAGTTTTACTATGTTGAAATGTATTTCTTGTAAATCAAGGTTTTATACCTTGACTTCAGGATAATGCCGAAGGGTTCTACCCTTGGTTTTTATACCGTGTCTCAACAATGTTTTGTGTTGATTGTAAAAAATGTTGTTGTCTTTAGATATTAGCCAAGATCCACAACTAAATGTTCTGTGTGGAAAGGTGTTAATGTTTCAACAGTTTTGTATATTTGGTCGAGAGCCAATTCCAAATATTTGCTACTGTAAATGTCGATACAGAACGAATATCTAAGATCTATTTGAAATCTGAATGTCTAAGTTGCTATTTCAAATATAAAATATATAGGGTTTGGCCAAAGAATTGTTTAGGATGTTGAATGCGTGTTCTTGTTTTGATTAAAGGAAATCATAATTCTGAGGAGTGTGTGTTTATAATTGAAAGTTTTGATATAAGTTGTTAAGCATGTGTCCGTCGGACCATAGTTGATTCTGTCACAATAATGTAAAAGGTTTGTTTTCCCTTATTAAGGGTTTTGACCCTGTATCTATTGTAATGCAATGAAATGTTAAATAATAAAATATATAGAGTTGGGGTTCTACCTATGTTGAGAGTGTTTGAATTTAATAGTTGTAGTTTGATAAATAAGATGAGTTATGGGCACTGAAATAAAACAGTGATATTCAGTGATGTGAATAATAAGTATCTATTTATCGTTTATAAGTAACAACTCTGTATAGCATAATATTTGCAGCTGTTAAAATTCTAGAAATAGTGATGCCTGAAACAATTGGATTTATAACAATGGAATGCATAGTATTATCTTCCAAAAATAGATAGAGATAATTGAAAATCTAGATCTGTGCAGAGATAAAGTGTTTTTCTTTTATTATTAAGTAAAGAAAATGCTATACATTTGTTTATGATATGCTGTTCTATTTTCTGAGTTTTAGACATATAATTGAAATGGCAGAATTTAAAAGAAACCCTATAGTTTTAGTCTATCTAATCACTTGGCATTCTGCCCATCATTCATCTATATTAATTCTACTTCTCTGTACTAGAGTACTATACATAAAACAATATGGAAAAAATACAGAAAATATTTTTAATCATTCATCTCATTTACTTAATCATCATTATACAAAACCATGCCTAGGTCAGAAATTGAAACAGTTACTTCTACATGTCATTAACTGTGATTACTACACCTATAATTGCAAAGAATTATTTAACTGAAAATAAGATAGAACAATAGAACTTGGTGAATGTAGGAGAAACAAACAACCCAAGGAGCCTATTCCACCCAACCTATTCCTGAAGACAACCAAATTACTTGCCTTAGGACCCCCGGGCATGTTCACTGAACCACTAGGAAGAAGAATCTGTAGAAGCTCTAGGTCATCTACTTGCAGCAACAAAGTAGTCCATCCAGTCATATAGACTTAGAAGGCAAAGAGACCTGCACCAACACCTCTGGTTTCCTTCTCAGAATAAATTCAGCAGCCTCACAATGCACTTCCAATTAGCCTCCCTATTTGAATCTCTCAGTGATCACCTCATACACTTGAGGAATTACTTCTGCAGAAAATAATGTAGAGCTGCCTGCTCAATTTGAATTGCCTTATCTAGGCTTCCTAGGCCTTTTAGTGGTTAACCTGGTCATTAATGAGCTAACAGCTCTCTTCCACCCACCTGGGGAATAATGCCACAATTTTAGGGGTTGTTGTCCCATAACCAACAGCTAGTGGTGGAATGAAAATGCTGACATCTATCCCATGCCTTCTAACAACTTCCATTCCTCCTAGTGGGTCAGTGAACACTCATTTAACAGTTCCCTTGGGTGTTTGTGTCCTGTTTTAATTTATTAAATAATAATAATCAGTCATTACAATCATCCTTGACCAAATTTGGTCATAATTACAAAAATTTGTAATTATAATTTAATATAATGTTTTTGCAATAAAATAAACAGTCTCAAAATTAGGGTAGGTGACATACACCCCCCCCTTAAGTCTTAACATTGTCCTCGATGTTTTTTATTCACTCTCTGAGTGTTCCTGAAACAAAGTTGGGTATGTTGCCCGCATACTACTCTCCGACTCCCAGGTTGCCTCTTCTGCGCTAAGGTGCTTCCATTGCACCTTTACCTGCCCAATGGTTCGATTCTGGAGTAGAGTTTCCCTCCCTTCGAGGATACAGTCCAGTTCCACCTGAAAATCGCTGTCTTGTTCCACCTGTACTTCATTCCAATTTATAACATGAGTAGCATCATGTACATATTTCTCTAAAACTGAAATATGAAAAACATTATGTATTTTTTAGATTTGGTGGCAAAGCTAGTTGATATGCCACGGGTCCAACCCTTGAAAAAACTTCGAAAGGACCACAATAACTGGGTGTCAGCTTGGCACAGCTTCCCAATTTTAATGAACTCTTTCTTGGTCTTACCCTAATGAAAACAAGCTCACCAACCTGGAACTTTTTATGAGTCCTTTTAAGATCTCTTTGACTTTTTTGCCTATCTTGGGCAGCTTTAAGATTTCTTTGTACCTGTTGCACGGTTAGTTCTATTTCCTTCAACAATTCAGGTCCTAAAATAACTCTATTAACTGGATCATTCTAAGAAAATAGTGTATTACATTTCCTACCATAAATAATTTTGAAAGGGCTAAGCCTGGCTGATGCATGGTAATGGTTGTTATATGCAAATTCTGCTAAATGCAAGTAATCCTCCCACATACCAGGCTGGTCCTTAACATACATCCTTAGCATGTCTTCCAATATCTAATTCACTCTTTCTGTCTATCCATCCATTTGTGGATGAAATGATGTGTTGAAGTTTAAGGTTGTATTCAATCCTTTAAACAAAGATCTCCAGAAGTTCCCAGAAAACTTAGAATCACGGTCTGAAACTATCACCTTTGGTATTCCATGCAATCGAAAAATCTGTTTCATGAAAATTTCTGCAATGTCTAGAGCCTTATGAGTAGTTTTTACTGGTATAAAATGGGTTGCCTTGCTGAGTTTATCCACTACCACCATGATGGAATCATTTTGTTTCTAATTCTGTGGTAGTCCAGTAACAAAATATATGCTTATGATCTCCCATTTCCAGCTAGGTATAGGTAATGGCTGTAACAGTCCAGCCGGATGTTGATGTTCAACTTTTACTTTTTTACAGTCAAAGCATTTAGATATATATTCTGCTACTTCATCCTTCATCCTGGGCCAATAATACTCTTTATGTAACATAGTGATGGTTTTCTGATAACCTGGATGACCAGCATAATGACTTTTGTGCTTCTGATCTAAAATCAGAATTTTTATCTTTTTTACATTGGGCACATATAATCTGTTCCTGTACAACAACAATCCATTTTCTTTTAACCTGTAGTTTGTCATAGAATTTTTAGAATGATTTGCTACTGTCTTTTCATGTAAATTTATGTATTCTTCATCCGATTTAATCTCTTTGAAAATCTGATTTTCTAAATCTGTTGTGTATGTACTGATGGTTGAAATAAAATTTAACTTTGCATTACGACTTAAAACATCAACAACTTTGTTCTCTTTACCCTTTATATGTTGAATTTCAAAATCATATTCACTTAGAAAGGTTAGCCATCTAGCCTTTCTAGCATTCAAATTCATTTGATCTAGTAAATACTTCAGTCCCATGTTATCTGTCATCAAAGAAAATTTTCTGCCAATAAGATGGTCACGCCACACTTTTAAGGCGTGTATTACTGCTAATAATTCCATATCATATGTAGAGTAATTTTTCTCATGTATTTTCAGCTTTCTAGACATATATGTAACAGCCTGTCCTTCTTCTGTTAGGACTCCACCGAGTCCATCATTACATGCGTCGATGCATACTATAAAATGTTTATTAGGATCTGCAATTCTCAGAATAGGTGTTGTATTTAGTAATTCCTTCAACTTCTTAAAACTGTTTGCACACTTTTGATCCCATACAAACTTCTTCCCCTTCTTCTGTAAGGAAGTTATGGGGTTTGCAATTTTTTAAAAACCTTCTATGAATTTTCTATATTATCCTGTAATCCCCATAAATGATCGAACGTCCATCACATCTTTAGGAACCAGCCATTCATTAATGGATTTTTCTTATCGGGATTAACCGAAATTCCTTCCTTGGAGATTTTGTGACCTAAAAACTGAATCTTATCCTTGTGAAAGTCACACTTACTAAACTTAGCATATAACTGATGATCTCTCAGAACTTGTAAAATAATACGCAGATGTTCGTCATGTTCTTCCTTACTTTTAGAATATACCAGAATGTCATCTATGAACACAATGACGAACTTATCCAAATACTTGTGCAGAATATTGCTCATTAAGCACATAAAAACTGCCGGGCATTAGTCAACCCAAATGGCATGACTACGAACTCATAATGTCCATAGCAAGTTCTAAAGGCTGTTTTAAAAATATCCTCATCCTTCACATGAACTTGATGATATCTTGACCTTAAATCAATCTTTGAAAATATCGTTGCTCCACGCAACTGATCAAATAGATCGTCTATGCGGGGCAACGGATATCGATTCGTGATTGTCATCTCATTCAGTTGGCGATAATCTATGCAAATTCTGAAAGTGCCATCCTTCTTTTTAACAAAAATAACAGGTGCTCCCCAAGGGGACAGGATGGGTCTTATATAGTTTTTATCAATCAATTCCTTCAACTGTGATTTCAACTCATTTAATTCCAGTATATTCATCCTATATGGAGCTTCAGAGCTCGGTACCACACCCGGTATCAGCTCAATGGTAAAATCTAGATCTCTCTTCGGGCGTAACCCTGGAATCTCTTCTGGAAAAACATCCAGAAATTCTTTTAGGACAAGTATATCTTCTAGTTTCAGTTTGCCCTCTTTTGTAAATGACTCCTCATGTACTACATTCACTATGAACATCTTACATCCTTTTCTAACTGCTCTTTTTACTTGCATAGCTGAAATCTATCTAAGTGATGTCTTTCTAGGGATACCGTTCACTTCCATTGTTTCTCCTTCATCATTTAGACAGGTAAAAATTTTCTCATAACAAGTCAAAGTAACATGATGTGATTCTAACCAATCCAATCCAATTAGGATGTCATACGATCCTAAAGGTAAAACATTTAACTTGGTTTGTGTCTTTAACTGATTCATAGATAAAACACAACTTTCAACAAAATCAAACACTTTTTTTTTGTTCCTGTTGCTAGTCTAAGTAACCAAGATTTATTAAATTTTTATGTTTTCAGATTAAAATTTTCTACTATATCTGGAGATATATAACTCAGGATAGCGCCTGGATCAATCAAAATAAAAACTAGGTGGTTTTGTAGCATACCTTCAAGCTCTACCATAGAGACTTGATGCTCCGCTTGCCTGTTGTCTAGAGCTGCATTAATTCTGGGAATATACCTTGCCAAGTCACCCACAGTAGGTTCAGCTTGTATGGACTGAATATTATTGGTCGTCCGCTTCCTTTTGGGGCATTCTGAAGCATAATGAGGACTTTGACACTCAAAACATTTTATAGGTGTCCTTTGGTCATTAGTCCTGGTAACATTGGGTGTATTTCTAGGAGCTGTAAAATTCTACTGCTGATTATTTCTGGGACTGTTTCCTTGGAATTTAAGATTTAGAAAAATTTTCTTTTGAAAACCAGAATTTCCACTGAACCTGAAATTTTTCTTCTTCAGCTCAAAGTTGTTGGGTTTATGATTTTTCCAGTTAGATATCCCTTCTCTTTTCTGGTTTGTATCATAGCAGAAAGTTGCTTTCCTCATGGCTTCTTCTAAGGTCTTTGGATTGTCATACTCTATTATGTCCTTGATGTTGAAAGGTAGACAACGCAAATATCTCTGAATCTTTGGCTTCTCCTCCACAAGGTATGGCACATACCTTAGCAAATTCAGAAATTTGTTGTTAAGCTCTTTCATGTTCATGCTTCGCAATATTAGATCGTAAAATTCCTTGGACGTTTCTTCGTAATATTGTTCAGATAGGAATTTCTTCTTGAAGTACCGTTTAAAAGTACTCCAGTTCACATCCTTTTCCTTGATGCCCTTCACTCTTTTGATGTCCTGCCACCAAATGTCTTCTTTCCCTATCAGGTTCTATATGGCCATCTTTGCTTTCAATGATTCTGAATAATCATAGATTTGAAAATATTTCTTCATGTCGGGCAACCATGCTTCAGCTGTCTCTCCTTTCTCAGTTTCGCCATTGAATATTGGGGGTTTGATCTTCTTGAATTCCCCATAAATCTGTTCATACTATTTATGACTTTTTATTCTTGGTTTGTAATCACTTTCGCTGCTATCACTTGAATAATTACGTTTCTTTTTACGTATCTCATTTACAGCTCCTAATGATGTTGAACTGTTATCATTAGTTTTCAGTTTCTTATCCTAATTCCCATGAGGTAAGTCTTCAATCATGGAGGTATTTTCAACCCTTCTATCATGTTCATACGTTGGACATTGATCAAACAATACTTGGTTCAGTTCTTCTTGTGCCTTCAGAATTCTCTCATTATCTCGCTTAACAAATCTTATTTCTGCCTTCAACTCCTGAAAGGCACGTAACAATTCTGATGAATTGTCATTCAATTCACCATGGACTTCTTTTTCATAATGTTGTCCAGTGCTATGACAATTTGGTCAAAATCTGTCCTCCATGTGTTCAGCTGATACTTCCATACCTGTAAATAAAAATAATAATTTTATGTATACAAAAATAATTTAATTAGTAAAGATTTTTGTTGTCATAAAATTTTATGTTGCGTGTTCTTTGGACCTTTTCATGCCGAGAGTTTGAACATGAGCTCTGATACAACATGTAACATCCCGAAAATTCACAAAAATTAAAAAAATTTAAAATAGTGTTAAAAGTTGTATTTACTAATGCGGAAATAAAATAAATACTAATCCTCTTAACTAAAAACAATTATGATAACGATAATTCATACTTCCTGACACAAAATACGACATTAGTTTTACTTGGGTTAATTATAAATCTAAATGTTCCAATAAAGTTTGTGACTGTCATACGAAGTTCTGATTATCGTCTTATTATGAAATGAAATCGAAATCTACATTAAGATGCTATGGATGTTCAGTTATATTTTCATAATACTTATGTCGATGTTCTGTTAAGTATAAATGTTGACAAGTGCTAACTGTTATTCTTCTTTGATGATGAAAGGCGTCCTAAGAGTACCCTGAGGCTTACTTATCATTTCATGCTAAGGCATTTGGACTTTCCCTTCCGCAGATACAGGTAAGGTGGAACACCAGTTCAAGTAATACAAACATAATATAAAGAGTACTTTCAGTTAGCCTTCAAGTTTTCTGCATATAAATTTCTAAGGTACCGCTACAACGTTCCGTCTATAGTTTGTTTTGTTAACTAAACAACTCGTACGTCTTCTTTGTTTATCAAATGAATGGTGATAATAGAGTGTCGAAGCTTTGACGAAGGATAACATGCGTTGCTAATGTTTGACACAAGAATAATATGATTTATAAAGCATAAACTATATGCATGATATTTGTGTATTAATATAATGTTCGCACCTTATTTAAATTTCATAGTTATTGCAAACTATATGTAGTTCTCATAGCATAAAAATTACATGCAATTCCTATAGCATTCTACTATATGCAAACTATGCAATATATTTTCACAATATACAAACTATGTGTTACTTCCATGCCTAACTATAATTTTAACTATCTAAAGGTTTAACTATATGCCAAGTGTTTAAGCATGGTCCCTATGTACTAACAATAAGGATACCATGAGTATCAACACAAGCCTTTAAACATACACTTGATACCTAAAGGGTTCATACAAAGGTATTGTATATATTAACATATGCTTATAATGTGACAGGGTTACATTCAATCTTCGTATAAGATAAGGACGTGGTCAATAATATTGAAGTGGATGTGTGCTGGCAGGCGATAGTGACCCAAACTTGGCATTTATTATTCTTATCTACCCGCTGAGTGGAAATCCTTAATGGCTGCCATCGTGGTACTTAGCTCATGAAAGCATCGTGATGAATTAGCCATTTTGGTTGAGCTGTAAGTGTTTGGTTTGAACATGATCCGATCTGTATCCACGGTGGCAATGGTTATCTATGGAGTCATAAATAGGGTGGTTGCTTGGAATTACATGATAATGTTACACATGGTCTCCACCGTTGATATTACACTGTTCTCGGGCTTTGGCACTTAACCCTAAACCTCCACCAAAACCTCATAGTTACTATTCTTCCTTTGGCATTCATTGTGTCGAGAGTGGTTTTGACAAAGGTCGACCGGCCTGCGAATACCTAGGGTTTGATAGCTGGTTTTGAGGGTTCCTACAGTGATTTGAACCCATGACCTGAGAAAAATCACTATCACAAGATGAACAAGTAAGAGACGAGCTCAGGCGTAGACATTTCCTGTCTGTCTTGGATAATCAGAAAGCTCATGTATTATCATACTGATTGTCGAAGGTTTTGGTTTTTGTAAGGAGTTCGTGGAATGCACCTTCTCTAGTTTCGATAAAGCGATCAGTGCTAAAAAGTGTTGAACTCAATGCTGTGAGTATAAGGTCTGCGCTCGCAAGTTGTATGCAACGCAGGGTTTTCAAGCCTGTGGCAGAAGCTGTTGGATTTGGCCTTCGTTTATTTTTAAAAAAGGTAATGTCTCTTCTGTAGTTTCTTTTTGTTTAAATTCTATCGTCTATAATGTTGCATGATGTACTTAGGTTTAACCTAGTTTGTGATAATTGTAGGTACTATAACTCCCATGGCTTGACACTTCAGTTTAGGTGGGAACTACTGCGTGCAGTGGTAAGTCTCGGTGGTTTCCCTTATGGATTCTCTTAGCAAAATATTGGCTTTGAAATGGTTGGAGCTTTCAGCCTTTCGATGAAGTCGTTAATGTTGCAATGCCTTCGTTCTGTAAGCGACGCAGGAAGGATGAGATCCTCGACCTACCCTCATAATGTAATTCTCAGTTTTACTATGTTGAAATGTATTTCTTTTAAATCAGGGTTTTATCCCTCAACTTCAAGATAATGCCGAAGGGTTCTACACTTGGTTTTTACACCGTGTCTCCACAATGTTTTGTGTTGATTGTTATCGATCTCGTTGTCTTTATATATTAGCCGAGATCCACAACTAAATGTTCTGTGTGGAAATGTGTTAATGTTTCAATACTTTCGTATTTTTGGTCGAGAGCCAATTCCAAATATTTGCTATTGTAAATGTCAATAAAGAACGAATATCTAAGATCTATTTGAAATCCGAATATCTAAGTTGCTATTTCGAATATAAAATATATAGGGTTTGGACAAAGAATTGTTTAGGATGTTGAATGCGTGTTCTTGTTTTGATTAAAGGAAATCGTAATTCTGAGGAGTGTGTGTTTATAGTTGAAAGTTTTGATATAAGCTGTTAAGCATGTGTCCGTCGGACCAGTTTTGATTCTGTCACGATAATGTAAAGGGTTTGTTTTCCCTTATTAAGTGTTTCGACCCTGTATCTATTGTAATGCAATGAAATGTTAAATAATAAAAGATATAGAGTTGGGGTTCTGCCTATGTTGAGAGTGTTTGAATTTAATAGTTGTAGTTTGATACATAAAATGAGTTATGGGTACTGAAATAAAATAGTGATATTCACGGATGTGATTAATAAGTATCTATTTATCGTTTATAAGTAACACCTCTGTATAGCAGAATATTTGCAGCTGTTAACATTCTAGAAATAGTGATGCCTGAAACAATTGGATTTATAACAATGGAATGCATAGTATTATCTTCCAAAAATAGATAGAGATAATTGAAAATCTAGATCTGTGCAGAGATAAAGTGTTTTTCTTTTATTATTAAGTAAAGAAAATGCTATACATCTGTTTATGATATGCTGTTCTATTTTCTTAGTTTTAGACATATAATTGAAATGGCAGAATTTAAAAGAAACCCTACAGTTTTAGTCTATCTAATCACTTGGCATTCTGCCCATCATTCATCTATATTAATTCTACTTCTATGTACTAGAGTACTATACATAAAACAGTATGGAAAAAATACATAAAGGATTTTTATTCATTCATGATCTCATTTACTTAATCATCATTATACAAAATCATGCCTAGGTCAGAAATTGAAACAGTTACTTCTACTTGTCATTAACTGTGATTACTACACCTATAATTGCAAAGAATTATTTAACTGAAAATAAGATAGAATAGTAGAACCATGTGAATGTAGGAGAAACAAACAACCCAAGGAGCCTATTTGGCCCAACCTATTCCTAAAGACAGCCAAATTACTTGCCTTAGGACCCCCGAGCCTGTTCACTAAACCACTAGGAAGAAGAATCTGTATAATCTTTAGGTCATCTACTTGCAACAACAAAGTAGCTCATCCAGTCATATAGACTTAGCAGTCAAAGAGACCTGCACCAACACCTCTGGTTTCCTTCTCAGAATAAATTCAGCAGCCTCACAATGCACTTCCACCTAGCCTCCCTATTCGAATCTCTCAGTGATCACCTAATACACTTGAGGAATTATTTCTGCAGAAAATAATGTAGAGCTTCCTGCTTAATTCGAATTGCCTTATCTAGCCTTCATAGGCCTTTTAGTTGTTAACCTGGTCAGTAACGAGCTAAAAGCTCTCTTCCACCCAGCTGGGGAATAATGCCACAATTCTAGGGGTTGTTGTCCCATAACCAACAGCTAGTGGTGGAGTGCAAATGCTGACATTTGTCCCATGCCTTCTAACAGCTTCCATTCCTCCTAGTGGGTCAGTGAACACTCATTTAATAGTTCCCTTGGGTGTTTGTGTCCTGTTTTCATTTATTAAATAATAATAATTAGTCATTACAATCGAGTCCTGGGCCGGATGGTTGGACGGTGGAATTTTTTCTGGATCTTTATGATGTTTTGGGGTTGGATCTTCTACAGGTGGTTGAAGATACACGTTTAAATGGGAAGATACCGGCTTGTTTTAATTCTACTTTTATAGCTCTCATTCCTAAAACTGATAATCCGGATACTCTTTCTGATTTCAGGCCTATTTCATTGTGCAATTGTATCTACAAGATTGTTTCGAAGGTCATTGCTCGGAGACTTAAGGTCAACTTATCAGAAAATATTTCTGATGAACAATTTGGCTTTCTTGAAGGTCGTCAGATACATGAGGCTATAGGAGTGGCTCAGGAAGGTCTTCACAGTTTGAAGACTCAACACATCAAAGGTGTTATTCTCAAAATTGACTTGTCCAAGGCCTACGACAAGGTGAGTTGGATATATATCCGGCTTCTTCTCACACATTTGGGTTTTTGTATCAATTTTATAAGGTGGATCATGTCATGTATAACTACTGTATCATTCTCTGTTTTATTGAATGGAGCGGCTACCCCTTTTTTTCATGCGGAGAGAGGCCTTAGGCAAGGCTGTCCACTTTCTCCCCTCCTTTTTCTTCTGGTAGCAGAAGGTTTGAGCAGGGCTATACTTGATGCTAAATTACAGGGGAGATTTAGTGGCATTGGCATTGGTGAGCAGCTGTCTGTTACACATCTGTTATTTGTGGATGACATTATCATCTTCTGCTCTGGCGATCGAAGAGATACTAGAACTCTGAAGGAGATCTTGGAACTTTTTTCTACAGCTACGGGGATGGATATAAATGTTGAGAAATCCACGATTACTACCCATTTGCTGAGACCAGATGAGGAACGGGCTCTCGTTGAACAGTTTCCCTTTAAGATTGCTAGCCTGGATGAGGGATTGAAATATCTGGGATTCTCCCTTAAAGCCAACGTATATTATAAGAAGGATTGGCGATGGCTCATAGGTAAGGTGGAGAAAAGACTGAAAGGCTGGAGTCATAAGTGGATGTCACGAGCTGGCAGGCTGGTGCTGGTTAAGTCCGTATTGGAAGCCATTCCAGTCTACTGGATGTCTTTGTCTTGGATACCCAAGGGTATCCTTGAATCTATCAGGCGGTTATGTTTTAGATTCCTGTGGAGTGGCAAGAAGGAGGGTCAGGTTACCCCGTGGGTCAACTGGAAGAGAATTGCTGTACCTAAGGGTCTTGGGGGGTGGGGATTAAAAAACATCTTTCATTTTGCACATGTGTTGGCAGCCAAGGGTGGATGGAGACTTATCAAAACTAACAGTTTATGGACCAGGGTTATAAAAGGAAAGTATCTATCAGACATGAGTCTGGATGAATGGATTAGGAGCCCTCGGAAGTCTCATATTGGGGGATCCGTGATTTGGAAAGCTGTGGTTAAATCCTTCGATCTGGTGGAGAGTTATCTGGCATGGGATGTTGGTAATGGCGCACAGGTGAGAGTTGGCAGAGATCCTTGGATTGGGAGTGCACGCTCTCATTTGTTGCCTGATATGGTTGTAGAGGCATTGGAAAATAGAGGCATATACACTCTTAACCAGCTGGCTGTACAGAGACCCGATGACCCGTGGATACAACACTGGAAAAACGCTGAACTGTTGGGATTGGAGGAACCTGTGGCTGAGTATATAAATAATTATATCGATGGATTGAATAGGGCACAGATACATCTATCGGATCAGGAGGATGTGCTGATATGGGAACTCGATCCGGCTGGGGTCTACACACCGAGAATGGGATACTTAGTGCTCAGCGCAGGTGATGTGATCGGGGATGAGGTCTGGTGGTGGCGCTCATTGTGGAAACTTAAATGCCCATCCAAAAACAGATTGTTTATGTGGTGTGCTCTTATGAATCGGGTACCGACCTGGGATAATCTGCAGAAGAGAAATTTCCAGGGACCGGGGTGGTGTGTTTTGTGCAAAAATGAATCGGAAACGATAACACACCTTTTCATAGATTGCCAGTTTACGACTGTTGTGTGGAAAGAATGCTCTAAATTGATGGGCTTTGATTGTAAATGGGAAGGAAACTCTGTGGACATTGCATGGGATAACTGGTGGAGACGGACAACTGATAAAAAACAGAAGATCTTACCATTGTTGATTTTATGGGGGATCTGGCTGGCTAGGAATGGGGCGATTTTTCAGGAAAAAACTTGTCTTCCGGAAATGCTATGTGCAAATTCAGTGGGCATTTTTCAAGCTTGTCCTGAATACGTTAGGGCTGCTAAACAGAGACGGGACTTGGCTGTTGAGATAGATAAATCTTCTCCTTGGGGCTTCTTTGATGGTGCAGCTAGCAATGAGATTTGTGGTGGGGGAGCAATCTTATACATTTCTGATACTCATTTCTACACTCTCACGATGGGTCTTGGAGCGGGATCCAATAACTTTGCAGAAGTTATGAGTTTAAAATTATTACTCATTTTTGCAAATGAGCGGGGTATCTCTAGGTTGGCGGTCTTTGGAGATTCGATGAATGCTATAAATTGGACCAATCAAACTCAAGCCTGCAGAGTTCTTAGAATTGCAAATGTTATCAACTCTATACAGCTGGTCAAACAATCCTTTGATTCATTCATCTGCCGGCATGTTTACAGGGAAAATAACCAAAAAGCGGATCAGGCATCCAAAGATGGGCAACTCATGGTTTTTGGCACTTGGAAAGTAACTGAAGAATTCAATGGACAGTGAACTGATTTCTTTCACAGACCCTTTATTGAATGATGAGTATGTTAATGTAGTTTCATAAATTTTGAAAATGAAGTTTAAATGTTTTTCTTAAGAAGATGTAAAAGCAAAATAGTCCGGTGGGACAGAATTATCTTGATAAAGCAGGAAATATGCAGTTTTGAAAGTAGATGTAACAGTCTCATCAAGTGAACCCATTTTATTTGGGCATGGTTAATTCACTTTACAGTGAATACTGAATGTAATTCGGATCTCTAAGGATGAATGGAATTACGCTTTTTTCTTTTGGAAAAAAAAAATTAGTCATTACAATCATCCTTGACCAAATTTGGTCATAATTACAAAAATTTGTAATTATAATTTAATATAATGTTTTTGCAATAAAATAAACAGTCTCAAAATTAGGGTAGGTGACATACACCCAACCTTAAGTCTCAACATCGTGCTCGATGTTGTTTATTCACTCTCTGAGTGTTCCTGAAACAAAGCTGGGTATGTTTCCTGCATACTACTCTCCAACTCCGAGGTTTCATCTTTTGGGCTAAGGTGCTTCCATTGCACCTTTACCTGCCCAATGGTGCGATTCCGGAGTAGAGTTTTCCTCTTTTCGAGGATACATTCCGGTTCCACCTCAAATTCGTCGTCTTGTTCCACCTATACATCATTCCAATTTATAACATGAGTAGCATCATGTACATATTTCTTTAAAATTGAAATATGAAAAACATTATGTATTTTTAGATTTGGTGGCAAAGCTAGTTAATATGCCACGGGTCCAACCCTTGACAAAACTTCGAAAGGACCATAATACCTGGGTGTCAACTTGGCACAGCTTCCCAGTTTTAATGAACTCTTTTTTGGTCTTTCCTTAATGAAAACCTGCTCACCAACCTGGAACTATTTATGAGTCCTTTTAAGATCTCCTTGACTTTTTTGCCTATCTTGGGCAGTTTTAATATTTCTTTGTACTTGTTGCATGGTTAGTTCTATTTCCTTCAACAATTCAGGTCCTAAAATAACTCTATTAACTGGATCATTCCAAGAAACTGGTGTATTACATTTCCTACCATAAACAATTTTGAAAGGGCTAAGCCTGGCTGATGGCTGATGCATGGTAATGGTTGTTATATGCAAATTCTGCTAAATGCAAGTAATCCTCCCACTTACCAGGCTGGTCCTTAACATACATCCTTAGCATGTCTTCCAATATCTGATTCACTCCTTCTGTCTGTCCATCTGTTTGTGGATGAAATGTTGTGTTGAAGTTTAAGGTTGTATTCAACCCTTTAAACAAAGATCTCCAGAAGTTCCCAAAAAACTTAGAATCATGGTCTAAAACTATCACCTTTGGTATTCCATGCAATCGAAAAATCTGTTTCATGAAAATTTCTGCAATGTCTGGAGCCTTATTAGTAGTTTTTACTGGTATAAAATGTGCTACCTTGCTGAGTTTATCCACTACCACCATGATGGAATCATTTTGTTTCTGATTCTGTGGTAGTCCAATAACAAAATCTATGCTTATGATCTCCCATTTCCAGCTAGGTATAGGTAATGGCTGTAACAGTCCAGCCGGATGTTGATGTTCAACTTTTACTTTTTGACAATCAAAGCATTTAGCTATATATTCTGCTACTTCATCCTTCATCCTGGGCCAATAATACTCTTTCCGTAACATAGTGATGGTTTTCTAATAACCTGGATGACCAGCATAATGACTTTTGTGCATCTCATCTAAAATCAGAATTTTTATCTTTGGTACATTGGGCACATATAATATGTTCTTGTACAACAACAATCCATTTTCTTTTAACCTGTAGTCTTTCATAGAATTTTCAGAATTATTTGCTGCTGTCTTTTCATGTAAATTTATGTATTATTCATCCGATTTAATCCCTTCGAAAATTTGATTTTCTAAATATGTTGTGTATGTACTGATGGCTGAAATAAAATTTAACTTTGCATTACGACTTAAAGCATCAGCAACTCTGTTCTCTTTACCCTTTATATGTTGAATTTCAAAATCATATTCACTTAGAAAGGTTAGCCATCTAGCCTGTCTAGCATTCAAATTCGTTTGATCTAGTAAATACTTCAGCCCCATGTTATCTGTCATCAAAGTAAATTTTCTGCCAATAAGATGGTCACGCCACATTTTTAAGGCGTGTATTACTGCTAATAATTCCATATCATATGTAGAGTAATTTTTCTCATATATTTTCAGCTTTCTAGACTCATATGCAACAGCATGTCCTTCTTGTGTTAGGACTCCATTGAGTCCGTCATTACATGCGCCGATGCATATTATAAAATCTTTATTAGGATCTGCAATTCTCAGTATAGGCGTTGTAGTTAGTAATTCCTTCAACTTTTAAAACTGTCTACACAGTTTTGATCCCATACAAACTTCTTCCCCTTCTTCTGTAAGGAGGTTATGGGGTTTGCAATTTTTGAAAAACCTTCTATGAATTTTCTATAATATCCTGTAATCCCCATAAATGATCGAACGTCCGTCACATCTTTAGGAACCGACCATTCATTAACGACTTTTTTCTTATCGAGATCAACCGAAATTCCTTCCTTAGAGATTATGTGACCTAAATACTGAATCTTATCCTTGTGAAAGTCACACTTACTAAACTTAGCATATAACTGATGATCTCTCAGAACTTGTAAAATAATACGCAGATGTTCGTCATGTTCTTCCTTACTTTTAGAATATACCATAATGTTATCTATGAACACAATGACGAACTTATCCAAATACTTGTGCAAAATATTGTTCATTAAGCACATAAAAACTGTCGGGGCATTAGTCAACACAAATGGCATGACTGCGAACTCATAATGTCCATAGCGAGTTCTAAAGGCTGTTTTAAAAATATCCTCATCCTTCACACGAACTTGATGATATCTTGACCTTAAATCAATCTTTGAAAATATCGTTGCTCCACGCAACTGATCAAATAGATCGTCTATGCGGGGCAACGGATATCGATTCTTGATTGTCATCTCAATCAGTTGGCGATAATCTATGCAAAGTCTGAAAGTGCCATCCTTCTTTTAAACAAAAATAACAGGTGCTCCCCAAGGAGACACGCTGGGTCTTATATAGTTTTTATCAATCAGTTCCTTCAACTGTGATTTCAACTCATTTAATTCCAGTATATTCATCCTAAATGGAGATTTAGAGTTCGGTACCGCACTCAGTATCAGATCAATGGTAAAATCTAGATCTCTCTTCGGGGGTGACCCTGGAATCTCTTCTGGAAAAACATCCAGAAATTCTTTTAGGACAGGTATATCTTCTAGTTTCAGTTTGTCCTCTTTTGTAAATGACTCCTCATGTACTACATTCACTGCGAACATCTTACATCCTTTTCTAACTGCTCTTTTTACTTGCATAGCTGAAATCTGTCTAAGTGATGTCTTTCTAGGGATACCGTTCACTTCTACTGTTTCTCCTTCATCATTTAGACAGGTAAAATTTTTCTCATAGCAATTCAAAGTAACATGATGTAACTCTAAGCAATCCATTCCAATTAGGATGTCATACGATCCTAAAGGTAAAACATTTAACTTGGTTTGTGTCTGTAACTGATTCATAGATAAAACACAACTTTCAACAAAATCATACACTTTTCGTTTTGTTCTTGTTGCTAGTCTAACTAACCAGGATTTATTAAATTTTTCTGTTTTCAGATTAAAATTTTCTACTATATATGGAGATATATAACTCAGGCTAGCACCTGAATCAATCAAAATAGAAACTGGGTGGTTTTGTAGCATACCGTCAATCTCTACCATAGAGACTTGATGCTCCGCTTTCCTGTTGTCTAGAGCTGCATTAATTCTGGGCATATCTCTTACCAGGTCTCCCACAGTAGGTTCAGCTTGTATGGAATGAATATTATTGGTCGTCCGCTTCCTTTTGGGGCATTCTGAAGCATAATGAGGACCTTGAGACTCAAAACATTTTATAGGTGTCCTTTGGTCATTAGTCCTAGTAACATTGGGTGTATTTCTAGGAGTTGTAAAATTCTGCTGCTGATTATTTATGGGACTGTTTCCTTGGAAATTCCGGTTTAGAAAATTTTTCTTTTGAAAACCAGAATTTCCACTGAACCTGGAATTTTTCTTCTTCAGTTCAAAGTTGCTGGGTTTATGATTTTTCTAGTTAGATATCCCTTCTCTTTTCCGGTTTGTATCATAGCAGAAAGTTGCTTTCCTCATGGCTTCTTCTAAGGTCTTTGGATTGTTATACTCTATTCTGTCCTTGATGTTGAAAGGTAGACAACTCAAATATCTCTGAATCTTTGGCTTCTCCTCCACAAGGTATGGCACATACCTTAGCAAATTCAGAAATTTGTTGTTAAGCTCTTTCATGTTCATGGTTCCCAATCTTAGATCATAAAATTCGTTGGACTTTTCTTCGTAATATTGTTCACATAGGAATTTCTTCTTGAAGTATCGTTTAAAAGTACTCCAGTTACATCCTTTTCCTTGATGCCCTTCACTCTTTTGATGTCCTACCACCAAATGTCTTCTTTCCCTATCAAGTTGTATATGGCCATCTTTGCTTTCAATTATTCTGAATAATCATAGATTTGAAAATATTTCTTCATGCCGGACAACCATGCTTCAGCTGTCTCTCCTTTCTCAGTTTTACCATTGAATATTGGGGGTTTGATCTTCTTGAATTCCCCAGAAATCTGTTCATACTGTTTATGACTTTTTCATCTTGGTTTGTAATCCCCTTTTTTGCTATCACTTGAATAATTACGTTTCTTTTTACGTATCTCATTTGCAGCTCCTGATGATGTTGAACTGTTATCATCAGTTTCCAATTTCTTATCCTTGTTCCCATGAGGTAAGTCTTCAATCTTGGAGGTATTTTCAACCCTTCTATCATGTTCATTCGTTGGACACTGATCGAACAGTACTTGGTTCAGTTCTTCTTGTGCCTTCATAATTCTCTCATTATCTTGTTTAACAGATCTTATTTTTGTCTTCAACTCCTGAAAGGCACGTAACAATTTTGATGAATTGTCATTCAATTCACCATGGACTTCTTTTGCATAATGTTGTCCAGTGCTATGACTGTTTGGTCAAAATCTGTCCTCCATGTGTTCAACTGATCCTTCCATACCTGTAAATAAATAAATAAAATTCTGTATTCAAAAATAATTTAATTAGTAAAGATTTTTGTTGTCATAAAATTTTATGTTGCGTGTTCTTTGGACCTTTTCAGGCCGAGAGTTCGAACATGAGCTCTGATACCACATGTAACATCCCGAAAATTCACAAAAATTAAAAAAAATTAAAATAGCGTTAAAAGATGTATTTACTAATGCGGAAATAAAATAAATACTAATCCTCTTAACTAAAAACAATTATGATAACGATAATTCATACTTCTTAACACAAAATACGACATTAGTTTTACTTGAGTTAATTATAAATCTAAATGCTGCAATAAAGTTTGTGACTGTCATACAGAGTTATGATTATCGTCTTATTATGAAATGAAATCGAAATCTACATTAAGATGCTGTGGATGTTCAGTTATATTGTCATAATACTTATGTCGATGTTCTATTAAGTATAAATGTTGACAAGTGCTAACTGTTATTCTTCTTTGATGATGAAAGGGGTCCTAAGAGTACCCTGAGGCTTACTTATCATTTCATGCTAAGGCATTTGGACTTTCCCTTCCACAGATACAGGTAAGGTTGCACACCAGTTCAAGTAATACAAACATAATATAAAGAGTACTTTCAGTTAGCCTTCAAGGTTTCTGCATATAAATTTCTAAGGTACCACTACAATGTTCCATCTATAGTTTGTTTTGTTAACTAAACAACTTGGACGTCTTCTTTGTTTATCAAATGAATGGTGATAATAGAGTGTCGAAGCTTTGACGAAGGATAACATGCGTTGCTAATGTTTGACACAAGAATAATATGATTTATAAAGCATAAACTATATGCATGATATTTGTGTATTAATATAATGTTCGCACCTTATTTAAATTTCATAGTTATTGCAAACTATATGTAGTTCTCATAGCATAAAAATTACATGCAATTCCTATAGCATTCTACTATATGCAAACCATGCAATATATTTTAACAATATAAAAACTATGTGTTACTTCCATGCCTAACTATAATTTTAACTATCTAAAGGTTTAACTATATGCCAAGTGTTTAAGCATGGTCCCTATGTACTAACAATAAGGATACCGTGAGTATCAACACAAGCCTTTAAACATACACTTGATACCTAAAGGGTTCATACAAAGGTATTCTATATATTAACATATGCTTATAATGTGATAGGGTTACGTTCAATCTTCGTATAAGATAATAAGGTGGTCAATAATGTTGAAGTGGATGTGTGCTGGCAGGCGATAGTGACCCAAACTTGGCATTTATTATTCTTATCTATCGGCTCAGTGGAAATCCTCACTGGCTGCCATCGTGGTACTTAGATCATGAAATCATCGTGATGAATTAGCCATTTTGGTCGAGCTGTAAGTGTTTGGTTTGAACATGATCCGATTTGTATCCACAGTGGCAATGGTTATCACTGGCGTCATAAATAGGGTGGTTGCTTGGAATTACGTGATAATGTGATACATGGTCTCCACCGTTGATCTTACACTGTTCTCGGTCTTTGGGACTTAACCCTAAACCTCCACCAAAACCTCATAGTTACTATTCTTCCTTTGGCATTCATTGTGTCGAAAGTGGTTTTTAGAGAGGCTGACCTGCCTGCAAATACCTAGGGTTTGATAGTTGGTTTTGAGGGTTCCTACAGTGATTTGAACCCGTGACCTGAGAAGGATTACTGTCATAAGATGAACAAGTAAGAGCTGAGCTCAGGCGTAGACATTTCTTGTCTGTCTTGGATATTCGGAAAGCTAATGTATTATCATACTGATTGTCGAACGTTTTGGCTTTTGTAAGGAGTTCTTGGAATACACCTTCTCTAGTTTCGATAACGCGATCAGTGTTAAAAAGTGTTGAACCCAATGCTGTGAGTATAAGGTCTGCGCTAGCAAGTTGTATGCAACTCAGGGTTTTCAAGCCTGTTGCAGAAGTTGTTGGATTCAACCTTCGTTTCTTTTAAAAAAAGGTAATGTCTGTTATGTAGTTTCTTTTTGTTCAAATGCTATCGTCTATAATGTTGCATGATGTACTTAGGTTTAACCTAGTTTGTGATAATTGTAGGTACTATCACTCCCATGGATTCACGCTTCAGTTTAGGTGGGAACTACCGCGTGCAGTGGTAAGTCTCGGTGGTTTCCCTTATGGATTCTCTTAGCAACATGTTGGCTTTGAAATGGTTGGAGCTTTCGGCCTTTCGATGAAGTCGTTAATGTTGCAATGCCTTCATTCTGTAAGCGACGTAGGGAGGATGAGATCCTTGACGTACCCTCATAATGTAATTCACAATTTTACTATGTTGAAATGTATTTCTTGTAAATCAGGGTTTTATCCCTCGACTTCAGGATAATGCCGAAGGGTTCTACCCTTGGTTTTTACACCGTGTCTCAACAATGTTTTGTGTTGATTGTTATCAATGTCGTTGTCTTTAGATATTAGCCGAGATCCACAACTAAATGTTCTGTGTGGAAAGGTGTTAATGTTTCAACAGTTTCGTATTTTTGGCCGAGAGCCAATTCCAAATATTTGTTACTGTAAATGTCGATAAAGAACGAATATCATTTTAAATCTGAATGTCTAAGTTGCTATTTCGAATATAAAATATATAGGGTTTGGCCAAAGAATTGTTTAGGATGTTGAATGCGTGTTCTTGTTTTGATTAAAGGAAATTGTAATTCTGAGGAGTGTGTTTTTATAATTGAAAGTTTTGATATAAGTTGTTAAGCATGTGTCCGTCGGACCAGTTTTGATTCTGTCATGATAATGTAAAAGGTTTGTTTTCCCTTATTAAGGGTGTCGACCCTGTATCTATTGTAATGCATTGAAATGTTAAATAATAAAAGATATAGATTTGGGGTTCTGCCTATGTTGAGAGTGTTTGAATTTAATAGCTGTAGTTTGATAAATAAAATAAGTTATGGGTACTGAAATAAAATAGTGATATTTACGGATGTGAATAATAAGTATCTATTTATCGTTTATAAGTAACAACTCTGTATAGCAGAATATTTGCACCTGTTAAAATTCTAGAAATAGTGATGCCTGAAACAATTGGATTTATAACAATGGAATGCATAGTATTATCTTCCAAAAATAGATAGAGATAATTG
This sequence comes from Larix kaempferi, assembly GCA_027924585.1. NCBI lineage: Eukaryota > Viridiplantae > Streptophyta > Pinopsida > Pinales > Pinaceae > Larix > Larix kaempferi. Next base: position 15,358,055 of record BSBM01000877.1, read on the forward strand.
AAAATCTAGATTTGTGCAGAGATAAAGTGTTTTTCTTTTATTATTAAGTAAAGAAAATGCTATACATCTATTTATAATATGCTGTTATATTTTCTGAGTTTTAGACATATAATTGAAATGGCAGAATTTAAAATAAACCCTACATTTTTAGTCTATCTAATCACTTGGCATTCTGCCCATCATTCATCTATATTAATTCTACTTCTCTGTACTAGAGTACTATACATAAAAAAGTATGGGAAAAATACAGAAAGGATTTTTAATCATTCATCTCATTTACTTAATCATCATTATACAAAATCATGTCTAGGTCATAAATTGAAACAGTTAGTTCTACATGTCATTAACTATGATTACTACACCTATAATTGCAGAGAATTATTTAACTGAAAATAAGATAGAACAGTAGAACTTGGTGAATGTAGGAGAAACAAACAACCCAAGGAGCCTGTTCCACCCAACTATTCTTGAAGTCAACCAAATTACTTGCCTTAGGACCCCCGAGCATGTTCATTGAACCACTAGGAAGAAGAATCTGTAGAAGCTTTAGGTCATCTACTTGCAGCAACAAAGTAGTTCATCCAGTCATATAGACTTAGCAGTCAAAGAGACATGCACCAGCACCTCTGGTTTCCTTCTCAGAATAAATTCAACAGCCTCACAATGCACTTCCACTTAGCCTCCCTATTCGAATCTCTCAGTGATCACCTGATACACTTGAGGAATTATTTCTGCAGAAAATAATGTAGAGTTTCTTGTTCAATTCGAATTGCCTTATCTAGGCTGCCTAGGCCTTTTAGTGGTTAACCTGGTCATTAATGAGCTAACAACTCTCTTCCACCCACCTGGGGAATAATGCCACAATTTTAGGGGTTGTTGTCCCATAACCAACAGCTAGTGGTGGAGTGCAAATGCTGGCATCTGTCCCATGCCTTCTAACAGCTTCCATTCCTCCTAGTGGGTCAGTGAACACTCATTTAATAGTTCCCTTGGGTGTTTGTCTCTTGTTTTAATTTATTAAATAATAATAATCAGTCATTACAATCATCCTTGACCAAATTTGGTCATAATTACAAAACTTTGTAATTATAATTTAATATAATGTTTTTGCAATAAAATAAATAGTCTCAAATTTTGGGTAGGTGACATGGGATTACTCAAACTGAAAAGCACGTGAAATTCATTCATGAATGCATCTGAAAAATGTAGCCTTATTTTCAATAATATTGTTACGATTTTTTCCCGTGGAAAAAAGATAAAACTAGATACTACCTTATTACATTTTAACTACTTTCTTCTAAAAAAACATTTGAAAATATAAATTATTGTAAACTTCATAATAAGTATAAATAATAAACTCTCAATATAATTTTTTTTTAACTTTAAAATAAATTTAAATGAAAAAATATATAGGAAAAGTCATTGGACATCTTTCAAATACGTCCTTTCTCTCATGTTTATCACGAATTTAACAAACATACTCTCACTTCAATCTAACTTACACTCTAATTATAGAAATTGCTAGAGCTTTTTTTATTTTTACACCAATAGGTGTTTATATCTTAGAATTTGGGGAGGACTAGCATCTATGCTTTTCCTAGATTGCACAAGGATGAGACAAGTGTATTGTCCAAATTGATTTTATGGAAGTTGTTCAAAATTCCAAATGAACAATTATAAAAGAAAAAAAAAATATTAAAAATAATAAGTAGTAGTTGATGCATGGATAACTGGTAACTAATGCATGGATAACTCTTAATTGATGCATGATAAGGGGTTTCATGAAAAACAACAAGTAATAAATAACTTATTACTTATTTGTGACACTTAACTTGGCCTATCGGTGTTCACCAGCCACAAGTTAAGTGGTTGTGCTAGTTTTATGAAAAAAGTGAGATAATCGTGTGGTGGTTTTGGTTTGAGTAAAGATAATAAACTTTATTCATATATAGAGTTTGTTATACAACTTTATTTATATCTATAGTTTTGCTATGCAACTCTACAAATTAATAAAATAGGGTAAAACATATAAACTCTAGCATAGACATGGAAAGAATTAATAATTGGTAAATTGAGACATTTTTTCCCATTATAGATATCTGTAGGGATAGCTCAATTGGAAAAACATTTACTTAAAATAAGCAAGACGATTCAACGACATGTCATTTACGTCTATGTTTTTCATCATGTCAAGTTTCAAACAATTCAAAAGAAATTCAATTTTTGTCATTTTGTCATTCTCCCTGTATCTACATTTTGTTACATTGCTTTTCAATTTTTTTCTTTCCTTTCCATTGCAAAATAAATTTCACATATTATCGATAAATAATCATATACCATTTTTCTAAACTTTTGAATAAAATTTAAAATTCAGTGAACATAATTTTATTTTAACAACATCTTCCAAATGTGAGGAAGTCCCCAAAGAGTCTCCCCATGAAAATGTTCCAGACAATAGCAATATCTATCTATCTATGAATATGATTTAATGATCCTACATGTATTGTATTTAAGGTGTTCTATGAATTTACCATACCAATATAGATCCATCTTAACTCTAGCTCTATCAAGGGCCGATAGGGATAAAATCTTTTGAGGAAGTTTAGGACTTTAAAAAGAGGTTTGCACCTCAAGGGATTTGATCCTTGGTCTCTACTCTTTATAGAGTGTTAAGATGGATCTATGCTGGTTTATTAATATGCAATTATTACAAAACTAATTTTTTTTCTTCACAAAAATGGATAATTATATTTAAAAAAGAAAAAAAAAATAGATCACAAGCGACTTGATTACAATAAATTTCCAGATTCCAATCTGTTATTGGGATAGATTTATGAACTCCAAGTGCCAGTATTGTTATTTTTTATTTGTCTCAACCATCACTTCCTTCCTTCATGAGACAAGCAATTAGTGAACTCAAACAACTGAATCCGTATCTTTCTAAATGACATAAAATGTTTGGTTTGTCCATCATTCTTCTCTATGTTTTCATCTACCATCCATCATATTCCTCAATCATTCTTCTATGCGTTTTCATCCATGTTTGGTTTGTCCATCATAGAGCATCCATCATTCTTCTCTGCGTTTTCATCTAGCAAATTAGAGTGGTCCTTTGTATTTCGGTCCATCGTTCTGTCATCAAGCCACGTTCCTCTGCAACCATTCTAATTTGCATTCTGTGTTGTTCAATCCTCTGAAACAGCATACGATTGTCCTCTATAGTAGATCCTCGCATCACTGAGCCAACGATCCTCGTTTCTATGGAATCAGAGCTTACTTTTATTCAAATATTAAGGGATGGGATGGGTCTTAACAGGTCCTTTATTGGTTTCTAGTTGTTCTTGCATTAGAATGCAGCCATTATTGGACAACCTGTCTGCTTCCTTGTTGGATCCATGCAGAATGTGAAATATTTGGTACTTTGACAATTTTTGGAGAGTATTCTAAAACCTTTCAAGGATCCTATTTAGCTTGACATTGCCGAAATCATTCTTTGTGTTCAATTTATTGATCAAGATTTGTGAATCTCCAAAAATTTGAACTTCGGTATAATCTTCACTCAAAGCCATTTGACAGCCCTTTAAAATAGCGTATTATTCTGCCTGGTTATTGGAACAAATGCCTAATCCCCAGTTATATTTAAATTATTGTATTCCTCCAAGTGAGAAGATCACTCCCCCGGCTCCTGCGACTCTAGGGTTGCTTTTCGAAGTTCCATCAAAGAAAATTGTGGCTTTATCTTGCATTTTCCACCATTTTTGAAATTCTGGATCCGGAAGTCTAAGTGACCAAGCTGGTTCATTTTCCAATCTTCTTTTTTTTAATTTTCTCTCTTTTGTTGATGGTTATATTTCCAATCCAATTCCTCTCTATCGAAGTGAGGGAAGAGTCTAACTCTTTATCCTGGATTCTAATGGTTTCCAACAGTTGAGCCTTCGCTTTGAAGGCCACCTGATCCAGATTTTGAGTCTGATTTTTAAAAATTATGTTATTCCGAGATAGCCAAAGATTCCAACAGATGTATTTAGGAATTGAAATCCAGATATTTTTCCACTTTGGCTTTTTTGTAAGGGAGTTTGGATAGCTATTTAGCCAAGAGGAGAATAGATCTATGATTGAATTCTGAATTGGTAAGGGAATTTCCAACTTATGAAGGAAGATGGTCCAAACCGGAATCGCAAATGGGCACTCCAAGAAGAGATCTTCTATGTTTTTCGGACTTCTACAACAAAGTGAACATCTGTGTAGTCCTATGAATCCACGTTTTTCAAGATTTTCGCCGGTTAAGATTTTCTTATGCATTAGCATCCAGGTAAAGAAATTTATTTTTGGAAGGCAATATGTATTCCAGACAAGCTTCCAAAGAGATTGTGAATGAATAGGATTTTGAGTTGGTTGTAGCTCTCTGTATCCTTGGGTTGTTGTGTAGATTCCTGAAGTCTCCCATCCCCACTTGTCTTTCATGTGTCTTTCATATTCCTGTGGATAGGGGCCAGCCCGTTAAGCTTTTGGAAGAGCATTATCTTCTGGTTAAACAATCTGTCTGGGATTGCTGACAGTGCCCAGTCCAGCCAGTTCCCATTTTCGCCCCAATGTGAGATATCCGCTAGTGTAATAATACCTTTCATGATGAGCCATTCCCGAATTTCAATAAGTGAATCAGTGCCATCGAGCGGATGATTGCCCATTATTTTGTGCATCCATAATTTTGTTTTTGACCCATTTCCAGGGATACGATATAGCTTTTTTTGGAAGTGCTCGATACCTGATCTGCATAAATTCCATATGGAAGTACCTCTAGGGATATGTTCAATTTAAATATTGTAGATAGAGTCCCCTTTTAGATATTTTTTCCACAGTAATTTGTTGACCCGATGGGATCGATTTGAGTAGATTTTCCATAGATTTTTTCCACCCAACGCCAGATTAACTAGACAAGGATCTCTTACCTGAAGTCCTCCTTCCTTCAGAGGTCTTTTGACCATATCCCAGCTGACTAAGTGATATTTTTTTTCCTTTCCCTCCTTTCCAGACAAATTCTTTGATGAGATGCGAGATTTGATTCGTAATAGACTTTAGTGCCATGAGTATCGAAGATTGATAGATAGGTAGAGATGATAAAACTCATTTTATCAAGATTAGTTTCCCTGCATTGTTTAGCCAATATCCTCCCCGGGCATGGATTTTAGCCTTTAACTTGCTTATGACTTCGTTCCATACAAAATTTTTGGAGGTTCCCAAGGTTAAAGGGAGACCAATATATTTGATTTTTTCCCAATTAGTGGATCCCGAGAATCCCAAGAGGTGATTTATTATGTGAATTGATTGTTGATCTACATTCCATCCGTAAACAACACTTTTTCTACTGTTAACTAGTGCTCCCGTGAACTGACAGTAACTATGAATTATCTCTTTAAAGGCTTTTGCAATATTTAATGAAGCTCCTCCCAGGAATAGGGAATCATCAGCAAAGAGAGCGTGGTTTAGGGAGGGGACACCTTTAACCAGTCTTATACACGGGATTTCCCTATGTCTCTAGCAGCTTCTAACTTCCTTCTCATTGAGTCCGCCATCAGAATGTATAGGAATGGGGATAAGGGACACCCTTAGCGAATTCCTCTCGTAGCCTGGAAGAAGTTTGCAGGTCTTCCGTTTATTAAAGGAGCAATCCAAGGCTTGTCAATGCAAGCTTTCACCAAGTTTATGAAGCTTTTGTTGAAGCCAAATGCTGATAATACTTTATATAGAAATGAGAGTTTAACTCGATCAAAAGCGTTTGCCATGTCGAGTTTTATTAGCATTCCTTTTTCTTTTCTGAGCTTGCTGGAATGCATTGCTTCCTGAGCAAGTATCACATTATCAAGGATTTGTCTTCCTTTTATGAAGCCGCCTTGGTTTGGAGAGATCAATTTGTTGAGCAAAGGTTTGATCCTGCTAGCTAGAAGTTTAGAAATAATTTTGTAAGAGGCGTTGCAAAGAGATATTGGTCTATATCTCTCGAAGGAACCGGGGTTCACTTCTTTGGGTATCAAAGCAAGAAATGTGGAGTTAGTGTTACCTCCCATCTTGGATTTTTTTTAAAATCCTTTGATCATGCGAATGAGATCTTTTTTCATTATGGACCAGCATGCTCTGTAAAAGTGAATTGTAAAATTGTTAGGTCCAGGGGATTTGTCTAGCTCCATATTCCAAATCAGTTTGACAATCTCTGTTTTGGTGAAGGCATTCAGAAGATTTTGATTGTCCAACGAGCTGATGATATTTGGGATGTGAGCAAGAAAATCCGTTGAGTTCCCCTCGTCATAGTAATTGTCCTCCGTGTACAAGGCGTTGAAGTGAGCTTCTGCTGCTATTTTGATTTTTTCAATACCTTTTACCGCTTCACCTTATTAAGTGTTTATCTCAGAGATGTGGTTACGTAATTTCCTGGCTTTTGCTTGACGGTGGAAATATGCAGTGTTCTGGTCACCAGCCTGTAACCATAGACTACGCGATTTCGGTCTCCATTGCTCTTCCTCAAGACAGAGAGTTCTGCAAACTTTCGATTGAATCTCTTGTTCCTTGATCAGATATGAGGAGGCTATGTCTTGATCTTCCATATCCATATGGAAAGAAGACAACTCCAGGACAACTTCCTTCCTATGAGCAGTGGATCCCTTAGTCGTTTTCTTGATCCAATTTTTTAAAGCATGTCTTGTGTTCTTAAGCTTCTTCTCCCATACATAACTCGAAGATCCCGTGATAGACATGTCCCAGGCTTTGGTGACTTCCTCTACAAAACCTTCCTGCTTAATCCATAGAGGATTGAACTTGAAGGGAATTGGTCTAAGATCTTCCTCGTCGTTCAGATGAAGGAGAATAGGCTTGTGATCAAAGGTTAGGTTGGGTATAATTTTCGAAAGAATGATTTTCTTTTCAAGGAGGATCATGCTCTGAATTAAGAAGCGATCAAGGCGAGCTGTGATGTGATGCGGTCCCGTTCTATTGTTTGACCATGTGTAATTCCCCCTCTTGGGCTTTATGTCCACCAAATCCCATTGTTGCATCAGATCTTCAACCAGACACAACATGGAATCTCTTCCATTATTTCCACTTTTTTTTCCTTTTAATTCATAACTAAGTTAAATTCCCCAGCCAAAATGATATTCTAAGGTTTATAAATCTCTAGGAAGTCTGATAAGGTGTCAACAATTTTTTGTTGTTGTTGCATAGTTAACAAGAACATATAAATTAAATAATGCGATGATTAACTTACTTTGTATGTGGTCGAGGTCTATATAGATCCAGTGTTGGGTAGCAAGGAGCTTTCCAAGTTAAATTTATCTTCGGACCACAATGTGGCTAGCTTGCTAGAGGATCCTCTGACGCTAATAACCTTTCCAGTATTCTTCTTCCATTTTGATCTACTTATAGCTAGAAGAGTTTCCTCTTCTATTCTGGTCTCTTGGAGCATGAGGATCTATGTTGCTTCAATTTTGAGGAGGTCTTTTACCGCATCGACTTTCAAAGGGTTACCCAGTCCTCTACAATTCCAAGAGACTAGATTCATTACTTACTATTTGCTGGTGGTGGACCGCCTTTAGGGGTCCTGTACCTGTTATTTCTCCCATAGACCATGTCCATGGTTCCCTGGCTTCCTTTCATCTTGTGTTTTTCAGCTTCCTCTTCTCTTATTTCTTTGTTGGATTTCCCCTCCCAGCTTTCTTTGAGGATCTCTCCGATAAGTCTTCCTTTGGGGAGGAAACCACCTCCGAAGGTTTTCTTTTTGTCATTTTAGCATATGAAGGTGAAGAAGTTACCTCTTTTTGTGGGGTCGGTTGTTTTTCCTCGCCTTCTTCTTGTATCTCTCCCTCTTCCTTTTCTTCGTGTGCCGCCTCTTCGTCCGGAGTGCTTGGGATTTCGAAATGACTACGTGAAGCTTCTTCCCTATGATTAACATTTTGCAAATGTTCTTTCTTTGTTGTATGGTTCATTGTCCTAGTAAGATTTTCTTTCTCTTTTGACCTAGAAGTAGATTTTATTGTGGCTTGCCTCTTAACTTGTTTCCAGTGTTCTCCTTTGAATTTTTCTAATTCTTCCTCGTTTTTTTTTTTGCAATGGCAAGCAAAATGGCTGTATTCTTGGCAGTGTCTGCATTTGAAGGGAATCTGTTCGTAGTCAAGCTCCTAGATATGGGACCAATCTATAACAGTTAAATTTATTGCTTCCAAAAGTCCTATTTCTATATCAACTTCCACACATATCCGTGCCCAGGTGTATTGGTCTTTTTTTTCCACCTTGTCTATATATCTCTCCCCAATGTATTCCCTATGGCCTCTAGGGATTCCAGATTCCAACAATGTAATGGTAGATGGGGTAGCCTGACCCAGACAGGAACTGCCGAAGGAATGTCTTGAGTAGGATCGAAATCAGGGTCCATTTATTCAAATATAGTCCTCGTGGTCCCATGAAATAGGGCTCATTCCAGAAGATAAGGTCCCTGTCCACAATGCTTTCGAACACAAATACAAAGTATCCTTTGCATACTATATAGCTCTTGATATCGTCTTCAGTGAGGGGTTTTTAGTTCTGTTGCACCCAGGAGTCTATGGCTTTTTGGGAAGGCCATAACTCGGTAAATTGTCCTATAAGAACCCTCTACGAAAGATTCAGGGCAGTTCTGCAGGGTCTCTCTACTGGAAGAGCAACGATAGGGATCCCTGTAAGTTTTTTGACAAATTTCTGTTGTGAGGATGATACTTAGCGCTTCCCTTGAGCTGTAATCAATTTTTTAAAAGCAATGATCTCTAGAGGGGTTTGTGAAGGAGGAGGATCCGATCCTCCCCCTGAAGCCATGACGGAAGCCCTTCAGTCACGAAGTGAGATCTGCGATCCAGAAGGAACTTGAGGTGAGAAGAGAGGTTAGAGTTCAGCGGTCGTCAACCTATGCAATCAACGATCCCAGAAGGAGCACGAATCTCACTCGGGAGGAGCCCTAACAAAGGCACCAGAGCAGTCGCTCACGAGGATGCCGAGTAGGTCAGGCACTCTTGTGATTGTAGACGGTTGATGTTAATGCCTAATGGCCTGAGCAAGCCTCGATCGACTGCAACGACTAATACAGAGATAGCTCAGGTGGACCAAGCCCCGATCGACCGGGGTCAGGCTAGCTCTCGGCAGGGGGCCGTCGATCAACCGCGCAGAGGGGGTCGCCGATCAACCGCGCAGAGGGGGTCGCCGATCAACCATGCAAATCTTTCTTCATCCTGATCTTTGTTGTCATCATTTTTGCACTCTTCACTTTGCTAAGAAGGGATAGATTATGATTATGCAACCTTTTATTTCTCTATATTTCCTTACTAGTTCTTCTTTTTAACAAAACTAATATTTAAGTCATTGTTATATTATCACTTAAAAATACATTTAATCTAATGTATTTTATGTTATAATTATTCAAGCACCAACTATTCCAATTTGGATATCCTACAAATAGGCCAAAGTTACATTAATTAATGTAAAATACATATTCACCCAAACTAATATCTGACCACCAACTATTCCAATTTGGAATCATGTTGTAAATGCTAACAAATAAACATTTTTTTTTTCAAACTAAAACAGAGAGATGGTATTATAAAAAAGAAAAGAATGGTAGAAGTAAAATAAATAGGAGTAGTCTATTTATTCTACGTTTTCGACTTTATGGTGCTCTGAATCGGTTAATTTTCTTTTTGGTAAAATCCAAATCTCTAGGTGTTTAAATTGTATTTTTGAATCCATAAATAGATTCACCACCCTCAAATACCCATGTGGCACCCAAATTATGCAATTTCCATAACTAATATATGTGATTCTAAGATTTTTTAAAGATTTCAAAAAACTCACAGTAAAGTCGAAAACGTAGAATAAATAGACTACTCTCTACTTTTTGGACTTTACAGTGAGTTTTGGTCAGAATCACACAATTTTCAAATCTCCACATGTTTAAATTGTATTTTTGAATCCATAAATAGATTCAGCACCCTCAAATACCCCCATGGCACTCAAATGATGCAATTTCCATAAGAGAATGTAGTCAAATAGTCAATACTTAATCTAACAATAATAATCAAAATTAGTTCCAAGAAGCACATGTCACAAAGCAAATTTGATGGGAAGGTTGAAGACATTCCTTCCAACCACCTAATAGACTTTTTAACTTTTTATTTTACAGTTTATTTTATTTTTCAATATATATATTTTTTTCCAACATAAAACTATAAATTATTAAAATAGACTTTTTAGCTTTTCTCATTCTTTTATATATATTTTTCTATTATATATAATTTTTTTTCAATATAAAACTATAAATTATTAGGATAGAGTTTTTAGCTTTTGTCATTCTTCTTTTTATACATTATTCTTTTTTGACTATATAGTGGCGGTGTATGAAAGTTGGCTTAAAAGTGTTTTAATCAATTTGTTTTCAAATTTTTTTGATGGCGATTGTTAGTGTGAATTAAAACTTTTGTTAATTAATATTTTATTTTTAATATAAATGGGTTAGTTAAATTTAATTAATAATTAATAAATTGATTAGTATTATATTAATCTAGTTTTATTATAAACTTGGATTTATTAAGTATGGATCAATTTTTTATGATAAAAAAACTTTAAATTAAAAAAATTATATCTCAAAAAAATTAATTTTCTCTATAAATATCGGCTTTAATTTATATAAAATTGAATCAACATTTATTATTGAATCTTTTTATTTGACAACATCTAGTCATATTAAATTGTAAAATATTTCATCATTCTCATGCAATACATTTAATAATAATCACATAAAAATTATTTTTACTTTATTTATTTAAACTTTGTTTTCTATTTCAACCTGTTTCTACTTATAAAGGTTTAAATCTAACCAACATTGTCCATTAACCCATTTCTATTTATAATTTTTAAAGTCTAACTATCATTGTCCAGTAAATTATTAAATTTGAACTTAAAAAAAAATAAAAATTTAAACTTTGAACTAATTATGTTCCTTTCGCTTCATCATAAAAATTTCAAAACACAAAGTTGAGATTAATCATTTTTCTTTCAATGTTAAAAATTAAATTAAGATAATTGTAATTTTATGATGATGTTAAATATATATTTAATTGTAATTTTTTTATTGGTTAAATTTTGAATTTTGATATGAATGAAAGGTTTTGATTCTAATTATCTTACAATAAACTTGAATTTATCAAACACCAAGAGGAATCCAATTTTTTGAGGTATAATTCATTTTTAATTTAAACTTAAAAAATTTAATCTCTTAGATTTAAGCTTAAATTTTAAGTTTTAATTACTTTTACTTTTTATAATTTTTTATTTTATGAATCAATATGGATTTGTTTAAATACTTTCCATAATATTTTATTTTATTAGCCGACATGAATTTTTTATTATTATTTTATTAAGAAGGGTTCCAACATTTCCCCCATACTGAGCTTAGGCTTAGGCTGTAGAACACCTCATTTTACTCAATGCAATTACAATTTTATATATTTTTAAAATTAAATTTAAATACAAATTTTAGTCCTTACCACCATAACTAAACCTTACTAATTAGTAAAATAATTAATATTTTATAAATTCAATATAATAACATAAACCACCACGAACGGTTATCCTCTTTGTCTAAAATACAATAAAATAATTTTAAAAATAAAATTTTTATTTGATTTAAAACTTCCTTTTTCGAATGCCGCGTACTGCCAATTCATGACAGCTTATACAAAACTACGAACCCGCGGCAGTAAACATCAGGCAACTTTCGGCCGGCACACGTTCTTTGTATCCTCCGAAGAATTTTTCCTCCGTCCGATGACACGTAATATGCGCGTTCCTTATGGATCGACGATCTATAAGAAAAACGAGCCCCGCGTTAATTTGTGCTCTCCGTTGTATAAAGAGATCTCCAGAGGGCTTTCTATCTCCCCGTCGATAGAGAAGTCCCTTCAAGAGATCCAGATTCGACACAATGCGATCCACTATGATGAAAAACGTTTTCTTGATGTTCTGTTATCTGACGCTGATCTATCTCGCGTTCTTTTCACCTCCAGCTTCAGCTGAATTTCTCCCAGGTTGGCTTTTTTCTTGGAATTGATTGTTTGAGTTTTCTATTTTCGTCGATGCACAACTCTATCAAGTATACAGAGTCGAAATTCGTTTAATTTTAAGCAAAATGTAAGGCATTGTCAACAGAGTATGATTTTTTCAAGCCCATTTCTGTTAGTTTTGGTTCTCTTTTTAATTTTTTCTGTTAGCATTATTTTGGGTTAATTTATTTTCAAATTTCTGCAAATAAAATTGATGAAGATTATATATTCTGGCATAAATTTATTTTTGTTAACTTTATCTGTGTCAGTTTTGATGACATTAGACTTTGTTTTGGCTTATAACTTACATTTGGTTAAGTTTTCTTAATTTATTTGTGGTGGCTTTATATTGTGCGAAATTTACTTTCCGGAGCTGATTGATTCCCACTATTTTGTGTTAAATTTATCCCGGAAGCTTATTTTGGGTTGATTTCATTTCCATTAATTTGGTTTAAATTTATTTCTGGTAGCTTGTTCTGGTTAATTTTGATTTCTCTATTTTTGGGTTAAATTGTTTATGGAAAGCTTATTTTGGGTTTTGATTTCAATTAGTTTGGTTGAATATACTTCGGGCAGCTTACATAGGGGGTTAATTTGATTTCTATTATTTCGGATCAATTTCATTTCTGTGTTTATTCTCAAATTTTTAAATATTTTTTCAGCAGAGACGAGGATTTAAATATCAATATTTTACTTTAAATTTTGTCGGTGAAGCTTATGTCTGGTAGCTTGATTTTCATTTTTTTGAAATATGCTATATTTGAAGATCAAATAAAACGACATGATATTATATAGCCATATTACTATACAAAATGTGAAATTTTGGCTTATACACATATGTCAAATTACACAAATATCACTCCCGGATCTTTGGTAGCCAATCCTCAAAAATAAAACATTGCCTGAACATGCTATTGTTGTATAGTGAGTTACAGAACATAGACCATTGAGTATCTCACACTCTTAATGCCTGATCCAAATGACTACAGCAAGGAAAATGGATTTTCCACCGAGCCTACTACCTGTATTCTCAAGTAAATTGCTACCTTTGCATATGCATCAACTTTTTAGTTATCTAAAAATGTGGTCTAACTGCAGTTCCTCCACTCTACCGTTAAAGTTCTATGCCACTTTGGTTGATCTTGAAGCTTTCCAGAATCAATTGCCAATTTGCTAATGGATTTATCTTTTCCGAACTTAAAGAATCTCACCAGAGCAGCTCTAAATAGACTCAAGTCATCACACAAGAAATCAGTTACTTAATCTCCAGGCCCCATTAAATTCAAGTCCCTAAAGTATAACTCATTTTCTGGTCTGAAATATGAGGCTTTATGGACTCCTTTTTCGGTCTGCAATAGGAGACTGTATGGACCGACTTTTGGTCTGAAATGCAAGGCTATAGTCGAGTAATTTCCAGCTTGCCCTTAAACGTAGAAAGCATTTGCATATTTACAAGCATTATGTATTCGGCCAGTTCCATCAATTTCTCTTTTTGTTTCTGTCTAAATATGAGTGTAAAATCTCTCAACCAAGAATCAGCTCTATGCCACGAGCTCTGAACTTGAGGGCCTTCATTTTCCAAGATGTTCTATGTCCTCTTACCAAAACTGATATAAAAAGCAAGTTTGCTAGAGCAAAACCACATACTTTTCTAGATTGAATTACTTTTTAATTTAAAAGAATACAACTTGTCCCACCTTAGAAATTAGAATAAAGTTGTAGACCTCTGTGATGGTCTCAGAGATGTTGGATTCCAGGCATATCTTCACTGTTGTTCCACTTTAGATCCCTTTCAAGACTCTTTCAAGAAGCGGCATTGTAAAAACAGGTGTCCTGTGTTTCATCTTTCCCTGTGTAGTGCACGATGTAGTGCCCTTGCCATTGTTTTCCAGTCAAACTTTCAGAGGTAAACCACTTTCTAAGAAGCGATAACCATATAGAACATTGCATGTGAAGACCATATTCTAGGAACCATAGCTGTTGCCTAATTTTGTTATTATTTTAAGCTTCTAGCCTTCTACTAGCTCAGCACGTAGAAGGTTGCTCCATATGCCACTTTATATTCTGTGTTATTTGTTCCCATTTTCCATACAACTTTGTCTGAATCATTAGTGGGAGGGATATAGAGTCTCTAGTATAATTTATAGATTACACGCTTTGAAAATTATATTGCATTTTTCCTTCAATTAATTCCCACTCATGCATGCCCTTTCATCTCCATTCATTCCTTGTGCTTGTGCACGCCATTCCATTACAACTTAATCCTTACCCTTGGCATTTGAGCTGCCATAATATATTGAGGTATATCCTATTTGAATGACTGTCTCTTTTTAAGTTTTAAGGTTTTGAAAGCTCACATATGCACTGGGATTTCCTGCACCATCGGTGGTTCAAGCAATACCTCGTAAGTTTTCACCCTTGAAGTTTTTTCTTGTTACTGTTAAATTTATTTCTTTTACATAATTTTCTATTAATCTAAATTTTTTTGCAAAATTAATTAATATCAGATGTTTAGGAGATTTATATTTTTGGTAAATATGTTTATATCAGTTTTATTTTAGATTAGTTTTATTTCCTTTAGCTTTATTTTTGTTCAATTCTATTCTGTTCGGTTATTTAACTTATTCGCCATCATTTTATTTCTATAATTCTCTTATATTAAATTTGTTAATTTATGTTAATTTTGCAGGGGCGGCTCTGCATCAGCCTAATGTGGGGGTTAGAAGCTTGCTTCAAAATCTAAAGAGTGAGTTTATTGTAATTTGTAATTTTCCTCTTTTTTTTCCCTTTTCTATTCCTTCCTATCTGAAGTTGAATGTTTAAATAGGAAATGGATGTACGCATATACAGAGACTATTATGGACCTGTTGCAAATAGTTATTGAGATTTACAAGAGGTTGTGAGAGAGCCAAACACAAACCCTGATTATGCAATAAAGAGAAAAATAGACCAGCACCAGGGCAGCACAAGACTTGAAGAGAAATCAGCAAAGAGGAGTGCAACCTTAGAGAGAGAAAGAGCCTGATAACAAGTGTGGAGAGAGAAATAAATCCAAGCACAAGAGAGAGCGCAACACTTGATGATGCCCTAGGAAAATCAATTTTATTAAGAAATGAATGAATCACTTGAACAAAAATTACAAATGTAAGTTGGGTATATATACAAAGCTCAAGAGTGGGCACTTTCCCTAATAGAGTTTTTGACCCTATGCATACAAGGTTGGCCCTTTGCCTTAACTAAGCCCACAAGTATAATAATAATACACCCCTATTTTTCAACATCTTAACCTAAACAAGGGGCCACCAAGAGAAGAGATTACACACATTCCCCCTTAATGCTAAACATGGGCCTCATAGAGAAGACATTACATATCGCCCCCCCTTGAATGCCATATCTCTTCCAGTATCTAGTGGGATATCTGGGAGCATTGATTGAGCAATGGAGTGTTAGTGGGTGAAGCTTGAGTTCATATCATTGACCTTGGTGAGCAAGCTTTATGGTGGAGGAGGATTTCATTGGTGCTTCGATTTGCCTTTGGGTGCAAGTAAATTAGAACGTTTACAAGAGTGCATATAGCCCACTTAGGCATAGGCCTTGACTTGCTTGAAGTATGAAGTGTTGGATTAGATGGATCAATCAAGAAGTCTTCTTCACCATCATTGGGCAGTGTGTTTACCAGAATAAGAGAGCTAGAAAGAGTATTTAGTATAGGAGAAGAGACTTCTGTAGATTTGGAGTCGAATGAGTCATAAATAAGGTCCTTGTCATCATACATCTGTCTACCTAGTCATTGTAGGAAGAGTGCTTGAGGAAACACTTATGGTTAAGAGGAGGACCAACATCATAAGAAAGATCCACTAAAACATGCTGGGAATCATTTGTAAGCAATACGAAAGATCTTGGTGGATTGTGAGTGGGAACTTTATCAAATATATCGTCTCTACGTTCAATGGCCTTGTGAGTGGAAGGATCATATAGATTATATACTTTGGAAACTTTTTTATAACCCACTAGAATGTAGCAGTGATTTTTAGGTTTCGATTTGTTTCTTTTTCACTAGGAACATGGGTCCATGCACTTGATACTAAATTTCTGAAATGCGAAATTGATGGATTGTTTCCATACTGTTTCTCGTATGGAGTTATACATTGTGATTGAACACCACAAGTAGGTAGTTGATTGGTTATTGGGCTGCACAAACTACCGCTTCTTTCTAGAATTTAAGCTCCATTTGCTTAGAGTGAAGCACGCATTGTGTCATCTCCATAATATCTCTATTCTTTTGTTCAATTGCTCAACTCTTCAATCTTTTGAAGATGAGAAATGCAAGATTTGAAGGTGTGCCCTTCTTTATGACAAAAATTGCATGAGTTTCTTGGAGGACTTTGAGTTTCCTCCCTTAGCCTTTGTGAACACATGCATAGATGCTATAGAGATAGCTTTTGAGTGATCTTGATCTTAGTGTGGTAATTCTCCCATGTTCCTCAACTTGATGTTGGATAAAATTAGAGAATCTCTTCAAAAGAGGGAGTCTTGTAATTCTTCATAAATAGAAGAATAATATGAAGTACGATGACAAAGGATTTGAACACTGGAGAGAGATTATTCAAAACAATACTTACATATTTTGAATATGATTTTGCCTTTCTTCTTGATGTAACGATGTTAGCCATTATGTTCTTAAACCTTGTGATATACTCCTAAATGTGTTAAATTCACTCATTTTGAGATTAAAACGCTTAGTTTCAAGTCTGTTTAGTTGAGTGGTAATTCATTGTTCCAAAGAGTGCCTTGAAGATATCCTAGATTTCCTTTGCACTTCTGTTGTCCTTGTTAAATTTTCTCTATAAAACAAATCTGATTTCTATCTCCAATAAATTAATTAACCACAGATTAATGCACAAAATTCTATGAGCAGAAATACATTGAGCTGTAAAATGGAAAATGCACAGCGGGATAATGAAGAAATCACACACATTTGACACATTATTTTCTGGGAAATGCCCCTGGAAAAACCCCGAAGGGAAAACCAGTAAATGAGAAATTTTATTATGCCCACAGAGAAAATTTCCGGAAATTACAGCAGTCAATCTCAGCATTTAATGCACCTGTACAGTGATAAAATTTGTATCAGACCTCGAAATATATGCCCAGCCAGCAGTATGGGCTGTACAGTCACCTCAAAAATTGTGTCCAGCAAAATCGTATGCTCTGTACGGTTCCGTACGGACTGTCACAAAACCAGAAAATTGTACCTCGATTTCTGTGCCAAACTGTATGGACTGTCCCTGAATTTGTTGCTGTATGGACTGCCTTGAAATTTGTGCTGTGTACAGTCTGCCTTCCTGCCAGATGTACATTGTATGGCCTGCTACCTCTATTTCTGTGCATAAACTTTGCTGTATGGATTTTTTGGGAAGAGTGCCTTCTCTCCTCTCCTTGGGATTTGCACCCTTCATTCTTGCTGCAAGCTCTCTCCCTCTTCTTCTCTTCAACTCTCTTCAACTCATTCAAAATGTGTCTTTTCATTCTCCTTAGGTATCTTTTATAACTTCATTAATGACTCTTCACTAACCCCTAGATCTCAACGGTCAAGATTAGATCTTGTCTCAGTAGATCAACGGTCATAACTTAACCTCTCATTGAGATGACTTAAATCACTTAAGTCACTCAAACTTATAAAAGTCACTTAAGTCATTAAATATAAAAGTCACTTTATAAAGTGTTCACCTAAAGAGTGTCACTCGGACACTTCCACATGCTAGACACCGCCAATGTAGAAGTCCCTGTTTGAGCTACCCCACTCAAAAATTGATAGTCCTTGGTGTGTGATGAACCAGATATGACTTGACATATAGGGTGATTAGCCCTAGAGCTTCATCCATTGAAATTATAAAGTCATCATTGGTATTTGTGTTAAGAGGAAGGGGTTTCCCCAAGTACATCCACAAACCTTAGCTCAGAGGAAGGGAAGCCATTTGATCTGTTTAAATATGACAATTAGCCTTCTTTAATTGAGCAAATATCCACTTTGAGTCCATTAGGCTAAACAACAATGCATAGAAGGAGCTATTGTAGGAAGAAATATGAACTCTTCAGAATTTACTATTTAGTCTTGATGGACCCAAGAGGGAAAGAGAAGTACTAACTTCTTGAGAAAAAAAATCTACAATTTGCTACCTCTTGCTTTAGAACAAGACGAGGAAGAGCGCATTGGCCTTGAAGGAGTGTTTAACTCTAGGAAACTCTAAAAAATAGATGATTGAAAAACCCTAGTTTCACTGTTGCAAAGAAGCCTTAAGTGATACCACTAGCCAAAAATCTTTAAATTAGTTGTTGATTAAGTTAGATTCACACCCACTTTGATACCATGTTTAGATTCACAAGAGATGGTGAGAGAATCAAATGGAACCAATATAAACCCTGCTGCTGCCGGATCGTGCACATGGTTAACGCAGCATAAATCTATGCTACTGCTCGATGTGCCCTTAGGGGCAAGTCTCGAGTCAAGGCTGTCACTTGATCTTGACTCCTCCGTTTAGGCCAAACTCCTAACGAAGCCAAGGGGGGTAGTCCCTATGGAAAGTTTCTAAGGTTTTTAGAGTTTCTAGTGAAATGGTTAAAGGTGTTGTATTTTAGGAGCTTTAAATTGTTGATTAAAAGTGTTCCAAGATGACTTGCAAAAGTAAATTATAGAATGCTTTCACCAACAAAAATTGAAATGACTACCAACAGAAATGCACAATAGTGATATGGTATTAAGCAAACAAAAATGTATAGTAAACCAGTGCCTTATGGAGTCAATGTAATAGATGAACAATGCTGCTGAAAGGGAAAATGTTTTGCAATGCTTCTTGGTTACTTTTAGATTATTATGGTTTGAAATTTATTAGGGAAGAAGGGGACTCCCGAGATACCGTGAGGTACAAGGAGGAATGTTCGGAATTAAAGTTTGGTGGCTCCTCACGAGAACGTGTGGGCTGGAATGGAGTCTCCAAGGCGGTGTTCAACACTACACCAACTAGGGTGTAGTCTAATTGTGCCTTGAGGTTGTCTCTCAGTTGTTCCTGCTTCCTTTGAGAAATTTCCCCACACAAATATTAATTACGAAGTGCTGGATTTTCACTATGTGGATGGGTAGTTACTTTTATTAGATGAGTTGTTTAGCTTAGCTGTGGAAAATTAGAAAGTGGCTACAATCGTTTCTGGTTTCCCACAGGCCCAGGCAAAGTGCCCGCAAGGGGAAAGAGCATACTCCGATTATAAACCAAATATTTATTCAAGTTTGATTGTAGAACAATTGTACAAAAATTGTAATGAAAGCAAAGAAGCACAAACCTATGTGTCACTTTCAAATCATCCACCATTAATCGGCAAAGCCTTTGTGTGGTGGCGAGAGCAACTTCATGGCAACGAGGTTGTGTTATTTCTAAATTTTATGCTTGCAATAATGAAAATGAAATGAAGTTAAATCTATGGTTAAAGTATACACCTTGCAATCTCAATGTGTGTGTGATTATTGTGTTTATTAGAAAACTTTATGCACAAAAATTACACAAGTACAAACCCCCCCAAGGGGGATGGGGTGTGGGCACTGGGTATCCCACTGCTCTCGTTTAAAGATTTACAATATTATGCTCAAAAGAATGCCTCTTTAGTCCATTTTATATGGATCTAAGGGCTTACAATAAACTAGAAATGATAAATTGGGGAAAGGAGGTCCGCGGGAGGTCCTTTTTGGTACTTTCTGGCAGAAAACGGCCAAAGTTTCCTTCTGTAAATCCTTGGACCTGCTAAAAACCAGCAAGCATTTCAAGTTAGAATATGATAGAAATGAGATTAAAAAAAAAAATGATTTTTTTTTGTACTTAGAAAAATATCTGTAATTTCAAGTGCAAGTACAAATTTCAAATCTAGATCTAATGATAGAATGTGCTTTTTTAGGAATGTAAAGATCTAAATATGCTAATTGAAAAACAGATCTGAAATGTTTATGCGTGAGAATTCTAGATCTATTTCTAAAGCATGTAGTAAAACAAGAAGGGAAAATATGAGCTTTTTGTTGTGAAAGATGATGGATGAAGCCCTTCAAGCCAAAGCTTGATCGTTTGATGTTGCTCTTGGAGGATCCTGTAACAATATGTCAGTTTTGAAAGTATTTCTCAAAGAAGAGAAACTACAATCGAGTTCAAATCCCCATGAGCCCTGTGATATGCAACTTATAAGACAAATCTTGCTACAAAATTGTTAGATTTAGTGTGTTAGAAATAAAAGAAAACCGGAAGAGCCTAAATACAACCGAATATCTTTGGCTACTTCTAGATCTCTAAAATTCAAGAACAAATAAACAAGTTGACATCTGCAAATGTTTATTCCTTATCAACTAAGCTAGATCTATCAATAATTGAATAACAAGACAAGCATAAATTCACTATATCACCTCATAAAATGATTATTCCACACAATTGCACAAGGTAGACCTCCAAAGTCTTCAACATATATTCACTATGATATCACTTTACAAAATGGCAGAGGTTCTATGCATCTATGTTAAACAATGGAGCAAGACCTCTCTTTTATTACATTTTGAAATTTCCCATTTAAACCATTAAAAAATGGCTTAAGTTTACAGAAAAAATTATTTTTTGCCGGAATGAACTCAAACTCCTAGGGGACCTAGTGTATGTCCATACAACTTATTATTGTTGGCTAGCATGTTTAAAATACATAGACACATAGGCTTTAATAACCTCCCTAAGTTCGACCACCATGGAAAATACTCCAGCTTTGGAGGTATGAGTGGAAAACTCAAGAATTATACATCACTGAAGAGTAACGCATAATTCTTAAGGAAAACACACTCTAGAGTATCCCCTTGATAGTAAACCCTAAGGTAGGCCAATCCTTTTACATACCTGGTTTATATGAGACATAGCTGGTTTATATGTCCCCTTTTTGCATAGAATCAAATTAACATGTTTTTGGTGGTTTGGACCCCAGCGTCTGAGCATTGGAAGTGCTTTGATTGAACCATTTGACCACATCTAGAAGACATGTATATGCATATATGTATTTATATATCTATGTATGTATGCCAAGCTTCAATGACCCCCTTATTGGATCCGGTTCTGTCACATTGCAGCCTTAAACCCCTGAATGAGAAATACGGAGGAACAACTTCAGAGTTATCATATGCAAACACACCTAATGACTAAAAGGTTCACAAGAGAAATGTAATCTATGACATTCTTTGAAGGACTGCAATAATCTATTGTAGCTTACATAAGAAACTAATATCGAAATTTACAAACAATCAGAGGCCTGCAACTGTTCAGGAGGAAATAAATGCCTGAGAAGTGTCTCAAAAAAAATTTGAAATGCTAAAATATCTTGCATGTTTCAAAGAAAACAACCAGGTGTTTGGTAGGGCTTTTAAGCAATTTGAGGTAGCAAATTACCTACTTAAACTACAGTGAGTGCGGTTGAAACTTGAAAGGTATATATATTATACTAAACACAGACAGTACAAATTGTTTCATTCTCAAAAACGTTTTCAATAGGAGAGAAACGCTGGAGGTAATTATTGATTGTGGTTACTATATGGTTACAACTAATTCTAGTCGAGTCTGCTTTGCTGACTGTGTTTTATGCTTGATATGGGACTTGTCCTGAACTGTCGGGAAATCAAAGTGGGCTATTTGTAGGATTGAACACTACAGAGAAATAATTCACACAGATGAAGAATCAGGACATCAAGATTTATGTGGTAAAACCCTCAAGAGAGAAACATACACGGAGCAACAAAAAACGTATTACTGCTCAAGAAGGTTTACATCTAGTACAATACTCTACTCTCTGTCGTGTGATTGTCACTGAAATCATCCTCTCCAACTCTTTAAAGAGGGAGTATGGATCAATCAGATTGACATAAGATTGTGACTATTAAGAATAGCATGCACTCATGCACACTAAGAGAATCGCCAAGTTAAACCATCGTAAGAACTTGGGATCACGATGAGTCAAAATAACATAACAGAAGTGCTAATCTTATGTTGACAATTGGGTGAACAGGGCAGCCAAATAATGACCTATACTAGCAGGTAACCATGCAATACAAATGACTACAGTACATTAAATCAAATTGATCTTATATTATACTCCTAATGTCTAAATATTGAAACACCACCCTTAAGAACAACATGGGATGGGAAGAAGGATATACAACTTGACAGAAAGAGGAAGGATGCATTAGAGGCTATCTTACTTTAATGATGGCTTCCTTCACATGTAACAGAGTCTGAAGGTGAATAAAGATGTCTGCAACTTGATCTTTTGTTTGATAAAATGTCAAGTTATTAACTTGATCTTTTGTTCGACAAAATGTCAAGTCATTAACTTGATCCTAGATAAGTTTCTGAATGAACTGCATGTATATATTTGTGCTGATACTGAACTGGATGGTGAGTAAGCTGGAAAACGACGGTCTCCAAAAGATGACTTAGAAGATGGTCATTGTTGATGCTGAAAGGATCTGGTGAAGGTGCAAGTGTTGAAGATCCACATGAATGATCCAGGCAAACTAACAACCAGTGCTCCAAACAATATGTGTTAAGGGGCTGCCATCATAACTATTAAGAGAATTAAATTTGCTGAAGTTGTAAAGACGCAAGGCAGATGCTGTAAAAGGCAAAAGATTATTAATGATCAACAAGAATGATTCAAGCAACATAAGAGTCTTGTAGAAGCTTAAGGTGATCTAATGGAGCTGCAGTGACAAGAACAAGAGTGCTCCAACAAACTTTGAAGCAAAAGTGATCTAACAAGGCTGTAGCGACAAAGATCAATCGAAGAGCTTCACAAAATCAAAGAGAGTTAAACTTGCCTTTTGGGCAAAAGAGTCTAGAACTCAGCCATTGTGTCAAATAAGACATTGGCCAAAATGTATGCATATAAGGAAGCAACAAAAAATTGCAATCATATCTGATGTATCCCAAGGACAACCATACCAAGCAGTGCACTGCTTCATGACAACACACCTCCCTAGCTTTTCGAAGGGCATAGTTACTAGGTTCCTTAATTAGTTAATATATTTAAAATTTAAATAAGCCTCGTAGAGCTATGCTCTTGGTAGTATGCTAGTTATTTTTGGCTTTGTCATTGTAGACCTCTATAAGAGGATTTTTGCAAGTTGAATGAACATGAATAAGTTTTGGGTTTTCTCTCTTCATTCTCTTTTCTATGCTTTGCATAATCTCTTTTAACAAGCCGTGGTTTTAAATCATTTGGTATTAGAGCAGTTCACTCGTAGCTTCCATAGCCCTTTCAAGGATCTGTGCCCTCACAACAATGGTCATTGGCAAGTGATTCTATTCCTTTTGCCTCAACAACCACTTGGATCTCACAATAGTTTTCTTTTTCTAGGAGTCTAGAGGTTTGCCCTTTCATCCCAGGCAAACACATTTTTTCCCTGATCTATGTGCATATAACGCCTCCTTGTAGAGAGCCTACCCTTGAAGATGTTGATTCTACTCAATCCAACTCAATTCAAGATTTGGCACTTGCACTCATCTACCCTTGAAGCCCTACGTAGACAATCTAGGGCATCTACTTCAATGCTCCAGTTAGGCATTGGCAATACTCTATTGAAGTATGATTGCCGGTTGCAAGGTGAAGTGCTAGATGCTTGGATTCGTAGTTGACATGCCTATTTCAAGGCTTGTCTAGATATATCTAAAGAACACAAGTTGCAAATTATTGAGTATCAATTGGATGGTGTAGACTTGGATTTGCTGTAGTCCCACGTTCAATCTCTAGAACTCTACATTGAGCTCAACACATCATTGGTAGGGAGTTCCTCTTCTAATTGTATTTCCACTTGGGATGCATTTTGTCAAGCCCTACGTAGGGAATTCTATCTACCTAGATACCTACAAATCTTTTTAGGACATTGGCTAGAACTCTTGTAGGCTCCCTATCAGACCATTCAATAGTTTATTAAAGTTGTCACTTGACCCCGGATTCAAAATCAAATTGGCGATTTTGAAGAGGTATTGATCATTAAATTTTGTTTTGGGTTGTTAACAATTTTTAGAAATGAGATGGCTTTATTTGATAATACAATTATTGACCAAGCATTCCTTCGTGCCCTATCTCTTGAAAGAAAATTTGATAAACGTCCTTGTTCCCTGCAACCTTGTAGCCCTCAATCACGTCTGACATCAACCCCTCTACCTCTTAGTGTGTTGCCTTCTCTTCTCGTCTTGGTTGTTGGTGTTCTTATCAAGGACACATCCATTCTACTACTAAGTGTAGACCTCTTTGACATCAAGGTGTTGTCAAAAACCTCTTTATTGGTGAGTAGCCTAGTCCTACTGTAGACTTTTTTACCTTAGTTGCATAAAGCACTAGAGGTCATTTCATTAGAAAACCCGACTGCAGATTCTTGACTACTTCTCATGGCCAGGGACCCAACCCAACCCAACCCATCGATGACTTCCTCTTTTTGCATAATTGTTAGGTCAAAGATTAGTTCATATCCCATGTGTGTCAAATGTTTGTAGCTTCCCACTACCTCCCACCCCTTCCCTTATCATCTAGGTTGGACCCAAAGGCGGCCCTCGCTTGCTGGCTAATCAACAATGTGCTATTACCTTTGCCATTGGTGCTTTTTGTGACATCGTCCATTGCTATGTTTCCCCTCTTGATTGTTTGGATTGATTGGACTTGTTTATTGGCCATTCCCTACCAACATCAACACCAAGCCTTTTATGATGTTGGGTGCAATACTTATAAGCTCTTTAAGGATTCTAAGATCTATGAGCTTAAGTCTACTACAATTTCCTTGCTCCCTCTTATCTTTGGGAATGACGCTATCCATCAAGTCAGTGTACATTAATATTTGTCCTTATGTGTCATTCGCCAAGTGAAACTTGGTAATGATATGCAATCCCTCCCTTTGATATGTTTCCATTGATTAATGAGTTTGTTGATGTTTTTACTCCCCTTATTGGGTTGCCTCCTACACGCAATATTAAGCACTCCATTGACTCAATTCTCAATGTTGTTCTCTCTAACTCTCTTTCATGTCGTTTAACCTCCTTGAGGTTGAGTGCCAACTCAAATCGTTGCTTGACTCAAGCCACATCTAGCCTAGCTCATCTCCACGCGGTTCCCTCGCCTTCATCATCCCTAAGAAGGAACACTAGGATTGGTGCTTGGTCACCAATGATAGGGTTCTCAATAAAGCTATTTCAAGAATCACTATCCCTTACACATGATTGATGATTTGTTGGACCACCTTCAAGGTGCCCAATTTTTCACAAAATTAGATTTGACCATTTGGTATCATGAGTCATGACTTTCAGTGACAATTGAAAACTCACTTTTAAAACCAAGTTTGGGTTGTTTGAGTGGCTAGTGATGCCATTTAGCCTTATCGAGGCCCTTGCTACATTTCAAAAAATTCTTAATGATATCTTTCGACCACACTTGGAACATTTTGTAGTCACATGTCTAGATGATATTCTTATTTTTAGCTACACATGGAATGAGCACTTGTAACATGTTCTTATGGTGCTAGAAATGATGTGTAAGCATAAGTTGTAGTTGATAAGGAATAAATCCTTGGTTTCTCATTGATCAAGAAGGTATTCGTGTGGATCAAGCTAAAGTTAAAGCGCTAGCCACATGGCCCAACCCCGCTACTATAGACAATTTGAAGAGCTTTTTTTTCGGTAGTTTTAATTTTTATTAGCGTTTCATTGCCAACTTCTCCCACATTGCATGCCCCTTGAATCAACTAACCAATTAGTGGGTTTTCACATTGAATGTAAGTGCTAAAGACAACTTCTAGAAGCTACACACCGCTTGCCTTATGCTTAACTCCACTTTTGCATTTAGTTGATTTACATTAGCCCTTTGATGTGGGGACAAACACTTTGCTTAAATAGGGGCATCCCACCGATGCATATCATTTAGAGACATTGTTCGATGCCAACTTGAATTATAGAACTTATGATAAGGAATTCTATGCATTGGTTTAGGCCTTGAAGTAGTGGCATCATTATCTTTTGGTTAAGGAGAATGTTTTGCACACTTGTCATCATCCCTTGATATTTTTCAATTCTCAATCTAAGATGCAGGAACAATGCCATCTCAAATGGGCCTCGTATATATATCCAACAGTTTCACTTGGTCATTCACTATAATAATGATAGTTCCAACAAACTGGTTGATATGCTTAATTGCCCCCTTGTCTCGATGCTTAATATTTTGGCGTTTTGCGCAATTGTCTCTATGCTTAATATTTTGGTGATTCGCGGCACCATATATGAAGTGTGGCAACCTCTCTATGATACAAATCCTTTTTTTGGCCCCATTTGTTAGGCCATTCATTAGCCTACAAAGATGAACCAGACACCCTTTCTTAACCATTCTATTCATGATAATTGGTTATATAAACTCAACTAACTCTTTGTGCCAAACACACGTGATCGATTAGTCATCATTCGAGAAGCTTATGCCCCTTGTTATGGAAGACATTTTGGCACCATGAAGAGTCCCCAACACTTGCAACGTTACTTTTTTTGGCCAATTATGCAATGTCAAGTCCAATCACTTATTCATGCTCGTTCCCTTTGTAGGACTAGCAAGCTTGCTCACCACAAACAAGTGCTCTACAAGTCTTTACGTGTTCGCTTTCGTTTTTGTGAATCATTGTCTATGGATTTTTTGAGTGGGTTGCATATGATCTATCGCAAACATGATTGCATATTAGTTGTGGTTTATCGTTTTTCCAAGATGGCCCTTTATTCTCTGCACAAAGATTACTTCAGCCACCCAAACTGTAGATTTAGTTTTTTAGGCATGTTTGGTCTTGTTTGCCTTAACTCCTAATATTATTTTTTATTACTCTTTGTGTTTTTTGAGCAGATTTTGGAAAATTCTGTGGCAATTGTTAGGTTGCTAGCTTAATTTCTTTATTGTTGCACCCTCATACCAGTGGCCAAATTGAGGTAGTGAGTTGTTACCTTGTTCATGCCCTTCGCATGCACTATACTTAGAATAAACAGTGGGACACCTATCTACATGTACTACAACATAGCTGCAATCACTAGTCAATTGTTCTACTGGTTTTCACCTTTGAGATGTGTTATGGGTATCAACCTATCGCCCCATATGAACTACCTAACCTCATCCAACCTCCCTTCTTTTCCCACCAATTGAAAGAGCAAGATAACACCTCTTTTGCGCAGAAGTCGACCTAGATTCATGAGTAGGTAATTGCAATACTCCAAGCGTCCCAAGCATGTTATAAGGATTTTCAGGATCGCCATCGAGTTCCCATGCACTTCCAGGTTGGGGAACGTGTTTGGTTGCAACTGGATAAGTAACATTTTGAAGGCCAGTGCCATCATAAGATGAAGCCTCTTTGGTATGGTCCATACACTATTATCTAGCAAGCCAATGATAATGCTTATTGACTATATTTGCCTTCCTAGCTTGGTATCATAATGTGATCATTGTGAGTAATTTGAAACTCTTTGAACCTCCCTTGTTGGAAGAAGACGTTCAACTCACTCATCCTACAAAGGTTATTCCAGATTCCCTTGAAGACGCATTGTTGGATATTTGCACTCACTCAATTAGGCACATTTCGCATCATTTCTATCTTGTTGGGTACTGTTATCACACAACTTGTAGTTGTCCCTAGTGGTATCCCATTCGGGATGGTAGAGGAGATGGACAACTAAAGAGGTGACCCAAGAGATGCCACGGTTCCCAGTGCAAGCTGGGATTCACGTCAATCGAGGCACTCTTCACTTTAGATTGAGATGAATCAAGACCTAGGGGAGACCCTATAACCAATCAAAGATGATTGGACTCAAACAAAGGTTCCTAGGGATATACAAAAGACAAGTTACGGAAATCAATGCAAGGTTAGGTGGACCTAGAAGTTTAAGTATGGTTGAAGGAGGCTTAAGGAGTGACTAGTGTTTCAACCAATGACTGATTTAGGCCACATGATGAGATAAGATGACAAGATCTAGTACCATGAAATACACAGGTGGGACCCACTTCCATAGGATATTGAAATGGCTCAAATGGGACCCACAAGGTGAAGTTAGGGGTGCAAATGGTACTAAGGGGTATGTAAAGAGTAGATCCACATATGGGATCTAGGAAATGACACTACTCCCAAGGAGTGTGAATTGCCCTAGGTGGACTAGTGCATTGAGTAGATGGGAAAATGGAGTCAAAAGGATGTCAAATTATAGATCGGGACACCTAGGATGCAAATCAAGTGGGCTACCCAAGATGTGATGGTTGGATCTTAATAGATCTAATATTTCACTATGTGACCCAAGTGGACATCAATCCCCAAAATGAGGAATGATACCCCCAAGGCAGAACTTCACAAAGTGAGACACTAGATGTAGGTTTTAAGGTATGCTTGTTTCAAATCCAATGGGATCTCAACCACCCACGTCCTAGAAGTGGACAAACTCAAACACCCAAGGAGTGCGACTTTGCCCAAGGAGGGCTAAAAGCATGGTAAAGTGTGTCAAATCAAGTCCAATGACCACCAAACTTTAGATCCAAGTAGTTTAGGCAAGTATCAATGTGGATCTAGAAAATCAAAGTGATCCAATGGCTAGATCTCCATAGATCTGAGATGGAAAATGCATCACCAAATTGACCCAAGTGGGGCACAACCCTCAAAATGAGGAACAGGGTCCACAAGGCAAAAATCAACAAGGTGAAGCACTAGGGGTAGGTTATCAAGTGGGATCTCACCTACCTCTGTGTTAGATCTAACCCAATTAGCTTCTCCCAAGGGGTGCGATTTGCCTCAAGAGGGCTATTTTGCCTTGAAAAGTGTGTCAAATGGAACCCAATCACCATCAAACTATAGATCCGAATTGCCGTGGATACTATAGAGGTGGGTTTTCAATATCTTTCCAAAGGCTTGGCTAGATCCAAGTAAATCTAAGAAAAACAAAAATGAGGGTTTTGATTTTAATATAGTTTTTGACCAATGGGGTGGATAGCAAGTGAAATCAATACGTACCTTATAGATCTTACTTCTAAAGCTTGCGGCCTCTTAGCATATGGAGAATTCTTGCCCTAGTTACAATTCCAAGCTTGATCCAAGTGTCTTCAACCAATATCATCCAAACCCTAGGGGGAAATATGTCTCATGAAAACCTGCAAATCAAACTACATCAAGTGAGATTTGATCTACAAATCCATGAGATCTAAGCATGTCATATCAAGAAAGCAATCAATGGACAAAGCGCAATTGAAAAACTCCCTCTCTATGAAGACGTCTTGCTCATGGGGGATGTGAGCAACCCCTACAATCTTCCCACAAAGCAAAATCGTTGAACTAGCTTGAGCAATTCGGCCTCCCTCTCTTGAAGTCGATTTCAGCTGAAAAGCAAACAATGTCTAGAAGCAAAATATCCAAGAACATATGCAAGAGCAACCCAATCAAAGCCAAGAAGTAGATCTCCAAAATATTCTTTTCATTCCAAGTTTTCTAGAGCCCAAAGGTGAGCTATACAATAGGGCGTCTCCTCCTTATATAGGATAATAAAGACCAAAACCCTAGATCTCAAAACCACTTTACAACAAAATGAGTGGTTGAGATTAAAAGATCTCAATACATGATCAATGGCTAAGATGAAACATAACAATATAACACATGGATCACTCAAACAATGATGATGTCGTAGCTAAAAGATACTCATGGAGGGTGACGTCATCCACTAGAGGGGGCAAAAGTACAAGGGCCCACCTCATATGACTAGGACATGACTCATAAAGCACATGGTGGGGCTAGGAGGCATTAATCCTTGCTAGCTCATCCCCATGGCATAATAAAATAATATAATATGTCCAAAATAAATACAAATGATCAAATTTGTCCTTAAAATCTGTGACAGACAAGCAGTAAAAGGCCTCTTGTGGCCTCTGTGGACCCACCGAAGTGATGAAAACTGGCTGGAAGATAGGGGGTTCACCTTGGAAGACCTCTGTGAAAACCAAGTGCCAAAACCTTGCCTCAATTGCCCAAATCGAATTCCTCAGTGACCCTTTTATCCCATTTCTGGACTGCCTCGGTAACTGTGAAAGTGCTGAAACTGCCTCCTAGGGCACCCGCACTGTCAAACTGAGCCCACCAGGCTCTCCAGAAGGGGGATAAATGGTAATAACAAGTGGCTGGACCACCCCCTCCTCATACAGCGCCCTAGGTGAACTGGCCTCTCATGGCCCCTACTGCTGAGGCTGGAAAATCAGCCCCTAATCTGGTCAACAAGTGTAAAACTGCATCTATCATTGTCAGAAGTGCCCGGAACTGAAAGATAAGTGTCTCATTGGATCCAGAAGACCCAAATCTACTAAGAATGAGTACTCATACACCATGGTTTGCCCCGATGGGATAACTGTAGGGTCCACCATATATGGACAGTGCATAATCTGATGATCTGAAGGGGGATAAATGGTAATAACAAGTGGCTGGACCACCCCCTCCTCATACAGTGCCCTAGGTGAACTGGCCTCTCATGGCCCCTACTGCTGAGGCTGGAAAATCAGCCCCTAATCTGGTCAACAAGTGTAAAACTGCATCTATCATTGTCAGAAGTGCCCGGAACTGAAAGATAAGTGTCTCATTGGATCCAGAAGACCCAAATCTACTAAGAATGAGTACTCATACACCATGGTTTGCCCCGATGGGCTAACTGTAGGGTCCACCATATATGGACAGTGCATAATCTGATGATTTGAAGTAATAATAAAACTTGTTGAACTGCATCAATCATCATATGAATCATATAGCATCATCATCAAGAGTATGTGGGACCATCCATCATCATCAATAGGTATATTTATGGCCCACATCATCACGGATCCCAAGACATGACCATAGTCAAACTGGGTTTGACTAGGTCAATATACAACCAAGGACAAATCATCTCAATAGACTAAGACATGTTCCTCTAATCATACTCACAGCTTCACTTAAAGTATAACATTCATTCAGTGGCATTAATCATGTTAGCATATTCCGTTGTTATTTATAATTACTTGCACAATAGCTTAAATGACAAACTCACCCATTGGACATGGTCTAACTGCTAGCTAAGGATGAAGGCTAGGAACAAGGTTGGGCAAAAGGGGTGACTTGTCTAAACTCAACTAAAAGATACTTTGGACTGGGAGAAAGGGGAAACTACAAACTCTGTGCTGGACAAAATAACAGGGGGGATGGCTATGCCTCACAAATGGGTAAGGTGTTTAGAGAGTGCTTGTTCAACTTAGGCATCATGTCTATATCAAGTTGATCCAAGTTCATTAGGATCATTCAATTTCATTTCATGGCCTTTTTGGCCTATATAACCCTTCGGATCTCAGGTGTGCTGATAAGCACAACTAATTGCAGCTTGCATCCAGGGCATGTTTACATATACATATAAGGTCAGCAATTGTTTATATATAGCATTTAAGAACCATTGCTTTTTGGATCTTTCTTATACTCTTCGAGGAGTATTTTTAGCAGTTTATCGCTCTTGGCCTTTTTAATTTCCATGGGTGAATCTATATAAGTTTCCATAAGTAGTACATGAGCTTTCAGTTTTAGCCAACAACATCTCAAGTGACTAGGGAGAGTTCGAGCTAGTGCCAAACATCGGGACAACCGACTAGAATGATTTAGGCCTACAATCCAACTTACCAAAGGCA
The DNA here is from genome assembly GCA_027924585.1 of Larix kaempferi. Taxonomy (NCBI): domain Eukaryota; kingdom Viridiplantae; phylum Streptophyta; class Pinopsida; order Pinales; family Pinaceae; genus Larix; species Larix kaempferi. The sequence goes on from BSBM01000877.1 coordinate 15,389,911, forward strand.
AGTTTTGTCACCAACTCAGAGCCGAGACACTAAACATACAGGGATGCGGTCCAAACACAGAGGTAGAAAAAGGGGAAGTCCTCTATACCAGAAAGTCAAGTAAGACAAGTCAAGGGTTAAAGCCAAAAAGGAAAGTCATGGATGGATGGAGTCAAGTGAAGGTGGAGCCTAAGCTAGCAGACAAATGGTGTCGAGAAAGACCATATCTATGCAAGGTAGTGAACCAGTGAGTTTTGTCAAACAACCTAAATGTGCAAGTAAAAAGTCCATTTTAAATTATCATCAAGATAGTCCATTCTATACAGTTTGCCACATCATGAATTATATACCAAGGCAATGCTGTGAACATGACTAAAGTAACAAGATAATAATCCGCAGTCAATGATCATAAATCCATAAGGTCATACAACATCATCATAAGAATAATCATCTTATACCATCTGAAACACTGTTGCAATACATCTCTAGGCACTGAACTGAAACTGTATGGAATAAAGGGTCACATCGGTCATCAAATCTGAACTCTCAAGGCTTAGCCTTGACACAAGGTCTAACATAAGTCTGAAAAATACACTGCTCTGATCATGAGTGATCACAAAGTACAAAGTCATCATAGCCAAGCTCTGAATAATGTAAGCTCTGGAATGTGCAGATATTTGCTAAGCAAAAATCGTAGCCTTGCTACTATGGTGTGATAATAGGTACCAAGGGCAATTGCCTACTCAGGGAAAATGGGTTTCTCATTTTGTTTTCTAGGCTTCTTTCCTCATTTGGTTGAGAAAGTGGGGACACTTTTGAAATTGAAACTAAATAGGGAGGATTTGAGGACGACCATCCCAAGTAGGCCATTGCTCCATAACAACACACCTCTATAGCTTCTCAAAGGGCACAAATGCCTAAGTTCCTTAATTAGTTAATATATTTAAATAAGACACATAGAGCTACTTTGGGCATCGTGCTATTTAATTTTGATTTTGTCATTTTGAACTTCTATAAGAGGATTTTTGCCAGTAGAATGAAAATGAATAAGTTATGGGTTTTCGTCTTCCTTTTCTTTTTTGTTCTCTAGATAATCTCTTTTAGAAAGTCGTGATTTACATCAATATTAGTCAAGATGGTTGAAAGTGTTGTGATGTTGAAGAGGGGCTTTGATGTAGATGCAAATAAAGGAAAAAATCTAACAATGATCATTATAAGTGCTTCAATCATAAAGTCTCAACATAAAAAGGTTGGAAGTAAACACCATCACTATCGAGAAGTGCTATCAACATGAGACAAATATCTCAAAATGGGTCCTAACAAAAAAAACCCTGATTATGTACCCATTTACAATCCAAGAAAGAATTACTTAATATGCCTTTGTCAAGCTCAATTGGGGTGAAATAAAATGATGTTCAAATTTGGCAACATCAACTTTACCATAACAAGGTGCAAAACAATGCTCATATTAGAAATCCTAAGTTGCAAGATATGGGAAAATGTGTACGAGTTTTTGATATCGAAAGTGGAAACATGTTGGAAATGTGACCCTTCAAAAATTTGGAAATGGTGATATATATATATATATATATATGTGGCACATTATATTGGAACTTTGAAAGAAAGCATTATGAATAAATGGGCAAGAACATTTAAATGACAAACATATATATATATATATGTGGCACATTATATTGGAACTTTGAAAGAAAGTATTATGAAGAAATGAGCAAGAACATTTAAATGACAAACATAAATGACAAGCAATGTTCCACCGTTGTTGATAGTTTGATGAAAGTACCTAATCCAAGTCTTAAAATATGGTAGAAAAAGATTAACATGCCTAATCAATGATTTTGGCTTGAATGAAGGATACATTTTTGCTAAGACCATGGGAGAGGAGCTTAACAATTAGTGCCACCAACATCGGGTTACATAAAGGGCTTGGTGCTCTTGTTAAGTGCCAATCCCATACCTTGATACATGATAGAATCCAATGAGAACACTGCAATCTTGCTGATCCTGAAAATTATTAAGTGTGCTGAATTTTGATTGGGATAATAAATTATTCTTTCTCCATATGAAATCCTAGGAAAGTTGGAGCCGCTCTCAAACATCTTGAAACAATTAATTCTAATGTTAAAAATTTAAGGATAGAAAATGAAAGATAAAGGAAAATACAAAAGGATAGAAAGTGAAAGATAAAGAAAATGCGAAAGGATAGAAAAGGAAAGATAAATGAACATCTTGAAACAATTAATTCTAATGTTAAAAATTTAAGGATAGAAAATGAAAGATAAAGGAAATACAAAAGGATAGAAAGTGAAAGATAAAGGAAATGCAAAAGGATAGAAAAGGAAAGATAAATGAAATGCAAAAGGAAGCAAGTGAAAGATAAAGGAAATGCCAACTTTACTTTTAAGAATTTAGCATTACCATTAATTGCCCACATTATGGTCAAACCTAGTAAAAAATCGAGTCAAACCAAGTCAAAATGTAGATTTAGAGAAGGAAACTAGCTTCAATTGTTGATGTGGAAGGTTGTGAGGGTGCACATGGCAAGTGAGTGTTGCCTTTGTTCTATTGAGGTTCCTCTTGGTAGGGTCCCAGACTTCCCGTGTCAGGGTTTATGTTGTAAATGAGGTCTCTCCACATGTCAAGGGTCCATTTGTACTGGTGTTTTCTCCAAGGTGGTCTCTATAGTGGTCAAAGGTCCTTCACATGGTGACAATCTTTAAGAGATGAGGTCACTTTATAGGCAACGTTACCCACAAGAAGGTCCCACCTTTGAATGGTCAATGGAGGGTTCAAAGTGAGCTATAACTACTCCAAGTGGTGGTTGTTTTCAAATGATGGCATGGATAGTATAGTGAGAGGCATTGATACAAAGGTGAGCTTCTGAAGGTGGAGAAGTTCGTGTTCTAGTTGGCGCTTATGCCAAGGGAGTCTGTGTAGGGGCCTAGGAATAGGCAACGATCAAAAAACAAGGGTTGACCGACAATGGTCAAGCAACAATAGGAGCCTTTTGTATTCATTGGGTATGAGGCATGGTTCAATGTAGAATGGATCACTAGAAGGGTCAAAAGGTTGAATAAAGGCTTGGCATTTGTGGAGAACTCGACAATTGTTGTGCCTATCTTTACCAACAACATTGAGGCCAAAATGTAAAGGTAACAAATTCGACTGGAAAAGCCCAAAACCACACCAGAAAACCAGTAAATGCTTGTGCGATTAATACTAAATCAAAACTTCATAAAATTAAAGTTCTTTTACCCCTTGGAAATGAACAATCATAGTTCATTGGGAAGAACTCTTCAGATCTGGGGCTAACGGAGGCCTATCTTGACAGAACTAAAGGCAAAGCCCACTGATGCATGGAATGGTCGGTTTCTCTCTACAATGCATGAAGTAGCAAAATCAAACAACCTCGAACCTTCAAGAGCAGATTTAGGGAGCTGCACATGCCTGATTTCAGATCTGAAAGTGATTTGAAGCTCTTCAAATACTCAAAACAAATTACCAAGCCCGATCGTATAAAAACAGATCTCTGACATGCACTTAAAAGACATTCAAAGCCATCGCAAGCTACCTCAATCTTTGAACAAATAGGAGTTGATCTCACAAGTGCTCTGATACTATGTAGGGAAATCATGAGTGGACTGCTCACGAGAACGAACACTGCGGAGAAGTAGCTCACATAGATCAAAGATCAAGTCACCAAGATTTATGTGGTAAAACAGAAGAGGGAAACACTCATTGGGCAATGAAAATGAAAAAGATGGTGCTCAAGAAGGCTTACATCCAATATGATACTTTACTCCCCGGCATGTGACCATCATCCAAACGATCCTCTACAACTCTTTAAATAAGGTATGGACCAATCAGATTGAGATAAGATCGTGACATTGAGGATAGCATGCACTCATGCATACCGAGAAAATCACCAAGTTAAACTATCATAAGAACTTGGGATCATGACGTCAAGATAAGATAATAGAAGTGTTGACAACCTTGGTGAACATGTCATCCAAAAAATGATCTATACTAGAAGCGAACCATGCAGCACACATGACTGTAGTACATTAGACCAAGTTGATCTTATAATATACTCCCGATGTCTAATATCATTACATGATCAAACTGCTTGCAACCATTTTAGTGTATCATCTAGGATCTACATTGGAAGCTTATAATTTTATTGCTTCTACTTCTTAAACACTTATTATTATTTAGGTTGGATGTAATGGATTGCTGGTGATGCCATAAAATGGAAATGGTAATAAATGAAAAACGAAAAGCATGATGCATTTTATTGATATTAAAATTTAATGCCCTTTACCTGAATGCAAACAATTTATACTTGAAGGGTATTGTACATATGCTATAATATTTTGAGATTTATTTAAAATTATTTGCTGTGCACTTTTGAGGCTTTAGGTTCTCATTGCAATTCTTCTTAGGCTGTTCTTGCAGGTTGCCCTATAAGTTTTGAGTTCCGGAATTACACTATAATAACAAGCCAGTGTAAAGGTCCAAATTACTCACGGGAACTTTGTTGTAATGCGTTCAAGGAATTTGCATGCCCCGTTGCTCAATATATAAATGATCTGACAACTGATTGCTCATCAACAATGTTCAGCTACATAAATTTATATGGGAAGTATCCACCAGCTTTATTTAGTAGCTTATGTCAAGGAGATAAATATGGTTTAGCATGCGACGTGGAAGTTCCATCACCAAGCGCTTCTGAGAATGCGAATGCTTCAGGGAAAAGTCAGGTCTTGCAAAGTTTCTCAGTGTTCATCTGGCTTGTATTATTCAATTTATTGGGAAATTTGATACTTACATCGTGAAATTGTTGACCAATATTTGTGTCACATATTGGTAGTTTTGTTCCTAGTGGAAACTCATGGTATCATTTCTATTGACTCGCCATAATTTTGTATCTGATTTGCCTTTCGAGGTCAACAGCGTTTCAATTTTTGGTGTTTATTTATATTGAAAAATGAAATGACTCTAGGGCGCTTGTCTTGTTTTCGTTGCATTTGTGAAGCTAATTTGATCAATGTTTAGGGGATAGGCTATAAAGTTTGCTGACGAGTGGTGATGCGATGAATCCCTCGTTGGCTGATTTCAGAGTTATTGATTTAAAATTTTAAACATGATATACCCCAGTATGTATTGCAGAATTATGTGGAAAATAATGGCCGTGATTTCCTTGGGAACTTGGCTTATCACGATGAGTTCTTTCTTTGGATAGATCTTTAAAACCTCATTTTTGGCATTGCAATTGAAGATTTCCCTATTACTTAATGCTTGCTCTGCTTGCTACATGGTTACGGGTTTAAATCTTCTTGGGAGGTTCATTTCAGTGTTTGAAGGTGGCAAGCAGTTAGGATGCCCATCTTTGCTATTTATACTATTACAGGTTAGAACTCTAAGATAGTGGAAGAGGATTGTTTGCTTTTTTTAGAGATCTCTTGAAATTTTTTGAAGTTGAATTAATGCCTCAAAACTTCCAGTGCCAATGTTGGTTATAATGTTTTTTACTTCTCTGGTAGACAAAGCAGGTAAGAGAGATTTTTGAGTTGTTTCTTCCAAAATTATCCTTTGAAGGACGCAGTGAAGGAAACCAAAGTTGTCATTGATGACCTAAATTTGCAAAGCATTACTTTGATTTAACATATTTTGGCTTCTCTCTGAAATTGATAAGACCAACAATTTGAGATGGTTGCATTATGATAAGATCTTATTGCGAGGAGATCAATCCCATAATGTCTCTTTTGAAAAAACACTATCTGTATACCATAGGAAACCAAAGTTGTCATTGATGACCTAAATTTGCAAAGCATTACTTTGATTTAACATATTTTGGCTTCTCTCTGAAATTGATAAGACCAACAATTTGAGATGTTTGCATTATGATAAGATCTTATTGCGAGGAGATCAATCCCATAATGTCTCTTTTGAAAAAATACTCATCTCTATACCATAGAAATTGTCCATAAAAGCAAGATTCTCATATTCTAATATTCTAAAACCTATCAATTTATTCATAAAATCAAGATTCTCATATTCTAATATTTCTAAAACCTATCAATTTATTGTATTCTACTCTGCAACCATTTTTTCATGACTTTTCAACCTAAAGAGTAAACTCTGCAACCATTTTTTCATGACTTTTCAACCTAGAGAGTAACAAAGAAGAGTTATCAGCATAAACCATAGTAGTATATTTCGGCCATATTGGCCTTTCTTGTGCGGAAATTTGGTGTAGGTGTAATATAGATACAAGTTATTATTAATAGACAATTAAATTTTGATTTAACCAATTAAAAAAAACAAATTTTAATTATTTAAACACTATAAAATTTAAATCCAATTCAATTTCATGTTTTTTTTTTTTTTTTCCTTGGAAAAAGTCTGTAATTTTATTTCAAAAAGATGATTAAAATTACATATTGCACATGTAGTAGAATCAACAAGGATCCCTACATTTTCACATATTTCTGTTCCATATAGGCAAAAACAACAGTTTATTAAGAGCTGAACCAAAAAAGAGAAACCCAAAGTAGTACTTCGCCACAAGAAGATGTAAATCTTGAACAGCAAAGAGAAACCCAAACGTTGCCACAAGAAGAAATTAGCAAGACGTCTTCAGCTTCCATCAGAACCGAAACCCTCAGCAGAAGAGATAGTAGATCCAAGTCTGTGGACGAGCAGCAGACTCAATGGATCTCCCAAACCAGCGAACTCAGCCAACATCTCCTGATGAAGAAAACGGCCAGACAAAAACCAGAGCACCGCCGTAGCTGTGCGCCCCGGACCAAGAACCCCAGACGGCTCCCCCGACACCGACCCAATGGGTCTGCGCGATGCTGACCCATGAGCGTTTGCTGCCCGTAGACACTGAGCAGATCGGCTTAAAGCAAGAATTGGGAAGCACAAGATACTCCACAAAATTCAAGAATCTTCGTTCGTTCAAGAAAATGTCGTCTGGCGATTGTCGAATCCAAGAAAGATCCATTAACAATAAATCCCTGCGTTAATGATTCAACGAGCTTGCTCAGAGATTTGTAATGTAGCATCGAGGATCGGCTCTACCTCCGCTCGGCTCTGTCCCCTCTCGGCTCTGCCCCGCCCGACTCCGCTCTCCTCTGCCCGTCTCCCTTCTTTTGGGCGCTTACTTGAATCTTATCTTGCAGAAGATAAATTTCAAGCGTTTATTACGCTTTCCACACACAGATCCGTTCCGGCAGAACAATCCAGATTCGAGGATAGAAAGAAGCCCGATGAAATTTGCTCGGAATCAGGCGGTGCCGGGGTATGCTTCTTTCTCCCGAGAAGTGAGATCTTGAAGCAAATGCCTGACATCATAGCGGTCTATCACAAGATTCTGGTCGCTGTTCCATGGCAGGAGCGCGTCCAGGGATGAGCTTGGCCACGCAGGCATCCTCTCCTCTATAGATATCTATTCGTCGGTGCTCTCTACGATTGCAAAGTTCCACCCAGCAATCGTCGAATCTGCAAAAATGCCTGCCAGGGAGCCACTGTCCGCTGAAAATGAAGCACCATCAAAGACCCGCCGTTGCTCTCGCACACCAACACCACGATCAAGAAACGCCGCAGAGCACAGGCGTGCTTCCCTTCAATCGAGTCCGACGAGAACGCACAGCTGCACTTCGCTGGGGGTTTTCAGAATAGGCTACGAGGGACCATAGCCCCAGAAGGGAGCCTGATAGAACCGCCGCAGCCACAGTTTGTAACAACCGCATAGAAGACCGCTTTGCACCCGAGGCCCTTAATCGCGATGCCACCGATCCGTCCTTCAGTTAACCTGCAAAAAAAACCAAAAGCTATGTACAGGAGGGGCGGCTGGGTGAAGCCCTGGCCGCCCAAGCTACTGCAAAAATCGATGCTAGGGTTTTCGCTCCAAGAAATCCTCGATTTCCGAGATAGATATGTGTCTAATTCAATTTCATGTTCTTATTGAAATAATTATTAATAATTTTGCACGCTAGTTGTATATTTAATACTTATATTTAATATTTTATTAAAATATTATATTATATTTATTTTTATTATATAGATGTCTATGTACATTTATGCTATATTGGTGAATATTTAATTAAAAATAGTATATATAAGAAGTCTACTTCTGTATTTTATCCATACTGATGTATTTTTTCCGTATCGAATCGTATTCGTATTCATACTTGAATTATGCTACTATGGCATAAACTTTTTTTCGGCGACACATGCATTGAGCTAAAATGTCTCGTCATTTTCATTTAAAGGATGATTTGTAGATATAGATAGATATCTAATTGGGATTATCATCATACTTGTGAAATTTGTGATGCACAAGGGTATGCACTCCATTTGGGATATCACAGCTGCTTTTTTTATAAATAAAAGCAACTGAGAAATTATGCAGCAATCGATACTATAATATGATTCTCAATCTGGTTCTAGGATCCCATATCTGGTTCTACTCCCTGAATTTATCAGTGTTCCAGCTCAGAAAATCCCCAGATAATAGATCAAAACATCAAAAGATAATTTGTCCCATATCGTTTGAGCAAACCAAGTTCTCCCTGAATTGATCAACATTCCAGCTCAGAAAATCCCTAGATAATAGATCAAAACATCAAGAGATGGTTTGTCTTTTTTAGTTTTGCAGCACTAAAATTGATTGAATTCATAATTATTGCAATATTACAAATATAGTTTTGGGGATATATTTTTGACACACTAAAAAGAAAACTTATCAAAAGTATTTGGGAAAATTTTGCAAGCATAAACTTGGATTTGAAAAGCTTTAAAAAAAAATTGGAAATCTGCAAAACTCAAAAATTAGAAAAATTGGGAAAGGTTGAAGATATTTGCTCATTGATCTATTGTCCACATAAGCCAGCTGTACACATTATTTGCGTTTAAGTATGAAGTTTGAAACTATCATAAAATATTTGACAAAAACCAAAAATGTTAATATGATTTTGTCCCCCATGGAAGGACTCCAATATCGTGTCCCTACATGTGATCTTGGTCCTCCAAAGGACTACTGAACATCATGATAGAATGCAGGGAGGTGAACTCGTAGGGGTAGCAATGATGCTTCCATAAAAAAACAAATTGCCAGTCAAAGGAATTTGTAGTTGTACCGTATCTCTTAGAAGAAGTCTCTTCCATGAGAGCGCAGCTAAAAAAAGAGACGAAATTCAACCTGAAACCATGTCAAAAAAATTGACACAAACATTTCCAAAAAAAAATGTTGAACTGTCTCATCCTTACCACACAATGCACATGTTGAATTAGTGATGTCAACTTTGTGCAACGTAGTTTTGAGAACCAATACTTGATTAAGTAGTGCCCACCTTGAAACTTCATTTGTAAAGGAGACATGAGCCTTTCCAAATGCATTGACACCTAAGTGAGCGCTCCACCGGATGTCCAAGTCTTTGCTGTTTATTTAAGTGAGTTCCTAGCTCAAACTATGTCTACCCAACTCTTAAAGATCCTTTGTCTGATATGTATAAACAGGTTTCCCACTTCTCCATCATTATTACTTTCCTAGGGGTCTTGTTCATGCAAATGTGCTTATATAAACAACTCCATAGAATCATACGACAAAGACCCTCGACAACATTGTTAGTACCAAAAAATGTTTTAGTGCAGTTAAGAGATCTCCATGAGTCCAAAGGCCCTCAAGACAACATTGTTAGCACCAAAAAAATGTTTGAGTGCAGTTAAGAGATCTCTATGGGTGCTACTGAGGAGTGTTTTGAGTCCACATGTCCTTCCAAAAAAATCCTTTACAAGCCAATTTTTTACTTGCATAATTTCATGACATTGGCTAGAGTATTGCAATTTGATTTTGGTTGAGCATTTGGATGGACTAGGGGCATATTACTTGTGCGCACTTTCATTGAGTTGCTTCCTTTTTAACAATTTATCTATTGACAACCTTGTGGGTGCTGATGCATTCTATTGGCAGTTGTCTACTTTTACATTTGTCTAGCTACTATATTGGGACCTAGAGTACATAGATTGGAGACCTAGAGTACATAGATTGGAGACCTAGAGTACATATATTGGAGATTACACCATCACTTGTTAACTTTGTTGAAGCACCTTGGTTAGATGAGGTCTTGTTCTCTCATCTATGGAATGTTTTATCATGTCTTGTGGGTCATTTGGTGGTGTGCTCCCCATTTGCACTTGTTTCCATGTTCTTAAGCCCTCCAACGATTATATTGGCGGGGTCTTCATGTGATTCCCACCTTGATTATGAAGTTCCCTAGCTTATGTGGACCTTTCTATCATCGGAATGTGTTCTTCAGATGGTTGACTATGTACTTATGCAGAGCTCTCCCTTGATCCTTGCTCTATGACACGTTTATTGGGGTTTGACCACTCTATATTGCAGGTTTGAGTGGGCCGTCTTCTTATTCTATGGATCTAGATCTTATTTTGATGACCATGCATATGGATCTATTGCTAGTACATGGTTTCATACCTCTTATCCATAGATCTAGGGCTTGGCACATTGTTTGATAGTATTTTTCCACCTTGTAAAGCGAGTTGGTGCATTAGAGAAAATGCCCTAGCTGTTTTGGCTATTTTGGGCATATTGTTAGCCTCTATTCATATCTTTCTTGTTGGATTAGTGGAGCACTCTCCCATCTTTGGCATCTTGGCATGTTCCTTGAGATTTTTTTGATGAACGTACCCCAGGAGACAGATTCAAATGACTCCCTTCATGGTTAACTCCTTAGACCATTGTTTGATAGTATTTTTCCACCTTGTAAAGCGAGTTGGTGCATTAGAGAAAATGCCCCAACTGTTTTGGCTATTTTGGGCATATTATTAGCACCTATTCATATCTTTCTTGTTGGATTAGTGGAGCGCTCTCCTATCTTTGGTGTCTTGGCATGTTCCTTGAGATATTTTTGATGAATGTACCCTAGGAGGCGGTTTCAAATGACTCCCTCGATGGTTATCTCCTTAGATCATGGGGAAATGACTCCCTTGATGGTTAACTCCTTAGATCACGGGACAACTTGCTTGAGGATGAAACAAGTGGCATGCCCACTCCTTATCTCTCATTTTATTATTCATTGTTGACTTCTCTATTAGGGGTTTGTTAGAGGAAAGTATTTGTTTATGCTTTCTTAGAAAATATCATGGATATTATTATTTTTACTTGTGAGGGTTTTGAGCTCTAACTCTATTTAAGAGGAGCTCCCTCCTATTGTAAGCATTGTTGAAAGTTTGAGCAGACACTCTAAAGTAGTATTGTTGAAGGCTTTTGAAGGTTATGGAATTTGAATGGATGCTTTCTTGTTGATGTTTTGGATCTTATCTTGTTGAATGCAATGTTGGAAATCCTTGCCAAGAAATATGTTTTGAAGGGCTAAATCCTGGGTAATACGGTTCGTTTCCTTTAAAGGTATTGGATGGTGGATTATTTCCTAGATATCTTTGTGTTTATTATTGAAAATGTAATGTTGTATCATCCTTCTTAATTCGAGTTTGTCGTGGGTTCACGTTTTGCATTGATAGGAACACCCTCATGCATGTTTTAGAGGCTCTCCTTCTTTAGGGTTCCTCCATGTTAATTTTCTGCATTTGTGGACAACAAAGTAAGGGTAGTTGTAGTTTGTTCATCCCAGCTCAAAGTTGTCCTTGTCTCATGGGAAAACATCCCAATAAAGTTTATATTTTGACTTCACACATCCAAAACTTGTTTAGGCACTAGTCTTCCTTTCAATCTCCCATAAAAATATAAAACCAACCTTTTATTTTGTTATTCTGCAAATATTAAATCATCTTTAACAAAAAATTATAAATTAGATTTGCCTCCTAAGTCTAACCCTCATTCCTTGTGACCATCACATGTTGGACTTGGTGTTTCCCGGGGTTCCCACCTTGTGCTGGAGGAGAGCTGACCTAAAGAGTGTGAAAGATCCATCATGATAACAATGGATAGCCATTCTTCATTAACCCTATGATCTTACTGGGGATAAAATCCATTTCTTAGATTCATGGCTTTTGATGAGCTAAGAGTAAAAGATTTATCTTAAAAACTCATCTAGCCACTCCACGAGAAGAAGGTACAACTAAGATGTACTCCACAAGGAGTTCTCCACAAAATCTTGTTCCTCAATTTGCTGAATTGGAAATGTTTTATCCAAAAAGAGTGACCAAAGCAGCTCAAACTTCAAAAGGTTCGATCATCAAGAATATGAAATTCTTGAACATATAAGAGGATCGTTTCTTGATAAGGGTAACAAAATTCGACAATAATCATGGCTTCATGGAAAGCTAATTTGTTCATGACATGCTAGACAAATATCACAAGTGGCATCCGAAATTTTCTGGTAACAATGCCTTTACTGCTAAAGACAATGTATTACATTTGAGGATGCAATGCATATTGTTGATCATGAGGAAGTGATTATGAAATGCAGTGTGTTGTCTTTGGAAGAATATGCTAGGATTTGGTTCAAGTCTTGATGATTCTAGTGTTGAAATTGAAATGATTTCAAGAAATTATTTTGGAACAATGTGATATTAAAAGGGATGGTAGGATGTTATTTTAACTCCATGAAATCAAGGAATGTGAAACTATGAGAGAATTCAACTTGAAGTTTAAAAAATTAATTGATAAAATTCCAATGGCGGTTAAACCCCATGATGGTGCTATTCTCCTATATTATGTCAATGGATTTGAGGGAAACTTGGCTTTTTGTTGAGAGATGAAGCCCCTACTGAACTAAAGGTAGTGCAAGAGTTGGGTGTAAAATTGAGGATAATTTTTTTTCTTTTGGAAAGTTGGATATTTTTTATTTCTCTAGAGCTTTTGCATCCAAGGCTGAACCAAAACCCAGAGCTATGGATTTTGCAGAGCCAACTCCAAATGCAATAACATTGTTGATCGAGGCATTTAAATAATTTGATTCTAGTTTTACTCAATGACAAACTACAACGAATAACAAGCTTTTGCACCTGGAAATGGCACATTAGATTCAATTATAGAGAATAAATGTTGGATGGGACATAAACACATGTTACACCAAAATCTCGTCATCATGAGTCACGTGTCATCTCCATGCCTTAATCCCTGAAGTTTCCTGGGCTAAAACATTAGAAGGAAGGTTGTTGTCCTTTCCCTTTACCTTTTGTAGTCACCCCGACGCACCCTGCCTTCCAGCAAGGAGCGTTGAACTCAAGATGACACACTCTGCACCTTAGCAGAGCGCGTCACTGACGCAGTATGCCTTTGTACAACATGCGGTGATCTACCTCTGACGCATGTTTCCTTCATGATAGGTGCGTCGGAGTTGGTTAAAGTGGATAAAAGGAAGCTTCGATTGATTTCTCGAAGCTCGGTGATGTGGAGGCTTATCCCTAGATGCTTGGATAGGAGGCTCTTGATCCCCTAACCTAGTGGGATGATCTCTTAGACCTCTCCCCTAAATCATTAACCTATTCTATCCCTTTAGCCCTATATATACAACCCCCCTCTCCATTGCTAAGGGAGGAAGGATTATGCACCCATATGCTGGTGGAATTTGGTCAGACTATCTTCTTCATCCATAGGAGATTAGGAGGCTTTGGATTTTTGAAGCAAAATCATTCAAGTTGGAAGCATAACGTCAAAGCATCGGTTGCAAATCTCTCTATTTTGAATTTGCTGCAATTTACATTTAATATAAACATTATTCCATAAACCTGTTATGTTTTGTAATATTGTTTATGATTGGATTCTTTGATTGCTTATCTAGTTAGATTCATAATCATATGATTTCAAGTTGTTTGCTTGTTTCCATTTGATCTATCTTGTCTTGTAGCAAGAGCTCGAGGGACTGGAAGTAGATCAAGCAAGGAGAAAGGAATTGCGATTATAAGGTAAATCATCCTTTGAACTACCTTGCAATTTAATTTAACTAGGAAAGAGTTTATATTGTGTACTCTTTTGTACTAGACCTAAACCATTTAGGCTAGAGAGATCCGTTTTTGTCCGGATTAAAAGATTGTCTTCATACAAAAATGGTGACCATACTGGGGAGTTATGGATCATAGTTTTGATTTGTTGTCAATTCTTGATTTTTCTTGATTGAGCCTCAATTTTCCTTTCCTTCCATTGGATCTGACCATCAGTGAGTCTTTGGGTTATCCAAAACCTGCTTAGGATTGCCATTAGACCTTTTACCTTTTTATTCTTGAAGTATTTTTATTTTTTGTGACTTGGATCCCGCTCGACGCACTTGGGTCGTTCATCCCTCGCGTCACTGTGTTTCTGACGCTCCTTGCTGGCTACCAAACTGCGTCGCTGACGCTATCTGTCTGTTTGCAAACTGCGTCACTGACGCGAGCTACCTGTTTATAGAGTGCGCTGTTGGACTTTCCAATGCCCTGGTGCACACTTGCAGGGTGTGTTTCCTTGTATTATTTGGCACTTGGTATAAAAAATTTCAAGTTGGTTTTGGTTTGATTTTATGAGTTCTGTGTTTTGTTCCTTTCAGTCATAGAACCCCTAGGCACAACATAGTGTTATCCTTGGCTTGATTGTGAAGTTTAAGTGTCGATTAGGGTCCTAGCTAGTCAAGCGAGTGATCCAGTCGCTATGGGAAATTTCAATCCCCCATCGATATACTTAGTCTTGTGACTCCCGATTGTTTCACCAGATCTGTTCGATTTGTTCGATCTGACTTTCGAGCCTTCTCATTTTTTGTTATTGTGGTTTTCTGCTTGGTTTTGTGTGTTTTGAGTGTTATTGAGATTTTGGGTGATCACATTTCTTTGAGAGTTTCCCACTGTTTGGAGTTTGTAGTAGTGTATTCTTTCATTTTCTGAATCTAGATCTAGAAAGTGGCATCATTCTCAGATCTTTGAGAGCATTTGAGCCAGAAATAAAAAAATTGTTCATTATCTTCATTTCGAGTTCTTTCTTGAAAGTGTTGTAGAGATTTTTTCATACTTTGGAATTTATCATTAAAAGATCTTTGAAAAGTTTTAAAGCATCATCATTATCTTGTATTTTCTTAGTTATGAGAACTTGTTTATCATTTCTTTAAAAACTTCAAGTGCATTAGGACTTTTACAAAGCATTTCCAAAGATTGAAAGATTCTTGTATTTTTTTGACTATTCTTCCGCTTTTTGATCTTTATTTCGGAAAATTGAAGTTATTGCATTCAAAGAGAAATTCTCCTTTTCACTTTTTTGTAAATTCGTTTAAACTTGAAAATACAAAAACTAAAAGTATTTAGATTTGGTGTATGTTATTTTATTGTTTTTGTTGGATTAGTGAAAAGAGTGCTTCATTTGCCTTTTGGTTGATTTTGAAGTATAGGGGTACTTGTTCATTTTTTATTATCGGAAACAAATAAAATTTATCCTTATCATAGATAGTTTTCATTGAAAAGAAAATGAAAGATTTGCATTTGCATGTAGCTTAGGTTTGCATTCTTTTTAAATTCCTGTCTACACCTCATGCATTCACCTAACCGTAAAAGATAAAATTTGCCGATAGTGTTAGGTTAAAACTGTATAGAAAATTTTGTGTTAAGTTAGAGACGTGTTCCGATATCTTTAAGCGTGGCAACTGTCGTTCTTTGCTTGCAATGCATCCAGGGGGTTTGTAGTTCTTCCATGTACCAACCGGTATATCAAATGGCCTTTCACGCACCCTTGGGTATATAGAAAGGTACTTCACGTACTCGGTAGTATATCAGAAGGCTCATGTCGTACGGTTGTGCATTAGACAACACCGCTACAGATTTGAGCTCCCACATACCTTGAGTATATCGGGAGACCCTTCTAGGATTCCTATAACCATCCGAGCTAACCTATTGGCCGTCTTGGCGTGGCAATACACCGAGAACAACACTCGGGGAGCTACTACGCACATGCTTCAGGTAGTCGGGTTATACGGTCAGGCGTACAATCCTAATCCTCCCTGGTTAGTGCTGAAATATTGGGCCGAGTATAAATGTTGGACCCTGTGGTATATCGCGAGTTGCATCGCCTTGATAATCCCATGAGGTTCCAGACCATTGAATCCACACCTATCACATAAGTTTGCTTGCGGCTTTAGCTTGTGTAGATTTTGGATTGCATTTTTTATTTTTGTATAGAAACCACTTAGAAACCACTTCAGATAAATTTTGGTTGAGTCATTCTGGCTGATCAACCTTTGACAAGATCCCGAAGGATTTTGAACTTGCCACTTGAATATCCCCTTAACTGGGAGGAGAACTCAGGAGAAAACATGGATCAACCTACCACGTCTATGTCATGTGAATAAGACACTTCCACCATGGAGTCGGGGATGAACTATTCACCTCCCACAAATCCACCTATCTTTGATCCTACGAGACCTTTGATTGTGGAACAACCTACTTCATATGACACATCTTTCCATCATTCGATGGAAGGACATCCTGGAGCTACAAATTGGGTTTTCAGTCAACCCCAGGATGACCTTGTATCAATAGTATTTGGTCCAATTGCATCTTTTTGGGACACTTCTTTAGGTCGACATGTTGCCAATTTTGGGTCACTTCCAATGGATGAAACTATACCTCATCGATGGATTCCTAACGATGAGTTTCTTGAACCACTCTATGAGCACATGAGCCGTTTGCAAATGGTTGGAGAACAACTTAGACGTCAAAGTCTCCCACGTAGAGCAAGTTCAGAAGTACCCGTTTTTCGATATTCCCCTGTACATTCTTTATCTTTTTCTTCACCAGAAACATCCATACCCAACACGGCCACTTATGAACCAGGTCAACCCTCGTTTCCTACGAGTACACCTCAAAGTCAGGCGACCGGTTCTACACCTCCTTTGACCCCAACCTCTGAAGGGAAACCTTCAACCTCTATTAAATACGTTACAGGGACATTACCTCCACCTCCCCCACCTCAAAATTCGAGGGGAGGTTATAATATACCTGTTAGTTTACATTCAAGTGGAAGTAATCCCTTTGTTAGTAGTCAATCATTTGTTACGGGTCAACCTAGTATTAGTGGTCAACATTCGGTCACTGGACACACTCCAATAAGTGGGCAGTTTTTGGCTGGGGGGGAAACCCTAGCTAGTGGACCTAATATGACTGGGGGACATCATCCAATCAGCGGACACAATATCAGTGGAGGATATATTTCACATCCAAGCTATAGTATGGTTGGCAGTTCTCTTCCAACCATGGGACAACCCACATGGACACATCATAAGGGGGGACCATCTATTTGGACCCAACCCCCATGGGGGCATATCTATCCGGGCCATCGTAATGTTAATATAGGAAAAACATATCCAGGAAATATTTTTCCTGGATTACCCTATCCCAGAAACCCAAATACCCCATGGGGGAACCATAATGTCCCACTGACTAGACCTTCGGCCTATGGACCACCCCCACCACCTCCACCACCATTTGGTCGACCACCACCACCAACACCCCATTTTGGAGGAGGAGGACCCCCTTAGTCTGGCAGAGGACCACCTTATTCCGGAGGAGGAGGACCCCCACCTTTTGGCGGAGGACCACCCCATTCTGGAGGAGGAGGACCCCCACCTTTTGGCAGAGGACCACCCCATTTTTGAGAAGGAGGACCCCCACTTTTCGGCGGAGGACCACCTTACTCCGGAGGAGGCGGACCCCCACATTCCGACAGAGGACCACCTTATTCTGGCAGAGGAGGACCCCCTTCAGGTCCACCTCCCAACCTAGGCGGCCCACCCCCATATGTCCAATTTCCTACGGGAGGACCCTACGACCAATCGGTTCATTGTCCTACTTGTTGAAATGTTACCAAGGAAGTGTTGTTCACCCTTGTGTTGCCTTGGGGTTGACAATGACACTTTAAAAGGTGACCCCCTAGTCATTAATTAATAAAGTGAGAAGTACTTTATATTTTTAAAGTCACTTTATTAAAGTTAAGTCATGGTTTATCCTAAGTTCATATTTAATGAAAATTCAAGTGAGTGATTAATTAAAAAGGGTATTCACTTTATTAAATGAATGAAGTGCACTAAATGTCATTTTTTAATTATTTATTGAGCATTTATTGTGAACCCTCAATCTAATCTAATCTAGACCATTAGATTGAAAAGAGGAAGTTGCCTTGAACAAAAAGGATCGGGGGAAGGCAAACTAACTCATTATTCACATCCAGAGAGGAGTTTTGGAGAGGAAGAGCAAGAGAAGGAGAGAGGTCGATTTTGAGAAAGAGAGAGCATAAAACGTACCAAAGAAATTGAGAAGATCTGGCTAGGCACATTTCCCAAGGAGTGGGCACATTTTTCAAAGCATTGACTGAGACAGAAATCTAGAAGATCTGGCTGGGCACATTTCCCAAGGGGTGGGCACATTTAATTGCACATAATTTCAGAGGTGGCCGTACTGTACCTGGTCGTACTTTTTGCATATAAATCGAGAAAGGGAAGTGACATGGTTTCCAAGAAAAAAGACAACATTAATTGCTGTACCAAACCGTATAGGGCACAAAGTTCGAGGTAGTTATCAACAGTTACAGTGCACAGATTCCGAGGAATATTTCAGGCATAGAAAATGAGGTAATCCCTACTGTACTCATCCGTATAGTTTGCACGTGTGGCCGTACTGGCACAGTTTTCGAGGTTCTGATTTATCAGTCGATACAACTATTTTTTAAAGTGTTTTCTGGCACATATTTCAAGGCAAAAAAGAGATAAGTACTGTTGTTATAATTTGTGAAATTTCTCTGAAAATAAAATCTCTCTCTCAGTCAGGTTTTGCCTTCAGGGTTTTATCTTGGACCAATTTGGTCAAAAATCTCCGTGTTAATTTTATGTGGTTAACTCATTTAAATTTATGAGTTTAAGTTTCTTGGCTGAAAATTTAATTATATGAGTTTTAAATATTGAAAAAGAATTTCATGTGTTTCAAGTTAAGTCATTTTTATGGATAAAAATGTGCATACTGGGGTTTGGGCATTAAACCATATGCATAGAAGCTTCCAAGCTTGAAACCGGGTTGGGGTTCCAAAACTTTCATGGTATCAGAGCTGTGGTTAAGTTCAAATTTTTTATCACTCATAAATATGTCAGATTTGGAAAAAATAGAGGGTTTCTGAAAAACAGGTCTTGAATAGATTCTTTGGAAAGAACATGTACAGGTTGTAGTCATGGTGACTGGACTCAGAGTGGAGGACAAATTAGATGTGGCTGCAAATTTTATCCCATGGAAGGCTAGAATCCTGTTGATACTTGAGGAGAATGAACTATGGGAGATAGTCAATATATATAGTACAACAACAAATCCTGTCACTGTTCCTACCGATCCTACAGATAGGGAAGCCTTTATGAAGAAAGATGTGAAGGCAAGGAGGATCATACTTGATGCCGTGAAGGATCATGTGATCCCACATATTTCAGCGAAGGCCTATGCCTTCCAGATGTGGGCAGCTTTGACTAGCTTACACCAAAGCTCCAATGAGAACAAGAAGATGGTGTCGCGGGAGAAGTTGAAGGATGTGCACATGGGGAAAAGTGAGGGCATGGCTTCCTATCTTACTAGGATTACACAGGTTAGAGATGAGTTTGCAGCTGTTAGAGAGATCATATTGAGAAGTGAGTTGGTGCAGAAATCCTTAAATGGCGTGACTCCGCCATGGAGAGTGTTTGAGCAGACAATGGTTGCTAGTGAGAACATGCCTTCTTGGGATCGTCTTTGGGATGATTTCATATAGGAGGAGACACGTAGAGGATACCTATAGGGAAGTTCATCACATTACAGAAATGATGAGGAGAATGTGGCATTGGCAGTGAAAGGTAATAAGAAGATGTTCAAGAAGCGTCCCAAGAGTGGGGCCAAGCAGCATACATGTGAGTAGAAGAAAGACTTGAGTAAAATCAAGTCTTTCGCCTGTCAGAAGTTTGGACACTATGCTGGACAGTGTCCGAACAAGAAGAAGAAAGGACATCAGACGACAGCTAGAACTGACATGGATGAATTTGCCTCACGGTTTGAGGGATATTTTTCTCTCTATGCTAGGTGTACAGAGAGGACATCTTTCACCAGCAGTGATATGGGGAGTGATATGGAGGATTAGGTATAATGTTCTTTGTTGGTTGGCCATTCTTTGAGTGCCTTCGCCAATACTTCTACTTGGACATTGATAGTGGGGCTTTGAGCCATATGACATGTGTTCGAAATGTGTTCACCGAGATGACTGAGACAAGATTGATTCTTGAGGTAGTGTTGGGAGATGACACGATTGTGAGAACAGTTGGGCGAGGGGATATTACATTTCAGAGGGAGTCTATGCAGTCAATGACTTTGAGGGATGTATTGTATGTTCCCGGGATGAAGAAGAACCTTGTTTCAGTTTCCACTATTGAGGACAGGGGTTTTGGAGTATGTGTCCTAGATGGGAAAGTGCATATCTTTCCTAGAGCAGCAGGACCATCTACTTCATGTGCCATTGGAGTTAGATGTGGGAAACTGTAAAAGATTCTCTTCCAGCCTCACCATGCATTGGCCCATACTAGCATAGCATCGAGATGTGTGAGTTGTGGCACAGGAGGATGGGCCACCTTCATCATTCATATTTGAGATTGCTGAGGGAGATGTCTACATGTTTTCCTCAGTTCAACACAGAGCAGGGTGGTGTGTGTAGAGGGTGTGCTTTGGGAAAGTACATGAGGACTGCTTTTCCGACCAGTGACATGAGATCAGGTGGCATACTGGACTTGATTCATTCAAACTTATGTGGACCCATGTCTTCAACATCGTTGACAAGATTTGAGTACTATATCAGTTTCATTGATGACCACTCCAGGAAGACATGGATCTACTTTCTAAGAAGTAAACAATCTCAGGAAGTCTTAAGGAGGTTCCAAGAGTTCAAAGCTCTTATGGAGAACCAAACAGGGAGTAAGATCCAGGAACTCAGGTCAAACAATGGGGGTTAGTATACCTCCAAGGAGTTTGATGAGTTTTGTAGACAGGAGGGCATCAGGAGGCAGTTGCCAGTTCCATATACTCCATAGTAGAATGGAGTTGCCGAAAGGAAGAACATAGTGATAGTGGGAGAAACTAGAGCCATGCTGCATGATCAGAGTCTTCCTTTCTTTCTATGGGCATAGGCCTGTAGTACTGCTTTTTATGTGCAGAACAAGAGTCCACACCGAGCATTGGGGTGTAAAACTCATGAGGAGATGTTCACCGGGAAGAGACATGAGATGGGCCACTTCCGTATATTTGGATGCATTACATACTCTCATGTCCCTTCTGAGAAGAGGACAAAGTTAGATCCCACGGTGGATAAAGGCATCTTTGTTGGTTATGATGAGACTTCGAAGGATTTTTGCTTATACCTTCCTTCACAGAGGAAATTTGTAGTGAGGAGGGAGGTGAGATTTGAGGAGGAGAAAGCTTTCAGGAAGTCTTATGATTCAGAGATGGTGGAGCAGCAGGTTGATACTCCACAGGTGACACCTTCACAGAGTTTAGCTAGTCAGGGTTCAGGGTCACAGGTTTTTGGAGTGACCGGGTCACAAGTTACAAGTACATCAGTTTCAGTTACCCAGTCTATAGGGACTTCAGGTACAGGGACAGGTTCTCGAGTCACAGGTTCACAGGTTTCACCTTCATGTGATTCGGGTGGTACAGGTTCAGGATCACTAGGTACAAGATCTCAGGCCACAGGTACTTCTTCAGGGAGACAGTTGTCAGATGAGGAGGTTCAAGAGGAGGGCCTACCGCATGAAGCTACTTCCAAGAAACGTAATCCAAGTTGGCTTAAGGAGATTGTGAAGGAAGTTGAGGATTTTGTGGGGCCACTCAGGAGGGAGGTCAGATAGAGCAGGGAACCAGAGAGATTTTCCAGTTATATGGTGATGGTGACTAGCTTGAGTGAGTCTGAGCCTACTAATTTTGAGGAGGCTACCCCACACCAGGTTTGGAGAGATGCCATGATGGAAGAGTACAATTCCATCATGAAGAATGGAGCATGAGAGATTGTTCCGAGACCGGAGGGGAAGTTAGTGGTGACTTCCAAGTGGCTCTATAAAATCAAGCATGTTGTGGATGGTAGCATCGAGAAGTACAATGCTTGGTTTGTGGCACAAGGGTTCTCACTGGTAGAGGGATTTGACTACTATGAGACCTTTGCACCAGTTGCTATATTTTCTTCGATCACAACAATGATCTCCATTGTTGTAGAGATGGGTTGGAGGATTCATCATAAGGATGGAAAACCGCTTTTCTAAACGGTTTTCTACAGGAGGAGGTGTATCTGGAGCATCCTCAGGGCTTTGAGATTCATGGGAGAGATTCACATGTGTGCAGGTTGAAGAAAGGCCTTGTATGGTTTGAAGCAAGCCCCTCGGGCTTGGGACTCGAGGATTGACACTTATTTTCTTTCGATTGGGTTTCAGAAGAATGAGGTTGATCCCAACCTATACTTCATTATGGTTTGGGGTGATCCGCTCATTCTTGAATTATATGTTGATGGTTTGTTCATTACAAGAGAAGAGCACCTGATTGAAGCATGTAAGAAAGACCTTGATTCAGAGTTTGAGATGAATGATCTTGGAATGATGCATTACTATTTGGGGATGGAAATTTGGTAGGAGGATGGACATGTTTTCTTGGGACAAGGAAAATATGCTGCATATATTTTGAGGAGATTTCAGATGGAGGAGTGTAGACCCATGTCCACACCCACGACCACCAAATGGATGAAGCTTCATGATTTTGAGGGAGAGTTGGTGGATCGTACTTTGTATTGTCAGTTAATTGGTTCATTGATGTATTTGGTCAAAACCATACCAGATTTGAGTTTTGCAGTTAACACTCTCATTCAGTTCATGGTGGAGCCCAAGAGAGTGCATTCGACAACCGCAAAACAAATATCGAGATATCTTGTAGGAACAATAGGTTTTGGTTTGGAATACATTAGATATGATGGAGTGGGATTGATTGGCTTCATGGATTCAGATTAGGTAGGAAGTGTTTCGGATCAGAAGAGCACTTCCAATTGTTGTTTCAGTTTGGGCTCAGCAGTTGTGTCATGGTTCAGTCGGAAACAAAAGTCCATCGCATTGAGTTCTACAGAGGCTGAGTACATGGCATCCAGTCATGATAGTTGTTAAGCCTTGTGGATTCGCAAGTTGATGGTTGACTTATTTGGTCAGGAGTTGAGACCTACAGTTATACATTCTGATAATCAGAGTTGCATCAGGCTCTCTGAGAATCCAGTATTTCATGACAGGTCAAAGCATGTTGAGATCAGGTATCACTTCAGTAGGGATTATGTTTAGAGAGGAGCTATACAGTTGCAGTATGTTTCTATTGATGAGCAGGTGGCATACATTCTCACGAAGTCTTTGGGTAGAGGGAAGCATGTCTATTTCAGAGACAAGTTGGGAGTGGTGAAGAACACCTTCCTCGATAAGAGGGAGTGTTGAAATGTTACCAAGGAAGTGTTGTTCACCCTTGTGTTGCCTTGGGGTGTACAAGGACACTTTAAAAGGTGACCCCCTAGTCATTAATTAATAAATTGAGAAGTACTTTATATTTTTAAAGTCACTTTATTAAAGTTAAGTCATGGTTTATCCTAAGTTCATATTTAATGAAAATTCAAGTGAGTGATTAATTAAAAAGGGTATTCACTTTATTAAATGACATGAAGTGCACTAAATGTCATTTATTAATTATTTATTGAGCATTTATTGTGAACCCTCAATCTAATCTAATATAGACCATTAGATTGAAAAGAGGAAGTTGCCATGAACAAAAAGTCTTGGGGGAAGGCAAACTAACTCATTATTCACATCCAAGAGAGGAGTTTTGGAGAGGAAGAGAAAGAGCAAGAGAAGGAGAGAGGTCGATTTTGAGAAAGAGAGAGCATAAACCCTAGCACAAAAATCGAGAAGATCTGCCTGGGCACATTTCCCAAGGAGTGGGTACATTTTTCAAAGCGTTGACTGGCACATAAATTGAGGAGTTGAATAACAACATTAATTGCACAGAATTTCAGAGGTGGCCGTAATGTACCTGGCTGTACTTTTTGAACAGAAACCGAGAAAGGGAAGTGACACGGTTTCCAAGAAAAAAGACAACATTAATTGCTGTACTAGATCATACAAGGCACAAAGTTCGAGTTAGTTATCAATAGTTACAGTGCACAGATTTCGAGGAATATTTTTGGCACAAAAAATGAGGTAATCCATACTGTACTCATCCGAACAGTTCACATGTGTGGCCGTACGAGCATAGTTTTCGAGGTTCTGATTTATCAGTTGGTACAACTTTTTTTTAAAGTGTTTTCTGGCACGTATTTCAAGGAAAAAAAGAGATAAGTAATGCTATTATAATTTGTGAAATTTATCTGAAAATAAAATCTCTCTCTCAGTCAGGTTTTCCCTTCGGGGTTTTATCCTAGACCAATTTGGTCAAAAATCTCTGTGTTAATTTTATGTGGTTGAATGATTTAAATTTCCGAGTTTAAGTTTCTTGGCTGAAAATTTAATTATCTGAGTTTTAAATATTGGAAAAGAATTTCATGTGTTTCAAGTTAAGTCATTTTTATGGATAAAAATGTGCATACTGGGGTTTGGGCATTAAACCATATACAAAGAAGCTTCCAAGCTTGAAATCGGGTTGGAGTTCTAAAACTTTCACTACTAGTACACATATGCCTAATCAGTACCACCAGTATCCACAACCAAACCAACAATTACCATTTCTGGCTACACTTGATCTGCTAGATTTATCACGGTTAACTAATGATCCCATTTATCATGGCACAAATTGGCCACCAAATCCGGTGAAGTTACCATCCGATATTCCGAAGTTTGACAAAAAACCCTGCGAGGACCCGAAAAACCACGTAATGAATTATCATTTGTGGTGTTCGACCAAATCATTAATGGATGATTCCATCCATTTGAGGTTATTCCAACGAACCCTCACTGGTACTGCTGCAAAGTGGTACATAGAATTGCCACCATACTCCTTTCCCGATTTTCGATCATTGGCTATGTCATTTTTGACTCATTTTCAATTACCAATCCGCTACGAAATCGGCACGGATATTTTTACCTCTCTCTGTCAAACCACCACCACTCACATTTCTGATCATATTCATGAGTGGAGGAGGATACGACATCTGATTAAAGCTCCCATTCTGGACCATCTCCTTGCAGATTGGTATACAAAGTCATTATTACCTATCATAGCCAAAGATGTAGCCATGGGTGGGGCCGTCATAGAAGAAAAAGATATAGCCTATGCTCAGTACTTAGACCTTGTCTATGCTCAATCTGGCACTTTATACGATATTGTTCCTAATGCACCACACCCTACCTACGATCCAGAAAACACACCCACGGGACCTCATACCGATGGCATCATTGGTTCCGTTCACACACAGCCTACTACACAATCCGGTGGATCGCATAGCCACCATGGATCAAATCCACCTTCATCATAGGATGGAAACAACACCAATAGATCACCCAACCCTGCTTCCACCGAAGAAGTGAATTCAGTTCAATCTGCTTCACCTCAAAAATACGGTGGTAAAAATAAGAACAAAGGTAAAAAAAAATGTCTTCTAATCAGCAGGAGCCCAAACAGAAAAATCCCGATGACACCAAACATAGGCATAAGGTTAAGTATCCTTATTTACTGTGTGGGGGTGAACACTTCACCGAAGAGTGCACACATCGAGATGAAGTACAAAAGTTCCTCAAGGGGAACCCTGCACCCGCACAACAACCATCTCCTTCTCAAGGAGAAACGTCCTCCACCGCTCATGTTCTCATCATGTAGAGCGAAACGATCAATTTGAATACTCGATCACGTTTATATGACTCTCCTTCTACGAAGGAATCTGATGGGGGTAATCCTGAAAAAGCCCCCGCATCTACATCCAGAATTCCATCACCTCAAGGTCATCTCGTCATAGATAAACCTTCACTGGATTCAGTATCGTGTCCACCCAGGAGCACGATTGGAAAAGCCACTTTCAATCCCAATGCTTGGGTTGATCAGAACTACAATATAGTAGAGGAATTAGTACAAGCCCCTTGTGCTATGTCGACGTTCGAAGTCTTACAAAAATGTCCCATTCATCTTAAGTCCTTATTATCCGCAATTGGAGTTGTAGGCCTAGATTCCTCTAATACCATTATGTTCAAGTTAGAGTATTTCAAGCCGAGGCTTTCCCACCAACTTGCGTTCCAAATCATTACCAACGTTGTTGGAAAAAGAATCCATCGTACTGTTCTAGAAGAAGGAGCCTCGACCTCGGTTATGTCTTTATCTTGTTGGCGAGCCATCGGTTCTCCTGAGTTGAACCGTTCCCCCACTATTTTCAAGAATGTTGATGGACATGGCTTTCAACCACATGGGATGTTACAGTCCTTGACCATTGAGTTGGGAGGAAATAGCATTTCCATTAACATGGAAGTCATTGCTGCTCCGTTGGATTATAACTTACTAGTTGGTCGAAACTGGTTCTATTCCATGACTGCGGTAGCATCATCCGTCTTCCACATAGTGCAATTTCCCCACCAAGGGAAGATTGTCACTATTGACCAACTATAATTTTGTACACCTGACACCACTACTCATCCTGCAGACAATGTCCCTCTTTTAGGCCATTCAACGCAGATATATGAGAGTGTGGGGGTAGGACTCCTTAAGGATTCATCCCTCATTGGAGTCTTTCCAACATTAGATCCCCCTATCCATGTTTCCACAGTGAACATGATTTCATCCTCGCATTGCTCCAACAATCAATGGATTGTTCTCGATCTAGACCATCTGGATACGATTGGATATATGATGCCTCTCAGCCCCATAGAAGCTACATATGAAGCCATCCAATCGACACCTGATTTACCCAATGTCCACTCTGTGGTGGCATCCATTTCGCGCTCTCTGCCATTACAACGAAGCTCATCCCAACCTGATCCTCGACTCTATACTTTCCATTATGACGAGTCCATCATGGAGATTATGAGCGTAGATGAACCCACATGGGAAGACCTCCACCATCTATCGTCTTTCCTCCCGCCGTTAGATTTAGTAGAGAAATCTATAGAAACGATTGTTTCACCAGATGTCTTTCCTTTCCCTCAATCTCCTATCCTGACTATGGATATGGTAACCGAGGGGAACCTGGCTAATATCACGCCTACCATTCTGATCGACATCTCAGTGAACCAGGAGTCGTGGAACACAACCACTTAGGCCAAACTTGTTCTCTGGAAGAAGTCACCCTTTTTATGACCTTATTTAAACAGTTCCGCGACGTTTTTGCATGGAGATACGAGTAAATGCCAGGGATTGATCCTGCCATTTTTATGCATGAGATTCAAGCATATCCTGATGCAAAACCTGTCCGGCAAAATTTATGCCCTGTGCACCCTCAGAAAACTATGGATATCAAGGCAGAGATAGAAAAGTTCTTAAAGGATGGGTTCATTTATCCCATTCCCTTAACAGATTGGGTCTCCAATGTCGTCCCCATTACCAAAAAACAGGGCACCATTCGGGTCTATGTCAATTACAGGGATTTAAATAAGGCTTGTCCCAAGGACAACTACCGTACCCCGTTTATTGACCAATCGAACACTGCGCCGGAAGAGTTATCTTCTCATTCATGGATGGATTTTTCGGCTACAATCAGATAGAGATCCACTCGGTCAATCAACATAAGATGGATTTCATCTGCCCATGGGGTACATTTGCATATCACAAAATCCCTTTTGGCCTTAAAAATGCTGGTTCCACATTTCAGCGGGATATGTCGTACGCTTTCCACAATGTGAAGGACTTTGTGGAGCCTTACTTAGACAATATCCTGCTCATTCAAATAGTCGATATTTCCACATTGATCATCTCATGGCCGTATTCCTCAGATGTAGGCGGTATAATACCCGTCTCAACCCTCACAAGTGAACCTTTTGAGTCGAGTCCGAACGCTTGTTAGGATTCATAATTTCGAAAGAGAGGATCCATATTGATCCCTTGAAGGTGGAATCCATTGTTTCTCTACCACCATCAATGGATATACCGGAACTTCAAAGTTTGCAGGGGAAGGCAAACTATTTAAGGCGTTTCGTGTGCAATTTCGCTGAAAAGACACATGGATACATGCGGTTGCTTAAGAAGGATGTCCCTTTCATTTGGGATGATAATGCTCAGCAGTCCTTCGACAACCTAAAACATGTTATCACCCATGCACCAGTGTTACAACCGCCCAATTACACCAAGGATTACATCCTTTATCTTGCTGCTTCCACTACCACCATCGCTATGGTTTTCGTTCAGGAGGATAGTAACGCCCAGGAGCACATGATTTATTACCTTAGTAAGGGTCTCATTGAATCTGAAACACGATATTCACATGTCGAGAAACTAGCTATCGTAGTAGTCATTGCTGTCCAAAAGTTCCACCATTATATCCTCCTCCGCACTACCATCATCATTGCTCACTCTAACCCCATGTACCATGTTCTCACACACTAGGTGATAGGGGGAAAATATTCACGCTGGATCATGATTCTTCAAGAATTCAATCTCTAGTTGAGAAGGCTAAATCTAAAAAGTATTTGGTTTTCGTGGAGCTGATTTGCGATCTTCCCTGTATTGATATGGAAATTGAGCCCATGGCCTCTCTCCCCAAAGAGTCCTTGTTTCTTATTAGTACTTCTGATCCATGATATGGAGATATCACATTGTATCTCCAGACCCAACGGTTCCATCCTCAATTATCTCGTGATGAACACTGTCGTGTGCGTCACCACGCCAAGTATTACCTAATCATTGGTGATACGTTGTACCGTCGTGGTGTCGATTCGATTCTCCGATGTTTCCTAACTCATGAGGAGGCTGAACATGTACTAAATGATTGCCACTTAGGGGCATGTGGCGGTCATATTTTTGGGATGGATACAACTCAGAAAATACTATGCGCTGGATACTATTGGCCTTCCATCTTCAAGGATTGTATTGAAGCAGTCAAGAAGTGTCCTCCTTGCCAGCTTTTTCATCACAAAAAGCGCTCTCATCTTGCCTCGTTACATCCATTTATCTCCGTTGGTCCCTTTTCCAAATGGGGCATCGACTTCATGCACTGTAAGCCTACCTCGGCCGGGGGGCATGGTTATGTTATTGTCGCAGTCGACTACTTTACCAAATGGGTCGAGGATATGCCTACGTATAAAGAAGACATCGCAACTGCTGCACTCTTCATGTTTAACCACATCATTGCACGATTCAGAGTCCCCAAATCCATTGTCATTGATCAAGGATCCCATTTCTAGAACAAGATGGTGGATGAATTAAGTGCCAGGATGGGTTTTCAACATGAGAACTCAACTCCTTACTACCCTCAATCAAATGGACAAGTAGAGGCCATCAATAAGGTTTTGAAATCCATGATTCAACGGATGGTAGGGACACATAAGTCCAACTGGAACACAATGATTTTTTCAGCCCTATGGGCTTACAGGACTTCTATCAAAACTGCCACTAGCTTCACGCCTTTTCAATTGGTCTACGGAATAGAGGCAGTATTACCCACGGGGGGTTCACTCAGTGAACTTGTTACATAGCACGATCATTCGCAGGATATTAAAGAATATCCCTAATTTCACTAAATATTGGAAAATGCCTCATAAAATTGTATTGTTGAACCCCCCTCCCAATATACCTTTCCAATTAAGAAAACCCCTATTTTCACCAGATATTGTAGGTATCCATTTTTATCAACCCATTTTTAATACCCCCTTTATATCATATTATCAAGGTGTAACATACAGGATCCCTAATGCATCTTAGTAAAACCAAACAAGATTCTAAAGAAAGTAGTAGTATAATGCTAACAATGATCCCACTAAGATTGCAGGGGCGACTGATCAATTTGTAGCAATGGATAGTGGAAGACCCAATGAAATAGTAATGGGGAAGGTAAAATGAGTAAAAGGAAACCCATTTAGAGATCAATGTAACAAAGAATGTAAAATATAGATAGTCCAATAGTTAGTGCAATGCTTATAAAAGATGAGAATTACAGATGTTTCAAACCACAACCTACCAATCTACCAATTTTATATCATGTAAATACAAATATAGCCATAGAGAGCTCATGTTTTCTATAAGCTTAATAAAATAAACTCCATAAAAATACAAAATTGAAACCATTTCATCGATGGACTTCCCTACCTTCCTATCAAAACAAACATCATTGATGTTTGAACCCAAATGAACATAGAAAACTTCCTCTTACTTTCCAATAACACCATATGATCATGTGCATATCTTGGATTTGGGTCATTCACAAGATTCAATGAATTACCTCTACTTCCTCTACATTTCTTGCAATCAAGGGAATTAGCAACATTTAGTTACCTTTTCGTGGGTTAATATATCTAATTCTTTTTATCTTTACAGAAGAGGAAAAAATATCCATTGTTAAGTTTCAATCATGCAATAGATATAAAGATACACAGATGGTGAAACTTATATGATACCATTTCATGGTAATAATAACACATAATGTATGTAAACAAGGATTTAAATTTTCACCTATGTTCATGTTAGTTCCAATACAATATTAAGAAGGATGCCTTGCATATAAGAATTGAAATTTCAATTATGAATGTGCCAAATATAACTCAATCTAACAACTATTCTTAACTGGAAATGTGAAAATGCTAAAGAAGAATACAGAAAGTTGAAAGAAATTATTAGTCAAGAAAGATTGATCTAACTTTTCTTGGTTCCAGTTATCCAAGAACGATTGATCTCACTTTTCTTTCTTGTCGTGGAGCAAGGTCTGATTGAATCTCAATACCCACCTAAAGCCCAACCTAAAAAATGAAGAGTTAGATATTTTACTAGAATGCCTACAAAAATTACAATATAATTGTTCAACTCCAGAACTCTTGATTAGCTACATCTCTTAACCTTGGAGTTGACGAGGAACCAAATGCACACTCAAACATACTGAATAGTTTCATAGGCTACAATGTGACTTATATCTAGAAAAGAAACACACTTTGGAAATTGGCCTCATATAGAACAACAAAAGGTATAATGTTACAAACTTTACTCACTTTTAACACTAGAAAACTCAACCTCAATTACAAAGAAATTGTAAAATCTTGCATACATATTCATAAGTGGTAACATTGACCTTTTGGACATCACATCAATAACATTCTACATAAAAAACAAAATACTACCACCCTGGCTATCTCAATGCCACAAAATTCTAATATTGTAATGCATGCTATTCCAAGAATCTTACCTCGTATCTAAATAACTTCGCCAAGCAACAAAAAGAGTAACCCCACAAAAATAAAACACAGAGCAGAGTTAATAGTAATAGTTGCAATATTATCGAAATTTTAAAAATCCAAATACATTGTAGAAGTTGCTCCAAGATCTTTACAAAAACATTCAAGTCTTTGTTGGAAGAAGAAAGGATGAAAAAAATTAACTGACACGTAAATCCATAAAGTTTAAATGAATTATAAACATTCACATATATTTTTATTAAGCAAAATGGAAGATATGATAAGTCAAAATCATTGTTAAGTCAAGAGTATTAGTTTATCTTATAGATATGATGCTATGCATGATATAAAGTGTACTCAAAAGAGTCACCTTATCCATTTCCTGTACTAAAAAACTATTAAAATTCTAAAGAGGGCACTGCCCTGAATTTTGAAAACATGTAAATATAAAGTATTTGATCAAATGATCTTGACATCAACTCTAAATGACCACTAGTATAGAGGAAAGCAAGTTATCCAACTTCCAAAATGTCAATTTGCTTGATTGAAACCCTTCCAACACCTTTAGCCTTGATTTTTAAATCTCGTTGACATGAGGTTGACATCATGAATGACACATGAATTTGCATCAACCCATGTACCTGTAACAATCAAATCACCATGTGAAATCCAAATCTGTATTGAAATCCGATTTAAAATCATCAGATGGATGGTTACACTAGCACAATATCTATCTTGAAAGCTGAAATACGACTACAAAAGATGAATGGTCAAAGAAACTTACACAAAAAAGTAGGTGGCAAAAATTAGGTTGGTTTATCCCAAAATTCACCATTCGAAGGGTTCATTGCACCTGAGGCCAAAAAATATAAAACCAAGATGGCATTGCTACATGAAATCAACAAAAATACAACCAATAATTATTTATAAATGATCTATTAGATGGGAATGAATAAGGAAAAATAAATTACAATAAACTTTAAATTAACCTTATTGAGATTTCTGACAAAATCAGAAAAAACTTTGTAATATCTTTCTTCTAATTTGTATGTGTCATTCCTATTGTTGTATGATAAGTTGGCCATTGCTATAACAGATTCAAGTTGTACAAAAAGATGATATGTCAAATCATACTTGTACAAGCGTTGCCCTTTTATTTTATTGTACCAACAAAACTGAAGCTCAACACCTTCTGGCCTATCCAAAAGATCAATGTCATTATGGTAATCAAACACCCTATTTCCATCCTTCTTTCTTATTCTTTGAACCCTTCCAATGTACCAAGTTCCACAAGAAACACCTTCTTTGGTACTTTGAGAAACACCTTTTTTCTTGTGGCACGTTCAGCTATAGGTATTGAGTTGCTCTCAAACAACACCCTCCAGTCCGATCCAATTCCAAAGCCTATTGAAACACCCTTTTTTGAAGCCCTTTCATCTCGCTTAAAGTAGACCCCCTTTCTCACTCTAGTCAACCTATCTTTGGATAATGTTGGATTTCCATTCAACTGACTAACCAAACAAGATTTGAACATATACTTACCATCAAGATCTACCACTGGTTTGGTATTTGTGCTCACATTATCATCAATGGTATCTAAAATTTCATCCAACTCATGCCTCCACTCACTTTCCATTGTTTGCAATTCACTAACATTGAGTATGGATGAAGATGAAGATTGGAATATTGATTTGGAGTTATTTGGCATAGAATCATCAACTACTTCATCCACTACTTGGAATGTTGGATAGTTTTGATCCTCTGTCCATGGTTTAAACCACCAAGAAGATTGTGTGCGTCCTTCTGGTTGCATGCCAAGTATTGATAAAAGGTTTTGTGCATCATTGAATCCTACTTTTAGAGCTTCTATAATTTTATCATCTGTAGATATTGGACCATAATGCGATAATACATCATGATTCTCTGTTGTTTGTTGGTGCAATTTATTCTAGATGCTTTCTTGTTTTTTATGAGATTTATTAAAGCGAAGCCCTTGTGGATTTGATTCTTCTTCGGCAACTCTATTAAAAGTTCCAACAGCATGAAGCAAGTCAGTGAAATCATAGGCCCTCTCTGATCCAACCATCCCACCAACTTTGCTAAAGAAGTTCTCACACACATCTGACCCAGTCAAGTGCAATACACATGGCAAGTTAGAGTAGTGGTCTGGAAACAATCTCATCAATAAAACCGCAAAGTGGCACGAAATTTTCACATCCTGATATGCCTCTCTACTAATGAAATTTATGTTGGCATTAACATGAGATTGTTTTGTACCCAACATAACCATAACAAGAAGAAATGTTGAACTCTTGAAGCATTTCACACTCTTTCCCAAAGAGTCAAACTATGAGACATAAAAATGTCAATGTAGTCAGCAACAATCATTAGATAAATGTTTGTACCTAGTGTTCTCTCTACCCTACCACTTGTTTTACTTCTCATCTCTTTTAAACACCTTTGAACATGCCTTGAAGCAATGCGTTGCGCTGAACCCCAATTTTGTCGATCCATCCTCTCTATATCTTCAATTTTAAGCTTGTGATCATCCACTTTAAAAGTGTTATAAACCATTCTGACATAATTAAAACTTACCAACTCTTCTCCAAGGATCAAATCTCCTCGGCCACTAAACAAAGGATTGATTAGCTTTTTCTCGTTCTGTATGTAATCCTGGTCATGTAGTCCTGTTACGTTGCCACCATCATGCAACCCAGATAGCCTCCACCCTTCCCAAGGGATTTGATATTGAATACCTGTTGTTGAAGAATAAGCCTTCAACATAAGTTGTCTTCTTATACTATCCCCATCAGATGAATGACCAATAATAGGTCCCAAACAATTTTCCACGTGTTTCCTCCACATAACTTCTATTTTTTCCCATTGCTTGGCAACAAAATTTGCATCAAACCTATTGCATGTTGGATGAACAACCACAACCAAACGGGGAAGCTTTTCGTGTAAAGGGTTTGCAATAATGACACGTGCATAATGACCAATTACATTATTCTTAAAAGTGTATGTAATAACATCATAGCCTGCAGCTCCCTCGCCCACAGTCACTAATAAATGTGATTGGCATTGATGATTTTCTTTATTACCACAAAAACCAACCAAAGTATCACTTTTTGCTACCCACCTAACATATTTTTTCACAATGGTATCATCTTCAGCAAGGCATACAGGAATCGGACCCTCTATACCATGTTTGGATTTATAAGAAGCATAAACCTTTCCAAGTGCCTCAAAAATGTACTCATGCTCCCCTAGGATATATGACAGTGGTTTTCTCACTTGCCTTAAAGTTGTAGATATTGAAGGACCATCTAAATTCAAGCTAATGAAGCTGTGCAATCTAGGACCCTCCCATAACTTAATCATATCATAAATGGATTTAGTGGATGCACCATACCTTCTCCCTGCTTTTGGACATGTCAGGTTGTGAAAGATATCTTTGACAAATTCCCAAACGACATCTTTACCTTGTAATTTTCCTTGTCTATGTGCCTCACACACATCCTTGCAAAACCTAAATACATCTTTCCTTTCTGTAGATTCGAACAACTTGTCCTTTATGGACCTTATTCTAATAGAGAGTATAGCAACCTTTGTCCTCTCCCACCAAAGAGCCCTCATTATTGATCTATAGCTAGTATTTGTAACCCTTGCAACATTTCTGAGCTCATTTTGAGTCAAAGAGTCTAATCTTCTTCCTTTCCCCGTATCTCGTCCATGTATTTTAATGGGGCTCCTTGATTCACGATATAAACACATCCTAAAGTCATCACAGTCTGGAATCAACTTACAAAACTTGCATGTCAATGATTCAAAAGGTATCCTTGTTTCAAAAGCCCTCTGACAATGAATATGCCTATATGTACCATCAATACAGCATTCAGTACCATGATAACATAGCATCCTCTTGGTATGCTTCTCTATGGCCCATAATTTCCCACCCCTTTGATCATCCATCAGGATTTTTTTGTTCAATATCTCCCCATTTCCATCAATATATGGATACCAATACCCCCAACATCGTATTATCAAGGGAGATAAATGTTCTACAACAATACAATAAAAGCAAACAAATTTGAAGATAAAAAAATAAAATTATGTTCAATGTCATATTCAAATTAAATAAGCTTGTGAAATTAACATACCTAAAGTAGAAGGATTTGCACTTGTAGAACCCCTATGTGATAGTGGTGTTGATGATGGGACCAAGAACCTAGTCAAACTCTGTTGGGACTTATCATTGGTAGGCTTCTTGGGTCTCCCAACTATGCCAGTCTTCAACTCAATTGTATTAAGTGAAGCCTCATTTGTAGTAGAAATGTGCTTGTTTGATTTCATATGTTCATTTAGAGAACTAACAATATTACCACTTGTTGGTACTAAATAAAACCATTTATTGCACCGTGTACATTCCACTTTTACTTTTCTCTTGTCCTCGTAACCTGCAAGTGTTGCTTCCACCACTTTGAACAAATTTGGATCTTGTGTCTTGTTGAAATCATCTAGTATTTTGATGGCTTTATCAATCTCAAGTCGATCTCCAACCATTGATGTCTGCCTTTCTATGTTACATGAAGGAGTTTCACTACCTCCCACCCTTGAAATGTTACATTGATGGGCCCTTGTTTTCATGTGATTGTTTTTGAAGTTGTGAAGTGTCTGTGCTGCCAAATATATTTCCCCTGTTCCATAATCAATACCACAACTTTCACAACGTATCTTTATTTTAGATGTTCCATTTTTTGAATATACTTTAAGAGTAACCTTCCCCTCAACAAACTTTTCCATTAAACTATTCATTTTTTGTTCCCAAGATGCCAATATAGTAGAATCAACACCTATGTTTTGTTCTATCGAATCACACTCAACTTCACTCTTGCTTGTTTATGCGTAGGTTCCTCCACGTTCTCTTCGATGATTTCAACATTTGGTGTTCTTTCCATTACATTTTATTGCAACGCTTCAGTATCCAATGTGTCTAGTTTCCTCTTGATGCCTATAGGTGTTTTTGTAGCTTTACATCTTTTCTCTTGTGTTTCATTTAAAGTATATCCTTGATTGTTGGTAAACTCAAAAGGATATCCAATGATATTATCAAGCACAATTTCTTGACGGATTTCTGCAAATGTAGTATCTACTGGACACCTAACTATGCCAAGGGTAGAACATTCTTCACCAGTTACAATTACAAATTCAAAATCATTGTCTGGATTCATCTGCATTTCCATCCACATGTACCTTTTAGTTAGATAAAAATGGATAAAGATATAGAAACATTTTTCAAAAGATTGGATATAACATACATTTGTCAAAGTGGTGTTGAAACATTCAAACTAAAATTGAATTTATATAGAAGGAAATTCATTGAACTAGAAAAACTAAGAAATATTTGGTTTATTCAAGTTTATTCAATGGACAATTAACTGCCTCTTGTAGATATTAAAGAAAATTCCCAATAGACCCACTAGAAATTCAACAAATGGATGGGCCATAATAGTTCCATTCATTGGATATGCATGCCCCACTATGCCAGCACACAAGCCTTACATAGGGAATCTTTTCCCCATAAGCATGATATGATTTCCATTTCGAGACTTGTGACACAATGGGGAGGTGACTCATAAATGAAGGGTGGGGCTTCATAGTAGAGAATGGAGATCTGATGAACCCATATTAGGCACTAGGGGAAGGACCTTTGAGTGCGGTGGGACTTTCTTGATTTTACATAAAAAGGTCAACACCAAAATTTTCTGCAACAAGTCGAAATTGCAATAGGTCATGTGTAGGCATTTTTTTATGCTTAAAGTATTCCAAGTTTAGAGAACATGGATTCTTCCACAAAAAATGAATCTCATTTCTCTATCTATACAAGATCAAAATTAATCCAAAATTAGAGTCGATTATAAGGACGTGAGGTTGGGATGTTTCCCATGGGGTTGGTCGATATACCACTTTGTGATAGTGCTAGTTAGGGTCCTCTAGAATAGGTGTATCCTAATAGAATCATCAACGATGTTGTTTGGTGAGCGCCATAGGTGAAATGACATGAAATGATTTTAGGGGTCTTCCATAGCCTTCCCTTCAAATTTTGGGATGTCTGACGGGAGTTCGGTAGGCATAGGGGGGGAATTTGGATCATGCTGGATCGAATCATTGGTCAACCTCATTAAATCAGGGAGGTTGAGGCTAGCCATAAATGGAAAGCTCGCATTTGGGAAAAGATTGTCCTCGTGGTTTCCATCTAAAATATTTGAGGTTTCTAAAATATGTTTCATGATTTAGGGGCCAGAAACCAAACAAAACAACAAGGTAGAGACCAAGTGAAACAAAAGATGGAGAGGTCAACCATTCTATCTTCTTGTTTTATTAATCCTCCAACTATTATCAAAGGATTAAAAATATTTTGACCACATTTTTCCATTTTTTAAAGAATACTAAAAATAAAAAATAAAATTAAACTAGAGCACTACAAAATGAAAAGAAAAATAAATTCACAAGCATTAACTAAAACAAAAACAAATTCACAAGCATTAATGAAAAGAAAAATATTTCACAAGCATTAAGGAATTTAAGTGGTTTTAGGTTTTTATGGTTTCATAATGAGGGTTTTCACATTTGGGTTATGTTATCATGGTTTTATGTTTTTATTTTTTGTGTACTAAGTTCAAATTTGTGGATTTTGGTATAAATTAAAATGAAAAAATGGACATTCCCAAAATAACAAAAAACTTAACAAGTGGTTGGTGACATAGCCTGAGAATAAGGTGAAGTTGTCCAATGGATGCATAGGGGCATCTTCATTGCTTGAGGCTATTCTCTTACAATATTGACATTTCTAACCTTTTAACTTGTCACAACTATGACAATCTAGGAATGATTTTCTTAAAGTTTTTGAAACACATAAATATAATTTTAAAGAAAACCAAGTGATTCCTTACATTTTTTGAAGTCTATATACTAAAGTGGATTTTAATAACCATCATTATCTTCATCAAAGAATGTTTGAATAAACTTAATCTTCTAAAAGAGGAGGCTTGAAAGTACATAAAATATATAAAGATGCAATGTAATTTTTAAGAGAATTATTGCAAAAATAAAATACAATTAGAAACTAAGTAGATGTATTACAATGGTAATAAATTAAATTAAAAAGAATTAAAATATTTAAAAATACATAATAATAATAAAAAATTCTACCATAATAATAATAAACTAAAATAAGTGTCATATATATATATTAAAGAATAAAGTAGGATAAACCTATCTAATTTTAAAAAGATGTGTTTAGATTTGGATCTCTCTTCCTCTCTAATAGATAATTAAGACAAATTCCTCTCTAGTGGGATGTCCTAATTCCACTTGGGATTTTTTTAGACAAACAACATATCATTCTTTGATTGATTATGTATTGTATCCTATGATCTTCCAACACAATACATATCTTGCTTATTTTCCAAAATTACCTTGTTCACAAGCTAAACACAAATGATATTTATGTGATATTCCTACATATGAGGAAGAAATTCCTCAATAGTTTCCATGGGATGGATTTTATCCTACCTTGATGTTTTATCATTGTATGTTCTAACTAGTGATCATTTACTCTAGTCTAATTAATTTTTTGTTTCATGCATTGATTTTTTCAACAAAATATTATCTCTTGCAAGAAAATCACTATTCTAAAAATCATCTCAAAATTAGTTAGAAATCCTTCATGGATACCAAAAATATATGACCGACAATCACTACTTTTCATTGTGATATAATATTTCGTATACTAAAACCTTAAATGGGAATATTTTACTTCATAATGATTTCATCCACATATTCAACTTCGAATATTTTGATCTCTAAAATTTATACAAAGTGACTCTTGTTAATTTAGAAATACCCACTATTTAATCTTTGTTCACTAATTCCAATGGTTGTATAACTATTGCACTTTGCACTTTACCTTTTAGAAAGAGAAATCTTATTCCAAAATATTAATTGCCACTTTTTCTCAGATTTATTCCTCCTCTAGAGAAATCTCCTTGTATTACAAACTATTTATGAAAGAAAAACGCATAAATTTATTAGAATGCAATTTTGATTCTAAGGGATTATTATACAAAATATGCTAAATGAGGAACCCTTTATTACCATGTGGAGAAACAAGGTGTATAATTTTGTATGTTATTGTTCATATTATTAAAGGGGGATTAATCTCAAGTTTATGTCTAGAGATAGATAATGGATACCTTAAGTATTTGGTTGGGAGTTCACACATCTAGAATTTCACAATCTTCAATTTCCTTCTCTATAAATCTAGGATTGGTTTACAAAAGATACTTTTGAATTATCTCAAATGATTTCCTAGCCCAAAGCTTCGTTATTATGTTATTATTCTGTAGAACCCTCAAAATATTTTTGGTTTCTTGAAAACATCCTTGATTAATGATGAGTATATTATCAACATTATAAACATGGGAGATAGGGGAACCTAAATACATAATTTGGAGGCCCTTAATTGTGTTATTTTTCTTGGGTTTCCCTAATACCTTCCTAATATTATTATCATTATAATAATGAAAAAGGGAGATAAATGGACACCCTAAAGTTGGTTTCCTCTCTAGGATAAATAATTTACTAAGGCCTCCATTGGTAAAGATAAAGAGAGATGTTATAAAAAATCACTCATTTATCCAACAAACTCATCACCAACTAAACCCACTTATTAAATATTTTTAAGAAATATCATTACACTTTATGATAGTCCATATCTAAATCTAGCTTATATTCATAAATCATTCAATTATATCATTATATGTTACTTTGAAAAAGTAACTATTATAAACCATCCACTAAAAAGCTTAGTCTCTCCACTTTAAAAAAAATAAGAAGATATTTGTATCAAAGGTGGCCAGTGCCTTGAATAAGATGGTTTTAAGCATACATCGAGGAGATATTTCCAGCTAGTGATCAGCGCATTGGACTTGAGATGAGATGGGGCCATGGTGATGTTTTCCCATTTGTTGTGCTTACATGGTGCTTACATGGGCATTCTATTTGCGTTTTCAGCATCGGTCCAACTAAATGACCAAGGAAGGTACCCCATTTCACATTAACATACATACTGCTTACTCCTATGAATGTGAATTGTTTATAATTATAACGCTTGGTTATGATGATTGTTATCTATGGATTCCGCTTTACAGTTTTTCCAGTGTTGTAAACATGATGGTTGTTGTCAACATGAATAGACACATCTGCAGCAGGTATATAGTTGATATAACAACGTTTTGGTTGGGACTGGCACTCTATGTCAAGGTTGTGATAGAGGCATGCTTATGGGAAATGAATGGATTGAAATGGAGAGAATTCTGATCTCTGGAGATGGAAAGGAGAGTTGTGAGAGAGAATATGGGAAGTGGGATAGTGTGAAGGAAGTCCAAAAGATTTCCTTATATCTGAAGAAAGGAAGAAACAATTCTCTCAAAAAATAAAAACATAACTGATTTCCAGAACAATTACTAGACTAAACAGTTGTGATGTGTTTTCGAGGAAGAGAAGGTGGAGACTGCTATCAAATGCAAGCCATAAAAAAACCTTCTCTTTATTTTGAAAGAAAATTGACATTGAACTTCTTAAATGATTAATTTGACATGGGTCTTTCTCCAATATAGTGATGATGAGTTGCACATAAAACCCCAAAGAAACAAGAAAATGTGTCTAATATCAGCTAATATGTTCCTATATTTGAATAATGAATGTATTTATCTCTTATTTAGTTTAATTTCTCTGTCGTCTGACTTGCATCATTTATATGTTGGGGTATGGACACAACATCAATCCAATTTCAAAAGAGAAATCAGTTGGTTGAGCATTAAATCCTACGATAGCCATAACCATCTACATCTATTAGCATAGATAGAAGCCTCTATGCAAATAAAATGGTGACTAAGGTATTATATCATAATACACTAATTGTAACTGTCCGGGAAAAAGACTTCTTTGTTTTGAAAGGAAACATCAATATTTTTTTTAATAACCAACAAATACTCGCAAACATGCAACTAGCGTAAATGCCAGACAAATTACATTCTTAAATTGGACATCGAGTACCATAAAATATTCCTCAAGTAAAGTATTGTGATTCAAATCAAATTTTGTAGCATCAGCCTTAGTTTTATCCTTTGTCGGCCTTGAACTAGCCAATGTCAATCATATATATACCTAAACCTAAACCTAATACCAAAGTTAAATTTTTAGGCAATTTTTTTGAGCTTAATCACTTTTACATAAATGGTTGGTAAATTCATTCGAGCTTAGCCACTTTTACCTGAGTCGTTGCTAGATTGTGTCACAGTTTCTTGGCGTCATTTTTTTTTCTAAGCTTACACTGAAGCACAATCAACATGTTGAGTTTTCCATGAATCTGAAATGCTTTTTGTGGAGTTTTCCATGAATCTGTTGTGTCACGGTTTCTTGGCATCATTTTTTTTTCTAAGCTTACACTGAAGCACTCTGAAATGTAACAATCAGCATGTTGATCCTAATTGTCACGAGACTTTTGGAGTCTGCTATGGTATTAATTCATTGATCTTGTTGTGTACTTAACAACTGGTATATGAGTGCTTAGGTTGCTCGATAGGGGTTGTAGGAGACTGTCCATTAATTGTCCAAAATTGATTCAAGTTTCCCAGAACAACCTATATGAAATGATTCATAATAGGTCTAACCACTGTGTACTTTGGATTCCTATGGGAATTCCCTCAGGAAATTTGAATCCATCATGACTGATTTTGTAACAATTACTACGAGATGACAACCATGGGGATAATTCTCTTGTACGTATTCTGGTTATTTCTTAAATTGTTATTACATGTAGATTCATGCCTTCTCTTTACCTGATGCATTGTCTATGTAATAAACTGTTCCAGAATCGAGTAAAGATTAGTGATATCAATGAGAAATTCCTTGGATCTTGATCAGATGCTACAAGCAAATAATTTTAACGTATCCCTGCATTTCCATAGAAACATCCTTTCCCCCTCATCATAAACAATAAGAAACCATGTGTGGAGCGACTGCTCCTTTTTTGTAATGGTATTTTATCTATTAATATGTAAATATGCATACATGAGGGTTGTTACAACTTGATACTTGGAGTAGAGATGATAGCGCTATCTATTTCTATACCCAATCGATTGTGCTTGCCTCTCCTCCTGCTGCCTCTCCTGTCGATGGGTTGTCAATGCAATCTATATGTAATTATTCAATTGCAATTGAAACGAATTAGCGGGGATTGGATTGGGAACATGATTTGTTGGCTTTGATTCTCTTTCCCGATGAGGTACAAGCGACGATCATTTCTTCCTTCTTTTAATCATAGATAAATTACTTGCAGGATTTATAAATGATTTAAAAGGGGTCCATACTACCACAAACAATGACAAGGAACAAATTAACTCTGGTATTGAGGTGCTAAAAAAAACGCTGAAGATGGACAAAGATTTATAAAATTGGCTTCGTAAAAATAATGATGCTCTCGCTTACACCTAATGTGCCTTGTTGCTGTCCAATTTCAAGTATTAATACAAATATCTTTATACATGAGCATCATCATTCCAAGAAATGAAGGTAATTAAATTGCAACCACATGAAACTGTTAAAAAATACAAACAGTGAGTGAAGTTTCATTGGATAATTATAGTAAGCAGCTCCTTAAGTTGATAAGATTCACTGATGAAATTGTATTCTTTAGCATTGGTTCACTGATAAGCATAACTAGTTCACATAAAACAATAAATGGTTTTCTTGTACATACTTTTTTAGGCAGGGTGACAGATTCAATCCCAAACTTGCATCAAAATCAAATTCGCTCTTGCTTCGCGGCCAGGATTGATAATGCAACACTGGTATAAACTTTTCTCCAACACCTCTCCTCTGTTCACATATTAATTCACATTCCAGAAGTTTCCTATCCAGCTCCGAAGCAAGCAATTCCTAGTGTGAGTGATAGGTCACATAATCACCTGTCCTCAAGTAATGTTATTGACTAACGAGTCTAGTGTAAAAGGTTCCTCCCTCTAGCTAAATTTAGTCCTTGGTTCCTTCCCTAGAAAGCCGCAAAAGCAATCTACGGTAATCCAATTTGATAAGAGGTTGGCGATTTCCAGAAAGACATTCATGCACCTATGTTAATTATAGATTGCTTGTCTTAGTCATCTAATGGTATATATCTCAATAAAATATCCATTTCCATCTCCAGTCATTAAATGGAAACCAATAAATAAATTATCCAGTAAATTCCCGAATGAATAATCCATTGATCTAAATCCGATAATTCAATTGAACCAGGCCCTTTAGTTTCTTTAAAATTAAAATTTCCTTTATTTCCAACCACCCAAAAAATATATTAATGAGGAACACTACGAGAAGCTATGAATTGGATTGGACGCCACCCAACTAGATTTTCTATCTACGAATTGATTCCCTAGTTGTAATTCATCATGCGATAGTTTCAAATCCATCGTGTGCATGTATCAGTCGGATAAGAGGGTGATTGAACCCGATCCAGATACATATGATACTGGCCTGATTTAAACATCGAAGGAGCAGTGAAAACATGTCCTACCTGTCATAGGAAAACATCATAAAAGGGCATAGTTCATTAATAATTGAATAAATGCACACCAAACTTCAACCTCCGTTTACATGGTTTTTTGGCAATTGCACTTGTCATATATTTAATAGCACTACGGTAGGAAATGGATCCAATAAATACCTGTCGTTAAATGCATATTTTTCTTGATTCTAGCTTAAAGTCATGCCTCGTAAAACGTTTGTAATTATGACATACCATGAGAAGGGGATAGATGCTAGCCATATCTGACATGCTTGTCATGTCAACCAATGGCTATTTTTTTTAAAGTTAATTTTCTTCACATTTTCTTATGCCTACAATAACATGAAATTGGTCATATCTTTACCATATCACACATTTGACGAATTGTAGGGTAGATAAATAATTTCAAAGAATAATAAAAAAATATTAATTTTTAAATGATAAGGTTTATTTTAGAAACGAAGATATTATTTTGTTATCTAATAAAAAGTCAATGTAAATAGACCATAGATCGATTACTATATATTTGTCGGAGGAAGATATAAAAATGGGTAGTCTAGGCAGCCTAATGGATAGTTCAGAAATAAATAATAGGGTTTTATAGCTGATCATTCATGAACAAAAGTTAAACTTTTTAAACATCTAACAATTTTTTGGGAAATTGACAAGTATGAATATTTTTTTATTTAGAAAAAAATATTTATTAATTTTCATAACATGTATTATTATTTTTGGGTTTTTTTAATATCATGCATAGTAAAAAAATATACTTTAAAATTATTATTTGTAATAAAATATACTCTCGACCCCTCCACGCTTCTACATGAAATGTAATAAAATATACCG
The DNA here is from genome assembly GCA_027924585.1 of Larix kaempferi. NCBI lineage: Eukaryota > Viridiplantae > Streptophyta > Pinopsida > Pinales > Pinaceae > Larix > Larix kaempferi. The sequence goes on from BSBM01000877.1 coordinate 15,434,677, forward strand.
TAAATATTTGTATTGCTATATAACATATTTAAGACCCTTTGGCCCCTTAATACAAGGCAATATATTTTCTCATTTCTATATCATAGTTTATTCCCCAATATGAATGGACGTGATAGGATATTGCCTATCAAGTGACCCCCCCGTGGTATTACCGATAGAGTACGAGATTCCGTCATTGAAGCTTGCTGTTGGACTCTTACCCAACACCATCGCCGAGGAAGAATGCTTTCTATACTTAGAAAAACTCGACGAAACCTGCTATGATGTAGCTCTGGCCAATGAAGCTCATAAGAAACACATCGAGGCCTAGTATGACAAATTGATCAAACCTCGTATCTTCAACGAGGGAGATTTGGTCCTTACATACGACCAAAAACATGATAAATTGGGGGCAGGAAACCTTGAGTCCATGTGGCATGGTCCATATGTAGTTAAGTGCGTGTTGGAAAAAGGAGCATATGAACTCGAAGACTACGACAAAATATCTTTGGGGGAGCCTCGCAATGGGATCTACCTAAAGCGGTACTATGCCTAAGTCATTTATGCATTAGTACTATGTAAATATTGTACATGATGTGTGTTTTGTGTGGTGTGATGCTTTATTTTGAGTGTGGTGTTAGGATCTTGTCTTTACGCTTATACCATGTTCTGCCTGGATGTGCAGATGGCAACGTGTTTTGGATTTGTGGATGGCCCCAACTGGCATACCCGTAACCTCGCTTCGGCAGCATGGGTACTCTATTCCCCTACCGACGAGCTCATTAGTTCAGGAGGAAGTTGTCTAGGATACACAACCAACAATGCCGCTGCGTATCACGCGGTGATTGGATTGTTGACTGGCGCTCTTTACCTAGGTATGGACCACATTGTTGTCCACCTTGACTCACAATTAGTGGTCTCTCATCTAAACTGTGTCTATGCTATCCGCGACCCTATGTTACTCTGTCTGTTTTGAAGAGTACGTATCTTGGAGAGATCCTTTGAGTCCATTCAATACCTGCATATTCCTAGAGACATGAACATCGTTGCTGATTCCTTGGCCAATTTCATATTGGATTGGTACATTACACATTCTTAAACATTCTATCAAACAGATGCGTGAAAAATGACATAACATGTAAATTATTCATAGTATAGGCTGAACATGCACAAGATCCCACAATCATCCATGAAACATGGTATATAAAGCCGTGAATAGTGTTTTGTTCATCATGTCAGTATAATACAAAAAATGTAGTACCGGTACAAAATATGAAGCATATGAGATTTCAGTAGGTCATAGATACAATAGTCTGAAGCCTATAGCTTTCATTACATATAAATCATGTATGAGCTATCCCTGAGGATGCTCATGATAATAGATAATTGCTCGGGCTACTCTACGGAGGAACCGACCGAAGCGCCTAGAAAATCCAACTGTACGACGCTGGTACCCATGAGGAATATCATCGATGGATATGTCTGGTATATCCACTATCAGTATCTGGAGGTTCTCCTCCATCTCATCTAACTCCTCTGCTGCATCTAGATGTGCAACCCATATATCTTGTATCGCTCCTCTCCTCTCAATGGGAGAAGACCCTGCTGGTCAAGATGGACCAATATCTGCATCAAAGACAAGTATGAAACATCAGTACTACTCAAAAACATCAAAAAAATATAAAATACTAAAACACAAACATAGTTTCATTCTTACCTAGGTTCCCCCATTGCTCACCCTCTGGTAGGGCCAAGTATGGGTTGCTTATGAATTTTGCACCTGCATGCAGATAGTCCTCGACCATGAGGAGCTGTCCATGTAACCACCAAAAGAAGGTGGGACCGTAGCTAATGATGGGACCCCCGCCACCATGGAGGGACATAACCTTAGACCACCTGACCATGTGAGGATCTCACAGATTGATATCATCTATCTCCACCTGTGGCCTCAGTAGTGGGACCCGTTCCAAGAAGAACGAGACCATGATCGACCCGTATCCAAACTGTTTTATCTCACCCTACCGACACTTGCTGAGCTGTTCTATGACATTAGTGAGGATCCCTTCACACCAGTTGAAGATCGTAGGTGCTATGCACTCAATGACATAGAGCATGCGGGCCTTGGTGGAATGATGAGGAGCTCCACTCCCCGCCACCCTCTCAATAATGAACATGACCATCCGCAGTGGTCTGTCTCGTACGTTCTTGATGGGAATTTTCCCAACAATCATTTGGGTACCAGGTGTACACCACTGAACAACAAGCTCTCAGTAGACGGATCGCTGCCCTACAGACCAGATAATGAAACTGGGGCTCCCTTCTTAGATAACCCCGTCAGAAAAATACATCCTCCTCATCCAAAGTAAGGGTGTGGGAACCCACATGGAAGTGTTGTTGATCTGGATCCCACAATTCGATCAGGTAATCTAGTAATTGTATCTGGGCCCTCATGCCCTGTACACGAAAGAAATTTAACAAGCCAAATTATCATAATGCATTCATTGAGTTTGGGTCATGTGCTGCTTGGGAATCTTCCATTTCATGCTCTGTCTCCTTCCATTGGACCATGGTGTGAGTCCAAACCTATCCAAATACCAATTAAACAAGCATTAGTGTCTTTCTAAACCATTGGATTGGCCCATTTTTTCCCAATTTTTTAGTTTTTCTTATGGGATTGTGCCAACGCACCCCGACTTTGTATACAGTGCGCTGACGAAGCGCTTTTCCCATATGGGAAGTGCGTCAGAGAGCCCTCGATGCACTTCCTGCAAGGGGAAAGCGCGTCGACCAGAATGCGCATAATCCCCTCATTTACAAGCCCCAAACCCTAAAAAATTACCATAAAGCAAAAAAATAATCCACTAGAAAGATGCTGGACAAAGTTTAGGCTTGCCTATCGCTAACGTGGCAAGAAACGGTGGACCGTGGCCTCTGTAGCAGACGTTTGAAAATCAGCTCCAAAATGGTGTTTTCACTCTTCCTAATTTGGTAAAAAACAATGTTAACTATTTTTACTATTTGACCTTTTTATAAAAGAAATTGGGATATTCTTATTTTAATTTTTTCTTTTATGGGTCATTTTTACTATAGTTGGTAATATTTTTATGTCTAAACACCTGATTTGTCGTTTTGACTTAGTTTTGGCGTCCATAGATGCAATAAAGTGGTGTTCTAACTTTTCAAGCGGCTATCGTGGTCATTTCATGCTTGTTCTCAAGTGTGAAAGACTCTTCGAGCATTTTTTATGCTATTATCCTGCTAAGTAAAATCAAACATTAATGGCATCAAGCTTACTTTTTTCCTTTCTCGTGCTCATAAAACGATGAGAATAAGTCACCGAGTTGTATTTTATCACTTTTTACAGGCTCGTAAAACTCCCACGAAAAAGGAACCCCCCTGAGTTCCTCTTTAATATCTTTTCAGACTCCCTAAATATGAAAAGATCGCCAAGCGAACTTGAAACCTTCACACTTGTAAAAGTATTTCAATGATCGTATTTCTGGTGATAGTTTACCCCTTTTTCGGACCAGGAGGTGCTACTTACGAAAAATGAGCACTCTAGTTAATCATCCCTAGAAGATTTCTTCTCATATCGTTTTATCCTTTTTCGGATGAGGAGACTAAAATTTACGAAAAATAACCTTTGGAGTCTTCTTTAGTTCTTTTCAGACTCTCTAAACATGAAATGACGCCGAGTTTACCTTCTTTGGACTCGTTAAAATCTGACATTGAAGGGCCCGTTTTGGGACGAACCCCTCCTATCTCAGGTTCGTAAAACATTTGGGATTGGACTCGTTCGAAGGATGAGCTATACTGAGCATTTGTTAACCTCCTCAAGATCATTAAAAAACAAAAGAGGTACTCATCAATCATGATGGGGAAAAGGAAAGAGTTTGTATTTCATAGTAATTTTGGCAGTACTTAGTCACTCTTGAACATGGCACTTGTTTGCATATGCATCCGGTACTTGGGTAATCTATTTGTCCTTGAGCCACATCAATTCAGTGAGTCCTTTTACTCCTTTGGGTCATCCAAAGAATGCTTCTACCGTCAGTTGTATTAGGGATTGGTATTATTCTCATCATGTCAATACTGCCAAGTCATGCCATGCCCATGTTCAAGAGAGGTTTGTTCATCGATTCACTATCTGCAGTCATTGTACCTTCTATCATGTCGGTCTTCCCTGATTCAGTCTCATACATTGCTCTACTGTCCGATTTACTCCAAAACATCTTTGATCATGTTTTGTGTTGATGATGAGGGATACATCATGGCCCTCCTTCGACGGATTTATCCTTGTCGACTTCAACACATCATCCAATGATTGAATCTAGAAACCAATCAAGTACCTTGGGCTTGCATACCTCAATGGTAGGTTACCTCACTTTCAACATGAGTTCACATCATTGGCTCTTGATTGAAATATTCCATCGAGTGTTCGACCTCAGCTCATTGATTCACATTCGATGGTATGTACTATGATACCTCGGGAATCATCGACATCAATGGTGATCTCCCTCGCGCTTGTTAACGGTATACATCAATGACTAGTAATCAAGTGGTTTCTACCATGTTCGAATCCAAGACATTGTAATCACATGGTTAGATTCATATCATTGCGAGTTCGGCTTGAAGACCCTGGGTTGAGTTATAAATCTCACCTAGGTTGCGATGGAGATTTTTTTGAGTCATATTACACGGATCCACTTTGTATTGATCGTGGATGTGTTATAATCTCATCATGGATCTACACTTGTGTCTAGTAGCCATGATTGTGTTCAATCGGTATTTACTATCAGGGAGCTACAATGTATTGGTCGAAAGCCATGTTATGAGTCATGTGGAATATATATATATATATATATATATATATTGAAGTTAGTTGTACTGCATAAGTTCCATTTCTAATCGATGATTCTTTCCTCATTCCTTCATATTACAAAGCACTTCACCCATTCTATTTTATTGGTTTCATGATTTGGGGGGCATTCTATTACACCAAAATATTGTCATCATGAGTCATGTGTCATATCCATGCCTTAATACCTGAAGTTTCCTGGGCTAAGACATCAGAAGGAAGGTTGTTGTCCTTTCTCTTTACCTTTTGTAGTCACCCCGACGCACCCTGCCTTCTAGCAAGGATTGTCGAACTCAAGGTGACGCACTCTGCACCTCAGCAGAGCACATCGCTGACACAATATGCCTTTGTACAACATGCAGTGATCTACCTCTAACGCATGTTTCCTTCATGCTAGGTGCGTCATAGTTGGTTAAAGTGGATAAAAGGAAGCTTCGAGTGATTTATCGAATCTTGGTGATGTGGAGGCTTATCCCTAGATGCTTGGATAGGTGGGTCTCGATCGCCTAACCTAGTGGGATGATCCCTTAGACATATCCCCTAAATCCTTAACCTATTCTATCCCTTTAGCCCTATATATACAAACCCCCCTCTCCATTGCTAAGGGAGGAAGGATTATGCACCCATATGCTAGTGGAATTTGGTCAGACTATCTTCTTCATCCATAGGAGATTAGGAGGATTTGGATCTTTGAGGAAAAATCATTCAAGTTGGAGTCATAATGTCAAAGCATCGGTTGTAAGTCTCTCTATTTTGTATTTTTACATTTAATATAAACATATTTCCATAAACCTGTTATGTTTTGTAATATCGTTTATGATTAGCTTCTTTGACTGCTTATCTAGTTAGATTCATAATAATATGCTTTCATGTTGTTGGCTTGTTTCCATTTTCTCTATCTTGTCTTGCAGCAGGAGATCGAGGGACTGGAAGTAGATCAAGCAAGGAGAAAGGAATTGCGATTATAAGGTAAATCATCATTTGAACTACCTTGGAATTTAATCTAACTAGGAAGGATTTTATATTGTGTACTCTCTTGTACTAGACCTAAACCATTTAGGCTAGAGAGATCCGTTTTTGTTGACATTAACAGATTATCTTCATACAACATAGGTCCTTAAGAGCATAGATTCCCAGTTCCTATAAATCTGACCAACATGGTAAATCAAGAAGAAACATTATGGTGTTGACCTTGTTAGGATGTGCATGATGAACAATGATGCCCAACAACTATAAGGGAAAAGGTGGCTAGCAATTAAGATCTAAATGATTTTTGATAATATGAATTATCGAGGAGAAAATGACTTCATTTGTACTCTGGAAGGAAAGTCTTATGGTGTCTTCAAAGAGCATATGAAATAAATTAAAGTTAAAACCTTGGATGCAGATAGAATCACAAGGTTGTATGGTTTGATTCCTACTAAAGAAGAAACTAAGATTAAAATTGGGGATAAGAAATGGGTCACCTATCAAAGGAGAAATCAAATGGTTTCACAAAATCCTGAAGTGAGGCTACAAGTTCCCCAAAGAAATCCGATGAATAGACAATCTATCTCAAGAGATGAATCCAAAAAAAGATCTTCTTCAGAAAATCCATCTGTAAGTATGTATGTTGATTTGAGCATTGATTTAACTAGTGAGTTGTCCAAAGTAACGATGTCTTGCTTTTCTTGAGTTAGCAAATATCTCATCCCAGAGAAAAAAGTTGAGAAAAAAATTTGGATTTTGAATAGACAAATTAAGAAGCAATGAATCAAGGAAAGAAGAATGGTAGTCACCAACCTTTCTACATCACATTAATGATAAATGTATTGTTTCTTCCCAATTGTATGTTGTATTCCGGAGCCTCCATGAATCTAATGACCTTAAAGGTTATGAATCAACCTTAATACCACTCGTCCATACATGAATGTATGCACCATGGATTCAAAAGAAATATAAGTGTGCGGTTTAATTAAGGATCTTCGTGTTAAGTTAGTTACATACCTAGATATCTCATTATCGACGGATGCATTTATTGATATCCCAAACCAATGGGGTGTTCTATTATCAATGAAGTGGGATACCATTCTAGTAAGCAACATTTGGATGGATTTTTCGTGTGCCACTATACCCACAACTGAGAACACCTGTGCCACGTTGTTGTTTGATGGACAATTTGCCAAGCGCAGACTAGAGGCCTGATATCCCTAGCTCAAAGCAAGTCTAGAACAGAATATAAATCACAATTCTAGATATAATTAGAGATCAAGGAACTAGATACATTTACCTTATGAATCGTTGATCCTTTTCTCCTTGAATGCTGCTCCAAGCTTGACGATCTGAGCTGCAAAACCTGTCAAGATAACAAGACAACAAAACAAGTAAAACGCATCTACACAATAATAGATCTAAGTAAGCAGTCAAGCAGGCGAACTACACAAGATATCATTAACACAATGAGATTTTGGTGGCCCAAGCACTTATATTACTGTATTGAAAGGGAAGTACATTGGATGAAAAGATTACAACCATTGACTTGATGTAGCAATCCTCATCCAATCAAACCAATGCCAAAGCCTCCCAAGGAAGTGTGAGTCTCCTAAGGTAATTTCACCAGCATGTAGACACTATAGACTTCCTCCCCTTGGAATGGGAGTGAGCTTCACTTATATAGGACTAAGTGGATAGGACAGGTTGAGATATGGTAGGAGAGAGATAGGGGATCCTTCCAAGAGGTTAGGAACTGAATGCTAGCTCTCCCAAAGGTCAGGGATAGGGATCCATGTCATCTAGCTTCGAGAATGGACTTGAAGAAGCTATTTTTGTCTATTAAATGACATCGTCGTAGGCTGCAAGAAGCCAACCTGTGACATCGCAGGTTGCATGAGGACAACCTGCGACGACCTCTCTAAACCTAGTATAAATGGTTTTACATCTCTTCCAGGTTAATAACTTAGTCAAGGAAACTTTAGGGATTTTTACACCGAGTCTCTTGATGGTAAGATTTAAGGTGTAACAGAATGCCCCCCAAAGCATGAAGCTGTTTGAAATTGGATAGGTGAAATGCTTTGACAGAAGGAATGGCAATGGCTTGTCGGATGAAGGATGCTGCTGCAGTACAACTGACTCTGAATACACAATCTCATACAACATGGCTTCCGACCAATACATTGCAGATCCATGATAGTAATGACCGACTGAACACAATCATGGCTACTAGACACAAGCGTAGATCCATGATGAGATGATAACACAACCACGACCAATACAAATGTGGATCCGTGTGATATGACTAAAAAAAAATCTCCATCGCAACCTGGGTAAAACATGAATCCCCAGGGTCTTCAAGCCGAACCCGCAATGATACAAATCTATCCATGTGATTACAAATGTCTTGACGTTGAACATGGTAGAAGCCACTTGATTACCGGTCATTGATGTATACCATTAAAAAGCGCGAGGGAAATCACCATTGATGTCAATGATCCCCAAGGTATCACAGTACATATCATCAAGCGTGAATAAATGAGTTGAATTCGAACGCGGGATGAAATCTTTCAATCAAGAGTCAATGATGAAAACTCATGTCGAAAGCGAGGTAACCTGCCATTGAGGCATGTAGGGCCAAGGTACTTGGTTGGTTTCTAGATTCAATCCTTAGATGATGTGTTGAAGTTGACAAGGATGAATCTGTCGAAGGAGAGCCATGATGAATCCCCATCATCGACACGAAACACGACAAAAGATGTGTAGAGTGGATCGGATGGTATAGTAACATGCAAGAATGAATCGGAGTAAACCGACATGGTAGTAGGTGTACTGACTGCAGATAATGAATGGTGAGAATATCCTTGAACATGGGCATGGCATGACTTGGTAGTATTGACATGACGAGTACGACACCAACTTCCAATGCAATTGATGATGGAAGCGTTCTTTGAATGACTCAAATGAGTGACTAGACTCATGAAGTAGGCAAGACTCGAGGACAAACGGATGACCCAAGTACTGTATGCAAATGCAAATGAGTTCCATGTTCAAGAACGACTAGGCACTGCCGTAGATAAAGAATGTAACATAAAATCTTTCTTTTTTCCCTATCATGAATGATGAGTGCCTCATGTGTTTTTTACGAGCTTGATGAGGGTAACCAGATGCTCAGTATAGCTCATCTCATAGATGAGTCCAATCCCAAATATTTTCCAAACCTAGGATAGGAGGGGTTTGTCCCATGGCGGGCCCTTCAATGTTGAATTTTAACGAGTCCATGGAAGGAAAAACTTGGTCGTCATTTCATATTTAGAGAGTTTGAAAAGAACTAAAGAAGACTCCAATGGTCCTTTTTCGTAAAGTTAGTCTCATCGCCCGAAAAATGGTAAAACAACGCGGGAGAGGACTCTTATAGTCATGATTGGCTGGAGTATACCTTCTTCGTAAGTAGTGCCCCCTGGTTCAAAAAAGGGATAAACTATCACCAGGAAGACGACCATTCAAATTCTTTAACAAGCGTGAACGTGACAAGTTTGCTTGGCAATCTTTTCGTATTTCGAGAGCCTGAAAAGAGCTTAAAGATAGACTTTGGGGGGGTTCCTTTTCTGTAGGAGTTTAACGAGCCCGAAAAAGCGATAAATCGTAACTCGGTAACTTATTCTCATGGTTTTAAGAGCACGAGAAAGAACAAAGAGTAAGCTCGTCATCATTAAATAATTACAATCTAGCAGATAAAAAATAACGACAAAATATTCAAGGGGTTGTTCATACCTGAGATGACTGCTGCAATGTGAAAGCGACGCAAATAGAATACTTAACGACTCCTGCACACTTGAAAACTAGGTCAAAAAGTCAACCGAGTATTCAAATGCCATAAAAATGATCCAAACTATAGCAAATGCCCTAAAAAGCATCAAATATTTGAAAAAGAATATTCCTTTTTGTTTATAAATAGGGAAAAGATCAAACAATAGTTACGATTGTTCATTTGCCAAATTGAGGAGAAGAAGAGTTATTTTGGAGCAGAAATTCACTCGCCAATTGCTGGAGCTACGATCAACCATTTCACGAGCCGTTCAGAGCAGGTAACCCTAAATCTCATCCAACATATTTCCAGTGGTTTAGAATTTCATTTTTAGTTCATTTTTTAGGGTTTTGGAGTTGGTTTGTGGGGAGCTTGTGCGCCCTCAGGTCGTCGTAGGTCTCCCTTACGGGAACTGCAACGAACCTGGGTCGTTGCAAGTCCTGCAAAACTGGGTTGCGAAGATGTTGCCCTGTCCACAAGGATGAGGTGCGACGGTGGAAACACCCATGTTCAAACCAAAACCCAAGCTAAAAGAACAAGTTTTAAATGCTTGAGTGAGTTCTAATAGTATTAAAATGCTCCTATTGGCAGGTTAGTAGCAGCCAACATGGTCCTAGAGTGGCACGAATGAGAACACGAGGTAGATGATGTGTAAGCAGCGAATGATCCGTTATGTGTGATGACATTGAGGAACTATGGACTTCTAAAGTTCTTCCAGATCCAGGGCATGAGGGCCCAAATCCCGCTGCTAGAACATATGCTTCGGAGTTGGGATGCAGCTCAGCAATATTTCATGATCGGTGAGCACATATTGACCATAGATGTCGAGGACATCTACTTCTTGACTGGATTGTCCCGTAACGGGGACCATGTGGCTCTTACCAGATCACGGGGAAGTGATCAGACTATGGATGACTTGATCCTTCAGCATTGTACTCCTCATGCCCGTGCCTCTAGTGGGAAGATTCCCATCAAAGAGGTGCAAGAACGTCCGCTGCGTGCCATCCTTTTTACCATAGTGAGGATATTAGGGAGCCAAGCGGCTCACCTAGCTACCAGGGCCCAGATGCTGTAAGCGGAGGACTGTATGTCTCAGAAGGTATTCAACTGGTGTGAGGGAATCCTCACCAACATTTGAGCTTAGCTGACCAAGTGTCGGCGTGGAGAGCTCAAGCAATTTGGATACAGATCGATAGTGATCTCATTTCTATTGGAGTGGGTTCCCCTCTTGCGCCCGTAGGTGCCTTTGGATGAGATGGATCCTAAGGATCCTCACATGGCTAGATGGACAGAGGTGATGGCCCGCCATGGTGGGGGTCCTATAATCGGGCATGGTCCTGAGTTCTTCACCTAGTTGGAAGGTTAGCTGCTCATGGTAGAGGACCGTCCGTACAATTGTATGGATTACAGGGAGGACCCAGACTTGGCGCTGCCCGAGAGAGCAGAGTGGGGAGATATCGGTAAGAAAAATGACCCTTATACTTTTTAGTTTTGTGTATTTATGATTTTTTTTGTTACAGTGCTGATAAGTTAATAACATGTGTGTGCAGATGTGGGCCCTGTGCGACCAGTAGGAGTTTCTCTTCTTGCGAGGAGAGGAGAGGGAGCAGCCATGGCCCCAGCCGTACATGTTGCCATCATGGAGATGGAGGACGTCTACGAGAACCTGACCGAGTTGATGTTAGATGTTCCAGAGCTGATAGTGGATGAGTTACCACGGCCCATGCAAATATATGTGATTGGGGTGTCCGTGCGTTTCAATGTGCTGCTTCACAAGGTGGCGAAGGCAGTTGACTGCTTCCATGGTCAGCAGGCTAGAGCTGCGAGACCTAGGGGTGTACGGGCCAGACATTAGGCCTTATGTTGTTATTATGTATGTACTGAGAGCTCAGAAGCCTCAGATTTTGTACTACTGAAATCTATGAGGCTTCAGATTTTGTATAGACTCACTGAAATCCGTCGTGCTTCAGATTTTGTACCAGCACTACTTTTTATGGTGATATATATATACAGACATTTTGGTGGTTTTATACATTATGTGTTTTAAATGGATGAATGATGTGATCTTGTTTATATGTTTGCTTATAAAATGAGTTATTTACATGTTATGTCTACTTTTAACAGTTCATGAATATGCTTATGTGTGTGCAATGTACCAATCTAAGATGAAGTTGGCCATGGAGTCGGCAACTGTGTTCATGTCTCATGGAATGTGCAGGTACTGAATGGACTCGAAGGACCTTTCTAGAAGACAGACTCGTCTATAGAGACAGAGTAAAGTAGGATCGCAGATGGTGTAGACTCGGTTAAGATGAGAGACCACTAGTTGAGAATCCAAGTGGATGACAATGTGGTCCATACCCAAAGAAATAGCGTCGGTTAGGGTTCCAATGATTGCTTGATATTCTGCAGCATTTTTGGTTGCGAAACCTAGACACATTCCTCCTGAGCTGATAAGCTCGCCAGTAGGTGAATAGAGTACCCAGGATGCCGAAGCAAGGTTGTGGGTATGCCGGCTAGCGTCGTCCACGAATCTATAGCAATTTTCCATCTACACACGTACACAGAACATGGTATAAGAAACGAAACAAGACCTAAGCACACAAAAATCAAAGCCTCACACCACACAAAACACACACACGCCATGTACAGTATATACAAAAGTACTTACACATGAAAGAATCAGGCATAGTACATCTTTAGGTGGAGCCCATTATGGGGCTCACCCAAAGATATCCCGTCATAGTCTTCAAGTTCGTAAGCTCCATTCTCTAAGACGCGTTTCACTATGTAAGGTCCATGCCACATGGACTCAAACTTTCCAGCCCCCAGCTTATGATGTTTTTGGTCGTACGTGAGGACCAAATCTCCTTCGCTGTAGACGCGAGGTTCTACCGACTTGTCGTAATGTGCTTTGAGGCGTTTCTTGTGAGCCTCGTTGGCAAGAGCAGCATCGTGGCGAGTCTCGTCGAGCTTAGCTAGGTAGAGGAAGCGATCTTCCTTGGTAGTAGTGTTGGGGAGAAGTTCAATGGCGAGCTTGAGGAACAGAATCTCGCACTCAATATGAAGGATATCCTCCAATCCATACACTAGTTGGAAGGGAGTAAATTTGGTGGCGGTTTTGATGGAAGTTCGGTAGGCCCATAATGCTGAAAAGAGCATATTATGCAAGTTGGAATTGTGCGTACCCACCATACGTTGGACCATAGTTTTCAAGACCTTGTTAATGGCCTTGACCTGTCTGTTGGACTGTGGGTATTAGGGTGTTGAGTTTTCGTGGCAAAAACCCAATCTATCGCTCAATTCCTCAACCATGTGGTTTTGAAAGTGAGAACCATGGTCGATAACTATAGACTGAGGAACTCCAAACCGCGCTATGACATGATTAAACCTGAAGAGTGTGGTGGTCTTGCCATCGTTTGTGTATGTAGGCATTGCCTTGGCCCACTTTGTAAAGTAGTCCACAGCTACGATGATGTAACTATGCCCCCCGACCGAGGTAGGATTACAATGCATGAAGCCAATGCCCCATTTAGCAAAGGGGCCAACGATAATAACCGGGTGTAACGGGGCAGGATGGGTGCGCTTTTTTGTATGAAAATGTTGACATGGAGGACATTTTTTTATGGCCCCGATACAATATTTAAAGATAGACGGCCAATAATATCTTGCACGAAGAATCTTCTGGGCTGTAGACATCCCAGAGAGATGACCGCCAAAATCCCCAGCGTGACATTCATTTAGGATGTGTTCAGCCTCGTCATGAGTCAGACAACATCGAAGAATAGAATCAATACCATGGCGGTACAAAGTATCACTGATAATCAGATAATACTTCGCATGGTGGCGTACTCGATGACGGTCATCACGAGACAATTGAGGGCTGAAATGTTGGGTCTGAAGATATAAAGTGATATCTCCATACCACGGATCAGACGTACTGATAAGAAACAATGACTCATCTGGAAAAGAGTCATTGGGATAAGATTCTACATCAGCACGGGGAAGGTCGCAGATGAGCTCAGCAAACACCAAAGACTTTTTAGACTTAGCCTTCTCGAAAAGAAGATCGAATTACTGCAGTATCATGATCCAATGTGAATACTTGCTCCCAAGCACCTGACGTGTCAAAACATGGTATGTGGGATTCAAATCGATGATGATGGTGGTGGTGCGAAGCAGAATGTAATGTCAGAATTTCTAGATGACGATGATCACCGCGAGAGCGAGCTTCTCAACATGTGAATATCGAGTTTCAGTGTCAATAAGACCTTTACTGACGTAGTATATCACATGTTCTTGGGCGTTCTGGTCTTCCTGCACCAAAACCATGGCGATAGTGGTGTCAAAAGTAGAGGTATAAAATGTAATCTCGATAGTAATTCGGCGGTTGGAGCACAGGGGCATGCGTGATGGCATGTTTCAAACTTTCAAAATATTATTGAGCTTGGTCATCCCAAATGAACGGGACGTCTTTTTTCATCAATCTCATGTAACCCTGCGTCTTTTGCGCGAAATTATAGAAACAACGCCTTAAGTAAGTCGCTCTTCCTTGTAGACTTTGAAGTTCCATAACATTAGTTGGAGGTGGGAGAGCGATAATGGCTTCCACCTTCAAGGGATCAATGCGGATCCCATCTTTCGAGACGATAAACCCTAAGAGATGTCCAGACTCAACACAGAAAATACACTTATGAGGGTTCAGTCGGATATTGTATCGTCTGCATTTTAGGAAAACGACCGTCAGATGATCTATGTGGAACTCGCACTGCTTTGAGTGGGCAGGGAGGTCATCCAAGTAGGGTTCCACAAAGTCCTTTACATCGTGGAAAGCATACAACATGGCCCACTAGAATGTAGCACCAACGTTTTTAAGACCAAACGAAAGTTTACGATACGCAAACGTTCCCCAAGGGCAGATGAATGCAGTCTTGTGTTGGTTGGCGGGGTGGATCTCAATCTGGTTGTATCTAGAAAAGCCATCCATGAATGAAAAAATGACACTTCCGGCACAATTGTCGATAATATGGTCAATAAAGGGAGTCAGGTAGTTGTCCTTGGGACAAGCCTTGTTGAGATCCCGATAATCGACACAGACATGAATAGTGCCCTACTTTTTAGTAACAGGGACGACGTTTGAGACCCATTCTGTCAATGGGACAGGGTAGATGAAGCCGACCTTCAAGAGTTTCTCAATCTCTGCCTTGATCGTCGCAGTCTTCCGAGGCTGTATCGGTTACAACTTTTGGCAGACAGGTTTGATGTCGGGATAGGTTTTGATTTCGTGTAAAATAATTGTGGGGTCTATCCTAGGCATCTCCTCGTAGGTCCAAGCGAACATGTCTCAGAATCGCTTGAATAAGGCCGTAGAAGCAATGACTTCTTCAGGGGAACACTTCTGGCCTAATTGAATGTGTTCCACCACACCAGGAGTAACTGAAATGTCTATCGAGGTGGTAGGCTCAATGTTGGCTAAGTTTCCTTCAGAGTCTATTGGACACGTGAGTATCGAGGACTGAGAACCAGAGTAGACATCCGGTGTAAAGATGGTGCTAATGCTATTCTCCACAGTATCCAAAAAGGGAAGGAAAGACAAATGATGATGGAGGTCTTCCCATGGAGGATCATCCGCACTAATGATTTCCATAATGGACTCGTCAGAATGAAAAGTCCATAGCAGGGGGTCGGATGATGTTCGCTGTAGAGAACAGGAGGTGGAGGTCACAACTAAGTGGTACTTCGGTGCTAATTGGATAGCCTCGTATGTGAGTTCAACGGGTGACAGAGGCATAGTGTCTCCAATCAGGTGTGTGGTGGATTCGTTAGGTACAAGCCATGGATCAGTGGAGTTGGGGATAGATGAAATCTCCGAGGAGATCATGTTCACTGTGGAAACATGATTTGGGGGATCCGAAGTAGGAAAAGCGCCCATAAGGGATGAGTCCTTAATGAGGTCGACCCCCATGCTCTCATATTGATCGGAAGATTTTCCAATTGATGGAACATTATCGCCAGGGTGAGTAGCGGTGTTAGGTGTGCATAAATCCAATTGGTCAATAGTAACAATTCGGCCTTGATGAGGGAATTGTACTATGCGAAAGACAGATTACGACCAAGCAGAATGTTGTAATCTAATGGGGCAGAGACCACTTCCACGTTAATGGTTGCACTCTTTCCCCCCAGCTCGATTGCTAAAGCTTGTAACAGCCCATGAGGTTGAAAGCCACGTCCGTTGAATGCTCTCAAAGTGGTAGGAGAATGGTTCAACTTGGGAGAACCAATGGCTCTCTAGCATGAGATCGACATGACTGAAGTAGAGGCACCTTCATCCAAAATGGTACGATGGATTGTCTTCCCAACAATGTTGGTGGAAACTTGAAATGCCAACTGATGGGAGAGCCTCGGTTTGAAGTATTCCAGCCGGAACATGATGGTGTTCGATGAATCCAGGTCAACTACACCGATGGCAGCGAGGAGAGTCTTGCGATGATTAGCAAAGTTTTGCAAGACTTCGAGCATCGACATAGCACAAGGAGCTTGTGCTAGGTCCTCTACAATGTTGTAGTTTTGAGCAGCCCGAGCATTGGGATTGAAAACCGATTTTCTAATCGTGCTCTTGGGTGGACGCAACACTGACTCGAAAGAGGGATTCTCAATGGTGAGAGAAGTAGCCGGTACGGTGACGTCAGGCATCGAAGTGGAACCTTTTTCAGTATTACTTCCAACAGGTTCCTTTGCCGGGACAGAGTCATACGAACGAGAACAGGTGTTCAAGTTGATGGTCTCACTATGCATCATGAGAACATGCGCGGTGGAGGATGCTTCTCCTTGGGAAGGAGATGTGTGAGCAATCAACTGCCGATTTTGAGTAGGGAAGGGATCGTTGAGAACTGCGAGTATGGGTTTTCCCTTAAGAAACTTTTGAACTTCGTCTCTATGGGGGCACTCTTTAGAAAAGTGGTCATCACCACACAGTAGACAAGGATACTTCAACTTCCTTTCTGTTTGGTGTCATCAGGGGTACTATTATGTTCCTACTGGGTGGAAGATTTATTAGGTTTCCCTTTGTTCTTCTTCTTACCACCAGACTTATGAGGTGAAGCTGATTGAACAGAATTCACTTCTTCGGTGACAGTAGGAGCGGATGATTTGGTGGTGCCATGACCAACCTGTGTTGGTGATGGGGAAGAACCTTGGGGGTTCGACGTTCCAACAGTTTGAGAAGGAGGCTGGGTGTTAAGGGATCCAATGATGCCATCAGCTTGGGGTCCCTTGGGTGGTTTCGCAGGGTCGTATATGTTACGGGGTGCGTCACGAAGAATATCAAACAACGTGCCAGATTGAGCATAGACTAAGTCTAATAAATGGGCATGGGCGATTGCTTGTTCCTTAGTGATAGCCCCTCCGACGGCAACATCTCGTGCTATGGTAGGTATGAGAGACTTCGTAAACCAGTCCTCTAGGAGTTGGTCTGGAATAGGAGCCTTAATAAGACATCGTCTTCTCCACCACTCATGTATATGATTTGAGATGTGAGTAGCGGTACTTTGACGGAGAGAGGTTAGAAGCTTTGTACCAGTTTCATACCATATAGGCAGCTGGAAATGAGTAAAAAAATTCAGAGCAAGAGAACCAAAATCAAGAAAAGAATGGGGTGGTAGTTCGATATACCACTTGGCAGCCGAACTAGTGAGAGTCCGTTGAAATAATCTAAGACGGATCGAGTCGTCCATCAAGGAGTTGGATGAACACCACAAGTGGTATGTCATCACATGGTTTTTAGGGTCTTCACCCGGCTTGCCATCAAATTTGGGGATATGTGATGGAAGTTTCACTAGAATGGGTGGCCAATTAGTTCCATGGTAGATGGGGTCGTTGGTTAGGTGAGACAGGTTAGGTAGGTCCAAAGTAGCCAAAAAGGGCAGTTGCGGATTAGGCTGCGGGTACTGATAGTACTGATAAGGCGTGTAAGGACCAGTGGGATCTTGTATCGACTGACCATAGGGTGTTCCCGAAGGAAACTGGCCTAGGGGTATGGGACGCCCGAACCAAATGTAGGTTCGCCGCCATAGTAAGGTGGTCCATTACCATAATAAGGTGGCCCGTTATCATAAGGTGGGGGCCTGCCTCCATCGCTGGGAGGGGGTGGGACGCCGCCAAATGGTGGGGGTCCACCACCACCGCCAGGGTAGGATGGGCCGCCACCACCTCCACCGGGAGGAGGTGGTGGTCCGCTTCCACCGCCGAAATAGGGTGGGCCTCCACACGGGGGCTTCACTCAATAAACCGTTATCATAGCACATTCGTTTGTGGCATATGAAACAATACCCCTAATTTCACTAAATATTCGAAAATACCTTCCAAAATCGTTTGTTTTTAACCCCCTCCCAATATGCCTTCCCAATTTAAAAAAACCCCTATTTTCACTAGATATTGTATGTATCAATTTTTTCATTGACATTTTTTATACCCCTTTATATTTATACCTAGTATATTGATATGATACCCCTCTTAGGACCCCACATGCATTCTATAATGCAGCTTGCTTCTTTCGATGTATATTGTGGATGCACATTACTTCACCCACAATGCAATTACTCAACCACATATCATTATGATTTGCAACATCTAATGGTCTAATGAAGAGATACGAGATCACTTCTTGTATGTCACTAGAGCCAATGCACATAGTACAACATTTAGATTGCATGTTGCAGTTCCCTAATTGCTGACTAAGCCTGTTGTGGGCTAGGTATCCAAGCCCCCAGGGCCTATAACAAGCTCTAGGAGGTTGACTAAACCTCCCAAGGCCTATAATAGGAACTAGTGGTTGGGTATTCAAGCCCCCAAGGCCCATCGAGGGCCTATAACAGGCCCTGGGGGCTTAGAGCCTCCCAAGGCTATTGGTAACAACTAGCTAAGTGTTATTGGTAACAATTGGTTGTTAATGACCACTGTCTTTCGACTATGATCGACTGGAAACCCACTTCACCACGAAACCCCTGGCCTCAAGCACGCCTCAAGACGCGATTTCCCTGCATACTGGTAAGCCCGAGCCTTGCCTCAACTTGATTTCTCATCCGACTGTGATCCCGCCATCTCCATTTGGCAGATATTTGTTAGCCCACCCATATAAAAAATACCCCAAAGTATTTTTGTATTGTTACATTAAATAAAAAACCCTTTGCCCCTTAATATATAAGCAATATAATTTTTAGGTTTTCATGAATACTTAATACCGCAATATGAATGAACGTGATATTATATTTCCTTCTAGTGAAGTCCCTGTGGGCCTCCACCACCTCTGCTGGGAGGAGGTGGTGGGCCACCGCCGGCATCGGAAGGGTAAGGGCCTCCTTCGCCACCTCCACCACCACCACCATGATGGGATGGTCCTCCACCACCACCGCCAGGATGGGATGGTCCTCCACCACCACCGTTAGGAGGGGGTGGGCCATGATGGCCGGAATGAGGTGGTCCTCCGTTAGAAGGTAGAGGTCCGCCTCCTCCAGAGTTGTGTGGGGGCCCGCCGCCTCCAATGGGAGGTGGGGGTGGACCAGACAGGGGTGGGGGAACTTGAGAGACTATAAGCGGGGGTCCATGTTGTAAAACATTTTGCTGTCCCCATAGAGTGTAAGGATTTCCGGGGTAGGGTACCCCATAGAGTGCGTTTCTGGGATTAAGTTATCCTGGCACAGGGTTAAGATGACCTGGATACGCTTAACTCGATTGTGGTTTAATTACATTGGACGACCCCCCGACATGGGATAATCCTGTAGTGGAAGGTCTAGGAGGTAAGGAATTTCCAACGGAAGGACCGATGGGAATTCCTGCTGCAGTGTTATGGTTAAGAGACGGGGGTTTCCCCCAACGACAACTTGCTGACCACTAAGTAAAGGTTGACCCAACACTGGTTGTTGATTATCTGCCGTAGGATTATCATTACCTGTAAAGAAGGTAGGGGGTAAAAAGTATCCTCCCCTCGAATTTTGGGGTGGGGGAGGAGTAGGTGACGTAACCGTGGTAGTCACAGGAGTGTTGGAATGTTGTCCTTCAACAGGTTGGGTCGTCTGAGGTATAGGACTGGTCTCTTGTATAGGAGATGGATGTGCAGGAGTTGATGGTTAACCGGCCTCAGAAGTGGTCATGTGTTGCGTGGATGATTCCGGTGAATCATAAGACAAATAATGACTTGGGAGTGGTTGATAAGGAGGTAACGTCGGGTCTTCATCCCTCCATGCAAGGCTCCAGTTTGTAAATTGTGTGGCCATAGCTCGTAGCCTAGCCTATTGTTCACGATAAGGTGCCATGCGATCATTGGGAGTATCCCAACTAGGCGGGGATGCAATGCCAAAATGGGCCACTGGGTGGCCTAGAGAAGATGTCCAATAAGCTGCTGAAGGACTAGTAGCTGTTGAAGGGCTGTCTTGGGGTGAATTTATCCATTCGAACGATCCAAGATCTCCCATTAGAACATGAGGTAGGTCTTGTGAAGTAGAAGTTTGTGCTTCTTCACCCCATGGGGGATGAGAGGCAAGTGAATCTGGAGGAAAAATATGTGCTCCAACATTCAATGTAGGGTTTTCCACTTCAGGTGACACGACTGTGGCTTGTGGGTCCATCCTTACCCTTGAAATTACCTCATGGTTAAAGGGATATTATTGTGGTAAGTTTTGAATCCTATGGGACCTTCTCCAAGGAAAGTCAACCAGAGTGACTGAAACAAAATTTTCTCCTAAGGCAAGCTAAAAAAAAGAAAAGCAGACCAAAAAAAACCCTACACAAACTAAGGCCACAAGCAAACTTATGTGATAAGAGTGGATTCAAAGGTATGGAACCTCACAAGATTGTCAAGGCTTCGCAAATCGCTATATACCGCAGGGTCCAGCAGTAAAATGCGACAAGGAGGATTGGGATCGTACCCTTTCCTGAATACCCGATTACCTGGATGGTACATGAGTAGTAATCTCCCCGAGTGCTGTTCTCGGTGTATTGCTCTGCCATGACGGCCAAAATATTAACTCAGCTGGTCTCAGGAATCCTAATGGTGTCTCCAGATATACGCAAGGTATGTGGGAGCTCGAATCCGTAGTGGTGCTGTCTAATGCACAACCGTACAGCACGATACCTTCCTATATACTACCGAGTACGTGAAACATCTTTTTATATACACCAAGTACGTGAAACACCTTTTGATATACGCCAAGTACTTGAAGTACTTGGTGGGTACGTGAAAGAGCATCGATATACTTGGTTGGTACGTGAAAGAGCTTCGATATACCAATAAGTGCGTGGAAGACTACAATACCCCCAGAATACAGTGATGGAAAATAACGACAGCTCCCACTCTTAACGACGTCGGAACACGTCTCTAACTTACACACAAGTTACTAAAAATTTTACCCTAGTTCTACCATTAATTTTATTTGGACGGTTAGGTGAATGCATGAGGTGAGTACATAATCGTAAACATAGTGCAGGCCCTAACTATGTGCAAAAAATGTACTTTTCTTTTGATGAACTCTATGTATGGGAGGGAGAAATTCTTTTCAATGATTTTACCAAAGCAATGCAATGCAACACAATCCCAAATCTACCAAAAATGACAATGAAGTATTCTTTTCCTTTTCAAGCGAAACACAAAAATAACACAACACTACTAAGCCAAATCAAAACCTGTTTTTCTTTTCTTTTATCTTTTCGAAACAAAATCGATGCTAAGCGATGAAAAGAGAGAATTTCTAGGCAGAGTATGCAAGCTTTTCACTTTCACTATGATGGCCTAAAAGCATAAGAACCAAAAGATGCATGTAACTTTCCAAGCATGGAACTACTTTTGCAAAACTTGATATTTACTTGAATTTTTCAAGAAAATGAGCAACTCATAATTCATGAAAAACACAAATAATTTAATTTTCTCCAACTTTTCCAAAAGATCTACAAATGAGACTTTCCAATGTATATACAATTCTTCAAATGAGCTTGAAAAATGATGGAAATGAAGTACTTTTGATTTTTCAATGGATGTATCAGAATAACAATTTGATGACAACGATACTTTTAAACACAAATACTGAAATGAAAAGATCACTTGCAGAACTCCAATGACTCAGGAAATCTCAAGAAAATGAAGAGCACTCATATGGACTGAAGATACACTCAAAATCAATCAGTAACAAGCAACACTAAAGCAAGCAAAGCTCAAAAAATGTATGCAAATGAGGTCTGGAAACCAATCCAATACAATGACCAAATCCAGCAGGGAGAGGAGGGAATGCAAGGATGAGCGGATGCAGGTGGGGGAGACGAGAGTGTCCACCACTATCAAATCTCAGACTTGTCCAAGATGGAACCCAAAACAACACCAAATGAAACCAAACACTTCAACACACTTAATAAAAAATGGGGGTCTCTGACTGGATCTTGCAGCATAGAGGGAGTTTGCACACAAAACCAAAACTCAAATCAGAAATGGAGAAGGGATGCCTGTATGTCAGTTTTGACAGATCGACGCAGTCTGTGTTTGTACACAGAGCGACCGTCGCAGGTCACTAATGCGGGAAGTGTGACGATGTCGCAGTCTACCAATGAATGGGCTGTGACAATAGGACAAAAGACAGAGAAAAGAGATCAAAAAATGACACAGTGTCACTCTGGCTCCACTGCCCAGCTGCGACGAGCGAGATCTAAGTTAAAACATGAACCAATTCTCCAAAGAATGAGCAATGAAATGGTTTAAAAATGGTGAGTACAAACTCATAGGAGGACTACATACTTATTCAAAGCGAAGATTTGATGGTGAAACAAGGCTTAGAAGGAAAATAAGATTATGGATGGCTTGCAAAAGCAATCAACTAAAAATGGTATTCAAATTGACAACTACAAACAATGTTTTGATCCCTAGTATGGTCGCCAGATTTGTTTGATGGACAATCTACCAAGAGCGGACTTGAGGCTTGATCTCCCTAGCTCAACGCGTTTCTAGAACAAATAGAACAGAATATAAATCACTCTCCTAGATCTAATTAGAGATCAAGGAACTAGATACGTTTACCTTATGAATCGCTGATCCTATTTTCCTTGAATGTTGCTCCAAGCTTGACGATCTTTAGATCTGAGTTGCAAAACCTGTCAAGATAACAAGACAACAAAACAAGTAAAACGCATCTACACAATAATAGATCTAAGTAAGCAGTCAAGCAGGCGAACTACACAAGATATCATTAACACAATGAGATTTTGGTGGAAAGCACTTATATTAATGTATTGAAAGGGAAGTACATAGGATGAAAAGATTACAACCATTGACTTGACGTAGCAATCCTCATCCGATCAAACCAATTCCAAATCCTCCCAAGGAAGTGTGAGTCTCCTAATAGATGAGTAGAGATCTCTCCTAAGGTAATTTCACCAGCATGTAGACACTATAGACTTCCTCCCCTTGGAAGGGGAGTGAGCTTCACTTATATAGGACTAAGTGGATAGGATAGGTTGAGATATGGTAGGAGAGAGATAGGGGATCCTTCCAAGAGGTTAGGAACCGAATGCCAGCTCTCCCAAAGGTCAGGGATAGGGATCCATGTCATCTAGCTTCAAGAATGGACTCGAAGAAGCTATTTTTGTCTATTAACTGACATCGTCGCAGGCTTCAAGAAGCCAACCTACGACCTCGTAGGTTGCATGAGGACAACCTGCGAAGACCTCTCTAAACCTAGTATAAATGGTTTTACATCTCTTCCAGGTTAATAACTTAGTCAAGGAAACTTTAGGGATGTTTACACTTAGTCTCTTGATGGTAATATTTTATGTGTAACAGTTGTACATGAACCAAGGATGAGATATCATGTTGAAGATTTGAGTGATCCGATTAATGAACTTTTTTGTGAAGAAAAAATATTGGTAGTTATGCTCTTTTAACTCATTCCATAGCTACAAATATTGAAAATGTCCCCAAGGGGAAAATTAAGTTAGTGGGCAGAAGCATTTTGGTGGGCCCCAGTCTAAAACAATTGTAGGAGCTGGAATTGTTTCCACATCTCTTGAATGGGATGCTAGGAGTTTCAGCTACATATTGGAATTTGATTGCATGAATACCATTGTGGAATATCAAGCATTGTGTTTAGGTTTGGATTTGTCTAGAGATATGGGCATGGAAGTTTGAAGGTTATATGATATTTTAACTTGATTGTGATGCAAGTTAAAAATCAATTTGTTGCCAAGATTGATAGGTTTAAATGATATAGACACACAATATGTGATACAATGGAGTTATTTGATCCATTTTCCATTAAGGTAGTCCCACGAGAAGAAAAGATGAGAGTTGATGCATTGGCGGTGGCTACTACAACTCTTTAGCCTCATGAGGAATTGATTTAAGGAGAAGAGTAAGATGGGTATTATTTACAGACCTTCCATTCTTCATAACTTTGAGTATTGACAACGTTTTCATGATTATGCCTAGGTGAGATAAGGTTCTGAACAATTTACAAGAATTTTCATAGAATGAGAAAATTTGGCAAGGAGAAGATCAAGAAGATCTAAAATTTGAGGAATGGAAAGATAACAAGTTTCCAAAAGGGATAATCCCTTTTGAGAAAGTTTTTGACATGCATGATATATATATATATATATATATATATATATATATATATATATATATAACAAAACAAAGTAAGCAATCCTAAAGATAACATTGAGATAAACATTGGTTTAGTAAAACTCTTAAGCTCATCTGGATTGGAAATAATAATTTAGTTGAAGAAATGAGATAAATAGAAAATCTTATCAGGGAGTTCAAAGATGTTTTTCCTTGGACATATGATGATCTTGAAGCTCATAAATTGGGGGGAATCATTCATCATATGATCCATTTGAAATGAGATAATCCATTCAAACAGAAACAGAGACATACAAATTCTAAGTTGTATCCACTCATTCAAAAAGAACTTCAAAAGATGTTGACTATTTAGATTATTGCTCCCACGAGACATTCATCTCGAGTAGAAAATTTGGTGGAGGTGAGAAAAAGTAATGGTGAGATTAGGCTATATGTTGACTCCAGAAACCTGAACAACATTCCCTCAAAGTTAATTATTTGCTTCTCAATATGAATCATTTGATGTAGGGAGTTACAGGATCAAGTATGTTGTCTATGTTAGATGATTTCTTAGGGTATCACCTAGTGTTGACGAAGAGGGATGATTGGCATAATAATTCTTTCACTACACCAAGATCAACATTTGAGTACCCCAGATTGTCATTTGGGTTGTTAAATGTTGGATCCACTTTTCAAAGAACCATGTAATTTTCCTTCAATAATATTATTGGTAAATTCATTGAAATTTACCAAGATGATTTGACAGCGTTTTCAAAATATAGAATAACCCATGTGCATCATCTTAGAAAAGTATTTGATAGATGCCGAAAATATGGGATATCCTTCAATCTAAAGAAGTAATTTTTCAGGGTTGATGAGGGAAATTCCTTGGGCAGATAGTATCAAAGGGTAGCATTAAGATTGATTCAATTAGGATAGAAGCAATCAAGAAAATCACGTTTCCTGAAAGAAATAAATTTGTGCAATCTTTTTTTGGCAAAATAAATCTCAAGAGGTTCATCCCAAATTTTGTAGTAATCATTAAACCTATGTCAAAACTTGTTGAAGAAGGAATGTGAGTTCAAGTGGGATGATGCAAGCATGAAGTCATTACATAAGATAAACTAATCTATCATAGGACACTATTCCATGAGTTTTTATATATTTTCATTTGCATAAGAGGGCACTATTGCAGGAATGCTATTTAAAAAGAATGAGCACAAAATGGAGCAACCTGTTACTTCTACCAACAAGGCACTTATAGATGTAGAATTGAAATACAAAATCATGGAGAAACAAACTTATGTTTTAGTTTAGTGTTTGAATCATTTTAGAGGGTAAGTAGGATATTCCAAAACAATTGGTTATGTTTCTCATCCAGCCATAAAGGATATATTGGCGCAACATGATTGCCTAGGTTGAAGAAAAATGACAAAACCATGAATTTTCTGGTTTAGACATTTTGTCAAACACTTTCAGCTGCTAGGTTTTAAATTAAAGAATCACATGGAAACTTTGAAACTTAAAACACCATGCCAAAAGACTCTTCAACCCAAGATACTGAACAGCCACATTGAACACAACTATATTTTTGGTCGATCTTTACCAAGGAAAAACCCTAACTTGGGGAAAACCCAAAGAGAAAATTTTAATTAAGAAGAAACTCAAAAATTCTCTTTACACATCATTTTTATCTTTTCCAACACTGACAAAATTTGACAAATTAATGACAGCAGACTTCTACCTTGAAATTTTTTCCGATGAACATTAGTACAACTTGCTGTATGGCCCACCAAAATGTGCCAGATTATGCTATACGGATTTCTCATAGTTCTACCTCGATTTTCATGCCACATGTGCCAGAAATGACCCTACTCTATGGTCATGTCAGCCTGCAATAAATGCACCAACGACTTCCTTGGAAACTGTTCCCACATGTGTTGCTATATGGTACTGTTAGAGTGCTATAGGATCACTTATGGCTGCCTTGGGGATTCTTGTTGCTGAATCTTCTTGGAAGGTGTGCCCTAGTTTGTCTTGGAAACCCTCTTCTTCTTCTTCTTCACTCTTCTCTTTATCTTCTTGATGAACAATGTCTCCTTTGTCCCTTTTCATTCTTTTATACTTTAATTTTCTCCAACTAACCCTAACTACCATTAACTACCTCATCAATGACTAGGATTAGATTACAAGATCTAGGGTCCATATTAGATGCACTTTTTAATAATAAAAGACTAAATAGTAAATACGTCACTTAGATTGGGACCCACAACTTAAAGTACAAAACATTAATTTATTTACATAATGTCTCTTTTAAATAAATACACCATAAGGAACAAAAGGCCTTTATGTCCCCCTCATCACACACACACCAAAACTATGAGGGAGGACCTTTAGAGTTAAATATTTCAACACTTCCTCCTAATGAGGGAGGTCCTTCCAGCATCATCTGGATCTCCTTCTATGATTCCTGAAGTAGCTCCCTCCTGCTATGGAATGCATCTCGGAGACATGTGCATGAACCTAAACTGGAACTCTGATGCTTGAGACTCCACTTGAGTCTCATGAACCTGCTCACCATCACTACACTGCCCAATTATCCTACCAGTGCTTGGATCTCTTCATTAGAATAAATAGAAATAACTGATTGACCAACTGCAAATCTTGCCCCATCCTCAGAATCTGACTTAGATAGCCATCCTCCTGGCCCTGGATGTACAATATGTCCTCTCAACACATATAATCTGTCCCTGCAGTCGCTGAGAAGGATTGTGGTGCCAACTGGATCCTCTGTGCGATAAAGAAAAGTATGACCAAACCTGACCATCAATCCAAAACCATCATTCTCTAAATATGAAACTGAGAGCTTACTAACTCCCATCCTAGGAACAAAAAGAACTCCATGTACCTCCAAGACCTCAACAAGGTCCAGTTGGAACCTAATTGTTCCAACACCTCGAACTGCTACTTGTGGACTGTCGATATCTGTCTGCATATAATGCCCCGAGCCCAACTCTGTAATGATGTGAAAAGCACCATACATTCCGGTCATATGTCTAGTTGATCCACTGTCAACTATCTAGACATTCTCAAAAACTGAACTCCCTACACTGGAGTCAATAGAAGCCAAAGAAAACTCCTGTTCAAAGTTTGCAAAAGATTATTCCATTGTAGTTGCAGTATCTTTCTCCATGTTCCCCTTCTTTTCCAGACATTTGGAAGCATAGTGCCCGAGCTAATTACATCGAAAGCACCTGATCTTACTTAAATCTTTCTTCTTCTTGTTCTTAACTGTAAGAACCACATTCTCCTCAATCTCACCACTCTTGGATATTTTCTTTTAAGAGCCTCATTCCGAGTCTCTTCTTGGATGAAATCATCCCAAAGTCTCTCCCAACTAGGTTTATGCTCCCTAGAGACCACACCTTTTACAAAAATTTTCCATGCACCTGAAAAACCATTTATGGCAGTTCTTACCATTTCTCCATCTATTACAACTTCTCCAACTGCAACAAGTTCATCCCGAACTTGAGTAATCCTTGTGAGATATGAGGCCACTTTATCATTCTTAGTCATCCTAATGTCCCTCAACTTTTCTCTAAGAACCATCTTCCTGTTCTCATTACTACTCTGGTACAGTTTTGTCAAGGATCTCCACATTTCAAAGGCGTTTGTTTTCCTTGCAATATGAGGAACATGGTGATCCTTGACAGCATCAAGTATCACTCTCTTGGATTTCACATTTCTTTTCTGATAGGCTGCAAAACCGGCTGCATCAATAGTCTTATCAGGTACTGTGACTTCCTTCTCAACTATATCCCATAGTTCAACTTCCTCCAACAATAAAACAATGCGTTCCTTCCATGGACTGAAGTTGGATTTTCCATCCAACAAATATTCAAACCTCAAGCTGGAAGCCATTAATTTTAAGACTGAAAAATTCAACACACTGTAAAAAAAACTACCAAACTTCCTTGTTTAGTACAACTCTGATACCATGAAGAAAAATGACAAAATCATGAAGTTTCTGGTTTAGACATTTTGTCAAACACTTTCAGCTGCTGGGTGTTAAATTAAAGAATCACATGCAAACTTTGAAACTTAAAACACCATGCCAAAAGACACTTCAACCCAAGATACTGAACAACCACATTGAACACAACTTATTTTTGGTCAATCTTGACCAGGGAAAAACCCCAACTTGGGGAAAACCCAACGAGAAAATTTTAATTAAGAAGAAATTCAGAAATTCTCTTTACACATAATTTGTGTCTGTTCTAACACTGATTTTTTTGGACAAATTAATGACAATAGACTTCTACCTCGAAAATCATGCCAATGAACAGCAGTATGGCCTGCTGTATGTCCTGCCCACACCTGCCAAATTCTGCTGTATGGCCTGCTTATAGTTTTGTGTCGATTTTCATGCCACATGTGCCAAAAATGACCCTGCTGTACGGTCCTGTCATTCTGCAATAAATGCACCAGCGGATGCCTGGAAACTGTACCCACACATGCTGCTGTACGGTACTGTCAGAGTGTTGTATGGTCACTTATGGCTGCCTTGGGATTCATGCTGTTGAATCTTCTTGGAAGGTGTGCCCTAGTTTTTCTTGGAAACCCTCTTCTTCTTCTTGATCACTCTTTTCTTTCTCTTATTGGTGAATAGTGTCTCCTTTATCACTTCTCATTCTTTTATACTTTAATTTTCTCCAACTAACCCTAACTACCATTAACTACCTCATCAATGGATAGGATTATATTACAATATCTAGGGTCCATATTAGCTGCACTTTTTAATAATAAAAGACTAAATATTAAATACATCACTTAAATTGGGCCCACAACTTAAAGTACAAAACATTACTTTATTTACATAATGTCTCTTTTACATAAATACAACATAAGGAACAAAAGGCCTTTATGTCCCCCTCATCACACACACACACCAAAACTATGAGGGAGGACCTTCAGAGTTAAAATTTTCAACATAGGTATCACAAGAAAATGGTGTCCAGACTTCTGGGATCTTAAAATAAGAGCATTAAGTTTAAAGGTATCGAAGTATTGTTTGATCTAGGGAGGTTTAGGCTCGCATTTATATTTGAATAATTTATCATGATTAGATCACTAAAGGGATTAATAAAGGGATCATAAAAGGAGAACGTTAATTTGCCATTTCCATAAATAAAATTAATAAAAAATTAATAAAAATGCAAATGATGTCGTCTTAAACCAAAAAATAAAAATTATATTGAGTTTAAGAGAAATAAAAATGCAAATGATGTTGGGTTGAACCAATTTTTTTTTTATATTGATTTCAATATAAACGTAGATATAGCAAACAAACATCGAGAGGGATCAAATATCTCAAGGTGTAATTTTTTTTCTTAATGTGTAAAAATTTAAGATAAAAAAAATTGCACCTTAAGAAATTGGATCCCTCTCGGTGCTTGATAAATACGATTTTAAGATGGAGCTATGCCAGTGTTGGAGAAATCCTAAAGGATTGGTGCTCAGATAGTTGATCAGGTTGAAGATAGAAGGCTCATGACAAAGTTTCATATATGATTGTGTGTTGGATATTATGCAACCATAATGACAATGCACAAGATTTTAAGAGTAGGGTATTATTGGCTAACAAAATTTTCTAATGTTAAAGTTTCATCAAGTCATGTTAGCCTTGCCAGCTGTTTGTACAAAAAAAAACATTTGGCAACCTTGCCTTTGCAACTAGTGGTTGTAGAGGCACCGTTTTAACAACGGGGCTTGGATTTTAGTTGGGAATTCAAATAAAACTCAAGCAATGGTTTTCAATGGATAATAAAAAAATGGATTATTTCATTAGGTGGGTTGAGGCAATACCAACAAAGTGGCCACGAAATTTCTTGAAGATAAAATAATCACTAGATTTGGTGTCCCAACAAAGATCACCACTGAAAATGCTAAAGCATCCAACTTAGCAGATTTGGCAATTTTTTGTTTCAATTATCCTATCCCATTCATCTAATTATTATCTACAAGGAAATTGCTTGGCTAAATCAAGTAGTAAGAATCAAATGACTATAATCAAGAATATTGTGGGTGATAATAAGAAGTGTTGGGATAGAAAAATCAATAATTTTTTATGGGTAGATCAAATCATGAGGAAATAAGCTATAGGAAAAATCCTATTTGAAGTGGTATATGGGATGGAAGTTACTTTTCCCATTCAAGGTTTAATGTTTATCGATTCAAGGTTTCTATGTATCAATTACTACAACACCTCGCGGAAAATTATGAGGCAATTCATGCGAGGACGAATCAACTAGTTGAACTTGACGAAAACAAATGAAATCCATTTGATCATCTAGTTAAAATTAGGAGAAAGTCAAAGGGACATTTTCTAGAAGGGTTCATTAGAGGGTTCTACAAAAAGGGTATCTAGTCCTAATGTGGGATAAACAAAGAGAGAAACTAGGAAAACATGGCAAGATTGATTATTGTTGGTTCCTACATAATTGAAGATAGTGCTAGTGCAAATTATTTCTACCTCAACCACCTAGATGGAGAAAAGCTACAACTGCCTGTGAATGGGAAATTTTTGAAGTTTTATTATTATGATGCCATCTAGTGCCATAAGTAGATTGGTAGAGTAGGAATGCAATAAGCTCTCATGAGTAGTAGATTAGAGATAGTTTTTTTATTTTAAATTCCCTTTGACAGTTTAGTTCATGTCTTGTTTTAGAGATGTACTCTATTAAAACTCATGGACATTATCAGATTTATTTTTTATATTATCTTGCATGGGTTTTTAGTGTGAGAATCTTTATTTATCCTACCACATGTTCTCATTGCGCTGAGAGGTGCATTCTACAACCCAATAGGGGGGATGTGTAACTCGTTTCATGCTCATCCTGGAACTGACATGTGTCCTTTATAAAAGATAATAAAATATTATAAAAAATAACACGTCAACTCAAATTAGATTTAAAAGATTTGGAACAACATATATATAAAACTACACAAATTAGATAAATTAAAACCATAAACATTGCATTACACAATTTGTTTAAAGAGTGCAAATGTTGAGGAAGGGTTTGCAACTTGATAAATTTGATCCCTCCTAGCTCTTGGTAGATCCCCTTTTAAGATGGATCTATGCTGGTATTTATAATGGCAAGTTGTAGTAGGTGTTTACATATTTTGGAGTTCTAATGCACTCTTTCTTTTGGAGCACATGCCCTCATATGGAATCGATTGCAACCCCTCATGTTGTATGGAGGCATGTCCCAATTTGAATACAATGCCGATTCATGCTATGGGTAGAGTATATTGATCCCAAAGTCATTTTTGTTCTTATGTAGATGCATGCACATCATGTATTCTTATCTACTATGCATTTTTCATCACATTGGTAAGACTATTGCTGATTGATTTGGTTGATAATTTGGATGGACTAAGGGAATATTACTTGTACACACTTTCATAGAGTTTCTCCCCTTGTAATGATTTATCTGTTGACTACTTTGCGGGTGCTGAGGCATTCTAATGGAATTTGTCCCCTTTCCCATTTGTCTAATTACTATGTTGTCCCCTAGAGCACATAGCTTGGAGATTACACCATCACTTGTTGCGTTTGGTGGAGAACCTTGGTTAGATGAGGTCTACTTTACTCATATAGATTTTTTATCATGTCTTGTAGCTCATTTGGTGGTGCACCCCACATTTTCGCTTGTTTCCATGTTTCTAAGCTCGCCAATGGCTAGATTGGTGGGATATTCATGTGATCCTCACACTGATTATGGAGCACCCTAGGTTATGTGGGAATTTATATCATTGAGATGTGTGATTGAGATGATTGACTATGTACTTGTGTAGAGTGCTCTCTTGATCCTTTCTCTATGGTACACCTATTTAGGTTTGATCACTCTATATTATATATTTGAGTGGGATGTCTCCTTATTCTATGGATCTAGAGATTATATTGATAACCATGCACATTGTTCTATAGCTAGCATGGGGTTCCATGCCTCCCTCATTCATTGATATAGGGTTTGGTACATTGTTTAATGTTTTTTTCCACCTTGGAGAGTAACTGGTTCATTTGAGAAAATGCATATTGTAACACTTGTTAATATCTTTCTTATTTGATTAATGGAATGCTCTCCTATCTTTGGTATCTTGGAACATTTCTTAATATTTTTTTGATATACATACCTTCGGAGGAGGATTCAAACAATTGCCATGATGTATTTACATGGTCAACTCCTTATATCATGGGGACATCTTGTTTGAGGATGAGATAGGTGGCATGCCCGATACATATCTCTCATTTTATTATTCATTGTTGACTTATCTATTAGAATTTTGTTAGAGGATAGTATTTCTTTATGATTTACTAGGAGAGATGAAGGGTATTATTATTTTATTTGTGAGGGTTTTGAGCTCTTACTCTATTTAAGAGGAACTCCTTCATATTCTAAGGGTTGTCGAAAGTTTGAAGAAACAATATAGAGTACTATTATTTAAGGATTTTGAAGATTATGGAAGTTCAATGGATGCTTTCTTGTTGATGTTTTGGAGCTAATCTGTAATGCCGGAAATCCTTGCCAACATATATGTTTTAAAAGGTTGAATCTTGAGTGATATTGTTCACTTTAGAAGTATTTGATTGTGGATTCTTTTACTCTTAGATATCTTTGAGTTTTTTGTTGGAACTTTAATGTTGTATCATCCTTAATTCAATTTTTTTGCAAGTTCACATTTTCCATTGATAGGCACACCCTCATGCATTTTTTATAGGTTCTCCTTCATTAGTGTTCCTCCAAGTTAATTATTTCATTTGTGGACAACAGAGTGAGTATAGATATAGTTTGTTCATTGCGACTCAAATTTGTCCTTATCTCATGAGAAAACAACCCATTAATTTTTTTCTTAACTCCATAAGTCCAAAACTTGTTTAGGCATTAGTATCCCTTTCAACCACCCATAAAAAATATAAAATCGACCTTTTATTTGTTGTTTTTTTTAATTTGAAATCATATTTGACAACAAATTATAAATTAGATTTGTTTATAATTATGACCCTCATTCCTGGTGACCATCATTTATTGGACTTGTGTTTTTAGAGATCCCCCCCTTGTGCCAGAGAATAGATGACCCAACGAGTTTGAAGTAGCTACTATGGTGATGGTGGGTGTCCCTTGTTCACTACCCTTAGGTTCTTACTTGCACGTTAGGAATATATCACATAAAGTAAGGGTTTGGGTTATAAAAGGAAGGAAATAGACATGAAGAGTAAAAAAAATGGCTTTACACTAAGATTCTATCAACATTTGTAATTCACCCCTAGGGTGGCAAGTTGAGAAGAGATCACGTTGGTAGCTTCTTTCCAAATTTTCCCATGATCCACATCCATTGATCCACAAGAGAAATTGGTATGTCAGAAGGGATACTCAAATCTCAAATGATCACTAAGGGGTCATGCTCTTTCTATTTTGATTCAACCAGCGTGAAGGTCTTCTTGCTTAATAAGAAAAAACGTTCTTTTCTCCTTACTACCAATTTCATCATCAACTTCCACAAAGGATTCCAAAATTAACATCATGCCTTTCACATAGTGTTGGGTCGGTTCGGGTGTTAATGCCGAGTTATATGTAAAGTGGACATTAAGGAGTTGGTTACAATATGGTAAGAAGATAAATTTTATCTTCCCTTTCACTCTTGTAGATTTCAATAGGTAACCAAGAGCTTCCACGACAATCACATAGATATAAAGTGCCAATGGACACCCTTGTTGGATGAAACACTACAATGTGATTGATTCCGATATTACATCCTTCACACTAAATCTTGTTTAAGTACATGATAAACATGTCTCCACCTATCTATGTTACAAACAATCAAATCCAGACGAATCCAATGTGTTGAGAATGAAGTCCACTCAATTCGATTATAAATTTTAAACCCCACCCACAAAGAAACATGGGATATTTAATCTTCATCCTTGATTTGGGTGAGCATGACTCACATGCAATGTTTGACATTATGTCAATATTCAATCTACTATTTGAGGTCAAATTCAATTTTCAAATAAGCATCTACTTAGACACTTGATGCCAAGCTAATATAACAATTGCTCCATCTAGAAATTGTTATCAATTGTGATTCTTTCCATATAGTTCAACAGAACTTGTTTTTGGAGGATGTGGTTGACAAGGTCTAGAAAAATGCTCCAATTTATTTGTTTTAAAACACCCCTCTCAACATGTTGATATTTTTTCATTTTCATACTACCAGTTAGCATAAGAACTTGACTTTCAACCATATTGGCAAGGGTCATCACTAGTTGGAAGATGGTTTTGTGATCTTATTCAATATAGAAACACTCCTTGTAAAGGAATGGGATTTTTAATTAAATTAAACATTGAAGAATGATTGAGGTTGACTATGTGAACTTAATAATGGGGATGTAATAGTGAAAATAACCATCGGATCTCTCTCTCTCTCTCTCTTTATAATGGATGGGCATGGTGCCAATCTCAAGGAAGGGAGTGGTTAGTTGACAAAGTCAATCTTGATCACCCTTCAATGCTTATTTTGATTAAAAATTATATTGTTTTACAAGTGGGGATTTTATATGCAACATATCCTTGCCTTGTTTGTGGTTTCCCCCCTATAGAAACCATGAGAAGGTTTCTGTGTTTGTAGAGAGGGAAAAATTGAAAAAAGGATTATCATTACTTGAAGAGAATCAAAGAATTGAGAAAAATAATATGAGGAGATCCATTTGAATTGGATAATAAATGTTATTTATGAAATGAAAGAGGTGGGAATATTGGAGAGTGATTCATGTAAAGAATTGAAGGGTGAGGATTCCTTTTTCTTTGCTTAAAAACATACTAATCCCAATATGGTTTGTTGGGCTTTTAATAAAGCCATTTTTTGAATAATATTAAACTTAAAATATTATGGGTTTTACTTAACAAATCATAATTGGTTTTATTCATTATCAATTACCATTCATTAACATAAACATCATTGATAAACTAAACACAATTGAATTAACAATCAATCACATACGAATTAACAAACAATCACATACGAATTAACAAACAATCACATACGAACACTTAGATGCATAATGGGAAACAAATCAATGAACAAGAATAAATCCCACTACAGAAGATTAAATGACCTATCTCATTAATTGAAAAGTATCAATACATCACGTGACATATTTCCTTGAGGTTGGTGCCCTGCCTATCCATGACAATTTGAGAGAAAGATATCCAATGATTACTTTCCCTATTTGAAAATTTATGGACAAACTACAATTAATTCAAAACATAAATTAGGGAAAATTTTAAGGATCCATCATTTTCTTAAAGTGGAGAAACCTTGGCAAATCTTACTAATTATAAAATTTCCAATCATAAAATGTTTGGCGATGTTGTTTAAAAAATATTCAAATTTCCAATCATAAACTGTTTGGCGATATTGTTTAAAAAATATTCAAATTTCCAAAGGTTTTATATAGTTTTTGCACAATTTTGGCGATTTTTAGAGTGCAAAATTTTAATCCTATGGAATTTGGGCGAATCATACTGGAAAAATTTTGAAAATGCTAAATATTTTTTTGGAAAAAAACCTCGAAAATTAGCCCATGGGCTAAATTTCGCCTCTAAAATTTTCCCTGAATAAATTTCACCTCTTAACTAGAAGTTCCCAAATCTTCGCCTTGTGAATTTTTAGTCTTAGGGCCATTATTAAATATACGCAAAACAACAACAAAAATGAACAATATTTCAACTCTTAACAACCCCAATCTGCTAGGCAATTCAAGAGATTAGATATCAAAGTGTTCCAATAAGTTTCAACACTCTAAGGAAACCTTATCATGTATATAACTCATATGAAAATGACTTATGAAAACTGTAAATACAACAACAAATCCAACCTCCTTCAATTTTAATGGTAAATCACTTAACACATTTACCATTAACTTATGTCAAATAAAAAATATATATGAGAGCTAGAAATTACAACCCATGAATAAATAGATGGTTGGAAATCAAATATACAATTATACAGGTATTGGAAAACTACAAACTTGATTAATATGCAGAAGCATGAAGTTCATGTACATTCCATAGTGTTATCCTAAAGCTAGTACAATCCTCTAGATCTCCAAAAACCTAGCTAGGGAAAACAATGAAAACCATAGCTTAACCAAGGAGATCCAACAAATATGCATCACACAACCATGCCTGGCGTCTTCTCTTCTTTCCCCCTTCAACAAGTGCAACCCAGGGTTTCATATCGAAACCCCAATATCCAAGTCCCCAAGGGATGAAACCCTAACCCTAGTCTCCAAGATGCTCCAAGAAGCTAAAAAACCCTAGCAACACCAAGAGAGAGAGAGAGAGAGGGAGAGAGAGAGGAGAATTAGTGCCACTACAAGGAAAACACCTTCTAGTGGAGGTTTTTGTGGAACCTCCCTATTTTTTTTTCGTTTATAGAATGGTTGCTAGCAGAAGTGGGAAACCATAGGTTTTAGTCGAGATTTTTTAATTGGTGTACTTAAATTGTATAAAGTGGACTAGTGTGCCCATATGGTGCATCAATGTATTTATCACCATGTACCCCAAAAGTCATTATAACTAATCGACAGAAAAATGGGTTTATTTTAATTTTAAACAAGCTCTAAGTGGTGTGTTATAAACTTATAAGTGCCTTGATTGTTACTATCTACAATACACTGAATGGATTTAGACATTTTGCTATGCAATATTGTTTTTATTTTAAAAATTAATATTTTTTATTAGTGCACACCCATAAGAGGTTCCTTGGTGTGTTCCTTATGTAGGTGCAATGTAGAACATTTGATATTTTGTGATATCACAGACATTGGTGCATCATTATAAAATAAACATACCGTCACATTTATACGAAAGAAGCACCAAACTAGGTTTAGAAATTTTGTTATAAAATACATTAAAGAACTAATCAGTGCACACAATATCCCAAACACATATCGATGCACCTAACAAAGCGCCCTAATCCACATTTAAAAAAATCTAATAGTGCGCTAAGAACACCTAAATAGATTGATGCATTTGACTATCAAGTGCATTGAGGTAGGGTGAAATGAAAAAAAATGTAAATTGTTATTTCATATTTACCTTTCCCTCACCGCTTCCAACTATACAAGAACTAGTGCTCACCATCCCTATATGACTACCGCGTTGTTGCTGTTATTGTGTTGGATTCATTGAGTCTGCTTCACCGATGGATTTGGTTAGTTTTTAAAATTTCCAAAACAAGTGCCACATTTTCATTTTTTTAAATTTTTTAAATTTTTTTTATCTATGTGGCAACCGTGCCTCCTTGGTAGGGAAGAGACTAGGTAAATTGTTTGTTATCTCTACATTTACATTTTTAGTGGATTAAAACATAGAAATTTTGTTAATATATTAAGACACTTAGAAGTTAGTTACGATCAACTTGGTATAATGTATATTTAGGTAAAGTGTATTTTATTTAGTATGCATATGTACATATGTACTTATGTAATCCGATGGTCACAATATGTTCTAGATAGAGTGATCTGACTGTTCATCCTCACCTCGACCTTAATTGGCATTGATCTGTGGATTAACACTTGATTGGTCCATGATCTCTATTTAAAGAGCATGGGGAGTCATTTGCTCGATGATCGATTGCGAGAAAATCATTGCAACATTTATTTTCTTTTGCATAATATATTCTCTCAAGTAGTTATTTGGCTGGGGTCATGGACTAGTTCCCTCTTTGAGAGTTTTAACCACATAAAAATATCGTTGTGTTGATCTATGATAAGGTTGTGAGAGAAGTTTATGAAGGTGTTCGATTTGTTGGAAATATCATGTGTTAGTTGAACATGATATCATATCTCTTATGAAGTTCCACTTCCATTGATGATCAAGATGTTGAACCGATGTTGCCATATGCATCAAAGGATTTTCTAGTTTCTTTATTTCTGTGCATTTTTGGGATGAGAGAGGTGTTCCATTAGGTTTGGAGCGTTGTTTTCAGTTGGAAATGCATTTCATCTCATTGAAAAAGGTTTATGTTTTCCCAAGATATGACCTTTTACTAGATCCAAAGGTATACTAGTTATAGTTATGCATTTTTAATTTTTTCTCATAGTCTTTTAGATTTGAGCCTAGTTTTTTGTTGTATTCCTAGTTTTTTTACCCTATGGGGGTTTTATTTAATGTGTATTCTCTTTTCCATGCGCTTTGTGTGAACTTGGTAAACCAAAATAGTGAGACAAAAGTTACATTTACCGGGTACGCTAACCAAAGACAAACCCCAAATCTGAGAAATTTTAGTTTCAGAATTTAGTTTTTTTTTATGTGGTTGTGTAAATAGTCTTGTAGGTAAAAAAGCAAGGTTTTTTAGGTAGGCACGCTCTTCCAACAACAATAACAATAACAACAACAACACTAACACCCCAATTATCCTCCATAATATTACTAAATATTTTGCTTAGCTCACTTGGTTCAAAGTTACTTTAAAAAGTAAGAGGTCTTGGGTTCAAATCTTTCTTTTTGTAAAAGTTCATGTAACTTTAAGTTATAAATTAACTACATTGTAAAAGTGATTCCCACTTGTTTTATAAAAGTGGGTCACTTATTTTAAAGCAACTTATTTGTAAAAGTGAACTTATAGGCAAAGTTAGTAAGGGAGGGGGACTATTTACTATATGTTTTGCTCTTATCACCATGCGGATCAACCTTGCCTACCACATGGATCCTTGGCTCTTTTTTATGCCTTGCTTCAAAAGGGCATACCTTTGACATCTAGAGTCCATTTTCAATGTCGCTTTTTTGGATCTGCCTATTTTTTTCGAGATCTTTGCATCTAGACCACCAGTTTATGATTTTGAAGCAATATCACATGTGTAATACAATATGGATGCTCCATGTAATATTTTTCTTACTAGTACCAACTACTTCTCATGGAAAGCCTGTATGGAAGATGTCTTATTAAGTAGGGAACTTTACCATATTATCTTGGGAAAATAAACTAGACCCACTAATGACAACAAGAAAGGACAATAAATGTGATGAAACCCATGGATTATTTAGGATGTCAATTTATAATGAGTTACGATTCCACCATCAAGGAATTGATGAACCATATAAGGCTTAGGAAAAATTTGAAACTGTGTTTAGTAAATAGAATTAAATTTGAGGTCACCAACTTGAAAATGAGTTGGTTGCTTTAAATCCAAGTGAATTTTCTTGCATTCAAGACTATCTATCTAAATTCGAAACCCTTAGAACCTTAGTTGAAGAATGCAAATTAGCTAAGACAAAAAAGCAATGTATTTATGCTATTTTTTCCAAGCTTGGTCCTGCTTATTTTTTTGTTTCTACCTTTTACTCCACGAAAGAATATTTGGGGACTAACTATATAGAACCCACTCTTGAATATTTTTGTTATTCTTTTATTAGAGATTAAGATAAGCTCGTACATCTTGGAGTAATCGACACCGTCAATACATCTAGCAAAGCCTTAGTTGCACAACAAAAGAATAAAACCAAGAATCCCAAGAAGCAACATCCTCACAACAATAAGCAATACAAGGGTCCTAAATCCTCTCAACCAAATCATCTTTCCAATGGTGACAAAGGAATCAAATCAAAAGATAAGAGGACATAACACCATTGCAATTTTTGTGGGAAAGATGGTCACGTGGAATCTAAGTGTTTCAATAAGATGGAAGCCTTGGAAGAAGTAATGAAGAAGCACAACATCAACCTTGTTTCATATTCTAACTCACAACTCATGGACATGCACTTTGTGCTTTTGTTTTTTTCCTTTGATTCATCCTCTTCCTCTTATTCTAATGAGTAGCTCATTGATTTTGGAGCATCTTATCATATGGCTAAGGATAAAGCCATTTTTTCTACTCTAAGTGATTGGACACCAAAAAAATATTTGTTGGTGATGATAGACCTCTTAATGTTGTAGTATCTGGAATATTTCAGCTAGATGATGGTTAGTTTAATGATGTATTATGTGTTCCAAGAATTTCCTGCAATTTGTTGTCAGTCTATCAAATCACTCATTTTGGTGAAGGTAAGACTATAGAGTTTACACTTGACCATGTTGTAATCATGGATGTCAAAGATCCTAAGCATGTCCTAGCTACTGTGTAATGCCCCTCAAACTCGCTTTGAGTATCGATATTGATGACGCTTATTGGTAAGTAACCCAATTAAAGAAACATAGATAAATGATTGCATATATGTTGATCATTGACTGATTAGCGATGTATGTGATAAACAAATATGTTTCTAACGAATGATTGATTTAATGGTGATTATGGATACTTATGATTTTAATATGAAATATTGCTGACTGATTAGCACATGTGAACCCTTATGATGAATGTCGTATTTATGTTGAAATATGGAAATGGAATTATACGAATGATTATGATGTGAATCCAACGGACAACTATCTATGTGTGCTTAACGATTAGCAAATGAATGAAAAGAAGAAGGATATGATGATTTTGAGCAGTACTATTGATGTGTGTGCTCTGAGTATGTATACAGTGACAGGTAAGGTGGTTTATCGACTGACTCATGATAGAACAAGAAAGGGGTCGTAAGAACGAGAAAAATACCTAGGGGTACGACGACGGACTGTCGACCCTGAATTAGAACTCCACGCACGGGTCAGAAGCCGTTTCAGCTCACCCGGGGAAGCATGTGCCGTACGGGCGATGCCACAATGATTTGGTCACGTACGATGTGTTGAGGGGCGTGCGATAGGGAGGACCTTATCCCTCAACCACCATTAGTCTCCAAGGAAGTGTAGTCGAGAGATCGCAGTAACGATTTCCCGATCGCTACACAGTACTCTCCACATGAAGTAAAAGGAGGTTGTCGGAAGGACATGTCGAAGGGGTACCTAGACAACGACAAAAAATATTATTACTCACACTTTTTTCATTTAAAACAATTATGCATATATGATTAAAGTTGCATTTAGAATTTTAGAAAATCAAATAAAAGAATATTTTATTTTATGAGATTTCAGAAAAAATGGGAAATTGGGGTAGATGTGTGCCCATTATGCTAGAATAATTATGCATGAGATTTAAATTGCAAATAATATTCAATTAATAATTTATGAAGCAAAACTAGAATAATACTCATGTAGAGACCACTCCACCTACACCCAATGATTTAGGGATTAGAAAATTGACTAGGAAGACAACAAAGAGATAATTAAGGGATTTAGGTGCACACTGATGTGAGAATGACACTTGTTACATGAGGATAAATAATAAGGAATTATTATATTAAAAGTTATTTTTGCTTGAGAGTACACATGTCATGCAAGATTTGGGATATAAAAGAAAGGGGAGGAGAAGGAGAGGGGGACTCTCTTGTTCCCTAGTGCTGGATGGATTTCGTAATAGATGCTTCCATTTGATTGTGATTCCTTGGAGTTTGGTTGATATCCTTTTAGGGGGTTGGTATATCTCATAGGAAGGTCAAGGCTGGTATGTTCTTACGACCCTGAAGCTCGGGGGTGGCTATGCGACTGAGTGCATAAGCCTATGGTTGGGTGGCGAAGCTAACGATTGCTTCACCTATGGTTAATCGAGATTTTACTGGAGGGATCTAATGGGAGAAGAAGACGGAAAAGGACGAGCGGGATTGGATTGAAGACAACGACCTCTCCTCTAGTAGCATATTCGACCTACAATAACAGGTTTTGGGTTTATGTGTATACTTGTTAGTCCTTGAACTTGATAAATTTTATGATGATATACATTGTAATGGTTATATTATGTTTTTAAGCTTTTAAATTTTTTCTAAGTAGGACCCGGAAATGAGGGTCTCTACATTTGGTATCAGAGCCGGTTCCACGCTCGGACATGTGCTCAATATGCTTATATATGCTTTGTGTTTGTATGTGAATGATCACTTCAACTTGATAGCTAATTTCGTTTTTCGATTGTATGGATTGTTTAAAAATCTTGATTATGGATGTTTAGATCTGCTTAAAATATTGTTATTTGCATGCAGTCAGATCTAACATTTAGATCTATTATTTCCATTGTTAAAATATACATATATTAGATCTGCCGAGACCATTGTTCAAAATATATTTTCTGAGATTTGTTGAATCCATTGTTAAAAAGATATTTTACACATGTTGAATTTTTATTTGAATGTGTCTAGATCTATGGGGTTATGGATTTCAATATACTATAAATCGGTATTCAAAACAGTTGGAAGACTGGTGAAAAAGCAGGGCGTTATCAAACTAAGTGGCTAAAGACTGGTCTCCCATGCCGACTGGAAGGTAGATCTATGGTTTGACTGTCCTACTAAAAGTTCCAAGGATAAGTAAGCATTCATAACAGATAGGCAATGGCAACAAGGAATTGTAGAGCGGTAAGTCCTCTAGTTTAAAATAAAGAGGCAGAGTGAATTCATTAAGACTGTAAGTAACTATTAGAAGATGTGGAAGTATCGTCAATGGTACCTATTCCAAATATAATGACATGAATAAGTCTGGTATACAATCATTCGAATGCTCAATAGAAACACTATTCTTCTTTTGATTCCAATGAGTTTAAGAAACTGATCTTTATGCTAACTCAGGTTACATTCCCATCAAACTAATAGTGCTATTCAATGGGAAGATCCAACCATGGATCCTCTACTGTCATTTTTAGAACCGAACTACGGTTTAGGGTGTGTAGATCTATGTTTTCAAGAACCAGACCAATAACGTATGTGACCTACGATCTCTATTTACAGCTATCATAAAGTGGTAGGTTGTGTATGCTGTGGGTCACCAAATCTTTTGACCAGTCTTTTCAACAAACTCATTTATTCACACTTGGTGATATGTACTGTGATACCTTGAGGATCATTGACATCAATGGTGAGATTTTCTATTTACATTCTGTAATGAAAATAAATTGGTAGCTTGCCATTTTGGGAGCGTTGTCACTCAGCAGTAGATTCCCAGCAGGTTGTTTACAGAGTATTGAATACTGAAAGATGACTGTATTGCACGAAAATAAATAAAGAAAATGTTCTACAGATAGTCATGCTAGCTTACAAACGTTGGTGAAATGAACAAAGCATATTTAAATTCACAGTGAGTTATCTAATGACAACGTTAACTAATGAAAACCTGCACTCCAACTTTCACTAAACAAATTTTAGAATTAATCCGAACTCCAATCTGCATTGCATAAAATATAAAACGAAATTGCAAAGAAAGATGAAAATCCGATCCACAGGATGGCCAATACTGGAGATCACAATGCAATCACAGAATCTGATTTCCAGAAACCAATTCTTTATTGGAAGAAACTGAGTTACAAAATAATCAGAGATTTGCTCAAGCTCTTCTCCCCTTTTTCAAGATTTATATAGTATTTACATGATCATAGAATCTAACGAGTTGGTTTTCACAAATTCATTACAATTTAAAAAAAAAAGAGTTGTTCAACGTCTGTGCCGGATTCCTGAAATTAGTTGAGCTAATTGTTAAATTGATTCCCAAAATATATATTATGCTAGATTAATTGCTGAATGGCTGAGTTTGAGTTGGATTAATTGCTAATTAGACTTGTGGTCTGAACTGTAATTCTTGGTGATCCTATGTTCCATTAAACTTCGTGTGATCTGTTATTGCACCGAGTGAAACCAGGTGCTCTACAGCTTAGTGTGGGAGAGATGTTATAACGTTTGTGATGTAACAAAATAATTAAAAAAATTT
This sequence comes from Larix kaempferi, assembly GCA_027924585.1. Lineage (NCBI taxonomy): Eukaryota > Viridiplantae > Streptophyta > Pinopsida > Pinales > Pinaceae > Larix > Larix kaempferi. Next base: position 15,478,681 of record BSBM01000877.1, read on the forward strand.
ATGTCGACTCATAAAATAAAAAATTATGGAAAGTATTTAAAAAAATCCATGTTGGTTCATAAAATAAAATATTATGAAAAGTAATTAAAAAATACATGTTAGTTTATAAAATAAAAATTTAAAACTTAAACCCAGATCTATCAATCAAAAGAGATCAAATTTCTTGAGTTTAAATTTAAAAAATAAATACACCTCAAAAAATTGAATCCCTCTTGATAATAAATTTATGATAATATATTAAAATGCACACAAAACCAAAACACCAATCCATTACATTTAAATCGAGGCTTGATTTGCTCCATTGTTCAAGTCCGCATGATCAGTAACAAACAAAAGTCCATTACATTTTGACTTACATATTTAAGCGATGGTTAAATTAAAACGGACGTGACATTCCATTTATTTAAGAGTTTTTATGCATAAGTGGATTTTTAAAATATTAAATTATTACCATTTCATGATTCTAATTTAAGTGATAACAATTTTGATTATTTTAAATTTAAAACAAAATGATGTTAGAAGGCAGGTAAAATAACAATTTTGTTTTAATGTTTTATTTATTTAAATTTAAAACAATGTAAATTAGTGAACCAAAGTTTATTATCAAGTCATGACTTTAGTTATGCTTATGCAAGTATTTACGGGACCAGCAAGAGCCGGAAGATGAAGGTAAGTCATGGTACTGAATCAATTCATCATTAAGTCTAGTGCGGAACTTAGTACCGGAACGAGTATTGGAATGCTTGCGTTTGCGCAATATTATATTTAATACATCAAAACGTAACAGATTAGGTTTCCTTTACGTTTAATAATTTTAATTAATAAAATAAAGTAAAAGACAACCTCTTTGAAGCTAGATGTACTAGATTATGGTAAATGGGCTGGGAAATTAATGAAAATAAAATCATGATAAAGAACACTTTTCGGAGCCCATCACATAGTAACATTTATTGTTTGTCTTCTAACACCATATTAGGTGTTGGATGGTATGTGGGTAGTGGGGCAATGAGACATATGACTTATAACATGAAACTCTTCAACATGTTTCAGGAGTAAGTGGGAGGTATGTGTGTGGAATTAGGAGATGACATTGCATATCCTATGAAATGATTGGGATCCATTTCCTTTCAAATGATATTAGTTGTTGTTATTGAATAGAATGATGTTTTGTTTGTTCTTGGCCAAAAGAAAAAATTTCATTTAGTTTCTTGTATGGCAAAGATTCACTGTGTGGTCAAGTTTGACACTCAGAAGGTCATCATTAGAGATCAAATCCATGTTGTGGAAAAATGTATCCAAGTTGGAGGTCTTTACAAATTACAAGTATATATGTTGAAGAATGGTGCTTTGGTGCATGGTGGTACCATTTTGTGTGAGTTACAACTCATTTGATTTAGTCACTTACACAATGGAGCACTTCCTCTCTTGAATTACTTAGTGTAGGGATTGGCAGACTTCAAGGTAGAGAAGGAAGGTGTATGCAAGGGATGTTTACTGAGCAAGCATGTCAAGGTTGCTTTTCATAGCAATGGGCATATATCAAGATGGATTTTTCATTTGACCCATTCATATGTATATTGATATATGTATTCCTTATGTTTAACAAGTAGTTTGTTTTATGTGACATTTATTGATGATTTATTTTGCTAGATCTATATCTATGTTTTGAAGACTAAGGATGAGGCGTTCCACAATTCACAGAGTTCAAGGTCCTTATGTTTAACAAGTAGTTTGTTTTATGTGACATTTATTGATGATTTATTTTGCTAGATCTATATCTATGTTTTGAAGACTAAGGATGAGGCGTTCCACAATTCACAGAGTTCAAGGCCTTGGTTGAAACTTAGACAAGGAAGAAGATCAAATCATTTCAATCAGATAATGGGTGCAAGTATACCTCCACAAATTTTGATTCTTTGTGCAGGGAAGATGGGATTAAGAGGGAGTTGGTAGTGCCTTACATGCCTAAAAAAAATGGGCTTGTAAAGAGGAAGAATAAGTCTATTACAGATATTGCTAAGTCTTTGATTCATGATATGGATTTTCCTATGTGTCTTTGGGCAGAGGCTTGTAACACAACCATGTATATTTTGAACAGGTGTACTTGCATGATTTTGAAGGACAAGATACTAGAGGAGACATTCATAGTGCAAAACAAGATGTGTTAGGTTTTCATGTCTTTGGTTGTCTAGTTTATATTCATGTGCATAAGGATACGATGATGAATTTGGAACCCTAGAGTATTAAGGGTATTTTTGTTGGATACAATGAGACTTCCAAATTTTATAGGATATATATTCTAGCATGGTAGAAGGATGTGGTGAGCCGAGATATGATGTTTGATGAGGATGTGAGATCTCTAGTTCACTAAAGTCTCGTTTAGTGATTCAAGAGAGTTATGAGGTTGTGATTTTAAAGGTTGACTCATAGGTTAGAGAATAATTACATCCATGTGTGGGTGAAGTGAGATTGGGGATGGATATGCCCTCACCCTCTACTTTAGCATGCAAGAATCCAAGATGGTTTACTCATACATTACATGATGCACAAGATCATGTATGAGTGCTTAAATCTTTAGTGAGGGTTAGTATACCTCCTAGGAGATATGCTAACGATGTTTCATTAACTTCTATCACTTGTGAGCCTTCTAGTGTTGTTTAGAAGATGAGTCGTGATGCCTTGATGAAGGAGAGTGATGGTTGATTGATTGTTCCTTTCCATGACCCAATGATTGATTTTGAGATTGCATTAGGTTCAAATTTGTAGATGGAAAATTTGGTTAGTTTTAGAGGGAGCATACAAGTGTTGGTGAAAACAATTTCCTCATAAAGAGGGAGCATTAGCCTTCAAGGTTAATCTAAAAGTGTTTACACCATGCTTAGGGGTACTTCACATGATGTTGGGTGCATAGTGCATGGATGACCCTTGGTTGTTCTATGATAGACATACACAATGGAATTGACTTGCTCATTGATTGCTAACCTTGTATGGATGTTGAAATGGAATTCTTCCATGGAGCACTGGAGACATATGAAGCTTAGAGGCTTCCTTTATCATGGCCACATGGAGGGTTGATTGCTTTCTTAGAGGATTCCTTTCTTTGGACGAGGGGTGTTGAGCATTTTGGAGGAAGGCGTTAAGTCCTAGATGGAATAGGCACATTTGGTTGCTTGAATGGATGTTTATACATGCTTGGGTTGAGGGGGTGATCATGAAGGTGTTGTGGACTCAAAGGAGCACATGAATTTGGAGGAGCATTGGAACTTTGGAGGATTGTGGAAGAGGAGCGTTGGAAACATCTTGTGTAGCACTCATGCCTTGGAGCCTTGGTTTTGGATGTCTTCACCTTGGAGGTTGACGTGTGTCACATGGAGAGGGAGTGATTTACTTGTGAGCCTACTTGTGTAGAGCTATGCTATTTGTATAGGTTTAGGCCCAGTTTATATTGTTGGCCTCCCTTAGCTCTCATATAGATAGAGGAATGAGAGAGTCATTTCATACAATTCATTCATCACTTACTTGTATTAAAGATGTGAGAGGTGAAGTACACTAGTCTTTCTCTCTCATCATACTCTTCATTGTATTGCCACTCTTTATCTTGGAGTGCTAGGGTTTTTAGAGAAGCTCAAGGGTTTTCTAGAATTAGTGTTTCATCCTAAAGGAAGCAAATAAGCTAGGGCTTGTGATAATCCCTAGAGGATAAATAAACATTGTTCTTGTAGTTGTTGTGAGAGAAGACTAGGGTTTTAGAAACCCTAGTGCTACTTGTTATGTTTGATTGAGGAGGAGAAGTGAAGGAGATGTCTTGGACACTTGTGGTGGACAAATATTGAAGCCAAGGAGGAGTTACTGGTTTTGATGCTAGCTTGTTGTGGATCTTTGGTGGTGTTTAGAGATTTCATGGTTTTTCTTAGCTAGGGTTTGGAGAGCTAGACATTGTACTAGCTTTGTGATGAAGTTGTGGTATGTACAAGTACTTCATTTCTTTTATATATATTTGAAATTTCTAGCTGTCGAGGATTGAGTAATTGTAGATTTGATTCTCAGATTGTGTTATCTTTTGGATTGCATGATCTTCAACACTTGTTGTTCAAGCCCATTTGAAATCACATAGGGCTGAAATTATTGAGTGGTTTAACAAATAAATTGAAGATAAGAGAGTAGATTTTCTGTTGTAAAATTTACTGTAATAAAGTGATTTTTAGAACATATATATGCTTTAAAAAGTGTGTTCTAAGGACTAAAACTTGTTGGCATTTGTTTGGTATCTTTTCTCTTAAACTGCTTAATGTGTTGAGTTGAAATGAAGTGAAATATTTTTCACTATTTGTTGATGTAAATTAATATTTCAGATCAGCTTAAGAATGAGAGCTCACAAAGATAAGATTTGGAAAATTTCTGATGTGAGAAAAGAAAAATTAAAAAACATTTTGGAAATTTCTTTACTGTGTACAAAGCAATGAAGCAACCAAATCGAAAAAACATCAAACTTGTTAAAGAATGAGAACACTTAGTAGAATAAAAGTCCTTTCCTTGTCCCTTGTTCTCAACTCCCCCTTGTAACTTTCTGGCGTAATCCTTTTGTGAGGAACCTGCAACAATTAATTAATGAAAATACACAAGATATCAGTAATAACAGAACTCAGAATCACTTTATTGGTCACAAGCCACTTCGAGGGGGAAACCTCCTTTGAGCAAGCTCAATACAAATAACTTCACGGTGCCTTCATTGGCCTCAACACACACTTATATACTAAGTCTAGGTGCCAATACTATGGGTCAAAACCATGGACCAATACAAACTATGGGTCAACAAATACTATGGGCGACTTACAAAGCATATGCGTTCAACAACAATAACACAAACTATGGATCAACAAATACTATGGGACGTCTTACAAAGCATATGCATCAAACAACAATATACTAACAAAGTAAAGACATGGGTTCCTAACATCCCCTCTCCCTTAGAAAAAGCTTTGTCCTCAAAGCTTTAGATGTGGAAATTGATCCTGAATCTGAAGGAGTGGTGCCCATGTAGTAGCCTCTGGTTGCATGTCGTGCCACTGAATGAATACCTCTATGATAGAGCGAGAGATAAGCAGACGCCCTTTGAGTGTCAGGGAGGATTGCTTGGAAGGCGGTAGATGAAGAAAAACCATATCAACGACTTGAAAAGTGCGCTTAAAACGGTGTTGATTGGCTTGTTGTTTCATTCGAATTCTAGTCATGTGAAGAGTGTCCTGAAAAATGCGAAGAATCTGATCGCGGTTTCGAAGAACCGTGTCAATTGCCTGAATTGGTGCACTGTTGAGGGTGTATGGAAGAAGAAATGGCAGTTCCTGACCATAGATTGCTTCATATGGAGTAATTTTAGATGCAGTAGGGTACCACCATTCAACGAGACGGAGCCACTTCGCCCACGGAGGTTGTTGTTCGGAGGTGAAGCAACAAAGATAAGTTTCCAAACATTTATTGGTAATGTCAGCCTGCCCTCCAGATTTAGGGAGCCCTTCAATGAACTCCAGAGACATATCTATCCAGATCCGTGGAAGGATGGGTACGGGTTCGAGCAATCCCGGAAGGAGATGGAAGGTATCCTACTCAACCACTATCTGTTGAATTGTCCTTTTCATTCCCTGCCAAAAGAAGGTATGTTGTGCTTGCTCATACGTTTGGAGGAACCTGGAGTGCCTGACCAATGGAGATGCATGGATTTCAGAGAAGACATAGCCCTGTTGAACAGATTGCAACCAATTTGGAACAAGCAGAGAATTAGCTGAAAGAGAAACTGGGGCATCAATTGTGCGAGAAGGAGGATCTGCCACCAAATTGTCTTGACCCTTTATGTGAGTGAACTCATTGGCATAACCCATGAGTTGGCGAATCCATTTCAGTTGTGCGGGTGAGGAGACCCGTTGTTTCAAGAAATATTTTAGACTCCGGGGAGCAGTCTTGATGCATAAATAATTCCCTAATATGTATGGCTGCCACGTCTCTACTGCATAAAAAATAGCCATAATTTCCTTCGCAGATGTAGAGGCGGCTAAATTATTACCGGAAAGGTCTCTTGAAGGCGACAAGCCCACTGGTTCAGCACAGACACCTGCATATCTATCCAAGGAATTAGTGGAGACCGTTGATGGGTGCATCCAAGTGGAATGGAGTTGAGCGATGACACCATGTGAATTCTTCTTAAGAAGCTTTTCCAGGCGATGTGAACTGATGATGCAGAGAGACCCTGGTTGTAATCCCGTAAATTTGTGTTGTTTCCCATTGACTGAAAACTGCATCCAAAGTTCAGCAAAATCCCATATGATGGGGCCAAGTGTGCGTAACCATTGAACGTTCAAAACCACATCACATCCACCTAAGGACAAGGAAAACATGTCAGAGCGTAGGTGATAATCTTCCAGAGAGATACTCACCTTGTGACACTTTCCTTTGCAAGGTAAGGTGCCCCCATTGGCAATCATGACTTCAAGTTGGAGAAAGGATGGACAAAACAATCAGCTTGTTTGGCGATCCGATGGTCAATGAAATTATGAGTGCTACCAGAATCAATGAGTATTGTAAGAGGGATCTTCTTGAAGTAACCCCTGACCCGCATTATTTGTGGGGTGGTGACGCCGGCTAAAGAATGGAGAGATATCTCTGGGTGGTCATCCAGAGACAGAGGGTCAACAGGCGGCTGTTGAATGTCGACCTGATCATCCAGTGTATCTGGAGCTTCTTCACCAATTTCAGAGGCAGGTGGAGAATCCACATCCAAGAGATAGAGCTTTTGCTGAACACATCTATGTCCCCGAGTGAATTTCTCATCACAGTTATAACAAAGCCCTTTTTATCTACGTGCCTGCATATTTGTTTCAGACAAATGCTTGATAGGAGTTGGTCAAGGAGCTGGCAGGATGGGAGGTCGTTGAGAACCCATATTACGGAAGGGAACAAAAGTTGGTTTGGAGCGTTGTTGGGATGCAATCTTGTCTTCTGCCAACTTAGCCAACTCCAGGGCTTCCATCATTGTGTTGGGACATAACATTTTAACCTCTGAGCGGATTTCATCCTTAAGACCACTGATAAAACAACTCCTGTAGAATTCATCAGACAATCCTTCTGTGTGATTGGCTAGTTTCTCAAATTCTGTCTGATACTCTCTCACAGTGCCAATTTGGCGAAGTTTAGTGAAGGCTCCTGTGAAGTCATAAAAAACACTAGGGACATTTTGGCTCTTCATGAGCCTTGATGTACCTGTTATCACATATATAGTAGCCGGGCTACCATACATTATTTTTCTCATTCCAGTACACTATTCAGCCAGTTCCCTTGCATTGGAGATGCCGAGATGAGCATCTATATTGGATCACTATCAGATTGTGGACAGCAGTTGTATTCCCCATGCCATGACTGAGTTTCAGGACACTCAGAGAGATGACCGATGTAGCCATTATATCATTTGTACAGAGTAGACAGTAGTGCCCAGAGTTACAGTAGCAGTCTCAGAGGACAGAGGATGGTACAGGTTGATGTGCTTTCAGGTATATGACTCAGCAGATATATCATGGTGTTATGGTTAGATTGCTTTTATACTTATTCTTATAGCATGTCTTAGCACTCAGTGTCGTGATCTGGCGATCATATAGATACATGGACCTGGTTGATCTATTATATATATTATATTGTCCCTACTCAGACTTAGAAGTTCACTATTCATACTCATTGGTACATACCCTCCTTAGGGAGAATAGAGGTGATCATTACACCATACTTTGGCTTGTTAGTGTTGGCTCCATCATTTCATTGTCTTCATCCATCCATGACCTACCTTTTAGATTATCACCCCGACTTACTACCTGACTAGTGGCATGGAGGACTTTTCCCCACTGTAGCCTCTGTATTGGATGAGCTTCCCTGTTTATTGTGTCTCGGATCTGAGTTGGTGACAAAAATTACCTATGGTGAGTTGGAGTTCCTTGTGAATTCCCCCTAGTCACTAAAGTTGTGTTGGCTAAACCTGAAACTTTTAGTGCTGCCATCAATACAAAATCTGGAAAATGAAATGCTATATCTTGTATGAAAAGCCCATTCATGCAATGTGTTTCTAAACACACATGAATGAAAGGCGTGCCAAATGAAAGTGGCCATAAAAATAAAATGTTATATCTTGTGGAAAATAAATACCTAGGTAAACAAGCTGTCCATGACACACCTAGAAGTGCTCAGGTAAACAAGTGCCTTAAAAACACACCTGCAGCAGAAAGCCTAAAATAAACGTAAATCTATGCAATGTGTTTGTAAACACACATAGATCAAGGCTATGGAAACTTCAGGCCCAAAAAGCAATGGAACTTAAATGCTATATCTAAACAATTGCTGGCCTTATTTGTATTATGGATTGTGCGCATCTGTGAAGGTGAATAAACCCTCTTTAAACAACTCATCCATTTGTGAGACACCGCCATTCCCTGTGTTATTGCTCATTCAGTATATACTATGGTGTATTCCCTTTCCCTTGCCAAAGTGTCACAAAGTCAAGACAGTTAAGTCATCCCTTAGCCTAGCCAGTTAATTTAAGCCTTCACCCTTCACTAGCAAATTGATCACAACTATGAAGTGAGTATGATCCTGAAAGTCTAGTCTGGGTAATAATAATAATTAACGACACTATATATTTGGATTTAGATCGCCAGTCATGATTACTCTGTGTTATAATTGCTATTTGAATAAATTGTAAAGCATGTATTAACCTTGATACTTTTCAGCAGCCTTGGATGATGGACTGAGTTATATTTGGTCTTGTTTGGACCTAGTTTGACCATGGAGGACCATGGGACATAAGATGTTAGACCTTATGATGATATGGATAGATGATATATGGTCTATGTACACATACAGGATGATTCTATGCAGCAGCTACAGGGTTATGATGATGATTCTGGGGTTACAGCAGTGTTTGTATATGTACAACGCATTATTATTGGCCTTGTTCCGGTATATTGGACATTTATTTTGATCATGCAGAGACTCATATGGTGTATGAGTACACATCTTGGATAGATTTGGATCTTCTGAGTCCAATGGGACAGTTTGTTTTCAGTTCCGGGCACTTACAGTGATGATTGAGCCTCAGTAGGCTGTCCCAGTGCAGTTTTGGTCTGTTGGAGGCCCTGTCGGAGCAGAGATGACTTTTATCCGGTTGACCTAGGGCGCTGACGATGGAGGGGGTGGTCCAGCCACTTGTTTTTACCATATTACCCCCCTTCCGGACACATTGGTGCCCTCACCTTGACAGCGCCAACACTCCAGGAGGCTGTTTGGGGCAGTTTCACGCTTCCCGAGGCATTTCAGGATTGGTAGAAATGGCTATTGAGGAAATAGATTTGGGCTACTGAGGCAAAGTTATGGCATGGGATGATCAATGATGATAGATCGGGACCTTCCACACCTTCTCCAGCAGTTTCAGCTTCATCGGGGCCCGCATCCATCACTTATGGCACTTTCTGTGGATTTCTGAGGTCTTTTGAGGACCACGATTTGACTATGGAGGCACGATTTGGTACATTCATGATTATTTATTGGTTATTGTGCTATGGGGATTGACCAAGGAGGGATAAAATTACCCCTTGGACCCACCATAAGCCTCATATGATATTTTATCATCATGATTTGGTGGGATTCCCCTCTTCTAGGGCGATTTTGTCCACTTACATTATATTTTATGTGTGATCCATGTATTATATTGTTGAGCTCATCTCAACCATTGATGAGACATTTGTATCTTTTAATCTTAGCCACTCATTCAAAAAGTGGTTAGGATTTTGGTGCCTCTCCTTCCTATTTAAAGGAGAGAGCCTCTCATTGTAAGGGGTCTTTGGCTCTTGGATTATTGGTATAGAAAAATATTCTTGTGGAAATTCTTGTGGTCTCCTTTGCATCTGGTGTTCTTAGATGGTGATTGGAAAGTCTATTGCAACCTAGCATTTGGAAATTGTGGCAAGATCTATCTTTTTTGGAAATCATTGTTTGTCTACAGGAGGGTGACTTCAACAAGGGCGATTTTGCAAGGCTTCTTCAAATCGACTTTCTTGGCATTCGCTTGTATCAGGGGGTTATCATTAGCATCATTGTGATCTATGCTATCTTTCTGTTACTTCTTTTGTGGCATTAGTCTTATCTCTTGATGCATCAAATCTGATATTGTTGACGTTTGTTGTGCAGGAGAGAGGGCGCATTGGCTTCTTGGACCAAATCGACTTGCATAGAGACTACCTCAAAGCTTCTCAAATTGATCGGGTTTGCATAGATCATCATCATCAAGGCATCTACAAGGTTACCCAGGTAAGATCCACAGGTTTGTTTCTCTTTCCTTTATCCAATCCATTGACATAGCTCATAAATTGTTGAAACCCTAAATATCCTAAAACCCTCATTTTACATTTTCTCAGATCTACTTAGATCTATTGGGTTGTTGGGCGTAATATTAAGAACCCACCTCTATAGCATCCACGGCATCCCGGATCTATAGTTTGGTGAGGATTGACCTCCGTTTGATCCCCTTCCCAGGCCAACTTAGCCTCTCCCAAGCAAGGCGCACTTCCTAGTTTGAGCAGGTTGACCTAGATCTAGGTGATGGGTGTTTGAGATTCCACTTGATTTGACATCTACACATCAAATAACATACACCCAGGTTGTCACTTTTCTGAAATTCACCTTGTGGGCCCTATTCCACATTTCAAGGGATTTAAACCCCACTTTGGACCACTTGGAACACTTAAACTCAGATCTAGTAAGATCTAGCCATCGGATTACCGTGAAACTATAGATCCATACCCCTACTTGACTGATCTACCCGGATCTAAAATTTGGGTGCCATCCGACTTGTCTTGACCCACTTAAACCCCATTTTAAGCCTCCTTGGGTAAAGTCGCACCACCTTGGAGAAGTGAGTTCACTCACTTCTAGGAACTGGGTACTTGAGATTATTGCAGATCTGAAACCGGAATAATTCAAAACCTAGGTCTAGACTATCACTTTGTCAAATCTTGCCTTGGGGATTGCATTCCTTGTTTTAAGGGATTGTGGTCCACTTTGGTCAAACCTAGATCTAGACACATTCATCCATCAAGACTTCTATTGCCCACTTGTCCCAAGTACTAGGAGTCCTAAACCACAAGTCAACCATACTTTGACTCCACTTCCCAATTCCCAAGGCACTGGTTTCTCTCCAAGTTAATTCAACTTTCCTAGATTGTTGGATTGACTTGTGTTTTGACCTATGCATGGTGAACTAAACCCTTGAAGCTGTCATGTATCATGGTCAAGCTTGTCACTTGTACTAGTTAGCCCCAATACAACCCTTAAATACCCTACCTTGGACACAGTTCCCAAGGCAGTGGATCTTTTGACATTGAACTAGTACACTAGCCCTATACCTCACTACAAACATTATAAGTCACTATTACATCAACTATGAACCAAAGCTACACCTATTGAACCCCTCACTTGGCTTGTGACTTCATTTTTAGGTCTTGGATAAACCATACACCTAACTTCACTTAGAAATACCCTGATTTGGTGTCTTGGTTTTGATCTCTCCTGTCGGGAGTAGATCGGGTCTCCCCCTTTGTTGTCTGGGCTAGATAACATAAAGCGAAGGTTGCCTCGACTGGCGTGACAACCATATACATTGGAGGTCGAGGTGATCGTGGTTGCACCTTTTGAGTTGCCCTTCTCTATTGCCATCCATGACTGGATCCATCCACAAGGGTAACTACAGCTTAGGTGATAACATTTTGGCGCCGTTGCCGGGGAAGGTAGAGGCCTACCCTGGTTCGACATATATTTTTCAAACCTCTACTCCTGTTCTCTTTGCCAACATTAACAATTTTGGCGTCGTTGCCGGGGAGGCAATAGCTTACCTTAGAAAAGCTAGTAATCCTTCCGGCATATACAATGACACATATCTTGGTAGAAGAGTTTAAATCTACCTGGCGACTCCCAACCGTGACTCCGCTGAGGAGCGAGCTCATTTACATCCCTATAAACAGATCTTATCGTTATCTAGAACCCATGGGGTGTATCATTTTGTTTTCAAGTTCTTAAATTTAAAAATAAATATAAAAATATAAAAAATAAAATTATTATCCATGGCTGCTTCTGAGCGACCTAGAACTTTCGGTCGTTTAAAAGCCTTTGACTTCTCTAAAATTTATGGGGCACCTCATCCTATGCCAAACAATTTTAATCAAAGATTACCTCGTTTCAATGGAAGCGATGGTGTTTCAATTATAAATCATTTGTATGATCTCTGGTATTATATGGATAGTTTGGGAACAACCGAGGAGGATGTTCTAATGAGGGCTCTGGGTTCATCTCTAGAGGGAAATGCTCGGATATGGTTTGATTATCTAGCACCGGGATCCATCACCGGGTATGACATGTTCCAACAGTTGCTAGTAAGTCAATGGAAAGAAACAATTGGTGAATCTATGGAAGGTCAATCAGACGATGAATGTATTGATGAAAATCAACTTGATGAAGATGATGAATATTACGATAATGAGTTAACTAACGATTGTTCTTATCAAAGTAATTCCTCTTCTCCTGAACCAATTGAGTCCCATGATGAGGTAATGTATGACACTGAGCAAATTTCAACCCCTTAGGATTATTGCCTTAATATTGACATAAGAGGGGAACTTATGAGAATTTTATCATCATTACCTGAAGAAGTTTCAGATGAAGAGGATGATTCCAATGATTTCCATCAAGAAGCATCCATGGTTGAGTCTTCCATTAGTGAATCTTTTGAAAATATTTTTGAGATCCCTTTTCGTAATCCTTGTGTAATTGATGATTTTTATTACCATGACACTGAAGAAGAAAGTAGGGACAACAACCAAGTTGCTTTAGAAGCCAATGATCATCCTGTTTTTAGAGATCAATTTTATGAAAATGTTCAAATGGTTGTTAATCAATTGGTCAATGCTATTCCTGATAAATTATCGTCATATGAATTTAGTGATGAATCAATTGAAGAGAAGTCTCATGATGATGGGTTGGTGAATCAAACTAATCAAGAGTTTTCCTTAATCAAATCCTCAAATCAATATCTTAATGTTTATGGGAAGCTCGGAAATAATCCTTCACTTAACTCATCCAATGGTTATAATTTTTCCAATTCAATTTTTATTCAGGATTGTCTTTTTCAATTGTTGGGGTGGGGTGCTCGCAATAAGTTCTGTCCTTTTTCTAAAAAAATTGGGTCAATCAATTTTCAATCCGCCCCCCCATCTAATTTTTCTAAGTCTACTTTGAATTTGTGGTCTGGTAAATCTTTGAATGTTGAAATTTTCAAACCAGAGTCTAGGTATTGTCGCATAAATGGAGATACAGAGTTTTATTTTCCCTTTCAGTTATCTTTAACAAATAACATTCTTAAATCTTCTTGGTGGCTGGAAGGGGTATATGAAGATCAATTTCATCGATTTTCCATCCTTAAACAACAAGTGGGGCTAATCTCAATCTTAATTTTATTCCACAATTTATCCCTACTTGGTTTATGCATCATTCCTGGAGCTCTCAGAATTGAATATCCTGGTCAGGTAGATGAGGAAAGCATTTTGAAACAAGGGGAGTTAAATTTGTTATCACATCTTTTTCCTCCATATATTTTGAATAATAACTTGCACAATTTTTATGACCCTATCAATTCTTGGATGGAGGATGTTTGCAGTAATCAGTCTTTCCCTTTGCATGATTTCATTTTGCACCATTCAACTCCTTTCTCAATTTTTGAACAAGTCAGGAAAGTTGTGCTATCTATTTCATTAATCCTTAATCTAGTCTTGACTCGTTCTTTAAGCAAAAATCAAAGAAGAATTATTAACTTATTTGATGAATGGTTGCACTGGATTTATGATTTTACCTAACATTTGTGATGACTGGTTAGATTAGGGTAGGTAGGAAACCAAATAAGCCTACTTGGGCAGTAGTTAGTCTTTTCAGCCATTGAGTCTGGCACCTTCTTAGTCTTTAAGCTCCTTTGTAAGCTCCTAGTTTAGTTGAGTACCTGCCACTTTTCTTTTCCTGCACAATAAATTTCAAATTTTGCAAATTATGTTAGTAGTTTAATTTACTTTCTGCACTTATATATTTCATGCATTTTTATTTCTGACATAGAGTAGATTTTATTTCAGTTGGTTTTATATTTTTCCCACACATGCGGCATGAGGTATGTTTGATGTTTGTGAATGCAGAAAATAGGTTGCAAGAATAAAAGCTGGAAATAAAATGGTAGAGTGTTGGATCGTGGATTCGAGTAGCAGAGTTCGAGGACCAGAGATTCTGAGGTTCTCAAGTGCTCATTTCAGCAGAGCACTTGTCCCAGCCGGAGCCAGATGTTATCACATATATAGTAGCCGGGCTACCATACATTATTTTTCTCATTCCAGTACACTATTCAGCCAGTTCCCTTGCATTGGAGATGCCGAGATGAGCATCTATATTGGATCACTATCAGATTGTGGACAGCAGTTGTATTCCCCATGCCATGACTGAGTTTCAGGACACTCAGAGAGATGACCGATGTAGCCATTATATCATTTGTACAGAGTAGACAGTAGTGCCCAGAGTTACAGCAGCAGTCTCAGAGGACAGAGGATGGTACAGGTTGATGTGCTTTCAGGTATATGACTCAGCAGATATATCATGGTGTTATGGTTAGATTGCTTTTATACTTATTCTTATAGCATGTCTTAGCACTCAGTGTCGTGATCTGGCGATCATATAGATACATGGACCTGGTTGATCTATTATATATATTATATTGTCCCTACTCAGACTTAGAAGTTCACTATTCATACTCATTGGTACATACCCTCCTTAGGGAGAATAGAGGTGATCATTACACCATACTTTGGCTTGTTAGTGTTGGCTCCATCATTTCATTGTCTTCATCCATCCATGACCTACCTTTTAGATTATCACCCTGACTTACTACTTGACTAGTGGCATGGAGGACTTTTCCCCACTGTAGCCTCTGTATTGGATGAGCTTCCCTATTTATTGTGTCTCGGCTCTGAGTTGGTGACAAAACTTACCTATGGTGAGTTGGAGTTCCTTGTGAATTCCCCCTAGTCACTAAAGTTGTGTTGGCTAAACCTGAAACTTTTAGTGCTGCCATCAATACAAAATCTGGACAATGAAATGCTATATCTTGTATGAAAAGCCCATTCATGCAATGTGTTTCTAAACACACATGAATGAAAGGCGTGCCAAATGAAAGTGGCCATAAAAATAAAATGTTATATCTTGTGGAAAATAAATACCTAGGTAAACAAGCTGTCCATGACACACCTAGAAGTGCTCAGGTAATCAAGTGCCTTAAAAACACACCTGCAGCAGAAAGCCTAAAATAAACGTAAATCTATGCAATGTGTTTGTAAACACACATAGATCAAGGCTATGGAAACTTCAGGCCCAAAAAGCAATGGAACTTAAATGCTATATCTAAACAATTGCTGGCCTTATTTGTATTATGGATTGTGCGCATCTGTGAAGGTGAATAAACCCTCTTTAAACAACTCATCCATTTGTGAGACACCGCCATTCCCTGTGTTATTGCTCATTCAGTATATACTATGGTGTATTCCCTTTCCCTTGCCAAAGTGTCACAAAGTCAAGACAGTTAAGTCATCCCTTAGCCTAGCCAGTTAATTTAAGCCTTCACCCTTCACTAGCAAATTGATCACAACTATGAAGTGAGTATGATCCTGAAAGTCTAGTCTGGGTAATAATAATAATTAACGACACTATATATTTGGATTTAGATCGCCAGTCATGATTACTCTGTGTTATAATTGCTATTTGAATAAATTGTAAAGCATGTATTAACCTTGATACTTTTCAGCAGCCTTGGATGATGGACTGAGTTATATTTGGTCTTGTTTGGACCTAATTTGACCATGGAGGACCATGGGACATAAGATGTTAGACCTTATGATGATATGGATAGATGATATATGGTCTATGTACACATACAGGATGATTCTATGCAGCAGCTACAGGGTTATGATGATGATTCTGGGGTTACAGCAGTGTTTGTATATGTACAGCGCATTATTATTGGCCTTGTTCCGGTATATTGGACATTTATTTTGATCATGCAGAGACTCATATGGTGTATGAGTACACATCTTGGATAGATTTGGACCTTCTGAGTCCAATGGGACAGTTTGTTTTCAGTTCCGGGCACTTACAGTGATGATTGAGCCTCAGTAGGCTGTCCCAGTGCAGTTTTGGTTCGTTGGAGGCCCTGTCGGAGCAGAGATGACTTTTATCCGGTTGACCTAGGGCGCTGATGATGGAGGGGGTGGTCCAGCCACTTGTTTTTACCATGTTACCCCCCTTCCGGACACATTGGTGCCCTCACCTTGACAGCGCCAGCACTCCAGGAGGCTGTTTGGGGCAGTTTCACGCTTCCCGAGGCATTTCAGGATTGGTAGAAATGGCTATTGAGGAAATCGATTTGGGCTACTGTGGCAAAGTTATGGCATGGGATGATCAGTGATGATAGATCGGGACCTTCCACACCTTCTCCAGCAGTTTCAGCTTCATCGGGGCCCGCATCCATCACTTATGGCACTTTCTGTGGATTTCTGAGGTCTTTTGAGGACCACGATTTGACTATGGAGGCACGATTTGGTACATTCATGATTATTTATTGGTTATTGTGCTATGGGGATTGACCAAGGAGGGATAAAATTACCCCTTGGACCCACCATAAGCCTCCTATGATATTTTATCATCATGATTTGGTGGGATTCCCCTCTTCTAGGGCGATTTTGTCCACTTACATTATATTTTATGTGTGATCCATGTATTATATTGTTGAGCTCATCTCAACCATTGATGAGACATTTGTATCTTTTAATCTTAGCCACTCATTCAAAAAGTGGTTAGGGTTTTGGTGCCTCTCCTTCCTATTTAAAGGAGAGAGCCTCTCATTGTAAGGGGTCTTTGGCTCTTGGATTATTGGTATAGAAAAATATTCTTGTGGAAATTCTTGTGGTCTCCTTTGCATCTGGTGTTCTTAGATGGTGATTGGAAAGTCTATTGCAACCTAGCATTTGGAAATTGTGGCAAGATCTATCTTTTTTGGAAATCATTGTTTGTCTACAGGAGGGTGACTTCAACAAGGGCGATTTTGCAAGGCTTCTTCAAATCGACTTTCTTGGCATTCGCTTGTATCAGGGGGTTATCATTAGCATCATTGTGATCTATGCTATCTTTCTGTTACTTCTTTTGTGGCATTAGTCTTATCTCTTGATGCATCAAATCTGATATTGTTGACGTTTGTTGTGCAGGAGAGAGGACGCATTGGCTTCTTGGACCAAATCGACTTGCATAGAGACTACCTCAAAGCTTCTCAAATTGATCGGGTTTGCATAGATCATCATCATCAAGGCATCTACAAGGTTACCCAGGTAAGATCCACAGGTTTGTTTCTCTTTCCTTTATCCAATCCATTGACATAGCTCATAAATTGTTGAAACCCTAAATATCCTAAAACCCTCATTTTACATTTTCTCAGATCTACTTAGATCTATTGGGTTGTTGGGCGTAATATTAAGAACCCACCTCTATAGCATCCACGGCATCCCGGATCTATAGTTTGGTGAGGATTGACCTCCGTTTGATCCCCTTCCCAGGCCAACTTAGCCTCTCCCAAGCAAGGCGCACTTCCTAGTTTGAGCAGGTTGACCTAGATCTAGGTGATGGGTGTTTGAGATTCCACTTGATTTGACATCTACACATCAAATAACATACACCCAGGTTGTCACTTTTCTGAAATTCACCTTGTGGGCCCTATTCCACATTTCAAGGGATTTAAACCCCACTTTGGACCACTTGGAACACTTAAACTCAGATCTAGTAAGATCTAGCCATCGGATTACCGTGAAACTATAGATCCATACCCCTACTTGACTGATCTACCCGGATCTAAAATTTGGGTGCCATCCGACTTGTCTTGACCCACTTAAACCCCATTTTAAGCCTCCTTGGGTAAAGTCGCACCACCTTGGAGAAGTGAGTTCACTCACTTCTAGGAACTGGGTACTTGAGATTATTGCAGATCTGAAACCGGAATAATTCAAAACCTAGGTCTAGACTATCACTTTGTCAAATCTTGCCTTGGGGATTGCATTCCTTGTTTTAAGGGATTGTGGTCCACTTTGGTCAAACCTAGATCTAGACACATTCATCCATCAAGACTTCTATTGCCCACTTGTCCCAAGTACTAGGAGTCCTAAACCACAAGTCAACCATACTTTGACTCCACTTCCCAATTCCCAAGGCACTGGTTTCTCTCCAAGTTAATTCAACTTTCCTAGATTGTTGGATTGACTTGTGTTTTGACCTATGCATGGTGAACTAAACCCTTGAAGCTGTCATGTATCATGGTCAAGCTTGTCACTTGTACTAGTTAGCCCCAATACAACCCTTAAATACCCTACCTTGGACACAGTTCCCAAGGCAGTGGATCTTTTGACATTGAACTAGTACACTAGCCCTATACCTCACTACAAACATTATAAGTCACTATTACATCAACTATGAACCAAAGCTACACCTATTGAACCCCTCACTTGGCTTGTGACTTCATTTTTAGGTCTTGGATAAACCATACACCTAACTTCACTTAGAAATACCCTGATTTGGTGTCTTGGTTTTGATCTCTCCTGTCGGGAGTAGATCGGGTCTCCCCCTTTGTTGTCTGGGCTAGATAACATAAAGCGAAGGTTGCCTCGACTAGCGTGACAACCATATACATTGGAGGTCGAGGTGATCGTGGTTGCACCTTTTGAGTTGCCCTTCTCTATTGCCATCCATGACTGGATCCATCCACAAGGGTAACTACAGCTTAGGTGATAACAGTACCAACGGTACCATTGAAGAGCTTCCTGTTCCAAATGAAAGGATGCAAGTGGAACTTTTGTGACATCAAAAGTATTATGCAGATTGAAATACTGTTCTGCACGATAGATCCAACCAGTCGGATTAGTACCATTGAAGCGAGGAAAATCAAGCTTCGGACCACGGAAATTGCTGGAAGAAGAGAACCCATTGTTTGATGAAGATTCGGACTGTCATTTGTTGTTCATGGCTGAATGCTCAAGATGGAGGCCGAGAAATTTTTCATCCAGATCCTGGAGTTTGGTTTGGATGACTGCAAGTGCTTCCTCCATGGTTTTTGCTCCTGCGTGGGTGACAACCATAACTAGGAGTTTTTTTTTAAAATGGGTAGAAAAACACAAACAAAAGCTTATTTAGTAAAGGGAAATTTGGATTTGGGAAAAACTTTGATGGGTAATTGGGGTTTGACTAGGGTTTGGACACTTTCAAATGGACATGGAAGCAAAATGAAGATTTTAGAAGTGGGGTGAAAGAATGGGAAAATTTGTCAGAGAGGGACAAAGAAGCAGAAATAGGGAATGAACATGGTGGAAAAATTTGAAGGTGATTGGGTGAAAATTAAAGAAGTTATGACAAACCCTAAAAATAGACAAATCTGAGATTTCTTGCATTGGGAAGTGGAATTTGGGATAGGGTCCTCAGGAATGAAAGATGCAAAATGGGATGACAGGGGTGTCAAGGAAGTTTCAAGTGAAACAGAGTGAAAACAAGGGAGATACGGCGAAAAAACAAAATTTTATACCTTTTTTTTTCTAGAATGGATCTGCTACGACGCAGAAGGGATCGGAAATAGATGGATCTGCAATGACGCAGAAGGGATCGGAAACAGATGGATCTGAAACGACGCGGAAGGGATCGGCAACAGATGGATCTGAAATGGCGCGGAATGGATCGGCAAGAGGCAGATCTTAAACGACGCATAAGTGATCGGCAACAGTTCTGGACAGAGGAAATCTTCGATTTATCAGCTGAAAATAGATATGGACCCAGTATGCTTGGATTCCTAACGGTTCAGAGGATTCACTCAACCACCAATGTTGCCTGATGGCTTGCGTATTGGGGCAGTGCCCCTCATGCCACGGCTCAAGTAAAACTGATAACTGCTTTGCCACAAACGACAACTCTTGGTTTACCTCACAAGTGAGAACTAGTCAATCAGGTAGGGGTCGTTGCCCTTTTCGCTGGCAGGTCCTCTTAATGGACCAATTACTTTGGGGTTCCTGTGGTACTCCTCACAATGATTTTTAGGGCTTATGCCCAAGCACTTCCCACAGTTAAGCGGATAGGGATTATTCCCAGATCCAAACCTGCAACAGATGCGAAAAAAAAAAATTGGCAGAAATTTCACTCAACAAGCCCAAGAAAGTGCTCTGATACCAGATGTGAGGAACCTGCAACAATTAATTAATGAAAATACACGAGATAACAGTAATAACAAAACTCAGAATCACTTTGTTGATCACATGCCACTTCGAGGGGGCAACCTCCTTTGAGCAAGCTCACTACAAATAACTTCACGGTGCCTTCATTGGCCTCAACACACACTTATATACTAAGTCTAGGCGCCAATACTATGGGTCAAAACCATGGGCCAATACAAAATATGGGTCAACAAATACTACGGGCGACTTACAAAGCATATACGCCCAACAACAATAACACAAACTATGGATCAACAAATACTGCGAGACGTCTTACAAAGCATATGTGTCCAACAACAATATACTAACAAAGTAAAGACATGGGTTCCTAACACCTTTCAGTTAGTTTAAGAGTAAACTTGGATCTAACTTTAAGATATGTGAGAGTTAAGATAACAAATCCTCACAAGGAATGTTGAATTCTTGATAATAAAGAAAAATGCTCTTCTATAGCAATCACATCAATACTCATTGGTTGAGTAGTAAGTTGGGGGTGCTTGCCATGATGAGTGCTGGTTGGAAAATGCCTCTCTTGCTTGCCATTATGAACGAACCTACATGTCGAGAATTCAAGAAGTGATTGTCCTTATCAAGTTTTTACATACTAGCATAGCCATTTAACTTGTGGTCGATCAACACCGATAGGCCACAAGTTAAGTGCTACAAATAAGTCATATGTTGTTTTTTATGTGTAGTTGTAATCACCCGTTGTCTATGCATCAGCTACATGTTATCACTCGCCTCATTCTAGTTAAATGCATTGTCTACCATGAAGCTCGTTATCCATGCATCAACTAAGAGTTATCCATGTATCAACTCCCAGTTATCCATGAGCTACCAGTGATTTTTTATATTCTTTTTTATTTTATAATTGTTTATTTCGAATTTGGAACTACTGCATATTTGTCTCATCCTCGTGCAATCTAGGAAAAGCATAGATGCTAATCCACCCCAAATTCTAAGATAAACACCTATGAATATAATTACTTTACTTGCATGTAAACTTATGCTACTTTGTTGTATCAAACCAGCTACTGCCTGTCAATTGTTAAACAACTTAAAATAAAAGAATTCCATAAGGTATACATGCAAATTATTTAGCTAAGGTTTATTTTAACAATATCGCCATCTCATGTAGTACCGAGGTTTCATGTAGTACCAAGGCCTCAACCATGCTGTCTTACTATCAATACCGATCTTTATGGTAATAAAGCCTGGAAATTATTGCACAGACGTATAATTTTTAATGGGAAGCATGTTAACACGATTAGACGCCCTTTCTCTCTGGGGTGTTATAGCTGCTGAGGATTTAAAAATGAGTGGCTCTTGTGTTGAAGAGTATAAGTGAAGCAAAGGTAGTTCCATCCCTCTCTTGTCACTGGAATGGAAAGGTTTGGATCTTGCTTGTCATCCAATTTGGATATGGAAGGTCCGACCTTTCAAATTACTCTCTAAGAAAAAAGAGTCTTAGGTGAAAAGATCTATAGGTTAATGGTGATATATATCATGGAAAACTTAGTGAGAGATTTCAGTTTAATTTGGTTTGATTGTTGTACTATCCAAGGTAAGTAATGGTTGATTCCATTAGATGAGATACACAAACTCATTATATTTACTCCAGGTCCTATTTGGAGAGATTTGCTATGAAGATATGATATATACAAACTTAAATGAATTTATCAGTAGCTCAGTGAGCTCGTCTCTTTGAAGAGAAAAGTGGAGCCTATACAATGAGGATACCAAGTGGGTGAATTGTCTGGACCTTTGGACTTTCTTTCAAATTGCATGTCTGTGCATGGCTTCTAGTTTTTCAGGCCCAGCCTACAGGGAGCGTCTGTGAAGGTTGTGCTTCACTGATGATAGTTGTCCACTGTGGTTAGATTTGGACTCTCTGTTGCCTATTTTGGGCTTCGCTCCCTGCTAGAGAATGTTGGAGTTTTATTTAGTCCTCGTGGCTACACTCTTTTGAACAAAATCCATTGGAAAGTGGCTCTTTTAGGTGATACTGATTCCATGTGTCGAGTGGTTTGGCATTCATCCGAGTGGTCAATCTGTATGTCGGTTTGGATGCAGTATCATGTAGTTCTCAGACGCAGTAATTTATGTATACTCTCCTTTAAAGAGTGTTTGCTAAAAGATTTGATTTGTCTATGCAATTTAAAATTAAAAGAGTTGTTTTTTTAAGAAATGCACAGAGCTGTTCTATTGAGGCAGAATTAGCCCTGAAGGGCTCTGTTTGTTTTTAATGTTAAAGATTATCTTGACAAAGATACAGATTACTGAAGTGCTTGGCATTCATCCGAGTGGTCAATCTGTATGTCGGTTTGGATGCAGTATCATGTAGTTCTCAGACGCAGTAATTTATGTATACTCTCCTTTAAAGAGTGTTTGCTAAAAGATTTGATTTGTCTATGCAATTTAAAATTAAAAGAGTTGTTTTTTTAAGAAATGCACAGAGCTGTTCTATTGAGGCAGAATTAGCCCTGAAGGGCTCTGTTTGTTTTTAATGTTAAAGATTATCTTGACAAAGATACAGATTACTGAAGTGCTTGAGCTATGGAGCGTAATAACTGGAAATTGTTACAATCTCTTAGTGCCCAACATTCGAGAAGAGTTGAGGTTTGAGCATAAATAAATCACTTTGGTTAGATCAATAAATCACCTTTTGGAACTGGAGGAAAGCAAAAGTGGTAAGCTGTTTTGAAGAATCCGTTTTGATAAAGGTAGTTTCAAGGTACTTGAGGAAAGCTCCCTGTAAAATAATGTCCCACAGTTGGTAATTTCTATGTTTGTATAAAATGCCATCATCACCAATTTTGAACCATCAAGATCTAAAGACTCAGAAGTTTGGCCCTCAAAGCACATGGCAAACTATCACTAATACACTTTTAGGGAATTGAAGCACCATCCCTGGTTTGTTTTACAACTTTTTGTTTATAGCAAGAAGGTAATCATTCTGTTAAATTTGTTTTTTGTTGGCTGATGAAATTGCCACAAATTTCTAAATTTTGGTATGGTAACTTGTAACTTTTGTGTGGATTTAATTGTTTCTGCACCAAGTGGCATCTTTGAATAAATGGATATTTTATAGTTGTTTCTGCACCAAGTAGTATCTGTTTCAATAAATAGATATTTTATGTCATTGAAATTTAATGAAAAAAATTCATAAAAAGAGAAAATAAACTTATAAGTTAAATTTTGAAAATAATTTTAATCAATTAAAAATAATCATGTACTTTTATTTATGCATGCCTACCTAAGCTCTGTGTTTAAACCTTGGCCAAATATTCTTGTAATTTATCATCAGACCATAACCTAAAGGATCTGGAATTGTTAAACTACATGCTGCTGTCTTTACATTGTTGTGGCTCTCAAGAATTAATTTACAAATTTCTTTACATTGTTGTGGCTCTCAAGACTTAATTTACAAAACACCATATTTATGCTGGCATAAGCTCTGTGAATGAACCTTAGCCAAATATTCTTAAACTTACCATTAGACCATAACCCAACGGATTTGGGATTCTAAAATCTACATGCTGTTAGCCTTTACATTGTTGTAGCTCTCAAGACTTACTACTTTACAAAACACCCCCTATTTTTTTTTAAATTTTTTTGCTAGTATGGAAGAAGCAACATATTTGCTGCCAGTACTACTAGGATGGTGGCTATCGAAGGCCAATAGAATGACCTGATATGAGCAAAAGAGGCTTCATAATCTTTCGCTGAATATAAAGAAGATATAACTGGCAGTTGAGATGAAGTAGGAGCAACCGCTTCAGCTGAAACTTCATGCCCTGTTGTCTTGAGTTCACAGTGTTTGATACCCATCAGAAATGAAGTGTCCATCTCCTCCCCAGGATTGCTGGACTGATAGCACAGACCAGAATTATCACCCAACTGCAATCTCCTCCCCATTTTCCATATGAATTGCCTGCTGAAAGGAACAGGCCCTGACAGCAAGTTGCCATTCACCTTAAGCTCACTGATATGGGCTAGCTTGGCCAAGCTTGTGGGGATGGTTCCACTTAGCTTGTTTTCATCCAAATACAAAACTCTGAGCTTTGTCAGCTTCCCAAGGGACTCGGGGATTCCCCCCTCCAGCCCTGCACTGGACAACGCCATGACTGTCAGGTCCTCCAGGCCTCCGAAGGCCTCTGGTATTGGTCCACTGATTGAATTTCCCTGCAGAATCAATGCCTGCAAGAACTTAAGGTCCCCAAGAGAATCAGGGAGCTGGCCAGAGAGACGGTTGTGGCCTAAATCCAGCAAAATTAAGCTCTTGAGATGGCCAATTGATGCTGGGACCGAGCCGGATAAATTATTTCGGCTCAGATCCAGCTTTACTAGAGAATTCAGATGGCCAATTGATGCCTGGACCGTGCCAGAGAGCAGGTTCAGATGCAGGTCTAGGATGTTGAGGCTGGTAAGGGGCTCAAGGCTGGGGATCCCACCCACAAGCTTGTTGTTGCTGAGATCCAGGAGTTGGAGATGGGTCAAGTTAGATAGTGTGGTGGGGATGACAGAATTGAGATTATTGCCAAAGAGGTCTAGAGTGTGGAGCCTAGTCAGGTTTCCCAGCTCTGGAGGGACACTGCCCACATGCCCATTCTCTCTCAATACCAAGGACTCCAGAGAATTGCTCAGTAGCCCTAGGGCTTTAGGGATGGGCTGGGGATTGCCCTTACAGCATTGGTAGAAGAACAGTCTCTTGAGATGGGGAAGACGGCTTATGGCAGGGGAGATGAAGGAATCTGTGTCACAGGTGGGGAATGCAGTGTCATCTGATAGGGCCCCAAATGACAGAGAGACAACATGGAGGACGTCGGACTGATCAGGCATGCATTCAATCCCATGCCACCTCCCCTTGCACACATCTGGGATGCTAGTTGCCCATCCATTCCCTGTGGCGTTCATGATCTCATAGACTGCCTTCTGCTCTTCTGGGTCTGTGTTGGCCTTGTCCGTGTTGGTGTTGAGCAGATCATCGGGGGAGTCTGGTAGGATAATTGTGAACCCCAAGGCCAAAGGAACAAAGAAAAAACACAAAAGCAGGCCATACCAAAGGCCCATCTTTCTACTAGTCTGAAGGTCCAGAAACTAAATGAGGCAAGGCAGTAACTAACCTAGCAGGAGAAGAATAGATAGTCTAGAAGGGCGGGAGGGCTTGTATTTAAGAGGCAATGCAATGCCACTGAGAGTTATTGCTCTTCAAATGAAAATCGTGACTAAAATGTTGAGCCATTAAGTACTGTCGCATACAACTGTATAACGGTCATGTGTTCACCTAGGCAGGAATGCAGTTAGCTCTTCCCCGTATTTGGATGCAAAAGCTTTGGGAAAGTTTTACGAGGTCTTGTAAACCAATTAGGTGAACAATGCTCCCAACTTATTGGGACGGAGTCTCATTAGCCCGAAATGCACCTAATGCTGGTTGGTAATTTCTAAAATTGTAGCAGACGTATCACTGAGGAGTGACCCGTGGTTAACACAGTGTGTTAAAGATATGTAAGGACAAGATTTTGGATTTCTTGTAGATAGTTTGATTGGTTGATCAGCCCTGAGCCAGTTATTGTTAGGTTGGCCGTCTTGGCTTGTAAAGTGGCTGTATCATTTTTTAAGGTGAATTATGTGAGGAGTGAGGAGTATCATAATATTCTGTTAAAAGATTGAGTTTATTATGTAAAACAAAGTTCGAAAACAATTGAAAGTAAAACAATCATCTTTAAATATTGAAATTAAAACTGGTTTATAAAAATTCAAAACAATTTAACAATAAATCCATTTACATAACTGTATTATTTGTTTGACCATTTTAAATATATCATATAATATTTTAAACATATTTTGTTTTGTTGGAGCATCTCTGAAACAGTCTCAATTCCAAAAGCCACTTCCAGACTCATTATATTTTCAACAAACATTTGAAACATAGTAACAATATTCAAGTATGAACATAGATACAAATAATTTGATACATACGTTTTTTTTTTGGCAAGTGGTAGTACCCCTAACCAGCCCGGTCCATCAACCCTTATCATGATTGGATTTTAGTATCCCCAGGTTATTGGATTTTAGTATCCCCAGGTTTTCTAACCAGGGACTTTTCCGCTTAGGGGTGTCTTAACCATCACAAGCCGCCACTACATCTCACGGATATTTGATACATACATCTCATAAATACAAAAAACATCATTTTTAAAAATTTAAGAAATTTAAAATATATATATATATATATTCAAAATTTTGATGTAATATTCACTCTTGGTTGTAAGCAACTTGAAACATTTATCAAATTTAAAATATAACACAAAATATTATCAACTTGTAAATAGAGTTTAGAATTTAATTGGTAAATATGGGTTTATGACCTCAATATTTTTTAATGTTGATTAAATTGTGTGTGAGTTTAATGTTCATTTAAAAGCTTAAGTGGAACAATAATCTGTTTTAAAACAATCTCTTGAATTTTTGTGTGTCCAAGTTTTACTTTGTTTTGCTTTTAAAAAATCAATTTTGTTTATGTGATTTTAGTTTGTATTTATTTATATGAAAATATATATAGCTAAGATTCATGAATGTGGCCATTGTATTGTGACAGTAAAGTTACAAATAACCGGAGACTTAGTTATCATTGAATATCTTACTGGTATAATTAATTGACGATAGTTAAATTGTTAAAAATTAAATTACAACTGGATCATTAATTTTTTATTTGAAATCAGTGCATCAACTTCAATACTGCCAATCTTGCTTTTGTGATTTGAAAAATGATATTTCTAACATAATTATACTTATTTTGGCTGCACACCCCAATCTAGAGGCATTTGAGATTCCTGCCACTTTGCCTTCCATTTTTAGTGAAACTGAAGGAGTAGAAAAACATTAAATGCAACATTAAACAGATAAATGACGCATTGAATCACAGACTGTTATATTATAATGGTTCTTAAACGAATTCTATTTTTTCAGCACTGCCAACATATTTATCAACCCAAACTGTCTATACAGACTGTTGTGAAGCAGAGGGAAATTTAATGAATAGATCCATTCAGTTCTATTTATCAGCCCATCAATGTGTTCGTGATGATCAGTGAGATGGGCATTGATGATGTTCACGGGTAAGTTGAGACAAGATGAGGATGCATAGGAGAGATATTTAATGTGTATATGCTGTTTCTTTTATTACTCTCACGGGGAAACTACTAGCATGCAGTTCTATCGTACGTTCTTACAAATTTATGAGAGCAACGCTGAATGCCAGGGAATGAATGAAATTTTGGATTAATAGGAAAGTGGAAATTTCGACACCACATTGATTCGGACTGTACTATCCTTTCTCCATTAATGAATTTTGGAGTGATGGACAAAGAATCAAAGTTAGTCTCTTTTACTCTTTGGTGGACACTTGTTAGGCTTAGTTAACAAAGGTGATGAATAGTTGATGGAAGAAAAGCAACACTGATAGCACTAATTCCAATAAATGAAATAAGACAATTGTTAAAGATGGTGTAATGAAGAATCCATTGAGTGGGATTCGACAATAGAAGATTGGATCCAAAGTGACAAAGGAAGGATAATGTGTTGTGCCAAAAGAAGACTCGTTTCTTGAATTACTGCAAGTGTAGAGCCAAAAGAAGACTCGTTTCTTGAATTACTGCAAGTGTAGAGGACATCTAAAAGGAGATTACTGGACATTGTTTTCCAGTCAAATCCAAACTACAAAGAAGCTCATGAACACAAGTTTTAAATTTAGAGAGAGTAAGGTTTAATATCAAAAGCAATGGTAAAGAAGTATAACATGTCCATAATAGCACATATTGAACCCTACTCTGGTTGGCATGAAAAAAAAACGATTTACATTTCTAGTATATATGCAAGGTTAATTTCACCATATCCATTGAGTATACTAATAGAGTAGAGTTCGAGGTTGTTCCAATAGATGTGTGGAGTAATTCTTGGCAATCCATACCCATGGTATTTGTTGTTGCACAACTTAGCAGCCTTGGGATTGCAAGGATTAACCGACTGCTAAATCAACAAAACCTCAGGACACTACCCCTAAGTGTCACACGGGTAGGGTCCTCTCTCTTTAGGTTTCCCAAGCCCACCTAACCATACGTGGACTAACCACAAGAGGTGTCCCCATCCAAACATTTTTGGGTGCTTGATAGAAGTTATCTAACTTTGCCACAGTACTCGCTTGACTGATTTCTAAGGTTTACAAAGTGCTCAAGATAATCAAAAGGGTTTAAATATGGCGCTCTATGAGTGATGGAGTAAGGGGTTCTAAATGTAGATGGTATAAATACCCCTTAGGTGAATATTTGCCAAGGTCAACTCTATGGATGAGGAATAAAATGTGCAAGCTACCAAGGAAATGTATCATGACACAGTTAATCAGTCAAGGCTAATGATTAGGGATGTTGTCACAAATTTAATTAAGGTAGTGTGAATCAGGGTTTGGCGGCAACAGAGTTAAATATGCCTATACTATGTTAAATATGTATCATGATTGTTAATGGTGTTGATACTAAATGTTTACAAGCGTTAAGTTAAGTTTCATATTAAGAATATCATTAAGGTTTGAGCTCAAATTTGCAAGTGTTTTTAAAATAAAGGTGTTGGTTTGGTGTTTAGAGTGATCTCAACACCTAGGCTGTTTGTTGGTTTAATAATTTCAGATTGTAAAAGCATATAACAACGAGCAACAAAATACACACTAAGCTAAACAAACACAACTATACTAAATGCTATGCATGAATATAAATTTCTAGTGCATTCCCCAAGGTTTTCTACATTAAAACTAGATTTAGATTTCTTAATGAGATGCACTTTAGATGCAGATTTACCTAAGGAAACAAAATGCTCTTAGCCTATAAATGCAAGCTAACCTAGTGGCAAACAAGTTACGAAAGCATATGCTGAAAGAAGTGGAGTAGAGGAGATTAAGTAAAGCTCTGATCCAATGCCTTAGCATTGGGCTATGGAGTCGATTCACCCCTCTTGGATGACTGGAATGAAGATAAGATTCACGAATTGTATAAGTAGAGATGCATAAGCAAAGATGAACAAAAAGAAAGGAAAATCCATTTAACTTTTGAGCTAGGTTAAGAAATTTCAAAGCATTACAACAGTTGTAATTTTCAGAATTATACATAAATAAACATCAACAATATTACCTCAGATTGAATCAGATCTCATACGCATAATACTAGAGGAAAGCAAGAGACAAAATCCAAACACAATCACCATGAACACAAGAGGGAAACTCAACAAAATTAGAACTATTATATTATTCTCAAAACTACCTTCTTTACAAGGGGCACCCTCTCTCTTTTATAGAACAAGAGGAGAGAAAAATCCCTAATGCTAATGATATCAATGGCTAAGATCTTCATTTGAATATATTTTTGCAATCAATATTGGATGGGATTACATCAAAAGTTCCTAAGTGTTACAAGTGGCCAAGTCGCCCTCCTCATGTGGGGAGCACTTGGTTGAGATGGAGCAAGTGTTGGCCAAAAATATTGATTTAATTACCAGAATGCCAAATGTGTAAGTGATGAAGGCGCCCTTGTTGAGTGGACTATTGAGTTGGAGAGTTGAAGCATAAATCAATGGATGGAAATGAAGTAATTCACCCCCTTCTAGTTGAGTGTGCCCCTAATCAAATCGATTCGCTAAGATGGGCCCCAAAAGTTGTGTAAAATCCCTTCAAATTGCTGGTAATAATCCATGTCATATTTGAGGAGGACCCACTTCACTAAATCAATCAAATGGATTTTCCTGCTATGGTTTAATTTTTTCTCAACTATACGTAGGCATTTTTTAAATAAGACAATAGGAAATATGATCAATAATTTCCTATTAATTCAATCTTGATGAAACCTAAGAAACACGTAGGAGAAATTCCTTGGATGATATATTAGAAGCTCATACCAATCATTTACATGACAAAATATGATATGAACATATCATTTACAATTTGATCCAAATGATTAAAATTGGACCTAGGCATTTTTAATCTAAAACTTAGGAAAACACATTAATAATTGCCTATTAGTCCATATAAGCTTGAAACCACATTTGGATGTATCAAAATTGATTCCAATGTATTCAATGAGTTGAATGATGATGATAGGAGTGTATGTGTTGTTGGCTAGCCCTACTGACCAAGTCAAACTCCCCTTTGACAAAGTCAAACTATTGAAAAAGTTAACTTTGACCAAAGTGGGCCAAACTTTTCCAATGAATGCATGGACCTTTGTGTGCCTTTGGAATGAGGATTTATCATCTTAAATGCCTTAAAATGATGAAGTATTTGAATTATAAATTTACATAAAATGCTTGTTCATATGACACATCACATAGCTTCAAACATAGAGCATGCTACATAGGTTTCATAAAGAATGCTAGGTTAATGTTTTATGAACATATCAAAATCAAATTAACATCAAAATCCTTAGGATTGGTCAAAGTTGACTGATTGAATCAAGATAAGGGACATGGGAAACCTCTGTGATATTCACCACTGATACATAATGGAATGTGCCTTAACAAATGGGTGTTGTGTAGTGAGATACCTTTCCTTTTGACTGTAGCAAGCCTCCCTTCATTATTATTATTTTCTTTTTTCTCTTTGGATCTTTTTTTTGCACCTTCATTTCTTTTTATTTTGATACTTTTCTCTTTTTTGCTCTTTTATTTGGATAGTGGTTGAAAGATATTGGCCCTGTATACCTTCTGGGTACCAATGATGACATGGCCTTAACTCCGCTGCTAGAAACCATCCAAAGGCCTGATGGAGTTGCCACAATAATTCTTGTTGAGAGAAAATAGGCATTACCACTTAATTCAATGAATACCTACCCTTCCAACCGTTAACCATTTTTTATGATGCATAGTATAGGGAGATTTGTTTAAGATATATGGAGAGCATTGCACAATAACAATTCTTCTTTTTTAATAGTAGTTAGCCCAGGGTTTTACAAGTGAGCCTCCTAAACCATCGCATGAATCATAACAACACAAGCATGTTCGAGACACAGGGAAGGTAGGGAGGTATTCATGGTGAAGGGGACACATAGGGTAACTCAAGTGTCAATCTATCATTATTTAGCCAATGGGTTTTGAGACCAAGGTGGAGTGGTATGGAGATGGAGGTAAGGTCAAAGTGTGGAGAGAAAGGAGAGTTATAATCCTTACAAAGAGCATGAGCTATTAGATAGTGTTATGTGCATAAAGCAACAATCTCCACTCAGTATTAGCCTATGATACATCTCTACTCAACCATACTTATCATAATCAATCATTGTGATGTAACATGCAACATCTTGCAATACAATCATTAATCCAAGTCATAATCCATAAATTCAATGGTTAAACATGACATGGCATCACATGAATACATAACATGGCATCATTACAAGGAAAAATATGGAATCAATTACTGACATCTCATCATTGATCACATATGCATGCACTGAACTATGAATTTCAACCTGATATCTGAAGCAAAAATATGGGTAAAAATCCCCATATACAAAATGGTAAAACATTTGGTTGCATGGGGGAAAAGTTCTCTGAGGGAGAAAGTGCTTGAGAACTATATAATCTATGATCCTTGGCACCAATCAACAACAAGCACCTACAAAAAAATATATACCATTCTCACAAATCATTATTAATAATCAATTTATTTCAAAAATTTAAAAGAAAATTAGAGTGCTCAAAATTTTCAAACTACTTTGCATAAATAAGCTCTAACTAAGGGACATAGGAAAGGAAATGCACAAAACTGTATATCCAAAGCTATTCTAATGTTCAAAAGTGAACTTATTTATCCTATATATTCTAAGCTATCCTGTTAAAGACAATACTAAGTGAAATAAAAAATCCAATGGAACCATTCACTAAATGGATCGATCCCTCTTCCTTTGTGATTTATGGTAGTCCAAGTCAAGGATGCATTAGCAATTAATTGAATAAACAACATGCTTTCCATCATTCCTTGATTGAAAATTGATTAGGGAATATGATTTTGAAGGATGAATTCATGACAAGGTGGATACTCACATTTGTAAGCTTGCTCTATCCAAGTGTCATTGGGATTGTCAAATAAAAAAGTAACATTCACTAAATCATGATTTGTGAGACATGGTGAAGACAACTAATGTAACATTTCATATGAGGTTTGCTGGCATGTGTTTCCTTCTCCACTTAAAATTTTGATCAAATAAGTTTGACTTGATGTGATGATTGATTCTAAGAATGGGGTTGGGAGGGTGGAGTGAGTAAATACATTTTTCCCATATGGTTTATAATTATTGACCTTAAAATATCATGAGAAGAAAGGATTTGTGATTGCAAATAATATGTGTTATCGATCTCATGAATGGGTTCAAGATTAGGAGGGAGATCAATTTTTAGTTCTGAAGGATGGGGTTTCAATTGGTTGCTTTCATTCACTCCTTCATTCCAAAATCCTAATAAGATGAATCAAAGTCAGGTTTTCCTAAGGATTCCCAATAATTATCAGCCCAAAATTTATCCAAATTTAGGGAATGCTCTGAGGGATTTGATTCTTGATCATTCTCATCACGTTGGTCCACTACCACACAATGATCAAATGCATCTTGGCACTTGTAGATTTTTCCATCGAAAGATTTAATCAGAGGAGCATGATTAAAAAATGAAGGAATAATATGATGTTCGAATAATTTGGGTGGGGGGTGGAGTGTTGATATGTATTTTGTCACATATTCAAAATGGTTGACCCTAAAATTTCATGATATAAAAGGCCTAGTGATTGGAAATTATTAAAATCTTTGATTTCACACATAATATTTAGATTAGGGTTTAAAACGTGGGACTTAGGTTGATAATTTTCATCTACTCCTTCATCCATAGTGATTTGATCAAGGGGTGAATCATAGTTAGGATTATCCAAACATCAATATGACCTTAAGAAATGTTCTGAAGCAATGAGTCCTTGATCTAACTTATCCAGTTTATTGTTAGCCACACGATGATCATGGAATTTCTCTTCTAAGGTTGCTTTGATGGACTTCCAAATGGAATCTTCGATAGTGGATGTCTCTCGTGAGGAATCATCTAAATATTGATTATGGATCCCATCAAGAATATCATCATATTGGTATTCCCATTCTTAATCTGTGATTTCTAAATCAAGAATAGCCTGTGGAATAGAATAGGGAGAGTTAACTTAACTAACCATAAATGTAGATTCTCGGTGATGATTATCAATTTACCAACCATAGGTTACATCCTAGATATCACTTGTTCCTTCTTTATCTTGTGAAGACAAAGCATTTAGAACGATCTCATGCAGATCTTTTTCAATTTTTGCTTGAGTTTTGAAAGAATTATTTCCAAGATACTATGTGAATTTTTTATTTATTGAAGGTTCACTCACTAATTTGCTCAAAGGGACTTGAATAGTTACTTTAAAAGGGTCGATATCCAATTGATCATGGGTCTTGTGAGGTTCTTGGAATTCATTTTCTTGCCCATCAACAATTCTATCACTATAGTCCCAGTCATCCTCATCTTGTGATGATAATTCCCACTCATAATAAGTAATTTTATTTAGTTCTAGGACTGCTTTGCTTAATGGACTTATCATTCAAGACATGAGATATACATCTAATTTCATTGTACCTCTTTGATTGATAATCCCCAGTGGAGTTTCTATGTGGGTTCACCGGTGGATTCATTATGTGGAGTCACCAGGTGAAGAGATATATTACTTCAACACAATGATTTATTGTTAAAACACCAAGGAACTCCTTGATCCCCAACAATAACGCCAAACATGTTGTTGCACAACCTATAAGCCTTGGGATTACAAGGATTAATCGACTGCTAAATTGACAAAACCTCAGGAATCTATCCCTAAGTGTCACATAGGTAGGGTCCTCTAGCTTTAGGTTTCCCAAGCCCAACTAACAACACGAGGTGTCCCCAACCAAAATTGTATGGGTACTTGCTAGAATTTATCTAGCTTTCCCACAAAACTTGCTTGATTGATCTCTAAGTTTGACAGAGTACCCAAGATAATTGAAAGGGTTTAAATATGGCGCTCCATGAGTGATAAACGAAGGGGTTCTAAATGCAGATGATATAAATCCCCCTTAGGTGAATATTTGCTAAGATAACTCTATTGATGAGGATTACAATGTGCAAGCTACTAGGGAAATGTATCATGGCACGATTAATCAATCAAGGCTAATGATTAGGACTGCAATAAATTTTTTAATTAAGGTAGTGCTAATTAGGGTTTGGTGGAAGCAGAGTTGAAATCCCTAGACTAGGTTAAATATGTATCATGATTATTAATGGCGTTGAGACTAAATGCTTACCAACATTAATTTAAGGTTTAGATTAAGATTATCAATATTAAGGTTTGAGCTCAAATTTGAAAGTGATTTTAAAATGAAGGTGTTAGTTTGGTGTTTCGAGTGGTCTCAACACCTAGGTTTCTTGGTGGTTTAATAATTTGATATTGTAAAAGCATATAACATCGAGCAACAAAATACATCCTAAGCTAAACAAACACAACTAGACTAAATTCTATGGATGAATATAAATTTTCAGTGCCTTTCCTAGTGTTTTCTACATTAAAACTAGATTTAGATTTCTTAATGAGATGTACTTTACATGTAGATTTACCTAAGGAAACAAAATGCTCTTAGCCTAGAAATGGAAGCTAACCTAGTGTCACATAAGTTACGAAAGAAGATGCTGAAAGAAGTGGAGTAGAAGAGATTGAGGAAATCTCTAACCCAATGCCTTAGTGTTGGGATATGGATTCGATTCACCCTCCCGGTTGACTAGCATGAAGATGAGATTCGTGAACTATAGAGACCCTAGAGCAATATGCAATTTTGACCCAACAGAGGATCCCCTGGGAACATTGCACTCCTCCAAATTGAAAGACTGAGTAAACCTTGGTGATAGAATTTGATTATAAGTTCCAAAACCTGAGTATAAGAAGAGAGGAACAAAATCCACAATTGAAGGAAAATGCAATCAACTTCTAAGGTAGGTTTCTTACCAAGAAATTTCAATGCATTACAACAATTGCAATTTCCAGAATTATACATAAATAAACGTCAATAATATTACCTTAGATTGAATCAGATATCATACACATAACAATAGAGGAAAATAAGAGCCAATATACAAACACAATCACCATAAACACAAGACAAAAACTTACCAAATTTTGAAATGTTATATTATTCTCAAACCGCCTCCTTTACAATGGGGGAACCCTCTCTCTTTTATAGAACAAGAGGAGAGAAAAATCCCTAATTATAATGATATAAATGGCTGATATCTTCATTTGATTCTCTTTTTACAATCAATGGTTGATATTACATCAAAAATCCATGTGTTACAAGTGGCCAAGTCGCCCTCCTCATGTGGGGCACACTTGGCTGAGATGGAGCAAGGGTGGGCCAAAAATGTTGATTTAGATCACCAAAATGTTGAATTTGTAAGTGATGAAGGCACCCTTTCCGAGTGGACTTCTGAGTTGGAGAGTTGAAGCATAAATCGATGGTTGGAAATGAAGTAATTTTCCCCCTTCTAGTTGAGTGCACCCCTCCTCAAATTGATTTGCTAAGATGGGTCCCAAAACTTGTGTAAAATCCATTCAAATTGCTAAGTAATAATACATGTCATATTTGAGGAGGACCCACTTCACTAAAGCAACCAATTGGATTTTCCCACTATGGTTTAATTTTTTGCTCAACCATACTTATACATTTTTTAAATCAAACCTTATGAAATATGATTAAAAATTGCTTATTAATCCAATCTTGATGAAACCATGAGGAACATGTAAGAGAAATGTATTGGATGATGTCCATGATGTCTTATAATCTCATACCAATCATTTCCATGCCAAAATATGATATGAACATATCATTTACAATCTGATCCAAATGATTAAAATTGGACTTGGCGATTTTTAATGTGAAACTTAGGAAAAGGCATTAATAATTGCATATTAGTCCATATAAGCTTGAAACCACATTTGGAAGGATAAAAATTTATTCCAAAGTCTTCAATGAGATGAATGATGATGAAAGGAGTGTATGTGTTGCTGGTCGGTCCTGTTGACCAAGTCAAACTACCTCTTTATCCAAGTCAAATTGTTGAAAAGTCAACTTTGGTCAAAATTGACTAGAATTGTCCAATGAACGCATGGACCTTTGTGTCCCTTCGGAAGTAGGATTTATCCTCTTATATGCCTTGGAATGATGAAGTATTTGAATTACAAATTCACATATAATGCTTGTTCATATGACTCATCACATAGCTTCAAACATAGATCATGCTACATAGATTTCATAAAGAATGTGAGCCTTATTAATGTTTTATGAACATTATATCAAAATCAAATCAACATCAAAATCCTTACAAATATTATTTCTCCTTTGGGTGAAGTGGATGGATAGTCCAAGTAGGTAGTCAAGTGAGGATTGGTCAAAGTTGACTGATTGAATCAAGATAAGGGACAGGGGAAACCTTTGTGATATTCACCACTAGTGCATACAATAGGGAATGTGACTTAGTAAATGGGTGTTGTGTAATGAGATGCCTTTGCTTTTGAACCTAGAAATCATCCTTTCATTATTTTGCTTTTTCTCTTTTTTCTCTTTGGATCTTTTGTTTGCACCTTTCTTTCTTTTCTTTTGAAACTTTTCTCTTTTTTGTTCTTTTCTTTTGAAACTTTTCTCTTTTTTGTTCTTTTCTTTGGAAAGGGTTGAAAGGTACTATCCCTAGATACTAGTGATGACACGAATTTAGCTCCATTATCAACAACTGTCCATAGGCCCGATTATGTTGCCACAGTAATGCTTGGTGAGAGAAAATAATAATTAGCTCTTAATTCAAGGAGTACCTACTCTTCCAACTGTTTACCATTTTTTATGATACATAGCATAGGGAGACTTGTTTCAGGTCTAAGGAGAGTATTGCTCAATAGAAACTCTTCATGTTTAGTAATAATTAGTCCTAGGGTTTTACAAGTGAGCCTCTTGAACCATCGCAATATTCATCACAACATAATCAATCCCAAGACACATGGAAAGCAGGGAGGCATTCATGATGAAGGGGACATAGAGGGGGATTCAAGATTCAATCCATCATTCCTTAGCTAATGGTTTTTGAGACAAAGGTGGAGTGGTATGGATATGGAGGTAAGGTCAAAGTTCCAAAGGAGAGTTATAATCCCTACAAATACCATGAGCTATTAAATAATTATATGTGCATAAAACAATAATCTCTACTCAATATTGGCCTATGATACATCTCTACTCAAACATACTTATCAGAATCAATCATTGTGATGTAACATGAAACATCTTGTAATACAATAATAAATCCAAGTCATAATCTATAAGGTCAATCCTTAGGCATGAAATCACATGAATACATATCATGGCATAAAATATTGGCATCTCATCATTGAACACATTTTCCTGCATTTAACTCTGAATCTCAACCTGATCTCTGAAGCAAAAATATGGGAAAAATATCCATACACAAAATGGTACAATAGGATCCAGATGCAAAATATAAACAAGGTGACAACCGATATTGATTAGTCAAAGGTGTCCAAGTTTATTTAGTGACAACACATAAATTTACAACACCTTAAATGTTTAACTTGTGTCCAATATAAATTGATCAAATTCTTAAGATAATTTGTGTTTCTTGTTTTGCAGTCAAAGAAGGATGAGAAAGTTGCACTTTTTAATCAACACTAAAGTATAGGACTCATCACATGAAGCTCCATTTCGATGGGAATAGTTGTGTATCAAAACCACTTGGAAGATTGTTATAATGTTGTTTTAGGAACATCAAGGAATTCCTTCAAGCCACATAATAGAACATAACATAGAAATTCATCGAGGCGTTGTTCTACCCAAATGAGGTATTTCACCCAATGTCATTGTTGGAGAATGAAGAGATAAGGGCCACATTCATTTCAACTCGTTTCCTAGTGGATTTTGACTATTGAATTAGCTCCAAAGAAATATGAAAAACAAAGAATGTGCACAAATTATTGAATTCTTAATAGATCACCATTGAGAATCGCTATCCATTGTTGCACGTCGAGAACCTGTTAGATCAACCCTAGGGAGATTTTTTTTTTTGTAAAATTATTTTCAAGTTTAATCACCACTATATCTATATCAAGCCAAAGTATACATGTAAGGAAACCCTTAAAATGTGTTGAGGATTGTTTAAGGAATGGTTGGTGATGCCATTTGGTGTTACTATTGCCTCTACAACATTCATGCAAATGAGGAATGATGTACCAATATTGTATCTTGAATCATTCATGATAGTGTATCTAGATTCTAGATGATATTCTTGTTTTCGACAAGCTCTTTGAGGATCACTTGCGCCATCTTCAACAAGTATTTGTAGTGTTTCCTACAAATAAGTTGTTGGTCAACATGAATAAGTGTACATTTAGGCATTAGAAAGTTTATCTTGGATTTGGTATGAACTAAGATGCACTGGGCATTGATTTGACAAATATTTCAAGAATATTCATTTAGGAACCACTGAAGAACATTAATGACTTGTGAAGCTTCATGGGAATGACAAATTACCTATGCAAATTCATCATGAAATTTTCCAATATAGCACAACTACCCCACACGGTGAAACATGACCATATCTAGTTCAATTAAAAATTCACACAATGGAAGTGTTTGAGGGGATCAAGTGTTAGGAAATGACTACTCCCATTCTCACATTGTCTAATATTCAATAGGCCTTTGAGATAGAAGTGGTTTCTTCTGGATATGTTATAGGAACAATTTTCATGCAACATCAAAGACATGTTGAATACCACTCAAATACTTTTTTGGATGTATTTTTGATTACCATGTCTATATGATTGCAAGATCTATGCACTAGTGCAAGTTATTAAGCATAGATAACATCATTTACTTAGAAAAGAGACAATGTGCACAATGACTATAAACCTCTATAGTTTCTCTAAACCTATCAATATTGAGAATTGACATCACATGTAGTGGATCAACTTTTTTTTCTAGCAGTTTAACATAATGATTAAGTACCAAAAATAACAACAAATACGATTGCAAAAAAAATTCGAAACCTTCAATAGTGGGATTGAGAGTAATTGTATAGTTTCAATAGTTTGGATTCAATAAATTCAAGGAATATTATGCTTAGTATCCAAACTTTGCGCAAAATTATGAAGTGCACAAAAAATCCATGAGAACATTGGAAAATGAGGAGAACCATGGCTATCTACTAAAGGAAAATTTTTTGTATAGAATTAACAATATTTGTGTGCTTCAAGGAGATAACAAACATTTTTCTTCAATGAGGCACACCATTTAAAGGTAGAAATACACTTTGGACTGGAAAAAAAGATCACTACAATGACATTTATTTTGTCTAGGAATGACGTTGATGGTGGCAAACTACATATTCCATTGCCCCCTCGATAGCATATTGAAACCAACAAATCAAAGTCTAGGCAAGTACATTCCACTTTCTATCTTGCGTAGACCATGGGAGTTAGTTTTTGTGGACTGTATTGTAGGATTATTGACAATCAAAAGGGGAAATAAGTATCCCATGGTTGTCATGGTTCCTTACAAGAAGAAGCACAATTACTATTTGACATAGTTTGGATGCACTATCATCATCAATTATCTCTAACCTTAGTATTAGAGTCCTAAGATAATTTGGAAAGTGCTATGGGGATTAATATATACCAAAATAAAGAGGACTATCACCTTCCATGCATAGACAAATGGACAAACTAAGATAGTAAATCACATCATAATACACATGTTACATATTATTAACAATCAACATCCAAAGACGGGGGATGGAAACATCCCAATTATTTAATATAGTTATTTTAATCACACAATGGACAACATGACAAACTCTTCAACTTTTCCTAAAGATCCATTATGTATTCTAAGTCCCATTTTGGAAGAAATGGCGATGAAGGAAGTTGTTGCACATGGGAAAGTAATCATGTTTATCAACTACAACATAAATATTTAGGCACAAGTTTAAGAAGATTTGTAGAAGAGTGAGTAGAAGCACAATGGTAGAGATGATCAACACTACGCAGATCATCAATTTTTTGTTAGGGACGAGGTTTAGGTTTATATTATAAAAGATAACTTCAAGGAGAAAGACAAAAAACAAGGGACTCAACTATGCCCCCATACTATCATCAAGTAGATTGGAGATAATGATTTTAAGTTGGAACTACTAGCTTGTGTTGGTGACTCCTCCAGTGTTCATGCATAACATCTAAAACTCTATAAGTCATATATTTTAGATGATGATGGAGAATAATCTATAGCACTAATCAATGAAGAACATGTCACCGAATTTGACACAACACTGTGAGAATATATGATTTTACATTGCAAAGAGTGGGTAACAGATAAAAAACCTAAATATTTAATAGATCGTACTAAAGGGACAACCACTCCAGGGAAACAAATTGTACACCTTCTAATAGATCAAATATACTTTTCCGTAATCAGTAGGATAATTATTTGGTACTAACAACTCCTAAGCAAGGGGGTTTGATCTTGAAAATATTCAAATATAAACTTAGCAATCCATGATTTTTGGAATCAAGCTAAGGATTAGTTCAACAAGAATTTATTTAAGTATGACTACACTAATTGTGGTCATTATATCGGAGTTGTTGAATAGTGTAGGACACACACTACATCACTACTAAGAAACATGCTTTTAGCATAGCTAATTTTCAGAGTGTCTCATTTTTGGAGGTATTATGTCCCTAAAAATCAAATAGGATAATTTGGAACAAAAATGAACATAAAACATAACAATGGGATAACTATGCACCCAAGTGCTAGATAGCATATGCCAATTCATATAAATGAAGGAATACATATCCATTATCAACAACTTGAAGTTGGTTGTTATGTTTACAAAGATAGTGAGATACATAAGATAGGTGGAATTGGGCTTCTAGATTGGCCCATCTTGTTCATCACGTATAGCCATTTACCTCTCTAGAAGCTACCATTTTTCCCATAATTAAGCTCGACAATTGTTGAATTGACTTATTTTATAGTGAATGATAATTTGTTGACCAATTACTTACAATGGTTAATTTCCGTTGCATTTTATCATTTGTTATATGAATATGCTTGAGTTTTCATTTGTGCCAATGAGAAGATAGTAGTGGTGTGTTTGTTGATGAGT
The DNA here is from genome assembly GCA_027924585.1 of Larix kaempferi. Lineage (NCBI taxonomy): Eukaryota > Viridiplantae > Streptophyta > Pinopsida > Pinales > Pinaceae > Larix > Larix kaempferi. The sequence goes on from BSBM01000877.1 coordinate 15,520,371, forward strand.
TTTATTTATGCAGTCTTAATCACTATGTCCAAGAATTGATGATGTGATACAATACTTTTTTCAAAGATAACTTAAGTTTTAAGAAGGGATTTACCAACCCTTTTCAAGTAGGTCCTACTTGCAAAGGTTGTTGGTGAATGCACCTTAATGCACATTTTTTCATATGCATATGTATTTATCTGTGTTGTTACTTAGTTTTGTATCTAGAATATTTATGTTATTGTGATTATCCTCTTCGCCAACATACCGGGAACCTATGGTTGATTGTTGTTGTGATTCAATGCACTCAAAATTAGATTTATTTACCATAATTGAAATTACTCTTCAAGTCATTAGTTTCTTTTCTGTAGCAATTTATCATGTCTAAGACTTCAAGTCATTAACTGATGTCACATGTCCAAGACTTTATTATATAAAGGAAACCTTTATGTACATGCAAATTTATTATAAATATATTGTCTGTGTTTTGGATAGGTACACAACATACCCTCGCCCTTAGAAAAAAACTATGCACTCTAAGCTTAAAATACAATCAACATGGTGCACTTCATATTGCAAGTGGCATACATTTGACATCTTAAGTCACTTTATATTTCAAAACTCACTTTATAACTTAAGTGACATACAATTTGCACCTTAATGCACTTTATAACTTAAGTGATATACAATTTTCACCTTATATCACTTTATAACTTGTGTTACATGCAATTTATAAGAAAGTCACTTGAAAAAAAAAACATCAATCATTTGAACCCTTGATCAGTTATTACTAAAAAGCACAACTTAACCAAGTGAGCTAAAACAAAATTAGATATAAAGGAAAGGTAGAGAATTTCATTTTTAAATAACTTTTGACATGCTATATTGTTAGGGTTTTCATTCTTCCCAATGCATTCCCTCCCCTTCCATTCTAAAATCTTCCATGGATATCACTCCATCTTCCACTCCATCTCTATGTCACGAGTCTTCAACTTGTCCCTCATCCCTCTTCAATGTAAGGTAAAGGGGGATAAATCTTATTTATAACAAGAAGATACATAAACCCTAATCCTAACCTTATGTCAGGTGTATAGGCATTTATTACATAAAAGTGGCATTAGAGCATATTTGGAGTTTAAAATGGATTTTTTAAGGAAAATAATAAAATAATAGTTAAAACAATAAAATAATATTTATGAATTTTGGAAGGGAGGAAAAAACTATTTTTTTCCTTCATATTTTCAGCATAAATCTCTGTGGTTTTACTCAAATTTTGAGTAGGAGCACTCACTGGATGCGGATTTCAATTCCACATCCAACGAGTACCCACATTGTATACTTTTTATGTACCCCACCCCACGAAAAACGAGAAATACATGAAAAAACATGCTACTTTGAAAAGTAACACATTTTTTTCCATGTATTTCTCGTTTTTCGTGGGTTGGGGTACATCAAAAGTATGCAGTGTGGGTACTCTTTGGATGTGGAATTTAATTTTGCATCCACCAAGTGCTCCCACTCGAAATTTGAGTAAAACCACAGGGAGATATGTTTAAAATCCGAAGAAAAAAAATAGTTTTTTAATGACAAATATGCCAACTCAACCCTTATGGTTGACTTTTTTTCTTGAAAATCTATTGGTTGGCTCTCTTTTTTATGAGGCCCATTTTAGTTAGCTCTTTTTTTATGAGGCCCATTTTAGATCCCAAATTTGCTCTAATGACTTTGTGCACATATTATCTTATTTCAAATATATTACCTATGTTGTGTAGGTACACAATTGGAGGTTTTTGTGAAAATTGGACCTCAATGTGATAAGTTGCATTCGATGCATTTGTGCTAATATGACAACACGCTAGTACTCCATGACACATGTGATGACCCAAGGGGGGCATATGTGGAGTTAAATGTATTTGATATGACCCCATATATTCCCCCCTTGGTCATAACAACACATGCACATCAAAGGGGAAAGGGTGAAAACATCACCTTTTAAATGGAAATGCTCTCCATGCAAACCAAAACTTTGCTAAGGATTTTCCATTTTTCAGAAGAAAAAAAAAGAGACTGATGCACATACATTTAGATTACACACCTTCAATGGTGCTCCACAACACTTAAAGCACACTACTACTAGATTTAACAATTCACATCCAATATGAGTTTTGCATACGGTGTTCCTAATAGTTTACAAAATACCATTATACTTTTCAATAGGGTGAGCTACAATTTTCTATGCACCATTCCTTTGAAGGAGTACTATGGGGGAAGAGCCTCAAAATACACCTTTCATTAGATGGTGCAATACCTAGAAAATTATGCACCCCCAAGAGAATGATTGCTATAAGATAAAATAATACCAATGCATTGAATTTTATTTGATATACTGTACATGGTGTTACACATCACTTAAAGGACATTGATTTAGGTATAGATTGCATGTAAATATTATTAGATGTTATTACCATGCACACATTATTTTATGGGAACTATACTACTTTTTAAGAATTGAGATGTTCTTGTCAATGCATATTTATAAATATGTTCAGCATTAGTCCATCGACATGTCAACCTAGGAAACACATCGATGGAATAGGTGCATCACTATGTGTATAAAAGTTCACAAAAACAATTTGGTCTTTTACTTTTTTATTTAATTTCACTATTAGTGATCCATTCCTCATTTGTAGCATTGATAATCACTCATTAAGCGAAGTCATGCACATTGTGTTAGTAATCTCTTACTCACATCAAGCATTTGTTAGTCATTATTCAAGGGTTTAGGGTTGTAAATATTTGATCTCAAAAACCTTAATTTCAATTTCATCTATAATAGGTTCCATGGAACCTCAAGATCAAGTATCAATCTAGGTAACCGACTTTAAAATGTCTTGTTTAAACAATTTTTACTTTAGTTTTTGCCCTTTTTATCGATGCGATTTTCATTTTTTCACATGGTGCACAATGTGTCATGTTTTTTGTTGGATCACCATTTTCCAATGTGTGTTGTTTGTGTTATGTGTATAAGAGTCAATGTGCCAATATTTAATGGGTGCATCGTTATGGTGCACCACATGTATTATATTGTGCATCATGCAAACAATGACAATCATATGTTTATCTCTCTAAGTGTTGGTACTTATCATATGTATTGGCACATTGTTGATGCGACAACACATTTGAAACATGTCACCACACTAGTGGTCACATATTTCTATGTGGAGCATCATGATTGTGAGAAGACCGACTTATGGGTTTCCAACACATAACATATAGTGCACTAATATACCATGTGATATCTATTGCAATGCTCTACATAGAGAAAAGCACGATGACACTCTTTTTTGCCTTTTTCTTGGCGATAATGCACATGTGATACATTGGTGCACCACTTGTGTGGCATGTCAATGAAAAACATTTTTCATTAATGCGCGCACGCACGCACACACACACACACACACAACAATGATACCATGTTAAGTTCAAACTATGATCAATGCCACAAATTATAAGACAACACACCATATATGGTGTGTTCATTTGAAATAAATTCACCTATGTTCCATTTGTTTGTTGATAACCGGTGCACCATTTATTTTTTAAAATGTTAGGGGAAAATAGTGCTTTCCATACAAACCATGCACCAAACCAAATTAGTTATATATGTTATTTAAATAATAATTATCTGATTTACAATTGTAATTTTTTTTAATGTCAACCAACCTCTAGTTGAGAATTAAATGTGGGAGTCACGAGAGATTCCCAAAGAGCATTATAGATAATACATGTTCTCTCCTTATGGATGTTTTCCCCCTAATATATTATGGGAAAGATACATCCTTGAAGGTAACAAACAACTTCAAGAGACTTTATTCGACATTGAGATGATATTTTATAGACCTTCATGGTTGGGGTGGACAATTGGAATGATCCAAGAGAGTATATATACTCAATTGCAACAAGTTGTCTAAGAAGGGACAAAATGCTCTCAATTTTCCCAAGGTCCTTGACCATACTCAGGTGGAGGTGCATAAGAAATATTTTCTTAAGTATATTGATTCCATGGCCACTGAGGCATGGTAATTGTAGGTGATGGGGCTTCAACTTAATAGTAGGCATTTTCAATGTCAGGAGGTACATGTTGTTAGTCTTATTATTAGGTCCATATACACTATCTTGGTGATGGACAATGTATAGATTGAAGGTTTCCCTATTTAGTTGATGAACTCATCAATCACTACTCTTTATAATTGGAGTTTCATATTTTTGAGATGTGTTTTCCATGCAATGGCCTTGGATTTTTTTTGGAGATGTAGGGAGGGTTGGACTACCATATGGATTAGAGTTGTTTCCTATGTATTTTCAGATATTTCAACATACTTGAAATACATACACCCTCCTCCCTAAATATCCATCGACCATTGCACATATGCTCACATGGTGTATGTTGATGCTCAATTGATGGAAACCCATTATATTATGTTAGAGACTTGATTAGACTAGGATTCATATGCCAACAGGGGTTAGCATAGGGTTGAAAACCTCCCATTTCCTGATGATGACCCAATTTATGTGAGAGATCAATATAATCTGCATGTTATTTCTAGTTAAGATAATTTAGTTTATATTGTATATTTAATATGTGTCATACTTGTAATAAGATTGTATGCAAATTGAATACTTGTTATGGTTCTTTTCTTTACAGATGTTGGAGTAGTAAGGGATGTTCTATCCCTAGTCTAGGATGAGCTAAATGATCATTTTTTCTAGTATGGATGTGGGAAAATCTATACGGGTCTTGTTGATCAATATTGACATAGGGTGGTTTCCAACCTATGTGATTTTATAATTGATTTGATGTTGAGGAAATGGGACCAATGGACATGATTCGACAACAACATTGATAGATTATTCTGGAGGTACCATGAGACATGAAACAATTTTATTCACATATTATGGGGCTGTGTAAGGCATTGCAACATGCATAGGGAAGGCCTAGTGTGAAGCACATGAGAAAGCCACATGATTGACATGAGGATGTACCTACTCCACTTGGTTATTGTTATAACATCTTTTGTCACACTTGTCCCATAGATGCTCAAGATGGTCTGATCTTATCCACTGAGCTTTTCAAGATGTACATGTCCTATTTCACTTCTAGACCACATATACGCGAGTTCCCTTTGTCTATCCAGCGTACATGTTTGTTTGAGGGTAAAAAATAAAAATAAGCTACTTTACGGGAAATGTTTCGGTTTCAACCGTTCCCACTCGTCCCAATCCCGTAAGTAATTATCTCCAAATTACCTAACTACCTCCCCATCAATATAAAAGAGGCACAAGAGAAGGAAAAACAAGCACCGAGTATTGGAGATTATGCCCTCACGTTGTTCAATTAAAATCAATATTTGAATCCCTTGTTTATCCCAGTATGCAAAATCCCCTTTCCCATATCTAGAACATAGTTTTTCCAGTCGTTCTTGAGAGTTGTTATTGTGCTAGAGAATGCTAGGGATTCCCTTGAACATATTTCCCAAGGAAGAAATTGGATTGGATGTTGAGTGTGCAAGTACTTGGGTGGAAGAACTCAGACATTAATTTAAGAACGGTGCCTTGGCAAGAATCAAGTGACATCTTTACATTTGTATCTCGTTGTTATTTATATATAAAAGATCTCTCTTTTCCATCCATTTCAATTGTTAAATTATATATTATAATTGTTGGAATTTCGATGTGTCATTCTACAAATATTTTTGTAATTTCAATCTTTGCCACAATAAGTGATCTTTGTTAGACATTTTTTCACTTTTAGGTTATCTCTTGGAGATTTAGGTGATAAATATTGGAGTAGCTACAGCCAAAGGGATTCTTCATCAAACTTTTGGATCCGAGTGAGTTAATTGTTAACCTAATTGTCCATTTAAAGTTTGTGTAAAGATTGAAAGTTTGAGTTTTTCCTGGATGTTTGGGTGTTCTTTTATGGGTCTCGCTCTTTGATGATCCTTCCCAAAGGTCACTAGGGTTGTAAATATTCCTGAAATAGTGATGTTGTTGAGGTTATTGGTAGTGATGTTGATGGTGGTATTGATGGATTAATAGGTAGTGGTGCTAATAGTAATAACATTATGATAATTTTGGTTGTTGATGGCAGTGTCTAGGAGGTGGTTTCTACTAGTGATGGTGTTGTTGGTAGCAGTTCCATTGATACCAGCAGTAGAACTCATAGTTTAAAGGTTGTTCATATACTTTATGATACATACATTATTTCACTTATAATGGCTTATTCCAAATACACATTTGTTTACTTGTGTTATGAAATAACGTTTTTCTAAACAGTAGCAATTATGAATTGTATTAAAAAATGTTGTGGTTGAACTAGATAGTGTGAAATACAAAAAAAATAGCTAAGTCCAAATGAGGGAGATGTTCTCAGCTCTACAAGGTTGGTTTTCTCTACCCACTCCTAAAATTTTGTATGCGCCTATAATTTATTTCATAACCTAGAATACACGAGTAAATACATAAAAACTAAGAATACAAGAGAATGCATAAACACTACATATTCAAAACAAGTTTCCATGCCTATTTCTTATTATCATTGGTTATGGAATCATGTTTCTCTTCTTCTTCTTCTTGACTACTATTTTCCTTTCGTTCAAGCCTTAGAAAGCATCTTTCAATACATTTTTCACCACATTAAGGAAACCCTAGCCAAACATAAGAATAAAACTACACTAACCAAAGAGATGATTAGAATCCCCAACTATATATCAAGTTGGATGCAAAATGAGAGTTGTTGCCACTAAATAAGGAGTGTAATGCCCTATTTTATTGGACATGATATAAACATCATAACTTATTATTTGAGGCATCTTGATTTAAAGGGTAACTCAGTTAAATAAATAGATATGTTTTAGTGAATATGTTTAGATGTTTGATTATTGGTTTTGTTTGTGATTGATGTACTTATTAATTCCACTTTGATATTATATAAATGATGTGAATGGATAAATCATGGCGATTCAGATTATAGTTTAAAATGTTAAATTGTATCATGATAAAGTACAGTTCTATTAACAATTTAATAAGTGTGACAGGAAAGGTCATAGATGCATAAGGACGTTAAATTGCACTAGATTGTGTGAAATCCATATTGAGTTCATATATTATAATTTTGTTATTAATGAGTATTGATTATGTAAAATTAGTTTATTGGGTTAATTGATGTGTTGGTCTCAATTCTGTAGAGATAGGGAACATGCTTACCAATTAGTCTACAAATGGATGGCATGGTTGTATAAAGGTGTACATGGTATCGATGGGGGAGGATAAGCAACATTCCTACGTCACCCCATTAGCACTTCTTCCATGAAATGGGTTGAAAATGATAAATTAATTTTACCAATAGATTCCATGTTGCTATCGGTTGGGCCACAAAATCAGTCACTCACGAGGTCTAATTAAGGGGCACACAATAAGGTGTCACCCTTATTTGTCAATAAGCATTAGTATCTCAACAAGATAGTATCTATCATTCCCTACCAATAAAAAACATATATTTGAAGGGATTGAAGAGTCATGGAACCTTTAGTATTAAACATAATTATAAGCATATAAAGAAAATATACTTATGCGTAGACCTATTTATTAGAATGAAGAAAATTTTAAGTAAATATATGCATGGTTAATTATCATATATGAAAAGTTATATTTTACATTAAAGAAAATGGTTTATAAATAAGAAATGGAATACATTTAAGTGTGCGTGTATTTAAAAGAAATAATTAAAATCATTAGAAATAACTCACTCAAAGTGCACCCACATCAAAAGGGGAGAAAACAGAACCTAGGAAACACCTATGAGTAAATATAGGAAGATAGATGGAGGTGGGTGGATTAAAATGAAGAAAAGTATTTAAAAAATAGAAAATAGTAAATTCATGTGCACCACTAAATTAAAAAAGAGGGAAAGATGAAGGGAATATATAAGAGTAATAATATGAAAGGTGCTTGCATGTGATTAATAATATCTATTTTGAATTTTAAACAAAGGAATTACATGTGGATAGGTGAATATTATGTAATTAGGTAATTAAATAAAATGTCATTTTGTAGAAGATACAAATGGCTTAGGCCACACAACTTATAAAAGGGAATTATGAGCAAGGGAAAAACACATAACTTGCACCCTATAGGATTATGAGGTCATCCTCTCCCTGTAATAGCTACTATCTCTATTTACCTTTTGAATCACTGAGCATCCTCTTAAATAATGAATTTTTGCTTGGTTCCCATGTCTTTCCCTTAGGAAATATATGAGCCCCTTACCTTAAATAATAAATAATAAATGCATTCTCCTAAGTAAGGTTTTGAGTTCTATACACATATACACCATTATAAAACCCATACCAACTGCTTGAACTAACTCTCAAGAGTATTTAAAAAGGCCATTTGTTGGATAAGGAGCACTATAGCTACTAAGCACCCTACTTTGGAGAATTGAGAAACATATGTCTGAGATTTATATGGCCCGATTCCCCCATAAAAAACTCTACTTTCAAGTCTTTACTTCTTTGAGTTTGAATTAGGGTCCTAATTCCCTTGAATTGTACCATTCTTTTATGATCAAGCTGAAGCATAGAAGGTGTCCTTAAAGAAAGGCATGGGGATTTCTAAAGGTGCAAAAGAAAGAAAATGAAAATTAATTGAGATTTAGGTTTCTTAGGTCTAACGGGGATTTGGGTCTTTGTAAGTTTTTCCTAATTCTTATATCTAATCTTTGCAAATCACCATTTAGTGGTTATTTATTATGCTTTTAATGAAAAATACAAAATTGAATACTGCACAAAAATCATAATTTATTTTGGTTCATTTGGGATTTTTAAGTAGTTTGATGCATTGGGAGCAGTCACATTTAAGGAAAAAGATTAGATTGCTTTAATTAGCATGCCCTCATGAAAATCATAAAGAATTGCTTGCTTTGACTATAGTAATTTTCTAAAAATTTGCATTTCATTTAGGATTTGACTTGGTTCAACTTAGCTCTAATGTTTTTTGTAATTTTTTTTATCATCAAGCATATGTTTCAAAGTTTAAAGCATTGGTTTTCTAGTTGCAAGTCTTCTCTTTTTTCATTTTTTTCATTTGAGAACATCCTATTTTCTCACTTCCTCATCCCCTTGAGTAGCAACATCCTTTAAATTCAACATAGCTAAAATGAACTAGAATTGTTTTTATATGATAGAAACCTACACTAATCTAGGTTCTAAGGCCTTGGTATAGGTTTAGAGAGTTAATTCTTCAAGGACATGAAAACTAAAATCAGAGTCACTAGTGAGAGTGTAAAATCTAGTAGTAGTGATGATAATTGTCGGGAAAGCATGCCTCGCATGCATATCAAGCATGAATTCAAGTTAATTAAGTGATTGAGATTATCCCCTCATTTCTTTCTTAGTGGCCTATGTGTGTATGGGATATTTAGGAAAAGTGGCAAGTCCTAGGGGTGTCACCATTTCTCTCTAGATTTTTGGGTCTAGGACTCGGTCCTACATCCCCTTCCCATTTACAAAAAGATATCCCATGATTGTTTTGTTTGAATGCTTGTTCTGAAGTGGTAACTATAGCAACATTTCTTTTGGTTTTATCCTGGGTGACTACAAGTGGGAAGTGCTTGAGGTACCCAAGATGTATGCTTAACATCCACCTTAGTTCCCCTAGAGGGTGCTTGTCTTCTTGAGGGTTCTTGCACCTTGGGAAATTGTTGCTTGAGGGTTAATGCAAATTTTTATCACACCTTCATTATTCAAAATTGGGCCCTTATCATTCCATGTTGACCTTCAAAATTCATGTGTTCATCGTTTCATTGATTGGTTATATGACTTAACCACCCTAATTTTATTTTTGGAAGACTGTGTTTGCTTGGCTATAATCTTGAAGAGTCTTTTATAAGTGTGTGTTTATTGTAATTTTTTGACCCCATATAAGCCTTAAATATTTTTTTCTTTTAGAATCAGAGGTTATGGATAAAGTTCCTAAGGATACCAACCAAGAGATCCATGTGCAAGGAGATCCTTATGCTTTTCCTTTTTTGGAAATGGCGGTGCCCCCTTAATGGCCACCATATGATTTTTGGTTTGCTTGTTTTCCACCATGTATGTCCAAAATGATCCTAATGCTTCTCAACTAAGCACCTTATGTCAAGAACATTGAACTAATGTTGACCATTTTCTTTCTTCACTAGTGAAATATTTTCCTCCTCCTTCTACCTCATCTAGTGAAATTTTGTCTCACAGTAACCAAAATCTTAAACTAAATAAAAATAATACTAAGAAGAAGAAGATGCAAATACTAGGGGGCAAGTCACCAACCACTGCAAGTCATATTGGAGACAAGCAACCAACAACTACATTTCATGTTAGGGGAAAGCAACCAACCACTAGTCATGTTGGTGAAAAAAAACTAATCAATTCAATTCATGCTAGGAGTATTGATACTTTTGAGAAATATTGATGAAATTGATTCAAGCCTAAGTTTCCTTGTAATATTTGCAAGGGAGATAACCTTACTTGTATGTTCCTTTCCATTCTAGAGGTACAAAGAGTGTGATCCCTATCTCAAGGATCTTCTGCTTCTAAAAACCCTATATTTTCCTAGTGGCCCATTTCAACCATTGGTTGATGAAGTGGTTGAGTTGATGATATTTTATATCAATCCCATTAACCCCTAAGATAATTTTGAGTTTGAAGTGGTCGAGCTGACGCGGTCTTCGATTGATCCCACTCTTCCTTTGGAGAGTGATGTGACTACCAATCAAGTATTCTTTACTTCTAGTTCAAAACCTTTTGGACAAGGGGGCACTCAATTCACTTCGAGTGGGATCCATCTAGATATAGGATCATTTCATTTGATTCAAATAGTCTAGTTGGCCCTTTCCTTCTTTCTTCTACACCCTTCCAAATAAGGGTTGAAGTTAACTCATGCACGGTTCATTGATATATTGTAGATGAAGGAGCCTCTATCAGTATCTTATCCACATATGGTTAGAAATGTTTGGATTCTCCCAACCTTGTGTCAATTGATAGTTAAGTGTTGACTTTTGATGGAATACCTAGTGAACCCTTTGAGATTCTTCCTTAGTTTCCTATTCCATTAGGTGCAGATATTGGCTTAGTTGATTTTATAGTTATCGAAGGCCCATTGGACTTCAATATTCTCAATAGCTGTGCTTATGTATATACTATGAATGTTGTGGTGTCTATGTTCTTTCGTGCGATGCATTTTCCTCACAACAGAAGCATTGTCACTATTGATTATCTTGCATTTACCGATCCTTCTCTTTATCTAACATTAAACCATATGGCCCCTTTTTATGTTTCTAGTGTTTCAATAAACACTAGATCGCCATGGGTGAATTATGTGGCCTAATATCCCATGCATTTATGCTCACCATGAATTATGTGGCCTATAAATTTATGCTCACCTTCTTTGGACTTGGATATGGTAGTTGATCTAGTGATTTCTTCAATGGGGGAATTGGAGCATGTTCTTCCCCTATTTGTCCAAGTGAATATTTCAACATATGTTCTTTCTAGAATGATGTTCTTCCCTCAAATGAAGCTCTTCTAAAGGCTATGATATTAAATTATTCATTCCTTTGGATGTTTTTGTTCTTTCCAAATATCATCTCCTTCGGTTGGACCCATTTTCCATCAAATCTAGCCCCAATTTTCCTTTTGATTATGATAATATAGCTTGTATATCCTTATACTTTAGCATTTTTGAGTCGTTAGACTTTGTTTAGAAGTTGGTTTTCCTTATGAGTTTGATTTGTTTAATATATCTTTAGATCCTTGTGATGATGATTTTGTTCCTACAGGGTGCTCAATTGAAACTTTGATGTTCCTTTTGAGTATGATCTTATTAATTGTAGGCTCACAAGCCTTGGCATTCTTGAGTATCCACTGGTATACTCTACCATGGTAATGAATATTGTGAAGATATCAAATTTGAATATACCCCTATCAAAGTAACTGTTATAAGGTGAAGGTCCTTCTTTTTAGTTTTTTTAGATATGATCATGGTATTGTTGTTTCTTGAATACAAGACTTTCAGTTGGATTCCTAGTTTTTTAGGGATCATGCTTTGCACATTGTTCAATATGGTTAGGTAAGTTTTGAATATGGCATATAGACTTAGGATTTCACTCTATTACGGTGCATTTAAACATTTTTCCACCCTACTTTTCTATAGGGTTGAACTTGTTGGATATTGGTGTGTCAATATTTTCTATCTGCATTTTCCCCTACTTAGATAAAAGAGCCTACCTAACATGGGAGATGCAGTCACCACCCTTTTTCCATTTTGGTTCCCATGTTGAGTTTTTTCTCATAGGATTGGGAGCCTTGTTAGTTGTACCATGGATTTGAGAAGAATCCATGTATCTCTCTTTCTCATCTATTTCTCTCCATTCTTTACAGGGATCCCATTTTTGTTCATTACGCATTTTCCTTTTCAGACTACTACCTGTACACTTATGCTTAATGATTCCTTATAAATTTTATTATTACATAGCATTCATTATATTTCTCATCACTTGCATATGTTTCATTTTCCTTTTGGACTACATTCTTCGAATAAATGTGATTTTGAGTGTCCATCTCCTACCCAACACCTTTTTTTTCATTTTGGTTTGCATAAGTCTATTCCATGCACATCTTGGAACATAGTTGCATGCCTTGTGACACTTGTTTCTTCCATTGTATCATGCCATTATTTTATTATTTTTTAGACTTTATTCATATTAAAAGAACACAAAAAAATAAAATATGTATAAAAGAGAGAGGGGGGAGAAGTTAGATCTTATATGTTTGTTATGAAGCAACAAAAGTTGGGTTTCCTTTGAATAGATCATTCATGTCATGTTCTCCTTCACATATTGGGTTTTAGTATTGGACTTGGAGGCTAAACCATGATCTTGAGTTTAAAACTCCTCCCATTGGTTACTCTTCCAAACACAATGAAGCGATCGACATTACCTCCTACACTCTTGGCTTTATATAATTTTTCTATCTACTGTTCTTAGTGTCTGCTCAAGCCACAATTGTGTCATGCTTATGTTCAAATGATACAAAACTTATGTTAGCCATTTCTCATATTTCATGATGTTTCATGTCAACTTTCCTTGTGGTCAATCTGTTCTTAGTGAAATCATATCTAGTGTTTACTCGTGTTAGTATAGAAGGGTCTCCATGACCTTATTACTAGAATTTATTCTCTCATCAACTTCAACTTTTATACAAGGAGAAGGAGATGAGTACAATTTTTCTAGAACCCTTATACACAAAGGCAAGGTAGATCCCCCACATGAAGGGCTCACCAAGAATATTTCCAAAGTCCTCAAACTTGCTAGACCAAAATCACTAATGGTGCATTGTTGTCCCTCAAAAGTAGCTCTTTGATGTTTATTTGTCATACAAGAAACCGAAAGGAGGTTTTTCCTCAAACCTAGAACAAATAAAATATCACTTAGCTCAAAAAAATCACCTGGGAGCATTTGTAATGAAATGGATCCAACTCATCTCATAGAGTATGTGGCATCATCACCAAGCTTCATGATCATATATTCCTCTTGATCATGAATCATATTGAATAGTGACTTGCTAAATGCCACATGTCTCAACACTCCAGTGTCCACATACCAACCAACACTAGGCATAGTGTCAATAGATAAACAATAAATCATGGAAATGACAATCTCAAACTGAAATTTCATTTCCTCTACTCATGCAACAATCCCAACTGCAACCTACCTCACGCTCTTTCCCTTATTCAACTGAAATTGTCTTGCATAATGTCCCATCTTGTGAATTCGAAAGCATGTGACCTTACTAAGATATTTATTCCCTGTATTTTTCGCATCCTTCTTCTTGAAGTCTTTATTTCCACCCTTCTTTGTCTTTATAATGAGACCGATAACATCTACTTCACCATGTTGTTCTGAACATGACTGCAATTTGATTTATTCCTCCACAAGGGAAACCCAAAGTTTTGGGAAATTTGGTAGTTTCTACCAAGCACAAATACCCTGAACAAAATGTATCCAAGAAGGAGCAATCCCTTTCAGGATGATGGATACTATATCCTAATACTCTACCTTAGTTCCAATGGGAATCAATTGATCCTTCATCTCGTTGATCCTAGTTAGGTAGTTCACCATAGTATCTATCTTGCTCATGTGGATAACTAAATGTTGGTTTCGTAAGAGCATTTATCAAGAGGCCCAAGAATTCTAAAATAACTTAACCAAAGCATCAAACATAATCTTACTTGACATCTTATCAACAATGTGAGATAAAGCGATCCTTTACAAAATCAACAATGATTCTTTTCACTTTGGCTTCCTTCTTTAGATGAGCAACCAACTGTGTTGGATTAGTAGGATTTGGAATCTATTTCAATACAAGTTCCCAAATATTTCCTTTCTCCATAAGTATCGAAATCCTAAGCTTCCATTGAAAAAAATTCTAAGCCCCTTCTAATCTGTCACAATCTCTAATACTAAGTCATCATACACATCATGTACAAATCTCAAGTGCACAAAATTCAATAGTATATGAAGTAGACAACATGACCCTTCAAAGGGAGTAGGTGCTTATCTCAAGCAACCTAGGGTTTCGCACCCAATGACCTTAACTAAGTCAAGTACTTGCCCCATGTAATCACTCATTGAAATACAACTCCCTCTTACTAAAGAGTGATCTCAACTAAAACCGCACTAAAACCATGTTAAAATTTCAATTGCACCAAGCAATTAATGCAAACCTAAAAATTCACCTTCCAGGAAAGTCCCTTGGATCTTACCAAAATTTTCAAACTTTAGAAATTTTGCAAATTCGCATGTAAAACAACAATGGAACTATCACAATAATTCACTTATAGTAGCTACAAAATTCATGGCAAATCAAAGAGAAGATTGCAATCATTCCAATGAATTTATAGCCCTCTAATGCAAATTCACATGCATAAACCAAATCTGAAATATCTTCTTATACAACAAATATAACAACAAACACAACAAAAATAGATGGATGTATTATTATCTTCAATCTTAGTGTTAAGTCCCTTAATATTTTTTCCTTAAGTGTATCAAATTAATTAAGAGTTGGAAATAACCATCCCAAGAAGATAAGATGTTGAAATCAAATTTGCAATATACACAATATGTGGATAGCTAGAAGTCACATATATATACACTTAATGAATGAAGCACATATATACTATAGCCTTCTCTCAAGGTTAGGACAAAATCCAACCACCCAAGATGCCCTAGATTGAGTTAAACAACAAACCCTATCTCCTCCAAGTGCAAGAATACCCCCAACACTATCTCCAAGGAAATACATCCTCCTCTTTTTCCCAAATACGTCCAAGGGTTTTCAAACCCTAATCTCTAGACTCCAAGGGATGAAACCCTAACCCTAGAATCCAAGATTCTCCAAGAGACCAAGAAACCGTAGCATCCAAGAGAGAGAAATCAAATTTACAAAGAACAACCTCAAGAGAGAGAAATCGGCTACCTCATATGCTCCACTAGGGTTTCCTCAGGAATCCTAATGCATCACTAAGAGAACACTCCAAAGAAGCGATACAAATGAATGTGTAATGTGATGTGTTGTTTGGAAAGACTTTCTCCTTCCTCTATTTATATGAGAGGTGAGGAAGGCCAACAATATAACACATGTTTTTCTAAGCCTTACAAGCAATCCTATTAAACATAAGTAAGCCACACACAAGTGAATCTCTCCACTCCTAGAGTACAAGTGTTAAGCTCCAATGAAGATGCCATGCATAATAGTGGCTTAAGGTGATGTAGCTATTGAAGGAAATTCCACACCACTCCATCCCAAGCATCCATAGACTCCATCCATCAAAGTACTTCACTGGGAAAACTACACCCCTATAAGAACATTGTCGAATCCCTAGGTGTCCCTAAGCCATCTCTAATCCTTTGAGAAGAAATCAAGCTACCACATGCAGTCTAGGGCTTGTATCCCTCCTCCACAATGCACAACACTCCTCATATCTTGAAGGACATTCTCCCACCAAGTGAATACTCCATGTGGCCATCATGCAAGGCATCTACCATCTAGGAAAGAGATCTCCAACACCCTAGGGGAAAACATTAAACCAATGATCATTTGAGATTTGGCATACACTAAGCAAGCTATCACAAGTGTGCATATCCATCATAGACCCTCTCTCATGCTACAATCCATCTTGGACCATCTAGGGGATAAACATACACCATGTTGATGTACCCTAAATCTCAAGAAGCACCCTAAACATAGTGTAAACACTTTTAGAATAACCTGAAAGTCTAACATTGATCACATGACACATTGCTTATGTGAACCAATATTTTCAATCTTAATCACCATAACATTGGACTTAACCCATATAAAGAATATCATTATCACAAACACAATTTGAACTCTCATAAATATATAACCAAAATGGTACTTATATGTTCAAAGAAAATCGATCCAATATAGAAGTGATCCAAAGCTCCTAACCATCCCTAAATCAGAGCACATGGTTTATACTCCCAAACTCTAAGCACATCAATCAACCCTTAAGACCCATAAACATGTCAATGATCATACCGCAAAAAATCGAGGGCTATCAGCCCCCTCCAAGGAATCCATTAACAACAAAGCCACTCTATATTAATAATGGCTCATTATCTTGCTAATTGACCACTGGCTGGCTCCTTACTAGCCTCATTAGTTATTAACCAACTTGATCATATCAAAATATACAATAATAAATAAAAATATCACTAGGTCAACGGCCACTACAACAAATAAATCTCTCTTATTTCTTTGAATGTGTGTGTTCTTTGACGATACCAAATTCTCTGTCTTCTACCCCTTCTTAAATCAATATCATTACTAGCATGGGGAACTACCCTAGAATAGATTTTCATCACTATTCAAATCCAGTCATATTGAGACAATATCTTGAAATTCAACAATCTGCATCTCATTCAATTACATGCATTCTTTTGGAGATCAATGTTCTCTTCTTATATCCCCAAAACTTCTCTCTTGTAGTTTCTCTTAGTTGACAACATTCTTCATATATCTTATCTACTTCTTGATGGGCCGTGAGTATGGCATCTTTAAATAATATTTTTGATACCTTTGCCCACTTTTTTTCCAATTTCTGAAACTTCACTTGTTCTTTTTATACTCAGATTATACGCCTTCGACATATGGTATGAAGTAGCTCGTATTTCATTATATTTTGTTGATTATTCGATGCGTAGGTGTGTGATTGCATGCTCACAATTATTTGTGAATACTTGTGATGCTACAGGCACATTGAAGATGCCAATTTCATAGGAGCTGCAGAACTGTCATGGAGCTATGGAACCATCACAATGATTTTATAGAGGCTGCAGAACCTTTCCAAGCGATCCAAGGGAGTTGTGGAACCATCAGGCACTATAGGTGCAAGAGGTTCCAGGACAATTGAAGGGAGTTGCAGAAACTCTACAGGGGTTCCACAGCCCGATTTTGCATATCTATGTTAGCTGGAGAAGGATCAGGTGTTTCTATGGTTCGATCATGTAGTTGTCACCATTTTGATTTGTGCTATCATTGTAACCAACTTCCTATTTGGTTGTAGCAATATTAGAAGTACGACCCAGACAACTGTGTTATTTTTAGAATTAAGTTTTGAGTTTGTTGTTGAAATTGTGGGGATGACCGAGAATCTTTAGTTCTCATAATCACCTCAACAATATGCTAAAATTAGATATAGACATGGTTAAAAGGAGGCAGTCTCTTGTCAAGGGGGCTAGTCGATATTTTGAGAAATAGTGTAGAAGATTTGTATTGAAGATTTGTGCTTAATGAAATTAGTAACACTAGTTCTCTTCTTGTTGATGTGATTAAGATGATCATCGCGTGATTGTAGGATACCCTCAAAACTCTTTCTCTAGAGGAATGGCCTCCTTCAAAATACATGTGTTGATTGTATTTATCATTTCATAGGTTTACTATTTTAATATATTTTACTGTAGAATTTGCATAACTGTGTGAATTAATTATTTCTTCAGATATTATCTGTGTGTCAATAGGGTTTGATTTTCAAATCTGCTCTCTTTCTTCTTTTATGAAATGTGGCTTCAAATGGATATTCATATCATGCTTAGGGTTATCTGAGAAAGATTGTGGTTGAATGATTGAGTGGAAGTAGTGCTTGAAGATTGGCAAGGATTATTTAGTTTCCTGTAGGGTGATGTTTGATTATTGGTAGATTAAATATTGTTTATTTTCCAACATAATAGGATTTGTAATTAGAATATTCAGTTTTGCAATAGTTTAAATTTCAATTTTAGTAATAGGGTAACGTTGAGTTTCTTTTATACACAATGTAATTCAATATGAATTCCTTTTCTGTAAGTGTGTTGAGTTAGCTTTTGATACTTGTTGAGTGATGGGTGTCTCTTAGTCTTTTAAATTGTTCTTTAATATTTCCTTTCCTATCTGACATTATTGCAGATACTATCTTTAAGAAAAAGACTTCAACTTCATAGTTTGAATACCAACAGAAAGACATAGTGACTGGCATATATATTGGCTGGTAACTTGCAAGTTTTGAAAGGATTCTTGGTTGATAATTAATGTACAAACTTCTTGGTTGTTTTCTAAGTAATTAGAAGGCAATTTAAAATCTCATCATTTTGGCGATGTTTCCGAGGAGTTACCATGGTCACTGTAATCCTTTATGTTTGTTGGCATAGTTATTCATGGGCGTGAAACTTATTTTCTTTCCTTCTATAAGTTTTCTCTTATTTCTGGTAGTTATTTGTTTTCCTTTCGTTTCTGCTTGCATATGGTCTTTTTAGTACTTTAGGGGACGGAGGCATAGAGACAAGTAAGACGCAAAGACGACCTCTCATAACAATTTATTTAGTGTAACATCCTGTCGCATTCACCTTAAGTGAGTCTCTGCAAATCCGAACTATGCTAATAACTCATGAATAGAATTAGGGATAATAGAGGTAGATTTGTTTACGCCTACAAAACCCCCCAAGATTCTAACCACACAGGAAAATTAATAAAGGGAGGAGGTGCAATGTTAAATTTTCAGAATTTAGTTCAATCTGATCTAGGATCTTAACTGAGAGAACAACATGTACAACAAATCTACAGCATATCAATCATGGACACAATAATGCAAGCACACAAGAGACACAGAGTTTACTTGGGGAAAACCATAAAGGTGAAAAACCCCAATAACTTCCTCAGAGATAGATAGAGCAATGATACAACCAGAATACAAGAGATAGTCTTCTCCTAGCAGCAGAGCCTCCTCCTCCGTAAGTGCGCCACTCTCCAAAGTGTGAGTGAGAGAATAGAATGTGTAAAATGAGAGAGACGCACTCTCTATTTATACACTAACTTGACTTGACCTTTACTCAACTAGGTCGGCCTCAACTTAACCACTTAACACAATGGTGACTGGGCCGACCCCCACTAGGGTGGTCTAATAACCCTTTGACCTACATGGCCGACCCCCAATAGGGTGGTATAATAACCCTTTGACCCACATGACTTATACAGGGTCGACCCCAACAAGGTGGTCTAATAACCCATCAAATATAAGTTACGACACTTACAATATAAATGACGACACTTCCGTATAGAGGAATAATAACATCTCTATAGGAATACAACCACTTCCGTATAGAGGAATAATAACATCTCTATAGGAATACAATATACATATATGTGAAATACATTCCGAAGTTACATATACATCAACACTCCCTCTTAACTAGGAAGGTATTTCTCGACACGGGTCTTCTAGCACAAGTCATCTTCTCTAGATCATCGTCACTGGATAATCGTCATCGAGTCATCGTCATTGTCATTGCTGCTTCTATCTCAATCAATCTCTGAATCTACTCGTCATAGGAAGTTCTACAGAGCCAGTCCTTTTTCATACTGGATGTAGGCCCACCACCTGCAGGTCTTCATCATCACTGGCCATACTGTGGAATCCTCAGGACTTATTACATGCGTCACAAAACCTGGCTGCAGCATCCCAGGCTATTACGAGCACACAGCTCTACCTGTCGGATCTCCCAGGAGCACATTACAAGTGACCCATCACAAAACCTGGCTGAAGCATCCTAGGCTGTTATGAGCACACAGCTCTACCTATCGGATCTCCCAGGAGCACATTACATGTGATCTCACCACAAAACCTGGTTGAAGCATCCCAGGCTGTTATGAGTACACAGCTCTACCTGTCGGATCTCCTAGGAGCACATTACATGTGGTACACCACAAAAGGCTGAAGCATCTGAGGCCTTTTTCATCCTGTCCAGATCTCCCAGGAGCAAATTACATGTGGTCATGGAAAAACCTGGCTGAAGCATCTGAGGCCTTTTTCATCTTGTCCAGATCTCCCAGGAGAAAATTACATGCCATAGGACAAAACCTCGCAAGAGCATCTCAGGATGTTACGGGTACACAACTCCGACCTGAAGATCTCCCAGGGCACAAATCACATGTCCTCCCAGAGCAATGTCTCGAAAGAGCATCCTAGGATGTTATGGGTACGCAACTCCGACCTATAGGATCTCCCAGACATGCTCATCTACACAACCTGATCCACGGCCACAAAGTACCATCTGATACTCACCATACATCATCTTGATCATCATCACTGCAACATCCTGCTGCATATCATCTAGAGCAACATCCTGAAGCTCGTCATCCATGATCATCCTGATCATACAATGAATCTACCTAATGCATACCAAGTATCTACCTGATACATATCATCATACATGATCCACATGATCATACAATATATCCACTTGATACAAATACAAAAACATGATCCACCTGATCATACCTGATACATATCAATATACATGATCTACCTGATCATACACAGTATCCACCTGATACATATACAGATACATGGTCCAAGAATCCAACATGATGCATATACAAAATACATACAAATGATCCAACTGATCATATCCAACATCCAACATGATGCATACATACATAAATGATCCAACTGATCATAACAAGCATCCAACATGATGCAATGATCCAACTGATCATAACAAGCATCCAACATGATGCAATGATCCAACTGATCATAACAAGCATCCAACATGATGCATATACATATACAGAGTAGTAACTGGAGCATCATCCATGATCCTCCTGATCATCATAGCATCGTCCTCTTCAGATCATCTCATTGTCCACGAAGCACAGCCCAGATGCACATCATCCATCACTTACACCACCGACATGGGAGAACACATCTACCACCATTCGGGGAAGGCTCCAACCCTTACTTTTTCACCATGGGAGAACACATCTACCACCATGTGAAAAATGGCTCAGTAATTACATCATGACCAAGGGAGAACACATCAACCATGTCAGAAAAGCTCATGTGCATATGCATCTTCCAGACTCATCACTTCCCTTTGGAAGGAACCTCGATCTGAAGTGCACCAAGCCTCTCTCTGAAGTACTCAAACTACACTCTGGACAACGGCTTGGTCAATACATCTGCAACCTGCTGATCCATCGCAACATACTCTGCTTCGGCTGTACTCAGTGTTATGAAGGACTACTTCCTGCTAAACCAAGAGATCACACCTGATCCCTATCTGCAGCACTACCTGCCCAATATGAATCAACATAACCCTGCAGGTTAAACTTTTGATTCGCATCATACTTGAGCCCATAATCAACTGTACCCCTCAGAATATGCTTTACAACAACCAGGTGAACACTCCTCGGATCTGTCAGGAACTAGCTCAATGTGTTCATCGCAAAGCAAATATCTGGTCTCCTGTTCGTCAGGTACATCAAGGACCCAATCATCTGACGATACATAGAGACATCAACCGGCTCAGATGAAGCATCACATAGAAGCTTCAGATTCGATGCCATAGGTGTGGCCATGGCCTTCCAATCCATCATCCCGAATCTCTTCAGAATACCTACTATGTACTTCCCTTGACCAAGGAAGATCCCACCTGCATTTTGCCACACCTCCATACCTAGAAAATAATGCATCATTCCCAAATCGAACTCCGTAGTAAGCTTCCTCTTTGTATCACACCAAGTTCTGGGAGCTTGCTACAAGCCATACAAGGCTTTCT
The DNA here is from genome assembly GCA_027924585.1 of Larix kaempferi. Lineage (NCBI taxonomy): Eukaryota > Viridiplantae > Streptophyta > Pinopsida > Pinales > Pinaceae > Larix > Larix kaempferi. The sequence goes on from BSBM01000877.1 coordinate 15,542,563, forward strand.
TCAATCTGCACACATGTGACTCCCTCTCAGGTCTTGGGACTGCATCCCAAACATCTTCTTCATGATCGATGGATCACGACATTCCATTTCTTCATCCCAGATCCTGGGAACTTCAATATCTTCAATAGATATCTTTGTTGCTGGAACAAATGTTGTAGTCCTTCTTTTGTAGGTGAAGATATACGGTCTTTCCTACAAAACAAGTTAAATTGCATGATTAGAAACATCTCATAATTTTCAGAACAAATTCTTTACACATAAAGAAATATGTCATGCAGTCATGCAGTTATCTTAGCCAATGCTTCAATACAACATTTATCCATGTTCCACAACATTCTAGATGCCTTCCAGTCTCTACCAAAACATTGTTAAGAGTTTGCACAAATCTTAACATGTCAGCAAAGAGGTTTCATTCTAGATAAGTAGCAATGGAATGTTGTACAGTGCCATAGGCCACTTACCCATGTATATTAGTAGTATATTGTTCATCAATGCAACTATTCTAATATGCATAATACACAAACTTAATTCTAGGAACATAAGCATATACATCATTGAATAACATTATTTAAACAAACAACTATGTAAGAAATGACAATTCAAATACTTATCTTTGTTTGATTGTTGGGTTGAATCCCTCTCAGTCTTTGCTTCTTTTCTGCAACTCCATTATGATGTGGATTGTGAGAAGTGGTCAACTCCCTCTGAATATCTGCATCCTTGCAGAAACTACTGGAGTGTGCTCCCTCTTGATCTTTGCTTCCTGGATTACCTGTCCTTGAACTTATATTCATTATCGATCCCTATGCATGCTTGTTAGTATCATCATTGTGTTATCCTCTAGGTCTCATACATAATAAAAAATTCATTAGTATAATCTTAATATTATCAAAACACAATAATCTAAAGCATGTACAGTCAGGATCATTTCAAACATAGATAATAAACATTAGTATTCAAGGTTTCAGGGAAGTCTTCTTTTACTCATGCATATTCTTATTTGATCATAGGACTCTTCTGGTTAGTTAAATCATTAATCAAGATAAGAGATATAATATGCATAAAGCCTGTGATTACTCAAACCTATACCTTCATGATTCTTCTAGTTAGTCATATCATCAATTATGGTAAGAAACATAATATGCATACAGCCATGACTATTCAAACCTATGACTTCATGAATAATCATTATCAACAACACAACAATATAAGATCCTAACACAAGGTAGGATTCTAGCTTGATATAGGAAAAACATACCTGGATTAGCATGCTAGCTAGTTATGTATAACATACCCACATAATGTCTTCTGGTTCTCTTCAGTGACTTGTGCTAGTAACCTGCATGTCTCATAGGTTAACCATTGTAGGACCAAGTTATACATACCTCGAAAGTAGATCTTCTATGTGATCCATGACGATGGATGAATCTTTGTCTTCATGTCACCATGATCATATGTTCTTGAAGTAGAACATGATTTGTCTTTCTTGGTGTACCTTTTATGTTAGCGAACAACATAAACCTCATACAACATCACAATGCATTAGTACATTCATAAGTGTCAAAACCTTAATCAATGAATATCTTCTATGAAGGTGATACGACAAGTCTAGTAATTAATCAAGATTGTATTGTAATGATATGAAGACAAACATGTGATAAAATTAACCATGAAACATACCTGTAAGTCATACCTATCAAGATTGCTTGTAATCTTCTTATGGAAGTCCTTAGCTTCGTCTCCCTCTGAGACAGGAACTTCTTCACTTATGCAGGTGACCAATCCATCTTCTTCTAGGATTAACCCAATCCACTTGATTTGCAAGAACTGGACCTGGAGCTAGATTAGGGTTTCTCAAGGAAACCCCAAAAATTAAAACTTCCGAAAGGATAGAAATATGCACTTTGATGAGCTGATCAAGTTGGTATATTCAGAATTTGAAAACTGCAAAGTTTCACCCCTCGAAATCGCCTTTTAGATTTCTGGATTCACTCGGGAGGACCCTGAATTAGGGTTTGAGTTTCCCAGAGCTTCACCCAACCAAAATATTTGATTCAAAGCTCTAAGATTCGATTTTTCTGAGGAGCTTCCATCCGTGGTCACATATTTCCAAAATTCCAAGTTTTGCAGAAGCCCTAATTTTCCATCTTTCCGATCAAAGTCCCGAACTGGGGTTTGATCAAGCCCGACCTTCTGCCCAACCAAAAAATCTGATCTTGGTCTCTAAATTTCAATTTGGATGAGTAGCATCCAGCCGTGGTCTCCGATAAGAGAAATTCCAACTTTCTCCAAAGCCCTAAATTCCAGAAGCCATGAATGAAGGTGCTCGAAAATAATTATGTTTTGACAGAAATATGTACCTGATTGTTTCTGGTGTAACTCCAAACTTTTCGATCCACAGGGTCTGAAATTTTTTTTTGAGATATCCCGACCTGTCATATTTCCATCCCGACAGGTTTGACCTCAATTGGATTCTCTGAGACAGAGTTATGCCAAGTGTCATAACGTGACCTGTTTATGGGATAAAACAGGAGAGCGAACTTGTACGGCGTGACATGTGTCACTGGTTCAACTTCGGCCTTTGAAAATGTTTCCTGAGATAGTACAGTCTGTGTAATACTTGTTACTTTTTACTAAATTTCATTTGGAGCTTCCTAGCCCAAGTTATGACCTTTTTTCCAAGGTCACCTGTTTTGTACTCAGATCTGGAAGAGGCAGAAACCCTATATTGTACAAATCATAAATCACAAAGTACAACGAATTAGAGGTTTTCCTTTGGACACAAGGTACATGGGGATCTGATCTTCGACCTGTAAAAGTTTCAGACCCGAAAACTTCGCCAAAACAGATTTATAGCGAAAGTTCTACGATGACTGGTTTTTTCTATATCAAGCCCTAACATCGTAAGTGCAACAAGTGTCATACATGCCATATCATGCCTTCTTTCAGGCTAGCTCTGATACCATGTTAAATCTTCAGAATTTACTTCAATCTGATCTAGGATCTTAACTGAGAGAACAACATGTACAACAAATCTACAGCATATCAATCATGGACACAATAATGCAAGCACACAAGAGACACAGAGTTTACTTGGGGAAAACCATAAAGGTGAAAAACCCCAATAACTTCCTCAAAGATAGATATAGAAATGATACAACCAGAATACAAGAGATAGTCTTCTCCTAGCAGCAGAGCCTCCTCCTCCATAAGTGCCCCACTCTCCAAAGTGTGAGTGAGAGAATAGAATGTGTAAAATGAGAGAGACACACTCTCTATTTATATACTAACTTGACTTGACCATTACTCAACTAGGTCGGCCTCAACTTAACCACTTAACACAATGCTGACTGGGCCGACCCCCACTAGGGTGGTCTAATAACCCTTTGACCCACATGGCCGTCCCCCAATAGGGTGGTATAATAACCCTTTGACCCACATGACTTATACAGTGCCGACCCCAACAAGGTGGTCTAATAACCCATCAAGTATAAGTTACGACACTTACAATATAAATGACGACACTTCCGTATAGAGGAATAATAACATCTCTATAGGAATACAACCACTTCCGCATAGAGGAATAATAACATCTCTATAGGAATACAATATACATATATGTGAAATACATTCCGAAGTTACATATACATCAACATGCAAGGAGTGCTAGCTCACAGAAAAAGTCACAATTTGTCAATATTTCAGTAGGGAAGAATCTAGCGGAGATAGTTGGAGAATATGTGCACTCCACTAACCCTATACTTGACGTTGCTTCATCAATACAAGCAGGGGTTGTGTTACTGACTGTGGAATCTACTGGTGGAGAGGAATTCTCTAAGCAGCTTGATATTGATACCAAACTGAATGAAGATCAGAAATCAGTAGATGCACCTTCCTCTACATAGATAGCAACACTACAAGGATTTAAAGACTTCTAGGGAAATATGGTTGGTGAGGATGAAAACATTCCTACTAGAGAGGAGACAGTTACTTTTGAATTTCCATTCTAGAATCCAGGGATTGCACTTGCAACACAAATGAAAAATATTCCCCCATCAACGTTGCCAAATTTTCATGGGATGGATAGCGAAGATACAAATACATTTATTTTTTGAATTCGACTTCTTGTGAAAGAGTTATGATTATGTTACAGACACTCATAATTTAAAAAAATTTCCAGCCACCCTAAAGAATAAAACACTTTGTTGGTTCATGGGGTTAGGAGGGGACACCATTTCAACATGGACAAAGATGAAAAAACAATTCCTGAAGAAATACCAAGACTATTGTAAGGATAAGGATTAGAAGGAAGTAATATTCAGAATGTCGCACTAGGAAGACGAAATTTTAGAAGATTACGTGCAAAGGTTCCAATATAATCTACAAAGATCTAGACATAATGAACTGGATGATGAAACATTGAAAATTTGTTTGCTACGAGGAATCAAATATGACTACATTGAGATCCTGAATCTAATGGGGTCGGGATATATATCTCAGCTCAAATATGGCAAAATTTGTGAAGTATGTAGGAGATACTCAAGAAATACTTCCATACCAGGAAGGGGGCCTTGGGACACAATAGCTAGGATCGTCAAGACACCTAAAGATGGCATCACGAGGGAAAAAATCGGTAATATTTTGGAAGACTTCAATCTGAAATACTCAATTTGTTGAGCTCCCAATTGGATACCCTACAGTCTAGAAAAAACAGAATGAAGTTGAACTTGTTTTGTCAATTTTCTGCCCCAAATGCATAAAGAAGCATCATGTAAAGGACTTCCCATTAAACAAGATTGAAATTTGCTAGATCTATGAGCAAGATCATGCTACCAAATTTTTCCCTTCATTACTAGGACTTAAGGTTGTTTATGCATATGTAAGCACATAAGGTGAACAAGTATGCTTTATATCCCAAAAGCGCCCATGGAAGCCTCGTTCTCCAAGTATGGTACTAGACCCTATGTATTCATTTAATTCTTATTGGACTAATCCATAGATACCACAATCATCTTAAACATAGTGTCCCCCAATGCCACAACAACCATGGATGCCCCCATACCCTCAAAAATTCCCATGGAAACAAAGTTAGAGGAATACTTCCTTCGGAAATCAACAACAAATCCACCAACAACCTCCTCAACAATTTCAATTCCCTCCTATGCAGCTACATCCTCAACCACAAATAACATTACCCTTGAGTAATCCACCTCCTCGGCCACAACTTCCTACAAAACCCACCCCTAACCCCAATAATAGGGTCATATAGTCGGCACTAGCTGCAGAACCAATGAACTATCCAACTTATTCCATCACCTCCATGGATTGTCATGATATCCAATTACGATCAGGAGGAACATTAATAAACCAACCTCTCTTGTAATTATAGAAGAAGGTGAAGAAGAAACACTAGAAAATATCTTAGATCATTTTGATGACCAGTTGCTTGTGTCTCTTCCACCCAGGAAACAACCTATAGAAAAAAAAATCCCTCTCTATACCTAGAAAGGCTTAACATAGATAAACCATTGTCTCCCAGTTCGATTTTCTGGGGGAATTATGAAATGTGTGTGTGAGGATTCAACTATTTCAAGCAATTAAAGATGTCCCTATTTATTTTAAGGCTGTAAGAGAATTGTGTCTAAGAAAACTAGGTAGAAAAATGAAAGACCCTCAAACAGTGCATGTAATTGGTGACTTGGAAGATTTGATGTTAGGAAAAACCCTCACTACTAAATATTCATACCCAGGTATCCCTGTAGTTAAGGTGACGATCAATAATTTTCTTATCCCCAATACTTTAATTGATCTAGGGGCTTCTATCAACGTAATGAAAAAACAAACAATGGAAATGCTAGGACTATCAAACCTCTCCCATAGTACTTCAACTAGCAAATCGGTCCACAATCAAATCTAAGGGAAGCATTGAGGATGTGGTGATCCCCGTGGATTCTTGGGAATATCCCACATATTTCATGGTTTTGCAAACCAAGTCCAATTTAAGTGGATACCCTTTGATTCTATGAAGGCCTTGGTTAGCCACCTCATATGTTTACATTGGTTGTAGGTCAGGGAACATGACAATCTCTCGTGGAACTTCCATTAAGGAGCTCACATTGTATCCTCTTGCTAAGCCAAACATAGAACAAGAATTACTACCATGGGAAAAAGGGGAAGAAATTCACGATGAGGAAAATACCCAACAATACTTGCAATGAACAATATCTCTCAGGAAAAGAGCAGAACGAAGATGACACAATCAAACAACTTTTGGTTAATTCCTGCTCTCCATCACAAGAAACATCCCAAATCCTCCATCATATTTTAACAGCTAATGTTCAGGAAAACTGTACATTGGATTGCTCATCAACATCAGTTGAAATTATACATGAACCTCCCTGCAGTATAACAAGTTCCAATTCCATGAAAATATAAATTTAACCAAGGAAAGTACTGAATGTTAACTCTAAACTCTCATCCCAACAAACAAAACATCTCATTGAGGTGCTATGAAGACATAAGGATGCATTTTCTTGGGAATATATGTACATGAAGGGAATTCGCCCAGATTTGTGCACCCATCATATAAACATAAAGGATGATTCTCGACCTATCCGACATCCCCAGCGCAAAATAAATCTTTCCATGCATTAAATAGTAAAAAAGGAACTCCAGAAATTACTGGCTGTGAATTTTATATACCCCATTTCTGACAGTCGGTGAGTTTCGCCACTTGTTGTGGTCCCAAAGAAAATTGGAAAATGGTGAAGTTTCATGGACTACAGAGAATTAAATAAGGCTATCCATAAATATCATTTCTCGCTACCTTTCATCGATCAAGTTTTGGATACGTTAGCAGGAAAGAAATACTTTTCTTTCCTTAACGGATTCAATGCGTGTAATCAAATTAGAATTTCTCCTAGAGACCAAGAGAAGACCACATTTACATGCCCATGGGGAACTTATGCCTATCGGGTTCATTCTTTTGGAATTTGTAATGCATAGTGACCGATATATCTAGTAACTCGCAAGTTTTAAAAGGATTTCTGATTGATAATTAATGTGCAAACTTCTTAGTTGTTTTCTGAGTAATTAGAAGACAATTAAAAAGCTCGTCACTTCTACCTCCTTATTTTTTGCACTTCATCCTTATTTTGGGGCACCTCTAGCATCATCCTCTAGGCTTGCTCTATTTTTTCTTCTTCTCTTTCTTCTCTTCTTTTCATATTTCTATTTCTTTCATTCCTTCTCTTTCTTTTTTCTCTCTTTGTTTTCCTCTATTTCTCTATTTTGAATTTTCTCCCTAGTTTTTATTTTTATTTATACTTCTATTAACTTGCTTATTTCTCCTTTATTTTCCTTTTCTTGAATTTATTTTGCATTTGAGACCCTTTTTGCCAATCTTTTTTACTTCCTCGTTTTTTGTTATTTCAATTTCATCATTTCGTATGGTCACTCTTCCATACTGACCTTCAACTCACCATTTTTAATTGTGGTCACATCCATGCTCCAATGGCCACAATTGGAATAGGGTCAATACAAATTTAAAGAATTCTTCTTCGACCTTCTAGACATATATTTTGGCTTCAATTCAGTGACCTAAGCAATAATCTTCTAGCCATTGATAAAGTAAAAAACTTACTTTTCGCTCTTCTCTCTTCCATAATCAATAACTCGTATTCAAATACAATGGGCAATGAAACAAGTTTCAATACAAATCAAATTGAACAAAGAAAGAGAAAACAAATCTCATATAAAAGATAAATTGGAGAGAAAAGTTTATTATATTAAGAGATGGAAGTATAATTCAAACAACAATCTTGTACTCTATTATCTAAAGTTTACATATGATCTGAGGTCTAAGTTTCTCATGACCATATCATCTACAATTATTTAAATGCTAGAACAAAGCATATAACTAGCTAGAGCATTGTTCAACTAACTATTTTATCAAATGGCCAAAAAAAATGGCATATAATTGAATTACAAAGGTTCGACCATAATACTTTATTCAAACGAAAGTTGAAGTTGTGATTGAGAAGTAGATTTTAAAGATTGACAATCATGTTCATAGGGACCAACTATTCAAGCTAATTAGAGGAGGCTTGATGGATAGTTTTTCCAAAAATCATGTTGACTCTCTACATTATCGATGGGTTAATAGACTCAAGACGATGTCACCAAGTTCATTGCAATTGACGATCACTTCAAGTAAATTGTTGAGGCCAAACTTCAACCAATTTTTCCTTCAAAAACTCGATATCGCTCTAAAGAGCCAGTTCATTTGCTCTTCCTACTTCCCAACTGCTCAAAGAATGACTATTGCTCGAGACACTTCAAAGGATGCAACATCATGTGCGTGGAAATATTTACGTGCACATTTCTAAATGGGATAACTAGTTATCTAGGGTCCTTTTGTTCTTGGTTTTGTTCCAAACTATGTTGTTCTCAAGGTCTAAAGTATATTGTCTAGCGATTTGATTACTAGCTTGGTTGATACTGTTACTCTTGTAGATATCTTTGGCTTTCTAGCTTTTGGCGTATCAAGATTGTCATGTACCAATTTCCGTGTAATAAATAAATTAAGAGTTTTTGAAAATAAGAACAAAATATAAAAGTAAAAGTAATTAGTTATTTTATGGTTGTGTAATAACCAAAGGTTATGATGTAAATGTAAAGGTCGTTACCACTTCATATTCTATTTTTAATTGGACTTTGGACATTGGCTTGGGGGGAGAGAGGAAATCAAGAATAAATGTGCTCGTGACAAGTGAGATACCTAAGAATAAAGGTGCTCGTGACATATGAGACAGCTTGTATGCTAATACAGGAGAGTGAACCTAGCGAGGTGGTTATATGTGAGGTAACTTAGGGCCCAGTATAATTCTTAGTTGCAAAGGAATATTACACTGTTCCAATAGCGAGCAAGATAGAGTCCTATGGTGACCTCTCCAGAATCCAATCCAAGTGTTACCATAGAAGTCCTTGCACTTGTAATTCATTTTAAAAGAATAAATACAATAATATTTCCTATTGTTGGCTATGTTGAATTAATTACTATAAAATGATTATTCTATAATATGTTGAATTTCTTGAATAATTATGAAATAATAGACTATAAAATAAGAAATCCTCACATTTGGTATGAGAGCCTAAATTCAGATTTCTCAATCTAAATAAAACAACAAGTATAAAAAATTGTTACTTTATCTATTGATGAGGTTTTTGTGGGTGATAGCTACAATTATTAAACACATATGTTTGCACATTTCACTTATAGGTGTATTATACATGTTTGTACATTTCAAAAGAAAAATGATTAATCTTTACTAAGTTATAAAATAATGAAAGATAACTTAGATTTAGTTAATAATGGGTTTAGTGTTAGTGGATTACAAACCCATGGTTTTGGGTAACCCATGGTATTTGTCCATGGTTTTAAAATGTGATGATGTATGTTTAAAAGTAACTACACCAAAATAAAAACAAATGTTTATCTTATGCGTTTGTTTTTGTGCATTATTGTTATTCTCTAACACAATCATTTAAAGACTTTCATAAATGATAAGATAAGTATGCAATTTATAAAAATTGAGTCCAAATACATTAAGATAATAATATTTAGTATAGTTAATATTGTAAGCTATAAACAAATCCTAATGTATTTTCGTGTACTTATGCATTTATGTTAATCTTAATTCATTAAAGTATAAATTAAAGTATTTATAAAATTATATATATATTAAAAATATATAAATAGAATTCTGAAAAAAAAATTAGTTCAACATAATCCACATTAATTTTAAAAAAAGGATTATATATATACTTTATTTAACTATGATTATGTATCAAAGGTATAATATTGTGTTAAATATATATATTGTGTTAAATATATAAATTGTGTTAAAAGCATGAAGTATAAATTACATATTATGGATTTTTGGATTTGGAAAAATTATACATCAAATTATTACTTATATGTTACAAGGTGAGTTTGAATCAAAGTAAAAGTATTGAGTAGTTAAAATTTCATTAATGCCTTATTAACTCGAGAGTGTTGGGTAGCTAAAATGATGTTTTGAAGACAACACCTTTAACATTTGATTATTAATATGTATGTTTGGGTCTTAAATATATACCACAAAACTTAATATATGGATTATGAATTCTCAAAACTCATAAGTCAAATTAACTCTAAAAAAAAGAGAAAAATTAAAATTAAAAATTAAAAAATGAAAGAGGGGAGGAACAACTTAAAATTAAAGAAGCCGAAGAAAGACAAAAAAGAGACGATTCTAAAACATATCATAAGAAGGGTATTGTATAAACAACTATAACACATGCGTTGTCTTAACCACGAAAAATAGACATGAATCACCTCTCCAAATACATAAGTTAGACCAATAATGGTTTTACAAAGAAACTCGTATTGCAATGCTCATAAGAAGACCCATACATTATATATGCTAAAGCACTGAAAAGCATGACTTAGAGAGACATCGAATCTTTATGGTTTTACAAAGAAGCTCTTATTGCAATGCTCATAAGAAGACCCATACATTATAGATGCTAAAGCACTGAAAAGCATGACTTAGAGAGACATCGAATCTTTAGGGAAATAAACAACTTATGATTGGGTTAAGTGGAATGATGACACGCTTGGTAACACCACTTATGGCATGGTGCACAAAGTGATCTATGTAACAATTGGATTTTATTGGCATAAAAAACGTGGGGAAGAAATCAAGATGTATCTTAATTGTTTCCCCTAGGCTTGAGATTTTGTAGTAACCCATCCTAGAGCATGATGGAAGATTTTGAAATGCCTTGAGGGAATAATCATGATCAGGTAGAAATGATAACTTAGCACTATAATTTGAGGTATCCCTTGTGTGAGTAATTATCTCTTCTGCCAAATGGTTGTTAAATCATAGAAATATTCCCATATGGTCGAAGGGCAATGCCTATCGAGAAGTAATGTTGGCAATTAAATCGATTGAGTTAATTGATTGGGATGAGTATGTAGATAGTTGAGCAATGTTATCTATTTGAATAAACAACATTATAGAATTGTCACATTTAGACTAGTAATTAAGGCTCATACACCTCCCTTGGGATGCATGCTTAATGGATAGCATTAAAGGCCTAGAGGAACTATGAAATTGTAATAAATTTTAGCAAAAAAATATGTAATTTATGAGGAAGGGGTTCCTATCTCTCAAGTGGAAAGAACTTTTAATGATATATTGAAGAGTGGATTGCATAATATGAATGATGATTTACAGCTTTTTGCGACATTAGATATCTAGTCATATCCATTGTTTCATTGAAGAAAACACTTGCATAGGATGTATTTCATTAAATTTTGAGATAATTAGTTATAAAATTCTTTTGTATTTATTATATATTTCTTCATGATTCTCTAGAGATTTTACAACCCCAAACTTCACATATTATATAAGATAATATGAGTGACCAAAGTCTCAAAGAAGACTTTAGTCTTATCCTAGGTCCATTGGTTTACAATTGTTTTCAAGTTCATAATATGTTTTCAACTCTCCATTTATCATTTATTCAATGCTGTAGCGCTTGTGGAGATCAAAGGCACTCTTCACCATAAAAACAATATCATCGATGTAAAGAAAAATAATGACTATACTAATTTCAAGTTATTTTTATATTTTAAATGTTATTTTTAATATTTTAATTTAATTGATTGATATAAAAATAAAATGTAGAGGTTAGAGTTTCTCCAAGGATGGATAAATTTCAAATGGGAGAGGTGCATGTAAATTATGTGACAAAATCAATATGTATAAATCAACACTTCGACCAATTTATTTAAGTTGATCATTTAAAAATATTAAGCATTCTAAGAATAATCTTGAATCGCATGAATATGAATTTATTTTCCCTTAGATTTCTATAAATCTTTACTAGCTTTAAAGAATATATACATATATATATATATATGAAAAATTATGACTCGTATCTCTTTCAACTTACACTTTACACATTAGAAGTATTTATGATTTATTGCATAACAATTAGACTAATGTATAAATATCTACAACATATTACGGTAAGTTTTTACTAGTTAAAAGGTCCAAGCTTTGTTTCTTGTGTGTTCATAGTAGTAAAGAAAGGTGTAAGTTATAGGTTATGTGGATCAATAGTAGTGGAAGCGTCAATGACTTGCATTTAGTGATGTTATCTCAAAATATTCGAGCACTTTTAGAGGTAGAAGGGTTGAGAGTTGTGCAAATATTATGTTGGAAAAAATATATGTTGTATTATTTGAAAGTCATAATGATCTGTAAGGATTATGCTAAGAATATGCACCATGAGATGTAATACTATAAACATGGTTGTGATACCAACATGAATGTGATGCCATAAGAAATACCATTGCCATATGAGCTTATAATCCAAACTAAGGTATATTATTATAAAGTCACACCTTGCTAGATTTACTGATGTATATTGGTTGAGAAAATCACAATGGTTACACCACTACTCAATAGTCTATTAGTCATACCATGTCCATGATCCTCCTTGCTATGACTAGAAAATAATTTCATGAGAGCGTAATAGTAAAAGGGTCTATCTTATCCTGAGTAAAAGAGTAGCTAAGAGGGAGGTGTTTTAAATAATGGAATGAGTGATGAAGATATTGGATATAAAAAGTGGTTGTCTCATACTAGTTGATCTCTATTGTGTTGTGGTGTTGTGTGATAAGTTGCATGATGTGATAATTGATCATATGAGCTTGTAATATAGCATTAGGAAAGTTAAATGCAATTGCCATTTAAAAGTGGATTTCCTCTTAGTACTCGTTGTTCAATTCTTATGTGGATGTTTGTCAATTACTTACAAATAATTATTGTTTCTTTTTATCTATGTTTTGATGCATTTCATTAAGATAATTTTGTGATGATAGACACGTTTAAATCAAGGCATTAATAACATAATTATGTTTTTATTAATTGTTGAGCACGTGCACCACATATTCATTGTGGTTATGCTCATATCCTAAAATGAATTAGAACTAAGTAGATGATATAATATCTTATTCTAATCATACAAAATGGTAATGTGATGAAAGTAGTACCATATTATGGTAAAGAGTGGTATGCTCATTTTCTATAAAAAAAAATGTAATTGTAATGATATGTTATATGTGATTACTTTATTTAAAGTATACAGATAATTATCAATAATTTCTTTACGTAATATGATTTATGAAATTCACAAGGCATATGTTTTTTGCTTAATAGTTTTAATACATGGTTTGTGATATGAACTAATATATCTAGTGAAGAGTGAAGCCTTGTTGTGGTAAGTTACGATATGAAATTTATGTGCAATGTATATTTGTCAAGATTCAAGATATATAGCTTATAAAAAATAAAAAATAAAAATAAATACTTATAGTGATTGATATCACTCAATATTCACCTTTGGAATGTAACTTGTTAAAATTATGTTATTTTGCTCAATCTCATACTAATTTATGGATGTTTATTGATCTACAACTTTCATGATGATGTTTGAAAAAAAAATAGGTTGAATAATTTGCAATATATTTAATTTTTTTAAAGTATCTCATATTGAATTTCGGATGCAGATAGAGTCAAAGATGATGAGGACATCATCAATCCGAGGGAAGAATGTCATGTACCAATTTCCCCGTGTAATAAATAAAATAAGAGTTATTGAAAATAAAAACAAAATATAAAAAGTAAAAGTACTTAGTTATTTTGCGGTTGTGTAATAATCAAAGGTTATGATGTGAAAATAAATAGTTAAAAATTAACAAAACCCTTCATCTTCTATTTTAATTGGACTTTGGACATTGGCTTGGGGGAAGAGAGGTAATCAAGAATAAAAATGTTCATGACAAGTGAGATACCCGAGAATAAAGGTGCTCCTGACAAGTGAGACACCCTGTATGATAATACATGAAAGTGAACCCGACAATGCGGTTATATGTGGGGTAACTTATGACCTAGTATAATTCTCAGTTGCGAGCAAGACAGATTCCCATGGTCTGCTTGTGAGGAAAGCATATTCATGCAGTGACCTCTCTAAAATCCAAACCAAGTGTTACTATATATAAGTCCTTGCACTTGTACTTCAATTTAAAGGAATAAATACAATATTATTTTATATTGTTAGCTATGTTGAATTACTTTACTATAAAATGATAATTTTATCATTTTGTAATATGTTGAATTTCTTAAATAATACATGTATATGAAAATATGCATTTATATTGAAAATGAATGATACTGTACATGTTTTTATTTTATGATATATGAATTTAATATGTAATGAGGAATAAGAAACCCTCAATAAGATACTACTGTTTTTTTTACATAAAGTATACAGAAGTTTCAAAATATGTTTAAAGTTGCTAAGCACAAAGCATTTGACAGTGGCCTTCCTATGCTACAATGACTTCGCCCTTGTTAGTTTATATTGAAATAAAGATCTGAAGAGCAATGATCTTACTATTCCAAGTTAAAATATGCCATAGTTTCTTTGGCGACAAACAATAAGTTCATCCAATGAACTTGAGAATCCTAAGATATATACTGCACAATTGAGAGTGAAATTCAGTCATCCACAGTAGTATGAATTTGTATTACAGACAGTGAAATTCAGTCATCCACCATAGTATGAATTTTATTACAACCAGGATAAGAGAAGACACATTCAGTCCATTCACAAGAATGTGAACGGACAAACTGGTGCATTTCTTATTTAGACAAACTGGTGCATTTGCTAGCCACCAAACACCAATTCTATAACTAATCTTTTCCCCTAGCATTCTATGCGTCTGCAGCAAATTCATTAAACAAACAATATCAAAGCTTGTGATCCAGCTTATATTGTAACTGGATCATTCTACAATTTCATTGAACTATTTTGGCTCATCTGTAGAGATTAATATTAATGTAATTCAATTTACTTAAAACTTCATGATCATGTGACAACGAGATCCATTTGATCTCTAGAGATACAGAGATAGAAAATATCAAAGGATGTGTTTATGATGGCCATATAAATGGAGAAAACAGTGGATAGACTGTATAGGAAGACAAACATGCACGTGTGTTGAGCAATATGTTATCATATAGAGGTAAGTCAATCACTCATCTCCCTTTGGCTGTTCATTAATTTTGCACACCTCAACACAAAGACCAGCATCGATAAGGACCAAGATCCATGCACGCTGCTGCTCTGAAAGACGATCCCTTGGACCTTTCACTTCAACAAGTTTGGCTTCTCCTCGTGAGCCAGTGGTTCCTATATTATTCACAGCATCCTGAAAACAGCAACTACAAGGTTCTGAACTTCCACCATAAGACAAGCTATGACCACAATTTCTGCAAGGAAGATCTTTCTCATCAGAGGATGTGCGCCAAAGCAGGAGATCTGGCATGCCTGCTGCCCAGCTGCCATAATCTTCTGCTAGAAGCCTACAAATAGCAGCTAAAGCAGGTCCTCCAATACATGAAGCAATGGTTTGAAGTTCAACAAGAGAATGGCGATCCCAATTCACTCCTTGGCAAGAAGTTCCAAAATGTGCCTCCCACGAGGCAGACAAAATTTTGTTGGCCTCACCCATATGTATATTACTCAATTGTGCTTCTATGAGAGATTCTCGACTCGGGTAAAAGAAATCTGTCCTTAGATCAAGTGGTGCAGTCTGGAATAACATGGTAGGGCGTAAATATGTTGAAGTCATTCCAAGAGAGATCATTATTTTCTATTATATAATTTATAAGCAACAAGAAATTACAATTTACAATAATTAAGCAATACATGTTGTACCTGAAAAGAAGTCTGAAAGACATCTGGCACATCAGCAAAAAGGACATCCCACATAAGAAGACCAAAATATGTCATCCAAATGCCACCTTCTGAATGCACTCCCTGCCAACAGCCACCTTGCTCACCAGAATAATACTGCAAAGCTAGCTGCTCTACACTGCATTGCTGACCATCATATCCATAAAATATGCTTTTTGCTCCTGTAGCAGAATTTAGAGGTCTTCCTCTGACATAAACCTGGTCCAAAGAGGTTTGAACCATCAATGTCAATGGAAGATATTCTCATCATAACAGAAAATCTTTATTTATGATAATCACATAAACTTTTGCTCATCAGGAAATGCTAACACTATAATCAAAAGTACTCAACTTGATGAAAATGATACTTTGTTTTCATGTTTTAATGTTTCCACATTTGTTTTCATGTTTTCATGTTTCCACATTTCTGCAAATTTTTAGAATTCTACGATGGGGGTTTTAGCTTGTAACAAACTATGATCTTACTAAGGAACAGATTGTTTCTTTAAGTCCATTTCCCCACTACCTTGCTAAATCTTCTGACTTTAGTTTTGGCCTGTGGAAGAAAATGACAAAAATCAGTGGTTAGAACTGAAATCAAAATTTAAAGCAGAGAACAATTTTTTTGTTTGATTTCGATCTACAATGTTTCTCTTACCACTAACTCAAGCCTTGGACATCTTATTTATTTATACACCTACACACAAACATGTTTGGAAACATCAAACAGATGAGTTCCATGTTACTTTGTTTGGCAAACACCTGCCAAGGAATTTGTGCTAATGAACTATTTTCACCCAAATCCACCAATGAAAGCATAGTGACTAACAGAATAACCTGCATGTCTCTATTTGATTTCAAGTTATTTGTCAACTCCTTACATGTTAAAGGAAGCAAATGACAGGCCAGCAGGGTATGCAAGAACAGAGGGCATGAAAAGAAAAATATCGTTAGCAGGGCTGTAGTGGCTAAAAATGTTTGTCAATGCAAAGTGTGTGCACTCTTGTGACCAATGCCAAAGAATGGGAACACATCAGCAGAAGGAGATTTCATGCCATTGTACCCAACCTTGCCCCAAGGTGTGTTTGAGCATGGGGGTTGGACTTCAATGGGCCATTCAAACCTAAGTTACCGGAAACGTCTTGGACCAGGGGGAGATATGCCATTCCCTTTTCGGAAACTACAATAGGGGGATATGACTTGGAAACGACACTGAAACGTCTCCAAGCCGTATCCAAAAAACAGAAACGTTTCCAAGGCGTATCCAAAAAACAACATTTCCAAGCTGTTTCCAGCTGTTTCCAATTGCTTCCAGCCGTTTCCTAAAATGTTTCCTGATTTTCTGAAACGTTTCAACTGCTACAGGGCAAGTTTCCAGCTAGAAATAGTGACTTTTTTACATGAAAAAACAAATAAATAACCCTAAATGGAAACTATAAAACCCTAACCATAAATTGAGCCTCAAAACTTAATATAAAGCCTCAAATCCTATAAATCAAAATCTAAACCCAAATCTTAAATTGATGAATGGTAATCTGAATTTTTATTACTCATGGTTTTTTTCTCATATTTTTCCAAAAATGATAGGGGCTTACTTTTGGTTCAAAAAACCACTAATCTATGGACATTTAATTGCATCAAATGCTTGTCTACTATAGTGTTAGTGTCACAACTGTTAAAGTTAATGCAGCTATGAGAGCCATTCTCTGTGAGGATGGCACCTATTATCACATCCATAGTAGCTTGGCTACCATGATTGCAGAGCAGTTTCCAGTATATTTTTGAGCCGGTCCTTTACACATTTTTTGTAAGATCAGCCTATGATGAGCAGCATTTTGATGATCACTCGCACATATTCAGTGGATCCAAAGTTTGCACAGTTACAGTCTCATGCCAGGACTAAGCCCCATGACACCAGGTCGGTGACTGAGATAGCCTTTCCTCTATCATCCAGAGCATATTGATGACACTGCCCATGTTATATTGAGATACAGTGCTTCAATATGGATCAGGTAGTTCAGATCAAGAACTCAGATACATGATCCAGCAGATATATTTTGGTACATGTGGGTTGTTGATGTGCTCTTCCTCTTATCTAGGTAGTTTATGACTAGGTATATTATGATGGTTGTTGGCTTTAACTTATTTGATGCCTGTTGTTTAGAATAGAAGTGGTTGGTTACTATTAACAGGAGGTTCTTGAATATACTCGCTGGTCATACCCCTACTCCATGAAGACTTGTCCATTCCCTTATGTTAGGGCTTTTGCTATCCATGGCATCATTAGTCATTCTCTCCGTCCATCATGTGCTTATATCATGTGTTTTAGTCACTTATCATGTGGTGCGTCCCCCTTGGACATTTTAGTGAGTGTGCCCCCCTCTATTTGTGAGTTGATCCATGTATTGTATTTCTGGCTCATCTTAGCCGTTGATTATTATTGTTATATCTTTTGATCTCCACCACTCATTCAAAAAGTGGTTAGGGTTTTGGTCTCTCTCTTTCCTATTTAAGGAAGAGACCCCCCTCATTGTAAAGTGGACTTTTGGCTCTTGGATTTTCGGCATAATAAAAATATTTTTGCAAAAACGCTTGGAAGCTTTGATGAATGTTCTTGCAAGTGATTGTAAAGTCTTTTCTCTTCGACATCATTGTGGATCTAGCTCTTTCCATAACCATTTTTTGCAAGGGGCGTGTGTTGAAATATTGTAACTTCTAAGAATATTCTATTTGTACTTTATTATTCCGGAGATGTTTCATTCCTTTGTCGGGATGTTGTAACTAGGGTTATTAGACCTCCCTAGTGGGGTCGGCCCTGAGTTAGTTGTTTAGGGGTTATTAGACTCTCTTAGGAGAAGTCGGCCCAATTAGGGTGAAAAGTCAAGTAGGAGTAGAGTATAAATAGAGGAGGTGTGTTCCTCATTTATACTCACACACTCACTCACTTGTGAATTGCACATAGGAGAGAGAGAGATCTGCAAAGGAGGAGAAGGAGCTCTTGTTTGGGAATTACATCTTTGTATTTGTTGGTCATCTATATTGAGGAAGCTTTGCTGGGTTTTCTACCCCATGAGGGTTTCCCAGGATAAATTGTGTCTCTTGTGTTTATGTTATGCTTGTTGTTCTTTCAGTGATCCTGTATATGCTATTGTTGTGAAATTGAATGGAATACTGATGTTATCTATCTTAGCATATCGAATCTTAACATGGTATCAGAGCTATCCTGAAGGAAGGCAATGTATGGCACTTTTGACACTTGTTTCACTTGTGACAATTTGAAAGTTAGAGTTTTGTATAGCAAAACTTAGTCATCGTGGAACTTTCGCTATAAATCCATTTTGGCGAAGGTTCAGGATCTGAAACTTGGACAGGCCGAAGATGAAATTTTCTTGTACTTTGTGTCCGAGTTTCAGCCTCAAATTCATTGTACTTTCTAAGATATGATCCGTATAAGTTAGGGTTTCTACCTCTTCCAGAATGAAGCCCTAAATAGGTGACCTAGGTAAAAAAGTCATATCTCGGGCTAGGAAGCCAAATGGAATTCCGTAAAAAGTGACAGTTAAAATGGAATTCCGTAAAAAGTGACAGTTAGTGCACGGACTGTAGTTTCTCAGGTCCGAGTTTCAGAGGCCGAAGTTGAAACAGTGACACGTGGCACTCCGTACAAGTTCGCTATGTTGTTTCATCCCTTAAACAGGTCATGTTGGGAAACTAAGCATATCTCTCTCATGGAGAATCCAATGAAGCTCAAACCTATGGGATTGGAAAGATGGCAGGTCAGGTTACCACAGGCCGAAGTTTCATACCCTGCAGATCCGAAATTTCAGAGATACACCAGAAACAATACGGCATATCTGAAATGGCTCAACGGAGGAAATCAAGGAAGAGGAGGAAGAAGCTCTCACTTAGGGTTTTCAGTTTTTAGGTATGGAATGACCTAATACAATGTTGGAGACACCTGATGCAACATTGGAAACTTTGATAATGGATTTAAAATCCATTCATCATAGATATTAATCCTCCATCAAAAAGTTGTGGGAGGAAGGAAATTGGAAATTAGGGTTTCCAAGTAAGAAGAAACCATAGCAAAATTGGGAGACTCATAGGGCAGCAATGAAGGAGGTTTAAATGGCACTAATATTCTATCATCCTAGAACCATGAACCCATATAAGATGTTTACAAGTGATCTACCTTAATGGTTAGGGTTTTACCCTTATAGAGAAGACTAAAAGCAATCTCGACAGGTATGACTAGAGGAGATACAGGTATGTTTTGAAATCTGTTTCATGATTAAGTTCATGATATGTTTTTCTTCATATTATTGAGGTTAGTACATTCATGATTAATTTTAAATTGTCTGATCACCTTAGTAAATATATGAATGCATGTGAATAATAGAAGACATTCATTGATTAGGGTTATGACACTTATGATTGTACTAATGCACTTGTGGTGTTGTATGAGGATGATGTTGTCTACTAACATAAAAGGTACATCAAGAAAGACAAATCCATATGACCATGATGACATAAAGACAAAGACTCATCCATAGTCGTTGATCACATAGACGCTCTACCTACGAGGTATGTATGATTTCTTTTTACTATGTTTAACTTATGAGATATGCAGGTTACTAGCACAAGGTCTCTAAATCATTGAAGAGAACAAAGAAGATATTGTTTGGGTATGTTAGACATAAAGTATGCATACTAATCCAGGTATGTTTTTCCTATATCAAGTTAGAATCCTACTTTATGTTAGGATCTTAGATAAGTATACCTGTGTATGAAATGATCATGACCATACATGCTTAAGATTATTTAAAATCATAATGTTTTGATAATATTGAGATTATACTAATATATGTATGATTATGTATGAGATCTTGAGGATGACACAATGATAACACTAGTGCACACTTAAGCACGCATAGTGGTCCAGGATGGATAGAAGTTCAAAGGCATATAATCATGATGCTATCATAAAGGGGAAATTAGAAATCAAGAGGGAGGCAACCACACAAACATAAAAGAGAAGTATTTGAGTTGTTATTTGAATTACCTCTTGAATCTCTGAATAGTTAATGATATTGCTCGTAATAGTTGTATGAATATTTGTATTCCTAGAATCAGGAAATATATCATGCATAGTGTAAGCATTCATATAGCATTGAACAGTATACTACTAATATGCATATGATGGGTAAGTTGGACAAAACATTCCATTGTTGCTTGTCTAGAATGAAACCTCTTTGCTGACATGCTGAGAGCTTTGCACGCTCTAGATGGTATGTTCTGGTATAGATGGAAGGAATCTAGATAGCCATTGTATGCATACAGGATATGGAAAAGTGTTGTGCCAAAGTATTGGTCAAGATAGTTGCATAACTATGCGAATCATATCAGTATGCATAAGAGGTTATCATGTCAACATGATTAGATGATTATGAAGTATTACTAATCATGTAATTAACTTTGATTTGTAGGAAAGATCATGTGCTATGATCTACAAAAGAAGGATGATGAACACCTGTTCCAAAGAACAAGTGATGGATGTTCAACAAGAAGACTTACAAATCAAACGTACTATAGAAGGCTCGTGGCTTGAGGATTCTCTTAGAAAGAGGGAGAGAATCATGACGAGATGTTTGCTCCAAGTGGCTAGACAAGACCGTTCTCTTAATGGTGTAATTGAAAAAAAAAGTGTGAATTGAGCAAACTCCCAAGATTCGATAGAGAATCACACGATTGAAGAAAGCTCTGTACGGATACCCAGGATCAATAGTCATTTGATGAGCTTAATGATCACCACAGGTGATGCGGATTTCAACATTTGCTACAAGGTTGAAAATGGTTTCTATATACAGATGACATTCTTCTCTTAGATGGATACAAGAAGAAACTCACCATAGAGTTCGAATGATCTTGAGGCTCATATCAGTAGACCCATCTGACGGGAGATGGCACAGATAGATATGCAGAAGATCACTCAATGCAGAGTGTGAATGATATTCAGTCACAAAGGGAGAATTGATAACTTCTTGACAAGCTTGGGCTTTACCAAAAGTAAAGTTGATCCTAACCTTTACCTTAACATTATGGATGATGAACCTGTCATACTATTACTATATGTGGATGATCTCTTTCTGACAAGTAATGAGAAACAAATCATGGAAAGCAAGAAGAAGCTAGCTACAGAATTTGAGATGAAAGATCTTGGATTGATGCATTACTTCCTAGGTTTGGAAGTATGGCAAGGCTCAGAATGAATCTTTCTCAACCAGGGAAAGTATGCTGTGGAAATCTTGAAAAGATTTGATATGTTGGAATGTAAGGCTATGACCACTCCCATGGATTCCAACTTGAAGTTGTTGGTTGATGAATTGTTAGAATTGGTTGATGTAAATTAGTACAGACAAATTATTGGGTCATTGATGTATCTGACGAATACCAAGCTAGATATATGCTTTGCTGTGAACACCTTGAGTCAGTATCTAGTGGAACCTAGAAGTGTTCACCTGATAGCTGCAAAGCATGTGATGAGGTACCTAAAAGGTACGATAGACTTTGGTCTGTAGTATCTTGGAGATCATGACTTCAGATTGTATGGTTATACAGATGCAAATTGGGCTGGAAATGTCTCAGACAGAAAGAGCACATCGGGTGGATGTTATTGTCTAGGATCTGCTATGATCTCATGGTTTAACAGGAAGCAGTCCAGTGTGGCTCTTAGAATGGCTAAAGCGGAATATATAGCAACTTGCTCTGCTAGTTGTGAAGCCATATGGCTTCGGAAGTTGTTACCAAGATTATTTGACTTAGACATGGACTCCACTGTGATCCTATGTAACAACCAAAGTTGTATCAAGATGACAGAGAATACAGTGTTCCATGATAAGTCAAAGCACATAGAGATCCGATATTTCTATATACAGGATATGGTGCAGAAAGGAGCTATAAAGCTTGAGTATGTGAGCACTGATGAGCAAGTTGCTGATGTATTGACCAAACCTCTGTCTCGAGTAAAGTTTGAGTATTTCCGAGACAAGCTTGGTGTAGTTCAAAAGGACCCTCCTCGAAAGGGGGAGTGATATGGTCGATGATGAGGATACTTGTACCAACGATGAGGTCGATGATGTGGATACTTGTATCGATGATGTGGATACTTGTATTGATGATGAGTATACCTGTCCCGACGATAAGGTCGATGATATCGACTATGAGGTCCATGATCCCGACGATGAGGTCGATGAGTGGTCCTTAAACTTGGTCTAAGTTGACGAGTGGATTGTATCATCCCTGGACACATATGCTAAAGGAATCCGTAGACTCATCTTCGAGAACGATGTTGAGCCTGGAATGATGTAATGTGCGCTCCTGGACTGCTCAGTATAGTAGTGGGTGATCATTCGCAGGTCTTGTAATAATGTAATGTACGCTCCTGGACTGCTCAGTGTAGCAGTAGGTGATCATTCACAAGTTGTAAATCCTAGATTTGATCTAGGTCACACCCCAGTTGAAAAAGTACTAGCTTTGTGGTTGTAAATCCTAGAATTGATCTAGGTCACACCCCAATTGAAAAAGTACTGGCTCTATGGTTGTAAATCCTAGATTTGATCTAGGTCACACCCCAGTTGAAAAAGTACTGGCTCTGTGGTTATAAATCCTATATTTGATCTAAGTCACACCCCAGTTGAAAAAGTACTGGCTCTGTGGTTGTAAATCCTAGATTTGATCTAGGTCACTGTTGCCAACTAAGTTGTACTTGGTTGGATTATCAAGCGAGCGGGCAAAGTTGAACATGTCAATGTTCATTTTCGATGATATGATGACCTTCAGGCTTTTTTGAGGGCCCTGTTATCACATATATAGTAGCCAGGCTACCATACATTATTTTTCAGATTCCAAAGCACTTTTCAGCCAGTTCCTTTACATTGAGATGATGAGATGAGCATCTATCTATGGATCACTATCAGATTTTGGACAGCGTATGTATTCCCCATGCCATGACTGAGTCTCAAGACACTCAGAGAGATGACCGATGTAGCCATTATACCATTTATACAGAGTGGTCAGTAGTGCCCAGAGTTACAGTAGCAGTTTCAGAGGATAGATGATGGTTCAGAGGATGAGCATTCAGGTATATGACTCAGCAGGTATATCATGGTGTTGTGGTTATATTGCTTTTATATTCATTCTTATGGCATGTCTTAGCACTTAGTGTCATGATCTGGCGATCATATAGATATGTGGACCTGGTTGATCTTATTATATATTCTACTGTCCTTACTCAGACTTAGAAGTTCACTATTCATACTCATTGGTTTTACCCTCCCTAGGGAGAATAGAGGTGATCATTCCACCATACCTTGGCTTGCTAGTGTTGGCTCCATTATTCATTGTCTTCATCCATCCATTGCCTACCCTTTAGTTTGTAACCCTAACTTACTACTTGACTAGTGGCATGGAGGATCTTTCCCCACTATAGTCTCTGTATTGGATGAGCTTCCCTGTTTATTGTGTCTCGGCTCTGAGTTGGTGACAAAGCTTACCTTTGGTGAGTTGGATTGTAGGCCTAAATCATTCTGGTCGGTTGTCCCGATGTTTGGCATTGGCTCGAACACCCCCTAGTCACTTGAGATGTTGTTGGCTAAAACTGAAAGCTCATGTACTACTTGTGGAAACTTATAAATTCGCCCGTGGAAACTAAAAAAAGGGCAAGAGCGATGAACTGCTAAAAATACTCCTCGAAGAGTATGAGAAAGGTCCAAAAAGCAATGGTTCTTAAAAGCTATATCTAAACAATTGCTAACCTTATATATGTATGAAAACATGCCCTGGATGCAAGCTGCAACTAGTTGTGCTTATCAGCACACCTGAGATCCGAAGGGTTATGTAAGCCAAAAAGGCCATGAAATGAAATTGAATGATCCCAATGAACCTGGATCAACTTGATGAAGACATGATGCCTAAGTTGAATAAGCACTCTCTAAACAACTTATCCATTTGTGAGACACTGCCATTACCTGTGTTGTTTCTCATTCAGTATATATTATGGTGTGTATTCCCTTTCCCATATCCAAAGTGTCACAATGTTAAGTCAATCAGTCACCTTTGGCCTAGCTAGTTTATTTTTAGCCATCACCCTTCACTAGCAAATTGATCACAACTATGAAGTGAGTATGGTCTTGAAAGTCTAGTCTGAGTCATATAAATAATTAATGACACTATATATTTCGATTTAGATCGCCAGTAATGATTACTTTGTGTTATAATTGCTATTTGAATGAGTTGTAGAGCATGCATTAACCTTTGACACTTTGCAGCAGCTTCTGATGGTAGTCTGAGTTATATTTGGTCAATATTGACCTGGTCAAACTTAGTTTGACCAAAGTCAATCACAGGACATGAGATTATTGGACCTTATGATGACACAGATAGATGATATATGGTCTATGTACATGTACATGATGGCTCTATGCATTAGATACAGGTTTATGATGATGATTTATGGTTTTTAGCATTATTTGATCATTTACAGATTATTATTATTTTACCTGTTTCGGTATATTGGATATATTATATGATCATGCAGAGATCTATATGGTGTATGAGTACACATCTTGGATAATTTTGGACCTTCTGAGTCCAATGAGACAGTTTACTTTCAGTTCCGGGCAGTTACAGTGATGTTTTAGCCTCAGTTGGCTCTCATAGTGCAGATTTGGCCTGTCTGAGGCCCTATCAGAGCAGAGTAGTTTTTTATTTGATTCACCTAAGGCACTGATGATGGAAGGGGTGGTCTAGCCACTTGTTTTTACCATATCACCCCCCTTCCGGACACACTAGTGCCCTCACCTTGACAACGCAGGCCCTCCAGGAGCCAGTTTGGAGCAAGTACACGCTTCCCGAGGCAGTTTTGGATTGGTAGAAATGGCTACAGAGGAATTCGATTTGGGTTACTGAGGCAAATTTTTGGCATGGGATGATCAGTGATGATGAGTGGGATGTCTTCCGCACCTTCTCCAGCAATTTCAGTTTCATCGGGGCCCACATCCATCACTTATGGCATTTTCTGATGATTTTTGAGGCCTCCTAAGGCCCACGATTTGTCCATAGAGGCATGATTTGGTACTTTGATGACTATTTTATTATTATTGTGCTATGGGGATTGACCAAGGGTGGCTAAAATTACCCCTTGGACCCACCATAAGCTTATTGTTATATTTTGTCATCATGATTTTGTGGGATCCCCTCTCCAAGGGTGATTTTGTCCACTTATGGTTATATTTTATGGTTGATCCATGTATTTTATTGTTGAGCTCATCTCAACCATTGATTAGATCTTTTGATTTTTTAATCTTAGCCACTCATGTAAAAAGTGGTTAGGATTATGGTCTCTCTCCATCCTATTTAAGGAGAGAGCCTCTCATTGTAAAATCATCTAGAGATTTTTGGCTCTTGGCTCTTGGAATAAAAATTTCTATCTTTTGGAGTACATGCTTGGGTTGGAGTGGATGTTGGTTGTTTTGATTGTAAATGCTTTTGTCCATTGCACTGGATGATCTATTGTAGCTATCTTGCATATTTGCCATATCTTTTTACAGGTGGAGAAGACTTCTTCAACAAGTGCAAATTGGTGGGGAGGCTTGCCCTTCAACCTTGGAGGAGGACGTTTTGGGTTAAACAGGGAGTGGTTTTGTCTTTGCACCAACTATTCTTTGCTTATGTCTTTCTTGCTTATATCTACCTTCAACATGTTAAACCGATTGATGCTTTGCTCCTTGGTTTTGACAGGTTAGAGGGACACATATGTGGCTTGGAAAAATCAATTTGGCAAGAGGGCTTCAAAAATTCTCCATTTGATCTTTGGCAAAAGTAATCCTCATCTCAACCAGCATTCATCTCTTCATCCAGGTATGCTCCAAAGGTATGATCTTCTTCTTCTTTGAATCATCCATAATTTCTAGATCATAAAAACCCTAATTAATCAAAACCCTCATTTTGGTTTTTCTTAGATCTACTTAGATCTAGCCTTGCTTTTGAAGAGATATTAAAAACCCACCTCTATAGCATCCACCCCTTGTTCGATCTATAGTTTGGTGGTGATTGGGTTAAAATTCACACACTTTTCAAGGCAATATAGCCCTCTTGAGGCAAATTGCACTTCCTTGGGAGAGGCTTGTTTGGTTAGATCTAGCATATGGGTAGGTGAGATCCAACTTGATTTGCAATCTACATATTTGATAACCTACCCCTAGACTCTTACTTTGATGATTTCTACCTTGTGGGCATCATTCCACCTTTTAAGGGATTAAAAACCCCCTTTTGAACTACTTGGCATCTTAAAACTTAGATCTAGTAAGATCTAACCCTTGGATTGCCTTGATTTTCAAAATCCAAATAGATCATTGCTTAAACTACTTGGATCTATAATTTGGTGGCCATTGGGCTTGATTTGACACACCTTATCCACCTTTTAACCCTCCTTGAGCAAGGTCGCACTTCCTTGGGTGACTGAGTTTGCCCACTTCTAGGACCTGGGTAGTTGAGATTTCAGTGGATTTGAAACGGGCATACCTTGAAACCTATATCTAGAGTATCATTTTGTGACGATCTGCCTTGGGGTAGCATTCCTTGTTCTAAGGGATTGTGGTCCACTTGGGTCATTTCATGAAACCCTAGATCTAATCCAATTCAACCATTCTATCCCAATTAGCCCACTTGATTTGACTTCTAGGTGTCCCGATCTACACTTTCACATATCTTTTGACTCCATTAACCCATCCAACAAGGCACTAGTCCTCCTTAGGCAAGTCGCACACCTTAGGAATTGTGTCAAACCTTAGATCCCATATGTGGGTATTCCTAATTTCAACTTAGATCCATAGATCTACTCATTACATATCCTCTAGTACCAATTGCATCCCCTAAGTTCACCTTGTGGGTCTCATTTGAACTATTCACATATCCCAAGAAAGTAGGTCCCACTTGTGTTACACATGGTACTAGATCTTGTCATTATAATTAATCATGTGCCCTAAATCATATATTGGTTGAAACACTAATCATCTCTCAAACCATCATCAACCATAGTTTAACTTTTAGGTCCATTTAACCTTGCATTGGTTTCCGTAACTCATTATTTACTTATCCCTAGGAACCTTTGTTTGGGTCCAATCATCTTTGATTGGTAATAGGGTCTCCCCCTAGGTCTTGATTCATCTAGATCTAAAGTGAAGAGTGCCTCGGTTGACGTGACTCCCACCTTGCATTGGGAACCGTGGCATCTCTTGGGTCACCTCTTTAGTTGTCCATCTCCTCTACCGTCCCGGATGGGATACCACTAGGGGCAACTACAAGTTGTGTGATAACATATCTTTGGCGCCGTTGCCGAGAAAGGTAGAGGCCTACCCTGGTTCGACATATATTTTCAAGCCCTACTCCCGTTCTCTTTGCTAACATTTTTGGCGCTGTTGCCGGGGAGGTAGAGGCCTACCTTGGTTCAACATACCTGTTTTGTCTCACTCTCTCCCTGCACTTTAAACGACATACATCTTGGTAGAAGAGTTTAAAAGTCTAACTGGCGACTCCTAAATCGTGACTCCACTGAGGAGCGAGCTCATAGTCATCCTTACAACACTCGAAGTAAATCAAATCCAAATCCAAATCAATTAGAAGGAACCCCACTTACCTATCACAAAAGAGATCCTAAAGCCTAATCATCTAACTTCTTTTGGAAACTTGTTAACTTAGATTCTCCAAACCGTATCTTGGGATCCCCTTTTGTTCAATTCGGTTCCTCCTTCATCTCCTAATCCTAATCCTAATCCTAATCCTAATTCAGCTCCAGTCAATCCAATGGCTAGACAAAGTCAATCTAACTCTGGGAACAATAACCAAAACAATCCTCTTGTCGCTCGTGCTTTTGGAAACAAGGCTAGAGCCTCTCCCTTAGACTTTTCCCAGATCTTGGGTGCCCCCCATAACATGCCAGACAAGTACTTTGAAAAGATCCCAAAGTTTAATGAAATTGTGCGACCTCCATTTAGGACCACATAGAAAATGTCTGGGCTCACATGGAGGCTTATGGGGCTGAGGAAGAAGACGTGTTTATAAGGGGTCTCTTTGCATCCTTGGAGGGTGATGCTCGTAAATGGTTTGACTGCTTGCCTGCATCATCAATCAATGGATATGATGTATTCACCGATAAACTCAAACAAGAGTGGTCTTTCAAGTTAGATGGGCGCTTCCTTCTAAACCAACTTTTTGAAATCAAGAAGAAAGAGAATGAGTCTGTCCATGAGTTTAACCTTCGCTTTGATAAGATAGTAGCCAACATTCCAAGTACCATTAGGCCTCCTGATCAAGCTATCTTGATTCATTACCTCAATGCATATGAAGGCTACCTTGGATACCATTTGAAAGATAAAAACCCTAATGACTTGAAAGTGGCACAAGACAATGCTAGAAAGGCTGAAGCAAATGTTGCTTCCATGGGGAAGCAAAATTTCTTTGACCTAATCAGTGCCTCTTCTTCTAGATCTGAGCCTAAGTTTAGAAAGGAGAAAGAGCCTAGTAAAGATCCCAGTGAGATGATGGAGAGCATGCATGAAATGATGAAAAATTTAACTCTCTTCACTAGGGATCTGGCTAAGAACAAAGAAGCGGAAAGGTATAGGAAGCCCTATGGCCCTAAACCTTATTGGAACCAACAAAGAAATCTAATGAAGGTGATAGAAGAAACCCTATAGGCCAAACTTCACCTGAACCTCCTATCATAAACTGGTCAGAAGAACACAGGTTGGATGATCCTGAGTATCCCACCCAAGGTGATGATACTCCTGATTCTCCAAAGAACATTAACTGGGTTGACAACTTAGAGTTTGACAAGGACTTTGGAAGAGTCTTGATTGATCATGAGGAAGAGTCCACAAAAGAAACCAACCCTAATTGTCCCATTTATGCTACTGAGCAAGTTAGTAGTAGTAGTCAAGTTCCTCCTAGAACCTATCAACGAAGAAAGGATGGCCAAAATCCCACACCTTTCAGTGAAAAGAGAAGCAGTGAACTGCCTAGTCCAGCGAGTGAGCCAATCCCTCTCCCTGAGTATGACTTGGATATCAACATTGAAAGAGAATTGGACAAAGTTATGCATAACATACCACTCATTGAGTTAAGGAAAATCCCATCAATAAAGAAGCAAGTGGTAGAGTTTTTCGAGAGTATCCCTGAGATTGCCACAAGTAATGGTGGAGGTTCATCTTTTCAAAACTCGGCACCTAGTGCCATGGTTGATGAAGAGGAGGACCTTCCTATTAACATCCAAACTGCCTTATATGAGAGAAAGAATGGTGGTCACCAACCGTTTTATCTTACACTTCGCATTGGTGATACCCTTCTTCATAATTGTATGCTGGATTCTGGTGCCTCCATGAATGTGATGCCTTTGCAAGTCATGGAAGCCATGGGATTGAAGATAACTAGGCCTTATGGGAACGTTTGTGGGATTGACTCTAAACCAGTTATAGTCTTTGGTTTGATTAAAAACTTGAGAGCTGACCTGTTTTCATGCCCCGACATATCCATGCTAATGGATATAGTAGTTATAGATCTCCCTCCAGCTTATGGTATGTTACTTTGTAGGAAGTGGTCTGCTGGGCTAGGGGGACATCTTCAGATGGATTTATCATATGCTACTATCCCCAACTCTGATGGGTCATTGGTTAGGGTATACCGGGAGCCATTTTATGATGGTCATCTTGAGAATTACGAGGATGGTGTGAGGAACACTTTTGGTGAGGGTAAGTTATTACCTGAAGGTATCTTCATGGTCATGGGTAGCCATAATGATAATCCTAGTCCAGAAAGGGAGAACATTTGGAGATCATTTGGAGATGATAGTTCTTCTAAAGACGAAAGGGAAAGAGCTATTGCTGTTCGAGAAACAAACCTTGAGTCACTTCGGGGTGAAGTGTTGGAAGAACTTAGGATTTTGAATCAACCTAGTAGTGTAGGGCCACACATTGAACAACCTGAACCCACTACCACACATTGAACAACCTGAACCCACTACTCAACTAAATACTTCTGAGGTTAACTTTGATCGAATTAGAAGGGGTGAATATATACCTAGGCCAGTACATGAATGGTTTTTCCTAGTTGACCTTAACACAGAAAGAGGAAGACAAGGCTTACCTCACATCACTCCTTGGGCAAATAACAATGAAGGAACACACCTTCCCTCATCTGAGGGGAATGATGAAGAACCAATTGATTATCACTTTTCTGATGTCCCTAATCATTTATCCCATTTGTCCTTGGAGGATGGGGTTTTGAGGCAAGTGAATGACAACTCCATGAGTTGGCAAGAACATGCCTTAATCCATGATGCCCCTGGGGAGGATTCTTCTTTAAACAATCTAGCCATTTTTCAGGAAGAGCCCGCTGAGCCAAGTTTGCTTCCACCTTACCCTAGTTTCCTTTTGCCCGATGAATTACCTATTGGTGAAGAGAATATGGACTCCACATATTCATTTCACAATCCTGCTTCTTCACCAACATCTTTAGATATAAGAACTCAGAGTATGCCTAACACGGTTCCTAGTCATGTGTCCCTTCCCACTGACCATCTGGCAGCTTTAGAAAATATGACCATTCCTATCCCATCTAGAGAGGGTAGTAGCAGAAGTATTGAAAATCAAAACCTACCACCCCTAGTCCATGCCGAAAGAGATGAGGATGTTGATAGAGACTTTTGGACTGTGGGGGAAGCTCCAATGTATATCATTCACCCACAAGTTGAAGAATCTAGAGTAGAAAGTCCTCCTAGGAGAATAGTAAGAGAAGTCTTGATTGGTAGGGTAGCTGTACCTTTAGACGGTGGATCTCCCAGATTTGATGCTTTTCCTCCTGATAGGGTTTCAAGAATAGTAACACCTCAACCTCGCAGCAATTATGACATCCAACCTATTCCTGAACGTATTATTGAAGTCATCCCTCAATCTGTAAATCGTCGAAGATTCGAAATCGGTGATAGGGTCGTAATGCCTAATGATTTATTCTATATACGATCCAGGGGATCATGTGACTTTTGGGTTGGACCGCTCACTGTTGAGCACTGCATGGGTGAGATGTGTTTTCTCACCCCTGGGACTGGCCAACGTATCTTACTCCCTATCAACCAGAGGGAGTTAAGGGACTATCATCTCTAATCTTCCTTACTATACCTTGCTGTGCCTGTTTAGAGTAGGTAGTTCCTGAATAAGCTCACTTGAGCAATAGGATTTGTGTGCTTTTTCTTTTTCTGTGTGATGAGTATTGCCCCTTTTCTTTTCTGCTTGGAGTGTCTGCTTGTTTTTGTGTTTGATTGAGTTGAGCCTTGCTCCTTCCTAAGCTTGTCTCTTCTCCTGCATGCATTAAAGAATTTTAATTTCCTTTTACATTTTTGGTTGCCTGTGTAAGTTGAGATTGCCTGCTTGAAAAAGTTCTCTTTTCCTCCTGCACAGTAATAAAAAAAAATATGATGAATGATGAATAAATGATATATGCCATGTTTAGTTTAAATTTTTCTTTTACGCATTTCAGTTTCTTTTTAGAGTAGATTTCAGTTTCAGCTTTATTTTATATTTTTCCCATACATGCTCCATGAGGTATTCTAGTGTTTGTGAGCGCAGGTAAAGGTGCAAAATAAAAGCTGAAAATAATGATGGTGCGCTGCTGGATTGAAGATTGATGCAAAGCAGTTTGAGACCAGAGATTTTGAGGTTCTCAAGCACTCTCTCCCTTAGAGCACTTGTCCCAGCTGGAGCCAGATGTTATCACATATATAGTAGTTGGGCTACCATACATTATTTTTCAGATTCCAGAGCACTTTTCAACCAGTTCCTTTACATTGAGATGATGAGATGAGCATCTATCTATGGATCACTATCAGATTTTGGACAACGTATGTATTCCCCATGCCATGACTGAGTCTCAGGACACTCAGAGAGATGACCGATGTAGCCATTATACCATTTATACAAAGCGGTCAGTAGTGCCCAGAGTTACAGTAGCAGTTTCAGAGGATAGATGATGGTTCAGAGGATGAGCATTCAGGTATATGACTCAGCAGGTATATCATGGTGTTGTGGTTATATTGCTTTTATATTCATTCTTATCGCATGTCTTAACACTTAGTGTCATGATCTGGCGATCATATAGATATGTGGACCTGGTTGATCTTATTATATATTCTACTGTCCTTACTCAGACTTAGAAGTTCACTATTCATACTCATTGGTTTTACCCTCCCTAGGGAGAATAGAGGTGACCATTCCACCATACCTTGGCTTGCTAGTGTTGGCTCCAGTATTCATTGTCTTCATCCATCCATTGCCTACCTTTTAGTTTATCACCCTGACTTACTACTTGACTAGTGGCATGGAGGATCTTTCCCCACTGTAGCCTCTGTATTGGATGAGCTTCCCTGTTTATTGTGTCTCGGCTCTGAGTTGGTGACAAAGCTTACTGTTATCACACAACTTGTAGTTGCCCCTAGGGGTATCCCATCCGGGACGGTAGAGGAGTCAGGCAACTAAAGAGGTGACCCAAGAGATGCCACGGTTCCCAATGCAATGTGGGAGTCACGTCAACCGAGGCACTCTTCACTTTAGGTCAAGGTGTAACTAGACCAAGGGGGAGACCCTATACCCCAATCACAGTTGATTGGACACAAACAAAGGTTTCTAAGGGTACGTAAAGGATGAGTTACGGAAACCAATGCAAGGCTAAGTAGACCTAAGAGTTAAGGAATGGTTGATGGTGGTGTAATGGATAGTTAGTGTTTCAACCTATGTATGGTTTAGGCCACATGATGGGGTATGATTACTAGGTATAGTACCATGTGTTTGCACAAGTGGGTCTAGTTTCTTGGGAAGTGTGAAATGGTTCTAGATGGACCCACAAGGTGAAGTTAGGTGTGAGGATGGTACTATAGGTTAGATCTAGCCTAGATCTATAAGTTGGAGTTGGTTCTAGGATTACCCATGTACTAGATCTAGGGTTTGACACTAATCCCAAGGAGTGCGCCTTGCTTGGAGAAGGACTAGTGCCTTGTTGGATGGGCTAATGGGGTCAAAAAGGATGTCAAAGTGTAGATCGGGACACCTAGAAGCCAAGTCAAGTGGGTTGAATGAGATCCAATGGTTGGATCTTGCTAGATCTAGGTTTTTAGGTGAAGACCAAAAGTGGACCACAATCCCTTGAAACAAGGAATGCAATCCCCAAGGCAGATCTTGACAAAAGGGCAGTATAGACCTAGGTTTCAAGGCATGGGCATTTCAAATCCACGAAAATCTCCAACACCCACTTCCTAGAAGTGGACCAACTCAAAACTTCAAGGGGGTGCGACTTGCTCAAGGAAGGGCAAAAGATGGGTTTGGTGGACCAAATCAAGTCCAATGGCCACCAAACTGTAGATCCAAGTGGCTAGTACCCCGATCTATGTATCTTCAAAGTTTCAAGTGAACCCAATGGCTAGATCTTAGTAGATCTAAGTTTTAAGATACCAAGAAGATCAAAAGGGGGTTTCAACCCCTTAAAACATGGAGAGACGTCCACAAGGTAGTTTTCACCAAAGTAAAGATATGGGTATAGGTTATCAAGTGTCTAGATTTCAAATCAAGTGGGATCTCACCTACCCATGTGCTAGATCTAACCCAACAAGCTTCTCTTAGGAAAATCGATTTTGGCTCAAGAAGGCTTTTTGCATTGAAAAGTGTGTCAATTTTTAGCCAATCACCACCAAACTATAGATCCAACTAGGGGTGGATCCTATAGAGGTGGGTTTTTAATATCTTTTCAATCGCAAGGCTAGATCTAAGTAGATCTGAAAAATACCAAAAAAAAAACAAGGGTTTTAATTTGATTAGGTTTTTTTTATGATCTAGAAATTATGGAAGATTCAAGGAAGAGAAGATCATACCTCTTGGAACATACCTGGATGAAGAGATGAATGCTAGTTGAGACGAGGATTACTTTGCCAAAGATCAAATGGAGAATTGTTGAAGCCCTCTTGCCAAATCGATTTTTCCAAGCCACATGTATTTCCTTCTAACCTGTCAAGCCAAGGAGCAAAGCATCAATCAGTTTAACAAATTGAAGGTAGATACAAGCAAGAGAGAGAGAAACATAGAATAGTTGACACAAAGGCAAAACTACTCCCTGTTACACCAAAGCGACTTCTTCCAAGATTGAAGGGCAAGCCTCCCCACCAATTCGCCCTTGTCCAAAATCGCCCTCTTAACCTGTAAATAAAATATGGCAAATATGCAAGATAGCTGCAATAGATCCTCCAGTGCAATGGACAATAGCATTTACAATCGAAACAACCAACATCCACTCCAATCCAAGCATGTACTCCAAAAGATAGAAATTTTATTCCAAGAGCCAAGAGCCAAAAATCTCTAGATGAATTTTACAATGAGAGGCTCCCTCCTTAAATAGGATGGGGAGAGAGTACAATCATAACCACTTTTTACATGAGTGGCTAAGATTAAAAGATCTCAAGATCTAATCAATGGCTAAAAATAAATCATAACCATATATCACATGGATCACCCATATAATGATAGCGCCCCCACTAAAAAGGTACAATAAGGGGTGACGTCATCCATAAGAGAAAATATAAGCATCAAAATCCACCTCATGGTGACTAGGACATAACAATATAAGCTCATGGTGGGGCTAGGAGGTTTTAATCCTTACTAGCTCATCCCCAAGGCACAATAAAAATAATAAAATATGTCCAATATAATAAAAATGACCAAAACTGTCCTCAGAATCCATGACAGTCAAGCAGTAAATGTCCTCCTGTGATCAATCCGGGCATACCCACATGGTGAAAACTGGCTGGAAGGTAGTGATGCCACCCTGGAAGACCTCTGTGAAAACCAAATGCCAAAACCTTGCCTCAATTGCCCAAATCGATTTCCTCAGTGACCACTTTATCCCATTTTTTTAACTGCCTCGGGAACTGTGAAAGTGCCAAAACTGCCCCCTAGGGTGCTAGCGCTGTCCATCTGAGCCCACCAGGCTCTCCGGGAGGGGGGATAAATGGTAATAACAAGTGGCTGGACCACCCCCTCCATCATCAGCGCCCTAGGTGAACTGGCCTCTCGGGGCCCCTGCTGCTCAGGCTGGGAAATCAGCCCCAAATCTGGTCAACAAGTGTAAAACTGCATCAATCACTGTCAGAAGTGCCCGGAACTGAAAGATAAGTGTCTCAATGGATCCAGAAGACCCAAATCCACTAGGAATGAGTACTCATACATCATGGGTTGCCCTAATGGGCCAACTGTAGGGTCCACCATATATGGACAATGTATAATCTGCTGATCTGAAATAATAATAAACCTGCTGAACTGGATCAAACATCATCTGCATCATATGTCCATCATATGATATCATCATCAAACATGTGGGACCATAAATCATCATCAATAATCATCCATACATGGCCCACATCATCACGGATCCCAAGAATATATAATCAAGGATAAATCACATCAGTAGAATAAGACAATGTTTCTCTAATCATTCCCACAGCTAAGCTCAAAGTATAAATTCCATTCAGTGGCATTAATCAAGTTAACATATTCCGTGGTTATATAAAATTACTTGCACAATAGTTCAAATGACAAACTCACCCATTGGACATGGTCAAACTGCTAGTGAAGGATGAAGGCTAGGAGCAAGGTTGGGCCAAGGGTTTGACTTGTCTAACTTAACTCAAAAATACTTTGGACTGGGAAAAAGGGGGAAGCTACAAACTCTGTGCTGGACAAAAGAACACGGGGAATGGCTGTGCCTCACAAATGGATAAGTTGTTTAGAGAGTGCTTATTCAACTTAGGCATCATGTCTACATCAAGTTGATCCAGGTTCATTAGGATCATTCAATTTTATTTCCATGGCCTTTTTGGCCTACATAACCCTTCGGATTTCAGATGTGCTGAGAAGCACAACTAGTTGCAGCTTGCATCCAGGGCATGTTTTTCACATATTTATAAGGTCAGCAATTGTTTAGATATAACTTTTAAGAACCATTGCTTTTTGGACCTTTCTTATACTCTTCGAGTAGTATTTTTAGCTTTTCATTGCTCTTGCCCTTTTTTTGTTTCCATGGGCGAATTTTTTAGTTTCCATAGGTAGAACATGAGCTTTCAGTTTTAGCCAACAACATCTCAAGTGACTAGGGGGAGTTCGAGCCAATGCCAAACATCGGGACAACCGACCAGAATGATTTAGGCCTACAATCCAACTCACCAAAGGCAAGTTCTGTCACCAACTCAGAGCCGAGACACTGAATAAACAGGGATGCGGTCCAAACACAGAGGTAGAAAAATGGGGAAGTCCTCGGTATCAGAAAGTCAAATGAGACAAGTCAGGGTTTAAAGTCAAACAGGAAGGTCATGTATGGATGGAGACAAGTGAATATGGAGCCTACACTAGCAGACAACCAGTGTCGGGAAAGACCATGTCTATGTAAGGTGAAATACCAGTAAGTTTTGTTAAATGACCTAAAAGTGCAAGCAATTGTCCATTTTATGATTTACAGTTCATTTTAAATAGTTTGCCACATCAGGAATAATATACCAAGCACATGCCATGATCATGACTAAATCAACAAGATAATAATCCACAGTAAGTGAGAACATATCCATAACATCATCATAATAATCATCATCATGCATCATCTGAAACACTGCTGAAATACATCTCTAGGCACTGAACTGAAACTGTAATGGGATAAGTGGTCACATCAGTCATCAAATCTGAACTCTCAAGGCTCAGCCTTGACACAAGGTCATAAAATCTGAATAATGTACTGCTCTGATCATGAGTGATCCAAAATATATAGCCATGCTCTGGAATAAAGGAAGCTCTGGAATGTGCAGATATCTGCTGTACAAGAATAGTAGCCCTGCTACTATGGTGTGATAACACTTACCTTTGGTGAGTTGGATTGTAGGCCTAAATCATTCTAGTAGGTTGTCCTGATGTTTGGCATTGGCTCGAACTCCCCCTAGTCACTTGAGATGTTGTTGGCTAAAACTGAAAGCTCATGTACTACTTGTGGAAACTTATAAATTCGCCCATGGAAACTAAAAAAAGGGCAAGAGCGATGAACTGCTAAAAATACTCCTCAAAGAGTATGAGAAAGGTCCAAAAAGCAATGGTTCTTAAAAGCTATATCTAAACAGTTGCTGACCTTATATATGTATGAAAACATGCCCTGGATGCAAGCTGCAACTAGTTGTGCTTATCAGCACACCTGAGATCCGAAGGGTTATGTAGGCCAAAAAGGCCATGAAATGAAATTGAATGATCTGAATGAACCTAGATCAACTTGATATAGACATGATGCCTAAGTTGAATAAGCACTCTCTAAACAACTTATTCGTTTGTGAGACACCACCATTCCCTGTGTTGTTGCTCATTCACTATATACTATGGTGTGTATTCCCTTTCCCATATCCAAAGTGCCACAATGTTAAGTCAATCAGTCACCTTTGGCCTAGCCAGTTTATTTTTAGCCTTCACCCTTCACTAGCAAATTGATCACAACTATGAAGTGAGTATGGTCTTGAAAGTCTAGTCTGAGTCATATAAATAATTAATGACACTATATATTTGGATTTAGATCGTCAGTAATGATTACTTTGTGTTATAATTGCTATTTGAATGAGTTGTAGAGCATGCATTAACCTTTGACACTTTGCAGCAGCTTCTGATGGAAGTCTGAGTTATATTTGGTCAATATTGACCTGGTCAAACTTAGTTTGACCAAGGTCAATCACAGGACATGAGATTATTGGACCTTCTTATGACACAGATAGATGATATATGGTCTATGTACATGTACATGATGGTTCTATGCATCAGATACAGGTTTATGATGATGATTTATGGTTTTCAGCGTTATTTGATCATTTACAGATTATTATTATTTCACCTGTTTCGGTATATTGGATATATTATATGGTCATGCAGAGATCTATATGGTGTATGAGTACACATCTTGGATAGTTTTGGACCTTCTGAGTCCAATGAGACAGTTTACTTTCAGTTCCGAGCAGTTATAGTGATGTTTGAGCCTCAGTTGGCTCTCATAGTGCAGATTTGGCCTGTCTGAGGCCCTGTCAGAGCAGAGTGGTTTTTTATTTGATTCACCTAAGGCACTGATGATGGAAGGGGTGGTCCAGCCACTTGTTTTTACCATATTACCCCCCTTCAGGACACACTGGTGCCCTCAACTTAACAGCGCAGACCCTCCAGGAGGCAGTTTGGGGCAAGTACACGCTTGCCGAGGCAGTTTTGGATTGGTAGAAATGGCTACAAAGGAATTCGATTTGGGTTACTGAGGCAAAATTTTGG
Source organism: Larix kaempferi (assembly GCA_027924585.1). NCBI lineage: Eukaryota > Viridiplantae > Streptophyta > Pinopsida > Pinales > Pinaceae > Larix > Larix kaempferi. Next base: position 15,581,841 of record BSBM01000877.1, read on the forward strand.
CATGGGATGATCAGTGATGATGAGTGGGATGTCTTCTGCACCTTCTCCAGCAGTTTCAGCTTCATCGGGGCCCACATTTATCACTTATGGCATTTTCTGATGATTTCTGAGGCCTCCTAAGGCCCACGATTTGTCCATAGAGACATGATTTGGTACTTTGATGACTATTTTATTATTATTGTGCTATGGGGATTGACCAAGGGTGGCTAAAATTACCCCTTGGACCCACCATAAGCTTATTGTTATATTTTGTCATCACGATTTGGTGGGATCCCCTCTCCTAGAGCGATTTTGTCCACTTATGGTTATATTTTATGGTTGATCCATGTATTTTATTGTTGAGCTCATCTCAACCATTGATTAGATCTTTTGATCTTTTAATCTTAGCCACTCATGTAAAAAGTGGTTAGGATTATGGTCTCTCTCCATCCTATTTAAGGAGAGAGCCTCTCATTGTAAAATCATCTAGAGATTTTTGGCTCTTGGCTCTTGGAATAAAAATTTCTATCTTTTGGAGTACATGCTTGGGTTGGAGTGGATGTTGGTTGTTTTGATTATAAATGCTTTTGTCCATTGCACTGGAGGATCTATTGTAGCTATCTTGCATATTTGCCATATCTTTTTACAGGTGGAGAAGACTTCTTCAACAAGTGCGAATTGGTGGGGAGGCTTGCCCTTAAACCTTGCAGGACGTTTTGGGTTAAACAGGGAGTGGTTTTGTCTTTGCACCAACTATTCTTTGCTTATCTCTTTCTTGCTTGTATCTACCTTCAACATGTTAAACCGATTGATGCTTTCCTCCTTGGTTTTGACAGGTTAGAGGGACACATATGTGGCTTGGAAAAATCGATTTGGCAAGAGGGCTTCAAAAATTCTCCATTTGATCTTTGGCAAAAGTAATCCTCATCTCAACCAGCATTCATCTCTTCATCCAGGTATGCTCCAAAGGTATGATCTTCTTCTTCTTTGAATCATCCATAATTTCTAGATCATAAAAACCCTAATTAATCAAAACCCTCATTTTGGTTTTTCTTAGATCTACTTAGATCTAGTCTTGCTTTTGAATAGATATTAAAAACCCACCTCTATAGCATCCACCCCTAGTTGGATCTATAGTTTGGTGGTGATTGGGTTAAAATTGACACACTTTTCAAGGCAATATAGCCCTCTTGAGGCAAATTGCACTTCCTTGGGAGAGGCTTGTTTGGTTAGATCTAGCATATGGGTAGGTGAGATCCAACTTGATTTGCAATCTACATATTTGATAACCTACCCCTAGACTCTTACTTTGGTGATTTCTACCTTGTGGGCATCATTCCACGTTTTAAGGGATTAAAACCGCCTTTTGAACTACTTGGCATCTTAAAACTCAAATCTAGTAAGATCTAACCCTTGGATTGCCTTGATTTTCAAGATCCACATAGATCATTGCTTAAACTACTTGGATCTATAATTTGGTCGCCATTGGACTTGATTTGACACACCTTATCCACCTTTTAACCCTCCTTGAGCAAGGTCGCACTTCCTTGGGTGACTGAGTTTGCCCACTTCTAGGACCTGGGTGGTTGAGATTTCAGTGGGTTTGGAACGGGCATACCTTGAAACCTATATCTAGAGTATCATTTTGTGACGATCTGCCTTGGGGTAGCATTCCTTGTTCTAAGGGATTGTGGTCCACTTGGGTCATTTCATGAAACCCTAGATCTAATCCAATTCAACCATTCTATCCCAATTAGCCCACTTGATTTGACTTCTAGGTGTCTCGATCTACACTTTCACATATCTTTTGACTCCATTAACCCATCCAACAAGGCACTAGTCCTCCTTAGGCAAGTCGCACTCCTTGGGAATTGTGTTAAACCTTAGATCCTATATGTGGGTATTCCTAATTTCAACTTAGATCCTTAGATCTACTCATTACATATCCTCTAGCACCAATTGCATCCCCTAAGTTCACCTTGTGGGTCTCATTTTAACTATTCACATATCCCAAGAAAGTAGGTCCCACTTGTGTTACACATGGTACTAGATCTTGTCATTATAATTAATCATGTTCCCTAAATCATATATTGGTTGAAACACTAATCATCTCTCAAACCATCATCAACCATACTTTAACTTTTAGGTCCACTTAACCTTGCATTGGTTTCCGTAACTCATTATTTACTTATCCCTAGGAACCTTTGTTTGGGTCCAATCATCTTTGATTGGTAATAAGGTCTCCCCCTAGGTCTTGATTCATCTAGATCTAAAGTGAAGAGTGCCTTGGTTGACGTGACTCCCACCTTGCATTGGGAACCGTGGCATCTTTTGGGTCACTTCTTTAGTTGTCCATCTCCTCTACCGTCCCGGATGGGATACCACTAGGGGCAACTACAAGTTGTGTGGTAATAGGCCCCTTTTTTTATTTTTTACCACATGTCCATGGCCCTGCGGGGTTTGTAATAAAATATACTAGCATGGTGTTTTGTAAAGGACTTGGTTACCTAGGACTTTTTTACTATGTCAGGTATTCCAAGGAGTTTTTTCACCTATTAATTATGTCTTGCATTAGTGCATAACATAATTTTTGGGTTTTACTTCTACTCCTTCAATGCTGGATTCCTGGTGAGGTTAACAAGCCTTAGGGGGTTATTAAAGTCCATGGGTCAATGTATATGAACATGCTAGACATTGTTTTTAAGTCATATGGGCATGTGCTAAGTCCCCATAGGTTGTTTTTTAATTTTCAGGGAAAGGTAGTTTTTTCCGTAATTGAGCGATTTTTTAATGGTTTAATTAAAAAATTTGTAATTGGCAGAAAAATGTGGTCTAGGGGTCTTTTTTGCCTTGGGGGTGCTCGTTTTCTAACTCAGAGCACCCACCTTACCCCAAAACCCACTTTCTATAGTGGTTGAGGCATTTATTTTTCACTTTTCTCAAAAATTCAAAAAAAAAAGTGAAAAAGTGAGAAAAAGTTGAAAAAAGTTGAAAAAGTCATAAAAATTAAATCCATAATTTTGGGGATTTAAAGTCAGAATCAGATTAGCACTATTTGAGGAGCATATTGGGCTGATTTATATGACATATGGGCAACCCATATTGTGAGAATCACTCCCCCATTTGAGGGGGGCGTGTTGTCCGCCGAGATGCACACCAGCAGCAAATTTTTTTTGAAAGATGTCTCCCTCACTAGAAGTGGGGAGAGGTGTGGCCTTGGGGGCAAACAATGAGCCAGGTACTGTCACCTGAATCCCAACACCTCCGTTTAGGCTAACTCCTAACGAAGCCAAGGGGGGTAGTCCCTACAAAGAGTTTACTATGGCTCAATGTGTTTTAATGTCTTTAGTGTATGGTGATGCAGATGGGTGTTTTTTAGGAGTTTTCAAGATGAAAGATCACAAATTTACTTTAAATGAAACACAAGGTAAAATGCAATCCACGTTGCGAAACAGTATATGAAAGACTTTGCGAAAATAAGAAGCATCCACAGATAGATAGGTTCCGAATATAAAATCCAATGGACAAATGGCCCAACTTAATTAAAGCATAAATATAAAATGACTAGTGCCAAAATGGAGTCAAACAAGTGCAGTGCTTGGGGATGCTGAAATGCAAGTCTCAAGTAACCGTTCGTGAGATCGTTGTGCAAATTATCTTCGTAAATTAAAAGTTTTAATGGTCTTGATTATTAGGCTATGAACAACAAGGTAAGCAATTTACCGGAAAGGTATACTTTCAGTGGCTTCCCCTCTGATGGTAAGTCGGACCGCCCAGATGTCAAGGGGTAGGTGTCTAAAGAATTAACCACTCCGATGTCTAGACAATGGTAACTTTCGGCCCCACCAGGTTAAGGAACTTTGCCCACTACCTGAGTATGTCTCGAAAAAGCAACGCCAGTTCGTTGGTTGTGGGGGTGAAAATTTTTATTTATGTTATCGAAAATTATCAAATCCAACACCTTTTTGAGTAATAGCCCAACCTTTTCAGGTTGGCAGAGCATACGGGTGTCGGATAGCAACCAAGATAAATTTATTAAGGAGATGTGAGTTGGAAATTTTATTATTATTAGAGCACACAGTTCAGCTCTCCGATAGAGAGTGCTCTTGACTTTGTCTTATGACAAGGTTCAAGAGACTTAGCTATTCTATATGCCTAATGCAAGGAAGATGCAATACTAATATGCTCTCCGACAGAGAGTGCTCTTGACTTGGGTTATTGCAAGTTCAAGAGGCTTTGTTCTTTGTTAAAAATAGAGACAGATTGTACACAAAGAAAAAGCACGCTTTCCAAAGTAAACAAGCAATGAAAGGAAAAACAAATGGAAGAGAAAAGACAAGGCCAAATCAATCAACAAACCAATAAATAAATAAACAAGGTGAGATCAACCTTGGAACAAGGCGACCACTAGAACCACTAGTCCCGAAAACCTTCCAGCTAGTTGGATGTCCGCAAGGATGCTAATAGGGAAAGAGAAGTAGCCACAAATTTATGTGGCACTTGGGATCAAATCCCAAGCTACTTTCTCAAAGCAAAACTTGGAAGAGAATTATTCTAAGTACAAGATTTGAAAAATATATCTAGAAAAATAACATAAAACTAAACTAAAGAATGCACCAAAACACTCCTCCCCAAATGGGGAAAAAGAAACCAAAGTGTGGGAGGCCTTATCCCACCTAGCCTTTTTATTAACTGAGTTACAAGTGCCTTTGGGAATGAAACCCTTGAAAGGTCTTTTGAGAGAAATAAAACAACTATGGAAACAATACTTAGAAGCCCTTAATGGCTTTTACAAAGAAGAGTGTATATAATTTCTCTTATTGGTTCAAATCTTCTCCTTGGGTTATAGTCTTGATCTTCTTTTGAGTTTTGTTTTCACAAGTCTTTCTTCTCCTTCAAAGTACCTGTTATCACACCATAGTAGCAGGGCTACTATTCTTGTACAGCAGATATCTGCACATTCCAGAGCTTCATTTATTCCAGAGCATGGCTATATATATATTGGATCACTCATGATCAGAGCAGTACATTATTCAGATATTGTATGACCTTGTGTCAAGGCTGAGCCTTGAGAGTTCAGATTTGATGACTGATGTGACCACTTATCCCATTACAGTTTCAGTTCAGTGCCTAGAGATGTACTTCAGCAGTGTTTCAGATGATGCATGATGATTGCTATTATGATGATGTTGTATGATCTATGGATATGTTCTCACTGACTGTGGATTATTAGCTTGTTGATTTAGTCATGATTATAGCATGTGCTTGGTATATTATTCCTGATGTGGCAAACTACTTAAAATGAACTGTAAATCATAAAATGGACAATTGCTTGCACTTTTAGGTCATTTAACAAAACTTACTGGTATTTTCACCTTACATAGACATGGTCTTTCCCGACACCAGTTGTCTGCTAGTGTAGGCTCCATACTCACTTATCTCCATCCATACATGACCTTCCTGTTTAACTTTAAACCCTGACTTGTCTCATTTGACTTTCTGATACTGAGGACTTCCCTATTTTTCTACCTCTGTGTTTGGACCACATCCCTGTTTATCTAGTGTCTCGGCTCTAAGTTGGTGACAGAACTTGCCTTTGGTAAGTTGGATTGTAGGCCTAAATCATTCTGGTCGGTTGTCCCGATGTTTGGCATTGGCTCGAACTCCCCCTAGTCACTTGAGATGTTGTTGGCTAAAACTGAAAGCTCATGTTCTACCTGTGGAAACTAAATAAATTCGCCCATGGAAACAAAAAAAGGGCAAGAGCAATGAAAAGCTAAAAATACTCCTCGAAGAGTATAAAGAAAGGTCCAAAAAGCAATAGTTCTTAAAAGCTATATCTAAACAATTGCTGACCTTGTGAATATATAAAAAAAACATGCCCTGGATGCAAGCTGCAACTAGTTGTGCTTCTCAGCACATCTGAAATCCGAAGGGTTATGTAGGCCAAAAAGGCCATGGAAATAAATTGAATGATCCTAATGAACTTGGATCAACTTGATGTAGACATGATGCCTGTTGCCGCCTAATACACACCTGGGGAGGACGCGGCAGGAAACCTTCAAGCCGCTCGGTGTGTCCTTGGGGGCAAGTGAGAGTCAAGTGCTGTCACCTGATTACTCGACTCCTCCGTCTAGGCTTACTCCTAGCGAAGCCAAGGGGGGTGGTCCCTATGAAAAATAATCTAAGGCTTTTAATCTACAACAAAGATAAAAGTCTATTCTAGGAGTTAAAAAAAAATGATGAGATGATAAAATATAACAACAAAGCACTGCTTGTGAATTAAATCAAACAGCTAACCCAACATAAGATAAATAAGCATTCACGACATTTATGATTGATACTTAAACACAGAAAAATAAAGACCAGTGCCGAGAATGTAAAAATGCTTGTAAATACTGTTGTGTGGGGTTGCTTGTGTAGTCTCAGTGAAAGTATTGCAGTGGCTCGGTTGGTAAATTTTATAGTTATTAAATGAGTAGTTAAGGAGTGGGTTGATTCTTGGTTTGGCCCAAAAGAAAACTAAACTTCGAACTGAGTGCTCTAGCAACCTTACCAAGTGTCCAACCAGGCGAGGATGAACCCGCTTAAGAACCTGCTGACTCTGTGGATTCAGTCCATGCAACCTCCCGAGTTCTTAGGATTGAATTCTAATGGATTGTCCTATTAACACTAATTACCTTGCACCCGTTTCTGATTGAGCCAACTGTTCCGACTAAGCTGCAGTGGTCAAGAGCATACTCCGAGTTTGGGGCGTTGTTCGTTTTATTAAATAGGTATGAGTGGATGATTAATCTACACTAAACCCCAAGCATAAAGCAAGGGGGGTTAATTTTAGGATTAAATTTTAAGCACAGAATAATAATTTGAAAAAAACACAAAAGCATGAAAAATGATAAACAGGTCCTCGGAGGACGTTGTGTGCTTGAGTGAGTTATCTAATTACTACTGCTTGAAAGAAAACTAATCTAAAACGAAAAAATAAAAAAATAAACAAGGGTGCGAATCCCCCCTGGGGGGATTGGGTTCAGGCGCTGGAATTGCCTGCTGTGCTCTTTTTATTTTTTATGATTTATACATGAAGCTCAAGAAACACTGCTGGTCCTTTAACTAGGCACCAGTACAGTTTACAAATGTTAGAATGATGTAAGGGAGGTAAAACTAGCTCCCCGGATGGCTATGGACACCTCCGAATCTCAAACTTTGAGCTTTAAAAAGTTCGGACCTGCTAAAAGACAAAAAAAAACCAGCGAACTGAATTAGTCTTAAAAATGCCAAGAAACACTTAAAAAGTGTCTTTGACGTTGCTACAAAAAAATGCAAAAATTTCTAACTTAGCTAGCAACCTAGAACTAAATAACAATGAAGCTATTAGACTCTTTAGATTGCTACTTGCTTAGATCTATTAATCAAATGAACTTTGAAGCAAGATTTAGATTTAAATAGGACAGTAACCGAGATAGAATAAAAAAAATGGATCTAGAAAAGTGAACCCATGGGGGTTTGAGAAAGTGAAGAATGGGCAATGGAGTCAAGCTCCCTGATGCACCGGTAAGATCGAGACTTGGTTCGTATTTACTGAAAGAAGGCACGATCTAACATGTTCGTGGACTTCTCCAGCTTAGGCTACCTGTAGACAGCTGCAAACAACTAGCAAGGGGATAAGAGCATATGTGTAGATAATTAAAAGAAAGCAGCGATGCAATGAATTCAAACAAGAAATTACATTACTCTTAGCCTCCTAATATTATCAACATGAATAAGCAAACTATAAAGTATTACTTACAGATCTTATAGAAGATAGCTTCCCTTTAAAGACATATAATCCCAACAATACTAGCTATGAAACATAATACAGTATACCTCAGATGTACAAGCATGAAGATCCAACCAAAGACAATCACCAGACTAGCCTCCAAAGCCTTCTTTATTAAACTCAGAAAAATATTACAATACAAATATAAGCAGAGGTTCCACACTTTCTGATCTTTACAATGGAGCCAAGCTCCTCAATATATAGCAAATGGCATGCATCTAGGGCGCAAAACCCTAAGGAGGGCAACCTCCTAGATTGTAGAGCAAGTAAACTCAATGGCCAATGAGCAATGCACCATCCAACTTTGGAAGAAAACACTTGAAAATAGAAGGTGCCGAATGGAGCAAAACAGCTCATGTGAAGGAGTCGAACCAAGTGATGTTTCCTTGTTTTGATGGCCTCTCACCTATGAGCTTCGATTGGTTGTTGTAAATGGCAACTAATCCAAGTGGATCATGCCACTTCACAATGGTGTAAGCTCCCCCATCAATGAGCTGCCATTCAAATCCGTGCATGGCTGAGTGGAGATGACGCCCGTGAGAAAAAGAAAACGCAGCTTAAACCTTGGCTTGCATTGGAAGGTGGGGTCTGCTGGGTATTCTCTTAGAAGCTTAGCATATATGCCACGCTGATGTAGCTGCCCATAACACGAATCATCCAACAACTAAACCATACGGCTGGCCCACGTGAAGGCCCACGGGAAGGTGAATGCGTAGCATGAAAACTTTGCCCAGCCGTTAAGTTAAGATCGAAATTTAAATACAAGCTTTGACTCGTGGGTATAGTCACCCATATGAATTGAAACTTATCCACTATCAAATCGAAAATGGCCCACGTGGATGAAAGCTGGCCCACGTGAAGGGATGAGGGCGCATTAGTTAAAAAAAATCTCAATTTTAAACCAACTTATAATATATGCTTTAAACCATGCATTTAGTCGCCTATCCTTTGGGCTATCATCCAACCAAAATGCTCACGGCCATGTCATGTGAGGTGCCACGTGAGGATTGTTCACTTAGCATGAAACACGACTTTGCCCAACTTTTGAATTTAATCATATGCTTTTGATCCATGGATAAAGTCGCCCACATAATGATTTATAACATAAGGTTTTTTAAAGACAACTTCAATCGCCCACCATTGATGCCAAGTCACAATCCGTATGGTCATGTGGAAGCCACGTGAAGGTTTGAGCGAGTATGAGCTTGAAATATTCCACTTTTGACTTCTAACTTGACTTTGAACATATGACTTAAACCTTAGATGTAACCGCCTTCCTTTTAGTGATGTCATGCCACCTCAATTGGCATGTGACAATTTCTTTTTTGTGAGTATTTTAATTATTGGCTTATGGTGCATTTTGTTGCATTTATGGCATTAAAGTGCCATTCTGTAGCTCTGATAGGAAATACTGCTCCACGTGGGTTATCGGTCACCCGAAATGTAGGCAAACTGGGTACCGGGGTAAAGAGGATGCTCTGAGCTTGAAAATGAGCATCCCTGCGTCAAATTCCGACTCCGGATAAGACTTTTATCACCTTTTGAAATTTTTTAATTAAACCATTAAAAAATGGCTTAAAAAATGCGAAAAATATTTTTTCTCGGAATCGACTGAAACTTCAGGGGAACCTAGTACATGACAAAACGATAAAATTCTAGCGTCTAGCATGTTCATACATGTTGCAAAATGGGCTCTAATAATCCCCTAAGGCCTAACCCCCACTTTGGGCATTCCAGCTTTGGAGGAGCAGGAGAAAACCTCATCGATTATACTCGGCTAAAGGCAAGGCATAATCGACAAGGAAAAAAAACTCCTTGGAATACCTTCTTTGGTTGTCAAGTCCTAGGGAACCGAGTCACTCAAAGACCACCATGCTAGTACGCTTATTACAAACCCCGTGGGGCACGGTCATGTACTGCAAAACATTAAAAAAAAAAAGGGGGCCCTGAACAGGCCAAACTTGGAACTTCTGAACTCTGATAAGCACAAGTGACTTGTGCAACACTGGCGGCTCACTGAAGTCCAACTAAAGTGCAACTTTAGGTGGTAACATCTGGCTCCAACTGCGGGACGTATGCTTGATCTAGTCTTAAGGCAAGGAGAGCATGCGAGAACACCAGAATCTCCGGTTTCTATGACCTGTAAAAACATCTCAACTTGACAAGAAAACCTTTCAGTAGCACAAGTGTTTGCAAGAAACCAATGAACCATAAGTTACTTTATTCAAAAGGAAAAAACTAACTAATAAAAAGGAAATGCAGAAAGTAAATGCTCACCTTGAGGAGCTTATTTCCTACTCTAAGCATAACATGATAAAAATGCTAAGTAAAATGATAAATCCAATGCAACCACCTTAACATTTCATCAAAAAAGAAATTTACCATGTGTTTGGTTACCAGCCAAAACAAGGATACCTTATTCACAAGATGCAAACCTGCGAAAATGTTGAGGATGGGAGGGTTGGATGGGAGATCATGACCATGCAGAATATCATCAAACTGCTTCCTCAACTGGCAGGTCCTCTCGCAGGCTGCTTCTATCCAAGATTGGATAGGACTAATGTATAAATCTGTAGGATGGAGTAGATCAACCACACCACCATAATGCCTTAGAGGGCTTATAGGATGAAACACTTCTATAGTGACATAAGCCCCAGGATGCTCCAAATCATAAGAGAATTTTGAATGTGAAGTTGAAGGTCGTGACTGACGTTCAATTGACTGAGTCCCATCTGAATCTTCAATGCATAGCACCTCCAGGTATTCATTACTAGTACTCATGTTTGGTTCTGACTGATCACATGAAGCACATGCATGCTCCTCTTTTATATCAAGATCTCCCAATATTTTTGAATGCACACTTCCTTCTCTAGATACATCAAAAATGGGTTTCTCAATGTATGTCCAATAATCATCATAGGTATTTTTGGCAAAGATGGAGGAGTCTTCACTATTTGTATCATGTCCCTGGCTATGTCTATCTTCCTCATGGTCATAATAAACCTTGTTACAAGGCTTGTCTTGAAAATGTTTACAAGAGAACAAGCTTTCCCTAACTTCATTACCATGTGGCGAGTAAAGAGGAGTGTTATCATACACAATACAGTCTTCGTCATAAATTTCTCTATAGGCCTCTGTACTGGTTTCTTTTGAAGGTAGATGCGAAGTACAAGTGTCATCATCCTCTCTGAAATTTTGCTGAGAAAGCTTCAAATATTCAATGCTTTTCATCATGGCAATATGAAGAGGTTCTTCAATAACATCTTCCATCAATGGTTGCTTAAGAGTTTCTTCATCAACCTCCATAATAGCTTCTTCATGCTCATAATCCTCCTCTTCAGAAAAAGGGTCATAAGGAAGTAAGCCTTCCAAACCATCATCATTATACACATTGCAAACTTCCTCATTTTCAATAAGGGCTTCTGTGATAGTTTTTTCTGGAGGTAGCTTAGGAGTACAAATGTCGTCATCTTCACTAAAGTAATCTTGAAATCCCAAATCTTCAATGTTTGTTACCATGGCAATGTGAGAAAACTCCTCAAAGACCTCCTCAATTAAAGATCCCTCATGAATGTCTTCGTTAATCTTTGCAATGGCTTCCTCTTCAGGTAAGTTTGGAACATACATATGATCATCATTATTGAAGTGGACCAGGGAACACTCTGGATCTTCCATATTTTCTGTTAAAGTGAAATGCGGAGGGTCCTCAACAATGTCCTCAATCAAGGATGCTTCATGACACTCTTCAATGGGATCATCATGGATCATTCTCTCAAAGTCAAATTGTGCTCCAGGGAGAATGGCACCATGATTTTCAATAAGTTGCATAATCTCTTCTTTAGTGAGAGAGGCTATAGGAACCTCCACATATTCAATGTTCTCTGTCATGACAACACAAGGAGGCTCAGGGTTTTCCATGTGATATTCTATCTCGGGTAAGAAGTAAGCCAAGGATTTTTCAATGAATCTTTCCACAGTGTCATCATCATACTGCCACTGCTTTAAGAAAATTCTAAGGAAGCATGAAAGGGAGGTAATACACTTGTTAGGAAGGCCCTCAGTAAACCAATAATAAGCCTCTCCTTCCAGAGTACCCGCAAACATCTGCATCATATTATCTTCGTACAAAACATTGAAGTCAGCCAGAACCTTAAGGAAAGACATGATGTGTTGGACGACTGGATCACCATTTCCATAAAACCTCGGAAAATAGCTTGATATATCCTCCTCACCATAGTGAAAGTTAGGAAAACCTGGGATATATGCAAAATTGAGGGGAGGATATGCATTAGCAATTTGATCACCAGACTCTTCATCATCCATATTGGTGTCAAAAGCGTCAGTCTGAAATAACCATGGAGGCCAACTTGTACTGAATCAAAGGAGTTGTCAGAATGATGAGCTTTTAAGTTTACTATGTCACATGGGCTCATCTACACACAACCAGTCTCAACAAATCTATGAGATACAAGGGTTTTATCCCTTCAATGGAGTCGCCATGTGAGAAAAATAATATGCATTAAAAGCTCTCACAAAAATATTTTTTGTTTTACTTTGAAATTTTATAAAGAGAAAAAGGTTAGTGGAGTCGCCAGATGAAAGAATAAAGGTCTACTCTAAACAATCATCAAACAAAGTAGAAACAAAAAAGGAGAAAACAAAAAAGTCGTGACCCGGGAATAGAAAGGTTTATCCCCGGCAACGGCGCCAAAATGTTGCCGCCTAATACACACCTGGGGAGGACGCGGCAGGAAACCTTCAAGCCGCTCGGTGTGTCCTTGGGGGCAAGTGAGAGTCAAGTGCTGTCACCTGATTACTCGACTCCTCCGTCTAGGCTTACTCCTAGCGAAGCCAAGGGGGGTGGTCCCTATGAAAAATAATCTAAGGCTTTTAATCTACAACAAAGATAAAAGTCTATTCTAGGAGTTAAAAAAAAAATGATGAGATGATAAAATATAACAACAAAGCACTGCTTGTGAATTAAATCAAACAGCTAACCCAACATAAGATAAATAAGCATTCACGACATTTATGATTGATACTTAAACACAGAAAAATAAAGACCAGTGCCGAGAATGTAAAAATGCTTGTAAATACTGTTGTGTGGGGTTGCTTGTGTAGTCTCAGTGAAAGTATTGCAGTGGCTCGGTTGGTAAATTTTATAGTTATTAAATGAGTAGTTAAGGAGTGGGTTGATTCTTGGTTTGGCCCAAAAGAAAACTAAACTTCGAACTGAGTGCTCTAGCAACCTTACCAAGTGTCCAACCAGGCGAGGATGAACCCGCTTAAGAACCTGCTGACTCTGTGGATTCAGTCCATGCAACCTCCCGAGTTCTTAGGATTGAATTCTAATGGATTGTCCTATTAACACTAATTACCTTGCACCCGTTTCTGATTGAGCCAACTGTTCCGACTAAGCTGTAGTGGTCAAGAGCATACTCCGAGTTTGGGGCGTTGTTCGTTTTATTAAATAGGTATGAGTGGATGATTAATCTACACTAAACCCCAAGCATAAAGCAAGGGGGGTTAATTTTAGGATTAAATTTTAAGCACAGAATAATAATTTGAAAAAAAACACAAAAGCATGAAAAATGATAAACAGGTCCTCGGAGGACGTTGTGTGCTTGAGTGAGTTATCTAATTACTACTGCTTGAAAGAAAACTAATCTAAAACGAAAAAATAAAAAAATAAACAAGGGTGCGAATCCCCCCTGGGGGGATTGGGTTCAGGCGCTGGAATTGCCTGCTGTGCTCTTTTTATTTTTTATGATTTACACATGAAGCTCAAGAAACACTGCTGGTCCTTTAACTAGGCACCAGTACAGTTTACAAATGTTAGAATGATGTAAGGGAGGTAAAACTAGCTCCCCGGATGGCTATGGACACCTCCGAATCTCAAACTTTGAGCTTTAAAAAGTTCGGACCTGCTAAAAGACAAAAAAAACCAGCGAACTGAATTAGTCTTAAAAATGCCAAGAAACACTTAAAAAGTGTCTTTGACGTTGCTACAAAAAAATGCAAAAATTTCTAACTTAGCTAGCAACCTAGAACTAAATAACAATGAAGCTATTAGACTCTTTAGATTGCTACTTGCTTAGATCTATTAATCAAATGAACTTTGAAGCAAGATTTAGATTTAAATAGGACAGTAACCGAGATAGAATAAAAAAAATGGATCTAGAAAAGTGAACCCATGGGGGTTTGAGAAAGTGAAGAATGGGCAATGGAGTCAAGCTCCCTGATGCACCGGTAAGATCGAGACTTGGTTCGTATTTACTGAAAGAAGGCACGATCTAACATGTTCGTGGACTTCTCCAGCTTAGGCTACCTGTAGACAGCTGCAAACAACTAGCAAGGGGATAAGAGCATATGTGTAGATAATTAAAAGAAAGCAGCGATGCAATGAATTCAAACAAGAAATTACATTACTCTTAGCCTCCTAATATTATCAACATGAATAAGCAAACTATAAAGTATTACTTACAGATCTTATAGAAGATAGCTTCCCTTTAAAGACATATAATCCCAACAATACTAGCTATGAAACATAATACAGTATACCTCAGATGTACAAGCATGAAGATCCAACCAAAGACAATCACCAGACTAGCCTCCAAAGCCTTCTTTATTAAACTCAGAAAAATATTACAATACAAATATAAGCAGAGGTTCCACACTTTCTGATCTTTACAATGGAGCCAAGCTCCTCAATATATAGCAAATGGCATGCATCTAGGGCGCAAAACCCTAAGGAGGGCAACCTCCTAGATTGTAGAGCAAGTAAACTCAATGGCCAATGAGCAATGCACCATCCAACTTTGGAAGAAAACACTTGAAAATAGAAGGTGCCGAATGGAGCAAAACAGCTCATGTGAAGGAGTCGAACCAAGTGATGTTTCCTTGTTTTGATGGCCTCTCACCTATGAGCTTCGATTGGTTGTTGTAAATGGCAACTAATCCAAGTGGATCATGCCACTTCACAATGGTGTAAGCTCCCCCATCAATGAGCTGCCATTCAAATCCGTGCATGGCTGAGTGGAGATGACGCCCGTGAGAAAAAGAAAACGCAGCTTAAACCTTGGCTTGCATTGGAAGGTGGGGTCTGCTGGGTATTCTCTTAGAAGCTTAGCATATATGCCACGCTGATGTAGCTGCCCATAACACGAATCATCCAACAACTAAACCATACGGCTGGCCCACGTGAAGGCCCACGGGAAGGTGAATGCGTAGCATGAAAACTTTGCCCAGCCGTTAAGTTAAGATCGAAATTTAAATACAAGCTTTGACTCGTGGGTATAGTCACCCATATGAATTGAAACTTATCCACTATCAAATCGAAAATGGCCCACGTGGATGAAAGCTGGCCCACGTGAAGGGATGAGGGCGCATTAGTTAAAAAAAATCTCAATTTTAAACCAACTTATAATATATGCTTTAAACCATGCATTTAGTCGCCTATCCTTTGGGCTATCATCCAACCAAAATGCTCACGGCCATGTCATGTGAGGTGCCACGTGAGGATTGTTCACTTAGCATGAAACACGACTTTGCCCAACTTTTGAATTTAATCATATGCTTTTGATCCATGGATAAAGTCGCCCACATAATGATTTATAACATAAGGTTTTTTAAAGACAACTTCAATCGCCCACCATTGATGCCAAGTCACAATCCGTATGGTCATGTGGAAGCCACGTGAAGGTTTGAGCGAGTATGAGCTTGAAATATTCCACTTTTGACTTCTAACTTGACTTTGAACATATGACTTAAACCTTAGATGTAACCGCCTTCCTTTTAGTGATGTCATGCCACCTCAATTGGCATGTGACAATTTCTTTTTTGTGAGTATTTTAATTATTGGCTTATGGTGCATTTTGTTGCATTTATGGCATTAAAGTGCCATTCTGTAGCTCTGATAGGAAATACTGCTCCACGGGGGTTCTCGGTCACCCGAAATGTAGGCAAACTGGGTACCGGGGTAAAGAGGATGCTCTGAGCTTGAAAATGAGCATCCCTGCGTCAAATTCCGACTCCGGATAAGACTTTTATCACCTTTTGAAATTTTTTAATTAAACCATTAAAAAATGGCTTAAAAAATGCGAAAAATATTTTTTCTCGGAATCGACTGAAACTTCAGGGGAACCTAGTACATGACAAAACGATAAAATTCTAGCGTCTAGCATGTTCATACATGTTGCAAAATGGGCTCTAATAATCCCCTAAGGCCTAACCCCCACTTTGGGCATTCCAGCTTTGGAGGAGCAGGAGAAAACCTCATCGATTATACTCGGCTAAAGGCAAGGCATAATCGACAAGGAAAAAAAACTCCTTGGAATACCTTCTTTGGTTGTCAAGTCCTAGGGAACCGAGTCACTCAAAGACCACCATGCTAGTACGCTTATTACAAACCCCGTGGGGCACGGTCATGTACTGCAAAACATTAAAAAAAAAAAGGGGGCCCTGAACAGGCCAAACTTGGAACTTCTGAACTCTGATAAGCACAAGTGACTTGTGCAACACTGGCGGCTCACTGAAGTCCAACTAAAGTGCAACTTTAGGTGGTAACAATGCCTAAGTTGAATAAACACTCTCTAAACAACTTATCCATTTGTGAGGCACAGCCATCCCCCGTGTTCTTTTGTCCAGCACAGAGTTTGTAGCTTCCCCCTTCTCCCAGTCCAAAGTATTTTTGAGTTAAGTTAGATAAGTCAAACCCTTGGCCCAACCTTGCTCCTAGCCTTCATCCTTCACTAGCAGTTTGACCATGTCCAATGGGTAAGTTTGTCATTTGAACTAGGGTGCAAGTAATTTTATATTATCACGGAATATGTTAGCTTAATTAATGCCACTAAATGGAATTTATACTTTGAGCTTAGCTATGAAGTGATTAAAGAAGCATTGTCTTAGTCTACTGATGTGATTTATCCTTGATTATATATATTCTTGGGATCCGTGATGATGTGGACCATGTATGATGATTATTGGTGATGATTTATGGTCCCACATGTTTGATGATGATATCATATGATGGACATATGATACAGATGATGTTTGATCCAGTTCAGCAGGTTATTATTATTACAGATCAGCAGATTATACATTGTCCATATATGGTGGACCCTACAGCTGGCCCACTAGGGCAACCCAGGGTGTATGAGTACTCATTCCTAGTGGATTTGGGTCTTCTGGATCCATTGAGACACTTATCTTTCAGTTCCGGGCACTTCTGACAGTGATTGATGCAGTTTTACACTTGTTGACCAGATTTGGGGCTGATTTCCCAGCCTGAGCAGCAGGGGCCCCGAGAGGCCAGTTCACCTAGGGCGCTGATGATGGAGGGGGTGGTCCAGCCACTTGTTATTACCATTTATCCCCCCTCCCGGAGAGCCTGGTGGGCTCAGATGGACAGCGCTAGCACCCTAGGAGGCAGTTTTGGCACTTTCACAGTTCCCGAGGCAGTTAAAAAATGGGATAAAGTGGTCACTGAGGAAATCGATTTGGGCAATTGAGGCAAGGTTTTGGCATTTGGTTTTCACAGAGGTCTTCCAGGTTGATCTCACTATCTTCCAGTCATTTTTCACCATGTGGGTATCTCCAGATTGATCACAGGAGGACATTTACTGCTCGACTGTCATGGATTCTGAGGACAGTTTTGGTCATTATTATTATATTGGACATATTTTTATTATTTCATTGTGCCTTGGGGTGAGCTAGCAAGGATTTATACCTCCTAGCCCCACCATGTGCTTATTTTATCATGTCCTAGTCATCATGAGGTGGATTATTGTACTTTATACCCCTCTTGTGGGATGACGTCACCCTCTATTGTACCATTTAGTGAGGGCGCTATTGTTATGTTGAGTGATCCATGTGATATTATGTTATGGATTCATCTTAGCCATTGATTATGTTGTGAGATCTTTTAATCTCAACCACTCATTTCAAAAAGTGGTTTTGAGATCTAGGGTTTTGGTCTTTATTATCCTATATAAGGAGGAGACCCCCTCATTGTAAAATTCATCTAGAGATTTTTGGCTCTTGGCTCTTGGAATAAAATTTCTATCTTTTGGAGTACATGCTTGGATTGGAGTGGATGTTGGTTGTTTCGATTGTAAATGCTATTGTCCATTGCACTGGAGGATCTATTGTAGCTATCTTGCGTATTTGCCATACTTTATTTGCAGGTTGAGAGGGCGACTTTGACAAGTGCGAATTGGTGGGGAGGCTTGCCCTTCAAGCTTGGAAGAAGTCGTTTTGGGTTTGACAGGGAGTGGTTTTGCCTTTGTGTCAACTATTCTATGTTTTTCTCTCTCTTGCTTGCATCTACCTTCAATTTGTTAAACTAATTGATGCTTTGCTCCTTGGCTTGACAGGTTAGAAGGAATTACATGTGGCTTGGAAAAATCGATTTGGCAAGAGGGCTTCAACAATTCTCCATTTGATCTTTGGCAAAGTAATCCTCGTCTCAACTAGCATTCATCTCTTCATCCAGGTATGTCCCAAGAGGTATGATTTTCTCTTCCTTGAATCTTCCATAATTTCTAGATCACAAAAACCCTAATCAAATTAAAACCCTTGTTTTTGGTATTTCTTAGATCTACTTAGATCTAGCCCTCGATTTGAAAAGATATTGAAAACCCACCTCTATAGCATCCACCCCTAGTTGGATCTATAGTTTGGTGGTGATTGGCTAAGAATTGACCCATTTTCTAAGACAAAAGCTCTCCTTGACCTAAAGCGCACTTCCTTGAGGGAGGCTTGTTGGGCTAGATCTAGCACATGGGTATGTGAGATCCCGCTTGATTTGACAACTAGACACTTGATAACACATACCCATATCCTTACTTTGGTGAAAACTACCTTGTGGACATCTCTCCATGTTTTGAGGGGTTGAAACCCCCCTTTGACCTCATTGGTAACTTAAAACTTAGATCTACTAAGATCTACCCATTGGATTCACTTGAAACTTTGAACATGCATAGATCGGGGTATTAGCATCCCTGATCTACATTTTGGTGGCCATTGGACTTGGTTTGGTCCACCAAAACCACTTTTTGCCTCTCCTTGAGAAAGTCGCACCCCTTGGGAATTTTGAGTTGGACCACTTCTAGGAAGTGGGTGTTGGAGATTTTTGTGGATTTGGATTGCTCATGCCTTGAAACCTAGGTCTAGACTATCCTTTTGTCCCGATCCACCTTGGGGATTGCATTCCTTGTTTTAAGGGATTGTGGTCCACTTTTGGTCATTACCTAAAAACCTAGATCTAGTAAAATCCAACCATTGGATCTCATCCAAACCACTTGACTTGGCTTCTAGGTGTCCCGATCTACACTTTGACATCCTTCTTGACCCCATTAGCCCATCCAACAAGGCACTAGTCCTTCTCCAAGCAAGGCGCACTTCTTGGGATTAGTGTCAAACCCTAGATCTAACACATGGGTAACCCTAGAACCAATTCTAACTTGTAGATCTAACCTAGATCTAGCCTATAGTACCATCTTCACACTTAGCTTCACCTTGTGGGCCCACTTAAAACCATTTCACACTTCCCAAGGCAATAAGACCCACTTGTGTAAACACATGGTACTATACTTAATAATCATACCCAATCAAGTGGCCTAAACCATACATAGGTTGAAACACTAACTATCCTCGTACCACCTTCAACCATGCCCTAAACATTAGGTCCACTTAGACTTGCATTGGTTTCCGTAACTCATCATTCATTCACCTTTGAAACCTTTGCTCGGGTCCAATCAACTGCGATTGGGGTATAGGGTCTCCCCCTTGGTCTAGTTATACCTTGACCTAAAGCGAAGAGTGCCTCGGTTGACGTGACTCCCACATTGCATTGGGAACCGTGGCATCTCTTGGGTCACCTCTTTAGTTGCCTGTCTCCTCTACCGTCCCGGATGGGATACCTCTAGGGGCAACTACAAGTTGTGTGATAACATTTTTGGCGCCGTTGCCGGGGAGGTAGGGGCCTACCTTGGTTCAACACACCTTTGTGTCTCACTATCTCTCTGCACTTTAAACGACATACATCTTGGTAGAAGAGTTTAAAAATCTACCTGGCGACTCCAATTCGTGACTCCGCTGAGGATCGGCCCCATTCCCATCTTTCAATTTTGTAATTTGTAAATCATAAATGAATTCAGACATTTTCTTCCAAATGACAAGGTGTATGAATGAAATATATGAGAATCTATCTCGCTATAGAGGGCAGTTGGAAGAAAGTAATGAAGGTCAGTCAACATATCAATATGGGAGTGATTATGTACATAATTCTTATAACTCTCATCATTCTTTTCATTCTGCAAGTAAAAATATCAACCCAATTAATTCAAACAAAATTCAATCTCAACCAAGGCCTTACAACCAAAGCATTCGGCCAAATGACTCTAGCATTCCAGAACTAATCCCTAGTAGAATGGCCAAAGTCATTAGAAATCCAGCTAAGCCGTCTCCTTTTGACTTTTCTGAAATTCATGGGGCACCTCATCTTATGCCAAATAATTACTCTGAATGGTTGCCTCGTTTCTATGGAAATTATTTTGAGTCAATTGAAAATCATTTACAAAGATTTTGGGATTATATGGAAGTTAGGGGTGCTGACGATGAAGATGTTTATATGCGGGCCCTGGGTGAGACATTAGGTGGAAATGCCGGATTATGGTTTGATAATTTAGCCCCAGGATCCATCACTGGATATGATATGTTTGTTGGGTTATTAAAGAATAAATGGGGTAGTAATGTTGAAGAATCCTTAACAAAGACATCAAGCAATAACTGTGTTGTTGAGGATCAGTTTGATAAGGACCATGATAATAATAATGACACTTCAAATCAGTCCTTGAGTAGCCCTACTTTTGATCTTGAAGAAATTTCTGATTTTGTGCTTGTTAAGGATCCTTCAGAAAAAGATTTCCTTAATCATTCTATCATTAACAATCATTCAATTCCTTGTCACCTTATTGAAGAAAAAGAAAGTGGAAACATTGACCAAGACCCTTTAGTAGTGCTTTCACATGATCATTGTGCAAATAATCAGGATGTTCTAAATAACATTGTTAATTTTATCCCTGATCAATTTAATGAAAAAGATCAAGTATCCTCTTGTGATTTTAATGATGAATCAATAGAAGGAGAGGATGAGCCAGTAGATCACACTAGATGCTCTAATCTTTGTTCCACTTCTTATAATGAGTCTTTAAATTTTTATTTTTCTGTCCTTAGTCAAGATAGTTTTTTCTTAGAGTTAGAATCTTGTCCTCAAATTGTAAATATTAGATTTAATCAGAAGTTTGAAGTCATTCCTAGTGATATCTTGAAAGGCCTTTCATTCTGTCAAATTTCAAGGCCAAATCTTTCTATCCATCTAGGAGACTGTTCATATTTGCAATCCACCCTCCCTGCCCAATTCTTTCAATCATCTTTGGGTTGGTGTTATAGTCAGTCTTTTGCTCTTAGAATTTTCAATAAGAAGTATAAGCATCATTTCATGTCTGGAGAAAATGCACTTCATTTCCCTTTTCAGTCACTTTGGAATCATAATGCTTGTTGTCAATTTATCAATCATTCTAGGTGGCTAGAAAAGGTGTTTAAGGATCAATTCCATCTTTTCTCCATTTTTGAGCATCAAGAGGGTTTGACTTTGATTTTTCGTCTTCTAAGCTTTGATTTGTCTCCACTGGGTTTCTATTTGATCATCAGTCCCAAGGAGAATCAAATTGAATATGTGAGAGAAGTAAATGAAGAAGTTAATTTGTGTGAAAATGAACCGAATCGCATGCCTTATGACTTCCCTCCATCCATCTCTGAGTTCAACTTGCATAAATGTTATGATCCTGTCAATTCTTGGATAGAGGATGTTTGCATCAATCATTTTTATGGGCATGATCTCATTTTGCCCCACTCAAATTTTTCTTCAATTTCTGAACAAGCTAAGAAGATTGGGCTCTCAAATTCAATAGTCTTTAATCCAATCTTGACTTGCTTTGTCAACAAAAATCTAAGAAGAACCATTAACCTATTTGATGAGTGGTTGCATTGGATTTATGATTTTACCTAGCATTTGTGTTGACTGGTTAGAGTAGGGTAGGTAGGTTCTGAATAAGCTCACTTGAGCAACAGGATTTGTGTGATTTTTTTTTCTGTGTGCCGAGTATTGTCCCTTTTTCTTCTTCTGCCTGAGTTGAGTCTTGCTCCTTCCTAAGCTTTTCTCTTCTCCTGCATGCATTTAAGAAATTATAGTTAGCATTTCTATTGTTAGCTGCCTGTGCTGGTTGACATTTGCCTGATTTAAGAATGTACTCTTTTCCTCCTGCACAGTAAATAAAAATGATAATGATATATGCCATGTTAGTTTATATTTATATTTTGGCGCATTTCAGTTCATGCTTTAGATTAAATTTCAGTTCAGTTTTATTTTATTTTTATCCCATACATGCTCCATGATGGTATTCTAGTTTTTGTGAGAGCAGGAACAGGTGCAAGATAAAGGCTGAAAGCAAGGATGGTGCAGTGCTGGACTGAAGATTGATGCAGAGGTGTTTGAGACCAGAGATTCTGAGGTTCTCAAGCGCTCTCTCCCTTAGAGCACTTGTCCCAGCTGGAGCCAGATGTTATCACACCATAGTAGCAGGGCTACTATTCTTGTACAGCAGATATCTGCACATTCCAGAGCTTCATTTATTCCAGAGCATGGCTATATATATATTGGATCACTCATGATCAGAGCAGTACATTATTCAGATATTGTATGACCTTGTGTCAAGGCTGAGCCTTGAGAGTTCAGATTTGATGACTGATGTGACCACTTATCCCATTACAGTTTCAGTTCAGTGCCTAGAGATGTACTTCAGCAGTGTTTCAGATGATGCATGATGATTGCTATTATGATGATGTTGTATGATCTATGGATATGTTCTCACTGACTGTGGATTATTAGCTTGTTGATTTAGTCATGATTATAGCATGTGCTTGGTATATTATTCCTGATGTGGCAAACTACTTAAAATGAACTGTAAATCATAAAATGGACAATTGCTTGCACTTTTAGGTCATTTAACAAAACTTACTGGTATTTTCACCTTACATAGACATGGTCTTTCCCGACACCAGTTGTCTGCTAGTGTAGGCTCCATACTCACTTATCTCCATCCATACATGACCTTCCTGTTTGACTTTAAACCCTGACTTGTCTCATTTGACTTTCTGATACTGAGGACTTCCCTATTTTTCTACCTCTGTGTTTGGACCACATCCCTGTTTATCTAGTGTCTCGGCTCTAAGTTGGTGACAGAACTTGCCTTTGGTAAGTTGGATTGTAGGCCTAAATCATTCTGGTCGGTTGTCCCGATGTTTGGCATTGGCTCGAACTCCCCCTAGTCACTTGAGATGTTGTTGGCTAAAACTGAAAGCTCATGTTCTACCTGTGGAAACTAAATAAATTCGCCCATGGAAACAAAAAAAGGGCAAGAGCAATGAAAAGCTAAAAATACTCCTCAAAGAGTATAAAGAAAGGTCCAAAAAGCAATAGTTCTTAAAAGCTATATCTAAACAATTGCTGACCTTGTGAATATATAAAAAAAACATGCCCTGGATGCAAGCTGCAACTAGTTGTGCTTCTCAGCACATCTGAAATCCGAAGGGTTATGTAGGCCAAAAAGGCCATGGAAATAAATTGAATGATCCTAATGAACTTGGATCAACTTGATGTAGACATGATGCCTAAGTTGAATAAACACTCTCTAAACAACTTATCCATTTGTGAGGCACAGCCATCCCCCGTGTTCTTTTGTCCAGCACAGAGTTTGTAGCTTCCCCCTTCTCCCAGTCCAAAGTATTTTTGAGTTAAGTTAGATAAGTCAAACCCTTGGCCCAACCTTGCTCCTAGCCTTCATCCTTCACTAGCAGTTTGACCATGTCCAATGGGTAAGTTTGTCATTTGAACTAGGGTGCAAGTAATTTTATATTATCACGGAATATGTTAGCTTAATTAATGCCACTAAATGGAATTTATACTTTGAGCTTAGCTATGAAGTGATTAAAGAAGCATTGTCTTAGTCTACTGATGTGATTTATCCTTGATTATATATATTCTTGGGATCCGTGATGATGTGGACCATGTATGATGATTATTGGTGATGATTTATGGTCCCACATGTTTGATGATGATATCATATGATGGACATATGATACAGATGATGTTTGATCCAGTTCAGCAGGTTATTATTATTACAGATCAGCAGATTATACATTGTCCATATATGGTGGACCCTACAGCTGGCCCACTAGGGCAACCCAGGGTGTATGAGTACTCATTCCTAGTGGATTTGGGTCTTCTGGATCCATTGAGACACTTATCTTTCAGTTCCGGGCACTTCTGACAGTGATTGATGCAGTTTTACACTTGTTGACCAGATTTGGGGCTGATTTCCCAGCCTGAGCAGCAGGGGCCCCGAGAGGCCAGTTCACCTAGGGCGCTGATGATGGAGGGGGTGGTCCAGCCACTTGTTATTACCATTTATCCCCCCTCCCGGAGAGCCTGGTGGGCTCAGATGGACAGCGCTAGCACCCTAGGAGGCAGTTTTGGCACTTTCACAGTTCCCGAGGCAGTTAAAAAATGGGATAAAGTGGTCACTGAGGAAATCGATTTGGGCAATTGAGGCAAGGTTTTGGCATTTGGTTTTCACAGAGGTCTTCCAGGTTGATCTCACTATCTTCCAGTCATTTTTCACCATGTGGGTATCTCCAGATTGATCACAGGAGGACATTTACTGCTCGACTGTCATGGATTCTGAGGACAGTTTTGGTCATTATTATTATATTGGACATATTTTTATTATTTCATTGTGCCTTGGGGTGAGCTAGCAAGGATTTATACCTCCTAGCCCCACCATGTGCTTATTTTATCATGTCCTAGTCATCATGAGGTGGATTATTGTACTTTATACCCCTCTTGTGGGATGACGTCACCCTCTATTGTACCATTTAGTGAGGGCGCTATTGTTATGTTGAGTGATCCATGTGATATTATGTTATGGATTCATCTTAGCCATTGATTATGTTGTGAGATCTTTTAATCTCAACCACTCATTTCAAAAAGTGGTTTTGAGATCTAGGGTTTTGGTCTTTATTATCCTATATAAGGAGGAGACCCCCTCATTGTAAAATTCATCTAGAGATTTTTGGCTCTTGGCTCTTGGAATAAAATTTCTATCTTTTGGAGTACATGCTTGGATTGGAGTGGATGTTGGTTGTTTCGATTGTAAATGCTATTGTCCATTGCACTGGAGGATCTATTGTAGCTATCTTGCGTATTTGCCATACTTTATTTGCAGGTTGAGAGGGCGACTTTGACAAGTGCGAATTGGTGGGGAGGCTTGCCCTTCAAGCTTGGAAGAAGTCGTTTTGGGTTTGACAGGGAGTGGTTTTGCCTTTGTGTCAACTATTCTATGTTTTTCTCTCTCTTGCTTGCATCTACCTTCAATTTGTTAAACTAATTGATGCTTTGCTCCTTGGCTTGACAGGTTAGAAGGAATTACATGTGGCTTGGAAAAATCGATTTGGCAAGAGGGCTTCAACAATTCTCCATTTGATCTTTGGCAAAGTAATCCTCGTCTCAACTAGCATTCATCTCTTCATCCAGGTATGTCCCAAGAGGTATGATTTTCTCTTCCTTGAATCTTCCATAATTTCTAGATCACAAAAACCCTAATCAAATTAAAACCCTTGTTTTTGGTATTTCTTAGATCTACTTAGATCTAGCCCTCGATTTGAAAAGATATTGAAAACCCACCTCTATAGCATCCACCCCTAGTTGGATCTATAGTTTGGTGGTGATTGGCTAAGAATTGACCCATTTTCTAAGACAAAAGCTCTCCTTGACCTAAAGCGCACTTCCTTGAGGGAGGCTTGTTGGGCTAGATCTAGCACATGGGTATGTGAGATCCCGCTTGATTTGACAACTAGACACTTGATAACACATACCCATATCCTTACT
Organism: Larix kaempferi; assembly: GCA_027924585.1. NCBI lineage: Eukaryota > Viridiplantae > Streptophyta > Pinopsida > Pinales > Pinaceae > Larix > Larix kaempferi. The sequence goes on from BSBM01000877.1 coordinate 15,607,643, forward strand.
TTGGTGAAAACTACCTTGTGGACATCTCTCCATGTTTTGAGGGGTTGAAACCCCCCTTTGACCTCATTGGTAACTTAAAACTTAGATCTACTAAGATCTACCCATTGGATTCACTTGAAACTTTGAACATGCATAGATCGGGGTATTAGCATCCCTGATCTACATTTTGGTGGCCATTGGACTTGGTTTGGTCCACCAAAACCACTTTTTGCCTCTCCTTGAGAAAGTCGCACCCCTTGGGAATTTTGAGTTGGACCACTTCTAGGAAGTGGGTGTTGGAGATTTTTGTGGATTTGGATTGCTCATGCCTTGAAACCTAGGTCTAGACTATCCTTTTGTCCCGATCCACCTTGGGGATTGCATTCCTTGTTTTAAGGGATTGTGGTCCACTTTTGGTCATTACCTAAAAACCTAGATCTAGTAAAATCCAACCATTGGATCTCATCCAAACCACTTGACTTGGCTTCTAGGTGTCCCGATCTACACTTTGACATCCTTCTTGACCCCATTAGCCCATCCAACAAGGCACTAGTCCTTCTCCAAGCAAGGCGCACTTCTTGGGATTAGTGTCAAACCCTAGATCTAACACATGGGTAACCCTAGAACCAATTCTAACTTGTAGATCTAACCTAGATCTAGCCTATAGTACCATCTTCACACTTAGCTTCACCTTGTGGGCCCACTTAAAACCATTTCACACTTCCCAAGGCAATAAGACCCACTTGTGTAAACACATGGTACTATACTTAATAATCATACCCAATCAAGTGGCCTAAACCATACATAGGTTGAAACACTAACTATCCTCGTACCACCTTCAACCATGCCCTAAACATTAGGTCCACTTAGACTTGCATTGGTTTCCGTAACTCATCATTCATTCACCTTTGAAACCTTTGCTCGGGTCCAATCAACTGCGATTGGGGTATAGGGTCTCCCCCTTGGTCTAGTTATACCTTGACCTAAAGCGAAGAGTGCCTCGGTTGACGTGACTCCCACATTGCATTGGGAACCGTGGCATCTCTTGGGTCACCTCTTTAGTTGCCTGTCTCCTCTACCGTCCCGGATGGGATACCTCTAGGGGCAACTACAAGTTGTGTGATAACAGTACCTACACAAGCTTAGCTCAACTTCAACAAGGCACCCATTAGATGTTACTGAAATAGCGAATAAAAACTTTGAAATTAAGTGCAACCTAAGATCTAATCTATATGCCAAATCCTAAATGCAAACTTTAAACACTTTTAAATGAGATCTAAACTAAGAAAATGAACTAGAAACTTTAACAAACAAATGCAAAACTTAGAGCTTTAGAATGAGATCTAACTATCGAAAATGCAAAGTCTAAAGTTGTGAAAACTAACTCTAACACTAACAAGTTTATGATTAGTTCTTTTTTGTGTCTTTTGGAAGGTGGACGAAAGGGAGGATGGGAAAACAAGACAAGAGGAGATGGAGGAAGGAGGGACAAATGGAAGGTTGAAGGAGAGGACTCAAAAGGGACTTGGATGAGAGGAAGGAGGAGAGGAAAGAGAGGGGAGACAAGAGGATCTAGGGGAAGAAGACAAGGATGGAGGGGGGATCTAAAGAAGAAAACGAAAGGGAGTCTAGAAGACAAATCTAAGGGGAAGAGAGAGGAGAAGACAAGGACAGGGAGAGGCAAGATGAGGTTGGACGAGAGCAAAGAGGAAGCAAGGTCAAGGCAAACCACAAGCAAAAGTAAGCTTGACAAGGCTCTAGGCTTGGAGAGAAGTAGAAGTTTGGGTTTCCACAGCTTAGAGAGGTAGATCTAGTAACCAATAACCAATTGAAAACTGTTTGAATGCTTGATGGAAAAAGCAAAAACTCTTTGTTTCTCGATTTTGTAAAGCTAAACTCCTTTGGCAACCTGCAGAGTGAAAGTGAAACCAACAAGAACTCTTGCACTTTTGGAAAACACTTGAAAAACCCACATACTCAAGAGAAAAGCATAGATTTATAATACTTGTGCTAGATTGTTAGCCCTCTAAATCATAAATCCATAACTTAAAAATCAAAAGCACATAAGCAAAACATGATATCACCTCATTACAAGATGAAGTATGACCATCAAGAGCCTCCACATTGACCTCCAAAGTCTCAACTTTATTCAATACTTAAACCAATTACAAAAATTCTCCAGAGTTTCTATGCTAAAAGATCCATGGAGAATGAGGAGAGAAAGCCCTCATTATATAACAAAACTAGAGCCTAGTCTACCCTAGATCGAATTGGCATAGAGAAGAGAGCCAATGGCCTTGACACAATTCGAATTCCCAATCATATCCATGTCTAAAATCCAATCAATACAAAGCTTGGAGTTAATCCCACCAAGAAACTCGAGTTTGAAGTCTGTGGATGGGGAGGTGGCCTCCACCTTGGCAACGCGCCCCCCATCCCATCTTTGGAAGCTCCTCCATCAAGTAAACCATTGCCATGTGGTAAACTCGAACTCCAAAAGAAGATTGACGTGAGGGAGATGATATATGTGAGCCTCTCCAAGAGATAACACATGAGTGATAATAGGGATGTGATTCGAGTTACCAAAGGAGCCAAGCCTTGTGATTGCATGAGTTAAGGAAGGCACCTACCATAGGCTTTAATGCAACTCAACCACCCATTTATCATTTGCCACATGTCTAACTCGACTTTCAATTGAAGGAGGGCGAATTCCTTTGGAGAGATCCACTTGTGTTGACTGTACAGTTGACTGAAGTTGATTGGAGATGACAGGAAACTTCATTAATGCCTAGTGCCATGTCAATTAGCCTTTTATTTTAATCCATTTGGATTATTCTGGAGAGATTTGGATTATCTCCAAATATTCATTTTTTAATATTTTAATTAATAATTTCTTTGTAACTGCCTTTTTTGAGAAATTATTAATTATGAGGCTAAATTGACATCCGATACTTAGGATAAACTGGTCCGGGGATCATGAATGATTTTTGGCTTAAGGTTAGAGCCTTTAATCACTGAATTCGGATCCCGGATGACTGACATATTACAAATTAACATTTTTCCATTTAAACTATGGAAAAATTTATTAAAAATTAAAATAATTAAAAAACCAAAACCGGAGGACCCAGTAAAAAAATTTCGAATTTTTTTCTGAGGGTCGTAGTGACTTAGGACATGACCAAAACCTATTCTAATAGTGTCTAGTAGGCTTATATACATCAATTGGACTCTAACAACCCCCCATGGCTAAAATTTTCAAAATCGGGCATTCCAGCTTTGGAGGAAGCGGGAGAAAACCTCATCGATTATAGCTCGGCTATAGACAAAGTATAATTGATAAGGGAAAAAACTCCCTAGAATACCTTAGTTGCTTAACCAAGTCATGGGGAACCGAGCCACTCAAAATCCTACTAGTGCAACTTTATTACAAACTCCGTGGGGCCATGGTCATGTCAACTGAAAAACAAAACTGACTACCCAAAATTGGCTAATTATTGTCATCTTAAACACTGATACTCTGGAAGTGAACACTAATGTGTTCCAACACTAGCGACTCAATGAGGTTTCAACTATTTGTACAAAAGAGGTGATAACAAGGCACATTTCCTCAACTTGGGCATATTTCCCAATTGAGTGGGACCCCACGAATCAAGGGTATGGCAGCATGTTTTGTGGCTGATATGGGGTCGCGTTTGGGCAGCATATTAGAAGGGATTGGCAGCCCCTATCTCTCCATCTATCATGCCACCCATTCCACCTTCTTCTCCTCAACTTTGACGCCCCCTCTCCTTGAGTTTTCCTATATAAGCAAGTTCACTCTCAATGTTTTCTCATGAGAAGGTGGAACCTTTGCTCCTATTATTGTAATACTTTTGGCATTTGTTTATGAATAAAGGCTTTGGAGGCAAATCTATGTGTGGATGACCATGTTCTATTTTAACATATGAGGTAATCTGTGTCTTTACATGTGTATTCATGCTTGTTTATTGATAAATCACTAGCTTTTGAAGGAGATGTTTATCTTAGTAAGGTAAAGATAGTGTAATCTAATTCATTATTGTTACTGTTGGTTATCATAGAGAGGTTAGATTTCAATGTTATTTTTGTTTAAATGCTTGAATCTAATTCTCTATTTTAGTCTACACTAGTTGCATTTGATCTTGCTTGTGTGAGTTGTCTTTTGTGTCTACAGGTTGCTGATCTGAAGAGTTGGTGGAGCTTGCTTGCATCCATTGGTCTTCGAAATTGTATTAAGGAGAACTAGTCCCATTGATCCCCACGGTGGAGGACCCCATAGCCCAAATTCAAAACGTTCCTTCTTCTTCTCATCAACATAAAAAAATCTTCAAACTTCTCTTGGTTACTTTGGTTTGCATATTTCAGACCTCATTCTTATTTAAATATCATAAGTAGGTCTGATTTTTGTATTAGATCTTAAATTCATCTTAAAGTAAAACTTTATCTAGATCTAATTGATGCATGATGCTTGTTAAAGTGTGATTTTTCGAATATTTTCAGGGCTTAAACAAATAGTTTATTTTACTGAACTTCAAGTTTATTTGGCTGATTTAAAGAGCTGGTAATTTGCAGCTTCTCGAAGTTTGCAAAGATCCTAAGGAGACAAGCCTCACAGCTTGTCTCACTTAGTTACTTTTCAGTATTTTAACTTAGTTTTTTGGGGGTTTTAGCAGGTGTCCCAAATACACTCTTAAAGTGTTTTTGGGCATCTTTTACTGATGTTTGCTTGCTGGTTTGCAACATTTGACGAACAGATAGAGAGAAATGTTGACCAAATTTTGTGGATCCAGGCCATCTGGAGCACCTAGATTTTAAATTTTTCAAACCGAAAACTTTTTTCTCTCCATTTTTGTAAGCCACTAAGTCATAAAAAGACTAGGGCACTTCTATTGCATTGTAAAGACAAATTAAACGAGAGCAAGTGGGCTAACCAAATGCCTACACCCCATCCCCCCAGGGGGGAGAACTGTGTCGACTCAATTTTCGTGGTTTGCATTTTTTTTTAGTTTAGATTTCATTTTCCGCATTTAATAAAATCAAACTAGGATTAAAATTTACCTTGTTCGCCCGTTCCATTGGCAGGCCACAAGTTCACTCAGGACTTGGCTTTTTCACATTTTTTTACAATTTTCTTTTTTTTCTACAATTTCAAAACACCCCCTTGTTTTCCTGAAGTAAAGTTTCAGGATAAGGGCTTGCCCGAGCACTGGCCCGAAAAGAGACTCTTGGGGCTCTAAAAAAAATATAAAATATTTGTTACTAAAAAACTTAATATTTCCAAGGTCATCTCCCGTATGCTCTGTGGCCAACTGCAGCTTAGTCCGAACATGTTGGTACACATTAGAAAGGGGAAGATGACTAGTAATAGGTTTTAACACACCCAAATAAAAAAACCTACTTGTGAAAATCCGACACAAAGCAAATATTCTTCTATTGTGGGCAAATTTCTCAAGGACGTGGGATAACACTGGGTAGTGACCTCTTGGAAACTGTTAGGGTTGCCCTCGTTGGTATAGCATCTAAACACCTCCTTGAGACTCCGATCCAGGCCACCTGTCTGAGTGAGAAACCACACAGCTGAATTCCGAACATATTCCCTGTACCTTTGTGTATATCGGGAATCCACCAACCTTTAATAAAAAGATCATTACCACATTAAAAATAAAATAAACCAAGAACAATCGCACAACATTGTCTTTTCATTTCAAGCATTCTTTTTTACTCCATTTATCGACACTAGTCTATCTTGTTATATTTCAATGATGGTGAATGTTTAAAAATGACAATGATAATGATGAATGTTTGCTTATGACAATGATGATGAATGACATTTGCTTTATATATATATGCCGCATTGTCTTGGTTTACAAAAAGTATTCTAACTCCTCGATTAGATGCTTTGTCTTTCATAGATTAGACACCATAGTTTATTTTCACCTTTTAGGGTCCGCCCCCCTTGGCTTCACTAGGAGTAAGCCTAGACGGAGGAGTCGATTTTCAGGTGACAGCACCTGACTCTTACTTGCCCCCAAGGCCACACCAGCAGCTTGAAGACTTCGGCTGCATATTCCCAAGTGTGGAACCAGGCGGCACACAATCACACCCCAGTTGAAAAAGTACTGGCTCTGTGGTTGTAAATCCTAGATTTGATCTAGGTCACATCCAGTATGAAAAAGGACTGGCACTGTGGTTGGGATTGCATTGTACCTAGACATGATATGGTGCCTTAAAGTGATAGGGATTGATCATCCCGTAAGTGGATCAGGATTCTATCATCCTTGGACTCATGTCCTAAAGTAAGAGGGATTGTTCATCCCGTAATTGGATCATGTGTATTGCAGATTATGATGTTGTTGATCAAGAGATCCAGACGATGAGGCTGTTGATCAAGAGATCCAAACGATGAGGCTATTGATCAAAAGATCCAGATGATGATGCTGTTGATCAAGAGATCCAAACGATGAGGCTATTGATCGAAAGATCTAGATGATGATGTTGTCGATCGAAAGATCCCGATGATGCTGTTGATCGGAAGATCCAGATGATGATGATGTTGATCAAGAGATTCAGATGATGTTATTGATCCGAAGATCCAGATGATGATGTTGTTGATCGAGAGATCCAGATGATGTTGTTGATTGGGAGATCCAGATGATGATGTTGCTATAGTTGATCAAGTGCTGCAGAAGATGAAGACTCAGTACTGAAGATGTTGATGTTCCAGTATTGAATATCTTGAAGATGTTCCGGTAGTTGTTTGAGTTACTGATGATGATTGAAGAAAGATTCCAATGATTTATAGATGTATCATGTATCATGTTGTTGATGACTCCTTGCTCCTGAAGATGTTGTTATAATATCCTTCTCGTTAAGGGGGAGTGTTGAAATATTGTAACTTCTAAGAATATTCTATTTGTACTTTATTATTCCGGAGATGTTTCATTCCTCCGTCGGGATATTGTAACTAGGGTTATTAGACCTCCCTAGTGGGCTCGGCCCTGAGTTAGTTGTTTAGGGGTTATTAGACTCTCCTAGGAGAAGTCGGCCCAAATAGGGTGAAAAGTCAAGTAGGAGTAGAGTATAAATAGAGGAGGTGTGTTCCTCATTTATACTCTCATTCACTCACTTGTGAATTGCGCATAGGAGAGAGAGAGATATGCAAAGGAGGAGAAGGAGCTCTTGTTTGGGGATTACATCTTTGTATTTGTTGGTCATCTATATTGAAGAAGCTTTGCTAAGTTTTCTACCCCATGAGAGTTTCCCAGGATAAATTGTCTCTTGTGTTTATGTTGTGCTTGTTGTTCTTTCAGTGATCCTATATATGCTATTGTTGTGAAATTGAATGGAATACTAGTGTTATCTATCTTAGCATATTGAATCTTAACAGCGTGTAGTAGAGAAGGAGGACGTTTTTGAAGGGGGCGCTATTGTGGGGAGACTCCATCTCTCCTCCTCAAGACGTCTTGCATCAGGGAGTATTTTTATTGTATCTTGTGATCATATTGATGCTCTTTGATTCATCCTTCTTGCCGTATAGTTTACTTCTTGTCTAGATCGATTCTAACTCTTGATTGTTTGGCAGTAGGGGTGTATTGGCTATCTTGGAGCATAGTGATTTCACTTGGGGAGGTTGGATCTCAATCTAGATTGCTTCAATTTGAGAAGATCATCAATTTGCAAGGCGGCCGCAAGCATTTTCCAGGTGTGTTTCAAATTATTTTTTGTTGTTTTGGGATATATTCCAATTGCCAGCATTAAAACCCTCATTGTTAAAACCCTTGTTTTCTAGATCTGATAGATTGGGTACTTATTTGAATACGACCATCAAAATCCACTTTGGAATAATTATAAAAAAATTGGATCTAAATTTTCAACTTAATCTGACTCCATTTACCCCCGGATCTAGCACTAGTCTCCTCTAGGTGTGACGCCCTCCTTGGTTCATTGGTCAAATTTTCAGATCTATCAGTTAGGTATGCTTGAACCTCCCTCAATTTCACAGATCTACTCTTCAAGCATCTAGATCTAGTCTTCTAACACCCAAATCTACTATTTTGGGTCCACTTTGGTCTCATTTGCTTAAACCCTAGGTAGATCCAATTTGGGTATTCTTCATATGAACCAGATCTATCTAGATCTATTAGCATAACTTCATTGTGGTACATTTTTCTTGTGGTTGAGAATCTCTATCTTGCCTAAGCCTCCCCAACCAGTTCCTAACTCTCATAAGCCACTACGTTTCCCTAGATCTAGATTTTATCCACCAAGATCCACTCTCGTGCATCATTCCTAACCTTTAGAGTACCTTATTTTGATTCGCTAGCCCTCATTGGCTAGTAAAGGTCTCCCCCATGATCTTGCGTTAGCTTGATCTAAAGTGAAGAGCGCCTCGATTGGCGTAACAACCAATCCTTCTTGGGAATGGAGGCCCTCTTGGGTCACCTCTTTAGTTGCCCGACACCTCTACCATCCTGGATAGGATCACCTTTAGGGGCAACTACAATTTGTGTGATAACATTTTTGGCGCCGTTGCCGGGGAGGTAGAGGCTTTACTTGGTTCGACATTTATCTTTAGACTTTACTCCCCATGTTCTTTGCCAACATTTTTGGCCCCATTGCCGAGGAGGTAGAGGCTTACTGCAAGTGTCTGTGCGATCATTCCATATCTTATCACATCCGATTTTATTTCTGAATGGTTAACATTTACATCTTTAAATTATATGTAGCCATCTCATTTCACTCATCTCTCCCCGCTATTTTACGACATATCTTTCGGTAGACGAGACTTATAATTTACCTAGCGACTCCTAAACGTGACTCCGCTAAGGGACGACCTCATACACATCCTTACGATCTCAGAAGTCGAGTAAATTCGAATCAATTAGAAGGAACCCCGCTTACATATCACCGAAGAGATCCCAAAGCTCATCTAATTTCTTTTGGAAAATCGTGAATTCTTCTGATTCTCCAAATCATATTTTAAGATCTCCTTCGACTAATCGGGTTCCTCCTACCTCTCCATCTCATCAAATAAATCCAATGGCTGGAACTAATAAAACTCCTCTAGGAAATAATAATCAAAATAACCCTCCGGTTGTTCGCAGATTTGGGAACAAAGCTAAAGCTTCACCTTTCGATTTTTCCCAAATCCCCGGTTCACCTAATGACATGCCCGATAAGTATTTTGAAAAGATTCCTAAATTTAGTGGAAGTTGTGTAACCTCCATTGAAGATCATATCGAGGATGTCTGGGCTCACATGGAAGCCTACGGGGCTGAAGAAGAAGATGTCTATATGAGATCACTTTTCGCATCTCTAGAGGGTGATGCTCGCAAGTGGTTTGACCACTTGCCTGCATCATCAGTCAAGGGGTATGATGCTTTCGTTGAAAAACTTAAACATAAGTGGTTTGTCAAGTTGGATGGACGTTTTCTTTAGAAAAAACTTTTTGAAATTAAGAAGAAAGAAAACGAGTCAGTCCATGAATTCAACCTCCGTTTTGATAAGATAGTGGCCAACATACCTGATGACATTAGGCCTAAAGAGCAAGCAATGTTGATTCATTACATCAATTCATTTGAAGGTTACCTTGGCTACCATCTCAAAGATAAGAACCCAAAAGACCTCAAAGAAGCCCAGGAAAATGCTAGAAGGGCTGAAGCCAATGCTGCCTCTATGGGGAAGCAAAAATTTTCGATTATATTTGTACTTCATCCTCTAGATCCGAGCCCAAAACTAGAAAGGGAAAAGAACCAGTTAAAGATCCCAACGATATGATGGAGAACATGCAAGAAATGATGAAACACTTAACTCTCCTAACTAGGGATTTGGCTAAGAACAAAGAATCGGAGAGATATAGGCAACCTTATGGCCCAAAACCTTATTGGAACCCTCAAAAGAGGCTCGCTAATGATGATAACAGAAGAACCGCCGTGGGCTAAACGTCACCTAAACCACCTGGAATTAACTGGTCAGAAGAACAAAGAGAGGATGATCCTAAGTACTTCACTCATAGTGAGGATACCCAAGATTCTCCTAAGAACATTAACTGGATTGAAAATCTTGAATTTGACTAGGACTTTGGACGTATACTGATTGATCAAGAAGAAGAGAATGACGAAATTCCTAGTCATAATATTTTCGTGTTTGCCACAGATCAGCCTGACAGCAGTAGCCAAGCTCCTATTTGGATTTATCAAAGAAGAAAGGATGGCCAAAGGCCACCTCCTTTCATTGAGAAGAAAAGTAATGAGCAACCTAGTCAAGTGAGTGAGCCTAACTCTGTTCTCCCTGATTATGACTTAGACATTAATATTGAGAAAGAGTTGGACAAAGTTATGCATAATGTTCCACTCACTGAATTAATGAAAATCCCATCTGTTAAAGAGCAAGTGGCAGAATTTTTCAAGAATATCCGTAAGACTACCATTAAGCAAGGTGAGGATCAATCTCCTTCAAACTTGACACCTAGTGCCATGGTTGAAGATGAGGAAGATCCTCCCATCAACATCCAAACAGCTTTATATGAGAAAAAAAATGGTGGTCACCAACCCCCTTTTATCTTACACTTCACATAGGTGATCTCCTTCTTCACAATTGTATGTTGGATTCGGGTGCTTCTATGAATGTCATGCCTTTGCAAGTTATGGAAGCTATGGGATTAAAAATTACCAGGCCATATGGGAACATGTGCGGTATAGATTCAAGAACAGTACAAGTTTTTGGTTTTGTTGTTCGTCGAGATGCACACCAGCAGCAGAAATCTTTCGAAAGTTGTCTCCCTCACTGGAAGTGGGGAGAGGTGTGGCCTTGGGGGCAAGCAACGAGCCAGGTACTGTCACCTGAGTCCCAGCTCCTCCGTTTAGGCTAACTCCTAACGAAGCCAAGGGGGGTAGTCCCTACAAAGAGTTTAACTATGGCTCAATGTGTTTTTAAATGTTTTAATGTGTGGTGATGCGGGTGGGTGTTGTTTAGGAGTTTTTCGAATAATGAAAGACACAATGATACTTTGAATAAGACACAAGATAAATGAGCAATCCAAGTTGCAATTTAAGATAAAAGATACACTGATTCACAACCACTTTAAGAAATCTTTTAGGTACAAGTCACTCATATATGGAAATTAACACATGGTCTCCAGATAGATAATAAGCAAAATAAAATATGTGATCAAGGACCAGTGCCTTATGGAGTCAAAAAATGCTTGAGTGCTTAGGTTGCTTATTACAAGTATTCGAGAGATATGTTAGTGAGATCGTTTTGCAAATTATCTTGGTAAATTAAAAGTTTTTAATGGTCTTTATTATTAGGATAAGATCACAAGGTAAGCAAAGAGAACGGAAATATTTTCAATGGCTATTCACGGTGATCTGACGGACCGTTCAGTTATCAAGAGGATAACTGTCCACTGTTTAAACCACCCTTGAAGTCTGAACAACGGCACTTCGGCTCCACCTCCCAAAATAGCACTTTAAGTATTTATCGAAAGGCAACGCCAGTTCGTTGGTTGTGGGGTGAAAATTTTATTATGCTATAGAAGTTTATCAGATCTAACACCTTTCTAAGTACTAGCCCAACCTTTTCAGGTTGGCAGTGCATACGGGTGTTAGATATCAACCAAGATAAATTATTATGGCAGTGTGAGTTGAAATATTTTATTGTTGTTTAAGCACACAGTTCAGCTCTCCGATAGAGAGTGCTCTTGACTTTGTCTTATGACAAGGTTCAAGAGACTTATTTAATCTAATATGCCTAATGCAAGGGGAAATGCAAACTAAAAATGCTCTCCAACAGAGAGTGCTCTTGACTTAGGTTATTTCAAGTTCAAGAGACTTTGTTCTTTATTATAATAGATGCAGCCTGCGTAAAAGAAAAGTGCACTTTCTAAAGTAAAACAACTGATAAAAGATGATAACAGAAGTACGCTTTCTAAGGCCAAGATTTAACCAACTAACTGAGAAATAAACACAAGGTGAGATCAACCTCCAAACAAGGTGACCACTAGAACCATCAATCCTTGAGAACTTCCAGCTAGCTGAATTTCGACAAGGAGTCTTGTTATCACACAACTTGTAGTTGCCCCTAGTGGTATCCCATCCGGGACGGTAGAGGAGATAGGAAACTAAAGAGGTGACCCAAGAGATGCCACGGTTCCCAATGCAAGGTGGGAGTCACGTCAACCGAGGCACTCTTCGCTTTAGGTCAGAGTGTAACAAGACCTAGGGGGAGACCCTATGACCAATCACAGTTGATTGGATCCAAACAAAGGTTTCTAAGGGTAAGTAAATGAGGAGTTACGGAAACCAATGCAAGGTTAAGTGGACCTAGAAGTTGAAATATGGTTGAAGGTGTGTAAGAGATTATTAGTGTTTCAACCTATGTATGGTTTAGGCCACATGATGGGGTATGATGACTAGGTATAGTACCATATGTTTACTCAAGTGGGTCTTCTTTTCTTGGGAAGTGTGAAATGGCCTTAAGTGGGCCCACAAGGTGAAGTTAGGTGCAATATTGATACTAGAGGTTAGGCAAAGACTAGATCTATGGATCTAAGTTGATTCTAGGAGTACCCACATACTAGATCTAGGGTTTGACACAATTCCCAAGGAGTGCGACTTGCTTTGAGGAGGACTAGTGCCTTGTTAAGTGGGCTAATGGGGTCAAAAAGTATGTCAAAGTGTAGATCGGGACACCTAGAAACCAAGTCAAGTGGGCTAAATGATATCTAATGGTTGGATCTTGCTAGATCTAGGTTTTCAAGTAATGACCTTAAGTGGACCACAATCTCTTGAAACAAGGAATGCTACCCCCAAGGCGGATCGTGACAAAGAGATACTCTAGACCTAGGTTTCAAGGTATGGCCGTTTCAAATCCACAAGAATCTCAAACACCCACTTCCTCAAAGTGGACAAACTCTCCTTCCCTAGGTGGTGCGACTTTGCTCAAGGAGGGTTAAAAGGTGGGTTTGGTGGACCAAATCAAGTCCAATGGCCACCAAACTATAGATCCAAGTGGCTAGTACCCCGATCTATGCATGTCCCAAAAAATCAAGTCAATCCAAGGGCTAGATCTTAGTAGATCTGAGTTTTGAGGTGCCAAGAAATTAAAAGGGGGTTTTAACCCCTTAAAACATGAAAAGATGTCCACAAGGTAGATTTCACCAAAGTAAGAATCTGGGGGTAGGTTATCAAGTGTCTAGATTGCAAATCAAGTGGGATATCACCTACCCATGTGCTAGATCTAACCAAACTAACCTCTCACTAGGAAGTGCGATTTGGGTCAAGGAGAGCTTTTTGCCTTGAAAAGTGGGTCAATTTTTAGCCAATCACCACCAAACTATAGATCCAACTAGGGGTGGATGCTATAGAGGTGGGTTTTCAATATCTTCTCAAGAGCAAGGCTAGATCTAAGTAGATCTAAGAAATACAAAAATTGGGGTTTTAATGAATTAGGGTTTTATGACCAATGAAGATAGAATGGATGAAAGAGGCACATACCTTGTAGATCTTACCTCAATTGCTTATGGCCACCTTGCAAATTGATAGCATTCTCCTATGTGTATATTCAAGAGTGAGATCCAAGAGCTCCAACCAAAACGTGCTTCTCCAAGATAGCCAAATCGTCCTCCTCCTACAAGACAAGATCAAAGAAACAAGTCAAGCAAGATGATTATGAAAATGGTAGAAAGATGTAATAGAAAGCATCAACTATGTCACAAAGATACAATAATGATACTCCCTGTCACAAGATCAACCCAAAAGAGACTATGTGGATCCCTCCAACAATAACCCTCATGAAGTCGCCCTCCTCTCCACCAATTTGACTTTCCTGTCAAAAGATTAGAAGAAGCACCAAAATCCACAATGATACATAGAAGAGATACTGTATATTCAATATGCAAGAGAATCCACAATGCAAGAGAGATGTGCTCCACAAAAAATCTTCTATTCCAATATTCCAGAGCTCCAAAGGTGAGCTTTACAATGGGGGGTCTCCTCCTTATATAGGATAATAAAGACCAAAACCCTATACCACTCTACAATACTACATCAAATGAGTGGTTGAGATTAAAAGATCTCATCATACAATCAATGGCTAAGATGACCCATAACAATATATCACATGGATCACTCAATACAACAATAGCGCCCCCACTAAATGGTACAAAAAGGGGGTGACGTCATCCACTAGAGAAGAATAGGTGCCAAAATCCACCTCATGATGACTAGGACATGATAATATAAGCACATGGTGGGGCTAGGAGGCATCAATCCTTACTAGCTCATCCCCAAGGCACAATAAAATAATAAAATATGTCCAAGATAATATAAATGATCAAAACTGTCCTCAGAATCCATGACAGTCAAGCAGTAAATGTCCTCCTGTGATCAATCTGGGAATACCCACATGGTGAAAACTGACTAGAAGGTAGTGATGCCACCCTGGAAGACCTCTGTGAAGACCAAATGCCAAAACCTTGCCTCAATTGCCCAAATCGATTTCCTCAGTGACCACTTTATCCCATTTTTAAACTGCCTTGGGAACTGTGAAAGTGCCAAAACTGCCTCCTAGGGTGCTAGCGCTATCCATCTGAGCCCACCAGGCTCTCCAGAAGGGGGGGGTAAATGGTAAAAACAAGTGGCTGGACCACCCCCTCCATCATCAGTGCCCTAGGTAAACTGGCCTCTCGGGGCCCCTGCTGCTCAGGCTGGGAAATCAGCCCCAAATCTGGTCAACAAGTGTAAAACTGCATCAATCACTATCAGAAGTGCTCGGAACTGAAAGATAAGTGTCTCATTGGATCCAGAAGACCCAAATCCACTAGAAATGTGTACTCATACACCATGGGTTGCCCTAATGGGCCAGCTGTAGGGTCCACCATATATGGACAATGTATAATCTGCTGATCTGAAGTAGCAATAAACCTACTGAACTGGATCAAACATCATCTGCATCATATGTCCATCATATGATATCATCATCAAACATGTGGGCCCATCAATCATCATCAATAATCATCCATACATGGTCCACATCATCACGGATCCCAAGAATATACAACCAAGGATAAATCACATCAGTAGACTAAGACAATGCCTCTCTAATCATTCTCACAGCTAAGCTGAAAGTATAACATCCATTCAGTGGCATTAATTAAGTTAGCACATTCCGTTGTTACATAAAATTACTTGCACAATAGTTCAAATGACCAACTCACCCATTGGACATGGTCAAACTGCTAGTGAAGGATGAAGGCTAGGAATAAGGTTGGGCCAAGGGGTTGACTTGTCTAACTTAACTCAAAAATACTTTGGACTGGGAGAAAGGGGAAAGCTACAAACTCTGTGCTGGACAAAAGAACACGGGAGATGGCTGTGTCTCACAAATGGATAAGTTGTTTAGAGAGTGCTTATTCAACTTAGGCATCATGTCTACATCAAGTTGATCCAGGTTCATTAGGATAATTCCATTTTATTCCATGGTCTTTTTGGCCTACATAACCCTTCGGATTTCAGATGTGCTGAGAAGCACAACTAGTTGCAGCTTGCATACAGGGCATGTTTTTCAAATATTTATAAGGTCAGCAATTGTTTAGATATAGCTTTTCAGAACCATTGCCTTTTGGACCTTTCTTATACTCTTCGAGGAGTATTTTTAGCTGTTCATCGCTCTTGCCCTTTTTTTTGTTTCCATGGGCGAATTTATAAGTTTCCATAGGTAGAACATGAGCTTTCAGTTTTAGCCAACAACATCTCAAGTGACTAGGGGGAGTTCGAGCCAATGCCAAACATCGGGACAACCAACCAGAATGATTTAGGCCTACAATCCAACTCACCAAAGGCAAATTTTGTCACCAACTCAGAGCCGAGACACTGTATACACAGGGATGCGGTCCAAACACAGAGGTTGAAAAATGGGGAAGTCCTCGGTATCAGAAAGTCAAGTGAGACAAGTCAGGGTTTAAAGTCAAACAGGAAGGTCATGTATGGATGGAGTCAAGTGAATATGGAGCCTACACTAGCAGACAACTGGTGTCAGGAAAGACCATATCTATGTAAAGTAAAAAAAACAGTGGGTTTTGTTAAATGACCTAAATGTGCAAGCAATTGTCCATTTTATGATTTACAGTTCATTTTAAACAGTTTGCCACATCAGGAATAATATACCAAGCACATGCTATAATCATGACTAGATCAACAAGATAATAATCCACAGTCAGTGATAACATATCCATAGATCATACAACATCATCAAAATAATCATCGTGCACCATCTGAAACACTACTGCAATACATCTATAAGCACTGAACTGAAACTGTATGGGATAAGTGGTCACATCAGTCATCAAATCTGAACTCTCAAGGCTCAGCCTTGACACAAGGTCATACATGAATCTGAATAATATACTGCTCTGATCATGAGTGATCCAAAATATATATAGCCATGCTCTAGAATAATGGAAGCTCTGGAATGTGCAGATATCTGCTGTACAAGGATAGTAGCCCTGCTACTATGGTGTGATAACAAGTCTAATGGGGATAGAGAAGTTGCCACAAAACAATGAGGCCTTTGGGATTAAATCACAAAGTTGCTATCTCAAGTCAAGACTTGGAAGAGACTTAATCTAAGTACAGAAATAAACTCTAATCCAGAAAACTTGGAGTAAAACTAGTCTAAAGCATGCATGAAACAAACTTCCCCAAATGGGGAAGGAGAAACAATGTGTGGGAGGCCTTATCCCACCTAGCCCTTTTATTGAATAAATTAAGATTTGCCTTGGGAATCTAACCCTTGCAAGGTCTTTTATGAAAGGTAAGATAACTATGAAAAACAATACAAGATAGAGCTCTTTGGAGCTTTTACAAAAGGAGAATGTGCTCTTCTTGTTTTGGATCATCCTTATGGTTTGCTTGATGTTTTCTTTGGGTAAAGGCCTTCTTGTTTATCAAAGCCTCTTGACCTTCTTCTTCTTTGAAACACCTACACAAATTCAAATCATCTAACAAGGCACCCTTTAGCATTAAAGAAAGCAATAATAAAATTTGAAACTAGCTAAGTCCTAGATCTAAATCTATATGCAAAATCCTAAATGCAAACTTCAAAACACTTTCAAGTGAGATCTAAACTAAAGATGCCTAAGTGTTTAACCTTTTCAAATGCAATGAAACAAAAGACACTAACAAACTCAAGTATTGAATCATTTTTGTTGTTTTTTACGTGATTTTAGGGCACTTTTTTAAGGTAGACGAGAGGAGCTAAGGAAGGCTAAAACGAAGGTAGGATGAGGGAGAAGGAGGTGGACGAATGGAAAGAAGGGAGGAGGAGCGAAAGGGAGGAAAGGAACAAAGACAAGAGCAAGGATGATGAAAAGATGGAGAGGAGGGAAGGCAAGGGAACTAAAGCCAAAACGAGAGGGAAGAAAGAGGGACAACTGGGGCAAAACGAAAGCTAAGGAGGAGGTTTTTAAGAGGCAAGGGCTAGCAAATCAAGGGCAAAAATCAAGGAGAAAATGGAGGGCTTGAAGAAGAGAAAGCGTAAGGTAACTGTTATCACATATATAGTAGCCGGGCTACCATACATTATTTTTCTGATGCCAGTACACTATTCAGCCAGTTCCCTTACATTTGAGATGCTGAGATGAGCATCTACATTGGATCACTATCAGATTGTGGACAGCAGTATGTATTCCCCATGCCATGATTGAGTCTCAGGACACTCAGAGAGATGACCGATGTAGACATTATACCATTGGTACAGAGCAGTCAGTAGTGCCCAGAGTTACAGCAGCAGTTTCAGAGGACAGATGATGGTACAGATTGATGAGCATTCAGGTATATGACTCAGCAGGTATATCATTGTGTCATGGTTATATTGCTTTTATATTTATTCCTATAGCATGTCTTAGCACTTAGTTTCATGATCTGGCGATCATATAGATATGTGGACCTGGTTGATCTTATTATATATATTATATTGTCCCTACTCAGACTTAGAAGTTCACTATTCATAATCATTGGTTTTACCCTCCTTAGGGAGAATAGAGGTGATCATTCCACCATACCTTGGCTTGCTAGTGTCGGCTCCATTATTCATTGTCTTCATCTATCAATTGCCTACCTTTTAGTTTATCACCCTGACTTACTACTTGACTAGTGACATGGAGGATCTTTTCCCCACTGTAGCCTCTGTATTGGATGAGCTTCCCTGTTTATTGTGTCTCGGCTCTGAGTTGGTGACAAAACTTGCCTATGGTGAGTTGGAGTTCTTTGTGAATTCCCCCTAGTCACTAAAGTTGTGTTGGCTAAACCCGAAACTTTTAGTGCTGCCATGAATACAAAATCTGGAAAAATGAAATGCTATATCTTGTATGAAAAGCTCATTCATGCAATGTGTTTCTAAACACACATGAATGAAAGGCATGCCAAATGAAAATGGCTATGAAAATAAAATGTTATATCTTTTGGAAAATAAGTACCTAGGTAAACAAGCTGTCCATGACACACCTAGAAGTGCTCAGGTAAACAAGTGCCTTAAAAACACACCTGCAGCAGAAAGCCTAAAATAAATGTAAATCTATGCAATGTGTTTATAAACACACATAGATCAATGCTATGGAAACTTCAGGCCCAAAAAGCAATGGAACTTAAATGCTATATCTAAACAATTGCTGGCCTTATTTGTATTATGGATTGTGCGCATCTGTGAAGGTGAATAAACCCTCTTTGAACAACTCATCCATTTGTGAGACACCGCCATTCCCTGTGTTATCGCTCATTCAGTATATACTATGGTGTGTATTCCCTTTCCCTTGCCAAAGTGTCACAAAGTTAAGTCAGTCAAGTCATCCCTTAGCCCAGCCAGTTATTTTAGCCTTCACCCTTCACTAGCAAATTGATCACAGCTATGAAGTGAGTATGATCTTGAAAGTCTGGTCTAAGTAATAATAATAATTAATGACATTATATATTTGGATTTAGATCGCCAGTAATGATTACTTTGTGCTATAATTGTTATTTGAATAAGTTGTAGAGCATGCATTAACCTTGGACACTTTGTAGCAGCTTCTGATGATGGTCTGAGTTATATTGGGTCATGTTGACTTGGTTAGACCAAGGTCAACCTTAGGACATGAGATGGTTGGACCTTATGATTACATGGATACATGATATATGGTCTATGTATACATACATGATGATTCTATGCAGCAGCTACAGGGTTATGATGATGATTCTTGGTTTACAGCAGTGTTTGGTCATTTACAAATTATTATTATTGGCCTTGTTCCGGTATATTGGATATATATTTTGATCATGCAGAGACTCATATGGTGTATGAGTACACATCTTGGATGGATTTGGACCTTCTGAGTCCAATGAGACAGTTTGTTTTCAGTTCCGGGCACTTACAGTGATGATTGAGCCTCAGTAGGCTATCCCAGTGCAGTTTTGGTCTGTCGGAGGCCCTATCAGAGCAGATGTGATTTTTATCCGATTGACCTAGGGCGTTGATGATGGAGGGGGTGGTCCAGCCACTTGTTTTTACCATATTACCCCCCTCCCGGACACACTGGTGCCCTCACCTTGACAGCACAGGCACTCCAGGAAGCAGTTTGGGGCAGTTTCACGCTTCCCGAGGCATTTCAGGATTGGTAAAAATGGCTATTGAGGAAATCGATTTGGGCTACTGAGGCAATTTTATGGCATGGATAGATCAGGGATGATAGATCGGGGTCCTCCACACCTTCTCCAGCAGTTTCAGCTTCATCGGGGCCCGCATCCATCACTTATGGCACTTTCTGTGGATTTCTGAGGTTTTTTTTTTAGGCCTACAATTTGACTATGGAGGCACGATTTGGTACATTGAGGATTATTTTATATTTATTGTGCTATGGGGATTGACCAAGGAGGGATAATATTACCCGTTGGACCCACCATAAGCCTCCTATGATATTATGTCATCATGATTTGGTGGGATTCCCCTCTTATAGGGCGATTTTGTCCACTTACATAATATTTTATTTGTGATCCATGTATTGTATTGTTGAGCTCATCTCAACCATTGATTAGACATTTGTATCTTTTAATCTTAGCCACTCATTCAAAAAGTGGTTAGGGTTTTGGTGCCTCTCCTTCCTATTTAAAGGAGAGAGCCTCTCATTGTAAAGGGTCTTTGGCTCTTGGATTATTGGTATAGAAAAATATTCTTGTGGAAATTCTTGTGGTCTCCTTTGCATCTGTTGTTCTTAGATGGTGATTGGAAAGTCTATTGCAACCTAGCATTTGGAAATTGTGGTAAGATCTATCTTTTTTGGAAATCATTGTTTGTCTACAGGAGGGCGACTTGAACAAGGGCGATTTTGCAAGGCTTCTTCAAATCGACTTTCTTGGCATTCGCTTGTATCAGGGGGTTATCATTAGCATCATTGTGATCTATGCTATCTTTCTGTTACTTCTCTTGTGGCATTAGTCTTATCTCTTGATGCATCAAATCTGATATTGTTGACGTTTGTTGTGCAGGAGAGAGGGCGCATTGGCTTCTTGGATCAAATCGACTTACATAGAAAACTACCTCAAAGCTTCTCAAATTGATCGGGTTTTGCATAGATCATCATCATCAAGGCATCTACAAGGTTACCCAGGTAAGATCCACAGGTTTGTTTCTCTTACCTTGATCCAATCCATTGACATAGCTCATAAATTGTTAAAACCCTAAATATTTCAAACCCCCCATTTTACATTTTCTCAGATCTACTTAGATCTAGTGGGTTGTTGGGCATAATATTGAAAACCCACCTCTATAGCATCCACGGCATCCCGAATCTATAGTTTGGTGAGGATTGGCTTTCGTTTGACCCCCTTCCCAAGCCAACTTAGCTTCTCCCAAGCAAGGCGCACTTCCTGGTGGTTGTGAGTTGACCTAGATCTAGGTGGTGGGTAGTTGAGATCCTGCTTGATCCATAATCTAAACATCAAATAACCTACCCCCAGATTGTTACTTTTCTGATTTTCACCTTGTGGGCCCTATTCCACATTTTAAGGGATTTAATCCCCATTTTGGACCACTTGGTGCATTCAAACTCAGATCTAGTAAGATCTAGCCGTCGGATTGCCACGAAATTATAGATCCACACTCCTACTTGACCAACCTACCCGGATCTAAAGTTTGGATGCCATCGGACTTGTCTTGACCCACCTAACCCACCTTTTAGGCCTCCTTGGGTAAAGTCGCACCACCTTGGAGAAGTGAGTTAACTCATTTCTAAGACGTGGGTACTTGAGATTCTTGCGGATTTGGAACGAGAATAATTCAAAACCTAGGTCTAGTGTGTCACTTTGTCAGATCTTGCCTTGGGGATAGCATTCCTTGTTTTAAGGGATTGTGGTCCACTTGGGTTAAGCCTAGATCTAGACCTACTTATCCATCAAGACCTCTATTGCCCACTTGTCTCATGCTGTAGGAGTCCTCAACCACAAGTCAACCCTACTTTGACTCCATTATCCCAATTCCCAAGGCACTGGTTACTCTCCAAGTCAATTCGACTTTCCTAGATTGTTGGATTAACTTGTGCTTTGACCTTAGTGTGGTGAACCAAACCCTTGATGCCATCATGTATCATGGTCAAACTTGTCATGTGTACTAGTTAGCCCCAATTCAACCCCTAAACTACCCTGCATTGGACACGGTTCCCAAGGCAGTGGATCTTCCAACATTGAACTAGTACACTAATCCTAGATCTCACTTCAAACATTGTAAGTCACTCTCACATCAACTATGAACCAAAGTTGTACCTATTGAACCCCTCACTTGGCTTGTGACTTCATCCTAAGGTCTAGGATAAACCATACACCTAACTTCACTTAGAAATACCCTGATTTGGTGTCTTGGTTTCGATCTCTCCTGTCAGGAGTAGATCGGGTCTCCCCCTTTGTTGTCTAGGCTAGATAACATAAAGTGAAGGTTGCCTCGACTGGCGTGACAACCATATATTGGAGGTCGAGGTGATCGTGGTTGCACCTTTTGAGTTGCCCTTCCCTATTGCCATCCATGACTGGATATATCCATAGGGGTAACTACAGTTTAGGTGATAACAGTAACCAAGTTGAAATGAAAGTTTTGATGGATGGAAAACTTGAGAAGAGCTCTTCCTAGCCTTCTTAAGATGAAAGATTTTGAGACTCTTGTAGATCCTGCAACCACAATATGTTAAGTCAAAGCTTGAATATTTTCTCAGAGTAACTCTACAACAAAGAATCCATAAGAAGAGAGCCCAAATGGCCTCTCTTTATAACAAACTAGACACCTAAACCCTAAGTTGAGTTCTCAAGGTCATCTTTCTGTTAATTTTCTTCCCTTCGAATAATCTCTTTAGTGCATCAAACATCTCTTTAGGAGTTTGCAGAGATGAGATGTGGGGGATCAAGTGATCCTTGATGGAGTCAACAATGATCCTCTTGGACTTAACCAAGTTCTTGTGCTTAGCTTTGTCTTCATCTCCCTCTGGTTCCTCAATTACTTCATTGACATAGTTGTCTAACTCATTCTCTTCTAGAATGAGCATCACTCTATACTTCCAAGCGCGGAAGTTATCTGCTCCTTCAAGCTTATCCTCAAGCTTGGTATTGTTTGTCATCTTGATAAAATGAGAAGAACCCCAAACGGAAATAAAGATAGTAGGACTTACCAAATGAGATGCTCCAAACAAGTGCTTGCTCCAATGTCTTCTGAAATCTTACTTCTGGATGACCTAGGGTTTATTAGAGAAACCCTAATTTTTCAACTTAGGGATCTTGAAAAACTGAATGGAGAGAGAGATGCACCTCCCTAAGGTGAGTTGAGCAAAGGTCCTTTTCTTCCAAATAAGTGGACAGATCTACCAAAAACTTGATGCCCTAGTTTTCCCGAGCAGTAGTGGGAGGCCCAAAAATGAAGGTTCTTTGATCTGAACTATGCCTCCAAAGAAAAATGCGCCCTCCTAGGGCGAGTCGCTTTGACCTCCTTTTTGATCCAAACAATGGTGAAAAGCATCCGGAATGAGAAACCCTAATTTTCACTTCCGAGAATTTCTGTTGCACAAGGTCTTCTTTCAGGCTAGCGCTGAACCCATGTTAGAATTTTAACTGCAATAATATAAAGGATCACTAAAAGATAGAAAAGCACAGCATAAACAATAGTACACAACAATTTATCTTAGGAAACCCTCATGGGGCAGAAAACCTAGCAAAACTTCTTCAATATAGATTCGTCAGAAAGTACAATGTCAATCTCATGCAATAACCCAAAACAATAAGTCTTCAAAAGCAGCTACTCTTCTCTTCCATGTGACTCGACTTTCTCTCTCTACTCATGTGAAATTGAGTGAGTGAGGTGACAAATGAGGAGGGCGACCCTCCTATTTATACTAATCAAGTGACTGACCTTTTTCCCTAATAGTGCCGACTTGACCTTTCAAACAAGGTCGACTTGTCCAGGATACAATAAAATATTATTTTCATGCTTTTTTCTAGATTCTTCTAGGCCGACACAACTAGTAGGGTTTGTTAGAGTTTTACTTTAATTCAATGTTAACTAGGATCTTTAACTGAAAGAATAACAAGCACAGCAAAACACAAAAGACACAATAGTTTTCCTCTGGGAAACCATAAAAAAGAAAACCCCGCAACTTCCTCAAAGATAGATTCGTCACTAATACAATATCAAGCAAAATGGAAAACCCAAATATATGTCTTCTGCAACTCTCTCTCTTTCTCTTTAGCGAACTTGTTTTCTCTCTCTTGCTAATGCGAACTTGAGTGAGTGAGTGGTGTGTCCAAATGAGAGAGAAAGCTCTCTATTTATACTTTATGTTTGGGCTACCTAATTCCCAATTAGGTCGGCCTCACTAACCTGACTGGGCCGACTTGTCCAAAGGGGACTTAATAATACATTTTACATTTGACCTTTGGGGGATCTAATGCCCCGACTTACAATGGAGCTTTTACCTCAATGACCTTGCATGACTAAACATAATAATGACATCCCCAAACGGAGGAAAAACATCTCCGACAGAGGTACAACAAAAATACAATAATAATATAATAATAATAAACAGAATAATATCTTCCGAAGTTACAATCACAACAACACTCCCTCTTAACTAGGAAGGTATTTTGTCGCCACAGTCATCAACACTCTAGACACATATTCTGGACAACGTCATCATCGCTGGATCATCATCAATGTTGGAACATCAACATCAACACTGGATCATCATTGTCGTTGCTGTTGTAATCCTCATTTTGTCGATCATTGATCAGTGACATCTCTCGAATCTATCCGTCATAAGAAGTTCTATAGAGCCAGCCCTTTTTCATGCTGGATGTAGGCCTAGCTCTCATGTAGGTCTTCATCATCTCTGCGAGCAAGCCATCAAGTAAGTACAGCCCAGGACCACACATTACATTGCCACAGCAATCACCTATGTCTCCTACTATCATCTCATCATCATACACGAAACACAGCCCAGATGCACACCTCATGTCCAACAGACCACCTGCGTCTCCCACGCAATGGGTACAGCCCAGGAGCACCCCAGGTGCATTACGTCTCTCAACGGTCAGCCCGCGTCTACCAACATGGGAGCACAATCAGGAGCACCCCAGGTGCATTACATACCAAGGACCACCTACGTCTTCCACCATGCGAGATCCTGCCTAGGCACACACAAAGTGTCTTGTGACCGGTGGACCTCCCAACATCTTCAGCATGGGAGTACAGTCAGGAGCACCCCAGGTGCATTACGTCCCAAGGACCACCTACGTCTTCCACCATGCGAGACCCAACCCTATATCTTCTCCAGCATGGGAGTACAACCCGAAGCACACCAAGTGCATTACGTCCCAAGGACCAACTGCGTTTTCCACCATGTGAGAACTAGCTCTAGTGCATCTACGTCTTCCGGTCTCATCACTCCCACTTTCGAGGAACCTTGATCTGGATAACACCAAGGCTCTCTCGGAAGTACTCGAACTTCACTAACAGCTTGGTCAATACATCGGCTATTTGCTCGTCTGTCGCCACATACTGGAGCTTCACTGCTCCTCTCTGCACCATATCCCGGATATAGTGGTACTTGATCTCAATATGCTTCGACTTGTCGTGGAACACCGGGTTCTCGGACAACTTCACACAACTCTGGTTGTCACGGAAGATACAAGTCGCCTCTAATTCGAGACCAAACAAATATGACAGTAGATTCCGAAGCCATACTGCCTCACAACTAGCCGAACAAGCTGCAACATACTCTGCTTCGGCTATACTCAGCGCCACGCATGACTGCTTCCTGCTAAACCAGGAGATCATACTGGATCCCATATTGAAGCAACATCCTGAAGTGCTCTTCCTATCTATGGCACTTCCTTCCCAATCCGAATCAACATAACCATGCAGGTTAATCTTCTGATTTGCCTCGTACTTGAGCCCATAGTTAATTGTACCCTTCAGGTACCTTAATATATGCTTTGCAGCAATCAGGTGAACATGTCTCGGATCTGTCAGGAACTGGCTCAGGGTGTTCACAGCAAAGCATATGTCTGATCTCGTGTTCATCAAATACATCAACGAAACAATCATCTGACGGTACATCGTGGCATCAACTGTCTCTGATGAAGCATCACACAGTAGCTTCAAATTCAATGCCATTGGTGTGGCCATTGCCATGTAGTCCATCATTCCGAATCTCTTCAGAATCTCCACTGCATACTTTCCTTGACCAAGGAAGATTCCATCTGCACTCCGCCACACCTCCATGCCTAAGAAATAATGCATCATACCCAGGTCCTCCATCTCGAACTCTGCGGCAAGCCTTCTCTTTACATCTGCAATGAGCTCATCCTCACCTCACCTGTCACAAACAGGTCATCTACATATAGCAGAAGTATCACTAGTCTTCTGCCTTCAACTTTAAAGTAAAGGTTGGAATTTGCTTTACTCTTGGTAAAGCCTAAGCTCATCAGGAAACTGTCCATCCTGTCGTACCATGTCCTAGGTGCCTGTTTCAATCCGTACAAGGCTTTCTTCAATTTGCACACATGAGTCTTTTTGTCATGTGTCTCAAATCCCAGGGGTTGTTCCACGTACACTTCCTCTTCTACTACACCATTCAAGAATGTTGTCTTGACATCCATCTGGTGTACTTTCCATTTCATTACTGCAGCCAATGCCAGTATAGATCTGATGGAAGTGTATCTTACTAAAGGTGCAAATGTCTCCTCGTAGTCTATGCCTTCCTTCTGGGAGAAGCCGCGTGCCACAAACCTTGCCTTGTGTTTTTCAATGCTACCATCTGCAGCATGCTTAATCTTGTAGATCCACTTCGAAGCCACAATAGACTTCCCTTCTGGTCTCAGAACTATCTCCCAGACATCATTCTTCATAATCGACTAGTACTCCTCGATCATGGCATCCTTCCATTCTTTCTTCTCTGCTGCTTCTTCGTAGTTGGAAGGTTCTTTATCAATGTTTCACATAGCAGGGCCACATAGCTGGAGTATGGTCTGGGTCTCTTGCTTTCTCTGTGCATCCCCTCTGGAGCGCCATACTTCTCTGCATCTTGTATTGCTTCTCGTACCCATGTTGGTCTTCTTTTGTGGGAGTTCTTCTCATGAGGTGGATCTACAGGTTCTTGTGGTTCTGCAATGTCGCAGTCTTCATGCTCTTCTGGAATCGCTTCTTCCATCGTTGTCTCTGACTCTGGTTTCTTCAGGTTCTTCAATCTCTTCAATAGGTAGTTTTCTTGATTTGTTGTATGTTGAGTCTTCGTCAAATGTTACGTCTCTGCTGAAGTCGATCTTCTTGAATTCTGGGAAGTATATTCGGTAGGCTTTTGAAGTGTCGCTGTATCCCACAAATATTCCCTTCTTTCCTCAAGGATCTAGCTTGGTTCTCTTTTCCTTCAGGATATGTATGTATACTAGGCAGCCAAATATCCTGAGATGGCTGACTTCTGATTTCTCCCCGGAGAAAGCTTCTTCGGGAGTCTTGTTGCTTAGTACTCGGTGAGGAGTATGGTTCTGTAAATACACGGCTATCCTTGCTGCTTCTGCCCATAAGTGCATCGGAAGATCCTGGTCATGTAGCATTGCTTTTGCTACTTCCATTATCATTATGTTCTTTCATTCTGCAACGCCATTCTGTTGAGGATTGTGAGGAGTGTTCAACTCCCTCTTAATCCCGGATTCTTTGCACAGGTCCTTGAATTCTTCCGAGGTGAATTCTCCGCCATTATCCAATCGTAGGGTCTTGATCTTTTTCTCAGTGTGATTTTCGACCAAGGCTTTGAATTCTTTGAACTTGCTAAATACCTCATCTTTACTTTTCAAGAAGTAAATCCAAGTCTTACAAGAAAATTCATCTATGAAAGAAACATAATATACATACCCGCTTAGTGAGCTGGATGACATGGGACCGCATACATCAGAGTGGATTATCTCCAATATTCCTTTTGCTTTGCTTTCATTGCTAGGAAACGCCTTCTTTACATTCTTTCCTTGCGCACATCCCTTGCAAATGCCTTCATGTCTTGTCTGGATTTCTGGAAGTCCTAAAACTGCTTTGCTCACAATAGGTAGTGCTCTATAGTGCACATGTCCAAGCCTTTTGTGCCATAGTTCACTTGGTTCTATTGAGTCATGAACCAATGCTTGTTCAGGTTATCCCTTCAATTTGTACAAGCCTCCCTCTTGCTCTCCAATCACCGTTGCATCATCTATTGTCTTTCCTTTTGGCCACATTAGGACTTGGCCATCAACAAATGCAAACCTCATTCGCTTAGCATCTAGAGCTGATATGGAGAGAAAATTCTTCTTTAGTCCTGGAACATATAGGACATCTTTCATCTTCAAAGATTTGTCGGAGACTAGTTTGTAGGAGACTTCTCCACTTCCTTTGATGGGATATTGATAATCATCCCCAAGTTTCACCTTGTGAGGTGACTCATGTTCAGATAAGTTAACGAAGGATTCTTTGTATCCCGTCATGTGCTTGGATGCTCCACTGTCTACAAGCCAATCATTGCTCCCATGTGTGACAGTGCCTGTGAGTGCTGAGATTAGGACATATTCTTCATCACTTGAAGAATCGTCTCTTTCTTCTCCTCTGGTTCTTTTCCTTGCGCGTTCATCGTCTTCAGCGGTGTGAGCATGATGTCTCCTCTTGTTAGTCTTCTTGTTGGAGGAGCCTTTGTTTCTGGGACAATCTCTAGAGTAGTGTCCCTTCTCATCACATGTGTAACATCTAACATTGGATAGATCTCTTATGGGTCTCCTTTGTCTTCCGTAATGGTGTTTCTCCCTCTTGTTGTGATGGTGGTCCTCCCTCTTGTTATGATTTCTTCTAGCGTGAACTGTGAGAGCTTGATCATCATTGTTTGCTCCCATCTTTTCTTCTCTTGCTATAAGTCGAGCTTCTTCTTGTGTACATTCTTCCCATAGTCTGTTGAAGGTGATCAACTTCTTTCTAGCACATATACCTTGAATGAATGAATCCCATGATCTTGGGAGACCATTCAAGATGGTCATAACGATCTCTCCTTCTTCTACCTTTTCTTCATCTACTTCAAGTTGTTCCTTGATTTGAGAGACCCTTGTGAAGTAGGATTGCATGGTCTCTGAGTTTAGGATTTTCAAATTCTTGAGCTGGTTCCTTAACGTCATCTTCTGATTGATGTTCTTCCTTTCGAATAATTTCGTTAAAGCATCGAACATCTCCTTGGGTGTCTTCAAGGATGACACATGGGGGACAAGATGATCTTTAATGGAGTCTGCAATAATTCTCTTGGCCTTGACCAAGTTCTTCTTGTGGATAGCCTTAGCCTCATCTCCCTCTAGTGCTGGAACCTCTTCATTAACATACTTGTCCAAATCATTTTCTTCAAGGACAAGAGCAATCATATACTTCCATGCTCGGAAGTTATCAGCACCCTCAAGCTTATCCTCAAGCTTGGCGTGGTGAGACATTCTGAATGAGAACCTCAAATGGAAATAGCAGAGATTTAGGTCTTACCAATTTGAGATGCCCAACCTAGTTCTGGAGCTGGTCGGCCTAGGGTTTGTTAAAGAAACCCTAATTTTTCAAACTTGGAATTTTGAACTTTTGCTTGGATAGAAAGATGTGCCTCCTCAAGGCGAATTGAGAAATGTACTCCTTTTCCCAAATCTGTGGACAATATTGCAAAATCATTGATGCCCTGGTTTTCCTCCCAGCAGTAGTGACGGGGCCAAAAATGAAAATTCTCGGTTTTGAATTCTGCTTTCACAAGAAGATGCGCCCTCGTAGGGAAAATTGAATTGACCTCCTTTTCAAGTTGATCTGTGGAGGAAAGTGCCCAGAACAGGAAGCCCTAGTTTCTTCCCGGCACTAGCGACTAGGTCAAAAATGAAAATTCTTCAAATTCGATTCTGCATCCTCCAAAAGATGCGCCCTCCTAGGGCGAGTTAGCCTAGCCGTCTTTTTCAGATGATCTGTGGAGAGAAAGAAGACCTTAAACTAGGAAGCCCTAGTTTCCCGCTGTTGCACAATGCCTTCTTCTCAGGTTAGCTCTGATCCCATGTTAGAGTTTTTACTTTAATTCAATGTTAACTAGGATCTTTAACTGAAAGAATAACAAGCACAGCAAAACACAAAAGACACAATAGTTTTCCTCGGGGAAACCATAAAGGAGAAAACCCCGCAACTTCCTCAAAGATAGATTCGTCACTAATACAATATCAAGCAAAATGGAAAACCCAAATATATGTCTTCTGCAGCTCTCTCTCTTTCTCCTCAGCGAACTTGTCTTCTCTCTCTTGCTAATGCGAACTTGAGTGAGTGAGTGGTGTGTCCAAATGAGAGAGCAAGCTCTCTATTTATACTTTATGTTTGGGCAACCTAATTCCCAATTAGGTCAGCCTCACTAACCTAACTAGGCCGACTTGTCCAAAGGGGACTTAATAATACATTTTACATTTGACCTTTGGAGGATCTAATGCCCCGACTTACAATGGAGGTTTTACCTCAATGACCTTGCATGACTAAACATAATAATGACATCCCCGAACGGAGGAAAAACATCTTCGACGAAGGTACAACAAAAATACAATAATAATATAATAATAATAAACAGAAGAATATCTTCTGAAGTTACAATTACAACAACAAGGTTTACATTGATTCTTTCAATGACTTTTACATGAATAAATACAACATAAATAATTCCCGAAGGAAGTACAATACAAATACTACAAATAAAACAAATAAGAATATCTTCTGAAGTTACATTCTTCAACAACCTCAGCATAGATTTCTCCTCTCTTCTCTTCTCTACTTTACTTTACTTTCTTTTTTACATATTGCCTTTTATAGGAGACCTTTTGGTACTCCTGCTTTGTAACAACGTCATTGTATTCAGCAGTCCCATTGACCTACTCTCAACTCCTCCTCGACCCATTGTATTCAGCAGTCATTAGTTGGACATTAATAAAATTATCTTATCTAGATGTAAGTTCAGCTCTCAACTCCTCCTCGACCCTCTTCCTAGCCATATCAAGAAGGGATTGGATTGCAAAACACATCACTCCTGGGGTAACTACAGGACAATCCTCCACTTCATGCCCAACAATTTTGGCAATGTGGTATTTCGAGCAGCTAATTCCACCATAAATATCCTTGCCACATAGTGTGCAATTCAACCTTTGTCTATTATTAGGGTCAGTTGGTTCACCATACTCCCACATTGGATCCAATGGCGTTGGCATTGTGTTATTGTTGAATTGAAACTTGAAACTTGAGATTAAACCTATAGCACAAAAAAATAGCAATAAACACAAAAGAATGCTTGGATCTTTGAAAAGAATGCTTGAAAATGAGTTGAATGTGTTATCAACTATATCTGTACAATAGTTGAAACCTTATTGAGCCGCCAGTGTTGGAACACATCAGTGTTCACTTCCAGAGTATCTGGGTTTCAGATATTTGGGTCTAGCAAGTTTTGGCTAGCCAGTTTTGTTTTTGAGTCGACATGACCAAGGCCCCATGGGGGTTTGTAACAAAGTGTGCTAGTAGGGTTTGAGTGGCTCGGTTCCCCATGACTTGATTAAGCAACTAAGGTATTCCAGGGAGTTTTTTCCCTTGTCAATTATACTTTGCTTAAGGCGATGTATAATTGATGAGGTTTTCTCCCGCTTCCTCCAAAGCTGGAATGCCCGATTTTGAAAATTTGAGCAGTTGGGGGTTATTAGAGTCCAACTAATATGTATAAACCTACTAGACACTATTAGAATAGGTTTTGGTCATGTCCTAAGTCTCTAGACCCCCCAGAAAAAATTTCAAAAAAAAATTTACCGGACGCGTTGGATTTGGGGTTTTTAATTTTTAATTATTTTTAAATTTTATTTAAATTTCTCTATAGTTTAAATGGAGAAATTTGAGTCTGTAATATGTCAGTCATCCGGGGTCCGAATTTAGTGATTGATGACTTGTTTCATAAGCCAAAAATCACACATGACCCATGGATCAACTAAACCCAACTTTCGGATGTCAATTCAGCTTCATAATTAATATTCTCTCTAAAAAGCCATTTACAGAGAAATTATTAATTAAAATAATAAAATTGAATATTTTGGAGATATCCAAATCTCTCCAAAATAATCAGAAAATAATAAAATAAAAGGCTAATTGACATGGCACTAGACATTAATGAAGATTCCAATCATCTCAGTCATCATTCAGTTGAGTATACAGTCAGCACAAGCTCATCTTCTCCAAGCAATTCGCCCTCCATGCATGCAAAGTCAAGTTTGGTGATGTGGATAAAGATTATTGGTTATTGAGTTAAGATTTGGTTGCATTAAATGGAAGTGGGGGCGCCTTGCCTAGGTGGAGGCCACCTCCCACTCTCACCCACCAAGAATCAATTCGATTTGGGGTTAAACTCCAAGCTTTCCATCACTAGAGCTCACGCATTCCTTCATCCTCACGTCAATCTCTTGGTTGGAGGTCGAGTTTGCCACATGGCAATAGGGGTGTGGTATGGTGGAGTTTCCTATGGAGAGTGGGGGGCGCCTTGCCTAGGTGGAGGCCACCTCCCCACTCCCAACCAATAAGACTCGATTTGTTTGGTGAAGCTTGGCTCTCAAACTGATGGTGATTGGGATTTAGACTTAGAGTTCGATTTTTGTCAAGTGCCATTGGCTCCCTTCTCAAGCCAATTCGAATTAGGGTTTTAGCTTAGTGTTTTGTTATTTAACAGAAGCCATTTGAGCTCTCTTGTTATGCTCTCTTGTGCAAGCTTACTCTACTCAATTTTTGTAATACTTCATAGCTTTGGCTATATTGGAATAAATTCGACTTTGGAGGTCTATTGATGTGCACATTGGTCCATGAGAAATTGTCAAAGCTTCAATGAGGTGATGTTGTTTTATTAATGCTATTTCATATATAATTGTTTGATCATTCTAGCTTAGAAGTCTTTTTTATGTCCATGGAATGAATATTTGGGTTCAACTTATTCATTTATGCTTGGTTAATTAAGATCTAGAAGTAGCAAACAGTAATCTGTTATACTTATGCTCTTCTTGTCTTTTTTGGTTAATCATACTAGACTTGATCAAATCGTTGTTGAAGTGGCTTGTTTTACAGATCTCCTAAGTACAAAGTGGGATTTTGAGCTAGGTTGCTTCTTCCTCCCCTTCATCACTATTTTTATTAACTTGTGTGCATTTCAGGGTTTCTTCAAAGAGCGAATCGTGCTTCAAGTTTGATCTTGAGAGGTTCATAAGAGATCCATCCACTTATTCAACTTAAAATCTTGGTTAGCTTGTTTCAAAAGGGCTTCTCTTCTTCAAGCCTTCCCATTCTTCTCCTTGAGCTTATTGCCCTTGAATTGCTAGCCCTTGCCTCTTAAAACCCTCCTCCTTAGCTTTCGTTTGGCCATAGTTACCCCTCTTTCTTCCCTTTCGTTTTGGCTCTAGTTTCTTTGCCTTCCCCTCTCCATCTAGCTCTTGACTCACCTTCCATTCCACCTTTCATTTTTCCCTCTTTTTTCCTCTCGTTTCCCATCTTCTAGCTTCCACCTCTCCCCCTCGTTTTCTCCAAAAAGATCCCTAAATTATCCCAAAACACCAAAAAACGAATTGTTAAGGTTTAGTCTTTGATAAAAGTTAGCTTAAGAAGTTGTATTTAGATCTTGATTTTTGCTCTTAGTTTACAAAATCTTATGCATTGAAAAGGTTAATGTCAGAGGCATTCTAGATCTCATCTTTACATTAGCATAGCTTGCTTGTTTTAAATTTTTTGGTTCCATTTGAAAGATAAGAGTTTTATGCAAAAATATACTTGAAAATTTTACTTTCTAGATCTCTTTCCCACCACATTCTAGGCATTCATTGTTTGCTGGTCCGTTTGCATTTTTATACATGTTTTGAAATAAAAATCTCATTAAACATAGTTTTAAATTCTTTTTAGGATTCTAGGTTCAATAGCTTAAAATCTTGTTTTTCTTCTAATGACTAATGGGTGCTTTGTTTTAAGAAATCTTTGAGACTTGTGTAGGTGTTTCAAAAAGGAAGAGAACTTGAAAAAAGCTTTCAAAAAGCAAGATCCAAAAAAGAGCCAAAGAGAAGCTCAAGTGAAGTTCAAACCAAGGAGAAGTGCAAACCATGAATGTCATTTGAACTAAACCATTATCCTTTGTACAAACTCATGAGAGTTTTTATCTTTTTCATTCAAGTTTTATCCCTCAAAAGTCCTTCAAAGGTTTTAAACCCAAGGCATTTGTAATCATTTAATAAAAAGTTCAAGTGGAGGAGGCCTCCACTTTTTTGGGTTTCTTCCCCATTTGGGGAAGAGTGTTGTGGTTGGTTAGTTTAGATCTTATCTTTTCAAAGTTCATAGATTGATTTTTCGTTTCTTGTTCTTAGATTAAATATTCCATTTCCAAGTCTTGACTAGAGTAAGCTAACCTTGGGATTGCATACCAAAGGCCACATAACTTTGTGGTAGCTACTCGTTCCCCCCGTTAGCATCTTGTGGACATCCAGCTAGCTAGAAGGTTTCCAGGATTGACGGTTCTAGCGATTAGCCTTGTTCGGAGGTTGATCCCACCTTTAGAGTAGAATTGCTTGGTAGAACATTAGATCTTTCAATTATTTCATTTTTATTTTGCAAGTAGCATGCTAGCAGTATTTCACATCTATTTGAGCTATCACATGATTTAAATGTTCTAAAGTTGCAATACCTTGTTATCACAACTGCTACTTGTTTCTTAAAACGAACAAAGTCTCTTGAACTTGGCAAAATCCAAGTCAAGAGCACTCTCTGTCGGAGAGCATTGTTAGATCTGCATTTTTCCTTGCATTAGGCATTTTAAAGTAGGAAGTCTCTTGAACTATGGTCTTAAGACCAAGTCAAGAGCGCTCTCTGTTAGAGAGTTGAACAAGTGCTCTAAGTAATAAAACTTTTCAACCCACATTTTCCCCTTAATTAATTTATCTTGGTCGTTTATCCAACACCCGTATGCTCTGCCAACCAGAAACGGTTGGACTAGTACTCAGAAAGGTGAAGGATTTGATAATCTCATAAGTGATAATTAATTAAAACTTTCACCCCCATAACCAACGAACCGGCGTTGTTCAAAAAGTATTTTAAGCAGTTCTCAGGGGAGGCGCCGGAGTGCCCAATCTGCGACACGGTGGCTGGTTAGCATTGCGCGCCTCGCTGTGATTCTAGACAGGTCCGACATGTCTCTTAAAGGATCTGCTTAGAATATCTTTCCGGACACTCTTTTGATATCCTTGGTTTTAGCCATAATAATGAAGACCATTAAAACTTTGAAATTTACCAAGATAATTTGCACAACGATCTCACGAACAGTTACTATCAAGACTTATTTTTCAGCACCCCCAGCACTACAATTCAATTATTTTGACTCCGCTACCCATTGGATAAGGCACTGGTCCTTTTATCATTAAATTTTTATCTGTGGATGCTTCTTAATTATCTCAAGTCTTTATATATTGTTTCGCAACATGGATTGCATCTTATCTTGTGTTTTATTTAAAAGTAAATCGTGTGTCTTTCATCACTAAAAACCCCTAAACAACACCCATCCGCATCACCGTACATTTTAAACACTTAAAACATTGAGCCTTAGTGAAACTCTTTCTTAGGGACTACCCCCCTTGGCTTCGTTAGGAGTTTGCCTAAACGGAGGAGCTGATATTCAGGTGACAGTACCTGGCTCATTGCTTGCCCCCAAGGCCACACCTCTCTCACTTGTAGTGAAGAGACAGCTTTCGACAGATTTCCGCTGCTGGTGTGCAATTTAGCGGACAACAGAATGATTAAATCTTCCATTGAAACACAACAAAAAGAGGTATATATAATGGCCATTGAAAACCCTACTCTAAATCTAGAAAAACAAACAAATTTCAAGCAAAAAATCTAATACATATTGGAAAAATGGAGAAAATGGATTGTAGTGAATCCCACTACACAATTGCTCCACTAATGGCAATGAGAAACCTTGTTCTATCAATGGAAATGGTCATTGTTGTCCGCCAAACTGCACACCAGCAGCAGAAATCTTTCGAAAGCTGTCTCCCTCACTGGAAAGTGGGGAGAGGTGTGGCCTTGGGGGCAAGCAATGAGCCAGGTACTGTCACCTGAATCCCAGCTCCTCCGTTTAGGCTAACTCCTAACGAAGCCAAGGGGGGTAGTCCCTACAAAGAGTTGTCTAAGGCTCTTGTGTTTTAAATGTTTTTTGATGTTGTGATGCGGATGGGTGTTGTTTAGGAGTTTTGAAGGTGAGAGACACAAAAATGCTTTAAATGAAACCAAGATAACGCAATCCACGTTGCAAGAGAAAATGAAAGATACACTGAATCAGAAACAAATCACTCTTTATATGAAAATTAACACAAGTACTCTAGATTGATAATAAGCAAATAAAATATGAGATAAAGGACCAGTGCCTTATGGAGTCAAATAATGTCTGAGTGACTGAGTTGTTCGATACAAGTGTTCGAGAAAAAGGTTCTTGAGATCGTTTTGCAGCTTCTCTTGGTAAATTAAAGATTTTAATGGTCTTGATTATTAAGGCTAAGAACAAAGGTATCAAAAGGAGTGGAACCTTAACCAAAAAAAAAAACTAGCAACCTTTTAGATGATAGGTCGGGAGCACCCAGATTCAGAGAACAAGTGTTCTTACGGCTTGACCGCCCTCGAGTCTGACAGTGGATTCCCGGCACCACCTGTTTCAGGAAGAACTCAGTGATTTTGTCTTGGTTGGGGTTTTGGGTAAAGTTTTAATTAATGTTATCACTTATGAAATTAACAAGTCTTCCACCTTTCTGAGTACTAGCCCAACCGTTTCTGGTTGGCAGAGCATACGGGTGTAGGACAAAAGACCAAGATAAATTAATTAAAAGGGGAGTATGGGTTGAAAAATTTTATTATTAGAGCACTCGTTCAACTCTCCGACAGAGAGCGCTCTTGACTTGATCTTATGACCACAGTTCAAGAGACTTGCTAATTTAAAATGCCTAATGCAAGGAAAGATGCAAATCTAACAATGCTCTCCGATAGAGAGTGCTCTTGACTTGGATTTGGCCAAGTTCAAGAGGCTTTGTTCATTTTAAGAAGCAAGAAGCAGTTGTGATAACAAGATATTGAAAAAAATGTAAAACTCAAATCATATGATAGCTCAAATCAATGGAAATACTGCTAACATACTACTTGCAAAATAAAATGAGATACCGGAAATATCTAGTGTTCTACCAAGCAAAAATTTACACTACAGGTGGGATCAACCTCCGAACAAGGTCAACCACTAGAAGCCACCAGTCTTGGAAACCTTCCAGCTAGCTGGATGTCCGCAAGAAGCTGATGGGGGAACGAGAAGCTACCACAAAGTTATGTGGCCTTTGGGATGCAATCCCAAAGTTAGCTCTTCTTTGGTCAAGGCTTGGAAGAGAAGCAACAAAGTAAAAACAAATTATTCTAAAACAAGAATTGAAAAGATCTAAGCTAAGCAAACCCAACAATCTTCCCCAAATGGGGAAGAAAACCAAAAAGTGGAGCCTCTTCTACTTGAAAATTTTATTAAATGGTTACAAGTGCCTTTGGGGATGAAGCCCTTGAAAGGTCTTTTGAGAGAAAAAGAACTACTTGTGAAAACAATACTTTGTGAGCCCTTAATGGCTAATTACAAAAAGGAGAGTATACAAGGTTTGTCATTTTTGTTCAAGTCTTCTCCTTAGATGCACTTTGCTCTTCTTTTGAGTATTGCTCATATCAAGCTTTTCTCCTCCTTCAAAAAAGATCTACACAAGCTCAAACTCACTTCAACAATGTACCCATTAGATGTTAGTCAAAATCCAACTTTGAAATCAAATGCAAAGACTAAGATCTAACCTATATGCAAAGATTTTTTTCCAATGCAAACTTTTGAAATTTATGACATGAGATCTAAGGCCCTAATGCTACTTTTCAAAGCATAAACTAGAAACTACTAAGTAAAATCTCTAGAGATCTAATCTATTGCAAAGAAAAACAAGATCTACACTATTAAATAAATCTAACACTTAACAAAAGTTTAAACTCGTTTTTGTTTTGTGTTTTTTGTGTAGGTGGACGAAAGGAGGAAGGGAAGGCAAGGAGGAGAGGAGCAAAATGGGAGAAGGGAGGATAAATGGAAGGAGAAGATGGATGGACGAGAGGAGGAAGGAGGAATGGGACGAGAGGAGGAAGGAGGAATGACGAGAGGAGGAAGGGATGGACGAGAGGAGGCAGCTAGGATGGACGAGAGCTAGAAGAAGAAGTGGGACGAAAGCAAGGTGAAGGGACAAGACAAGTTGGACGAGAGCTAGAATGATAGGAAAACAAGAGGGGCAAAGCCAAACAAGCCACAAACCAAAGGCAAGCTAAGCTATAATCTCAAACTTGGAGAAAAGTAGGACTTTAGATTTCCACAGTTTAGATGGGTAGGGCAAGTAACCGATTGAATATTTGTTTGAAGATGCTTGATGGAAAGAAAACACATAAGACTCCTTGTTTCTTGATTCTTTAAAGCAAGACCTCTTTGATAACCTGCAGAATGAAGATGTAACCAAACAAGAACCCTTGCACTTAAGAGAATACCTAAAAAGCCACACACTTAAGAGAAAAGCATAGATCTATAATATTTGTGGTAGATTGTTAGCCCTCTAAATCATAAGAATCAATGCTTAAGAATCAAAAGTATATAGACAAAACATGATATCACCTCATACAAGATGAAGCATGGCACACCAAGAGCTTCCACATTGACCTCCAAAGTCTTACTTTATTCAAATACTTAAACAAATTACAAATTTCTCCAGAGTTTTGATGCTTAAAGATCCATCCTCAATGAGGCAAAATGAGCCTCATTATATAGCAATAGAAGACTACCTAAAGCCCTAAGTCGAATTGGCTTTCAAAGGGAGCCAACACCACCTAACACAATTCGACTTCCAATCAAGAGTGTGTCTAAAAACCAATCAGCATGGAGCTTGGAGCTCATCTCACCAATGAACTCGAGTTTGTAGATGATGTGGATGGGGAGGTGGCCTCCACCTTGGCAAGGCGCCCCCCATCTCACTTTGGAACTATCACCAAACAATAGTGAGCTGCCATGTGTAGAACTCGAGCTCAAGAAGGAGGTTGATGTGAGCTAAGAGGTAGGTGCTTGGAGTTTAAACAAGATTCGATTGCAATAAAGGTAGGTGGGAGTGGGAGGTGGCCTCCACCTAGGCAAGGTGCCCCCACTCCTTTTAATGCAACTCTATACCAACCAAAAAACCAATTAATACGACCTCCACATCACTAATTCGTTTTTGCATGCATGGAGGGCGAATTCACTTGAGGAGCTTTGACTTGTCCTGACTGTATGGTTGACTGAAGCTGCTTGGAGATGATTGGAATCTTCATAAATACTGAGTGCCATGTCATTTAGTCTTTTACTTTATTCCATTTGGATTATTTTGGAGAGATTTGGATTATCTCCAAAATAATCATTTTTATTATTTTAATTAATAATTTCTCTATAAATGGCTTTTCACAGAAAACATTAATTATGAGGCCTCAATGACACCCGAAACTTGGATCTAGCTGGTCCATAGGTCATGTATGATTTTTGGCTTATGAAACGAGCCGTCAATCACTGAATTCGGACCCCGGACGACTGACATATTACAAATTATTATTTCTCTATTTAAACTATAGAGAAATTTATTAAATTTAAAAAATAATTAAAAACCCAAATTCGACGGACCAAGTAAAAAAATTTCGAAATCTTTTATGAGGGTTTTATGGACCTAAGACATAACCGACACCTATTCTAACAGTGTCTAGTAGGCTTATATACATCAGTTGGCCTCTAATAACCCCCCATGGCTAAAATTTTCAAAATCGGGCATTCCAGCTTTGGAGGAGCGGGAGAAAACCTCATCGATTATACATCGCCTTAAGCAAAGTATAATTGACAAGGGAAAAAACTCCCTGGAATACCTTAGTTGCTTAATCCAGTCATGGGGAACTGAGACACTCAGATCCTACTAGCACACTTTTTTACAAACCCCCATGGGGCCATGGTCATGTCGACTCAAAAAACAAAACAGGCTAACCAAAACTGGCTAGCCACAAATGTTGAATCATCTGATACACTGGAGTCAAACACTTATCATGTTTGTCAAATGGCAGCTCTTCAGATAATCCAACTATGGTACAAATAAGTTGGTAACAGTCACAAACCTTC
The DNA here is from genome assembly GCA_027924585.1 of Larix kaempferi. Classification (NCBI taxonomy): domain Eukaryota; kingdom Viridiplantae; phylum Streptophyta; class Pinopsida; order Pinales; family Pinaceae; genus Larix; species Larix kaempferi. Next base: position 15,647,424 of record BSBM01000877.1, read on the forward strand.
TTGGAGCTATTTACCCATCCTCAACAATGCAAAATGAACCTAATAAAATCCAAACCGCAGCGCTTTAAAGTCCGATTCCGGTGAGTTTTTACTAACAGTCCGATATTTTGCATTGACTCACGATATATACTAAATTTATCGCGATATATCCAGTGTGTCATGCTATTTTCAAAAGTTATATTTATTGCGATATTTTAAGGGCAATATATCGCCAAGGTGAATATATCGCAATATATCACAATATTGGCGATATATCGCAATATATCGCGATATTGGCGATATATCGCCATATATGTAACTATGGTCTCATAGACTCCTGATGACTCTTCCCTTTCACCTATGACTCTTCACATGAATAGTGATACAATTTACCACAACCACAAGGATTAGGTTTCCAACATATTTAATAATGTGATATTTGTCTACACATAGCACTCAATTCTATGTTTTCAAATTTCCAAAACAAATTGGCATTTTGCACATTTTAAATGTGTATGCATTATAATATATATTATAATATATAATTGTACGGAAAGCTCCTAGAATTTTTCAAAGAAGGACTACTTCTCTCCAGGCTCTGGCAACACTGGATGAAATTGATCCAACTTGATCATTAGAGCATCCTTCTTATAAAACGCATAGTTAAGAGGGTATAAGGGAAACTCCTTTGTTTATTTGTATTCTTAAAGTTTTATACTTTCAATTTTGTTGCCAAGATAGTAACTGTTATCACCTAAACTGTAGTTACCCCTATGGATGGATCCAGTCATGGATGGCAATAGGGAAGGGCAACTCAAAAGGTGCAACCACGATCACCTCGACCTCCAATATATGGTTGTCACGCCAGTCGAGGCAACCTTCACTTTATGTTATCTAGCCCAGACAACAAAGGGGGAGACCCGATCTACTCCCGACAGGAGAGATCAAAACCAAGACACCAAATCAGGGTATTTCCAAGTGAAGTTAGGTGTATGGTTTATCCTAGACCTAAAGATGAAGTCACAAGCCAAGTGGGGGTTCAATAGGTATAGCTTTGGTTTATAGTTGATGTGAGAGTGACTTATAATGTTTGAAGTGAGATCTAGGATGAGTGTACTAGTTCAATGTTGGAAGATCTACTGCCTTGGAAACCGTGTCCAATGCAGGGAAGTTTTAAGGGTTATATTGGGGCTAACTAGTACGTGAGACAAACTTGACCATGATTCATGATAGCTTTAAGGGTACAGTTCACCATGCAAAAGTCAAACCACAAGTCAATCCAACAATCTAGGAAAGTTGGGTTGTCTTGGAGAGGAACCAGTGCCTTGGGAATTGGGAAGTGGAGTCAAAGTAGGGTTGACTTGTGGTTTAGGACTCCTAGTACTTGGTACAAGTGGGCAATAGAGGTCTTGATGAATGAATGGATCTAGATCTAGGTTTGACCCAAGTGGACCACAATCCCTTAAAACAAGGAATGCTATCCCCAAGGCGAGATTTGACAAAGTGATACTCTAGACCTAGGTTTTGAATTATTCCGGTTTCAGATCTGCAATAATCTCAAGTACCCAGTTCCTAGAAGTGAGTGAACTCACTTCTCCAAGGTGGTGCGACTTTACCCAAGGAGGCTGAAAGTGGGGTTTAGGTGGGTCAAGACAAGTCGGATGGCACCCAAATTTTAGATCCGGGTAGATCAGTCAAGTAGGGGTATGGATCTATAGTTTCACGGTAATCCGATGGCTAGATCTTACTAGATCTGAGTTTAAGTGTTCCAAGTGGTCCAAAGTGGGGTTTAAATCCCTTGAAATGTGGAATAGGGCCCACAAGGTGAATTTCAGAAAAGTGACAACCTGGGTGTATGTTATTTGATGTGTAGATGTCAAATCAAGTGGAATCTCAAACACCCACCACCTAGATCTAGGTCAACTTGCTCAACTAGTGAAGTGCGCCTTGCTTGGGAGAGGCTAAGTTGGCCTGGGAAGGGGATCAAATGGAAGCCAATCCTCACCAAACTATAGATCCGGGATGCCTTGGATGCTATAGAGGTGGGTTTTCAGTATTATGCCCAACAACCCACTAGATCTAAGTAGATCTGAGAAAATGTAAAATGGGGGTTTTAAGATATTTAGGTTTCAACAATTTATGAGCTATGTCAATGGATTGGATAAAGGAAAGAGAAACAAACCTGTGGATCTTACCTGGGTAACCTTGTAGATGCCTTGATGATGATGATCTATGCAAACCCGATCAATTTGAGAAGCTTTGAGGTAGTTTCTATGCAAGTCGATTTGGTCCAAGAAGCCAATACGCCCTCTCTCCTGCACAACAAACGTCAACAATATCAGATTTGATGCATCAAGAGATAAGACTAATGCCACAAAAGAAGTAACAGAAAGATAGCATAGATCACAATGATGCTAATGATAACCCCCTGATACAAGCGAATGCCAAGAAAGTCGATTTGAAGAAGCCTTGCAAAATCGCCCTTGTTGAAGTCGCCCTCCTGTAGACAAACAATGATTTCCAAAAAAAGATAGATCTTGCCACAATTTCCAAATGCTAGGTTGCAATAGACTTTCCAATCACCATCTAAGAACACCAGATGCAAAGGAGACCACAAGAATATTTTTCTATACCAATAATCCAAGAGCCAAAGACCCTTTACAATGAGAGGCTCTCTCCTTTAAATAGGAAGGAGAGGCACCAAAACCCTAACCACTTTTTGAATGAGTGGCTAAGATTAGAAGATACAAATGTCTAATCAATGGTTGAGATGAGCTCAACAATATAATACATGGATCACACATAAAATATAATATAAGTGGACAAAATCGCCCTAGAAGAGGGGAATCCCACCAAATCATGATGATGAAATATCATAAGAGGCTTATGGTGGGTCCAAGGGGTAATTTTATCCCTCCTTGGTCAATCCCCATAGCACAATAACCAATAAATAATCATGAATGTACCAAATCGTGCCTCCATAGTGAAGTCGTGGTCCTCAAAAGACCTCAAAAAATCCACAGAAAGTGCCATAAGTGATGGATGCGGGCCCCGATGAAGCTGAAACTGCTGGAGAAGGTGTGGAAGACCCCGATCTATCATCACTGATCATCCCATGCCATAACTTTGCCTCAGTAGCCCAAATCGATTTCCTCAATAGCCATTTCTACCAATCCTGAAATGCCTCGGGAAGCGTGAAACTGCCCCAAACAGCCTCCTGGAGTGCTGGCGCTGTCAAGGTGAGGGTACCAATGTGTCCGGAAGGGGGGTAATATGGTAAAAACAAGTGGCTAGACCACCCCCTTCATCATCAGCGCCCTAGGTCAACCGGATAAAAGTCATCTCTGCTCCGACAGGGCCTCCAACAGACCAAAACTGCACTGGGACAGCCTACTGAGGCTCAATCATCACTATAAGTGCCCGGAACTGAAAACAAACTGTCCCATTGGGCTCAGAAAGTCCAAATCTATCCAAGATGTGTACTCATACACCATATGAGTCTCTGCATGATCAAAATAAATATCCAATATACCGGAACAAGGCCGATAATAATGCGCTGTACATATACAAACACTGCTGTAAACCCAGAATCATCATCATAACCCTGTAGCTGCTGCATAGAATCATCCTGTATGTGTACATATACCATATATCATCTATCCATATCATCATAAGGTCTAACATCTCATGTCCCATGGTCCTCCATGGTCAAACTGGGTCTAACCAAGACCAAATATAACTCAGACCATCATCCAAGGCTGCTGCAAAGTGTCAAGGTTAATACATGCTCTACAACTTATTCAAATAGCAATTATAACACATAATGATCATAACTGGCGATCTACATCCAAATATATAGTGTTGTTAATTATTATTATTACTCAGACTAGACTTTCAGGATCATACTCACTTCATAGTTGTGATCAATTTGCTAGTGAAGGGTGAAGGCTAAATTAACTGGCTAGGCTAAGGGATGACTCAACTGTCTTGACTTTGTGACACTTTGGCAAGGGAAAGGGAATACACCATAGTATATACTGAATGAGCAGTAACACAGGGAATGGCGGTGTCTCACAAATGGATGAGTTGTTTAAAGAGGGTTTATTCACCTTCACAGATGCGCACAATCCATAATACAAATAAGGCCAGCAATTGTTTAGATATAGCATTTAAGTTCCATTGCTTTTTGGGCCTGAAGTTTCCATAGCCTTGATCTATGTGTGTTTACAAACACATTGCATAGATTTACATTTTTTCTTTAGGCTTTCTGCTGCAGGTGTGTTTTTAAGGCACTTGTTTACTTGAGCACTTCTAGGTGTGTCATGGACAGCTTGTTTACCTAGGTATTTATTTTCCACAAGATATAACATTTTATTTTCATGGCCATTTTCATTTGGCATGCCTTTCATTCATGTGTGTTTAGAAACACATTGCATGAATGGGCTTTTCATACAAGATATAGCATTTCATTTTTTCCAGATTTTGTATTCATGGCAGCACTAAAAGTTTCAGGTTTAGCCAACACAACTTTAGTGACTAGGGGGAATTCCAAGGAACTCCAACTCACCATAGGTAAGTTTTGTCACCAACTCAGAGCCGAGACACAATAAACAGGGAAGCTCATCCAATACAGAGGCTACAGTGGGGAAAAGTCCTCCATGCCACTAGTCAAGTAGTAAGTCAGGGTGATAATCTAAAAGGTAGGCCATGGATGGATGAAGACAATGAAATGATGGAGCCAACACTAGCAAGCCAAGGTATGGTGGAATGATCACCTCTATTCTCCCTAAGGAGGGTACACACCAATGAGTATGAGTAGTGAACTTCTAAGTCTGAGTAGGGACAATATAATATATATATAGATCAACCAGGTCCAAATATCTATATGATCGCCAGATCATGACACTGAGTGCTAAGACATGCTATAAGAATAAGTATAAAAGCAATCTAACCATAACACCATGATATACCTGCTGAGTCATATACCTGAAAGCTCATCAACCTGTACCATCATCTGTCCTCTGAGACTGCTGCTGCAACTCTGGCCACTACTGACTGCTCTGTACCAATGGTATAATGGCTATATCGGTCATCTCTCTGAGTGTCCCGAGACTCAGTCATGGCATGGGGAATATAACTGCTGTCCACAATCTGATAGTGATCCAATATAGATGCTCATCTCAGCATCTCAAATGTAGGGGAACTGGCTGAACAGTGTACTGGCATCAGAAAAATAATGTATGGTAGCCCGGCTACTATGTATGTGATAACAGTAACTCTTCCGAACTTTTGCTCCATTGTCTTAGATAAACCCACTTGACCCACTTACGTTTGTTATCTCCTATTTTGTACAAATAGTTGAAACCTCATTGAGCCGCCAGTGTTGGAACACATCAGTGTTCACTTCCAGAGTATCAAGGTTTCAAATGACAATAATTAGCCAATTTTGGCTAACCAGTTTTATTTTTCAATCGATATGACCATTGGCCCCACGGGGTTTGTAATAAAGTGTGATAGTAGGATTTTTGAGAGGCTCGATCCCCCATGACTTGGTTAAGCAACTAAGGTATTCCAGGTTCCCTTGTCAATTATACTTTGCCTATAGCCGAGCTATAATCGATGAGGTTTTCTCCCGCTTCCTCCAAAGCTGGAATGCCCGATTTTGAAAATTTTAGCCTTGGTGGGTTATTAGAGTCCAACTGATGTATATAAGCCTACTAGACACTATTAGAATAGACTATGGTCATGTCCTAAGTCACTAGGACCCTCAGAAAAAATTTTACCAGGTCCTTCGATTTTGGGCTTTTAATTATTTTTATTTTTTAATAAATTTTTCCATAGTTTAAATGGAAAATTTTCAATTTGTAATATGTCAGTCATCTGGGATCCGAATTCAATGATTGAAGGCTCTAACCTTAAGCCAAAAATCATTCATGATCCCCGGACCAGCTTAGCCTAAGTTTCGGACAATTATTTGGCCTCATACTTAATATTTTCTCCAAAAATTAAAAAATGAGAAATATTAATTAAAATATTCAGAAAATAATAAATTGGAGATAATTTAAATCTCTCCAAAAAAGGCCAAATTAAATAAAGTAAAAGTCAAGATGACATGGAATTGAGCACTTATGATGATTGCAATCAACTCCCAGTCATTTTAGTCGTATCGGAGCACTGTCAGAGCATCTTCATGAAGAAATTTGCCCTTTCCTTTAGCTTGACGTTTTTGTGATGTGACATTTGATGGATGGCTTGGTGATAGTAACGAGGAGCTAGGGTGGGTGCCTTGCCTAGGTGGAGGCCACATCCCCACTCTACATCAATGCAAAACTCAAGTTATGGGTAGATCTCACTCCAAGCTTTGATTTTTTGAAGTTTGTGATTGGAAATTCAATTTTCTCAAGGTGCCATTTGTCTCTCTCAAGGCAAATTCGAATTAGGGTTTTAGCTGGGTGTTTTTGTATAAAGAGGATGCCTTTGGGCACTCTTCTCATGGAGATTTTTTGCATAGAGGCTCTGGAAAATTTTTGTAATTTGTTTAGCATTTGAATAAAAGTTGAGACTTTGGAGGTCAATGTGGAAGTTCTTGGTGTGCCATGCTTCATCTTGTATGAGGTGATATCATGTTTTGTTTACATGCTTTTGATTCTTAAGTATTGAATTCTATGATTTAGAGAGCTAACAATCTAGCACAAATATTATAAATCTATACTTTTCTCTTAAGTGTGTGGCTTTTCAGATATTCTGCCAAGTGCAAGAGTTCTTGCTTGGTTTACACCTTCATTCTGCACATTACCAAAGGAGTTTTGCTTTAAGAAATCAAGAAACAAAGAGGGGCTTGCTTGCTTCATCCATCAAACAAACTATTTCAATCTTCCTTTTGGTTACATTGGTTACTGTTATCACACAACTTGTAGTTGCCCCTAGAGGTATCCCATCCGGGACGGTAGAGGAGTTAGGCAACTAAAGAGGTGACCCAAGAGATGCCACGGTTCCCAATGCAATATGGGAGTCACGTCAACCGAGGCACTCTTCGCTTTAGGTCAAGGTGTAACTAGACCAAGGGGGAGACCCTATACCCCAATCACAGTTGATTGGACCTAAGCAAGGTTTCTAAGGGTAGGTAAGTAATGAGTTACGGAAACCAATGCAAGGCTAAGTGGACCTAAGGGTTAAGGTATGGTTGAGGGAGGTGTAAGAGATTGTTGATGTTTCAACCTATGTATGGTTTAGGCCACATAATGGGGTATGATGATTAGGTATAGTACCATGTGTTTACACAAGTGGGTCTAGTTTTCTTGGGAAGTGTGAAGTGATTCTAGGTAGGCCCACAAGGTGAAGTTAGGTGTGAGGTAGGTACTATAGGTTAGATGTAGGCTAGATCTATGAGTTGAAGTTGATTTTAAGGATACCCATGTACTAGATCTAGGATTTGACACCAATCCCAAGGAGTGCGACTTGCTTGGTGATGGACTAGTGCCTTGTTAAGTGGGCTAATGGGGTCAAAAAGTATGTCAAATTGTAGATCGGGACACCTAGAAGCCAAGTCAAGTGGGTTGAATGAGATCCAATGGTTGGATCTTATTAGATCTAGGTTTTTAAGTGATGACCAAAAGTGGACCACAATCCCTTAAAACAAGGAATGCAATCCCCAAGGCGGATCTTGACTAAAGGACAGTATAGACCTAGGTTTCAAGGCATGGGCATTCCAAATCCACGAAAAACTCAAACACCCACTTCCTAGAAGTGGACCAACTCAAAAAATCAAGGGGGTGCGATTTGCTCAAGGAGGGTCCAAAAATGGGTTTTGGTGGACCAAATCAAGTCCAATGGCCACCAAAATGTAGATCCGGGATGTTAGTACCCCGATCTATGTTCCTTCAAAGTTTCAAGTGAATCCAATGGCTAGATCTTAGTAGATCTAAGTTTTAAGATGCCAAGAAGGTCAAAAGGGGGTTTCAACCCCTTAAAACATGGAGAGATGTCCACAAGATAGTTTTCACCAAAGTAAAGATATGGGTATAGGTTATCAAATGTCTAGATGTCAAATCAAGTGGGATCTCACCTACCCATGTGCTAGATCTAACCCAACAAGCTTCTCTTAGGAAAATCGATTTAGGTTCAAGAAGGCTTTTTGCATTGAAAAGTGTGTCAATTTTTAGCCAATCACCACCAAACTATAGATCCAACTAGGGGTGGATCCTATAGAGGTGGGTTTTTAATATCTTTTCAATTGCAAGGCTAGATCTAAGTAGATCTAAGAAATACCAAAATTGGGGTTTTGATTTAATTAGGGTTTTATGACCAATGAAGATAGAATGGATGAAAGAGGCACATACCTTGTAGATCTTACCTCAATTGCTTATGGCCACCTTGCAAGTTGATAGCATTCTCCTATGTGTATATTCAAGAGTGAGATCCAAGTGCTCCAACCAAATCGCCCTTCTCCAAGATAGCCAAATCGTCCTCCTCCTACAAGACAAGATCAAAGAAACAAGTCAAGCAAGATGATTATGAAAATGGTAGAAAGATGTAATAGAAAGCATCAACTATGTCACGAAGATACAATAATGATACTCCCTGTCACAAGATCAACCCAAGAGAGAATATGTGGATCCCTCCAACAATAACCCTCATGAAGTCGCCCTCCTCTCTCCAATTCGACTTTCCTGTCAAAAGGTTAGCAAAAGCACCAAAATCCACAATGATACATAGAAGAGATACTGTATATTCAATATGCAAGAGAATCCACAATGCAAGAGAGATGTGCTCCACAAAAAATCTTCTATTCCAATATTCCAGAGCTCCAAAGGTGAGCTTTACAATGGGGGGTCTCCTCCTTATATAGGATAATAAAGACCAAAACCCTATACCACTCCATAATACTACATCAAATGGGTGGTTGAGATTATAAGATCTCATCATACAATCAATGGCTAAGATGACCCATAACAATATATCACATGGATCACTCAACATAACAATAGCGCCCTCACTAAATGGTACAATGGAGGGTGACGTCATCCCACTAGAGGGGTAAAAAGTACAATAATCCACCTCATGATGACTAGGACATGATAAAATAAGCTCATGGTGGGGCTAGGAGGTATTAATCCTTACTAGCTCATCCCCAAGGCACAATAAAATAATAAAATATGTCCAATATAATAAAAATGACCAAAACTGTCCTCAGAATCCATGACAGTCAAGCAGTAAATGTCCTCCTGTGATCAATCCGGGCATACCCACATGGTGAAAACTGACTGGAAGATAGTGATGCCATCCTGGAAGACCTCTGTGAAAACCAAATGCCAAAACCTTGCCTCAATTGTCCAAATCGATTTCCTCAGTGACCACTTTATCCCATTTTTTAACTGCCTCGGGAAATGTGAAAGTGCCAAAACTGCCTCCTAGGGTGCTAGCGCTGTCCATCTGAGCCCACCAGGCTCTCCGGAAGGGGGGATAAATGGTAATAACAAGTGGCTGGACCACCCCTTCCATCATCAGCGCCCTAGGTGAACTGGCCTCTCGGGGCCCCTGCTGCTCAGGCTGGGAAATCAGCCCCCAATCTGGTCAACAAGTGTAAAACTGCATCAATCACTGTCAGAAGTGCCCGGAACTGAAAGATAAGTGTCTCAATGGATCCAGAAGACCCAAATCCACTAGGAATGAGTACTCATACACCCTGGGTTGCCCTAATGGGCCTGCTGTAGGGTCCACCATATATGAACAATGTATAATCTGCTGATCTGAAGAAATAATAAACCTGCTGAACTGGATCAAACATCATCTGCATCATATGTCCATCATATGATATCATCATCAAACATGTGGGCCCATAAATCATCATCAATAATCATCATACATGGTCCACATCATCATGGATCCCAAGAATATATATAATCAAGGATAAATCACATCAGTAGACTAAGACAATGCTTCTCCAATCATTTCCATAGCTAAGCTCAAAGTATAAATTCCATTCAGTGGCATTAATCGAGTTAACATATTCCGTTGTTATAATAAATTACTTGCACCATAGTTCAAATGACAAACTCACTCATTGGACATGGTCAGACTGCTAGTGAAGGATGAAGGCTAGGAGCAAGGTTGGGCCAAGGGTTTGACTTGTCTAACTTAACTCAAAAATACTTTGGACTGGGAGAAGGGGGAAGCTACAAACTCTGTGTTGGACAAAATAACACGGGGAATGGCTGTGCCTCACAAATGGATAAGTTGTTTAGAGAGTGTTTATTCAACTTAGGCATCATGTCTACATCAAGTTGATCCAGGTCCATTAGGATCATTCAATTTTATTCCATGGCCTTTTTGGCCTACATAACCCTTCGGATTTCAGATGTGCTGAGAAGCACAACTAGTTGCAGCTTGCATCCAGGGCATGTTTTTCACATATTTATAAGGTCAGCAATTGTTTAGATATAACTTTTAAGAACCATTGCTTTTTGGACCTTTCTTATACTCTTCGAGGAGTATTTTTAGCTTTTCATTGCTCTTGCCCTTTTTTTGTTTCCATGGGCGAATTTTTAGTTTCCATGGGCGAATTTTTAGTTTCCATAGATAGAACATGAGCTTTCAGTTTTAGCCAACAACATCTCAAGTGACTAGGGGGAGTTCGAGCCAATGCCAAACATCGGGACAACCGACCAGAATGATTTAGGCCTACAATCCAACTCACCAAAGGCAAGTTCTGTCACCAACTCAGAGCCGAGACACTGAATAAACAGGGATGCGGTCCAAACACAGAGGTAGAAAAATGGGGAAGTCCTCAGTATCAGAAAGTCAAATGAGACATGTCAGGGTTTAAAGTCAAACAGGAAGGTCATGTATGGATGGAGACAAGTGAGTATGGAGCCTACACTAGTAGACAACTTAGTGTCGGGGAAAGACCATGTCTATGTAAGGTGAAATACCAGCAAGTTTTGTTAAATGACCTAAAAGTGCAAGCAATTGTCCATTTATGATTTACAGTTCATTTTAAATAGTTTGCCACATCAGGAATAATATACCAAGCACATGCCATGATCATAACTAAATCAACAAGATAATAATCCACAGTCAGTGAGAACATATCCATAGATCATACAACATCATCATAATAATCATCATCATGCATCATCTGAAACACTGCTGAAATACATCTCTAGGCACTGAACTGAAACTGTAATGGGATAAGTGGTCACATCAGTCATCAAATCCGAACTCTCAAGGCTCAGCCTTGACACAAGGTCATAAAATCTGAATAATGTACTGCTCTGATCATGAGTGATCCAAAATATATAGCCATGCTCTGGAATAAAGGAAGCTCTGGAATGTGCAGATATCTGCTGAACAAGAATAGTAGCCCTGCTACTATGGTGTGATAACAGTTACTACAAGTGGATCTCTATTTTTCAAAGTTTTATTCTATCTCTTTTCCACTATTTCTAGAAGTTATCAAGTCATTCAAATTTGTATTTCAAGCTTGCTTGGCTTCTACTAAGTTAGATCTAGGCTTTCTAGCCTTAGATCTACTTTTTCAAAGCTAGATCCATTTTTTTCAAATACTCATATTTAAAGATCTAGTTTCATTTTCCAAAGTTGTAAATTCATCTTCTTCTCTTCCAAGTTTTGCCTTGAGAAAGTAGCTTGGGATTTGATCCCAAGTGCCACATAATTTTGTGGCTACTTCTCTTTCCCCATTAGCATCCTTGCGGACATCCAGCTAGCTGGAAGGTTTTCGGGACTAGTGGTTCTAGTGGTCACCTTGTTCCAAGGTTGATGCCACCTTGTTTGTTTATTTCTTGGTTTGTTACTTGATTTGGCCTTGTCTTTTCTCTCCCATTTGTTTTTCCTTTCATTGCTTGTTTGCTTTGGAAAACGTGCATTATTTTTCTCGAAAAGCGTGCTTATTTTCTATTTTTTAGCTTCCTGGTTTTTCTGTGTTTTCCATTTTTCTTCAATTCTGGAAATTCATTTCAAAATCAGAAATTTCTCGAAAAAATTCCAAAAATTTATTTTTTCAAGTTTTTTGTACTTTTTCTCGAAAAACGTGCAAATTTAAGCTTGTCGTTTTTCGCTGATTTTTTGACATTTTCTGCTAATTTCCAATCCTGGAAATTAGCCCAAAAATCAGAAATGTTTTTGAAAATTTTCAAAAAAATATATTTTTTTATTTTTTTTATCATTTTCTCAAAAAGCGTGTCATTTTTGTACTTGCTGAATTTTTACTGATTTTCTGCAATTTTGTGCTATTTTTCAGATTCTGGAAATTAACCTAAAATGTTAAAAAAACTTTAAATTTTATTTCTCAAAAAATCTCAAGTCATTTCCTTGAAAAACGTGTGTTTTACATCAAAAACGGTGAGTTTGTCTTGTCTTTTCCAAGGTCTGATTTTTGGTCTCATTTCACTGTTTTGGGCTCCTATTTCATCTCATTGAGCATTTATATTGTTATTCACTTCATCATTTTGAATCATAAGTAAAAGTTCGGTTTCCTAACACTCTTACTAGTTGTTTAGAGCTCTTATTTACAGGTGAACCCAAAGCAAAACCAAGCAAGAAAGATCCAAAGACAAGGATTCAAAACCAAAGAAGAAACCATTTATCCTTTGTACAAATTCATAGGAGTTTTCATTTTACTTAAGTTATTTCTCAAAAGTCCTTTCAAGGGTTTCAATCCCAAAGGCACTTGTAATTTTCCAATAAAAGCTTGAGTGGGGTTTTTAAGCCCCCACTTCCAACTTCCCCCACTTGGGGAGGTTTGTGGTCTCTTGATGTGATTTGCTTTGGTATCTTAGAGTAGTTTCTATTTTCATGTACTTAGAAATAATTTGCTAGATTAGCTTCTTTTCGTTTTAGAACACTAATCGTTAGTTAGCTTCCATTTTGCAACTTAGAAACTAATTGTTAGTTTAGTCATTTCTTTTATCTTATTGAGCTATCATATGTGTTATTGCTTACAAACTGCTTCTATTTTAACAAAGAACCAAAGCCTCTTGAACTTGCAATAACCCAAGTCAAGAGCACTCTCTGTCGGAGAGCATAATAGTATTGCATTTCCCTTGCATTAAGCATATAGAGTAGCTAAGCCTCTTGAACTTCTGTCTTAAGACGAAGTCAAGAGTGCTCTCTATCGGAGAGTTGAATAGTGTGCTCTAATAATAATAAAATTTCCAACTCACATCCCCTTTAATAATTCATCTTCGTTGCTATCCAACATCCATATGCTTTGCCAACCTGAAAAGGTTGGGCTAGAATTCAAAAAGGTGTTGGATTTGTTAATTTTTCGATAACATAATAAAAATTTCACCCCACAACCAACGAACCGGCATTGATCATACGAGAAATACTTCAAGTGGTAGGCAAAGTTCCTAAACCTAGTGGGGCCGAAAATTACCGTTGTCTTAGACTTCAGAGTGGTTAAGTCTTCAGACACTTACTCCTTGATAACTGGACGGCCCGTCATACCATCAGAGGGGAAGCCACTGAAAGTATACCTTTCCGGTTGGACGCATACCTTGTTTCTTTCTAGCCTAATAATCCAGATCATTAAAACTTTTAATTTACCAAGATAATTTGCAAAACGATCTCACGAACAGTTACCAAGACTTGTATTTTCAGCATCCCCTAGCACTACACAAGTTATTGACTCCATAAGGCACTAGTTTATTTACACTTTCATTATTATTTGGGGCCATTTGTCCTTTGTTTAAGTGATTTATCAACAGATGCTTTTATTTCTCACAAGTCTTTATTTATACTGTTAAACTCATATCTTGTATCGCAACGTGGATTGCTTTTTATCTTGTGTTTATTTCATTGTCTCAAGTTGTGATCTCCCATCCTTAAAAAACTCCTAAACAACACCCATCCGCATCACCATACACCAAAAACATTAAAACACATTGAGCCATAGACAACTCTTTGTAGGGACTACCACCCTTGGCTTCGTTAGGTGTTAGCCTAAACGGAGGAGCTGGGATTCAGGTGATAGTACCTGGCTCATTGCATGCTCCCAAGGCCACACTTTCCCCACTTGTAGTGAGGGAACAGCTTTCGAAAGATTTCTGCTATTGGTGTGCATCTCGGCGGACAACAACGTTTTTCTGAAAATATAATTATGAAAGCAAAATGAATAAATTGAACACTCCCAAGTATAAAAAAATCACATTGAAGTAGAACGTGTTCTGACTAACATGTTAAGGAGAAAAGGCATAATGGAGGCTAAAGCCAATTGATCTCATGGTTATCAAAACTTTAATGAATGAGTCATGCCTATTATAACAGGGTGTTCAGTTTTAACCATACATGGTGTCAACACACAACTGGTTGTCAAACACCTGTTCAAACTAAATCCCCACGATGGGTACATAGTAGAAACTGGTAATCATTCCTTTAAACCCAACACCTTAAAATAATTAACAAAAAATTCCTTTTGGCCATCTTAATCTACATTATCAGCAGACAATTGATAATGATCACTAATAACAGAGTTCAGTTCAATACAAGTATTTCAGATGAAACTGACCAACTTCTCCCAAGACCTCATGTGAACTTCAACAGATTGAAAAATGGAGATCCAAAATAATGGAAGAGATTTGGTAGATTCATAAAGAGATCCAAAAGTTGCTTGGGCGTTCCAGAAAATTAGGGAACTATAGGTAGGCAGCACTCTAGGTATATTCCCTCACATTTAGCAGTCACAAGGTAATGGCTCAGTGTCTACATTGTTTCATTACAAAATCGTGTTACAACTATGTAACTTTGCACGCTTGAATATTGATGATCAGTCTTGCTTCTATAACCAAAGGTTATATAGTTATATTTGATGCAGAGCTAAGAACATAGCTTCCAATGCTCCATCCAAGAAATGTTAAGAACGTAATCCAACAAAACACATTAACATCATAATTCTCCTTCAATTTGCATCGATTTGAAAGTGATAAGAAATCTCCGAGGTGATTCTACTGCAAAGTACTTGAGCGTTACCTCTTTGATTGTCTTGCCAACAGCCTTTGCAAATGCTGGTTTCTTCCATCGTCTAGGCGGCTTGCCTAATCTTAGAATGCGTCTTTGAAGTGCCATACGATCACCGGCACGAACCCAAGCATCATCAATGCCCTTTTCTGCCGCTAGCAGACTTTCCTCCAGGTGACCCATATGCTCCAAATCTATTGACAACCTGAGAGTCCAATAGCCTCGCTGTCCAGGACAATAGCTCCTACTTAAAAGGCCTTTCAATAATTCAATGGCTTCCTCGTACCTGTCAGAAAACAAGCAACAAGGGTATAAAACATCAAAAGCATATTCACATGAAGCTCATAACATAAACAACAGGAGAGTCAAAAATAGCACCGACTTTCATTCAAGGCTAGTCACAATAAAAGAATTTATACCTGCGTTCATGCTCGAGGACCGAAACACCTAAAGTAAGAATCTTTGTATAAACCCATGGAGCTGAGAAGCGGGAAAGGAACATGGAATGAGGTTCCAGAAAATCAGATTGCAACTTCTTATCCTTTTGCAGATTGGTCAAGTAAGTACTAGATATTTCGATAGATTTTGCCACCTTAGGCATGTCATTAGCATCAAGTGCCATATCCACAATTTGAGCTATTTCTAAGGCCTGTAGAAATAATTTCCCAAACATTAAGTAAATTAGAATGATAAGAAAATGCCCAACTACAGATAATACAATTCATTTTCAGTACAACCGCAATACTTCTAACCCTAAGTAAAGTCACAAACTTACCTACATTTTGTTGGGGTTCATTTAGATTCTTGGAATAATATGACATGGTCTTTCTACAATACGTAAAAACATTTTCAATAAGACAGAAGTTTCTAAAAAGAAAACTACAGATCCCATTTATAATTGGACACAACTGATGGTACTGGTTTGTGTTGAATTAATGTAACTTCGAAGAATATTCTACTTGTACTTTATTATTGTAACTCTGTCGGAGATGTTTTACCTCCATTCAGGGATGTCATTATTACATTTGGTCATGTAAAAGTCATGAGGTAAAACCTCCATTGTAAGTCGGGTCGTTAGTACCCAAAAGAATGTAATATAAATATTAATTGAGTCTTCCTAGAGAAGTCGGACCAGTTAAGTTATTGGGGCCGACCTAGTTGGGTTAAAAGTCAAGTGAAAAGTAAAGTATAAATAGAGAGTGTCTTCCTCTCATTTGTACCATTCACTCACTCAAGCATTGCGCATTAGAGGAGAGAGGAAGATTGCGAAGGAGGAGGAGGATTGTACTTGGCTCTAGAGTTTGGGTTTTTGGTCTCTCTTCTTTGTGAGACTTATTTTTGGGCATTGTACTTTGGTAATCTATATTGAGGAAGTTCTTGCTGGGTTTTCTTCCCCTTGAGGGTTTCCCAGGATAAATTGTTGTGTACCTTGTGATTGTGTATCTTTCAGAGATCCTTGTTATGCTGCTATTGTGAAAATGTATTAAATGCTCATGAAGTTAGAATTTAGTCTTTAGTAGCATATAATCTTAACAGTTTGCAATTCATCAAAGCAGCAATAAGACGCCAACAAACCAAAAAACATGATATCTGGAATATTGTGAGTTTGTGAGTACATCTATCTGTTCTTTCCCTCTTGGTATGTCCATGATTTACATTTCCAGTTACTCTCATAGAAAGCAACGATCAATATTGACACAGAAAGCCACACTGGCCACCAGTTTGACATGGAGGAATGTAAATAATAAATATTATAACTTTTTATTTCAATCATAGATATCTTTCTTCTTCTATTCTATAGCATGCGAAGTTCTTATACATACATGCAAAAGCGTCAACCATCAAAACATTCCTAAGATTCAAAGCACAAACCCTGCAGACTTCATTTAAAGCCCTACAAAATTGACGATGTTAAGCTTGTGGTACAAAAATATTAGATCATGTATCAAGAGAATGGTAAGTTATTAGTAGGCAGCATGTCTACTGTGTAAGTGTTGGTTATAAATGATATTCTAAAAGCCTTTCTGTAAACATGGGCTTCTAAATTATGCTACTCCTGTTTTAATCATAGTAAGATCTTATTAGTTGGAATGATAACCAGCAGAGAAGCTCTTGTGCATGTTTCACAGATATTCAACCTTAATCTAGGAAAGAGCATATACTTCTCAAAAGACAAAACAAATGTACCTCTTCATACAAAAGGAGATCAGCACGACTTGAAAAGATGCATTGAGTTCGGTGACAACTATAGTCTGGATACTTTTTCAAACCCATATCAACCAGTAGAAAAGTAGACAGGTCTTGTTCTCCAGTCAGGAAAAACAATCTCTGAAAGGAAGCATTTGCATCTTATTAAAAATGACATATATCAAGGACAGTTACTAAAAAGAATTGAGGATTAACTTAATCACCTGGACCCGCCAAAGTAGAAGTCCTGCTAAATGGGAAATCTGCACGCAGCATCCAGCTAGATTTGAGAAGAGAGTAAACAATGATGGAACACTGCAGGAAAGAAAACAAAACTTGATAAATGAATCAAACTAAACCTTCAAAGGAAAAGAATAATTAATAATCAACCCTTAAAGGAAAGGATCCCACTGTACCGAGTTTCACCTGAAGCACCAAAGAGGAGCTTCTCCTTTTTCTGGTCAGTAGCAGAAAGCAACCATTCTAGAAGTTCTTCCCTTTTAGCTGAACCTACCTCTTTCTTCTCCTACATGAAATGGAAATCAAGATTTAAAAGGCGTATTTTCTCCATAGTCATGGCAAATAAGCATCAAAAATATAAGTTTGAGTACATGCATTCAAAAAAGCTAAAAAAATATTTTATCATATATTGGCTACATGCACAAGGAAACATAGATAAAATTAAATGCCCTTGCAAACAAAAATTGCAAAAATTTTATTTCTGCTGAGTACAAAACCAAACTATGTAATCATAAAAAAGGAAAATGTGCAATTTTATTTGGAAGAATACACAAAGAATCAGAGTACATTGTATTTGTACCTAAATAGGTTCATTTGGACATTGCAGTTATGTCTAAATTGGATGAATGTATCTATTTCTAGGGACCTTGAATTTTGCAAACATTGAACATGTTTGCGCAAGGAGTCAGACAACAACAAAAAATTAACAATAACTGAAGAGCTCCAATAACCCTCTAATTGTAAACGCTACATTACCTTCAAACCTGCCACGCTGACTAATTGTCTAAGTTCAGGCACAAGAAGGACTTCTAACATCTCTTTTGTGACAGCCCCAGATCCTTCTGATTGGGATTCTGAAGAATTTATATAGCCGGCCACTGTTCGGATATATAAATGAAATCAGAAAATTCTAAAAGTGAAATGAAGTTGCAAATTTAAATAGGTAGGCAAGAATTGCCTCCAGAAAATTATTGAGCCATCATTTGCCATGTTGAGATTCCAATACCAAAATGTCTAATCCATTCCTAGTAAAAAAGCACAGTTGAACAGGCCAGTTACAAGCATTACCTAGCAGCTCCTGACATGTTGATTTCAAATCTGTGATATCAGTGTAAGAAAGATTCGACATCCGGAACCATGGTCCTGAAACAAATGATTCAAATAGCCAACAAGTGTTCATGAATGACCATTGAGAGAAGGGAAAAAAATCATAAATGTAACTGCCGATTCCATTTTAGCTCTTTTGGTTTAGTCTAACAATGTAAGTCCCAAAGTACAGGCAGACATAAAACGTAAACAAAAAAGAGAGAGGGTGCCCAACTAAGAGAGCCAAATAGAAAACTCCATGTATGTGATCTGGAAACCAATAGCACCCTTTTCATCATCCATAATATACATGGAATATCCAACTCTGAACTCGAATCCATACACAATATTTATAACCATTGTTGAAATTAAAACGTCAGAAATAAACTATGAGATTAATAATCGTTATGAATAATGAAGGATTAGATCTTCTGGCAAAGACAATAAGTGTTAAATCACTTGATCAAGCAGTTAAGTTGCCAGGTGAACAAGATATTGTTTTATATGGATAGTCCAGAAAAATTCTTTATGCTAAAGACAATGCGGGACAACTAAATCAATGACGTTTCATTTGACCAAACCATAGTAAAAAGCACTTTCCACCTTCAATGGTATTTGCAGACAGCCTCAAATGTTAGGAGAGGGTCTGCAAATGTTCTCTGGATGATCAGGATCATCCAGCCATGTCCTCTCGGCCCTGGACATTCACCAGACTACATCATTTGACAGTTTATTGGATCTTTCTTCATGCTCGACTCCACAGCAGATACTTCCTCCTCCTCACCTTCTTCTTCATCCTGTCATACAGACTTCTAAACACTCTCTTGCTCTCCCACCTCTATCCTCCTCTTGGATGTAATGTTAGTTCATGTTTTCTTTGATAATGTTATATCCACGTGGTTTGTACTGGCTTCCCAGAACTGTGGTCGCATCATATTATTCACCTGATCCATAAATTGAGCCCTCATACAAATCCCTAAAACTACAAAACAATTACGGTTGTCCACACTTTCTCCAAGCTATATGCTACACTCCTCCATATGCAGCTTTCTAGGGAGCTTGAGAGGAGACAGCTCAGAGCTAGTAGACAAGTGAGCTTCAAACCAGCACACCAGACCATTTATCACAACCTTACTCTCCAAGCCATCATTAAGGAGGCACGTCACCGTGCTTCAAAAGTTTATTGTTGCTTTGTAGACTTTCGGAAGGCGTTCGACTCTATCCCAAGAGTGGCATTATTCGAAACGCTCCAAGACATTGGCATTTCCGAGACCCTTCTGACTGCCATTATGGGATTATATGAGTCAGTCCTCGGTCGTCTTCGCATGGTCCAGGAAATCTCAGATTTCATCAGGAGTACCATTGGGGTTAAGTAGGGCTGTCCACTTTCCCCCACTCTATTTGGGATATAAATCGATGAGCTAGAGTGCTTACAAGAGCACATTCAGGATGGTGATGTGTGCCTTCTCCACCAGTCCTTGATCTCTATTTTGCTCTTCAATGACAATGTGGTCCTCTTCGATGACGACGTGGTCCTCTTGGCCTCATCTTTGGAGGAATTCCAAAGATAGTTAGATGCCTTGGCCCTGTTTCGTGATCTTCATCAGTTGATAGTCAACTTGGGTAAAACCAAGGTCATGATCTTCAACAAATTGAAGAGGTTACTCACTAATCTTAATTCTTCTTTAGAGGGGAAAATATTGAAAAAACTAGCGCCTATGCTTATTTGGGGCTTTAGTTCCCAGGACCTCATTTCAAACTACGACAAGCTCTTCAACCCTGAGTTAATAAAGGATATGGATCCCTAGCCCTTCTTGAGAGACAGTGCTTCAGAGAGCATTTCCGACACATCTCAACCAAGATGTTTCATGGATACTCTCATCTGACCCACAATCCTCTAAGGCTCTAAGGTGTGGCGGCCATGCCAACTGGATTTTGATTGTGCAGACCCTCCTCCGTCGCATCATCAGATGCAAACAGACAGTATTGTTATCACATATATAGTAGCCGAGCTACCATACTTTTTTTTGTCAGATTCCAATAGACTATTTAGCCAGTTCCCTTACATTGAGATGCTGAGATGAGCATCTACTATGGATCACTATCAGATTTTGGACAACAGATATATCCCCCATGCCATAACTAACTTTCAGGACACTCAGAGAGATGACCGATGTAGCCATCTAGCCATCTGTACAGAGCAGTCAGTATTGCCCAGAGTTACAGCAGCAGATTTAGAGGTCAGATGTTGGTTCAGATGATGAGCATTTAGGTATATGACTCAGCAGGTATATTATGGTGTTGTGGTTCTACTACTTTTATTTCCATTCTCTTAGCATGTCTTAGCATTTAGTATCATGATCTGGCGATCATATAGATATGTGGACCTGGTTGTACTATATATATATCATATTTGTCCCTACTCAGACTTAAAAGTTCTTGGCCTATACTCATTGGTTTTACCCTCCCTAGGGAGAATAGAGGTGATCATTCCCACCATACTTTGGCTTGCTAGTGTTGCTTTCATTATTCACTGTCTTCATCCATCCATGACTGGCCCAGTTTGTTCATTATCTTGACTTACTACTTGACTAGTGGCACGGAGGACCTTCCCCCACTGTAGCCTCTATATTGGATAAGCTTCCCTGTTTATTATGTCTCAGCTCTGAGTTGGTGACAAAACTTACCTATGGTGAGTTGGATTTCCTTGAGAAGTCCCCCTGGTCACTAAAGATGTTGTTGGCTAAACCTGAAACTTTTAGTGCTGCCATGAATACAAAGTATGGAAATCAAATGTTATATCTTGTATGAAAAGTAAGCCAAATGAAAATGGCTATGAAATATCAAATGCTATATCTTTTGTGAAATATAAATACCTAGGTAAACAAGATGTTTGTGACACACCTAGAAGTGCTCAGGTAAACAAGTGCCTTTAAAAAACACCTGCAGTAAGAAGCCTAAATTAAATGTAAATCTATGCAATGTGTTTATAAACACACATAGATCAAAGGCTATGGAAACTCTAGGCCCAAAAAGCAATGGAACTTAAATTCTATATCAAAAAGATTGTTGGCCTCATTTGTATTATGGATTGTGCGCATCTGTGTAAGGTGAATAAACACTCTTTGAACAACTTATCCATTTGTGAGACACCGCCATTCCCTGTGTTGTTGCTTGTCCACTATATGCTCTGGTGTGTATTCCCTTTTCCATTTCCAAAGTGTCACAGTGTTAAGTCAGTAAGTCATCCTTTGACCTAGCCAATTGCTTCTTAGCCTTCACCCTTCACTAGCAAATTGATCACAACTATGAAGTGAGTATGACCTTGAAAGTCTTGTCTGAGTAATTAATAATAATTAATGACATATTATATTTGGATTTAGATCGCCAGTAATGATTGCTACTTGTTATAATTGCGATGTGAATGGATTGTAAAGCATGTTTTAACCCTTGACACCTTGCAGCAGCTTGATGATAGTTCGAGCCATATTTTGGTCATGTTGACTTGGTCAAACCTCAGTTTGACCAAAAGTACACCATAGGACATGAGGTGGCAGACCTCAGATGTTACAGATAGATGATATATGGTCTGGTACAGGTCACCAAGGTGGGCTTATGCAATGGTTCAGGCTTATGATGATGATTTGTGCTTTTCAGCACTTTTACAGATTATTATCATTTGGTTTGCCGGATATGATGAGTATTTATTTTGGACCATGCAGAGGTTTATATGGTGTATGAGTACACATCTTAGATGGATTTGGACCTTTTGAGTCCAATGAGACAGTTTGTTTTCAGTTCCGGGCAGTTACAGTGATGATTGAGCCTCAGTGGGCTATCCTAGTGCAGTTTTGGTCTGTCGGAGGCCCTGTCAGAGCAGTGATGAGATTTACTTGGTTCACCTAGGGCCCTGTGCATGGAGGGAGTGGTCCAGCCACTTGTTATTACCATATTACCCCCCTCCCAGACTCATTGGTGAGCTCACCTTGACAACGCAGGCACTCCAAGAGGCAGTTTGGGCAGATTCACATTTCCCGAGGCAGTCCAGAAATGGTAAGAATAGCTACAGAGGAATTCAATTTGGGCTATTGAGGCAAGGTTATGGCATGGGATGATCAGTGATGATGAGTGGGATGTCTTCCACACCTTCTCCAACAGTTTCAGCTTCATCGGGACCCACATCCATCACTTATGGCACATTTTGATGATTTCTGGAGCCTCCTAGGGCTCACGACTTTCCCAGAGAGGCACGATTTGGTGTCTAGATCATTTATTCCTGGATATTGTGCCATGGGGATTGACCAAGGGTGTTAGAAATTACCCCTTGGACCCACCATGAGCTATATTTTATGTTTTGTCATCATGATTTGGTGGGATCCCCTCTCCTAGGGCGATTTGTCCACTTATTGTTGTATTTTATTAGTGATCCATGTATTGTATTGTTGAGCTCATCTCAACCACTGATTAGATCTTTTGATCTTTTAATCTTAGCCACTCATTCAAAACGTGGTTAGGATTTTGGTGCCTCTCCTTCCTATTTAAAGGAGAGAACCTCTCATTGTAAAAGGGGTCTTTGGCTCTTGGAATCTTGATATAGAAAAACTTTTCTGTGGAAATTCTTGTGGTCTCCTTTGAATCTGTTGTTCTTCGATGGTGATTGTAAAGTCTATTGCATCCTAGCATTTGGGTATTTGTGGTAAGATCTATCTTTTTTGGAAACTTTTGTCTTGTCTATAGGAGGGCGTTTTTGCAAGGCTTCTTCAACTCGCTCCACTTGGCATTCGCTTGTATCAGGGGGTTATCATTAGTATCATTGTGATCTATGCTATCTTTATGTTATTTCTCTTGTGCCATTAGTCTTATACCTTGTTCGCAGTAAATCTGATATTGTTGGCGTTTATTGTGCAAGAGAGAGGGCGCATTGGCTTCCTTGGGCAAATCAACTTCATAGAAAACTACCTCAAATCGCTTCAAATTGATCGGGTTTGCATAGATCATCATCATCAAGGCATCTACAAGGTTATCCAGGTAAGATCCACAGGTTTGTTCTTCTTGTCTTGGCTCCAATCCATTGGCACAACTACTTCATTGATAAAACCCTTATATTTCAAACCATCATTTTACAATTTTTCAGATCTAGCAAGATCTACTTGGCTTTTGGGTATAAAATTCGAAACCCACCTCTATAGCATCCACGACAATTCGGATCTATAGTTTGGTGTGGATTGGCCCTCATTTGACCCACTTCCCAAGGCAAAGAGGCTTCTCCAAGGGAGGTCGCACTTCCTAGGAGGGATGATTTTGCTTGATCTAGCACCTGGGTAGGTGAGATCCCACTTGATCCTTGATCTCCATAATTGATAACCTACCCCTAGTGTGTCACTACAATGATTTTGACCTTGTGGGCCCCATTCCTCATTTTGAGTGTTGAGCCCCACTTGGGTCACTTTGTGGCACATTTCAATCTCAGATCTATTGAGATCTAGCCATTGGATGATCCTAATATTTTAGATCCACCTACCTCAACACCTCAACATTCCAGATCTACAATTTGGTGGACATCCAACTCCATTTGGCCCATTTCCCAAGGCACTAATCTTCCCCAAGTCAATTCGACTTTCCTAAATTGTTGAGTTATCTTGTGGCTTGATCTTTGTCTTGTTGCTTGAAACATCTTGAAACTGTCATATCCTTTCATCAAGCATAGCTAGAAAGCCCTAACTATCATATCTCTGATTTGGGACACTTTCCCTGTTTTAAGGGTCACGTTTCCTAAGGCAGTTGATTTTGATCATTTGAAACTAGCTTTGAATCCTAGAATCATACCTCATCATTGAGTCACTGTGTGTTATATATCATTGTCATACTATACCTTTTCCAAGCCTCCACGGTGATCTTAATTCCTTATTTCTAGGGTTCCATACCTGTCACCTTACGTACCTCATTAGATTAATTTGATCTGGTGATTGGGTTGATCTCTCCTGTCGGGAGTAGATCTGGGTCTCCCCTTTGCTATCTTGGCTTTGATAGCTAAAGCGAAGAGTGCCTTGATTAGCGTGACAACCATCCATTTGGGAACTGTTATCACATATATAGTAGCCGGGCTACCATACATTATTTTTCTCATTCCAGTACACTATTCAGCCAGTTCCCTTACATTTGAGATGCTGAGATGAGCATCTAGATTGGATCACTATCAGATTGTGGACAGCAGTTGTATTCCCCATGCCATGACCGAGTCTCAAGACACTCAGAGAGATGACCGATATAGCCATTATACCATTTGTACAGAGCAGTCAGTAGTGTTCAGAGTTGCAGCAGCAGTTCCAGAGGACAGGTGATGGTACAGGTTGATGAGCTTTCAGGTATATGACTCAGCAGGTATATCATGGTGTTATGGTTAGATTGCTTTTATACTTATTCTTATACCATGTTTTAGCACTGAGTGTCATGATCTGGCGATCATATAGATATTTGGACCTGGTCGATCTATTATATATATTACATTGTCCCTACTCAGACTTAGAAGTTCACTATTCATACTCATTGGTTTTACCCTCCTTAGGGAGAATAGAGGTGATCATTCAACCATACCTTGGCTTGCTAGTGTTGGCTCCATTATTCATTGTCTTCATCCATCCATGGCCTACCTTTTAGATTATCACCCTGACTTACTACTTGACTAGTGGTATGGAGGACTTTTCCCCACTGTAGCCTCTGTATTGGATGAGCTTCCCTGTTTATTGTGTCTCGGCTTTGAGTTGGTGACAAAACTTACCTATGGTGAGTTGGAGTTCCTTGTGAATTCCCCCTAGTCATTAAAGTTGTGTTGGCTAAACCTGAAACTTTTAGTGCTGCCATGAATACAAAATCTGAAAAAATGAAATGCTATATCTTGTATGAAAAGCCCATTCATGCAATGTGTTTCTAAACACACATGAATGAGAGGCATGCCAAATGAACATGTCAATGAAAATAAAATGTTATATCTTTTGGAAAATAAATACCTAGGTAAACATGTTGTCCATGACACACCTAGAAGTGCTCAGGTAAACAAGTGCCTTAAAAACACACCTGCAGCAGAAAGCCTAAAGAAAAAATGTAAATCTATGCAATGTGTTTATAAACACACATAGATCAAGGCTATGGGAACTTCAGGCCCAAAAAGCAATGGAACTTAAATGCTATATCTAAACAATTGCTGGCCTTATTTGTATTATGGATTGTGCGCATCTGTGAAGGTGAATAAACCCTCTTTAAACAACTCATCCATTTGTGAGACACCGCCATTCCGTGTGTTATTGCTCATTCAGTATATACTATGGTGTGTATTCCCTTTCCCTTGCCAAAGTGTCACAAAGTCAAGTCAGTCAAGTCATCCCTTAGCCTAGCCAATTACTTTATCCTTCACCCTTCACTAGCAAATTGATCACAGCTATGAAGTGAGTATGATCCTGAAAGTCTAGTCTGAGTAATAATAATAATTAACGACACTATATATTAGGATTTAGATCGCCAGTTATGATTACTCTGTGTTATAATTGTTATTTGAATAAGTTGTAGAGCATGTATTAACCTTGACACTTTGCAGCAGCCTTGGATGATGGTTTGAGTTATATTTGGTCTTGGTTAGACCCAGTTTGACCATGGAGGACCATGGGACATGAGATGTTGGACCTTATGATGATATGGATAGATGATATATGGTCTATGTATACATACATGATGATTCTATGCAGCAGCTACAGGGTTATGATGGTGATTCTTGGGTTACAACATTATTTGATCATTTACAGATCATTATTATTGGCCTTGTTCCGGTATATTGGATATTTACTTTGATCATGCAGAGACTCATATGGTGTATGAGTACACATCTTGGATGGATTTGGACCTTCTGAGTCCAATGGGACGGTTTGTTTTCAGTTCCGGGCACTTACAGTGATGATTGAGCCTCAGTAGGCTGTCCCAGTGCAGTTTTGGTCTGTCGGAGGCCCTGTCAGAGCAGATGAGATTTTTATCCGATTGACTTAGGGCGCTGATGATGGAGGGGGTGGTCCAGCCACTTGTTTTTACCATATTACCCCCCTCCCGGACACACTGGTGCCCTCACCTTGACAGCGCAGGCACTCCAGGAGGCTGTTTGGGGCAGTTTCACGCTTCCCGAGGCATTTCAGGATTGGTAGAAATGGCTATTGAGGAAATCGATTTGGGCTACTGAGGCAAAGTTATGGCATGGGATGATCAGTGATGATAGATCGGGGCCTTCCACACCTTCTCCAGCAGTTTCAGCTTCATCGGGGCCCGCATCCATCACTTATGGCACTTTCTGTGGATTTATGAGGTCTTTTGAGGACCACGACTTGACTATGGAGGCACGATTTGGTACTTTCATGATTATTTATTGGTTATTGTGCTATGGGGATTGACCAAGGAGGGATAAAATTATCCCTTGGACCCACCATAAGCCTCCTATGATATTATGTCATCATGATTTGGTGGGATTCCCCTCTTCTAGGGCGATTTTGTCCACTTACATTATATTTTATTTGTGATCCATGTATTTTATTGTTGAGCTCATCTCAACCGTTGATTAGACATTTGTATCTTTTAATCTTAGCCACTCATTCAAAAAGTGGTTAGGGTTTTGGTGCCTCTCCTTCCTATTTAAAGGAGAGAGCCTCTCATTGTAAAAGGGGACTTTTGGCTCTGGATTATTGGAATAGAAAATTATTATTGCATCTATCTCCAGTGTTGTGGTGAATGTTTTTTGGTGTTCGTTCGTTGGTTCTTCCTTTGCACTGAGTTATTGGAGATCTTGTTTGCCATATATTTTGTACCACGATTTTTGCATCTACAGGTGGAGGCCGATTTGCTTTGAGGAGGAAGTATTGGTAGGGGAAGACTCTCCCTACTTCTTCTTTGGATCTCTTCGTTGGTAACAGGGAGTATTACTGTCCCAGGACCTCCTATTTCATGTTACTATTGCATTTCTCTTGTATTTCCTCCATACTTGATCTTACTGATTGAATCGTTGTTCCTTGGTTTGATAGGTAGAGGAGGTCGCACTTGTGGGCTAGGGCATCAATTCGGCAAGCAAATCAACAATCTCTCATTTGATCTCTGCGGGAATCTTCCTCAACATCAAGGCATCTCATTCACATCACTCAGGTATGATCTCAAGGTAAGTTCTATCTCCATGATCTATCCAATTGTCAAAAACATTTAAAACCCTAATTAATCAAAACCCCATTTTTACATTTTTTCAGATCTACTTAGATCTAGTGGGTTGTTGGGCATAATATTGAAAACCCACCTCTATAGCATCCACGGCATCCCGGATCTATAGTTTGGTGAGGATTGGCTTCCGTTTGATCCCCTTCCCAAGCCAACTTAGCCTCTCTCAAGCAAAGCGCACTTCCTAGTTTGAGCAAGTTGACCTAGATCTAGTACATGGGTGTTTGAGATCCCGCTTGATCCATAATCTACACATCAAATAAGATACACCCAGATTGTTACTTTTCTGAAATTCATCTTGTGGGCCCTATTCCACATTTTAAGGGATTTAATCCCCATTTTGGACCACTTGGAACACTTAAACTCAGATCTAGTAAGATCTAACCGTCGGATTGCTACGAAATTATAGATCCACACTCCTACTTGACTAACCTACCCGGATCTAAAGTTTGGATGCCATCGGACTTGTCTTGACCCACCTAACCCACCTTTTCAGCCTCCTTGGGTAAAGTCGCACCACCTTGGAGAAGTGAGTTAACTCACTTCTAGGACATGGGTACTTGAGATTTTTGGAGATTTGGAACCGGAATAATTCAAAACCTAGGTCTAGTGTGTCACTTTGTCAGATCTTGCCTTGGGGATAGCATTCCTTGTTTTAAGGGATTGTGGTCCACTTGGGTTAAACCTAGATCTAGACCTACTTATCCATCAAGACCTTAATTGCCCACTTGTCTCAAGTATTAGGAGTCCTCAACCACAAGTCAACCCTACTTTGACTCCATTATCCCAATTCCCAAGGCACTGGTTACTCTCCAAGTCAATTCGACTTTCCTAGATTGTTGGATTAACTTGTGGTTTGACCTCAGTGTGGTGAACCAAACCCTTGATGCCATCATGTATCATGGTCAAACTTGTCACTGGTACTAGTTAGCCCCAATCAACCCCTAAACTACCCTGCATTGGACACGGTTCCCAAGGCAGTGGGTCTTCCAACATTGAACTAGTACACTAATCCTAGATCTCACTTCAAACATTATAAGTCACTCTCACATCAACTATGAACCAAAGCTATACTCATTAAACCCCTCACTTGGCTTGTGACTTCATCCTTAGGTCTAGGATAAACCATACACCTAACTTCACTTAGAAATACCCTGATTTGGTGTCTTGGTTTTGATCTCTCCTGTCGGGAGTAGATCGGGTCTCCCCCTTTGTTGTCTGGGCTAGATAACATAAAGTGAAGGTTGCCTCGACTGGCGTGACAACCATATATTGGAGGTCGAGGTGATCGTGGTTGCACCTTTTAAGTTGCCCTTCCCTATTGCCATCCATGACTGGATACATCCATAGGGGCAACTACATTTTGGGTGATAACAGGAACCTAGGCCCTCTTGATTCACCACTTTGGTTGCCTATCCCCTCTACCATCCACATTGGATCCACCTATAGGGGCAACTACAAGATTGGTGATAAAATTTTGGTGCTGTTGCCAGGGAAGGTAGAGGCCTACCCTGGTTCGACATATATTCTTTAAGCTCTACTCCGGTTCTCTTTGCCAACATTTTGGCGCTGTTGCCGGGGAGGTAGAGGCTTACCTTAGGTGTCTACAATTATCCATGCATAACTCATATCTTATCGCATCCGGATTAATCTAGATGGGTATTATTTCAATTCTTAATTAAACCATATCCATCTCTGTTTCACTTACTCTCTCCCTGCACTTCAAACGACATACATCTTGGTAGAAGAATTTTAAAGTCTACCTGGCGACTCCGAATCGTGACTCCGCTGAGGAGCGAGCTCATTTGCATCCCTACAATACCTTTCATTTTGATGAATTACTTGTGTGGTTCACCTAGCGACTCCACCCCGTGACTCTACTGAGGAACGAACCCAACCTATAAATCTTAAAATCTTGCATCGTGACTTTGCTGGGAAGCGAACCCATGTATAGACTCCACTAGAAATATTAAATTTTTAATCCATAATGGACCCAAATCTTCTTCGAGATCTTGAACGAGACTCAAAAATTTTAAAAGATTTTATTGAAAGAAATTCGAGATTTAGGTATGAGGATAATTATCAAAATAATTATGGGTATGAACCTCCATATCAAGATTTTTACGATACTCGTTATTTACCTCATCCATCTAATAATTTTTCATCAAAAATACCAAGTGAACCAATTAGAAAATACCAAACTCAATCGAGGCTTTTGGCAAATGATCCTCACCCAGCTCAAGCAACTAGAACCTTTAGGAAACCCAAGCCATCTCCTTTTGATTTTTCAGAAATATATGGGGCACCTCATCTTATGCCAAATGGATACATCAGGGGGTTGCCTCATTTTGATGGAAGTAATAGAACGTCTATTGAGAGCAATGTTATCGGAACCGGACCGGTCATTGAATCGGCGAAGCCCAAAATGTGAACCGAACCGGAACCGGAAAAAAACTGGGAAAAAAACCGGTCGACTAAAACATACATAAAATATTCATATTTTGTAAAAAAACATATATATTCATGTGCATACATATGAATCCAAACCATTAATACACAAATATGCAAAGTTTTTCATATATATAGCAAGTATAGGTGCAAATAACCAAAACAACACCTAGTGCAATACATTTATGAGGTTATGAACCAAAGTACAACAACAAAGAGGCTCGAAATGGCAACCATAGTACTAATGAACAAAAATAAATTGATCATAGAAGCATAGAAAACTTGTTTTTTGTGTTTTTTTTTAAATTTCAGTTTTGTGGGTCCACTGTACGGACTGGCCTGTTTTGACCAGTTCCGGTCGGTTTTGACCGGTTCTGGCCGGTTCCGGCCAATTCAGTACCCGGTTTAGAAAAAAATTCGGTTCAACTGGTTTTGGTCACTGACCGAACCGGTTAACTCTGTAAACCGGTCGGACCGACAGTTTTTGCCGGTTCCGGTCCGATTCCAATAACACTGATTGAGAGTCATTTGGATGCCCTTTGGGACCATATGGAATTTATGGGTGCTAATGGTGAGGATGTCTATATGCGAGCCCTTGGTGCTTCCCTAGAAGGAGATGGCCAAGTATGGTTTGATCATTTAGCCCCAGGATCCATCACTGGGTATGACATGTTCATGGATTTGTTAATAAATGAGTGGGGAGAAAACATTAATGAAACTATGGAAGTACAATCAGAAATGAGTGTCTTGATGAAAATCAATTTGATGAAGATGATCAAAACACCAATAATGAATTAACTAATGACTAACTGTCCATATGAAAGTAATTCCTCTTTTCTAGAGCTAATTGAGCCTCGTGAGGTCTTGTCCTCATTACCTAAAGAAGTCTCAGATGAAGAGGATGATTCCAATGATTTCCATCAGGAAGTATCCATGGTTGAGTCTTCCATTAGCGAATCTTTTGAAAATATTTTTGAGATCCCTTTTCATAATCCTTGTGTAATTAATGATCTTTCTGACCATGACATTGAGGAAGAAGAAAGTAGGTGCAACAACCAAGTTTCTTTAGAAACTAACAATCACCCTGTTTTTAGAGATCAATTTTATGAAAATGATCAAATGGTTGTTAATCAATTTATTGATGCGATTCCTGATAAATTATCATCATATGAATTTAGTGATAAATCAATTGAAGAGAAATCTCATGATGAGGATGAGTTGGTGAATCAAACTAATCAAGAGTTTTCCTTAATCAAATCCTCAAACCAATATCTTGATGTTTATGGGAAGCTCGGAAATAATCCTTCACTTAACTCATCCATTTTTTATAATTTTTCCAGTTCAATTTTTTATCAGGATTGCTTATTTCAATTTTTGGGATTGGGTGCTCGCAATAAGTTCTTTCCTTTTGGGCAAGGTTTAAAGTCAACCAATCTTCAATCCGCCCTACCATCCCAGCTTTTTGAATCCTCTGTGAATTTGTGGTCTGGTCAATCTTTGACTGTTGAAATTTTCAAACCAGAGTCTAAATATTGTCGCATAAATGGAGATAAAGTGTTTTATTTTCCCTTTCAGTTATCTTTAACAAATAACATTCTTAAATCTTCTTGGTGGCTGGAAGGGGTATATAAAGATCAATTTCATCGTTTCTCCATCTTTAAACAACAAGAGGGGCTAATCTCAATCTTAATTTTATTTCACAATTTATCCCTACTAGGTTTGTGCATCATTCCTGGAGCTCTCATAATTGAATGTCCTGGTCAGGTAGATGAGGAAAGTAATTTGAAACAAGGGAAGTTGAATTTGTTATCACATCTTTTCCCTCCATACATTTTGAATAATAACTTGCACAATTTTTATGATCCGATTAATATTCTGATGGAGGATGCTTACATTAATCAAGCTCCCCCTTTGCATGTTTTCATCTTGCACCATTCCAATGCTTTCTCAAATTTTGAACAAGTCGGGAATGTATTGATTTTCATTTCACTAAGCTTTAATCTAATCCTGATTTATTCTGTTAAAAAACATAAAGGAAGAATCAGTAGTCAAATGGATGAATGGTTGCACTGGATCTATGATTTTACCTAGCATTTGTGCTAACTGGTTAGTTTAGGGTAGGTAGGAACTGAATAAGCCTATTTGGGCAGTAGTTAGTTTTTCAGTCATTGAGTCTGGTGCCTTTTGTTTGCCTTTTCTTAAGCTCCTTTGGAAGCCCCTAGTTTAACTGAGTACCTGCCATTTTTCTTTTTCTGCACAATAAATTTCAAACTTTGCAAGTTATGTTAGTAGATTGATTTCCTTTTATGCATTTTTAATTTCTGTTACAGAATATATTTTATTTTAGTTGGATTTTATATTTTTCCCATACATGCTGCATGATGGTATTTTGATGTTTGTGAACGCAGATACAGGTGCAAAATAAAATAAAAATAAAAAGAAGAAGAAAGCTGAAAGCAAAAAGGTAGAGTGCTAGATCGAGGATTCAAGTAGCAGAGTTCGAGGACGAGAGATTCTGAGGTTCTCAAGCGCTCTTTTCAACAGAGCTCTTGTCCCAGTCGGAGCCAGATGTTATCACATATATAATAGTCAGGCTACCATACTTTTTTTTGTCAGATTCCAGTACACTATTCAGCCAATTCCCTTACATTGAGATGCTGAGATGAGCATCTACTATGGATCACTATCAGATTTTGGACAGCAGATATATTCCCCATGCCATGACTGAGTTTCAGGACACTCAGAGAGATGACCGATGTAGCCATCTAGCCATTTGTACAGAGCAGTCAGTATTTCCCAGAGTTACAGCAGCAGTTTCAGAGGTCAAATGCTGGATCAGATGATGAGCATTCGGGTATATGACTCAGCAAGAATATTATGGTGTTGTGGTTCTACTACTTTTATTTCCATTCTCTTAGCATGTCTTAGCATTTAGTATCATGATTTGGCGATCATATAGATATGTGGACCTGGTTGTACTATATATATATATCATATTTGTCCCTACTCAGACTTAGAAGTTCTTGGCCTATACCTATTGGTTTTACCCTCCCTAGGGAGAATAGAGGTGATCATCCCCACCATACTTTGGCTTGCTAGTGTTGGTTTCATTATTCACTGTCTTCATCCATCCATGACTGGCCCAGTTTGTTCATTACCTTGACTTACTACTTGACTAGTGGCACGGAGGACCTTCCCCCACTGTAGCCTTTATATTGGATAAGCTTCCCTGTTTATTGTGTCTCGGCTCTGAGATGGTAACAAAACTTACCTATGGTGAGTTGGATTTCCTTGAGAAGTCCCCCTAGTCACTAAAGATGTTGTTGGCTAAACCTGAAACTTTTAGTGCTGCCATGAATACAAAGTATGGAAATCAAATGTTATATCTTGTATGAAAAGTAAGCCAAAAGAAAATGGCTATGAAATATCAAATGCTATATCTTTTGTGAAATATAAATACCTAGGTAAACAAGCTGTCTGTGACACACCTAGAAGTGCTCAGGTAAACAAGTGCCTTAAAAACAGACCTGCAGTAAGAAGCCTAAATTAAATGTAAATCTATGCCATATGTTTATAAACACACATAGATCAAAGGCTATGGAAACTCTAGGCCCAAAAAGCAATGGAACTTAAATTCTATTTCAAAAAGATTGTTGGCCTCATTTGTTTCATGGATTGTGCGCATCTGTGTAAGGTGAATAAACACTCTTTGAACAACTTATCCATTTGTGAGACACCGCCATTCCCTGTGTTGTCGCTTATCCATTTGTGAGACACCGCCATTCCCTGTGTTGTCGCTTATCCATTTGTGAGACACCGCTATGGTGTGTATTCCCTTTTCCATTTCCAAAGTGTCACAGTGTTAAGTCAGTAAGTCATCCTTTGACCTAGCCAATTGTTTCTTAGCCTTCACCCTTCACTAGCAAATTGATCACAACTATGAAGTGAGAATGACCTTGAAAGTCTTGTCTGAGTAATTAATAATAATTAATGACATATTATATTTGGATTTAGATCGCCAGTGATGATTGCTACTTGTTATAATTGCTATGTGAATGGATTGTAAAGCATGTTTTAACCCTTGACACCTCGCAGCAGCTTGATGACAGTTTGAGTCATATTTTGGTCATGTTGACTTGGTCAAACCTCAGTTTGACC
This sequence comes from Larix kaempferi, assembly GCA_027924585.1. Taxonomy (NCBI): domain Eukaryota; kingdom Viridiplantae; phylum Streptophyta; class Pinopsida; order Pinales; family Pinaceae; genus Larix; species Larix kaempferi. The sequence continues at coordinate 15,681,735 of BSBM01000877.1, forward strand.
AAAAGTCAACCATAGGACATGAGGTGGCAGACCTCAGATGTTACAGATAGATGATATACGGTCTGGTACAGGTCACCATGGTGGGCTTATGCAGTGGTTTCAGGCTTATGATGATGATTTGTGCTTTTCAACACTTTTACAGATTATTATCATTTGGTCTGCCAGATATGATGAGTATTTATTTTGGACCATGCAGAGGTTTATATGGTGTATGAGTACACATCTTAGATGGATTTGGACCTTCTGAGTCCAATGAGACAGTCTGTTTTCAATTCCGGGAAGTTACAATGATGATTGAGCCTCAGTTGGCTATCCTAGTGCAGTTTTGTTCTATCGGAGGCCGTGTCAAAGCAGTGATGAGATTTACTTGGTTCACCTAGGGCATTGTGCATGGAGGGGGTGGTCCAACCACTTGTTATTACCATATTACCCCCTCCCAGACTCATTGGTGAGCTCACCTTGACAACGCAGGCACTCCAAGAGGCAGTTTGGGCAGTTTCACATTTCCCGAGGCAGTCCAGAAATGGTAAGAATAGCTACAGAGGAATTCGATTTGGGCTACTGAGGCAAGGTTATGGCATGGGATGATCAGTGATGATGAGTGGGATGTCTTCCACACCTTCTCCAACAGTTTCAGCTTCATCGGGACCCACATCCATCACTTATGGCACATTTTGATGATTTCTGGAGCCTCCTAGGGCTCACGACTTTCCCAGAGAGGCACGATTTGGTGTCTAGATCATTTATTCTTGGATATTGTGCCATGGGGATTGACCAAGGGTGTTAGAAATTACCCCTTGGACCCACCATGAGCTATATTTTATGTTTTGTCATCATGATTTGGTGGGATCCCCTCTCCTAGGGCGATTTGTCCACTTATTGTTGTATTTTATTAGTGATCCATGTATTGTATTGTTGAGCTCATCTCAACCACTGATTAGATCTTTTTATCTTTTAATCTTAGCCACTCATTCAAAACGTGGTTAGGATTTTGGTGCCTCTCCTTCCTATTTAAAGGAGAGAGCCTCTCATTGTAAAAGGGGTCTTTGGCTCTTGGAATCTTGATATAGAAAAACTTTTCTGTGGAAATTCTTGTGGTCTCCTTTGAATCTGTTGTTCTTCGATGGTGATTGTAAAGTCTATTGCATCCTAGCATTTGGGTATTTGTGGTAAGGTCTATCTTTTTTGGAAACTTCTGTCTAGTCTACAGGAGGGCGTTTTTCAAGGCTTCTTCAACTCGCTCCACTTGGCATTCGCTTGTATCAGGGGGTTATCATTAGTATCATTTTGATCTATGTTATGTTTCTGTTATTTCTCTTGTGGCATTAGTCTTATCTTTTGTTCTCAGTAAATCTGATATTGTTGGCGTTTATTGTGCAGGAGAGAGGGTGCATTGGCTTCCTTGGGCAAATCGACTTCATAGAAAACTACCTCAAATCACTTCAAATTGATCGGGTTTGCATAGATCATCATCATCAAGGCATCTACAAGGTTATCCAGGTAAGATCCACAGGTTTGTTCTTCTTGTCTTGGCTCCAATCCATTGGCACAACTACTTCATTGATAAAACCCTTATATTTCAAACCCTCATTTTACAATTTTTCAAATCTAGCAAGATCTACTTGGCTTTTGGGTACAAAATTCGAAACCCACCTCTATAGCATCCACGGCAATTCGGATCTATAATTTGGTGTGGATTGGCCCTCATTTGACCCACTTCCCAAGGCAAAGAGGCTTTTCCAAGGGAGGTCGCACTTCCTAGGAGGGGTGATTTTGCTTGATCTAGCACTTGGGTAGGGGAGATCCCACTTGATCCTTGATCTCCATAATTGATAACCTATCCCTAGTGTGTCGCTTCAGTGATTTTGACCTTGTGGGCCCCATTCCTCATTTTGAGGGTTGAGCCCCACTTGGGTCACTTTGTGGCACATTTCAATCTCAGATCTACTGAGACCTAGCCATTGGATGATCCTAATCTTTTAGATCCACCTACCCCGACGCCTCAACATTCCAGATCTACAATTTGGTGGACATCCGACTCCATTTGGCCTATTTCCTAAGGCACTAATCTTCCTCAAGTCAATTCGACTTTCCTAAATTGTTGAGTTATCTTGTGGCTTGATCTTTGTCTTGTTGCTTGAAACATCTTGAAACTGTCATATCCTTTCATCAAGCATAGCCAGAAAGCCCTAACTATCAGATCTCTGATTTGGGACACTTTCCCTATTTTAAGGGTCATGTTTCCCAAGGCAGTTGATTTTGATCATTTGAAACTAGCTTTGAATCCTGGAATCATACCTAATCATTGAGTCACTGTGTGTTATATATCATTGTCATACTATACCTTTTCCAATCCTCCACAGTGATCTTAATTCCTTATTTCTAGGGTTCCATACCTGTCACCTTACATACCTCATTAGATTAATGTGATCTGGTGATTGGGTTGATCTCTCCTGTCGGGAGTAGATCTGGGTCTCCCCCTTGCTATCTTGGCTTTGATAGCTAAAGCGAAGAGTGCCTTGGTTGGCGTGACAACTATCCATTTGGGAACCTAGGCCCTCTTGGTTCACCACTTTGGTTGCCTATCCCCTCTACCATCCACATTGGATCTGCCTATAGGGGCAACTACAAGATTAGTGATAACAAGTACCTCATCCCATTTCACTTGCAGAGTTTGGTGCTTGACCTTTTCGACTTGAGGTTGTGTTCAATCTTGTCACTCTTACATTGCCTTCGGAGCTTACATTGCCTTTGGAGTCTTGTCACTATTACATTGAGTTCTGCTTTTAGCTTTTTATAGGAGCTACTTTTGGACTCCCGCTTTGTATTGTTATCATGGTACCACACAGTCTCATTGACCTACTTTTGTAGTCATTTGTTGGACATTTATAAAATTATCTTATCTTATCTTTATACTTTCGGGGTAACTTAGGGCACCCCTACGGATTGGTATCGCTGATTGTACCTCTAGTCCCATTGACCTTTCTTTTAGCCATTTGTTGGACACGTAGTTACCGGATTCGCCCCTAGGCCTAACCGCACCCGAATCGGATTCTTCCGAATTGGATTCTCAGATTCTTCATCGTATTCTTACACTTCATTTTGACAAATCTAAAGCTGTTTACGTAGGATAAATGTAGGATAATTAGGGTTAATTAGGGTTAGGGTTCCGAATCCCCGATTCCTAATTTTGTGGTGAGTGCCGCACCCGTATCGGATTCTTCAGCCGATTCCGATCGCACCCACGGTTCGTGTAACCACTTGGACATGAATAAAAATATCTTATCTTATAGATGTTGTTTACGTATCATACAAGTTATCTTATCTGAAATCAATACATGATCAATCGATATATTCACAGGACCACATCCTGCAGGCAGCATAAGGTGTGTAGATGTTGTTTATTCATCTTATTGTTTATCTGAGACCAATACATGATCAATTAGTATTTCTTTCGATCACAGCTTGCATATTGAAAGTGAATATGACAGAAAAACAATAGAAGACACAGAATACTTTATACCTAATAAGTGAAAACTGGGGTGAGGGAGTACCTTTCCTTTGATAGAGCCGAATAAAAAGCCTTTGGCCATCAGCTGACAAGGACTGGAAAGATTCTGAGAAAAATAAAAAATAAATCATCAACCTTTAAAGCATTTACACATGATTAACAGACCAATCATAAGTAGAATTTGAGAATATGAATTTATACCTAAAAAGGTCTTCTCTTCATTGGTGAACAAGGGAGAATGATGTTCCAACCCTGTTTGAATCAAAATTTTGAAGTTTCTCTGATATTTGGGTGTATCCAAAGGAAAACTATTCAACAGTTTAACTGCATGTACAGCTTTCAGCCAGATAGACTCAATAAAGTTTTCTTGATCATTGATCTGTGTTTTCTGACAAAATAGCTTTATAGGAACTAAAGCAAAATCATTCTCGGGGATAGAGGTAATGATACCCTGCAAAACATCATCCTCCATTACACAAGTGCAGTAAACCAACACAATGCACATTGATACTAGGAGAAAAGAATATAGGTACACTGCCCGGTGTATCTCCAACACATAATGCATAAGCAGATAATCAGTGCAAAACAGAGAATGTAAAGGTGCTGAAGTGAGATGCTAGACGGTCCCATATCATTTACGAGAGATGTTGAGTATGATATATCAGTATCACATTGTCTTCTTAACAGAAGTCCCCTCTTAAGTCATACAAAACAATGATTTCACTTAATATACAGACCATGCCTCCCTTTTCAGAAGAAATTGAAGTGTAATACATTTTGATCATGAATTACAAGAAATCCAAGTAAGAAGAAAGGGTGAAATTGCTTCCTGAAAATGTAGCGTTTCTTCCTAATCTGGCATACCTTGATCTGCAAGCTGCCACTATCAAGAAGAGGAGAAAGATAGCGAACCAATTCTCGAGGAAGATGACCAAGTGCTGGCCCATTTTCAGAACCCACATAAGTTACCTAGTGAGAAGTAGACCACAGCACAAAAATAGTGAAAATCTCTCAATTTATAGAAGAATTTGCTTGTACATTGTTTACACAAATCCTAGAGAAAAACAGAAGCAAAGAACCTTGATTGCATTTTTATCCTTTGGGTTCTCTGAATCTCTCACAACTGAAATACTTGCTCCCTGCTCCACCTTGACTTCATGATTGAACTTGCGCCCAACAATATGTGTGTCTAAGATTCCCAATAATAAATTATTCTTGATGCTATCCAGATTAATATCCCCAGATGCATCATTTTGAACAACGACCAAGGAAGCAGACATCATGTTTGTCTTCTTTGATGAGGGAGAGCTGATGCTAGTTAAATTATTGCTTGTGGCCCAAGCTTTCTCTTTTTCATTTAGTGTAGTTATCGTACTATCTAATCCACTGTGATCAACAAGCCTGCCCCTATTAGAGTACTCATCCCAAGATTGAGTGCTTCTATGTGCATACAAGGTTTTGTCATTCTCTCCAGCAATTTTACCTTCTCTAGAATCTGCTGGGTCATTTACTTCTAGTTCATTATTTGATAGAATGTCCTTGTACTGTATGCCCCCTTTACTGGAGGAAGGTGGCATTCCAGTAGGGTTTCTGCTGATAGATTCCTCAACATCACAATTTTCTGTACTTGCCATTTCTAAAATAGCCCTCGGCAAAAATTTTAAAGTGCTGCTCGTCTGTTGAATTTGAACTCCTGGACCAGTATTTCTACTATTCCCATTCAAAATATCTGTCATGCTGCTGATTCTGCTCATACCATTCTTTGAAGGAGGAGATGGCAGTATAGTGGCCTCAGTATCAGCCATAAGTTTCTGGTTCATATCCTGTTGTATGATATCCTTTTTGAAGAGTGTTACACTGTCCCCCTTGTCCTTATTTTTGGTACTTAATCCAACACCAAACTGAAGTAGTGTGCGTTGGGTAAGTTTTCGTTTGGACCTTCTTGTAAGGCAGATATCTCCAAAATGAAAAAGAAAGGAATGCACAGAACATGCAGATAAGTCAGATCAGACAATATACTGTCTCTAACAATAGATGCAAAGGAAAAATAAAATGCAGAATTAGATTCAGGAAATTAGAAGGAAAAGGAAAGCACAGAGAAGATGCGTCATGCATGGAAAACATATAATCTACTGCAGGTCCAATAAAAATGGGATATCCAGTGATTAAAATGAGGAGAACGATAAAAATGATATGCAATACACAATTCTAAAGAAGAACCTAGCTAAACAGCGGAGTCTATTTTGCATGTATTCTTTATGAACATTAAAAATTATGTTACATAATGTCACAGAACGGTCTCCCATTTCTGCAAAAACAACACATCTTAACACTAGAGAAAACATAGAGGTTAGCATGATATGGACCTAGAAGTAGGAGTCTGGGGATAAGCAATGATCGACTAGTATACTGGAAACTGGGTAGCCTGGGTTTGTGGGTGCTAGTCTGGGTGCAAGTACAGGGATACCATTTCTAAAATTAGGGTGCGTGCAGATATGAGGAGAGACGATACATCACATACATACATTTAAGGTGAGTTTTCTATTCAACCCAGGCATACAACCAAAAGTGACAGCCACACAGATAAATACACTCCTTTAACAAATAAAGTGATGAACACTTTTCAAACTTCAAATATATCAAAAGTTAAAACTCTTGAAAACAGATATAACTTGACAGTTATGTCAATTGGGTGTAGCTCCAGTGGTTGTGAGGGGTTCTAGAAATTCCTGCTATATTAAGCTTTAATGCAAAATAGAAATTTCACCAATTTGACTAGAGGTTTCCTGGATTTTAACCCTGTGAATTTTCAGCCTAGAACAGATATGAAATATAGAACAAAACAGCAGCGGAAAGTGAACAATATTTCAATCCTTAACAACCCTATATTCTAGGAAATCAGAGGAGAAAAGATACCAAAGTGACTTGATAAGTTTCAGCCCTCCAGAGAAAACTTATCATGCATAAACTAGATCTGAAAACTCATTTTTACAGCAGTAAAACAGCCCTCAGCTTCTTCAATTATAATGTCAAGTCACTCAACAAAATTGCCCTTCACTTATGTCAAATCACTCAACAAAATTGCCCTTTACTTATGTCAAATCAGCAAGACATGTACAAATGTAAATAACAATTCATGAAGAATATAAATGTAAATAACAATTCATGAAAAACATAGATGGCTGAAAACAAAATCTGCAATTTACATAGATATTGGACTGCCGAAGACTTCATTAATATGTTTAAGATGAAGTTGTAGTACATAACATAGCCTTATCACAAGGCTAGTACAATCCTCTAGCAATGAAAACCGTAGATCAACCAAGGAGCTTCAACATGAATGAATCACTAAAACAAGTCCTCCAATGCAAGATATCCTTTTCTCATCTTCTTCTTCACCAAGTACATCTAGGGTTTCATCTCAAAACCCTAATCTCAAACCTCCAAGGATGAAACCCTAACCCTACACTTCAAGATGTTCCAAGAAGATCATGAAACCCTAGGGATTCTAAGAGAGAGATCAAGTACAAATGAAGAGCTAAAGAGAGAAGATGACTAGTGCGCTCCACCTCTAGGTCACATCTTTACACAAGAGTGAAATAAGAATGAACACAATGATTATGAATGAGGTAAGAAAGGCCAACAATACAATGTGGGCCAATGTGCTTAAAAGTTGCTGTCACCTAAAGGGTTCATGGCCCAAAATCTATTTTTGCCTAGCACTGATCATGCCAAAACCAACATAACCGAATTTTGAGTTGCAGAAGTATGAAACGCAATGGAACCCACTCTAGGATGAACTGGACATACAAGTAGAACGATGCATTTGAAAGCTAGGACTAGTTCATTTTCCAATAAAGGTGCTTAGTTTGCCATTCGGGCACCATTGCAGACTTGGAGCAGAGAAGTTGGGCGCATAACAATCATCCACAAGAGTTCCAAGAAGAAACAATCTCAACCATCCACTGAGATATCGAACACACCCTCAATCGTCCGATGAAAGGATTGGGAGCACCCTATTAGTGTTTCCCTATCAACGGCAACTTATCAGGCTCAAGTCCAAAAGATCATTGGGGCAAGGTCCGACAACATCCGATCGTCGTCGGAGCTCATAAATCGAGGGTGCAAACAAGGCACCCATAAAGAACCCTTGACTAAGAAGCCCCATCGTGGCAACAAGTGGCAACATTCGAGTGGTCATTGGAGTGCTCATTTTGGGGGTGAAAACACAGTATTCGTAAGGAGCCCCAACAAAAAAATATAATTGTGTTGACAAGGGGCAACATCTGAGTAGTCATCGAAGTGTTGATATCAGGGGTGAAAACATGTAGAAAAAACACTTCTCTAACAGGATTTCAAGTTAAACTTAAATTAGCAATGTTTAATAACCCATCTCATTCAACCATAGACAACTGAAAATGAAATTTCGCTCATAAACACATCTGAACTGGAAGCACAAGAGAAGTCTACCAAAATACTGAGAACAGAAATAAAATAACAGCAATACACTTAAAAATTTCAGACTCAGATATTTTAGCCAAAATGGCCCAGGCAAAACCCCAACTGGGGAAAACCTGTGAGAGAGAGAGTGAGAGTATTTTTATTTCTTTAAAACGGAAATGTATAGCAAATAAATGACTGAGAGAACACTTATCTCCACGCACTGAAGACAACCACCAATTCTGGAAATTCTATGTCAGAATTTCTGCTCATACTCAGCAATATACCAGCATTGGAAACCGTGCCCAACAAAAGTTGTACGGTTAGTCAAAATGCACAATCTACTTCTTGATTTCTGTGCATGAAGATGTTGTCCTCCTCCTCAATCTACGTGCTCTCTGTAACAGCAGCACTCTACTTGGAAAATCGTGCCCACTCTGAAAGGAAACACATGCTATCCTTTTTCCTGGAAACACGTGCCTCTAACAGAGCTAAACCAGAATTAGATGCAACAGAAAATGACCTTGAAATTCGTGCCAAACAATACCAAACTCATGCCCAGCATCTTCCTCGAAATTCATGCTCATTAAATGCAATTGTACAGTCTAGTCTGACTGTTGTACCTGCACCTTGGGATGCGTTCCAATGAACTGCTTCCTCTCCTCTCAAGCTCGACTTGCTCCAAAAATTCTCTTTGGATGAACTCGACTTCTCCAACTCTCTTGGGATGTGTGCAAATGAAAGAGGGAAGGTTTATTTAATTCAGACTTATTGTCTTTTGGTTTACCGCTCAAGGGTAACTAAAGAGTCATCTAATCCAAGGGCCCACGATAGATTAGATCAATGGATGAGAGTAAATGCTCATAATTCTCTCCATAAATTAAATTCATTCAATCACCACTTAATCAACCAAAACTTAAAACTCACTTTATAATAATAAAGTGAATTAATTGCTCATCTCAAGCAATTAATACAAGGGTCATGTCCCCTTTTCCCTCATTAATTACTTAGGCATAAAATGACTAGGAGAACATGTCCTAGGTACAATTTCAACACTCCCCCTTACCAAGGAAGGTGTTCTCCCTGACAACCAACTAATCTCTGAAGAAGATAACCTGCTTCCTCACCAAAGCTAGTAAACAGCTCCTATGCTTCTCGCACAAGATCAAAGTCTGCTCATGTGCTTCTTGCACAATATAGAAGATGCCCACCCTTCCTAAACTCTGCTCTAGAAAGGTCAAATCAAGTGTCCCTTCATGTTAGACATCATCACATGAAGGACATCCTGAGCTGCAAATCTCAGTGCTTCCGCTTCGCGCGGGAAGACCTTCTGGCATATCCTCTGCCAAAACCACACTCCAGTCTCACACTGTCAACACTAGAAGCTCCCGTCTCTGGAAGCTGTCCTACATCCTACACTGATGCCTCATGTCGGGACATCTCATCTCGCTCATCCATCAGTGACAAGTCATACCAGCTGACCCTCTTGCTAGCACTAGAAGAAGTAGCCTCTCGCTGACTCCTCTGAATAGAAGATGAAGTACTCTGTACCACGATAATCTCTGGAGCATCTCGCTCTCTCCGTTGAACTACGGACGGACTACTCAACACCACATCAATCCTCGAAGCATCTCGCTCACCGTCTATCTTAGACTCAGGATCTGATATCCACCCAGATCCTCCAACTATAAGCTGACCACGCACTACATCCTCTCCATCTCTCTGATGACCTATCAACACAGGGTCAACTGGATCCACTCCCAATACATAGATGAAGATGTGTTCACTCTTGAACAATACTGCATATCCTGCTCCCTCCAAGGCTGGAATTGAAAGCCTGCTATCCTGCAGCCCTAGAATATAGTGTACTCCTGAAATCTCCAGAATCTCTCCAAACTCAAGCTAGAATCGTAATCGTCCCAAACCTCTGACTGCATGCACTGTCCCATCTCTATCATGTACGAGCTGCTCTGGAATAGTCTCAAAAGTGAGGAAGGCATCTCGCCTCCCAGTCATGTGATTGCAATAGGAACTATCCATAATCCACTTCCCAGTATCAACTGGTCTGCTACTACCGCAACTCGAAACAGCAGTGGCCAGAGAGAACTCTTTCTCAAACTGTGTAGCGTACCACTCAATCTCTGCTGTAGCTACAACTTGCTCCTCTTTCTCCTGCTTGCCCTTCTTCTTCGTAGGACATTGGATAGCATAATGACCAAAATCATTACATGCATAGCACCTGACTCTGCTCAGGTCCTTCTTCTGCTCACCCCTCTACTGCTTAGCCCCTCCTAGGCCCTTCTTGGACTTCTTGCCTTTAGCTGATAAGGCAATGTTCTGCTCATCCTCCTTACTATTTGAAGAGCTCCCCTGCACAAATCCTCTCTAGTTCTCCTCCTGCACAAAGTCATCCCAGAGACGATCCCGGGAAGGCATGTTCTCTCATGCAACAACTGCCTCCACGAAGATAGCCCACTGCTTGGATGCTCCATTCAGTGTCGCCCTCACTAAGTCACTACCCTGCACAACCTCCCCAATAGTTGCTAGCTCATCTCTCACCCGGGTGATCCGAGTAAGGTAAGTAGTCACATTCTCAGATTCTGTCATCCATATGCCTTTCAACGTCTCTCTCAAAACCATCTTCTAGTTCTCATTAGAGCTCTGATACAAATTGGTTAGAGCATCCCACATTAAATAAGCATGGGTCTTAGAGGTCAAATGTGGGATTACATGGTCCTTTACCGCATCAAGGATGATCCTCTTCGCCTTAATGTCTTTCTTGTTAAAGGCTTGTAATGTTGCTGCATTTGTGGCTGAGGGAATTTGAATTGGTTGATCTTGTGTGTGGTTCACCACCTCATCCCACAGCTCATTCTTTTGCAATATGAGCACTATCCTCGCCTTCTAAGGAACAAAGTTCCTGTTATCACATATATAGTAGCCGGGCTACCATACATTATTTTTCTCATTCCAGTACACTATTCAGCCAGTTCCCTTGCATTTGAGATGTCGAGATGAGCATCTATATTGGATCACTATCAGATTGTGGACAGCAGCTATATTCCCCATGCCATGACTGAGTTTCAGGACACTCAGAGAGATGACCGATGTAGCCATTATACCATTGGTACACAGCAGACAGTAGTGCCCAGAGTTACAGCAGCAGTTCCAGAGGACAGATGATGGTACAGGTTGATGTGCATTCAGGTATATGACTCAGCAGGTATTTTACGGTGTTATGGTAAGATTGCTTTTATACTTATTTTTATAGCATGTCTTAGCACTTAGTGTCATGATCTGGCGATCATATAGATATATGGACCTGGTTGATCTATTATATATATATTATACTGTCCCTACTCAGACTTAGAAGTTCACTATTCATACTCATTGGTACATACCCTCCTTAGGGAGAATAGAGGTGATCATTCCACCATACCATGGCTTGCTAGTGTTGGCTCCATTATTCATTGTCTTCATCCATCCGTGGCCTACCTTTTAGATTATCACCCTGACTTACTACTTGACTAGTGACATGGAGGACTTTTCCCCACTGTAGCCTCTGTATTGGATGGGCTTCCCTGTTTATTGTGTCTCGGCTCTGAGTTGGTGACAAAACTTACCTATGGTGAGTTGGAGTTCCTTGTGAATTCCCCCTAGTCACTAAAGTTGTGTTGGCTAAACCCGAAACTTTTAGTGCTGCCATGAATACAAAATCTGGAAAAATGAAATGCTATATCTTGTATGAAAAGCCCATTCATGCAATGTGTTTCTAAACACACATGAATGAGAGGCATGCCAAATGAACATGGCAATGAAAATAAAATGTTATATCTTGTGGAAAATAAATACCTAGGTAAACAAGCTGTCTATGACACACCTAGAAGTGCTCAGGTAAACAAGTGCCTTAAAAACACACCTGCAGCAGAAAGCCTAAAAGAAAAAATGTAAATCTATGCAATGTGTTTGTGAACACACATAGATCAAGGCTATGGAAACTTCAGGCCCAAAAAGCAATGGAACTTAAATGCTATATCTAAACAATTGCTGGCCTTATTTGTATTATGGATTGTGCGCATCTGTGAAGGTGAATAAACCCTCTTTAAACAACTCATCCATTTGTGAGACACCGCCATTCCCTGTGTTATTGCTCATTCAATATATACTATGGTGTATTCCCTTTCCCTTGCCAAAGTGTCACAAAGTCAAGACAGTTAAGTCATCCCTTAGCCTAGCCAGTTAATTCAGCCTTCACCCTTCACTAGCAAATTGATCACAACTATGAAGTGAGTATGGTCCTGAAAGTCTAGTCTGAGTAATAATAATAATAATTAACGACACTATATATTTGGATGTAGATCGCCAGTCATGATCATTATGTGTTATAATTGCTATTTGAATAAGTTGTAAAGCATGTATTAGCCTTGATACTTTTCAGCAGCCTTGGATGATGGACTGAGTTATATTTGGTCTTGGTTGGACCTAGTTTGACCATGGAGGACCATGGGACATGAGATGTTAGACCTTATGATGATATGGATAGATGATATATGGTCTATGTACACATACAGGATGATTCTATGCAGCAGCTACAGGGTTATGATGATGATTCTGGGGTTATAGCAGTGTTTGTATATGTACAGCGCATTATTATTGGCCTTGTTCCGGTATATTGGATATTTATTTTGATCATGCAGAGACTCACATGGTGTATGAGTACACATCTTGGGTATATTTGGACCTTCTGAGTCCAATGGGACAGTTTGTTTTCAGTTCCGGGCACTTACAGTGATGATTGAGCCTCAGTAGACTGTCCCAGTGCAGTTTTGGTCTGTTGGAGGCCCTGTCGGAGCAGAGATGACTTTTATCCGGATGACCTAGGGCGCTGATGATGAAGGGGGTGGTCCAGCTACTTGTTTTTACCATATTACCCCCTTCCGGACACATTGGTGCCCTCACCTTGACAGCGCCAGCACTCCAGGAGGCTGTTTGGGGTAGTTTCACGCTTCCCGAGGCATTTCAGGATTGGTAGAAATGGCTATTGAGGAAATCGATTTGGGCTACTGAGGCAAAGTTATGGCATGGGATGATCAGTGATGATAGATCGGGACATTCCACACTTCCTCCAGCAGTTTCAGCTTCATCGGGGCCCGCATCCATCATTTATGGCACTTTCTGTGGATTTTTTGAGGTCTTTTGAGGACCACGACTTCACTATGGAGGCACGATTTGGTACATTCATGATTATTTATTGGTTATTGTGCTATGGGGATTGACCAAGGAGGGATAAAATTACCCCTTGGACCCACCATAAGCCTCTTATGATATTTCATCATCATGATTTGGTGGGATTCCCCTCTTCTAGGGCGATTTTGTCCACTTATGTTATATTTTATGTGTGATCCATGTATTATATTGTTGAGCTCATCTCAACCATTGATTAGACTTTTGTATCTTATAATCTTAGCCACTCATTCAAAAAGTGGTTAGGGTTTTGGTGCCTCTCCTTCCTATTTAAAGGAGAGAGCCTCTCATTGTAAGGGGACTTTTGGCTCTGGATTATTGGAATAGAAAATTATTATTGCATCTATCTCCAGTGTTGTGGTGAATGTTTTTTGGTGTTCGTTCGTTGGTTCTTCCTTTGCACTGAGTTATTGGAGATCTTGTTTGCCATATCTTTTGTACCACGATTTTGCATCTACAGGTGGAGGCCGATTTGCTTGGAGGAGGAGGTATTGGTAGGGGAAGACTCTCCCTACTTCTTCTTTGGAGCTCTTCGTTGGTAACAGGGAGTATTACTGTCCCAGGACCTTCTATTTCATGTTACTATTGCATTTCTCTTGTATTTCTTTCATACTTGATCTTACTGATTGAATTTTGTTCCTTGGTTTGACAGGTAGAGGAAGGCGCACTTGTGGGCTAGGGCATCAAATTGGCAAGCAAATCAACAATCTCTCATTTGATCTCTGCGGGAATCTTCCTCAACATCAAGGCATCTCATCACATCACTCAGGTATGATCTCAAGGTAAGTTCTATCTCCATGATCTATCCAATTGTCAAAAACACTTAAAACCCTAATTAATCAAAACCCCATTTTTACTTTTTCTCAGATCTACTTAGATCTAGTGGGTTATTGGGCATAATATTGAAAACCCACCTCTATAGCATCCACGGCATCCCGGATCTATAGTTTGGTGAGGATTGGCTTCCGTTTGACCCCTCTCCCATACCAACTTGGCTTCTCCCAAGCAAGGCGCACTTCACTGATTGAGCCGGTTGACCTAGATCTAGGTGATGGGTGTTTGAGATTCCACTTGATTTGACATCTACACATCAAATAACATACACCCAGGTTGTCACTTTTCTGAAATTCAGCTTGTGGGCCCCATTCCACATTTTAAGGGATTTAATCCCCTTTTTGGACCACTTGGAACCCTTAAACTCAGATCTACTAAGATCTAACCGTTGGATTACCACGAAATTATAGATCCATACTCCTACCTGACCGATCTACCCGGATCTAAAGTTTGGATGCCATCCGACTTGATTTGACCCACTTAATCCCACTTTTTAGCCTCCTTGGGCAAAGTCGCACCACCTTGGAGAAGTGAGTTGACTCACTTCCAGGAACTGGGTACTTGAGATTTTTTGAGATTTAGAACCGGAATAATTCAAAACCTAGGTCTAGACTGTCACTTTGTCAAATCTTGCCTTGGGGATTGCATTCCTTGTTTTAAGGGATTGTGGTCCACTTGGGTTAAACCTAGATCTAGACACATTCATCCATCAAGACCTCCATTGCCCACTTGTCCCAAGTACTAGGAGTCCTAAACCACAAGTCAACCCTACTTTGACTCCACTTCCCAATTCCCAAGGCACTGGTTTCTCTCCAAGTTAATTCGACTTTCCTAGATTGTTGGGTTGACTTGTGGATTGACCTATGCATGGTGAACCAAACCCTTGAAGCTATCATGTATCATGGTCAAACTTGTCATCCGTACTAGTTAGCCCCAATATAACCCTTAACTACCCTGCATTGGACACGATTCCCAAGGCAGTGGACTTTCCAATATTGAACTAGTACACTAGCCCTAGATCTCACTACAAACATTATAAGTCACTCTTACATCAACAATGAACCAAAGCTATACCTATTGAACCCCTCACTTGGCTTGTGACTTTACCCTTAGGTCTAGGATAAACCATACACCTAACGTCATTTAGAAATACCTTGATTTGGTGTCTTGGTTTTGATCTCTCCTGTCGGGAGTAGATCGGGTCTCCCCCTTTGTTGTCTGGGCTAGATAACATAAAGCGAAGGTTGCCTCGACTGGCGTGACAACCATACATATTTGGAGGTCGAGGTGATCGTGGTTGCACCTTTTGAGTTGCCCTTTCCTATTGCCATCCATGACTGGATCCATCCATAGGGGTAACTACAGCTTAGGTGATAACATTTTGGCGCCGTTGCCGGGGAGGCAATAGCTTGCCCTAGTCCTTCCCGCATATACAACGACACACATCTCGGTAGAAGAGTTAAATCTACCTGGCGACTCCCAATCGTGACTCCGCTGAGGAGCGAGCTCATTTACATCCTTACAACACGAGAAGTAAAGTAAACTTAGATCAAGTTGAAGGAACTCCAATTACATATCGCAAAAGAGATCCCAAAGCACAACCATCTAACTTCCTTTGGAAATTGGTTAACGATTCTCCAAGCAGAGCTTCAGGATCCCCTTTGATTAATTCGGTTCCTCCCTCTTCTCCTAGTTCAAACTTAAACATAAACTTACCAAATCCAATGGCCGGAACAAACCCGGGAAACCAGAATGTTCCTCCACCACAAGCTCCTAGGATTTTTGGAAGAAAGGCAAAACCATCTCCTTTAGACTTTTCCCAAATCCAGGGTGCACCCCATGACATGCCTGAAAAGTATTTTGAAAAGGTTCCCAGATTTGATGGAGTATCTGCTATATCAATTGAAGACCACATTGATAAAGTATGGGAACACATGGAAGCATATGGAGCATCTGAGGAAGATGTGTTCATGAGGGGTCTCCTGGCATCCTTGGAAGGAGATGTTAGGAAGTGGTTTGACAGGTTGCCTGCCTCATCTATTGATGGGTATGATAACTTTGTCAACAAGCTAAACAGTGAATGGTCCCGAAAGTTAGATGGGAAATTTCTCTTACACCAACTTTTTGACATCAAGAAAAGAGAAAATGAAACAGTTCATGAGTTTAACATAAGATTTGACAAGACTGTAGCTGTTATCCCTGAAGAAATTAGACCAAAAGATCAAGCAGTTGTCATTCACTACTTGAATGCTTTTGAAGGATGGGTTGGTTATCAGCTAAAGGACAAAAACCCCAATGACTTAAAGACCGCTCAATCAAATGCCAAAATGGCTGAACAAAATGTAGCATCCATGGGGAAACAAAACGTTTTCGATCAATTCACCCCATCCACTTCCAGATCTGACCCTAGACTCCGAAAACCAAAGGAACCTGTGAGTGTGCCAAAGGAATCCAAGGACACTTTAGAAGTCATGCAAGAAATGATGAAACAATTAACTGTCCTAACTAAGAATGTGGCAAGTTTGAATGACCCTGAGAGACATAGAAATCCTTATGGCCCTAAACCTTACTGGAATAATAATAGAAGGCCTGATGGGGATAGGGATAGGCGACGACCTGAGTACCCAGAAAACTCTGAAAAGAAGGAAGTCAATTGGTGTGATGAAGAAGAAGAAATACCCTCTGACACCATTGACGAAGATGACCAACCAGAAAACATCAACTTTATAAATGACTTATCTCATGATGAAGACTTTGGAAGAATCCTTTAGAAGAAGAGCCATGGGAGCAAGAAGATGATATAGTTGAAGAACCTAGCTCCACATGTTGTGCCTTAGAGCTTCCAAAACCTAAAGAGCAACCAAAGTATCAAATCTATAAACGAGGAAGTACTTCCCAGCCTTCTTTTCTCGATAAACATAAAAAGATTGATGAAGATAAAAAGGAAGAAGAAGATCTTGCCATAGATGATTATGATCTTAAGATTGATATGAAGAAAGAGCTAAGCAAGATAATGTGTAACATCCCTGTCACTGAGTTAATGAAGGTGCCCTCTGTTAGATGCCAAGTAGAAGAATTTTTCAATGGTATTGGCCAAGAGAAAACTCCCGAACCGGTCCTAGAATCATGTCATATCCAAAAGCTTAGTGGAACACAACCTAGTGAAACAGAAAAGGATCCACCAATAAACATCCATTCAGCCATTTATGAAAGAAAGAGCGGTGGTCACTCTCCCTTTTACCTTACCTTGCACATTCAAAACATGCTCCTTCATAACTGTATGTTGGATTCTGGAGCAGCAATGAATGTTATGCCTTTACAAGTTATGAAGGAAATGGGACTTGAAGTGACTAGGCCTTATGGAAATGTTTGTGGTATAGATTCCCGACGAGTACCGTCTTATCGTTTGATTAAAAACCTTAGGGCTGATCTTTTCGCATGTTCAGACATTTCTACTATGATGGATGTAGTTGTCATTGACTTACCCCCAGCATATGGAATGCTTTTATCTAGAAAATGGGCAGCTGGTCTAGGTGGATACCTTATGATGGATTTATCATTTATTTGTGTTCCCAACCCTGATGGAGCTTTGATTCGGGTTAACAGAGAACCTTGTTATAATGAACATGTCGAATCTTTTGATGAAGGGTTGAAAAACACATATGGGGATGAATTATTAAATAATGCCAAAACCAACCTGGTTGAAGATAAGGATGAGTTATATGAGGTTGATCAAAATATGTGTATGGTCATGGAAGATTCTGATTCTTTTTGGGAAGACAAGCAAATGATTGAAATAACAAGAACAATTGGAAATGAACTTGTTGAGGAAATAGGTGAATTGAGAGGACATGAAAATCAACCCCAAGATCACGAACAAAACAATGAAAACATTCAAGAACCTTCTATAGAAGATCACACACTTGAAGGGGTTGAGGATGGCATAAGAAATATAGGAAGAGATGAGAGTTTGCTCGATGATCAAGGCATGGAACAAACTTCCCCAACAGAAAACCTTCATGATCAAACAAACAATGAGGAAAACATTGAAAACCCAACACATGAAGATGAATTTGATGATATTAGGAGGGGAGAAAGAATTCCTTTCACTGTTAGGGAATGGTTTGCCTTGACTGATCACAATAGAGAGAGAGAAAGCCAAGGGCTTGCACCTATCTACCCATGGGAAAATAATCTTGCAACATCTACTAGGGTTGAAACAAATGAAGAGTCTGACACTTCTTATTATTCTGATACAGAAGATTCTTTATCTCATTTATCTCTAGAAGATGGTAGCCTAATTCAAGTCCATGATAACTCTCTAGGTTGGGAAGAGGACGCCCTAATTAATGATGCACCTGAAGGAGACTATAATCTAAATAACCTTGCTATTTTTCAAACTCCTTCAGAGCCTCAAAGCCATGCTTTATCTACATATCTGCATATCCCTAGTTTCCTCCTACCATCTGAGTCATCCAGTCATCATACTCATGATCTTTCTCACATTCCTACTTCCTCTACATTTCATCTTGAGTCAGTTTCTCCCAGATTGGAAAACATAGTTGTTCCGGTTCCTTCAGGAGAAGGTTCTAGTCATAACACTGTTGTATCTTATGAGCCATCTTCCTTGGAAGAACATAGAGATTTCTGGACTATAGGTGAGGTTGTTAAAGGAGTTATGTCTCCCCATGAGGAAGAGACAAATGAGGAAGTCCAAGAAACAAGAAGGGAAGTTAGGGAAATCCTTGTTGGCAGAGTTGCTATTTCCTTAGACGGGGGTCCACCCAGAATTGATGCAGTTCCTTCCAGGAGGAGCTCAAGGATTGTTACACCTCAACCGCAAAGCCCTGCAAAATTCCACCCTATGCCTATTCGTAACATTGGTGTCATTCCCGAGTCAGTCAATAGAAACAGGTATCCTATAGGAAGTCAAGTCATCATTCCCAATCATTTATTGCATATAAGATCGGGACAAGCTGATGACTTATGGGTTGGACCTTTCACAGTAGAGCGATGCATTGATGGCATGTGCTTTCTAACCACTGGTAGTGGACGACGTATTTTATATCCTGTCAATCAAAGGGACTTAAGGGATCACATACCCGATCCCACATAGTTGGGATCTCTCCGCTTGCATTGCCTGGTAGATTAGGGTAGGTAGGAAACCGAATAAGCCTACTTAGGCAGTAGGTAGTCTTTTCAGCCATTGAGTCTGGCACCTTCTTAGTCTCTAAGCTCCTTTGTAAGCTTCTAGTTTAACTGAGTACCTGTCACTTTTTCTTTTCCTGCACAATAAATGTCAAATTTTGCAAATTATGTTAGTAGTTTAATTTACTTTCTGCAGTTGTATCTCGTGCATTTATATTTCTGACATAGAATAGATTTCATTTCAGTTGTTTTATTATATTTTTCCCACACATGCGGCATGAGGTATTTTCGATGTTTGTGAATGCAGAAAATAGGTTGCAAGAATAAAAGCTGGAAATAAAATGGTAGAGTGCTGGATCGTGGATTCGAGTAGCAGAGTTCGAGGACCAGAGTTTCTGAGGTTCTCAAGCGCTCATTTCAGCAGAGCACTTGTCCCAGCCGGAGCCAGATGTTATCACATATATAGTAGCCGGGCTACCATACATTATTTTTCTCATTCCAGTACACTATTCAGCCAGTTCCCTTGCATTTGAGATGTCGAGATGAGCATCTATATTGGATCACTATCAGATTGTGGACAGCAGCTATATTCCCCATGCCATGACTGAGTTTCAGGACACTCAGAGAGATGACCGATGTAGCCATTATACCATTGGTACACAGCAGACAGTAGTGCCCAGAGTTACAGCAGCAGTTCCAGAGGACAGATGATGGTACAGGTTGATGTGCATTCAGGTATATGACTCAGCAGGTATTTTACGGTGTTATGGTAAGATTGCTTTTATACTTATTTTTATAGCATGTCTTAGCACTTAGTGTCATGATCTGGCGATCATATAGATATATGGACCTGGTTGATCTATTATATATATATTATACTGTCCCTACTCAGACTTAGAAGTTCACTATTCATACTCATTGGTACATACCCTCCTTAGGGAGAATAGAGGTGATCATTCCACCATACCATGGCTTGCTAGTGTTGGCTCCATTATTCATTGTCTTCATCCATCCGTGGCCTACCTTTTAGATTATCACCCTGACTTACTACTTGACTAGTGACATGGAGGACTTTTCCCCACTGTAGCCTATGTATTGGATGGGCTTCCCTGTTTATTGTGTCTCGGCTCTGAGTTGGTGACAAAACTTACCTATGGTGAGTTGGAGTTCCTTGTGAATTCCCCCTAGTCACTAAAGATGTGTTGGCTAAACCCGAAACTTTTAGTGCTGCCATGAATACAAAATCTGGAAAAATGAAATGCTATATCTTGTATGAAAAGCCCATTCATGCAATGTGTTTCTAAACACACATGAATGAGAGGCATGCCAAATGAACATGGCAATGAAAATAAAATGTTATATCTTGTGGAAAATAAATACCTAGGTAAACAAGCTGTCTATGACACACCTAGAAGTGCTCAGGTAAACAAGTGCCTTAAAAACACACCTGCAGCAGAAAGCCTAAAAGAAAAAATGTAAATCTATGCAATGTGTTTGTGAACACACATAGATCAAGGCTATGGAAACTTCAGGCCCAAAAAGCAATGGAACTTAAATGCTATATCTAAACAATCGCTGGCCTTATTTGTATTATGGATTGTGCGCATCTGTGAAGGTGAATAAACCCTCTTTAAACAACTCATCCATTTGTGAGACACCGCCATTCCCTGTGTTATTGCTCATTCAATATATACTATGGTGTATTCCCTTTCCCTTGCCAAAGTGTCACAAAGTCAAGACAGTTAAGTCATCCCTTAGCCTAGCCAGTTAATTCAGCCTTCACCCTTCACTAGCAAATTGATCACAACTATGAAGTGAGTATGGTCCTGAAAGTCTAGTCTGAGTAATAATAATAATAATTAACGACACTATATATTTGGATGTAGATCGCCAGTCATGATCATTATGTGTTATAATTGCTATTTGAATAAGTTGTAAAGCATGTATTAGCCTTGATACTTTTCAGCAGCCTTGGATGATGGACTGAGTTATATTTGGTCTTGGTTGGACCTAGTTTGACCATGGAGGACCATGGGACATGAGATGTTAGACCTTATGATGATATGGATAGATGATATATGGTCTATGTACACATACAGGATGATTCTATGCAGCAGCTACAGGGTTATGATGATTATTCTGGGGTTATAGCAGTGTTTGTATATGTACAGCGCATTATTATTGGCCTTGTTCCGGTATATTGGATATTTATTTTGATCATGCAGAGACTCACATGGTGTATGAGTACACATCTTGGGTAGATTTGGACCTTCTGAGTCCAATGGGACAGTTTGTTTTCAGTTCCGGGCACTTACAGTGATGATTGAGCCTCAGTAGACTGTCCCAGTGCAGTTTTGGTCTGTTGGAGGCCCTGTCGGAGCAGAGATGACTTTTATCCGGATGACCTAGGGCGCTGATGATGAAGGGGGTGGTCCAGCCACTTGTTTTTACCATATTACCCCCCTTCCGGACACATTGGTGCCCTCACCTTGACAACGCCAGCACTCCAGGAGGCTGTTTGGGGCAGTTTCACACTTCCCGAGGCATTTCAGGATTGGTAGAAATGGCTATTGATGAAATCGATTTGGGCTACTGAGGCAAATTTATGGCATGGGATGATCAATGATGATAGATCGGGACCTTCCACACTTCCTCCAGCAGTTTCAGCTTCATCGGGGCCCGCATCCATCATTTATGGCACTTTCTGTGGATTTTTTGAGGTCTTTTGAGGACCACGACTTCACTATGGAGGCACAATTTGGTACATTCATGATTATTTATTGGTTATTGTGCTATGGGGATTGACCAAGGAGGGATAAAATTACCCCTTGGACCCACCATAAGCCTCTTATGATATTTCATCATCATGATTTGGTGGGATTCCCCTCTTCTAGGGCGATTTTGTCCACTTATGTTATATTTTATGTGTGATCCATGTATTATATTGTTGAGCTCATCTCAACCATTGATTAGACTTTTGTATCTTATAATCTTAGCCACTCATTCAAAAAGTGGTTAGGGTTTTGGTGCCTCTCCTTCCTATTTAAAGGAGAGAGCCTCTCATTGTAAGGGGACTTTTGGCTCTGGATTATTGGAATAGAAAATTATTATTGCATCTATCTCCAGTGTTGTGGTGAATGTTTTTTGGTGTTCGTTCGTTGGTTCTTCCTTTGCACTGAGTTATTGGAGATCTTGTTTGCCATATCTTTTGTACCACGATTTTGCATCTACAGGTGGAGGCCGATTTGCTTGGAGGAGGAGGTATTGGTAGGGGAAGACTCTCCCTACTTCTTCTTTGGAGCTCTTCGTTGGTAACAGGGAGTATTACTGTCCCAGGACCTTCTATTTCATGTTACTATTGCATTTCTCTTGTATTTCTTCCTTACTTGATCTTACTGATTGAATTTTGTTCCTTGATTTGACAGGTAGAGGAAGGCGCACTTGTGGGCTAGGGCATCAAATTGGCAAGCAAATCAACAATCTCTCATTTGATCTCTGCGGGAATCTTCCTCAACATCAAGGCATCTCATCACATCACTCAGGTATGATCTCAAGGTAAGTTCTATCTCCATGATCTATCCAATTGTCAAAAACACTTAAAACCCTAATTAATCAAAACCCCATTTTTACTTTTTCTCAGATCTACTTAGATCTAGTGGGTTATTGGGCATAATATTGAAAACCCACCTCTATAGCATCCACGGCATCCCGGATCTATAGTTTGGTGAGGATTGGCTTCCGTTTGACCCCTCTCCCATACCAACTTGGCTTCTCCCAAGCAAGGCGCACTTCACTGATTGAGCCGGTTGACCTAGATCTAGGTGATGGGTGTTTGAGATTCCACTTGATTTGACATCTACACATCAAATAACATACACCCAGGTTGTCACTTTTCTGAAATTCACCTTGTGGGCCCCATTCCACATTTTAAGGGATTTAATCCCCTTTTTGGACCACTTGGAACCCTTAAACTCAGATCTACTAAGATCTAACCGTTGGATTACCACGAAATTATAGATCCATACTCCTACCTGACCGATCTACCCGGATCTAAAGTTTGGATGCCATCCGACTTGATTTGACCCACTTAATCCCACTTTTTAGCCTCCTTGGGAAAAGTCGCACCACCTTGGAGAAGTGAGTTGACTCACTTCCAGGAACTGGGTACTTGAGATTTTTTGAGATTTAGAACCGGAATAATTCAAAACCTAGGTCTAGACTGTCACTTTGTCAAATCTTGCCTTGGGGATTGCATTCCTTGTTTTAAGGGATTGTGGTCCACTTGGGTTAAACCTAGATCTAGACACATTCATCCATCAAGACCTCCATTGCCCACTTGTCCCAAGTACTAGGAGTCCTAAACCACAAGTCAACCCTACTTTGACTCCACTTCCCAATTCCCAAGGCATTGGTTTCTCTCCAAGTTAATTCGACTTTCCTAGATTGTTGGGTTGACTTGTGGATTGACCTATGCATGGTGAACCAAACCCTTGAAGCTATCATGTATCATGGTCAAACTTGTCATCCGTACTAGTTAGCCCCAATATAACCCTTAACTACCCTGCATTGGACACGGTTCCCAAGGCAGTGGACTTTCCAATATTGAACTAGTACACTAGCCCTAGATCTCACTACAACAATTATAAGTCACTCTTACATCAACAATGAACCAAAGCTATACCTATTGAACCCCTCACTTGGCTTGGGACTTTACCCTTAGGTCTAGGATAAACCATACACCTAACGTCATTTAGAAATACCTTGATTTGGTGTCTTGGTTTTG
Source organism: Larix kaempferi (assembly GCA_027924585.1). Classification (NCBI taxonomy): domain Eukaryota; kingdom Viridiplantae; phylum Streptophyta; class Pinopsida; order Pinales; family Pinaceae; genus Larix; species Larix kaempferi. The sequence goes on from BSBM01000877.1 coordinate 15,705,695, forward strand.
ATCTCTCCTGTCGGGAGTAGATCGGGTCTCCCCCTTTGTTGTCTGGGCTAGATAACATAAAGCGAAGGTTGCCTCGACTGGCGTGACAACCATACATATTTGGAGGTCGAGGTGATCGTGGTTGCACCTTTTGAGTTGCCCTTTCCTATTGCCATCCATGACTGGATCCATCCATAGGGTTAACTACAGCTTAGGTGATAACAGTTCCCAGCCCCATCCAATCTGTCTTCCAACCTCAAACTGGTGGCCATCTCACTGAAAATGCTAGTCCAAACCTACCGCTGGTGAACAAAAGAATCTGCCTCTGATGTCTAAAAATCACTGTCAGTCAATCTGCCCTCAACAAATTGGTTACAGCCTCCCACATTAAATAAGCATGGGTCTTAGAGGTCAAATGTGGGATTACATGGTCCTTTACCGCATCAAGTATGATCCTCTTTGCCTTGATGTCTTTCTTGTTAAAGGCTTGTAATGCTGCTGTATTTGTGGCTGAGGGAATTTGAATTGGTTGATCTTGTGTGTGGTTCACCACCTCATCCCACAGCTCATTCTTTTGCAATATGAGCACTATCCTCGCCTTCTAAGGAACAAAGTTCCAGACCCCATCCAATCTGTCTTCCAACCTGTTGTCCGCCAGATTGCACACCAGCAGCGAAAATCTTTCGAAAGCTGTCTCCCTCACTGGAAAGTGGGGAGAGGTGTGGCCTTGGGGGCAAGCAATGAGCCAGGTACTATCACCTGAATCCCAGCTCCTCCGTTCAAGCTAACTCCTAACGAAGCCAAGGGGGGTAGTCCCTACAAAGAGTTTCACTAAGGCTCTTATGTTTTAAGGTTTTAAGTGTGAAGTGATGCGGATGGGTGTTGTTGAGGAGTTTATTATGATGAGACCAAATTGAAAGATGTGATAAACACAAGATAATAACGCAATCCACATTGCTAAATAAGATATCAAAGACAATAGTATGTTTCAAGACTTATAATCAAATGAAGCATTCTCAATATGAAATAAACACAAGGACAAATGGTCCTGATCAAGATAAAGATTTTAAATAACCAGTGCCTTATGGAGTCAAAGAAAAGATGATTGTGATGCTGAATGCGTGGGTTTTGAAAAAGTGTTGTTCGTGAGATCGTTATGAAAATTATCTTGGTAAATTGAATATTTTAATGGTCTTGATTATTAAGCTAAGAACAAGGATATCAAAAGAGTAAACCTAACCAGGAAAAATACTAGCAACCTCTTAGATGATAGGTCGGGAGCACCCAGATTCAGAGGATAAGTGTCCAATGTTTAAACCGCCTCGAGTCTGACAGTGGATTCCCGGCACCACCTGTTTCAGGAAGCAACCTCAGTGATTTGACACTGGTTTTGGTTTTGGGGTAAAGTTTTAATTAGGTTATCACTTGTAAAATTAGCAAATCCTTCACCTTTCTGAGTACTAGCCCAAGCTTTTCAAGTTGGCAGAGCATACGGGTGTCGAACAAATAACCAAAATAAATTAATTAATGAGGGAAAGTGAGTTGAAGTATTTTATTTATTAAGAGCATTGTTCAACTCTCTGATAGAGAGCGCTCTTGACTTAGTCTTAAGACCACAGTTCAGGATACTTTTCTACTCTAATATGCCTAATGCAAGGGGAAAATGCAAGTCTAAAATGCTCTCCGACAGAGAGTGCTCTTGACTTGGATTTGGCCAAGTTCAAGAGGCTTTGTTTATTTTATTGAAAGTAGAAGCAGTTGTGAAAGTAAACCATGTGATAGCTCAACAGATATAAAAGATGACTAGCATGCTACTTGCAAAATGAAATTAAAAAAAGACTTAGTATTCTACCAAACAAATTTACTCTAAGGTGGGGTCTTCCTCTGAACAAGGTTGACCACTAGAATCGCTAGCACTTGAGAACTTTCCAACTAGCTAAATTTCGACCAAGGAAACTAACGGGGAAAGAGGAGTAACCACAAAGTTATGTGGTCCTGCCCTTGGGATGAAATCCCAAGGATACTACAACAAGTCAAAACTTGAAAGAGAGTACTAAAATGAAATAAAAGACTAATCTAAAGCATGAAATTAAAGATCTAAGCTAACCAACCACAACACTCTTCCCCAAATGGGGAAGAAAACCCAAAAGTGGAGGACTCCTCCACTTGAACTTTTATTAATTTGATTACAAATGCCTTGGGAATGAGATCCTTGCAAGGTCTTTGATATAAACTAAAACAAACTTATGAAAAGAGAAACTTGAAGCCCTTGATGACTTTTACAAAGAATAAGAGAGTATGTATTGAATTTGTCTCCTCTTGGTTTGAAATTTCACAGTTTGGATCCCTTTGTCTTTTGGTACTTGGTTTCTACTTTCTCTCTTTGTTTTGATCTTACTTTCCAAAAGCAACCTTCTCTTCAAGAACCTTAGATTTTGACAAAAGAAAACACTCTTTACTCTAGGAATTATTTCAAGCTTTTGATCAAGTTTAATATTTACAATCTGAGGACAAGATTGACCATAGCTATCTAACTCTAAGCTATCTTGACTAAGGATAAAAAAAGGAAAATTTAAAGATTCATTATAAGAAGTGGAGCAAAGGTTAGAATATCTAGTATGATTCACTAATTCATCCTCACCTTGAGATTGACTTATTGATTCATCATTAAATTCGTACGAGGATAAATGATCATTTTTATTCAATTTGTCAGGGGTAAAATTAACAGGCTTATCTAAAACATCCTGATTATTTGCACAATGATCATGTGAAAGCACTACTAAATGATCTTGGTTAATGTCTCCACTTTCTTCTTCTTCAGTAAGTTGATAAGGAATTGAATGATCACTAGAGACAGAATGACTAATGAGTCTCTCTGAGGGAGGAACTTCAGTAGACCTGTTAACTAAAAGCTCATCCTCAAAAATTCCCTCAGGATCAAGACTAGGGCTACCTAAAAAGCAATTTGAAAACTTATGGTTTGTACAATGATTAAAGATTTGACTTTCGATTGACTCAAAAGTAGAAGACTTATCATCAAAAGAAATTGGGCAGGAAAGGTCATCTCCGGATGTTGACAAATCACTTGATATTTGATTGTTAAATGATTCCACAATAGGATCGGAAAGGGGAAGGTTTTGATCTTGGATTCGATTTGAAAGATACAAATCATCGAATTCACTTCCCCATTCTTCTAGGAATTTATTTTCAAACATGTCATAACCAGAAATGCTATTGGGTTTCAAATTCGAAAGCCAGAGTCCAGCTCTTTCTTTGAAAGATGAAGCCAATAGTCTCATACACACATCCTCATGGGTTATGGATAATTCTTTAATAATTTCCCTAAAAAGTTCAAGGTGTCTTTTAGCAGAGATTTCATAACTTCCATCGAAAATAGACAACCTTGCACATGCTTGATGAGGAATATGATGAGGATACCCAACAATTTTTGAAAAGTCAAACTTTTAAACGACCGAAAGTTCTAGGTCGCTCAGAGGCAACTGTTACCAACTTATTTGTACCATAGTTGGATTATCTGAGGAGCCGCCAGTTCCATGAACATGATTCATGTTCATCGTCAGTGTTCAGAAGTTCAGAAGACATTTTCAGGGCAATTTTGCCCCATTTGTAATAACTGCATGTTCATATCCCCATGGGGATTTTGTAAAAAAGTTGGTCTAAACGGAGTCCTTTTATAAAAGACTTGACTATCCGTAGGTTTAGCCATTTGGGGGATACTCTAGAGTGTTTTTTCCTTAGAAATTATGCGCTACTCATCAGTGGCGTATAATCCCCGACTTTTTCACTCAAACCTCCAAAGCTGGAGTATTTTCCATGATGGTCAAAACCTAAGGTGGTTATTAGAGTCTTATGTCTAGGATTTTTTACGTGTTAGCCATCTCGATTGAGTCGCATGAACATGCACTAGGTCCCCTAGGAGTTTCGTTGGATTCCGAGAAGAATAAATTTTTTCATAAAATTAGACCATTTTTTAATGGTTTAATTAAAAAATTTCAAAATACGATAAAAACCTCATCCGGAGGCGAAATTGGGCATGGGGAAGCTCATTTTGACGCTCGGAGCATCCTCTTCACCTTGGCACCTTCATTCTTGAGTTTCCGGGCAGTTACGCCACCACAGGAGCAGTTTTGGCTAAAAATACATCATTTTGGCATTTAATTGCTAAAAAATGATAAATTGCACTAAAGGACAGAGTTGAGAAAGGACAAAAATCATTAAAAATTGGTTTGGAAAGGCATGGCATATTGTTTTATAAGATGTATGACCACCATGAAGCAAAAGTCATATGTTATTAAAGTCAAAATTATAAAGTGGGATCAAATTGAGGTGTACGGACTTCACCTTTCACGTGGGCCTCTTACTCCACGTCATCAAGATTATGAAGTGTGCGAATGAAGGCTCAAGGGTGATGGCATAAGGTTCCATATTATATTCGAACCACTTTAAAACTTTAATGCACATGCCATATGGAGTTTGGAGGTGCGAATTGCTTGGAGAGGTTGACGTGAGCATTGTTCACGTGGGCAGTTTCCTTTGTTTAAGAGCTAGGTGATGTTACCAATGGGTGGCCGTTAAAACTTGTGGGAGTGGGGCTCCACCTCATCCACACCAACCCCAATCACCACCAACCTCAAGCGCCATTCAAACTCCAAGCTCGCCATTCCTCCACGTTTCTCTCACGTTTTTTGGTGTGATTCGCATGGCTTGGCTCTCTCATGCCAAGTTCAATCTAGGCTTTTGGCACTTAGCTTTTGTATAAATGGGAGTGCCTTTCACTCTCTTATGATGGAGAATTATTGTAAACTTACTCTGCAGAGATTGTAATAGCTATTGGCTATCATTGGAAATAAAGTTGGCTTTGGAGGCAATTTGTGTACACTTCTATTGGTTCATGAGCTATTAATTTCTTTGAGGTAATATCTGTAATGTGTTCTTGATTTATGCAATTTCAAAGTTTGATTTAAATACATGCTTAGATCTCTTTCTTAAGAGCGTAGGGCAAACATTTGATGGTCCCAATTTGTTTGCTAGGCTTAGGCTTGAATAGTATAAAGAGTGCAAATTGTAATCGGTTTTACTACCTTGTCTCTTCATGCGTTTTTGTCTAACTCTCTATATTTGATCAAGCTTTGTTTGTGTAAGTTTTTTGTGCATTTGCAGATCTTCAAAATGGTTGAGATGAGATGAACTCGGTTGTATCTCCCTCTTCTCCACCAACAAAAAGCTTTTACTAATAGTGTGTTTGCGGGATACTTCCAAGGAGCAAGATCTTAAAATTGGCATCAAAGTAGAGAGGGTTTCCTCTTCCATCAACACAATTTCTCTTTTCTTGGTTACTTGTTACTTGGACCCACCTTCTTCTTGTGGAAAACCCTTTCTAGATCTGAATCCAAAGTTGAAGTTTTTTACTTTTAAAGCCTAGATTAGTTTGCCATAAGGTTGAAGTTCCTTCAACCTTGGGGAATAACTTGGGATTTGTTCCCTTGTGCTCTCTTCAACACTATCGCATGCATATCATCCAGCTAGCTGGAAGGATTTCTTGGATAGTGTTTCACCCATCAAGTGTTTCACTTGATTTTTTCCCTCTCCATCACCCATTCGTTTTTCCTCTTTTTTCCATTTATTCCAATCTTACCCTAGATTTCTCCTCCTAGCTCCCATCTTCTCCTTCATCTAGTCTATCCTTAGCCTTTCGTTTTTTCCCATCCACAAACTCCTCTCATCCTTTCGTTTTTGCCCTTTTGACCTTTTTTTTCCTTTATCTTTTCCCCTTTTTCTTCCATCTTCCTTCCATCCATCCTACAAAAGAAGCAAAGCAAACAAAAGAGGTTTGAAGTAGTTAGTGGTTTTATTTTTTTGAAAAGTTAAGTTTAGGCATCTTAAAATATCATTTAGGGCTTGCATTTTAATCTTTTGTCTTAAGTTTTGTAGTCTCACTTAAAGATAGGAAAGTTTGCATACAAGCTAGTTCAAAAAACTTGTGGTTCCAACCTCATTCCCATCATTTTTTGGAGCACTTTAGCTTGCTGGTCTGTTTTATTTAAATTGCAATTTTAATTCAAAATCTCATGCACATTGCATTTAGGGCCTCATTTTTCAATTTTAGGTTCAAGTAGCTTCAAGTCTTAATTTTTTCAACTAATCCTAAAGGGTACTTGTAGCTTGAATCTTTGTTGTGTGTAGGTGTGAAAAGAAGCTAAATCCAAAAAAGAGCTCGAAGTGGAAGAAGAGCAAAATCAAGTAAAGAGAGGAAAATTGCAAAACCAAGAAGGAGCTTGAAAACAAACCTTGAAACTATGAGTGTCTTTTGAAACAAGCTATTATCCTTTGTACAAACTCATAAGAGTTTTCTCATTTCCAAAGTTTACTTTTCTCGAAAGACCTTTCAAGGACTTGAATCCCAAAGGCATTTGTAATCTCATAATAAAATTTAAAGTGGAGGAGGCCTCCACTTTTTTGGTTTCTTCCCCATTTGGGGAAGAGTGTGGTGTTTGGTTAAGTTAGATCTTTCAGTTTTTTGCTTTAGAGTAGTCTTTGTTTCATCTTGTTTCTTCTCTTCCAAGTTTTGACCAGAGTAAGCTAACTTTGGGATTGTGTCCCAAAGGCCACATAGTTTTGTGGTAGCTTCTCATTCCCCGTTAGCATCTTGTGGACATCCAACTAGTTGGAAGGTTTCCAGGACCGACGGTTCTAGTGATTAGCCTTGTTCGGAGGTTGATCCCACTTTAGAGTAAATCTGCTTGGTAGAACACTAGATTTTGTTTTCTTTTATCTTCAAAGCATCTTTCTTTGTGGTTATCCTTATATTTTCAATCATTTTCAGTTTCATTTACTTCTTTAAGTTTCACAATCGCTTCACTTTTTGCAATAAATTGAACAAAGCCTCTTGAACTTGGCCAAATCCAAGTCAAGAGCACTCTATGTCGGAGAGCATATAGATTTGCACTTTCCCCTTACATTAGGCATTTTAAAGTAGGAAATCTCTTGAACTGCGATCTTAAGACTAAGTCAAAAGCGCTCTCTGTCGGAGATTTGAACAAGTGCTCCTAATAAATAAAACATTTCAACCCACATTTCCCCCTTAATTAATTTATCTTGGTCGTTTGTCCAACACCCGTATGCTCTGCCAACCGGAAACGGTTGGACTAGTACTTAGAAAGGTGAAGGACTTGATAAGCTCATAAGTGATAATTAATTAAAACTTTCACCCCCATAACCAACGAACCGGCGTTGTTCAAAAAGTATTCAAAGCAGTTCTCAGGGGAGGCGTCGGGCTGCCCAATCTGCGACACAGTGGCTAGTTAGCATTGCGCGCCTCGCTGTGATTCCAGACAGGTCCGACATGTCTCTTAAAGGAGCAGCTTAGAATTGCTTTCCGGACACTCTTTTGACATCCTTGGTTTTAGCCATAATAATCAAGAACATTTAAAACATTTAAAATTTACCAAGAACAATTTCAAAACGATCTCACAAACAGCTACTTTTGACTTACATTTTTCAGCATCACAAGTATTTCATTTGACTTCATTTGGCACTGGTCTTTAAAAACTCTTATATATCTTCTGAATCTGGACCATATGTCCTTGTCATTTGTTTAATCTTTATCTTGTGGATGCTTTGTTTTAATTCTAAGTCAAAGTATATTGTCATCTTCTAAATTTGTATCTTGTGGAATTTGCAACGTGGATTGCGTGTTTAATTGTGTTCTCATCATTATACAAAAACTCCTAAACAACACTCATCCGCATCACCCCACACAAAAAACACTTAAAACACAAGAGCCTTAATGAAACTCTTTTTTAGGGACTACCCCCCTTGGCTTCGTTAAGAGTTAGCCTAAACGGAGGAGCTAAGATTCAGGTGACAGTACCTGGCTCATTGCTTGCCCCCAAGGCCACACCTCTCTCACTTTTAGTGAAGAGACAGCTTTCGAAAGATTTCCGCTACTGGTGTGCAATCTGGCGGACAACAGCAACCATGGATACTTTTTTTTTAGTTTTTATTTTTTATATTTTATATTTTTAATATCTTTATATTTATTTTTAAATTCAAGAGCCTGAAAAGAAAATGATGCACCCCATGGGTTATAGATAATGATAGGATCTGTCTTAATTCTAGTATTGTAAGGATGCAAATGAGCTCGCTCTTCAGCGGAGTCACGATTTGGAGTCGCCAGGTAGATTTTTTAAACTCTTCTACCAAGATATGTGTCGTTGTAAATGCAGGAGAGAGTGAGTAATGACTACCAGTTTGTCCAAGGTAAGCCTATGCCCTTCAATGCCAAAATGCTAGGCAAGAAGAACAGGAGTAGGGCTCTAGGAAATATATGTCAAACCAGAGTAAGCTATTGCCTCCCCAGCAACGGCGCCAAAATGTTATTACCTAAACTGTAGTTACGCCTATGGATGTATCCACTCATGGATGGCAATAGGGAAGGGCAACTCAAAAAGTGCAACCACGATCACCTCGACCTCCAATAGATGGTTGTCATGCCAGTCGAGGCAACCTTCACTTTATGTTATCTAGCCCAGACAACAAAGGGGGAGACCCGATCTATTCCCGATAGGAGAGATCAAAACCAAGACACCAAATCAAGTTAATTCTAAGTGAAGTAAGGTGTATGGTTTATCCTAGACCTTAGGATGAAGTCACAAGATAAGTGAGGGGTTCAATGAGTATAGCTTTGGTTCATTGTTGATGTGAGAGTGACTTATGATATTTGAAATAGGATCCAGGATTAAAGTACTAGTCAATGTGAGAAAATCCACTGCCTTGGGAACCGTGTCCAATGCAGGGTAGTTTAGGCGTTGAATTGGGGCTAACTAGTACAAGTGACAAGCTTGATCATGATACATGATGACATCAAAGGGTTTAGTTCACCATACAAGGGTCAAACCACAAGTTCGTCCAACAATCTAGGAAAGTCGAATTGACTTGGAGAGAGACCAGTGCCTTGGGAATTGGGATAATGGAGTCAAAGTTAACTTGTGATTGATGACTCCTATTGTATGAGACAAGTGGGCAATTAAAGTCTTGATGGATGAATAGGTCTAGATCTAGAGATTTAATGTTTGACCTAAGTGGACCACAATCCCTTAAAACAAGGAATGCTATCCCCAAGGCAAGATTTGACAAAGTGACCTACTAGACCTAGGTTTTGAATTATGCCTGTTCCAAATCCACTAAAATCTCAAGTACCCACGTCCTGGAAGTGGACCAACTCACTTCTCCAAGGTGGTGCGACTTTACCCAAGGAGGCTAAAAAGTGGGATAAATTACTCAAGACAAGTCCAATGGCATCCAAACTTTAGATCCAAGTAGTTTAAGCAGGTGAGGGTGTGGATCTACAATTTCAAGGCAATCCGATGGCTAGATCTTACTAGATCTGAGTTTGAAGATACCAAGTGGTCCAAAATGGGGATTAAATCCCTTAAAATGTGGAATAGGGCCCACAAGGTAGAAATCAGAAAAGTAACAATCTCGGGGTAGGTTATTGGATGTGTAGATCATGAAACAAGTGGGATCTCAACTACCCATCAACCAGATCTAGGGTAACTCACCTTCCCCAAGGAGTGCGACCTCACTTGGAGAGGCTAAGTTGGCCTGGGAAGGGGGTCAAATGGAGGCCAATCCTCACCAAACTATACATCCGGGATGTCGTGGATACTATAGAGGTGGGTTTTCAATATCATACCCAACAACCCACTAGATCTTAGTAGATCTGAGAAAATGTAACAATGAGGGTTTGAAGAATTAAGGCTTTTATCAATTTATGAGCTATGTCAATGGATTGGATCAAGATAAGAGAAACAAACCTGTGGATCTTACTTGGGTAACCTTGTAGATGCCTTGATGATGATGATCTATGCAAACCCGATCAATTTGAGAAGCTTTGAGGTAGTTTTCTATGAGATCGATTTAGTCCAAGAAGCCAATGTGTCCTCTCTCCTGCACAACAAACGTCAACAATATCAGATTTGATGCAATCAAGAGATAAGACTAATGCCACAAGAGAAGTAACGGAAAGATAGCATAGATCACAATGATACTAATGATAACCCCCTGATACAAGCAAATACCAAGAAAGTCGATTTGAAGAAGCCTTGCAAAATCGCCCTTGTTGAAGTCGCCCTCCTGTAGACAAGACAATGATTTCCAAAAAAAGATAGATCTTACCACAAATTCCAAATGCTAGGTTGCAATAAACTTTCCAATCACCATCTAAGAACACCAGATGCAAAGGAGACCACAAGAATTTCCACAAGAAAGTTTTTCTATACCAATAATCCGGAGCCAAAGACCCCTTACAATGAGAAGCTCTCTCCTTTAAATAGGAAGGAGAGGCATCAAAACCCTAACCACTTTTTGAATGAGTGGCTAAGATTAAAAGATACAAATGGCTAATCAATGGTTGAGATGAGCTCAACAATAAAATACATGGATCACTAATAAAATATAACATAAGTGGACAAAATCGCCCTAGGAGAGGGGAATCCCACCATATCATGATGACAAAATATAATAAGAAGTTTATGGTGCATCCAAGGGGTAATTTTAGCCACCCTTGGTCAATCCCCTTAGCACAATAATAATAAAATAGACATCAATATACCAAATCGTGCCTCTATGGACAAATCGTGGGCCTCAAAAGGCCTCAGAAATCATCAAAAAGTGCCATAAGTAATGGATGCAGGTCTCGATGAAGCTGAAACTGCTGGAGGAGGTGTGGAAGACATCAACCCATCGTCACTGATCATCCCATGCCAGGACATTGCCTCAGTAGCCCAAATCGAATTCCTCAATAGCCATTTCTACCAATCCTGAAATGCCTCGGGAAGCGTGAAACTGCCCCAAACTGCCTCTTGGAGTGCCTGCGCTGTCAAGGTGAGGGCACCAGTGTGTCCGGGAGGGGGGTAATATGGTAAAAACAAGTGGCTGGACCACCCCCTCCAAGCACAGCGCCCTGGGTCAACCAAATAAAAATCCTCTCTGCTCTGACAGGGTCTCCGACAAACCAAAACTGCACTGGGTTAGCCTACTAAGGCTCAATCATCACTATAAGTGCCCGGAACTGAAAACAGACTGTCTCCTTGGACTCAGAAGGTCCAAATCCATCCAAGATGTGTACTCATACACCATATGAGTCTCTACATGATCATATAATATATCCAATATACCGGAACAGGTGAAATAATAATAATCTGTAAATGATCAAATAATGTTGTAAACCATAAATCATCATCATAAACCTGTATCTGATGCATAGAATCATCATGTACATGTACATAGACCATATATCATCTATCCATATCATCACAAGGTCCAACCATCTCATGTCCTGTGGTTGACCTTGGTCAAACTAGGTTTGACCAAGTCAACATGACCAAATATAACTCAGACCATCATCAGAAGCTGCTGCAAAGTGTCAAAGGTTAATGCATGCTCTACAACTTATTCAAATAACATTTAGAACACAAAGTAATCATTACTGGCAATCTAGATCCAAATATATAATGTCATTAATTATTATTATTACTCAGACTAGACTTTCAGGACCATACTCACTTCATAGCTGTGATCAATTTGCTAGTGAAGGGTGAAGGCTAAAATAACTGGCTAGGCTAAAGGATGACTTGACTGACTTAACGTTGTGACACTTTGGAAAAGGGAAAGGGAATACACACCATAGTATATACTGAATGAGCAACAACACATGGAATGGCGGTGTCTCACAAATGGATGAGTTGTTCAAAGAGGGTTTATTCACCTTTAACAGATGTGCACAATCCATAATACAAATGAGGCCAGCAATTATTTAGATATAGCATTTAAGTTCCATTGCTTTTTGGGCCTGAAGTTTCCATAGTCTTTGATCTATGTGTGTTTATAAACACATTGCATAGATTTACATTTATTTTAGGCTTTTTGCTGCGGGTGTGTTTTTAAGGCAATTGTTTACCTGATCACTTCTAGGTGTGTCACAGACAGCTTGTTTACCTAGGTATTTACATTTCCAAAAGATATAACATTTTATTTTCATGGCCATTTTCATTTGGCATGCCTTTCATTCATGTGTGTTTAGAAACACATTGCATGAATGGGCTTTTCATACAAGATATAGCATTTCATTTTCCAGATTTTGTATTCATGGAAGCACTAAAAGTTTCAGGTTTAGCCAACACAACTTTAGTGACTAGGGGGAATTCACAAGGAACTCCAACTCACCATAGGTAAGTTTTGTCACCAACTCAGAGCCAAGACACGATAAACAAGGAAGCTCATCCAATACAGAGGCCACAGTGGGGAAAAGTCCTCCATGCCACTAATCAAGTAGTAAGTCAGGGTGATAAACTAAAAAGTAGGTAATGGATGGATGAAGACAATGAATAATGGAGCCAACACTAGCAAGCCAAGGTATGGTGGAATGATCACCTCTATTCTCCCTAAGGAGGGTAAAACCAATGAGTATGAATAGTGAACTTCTAAGTCTAAGTAGGGACAATATAATATATATAATAAGATCAACCAGGTCCACATATCTATATGATCGCCAGATCATGACACTGAGTGCTAAGACATGCTATAAGAATAAATATAAAAGCAATATAACCACAACACTATGATATACCTACTGAGTCATATACCTGAATGCTCATCATCTGAACCATCATCTATCCTCTGAAACTGCCACTGTAACTCTGGGCACTACTGACTGCTCTGTACAAATGGTATAATGGCTACATCAATCATCTCTCTGAGTGTCCTGAGACTCAGTCATGGCAATGGGGAATACAACTGTTGTCCAAAATCTGATAGTGATCCAATATAGATGCTCATCTAAGCATCTCAATGTAAGGGAACTGGCTGAATAGTGTACTGGAATCTGACAAAAAATGTATGGTAGCCCGGCTACTATATATGTGATAACAGTACCATTAGAGATACCATCATAGATACCGACCGATTTCGAAGGTTCAATTACTTTCCCAATAAAGCGGATCCCCGGGACTCCTCATTCTGAATTAGATAAACCCTGCAGAATCTTGAGAAGTGGTCAAAGTGTAACCCAACAGGGGTGGGGGTGGGTTATTATCCAGATGTTGAAAGACTTTACAAAGAAAAGAAAGCAGGCGACAAGGGCAGTTGGTACAATGAAGAGGAGAGCTTTCCCAAACACCTAAGAAGGATACGCAGGGAAAGCTGAATAAATAAGGCAATGTGGACTCAAAAGATACTGGTATATGTCAAAGTTGGGCCCACCAAAGAGGTGATGTATCAAGCTAGTTCAGTAGAGCCCAGTCATCCCCTAATCAAAACAACATAATCAAAAGATGCTTCACAAAGGGCATAGTCGGTAGTCAGAGCAGAAAGGGTATAAAGAGAAGAAAAAAGAGAAAACAAAAGAGGTTCAATTGTTTTCCATCCTACGGGCTACTGAAAATTTTGAGAAAGTTACATAGGAATCTGCAACATTGGCCATTTCTTTATTTCTTCTCTCTTTCTTCTTTGTAAATGACATCTGAGAACTTCCTCTTGCTAGAAAATGACAATAAACTCAAGGAAGAAATCAATGGATCCCCCTTGAATTTTTCTTATTGTAATCAAAGATAATGAGACTACAATTGGCTTGAAACCAAGACCGAGGTGATTTTCCACTGGTTTTCATGAAAATATTGTCTCATATGCATTGTGTAATGCTCTTTCTCGTGGTGGATATGCATTTATTTTGTTGCTTGAATCAGTAAATTTACACTTTCTATGCCTACTTGATTTTTTGTGTCTTGAATCAGTAAATTTACACTTTCTATGCCTACTTGATTTTTTGTGTCTTGAATGTAGTTTAACACAAGGCCTTTCAATGCTTCGATGATTGAATGCATTTCAGATATTGCACCTTCTTTTCAAGAAATTGGTCATGATTAAGGTGCTCTTGTTACTCTTTCTCTAAGTTATGGATGCTTTAAGATGTGTTTGTTCCTCCTCTAAAAAAATAACACTCAAGTTACATTCTAAGCAGTTGAGATTGATCCTGAGCACCACAGGTATCAGCTATAAATCCAGTCAAGGTTTTAAAGAAGATTCATAGGCACCTAGAGTAAAAATCTAGGAAACATTGCCTCTCATAGATAGGGTACCCTCCCTTAGCCCAAAGACTGGCTCGATGACTTAAAGTGGCACAAAAAGGTGCATCCTACACAACCCTCCTCAGACTTGTAACCCTTTTGTTATCACATACTTTGTAGTTGGGAGCCAATTCTCAGCCAATCCTTACACGTGAGATGAGCACATCATATCGATGGATGACATTTATCAATTCAACTAGACTATTTAAGGGAAGCAGCAATGGGAGCACCCTTGTCATATGGAGCCCTCTTCACGACCTCTTTTGGGATATATGTTCATGCCTTGGTTCACTTTCAGTAGAGTAGTCAGTTGGTGATGTAGTTCCAATACAGCGTGATTGCAGGGTCAGCAGGAGTTTTTGAGCAAGTATATGACTTGAGGTATATCATGGATATGTTTTACTCATATTGATAGATTGACTGTATTTTGTAGCATTTACATTGGTGATGATGATTTGTATTGGTTTCTTAGTAAGACTTGCATTTGAAATAGTGAAACGGCTTTGGTGTTAAGTTCCTTGTACATGATTTCTTTTGGGTTAATCATCATGTAAGGAATAGATCAGTTCCCTTTATTCTGGTTCCACCATCACTTTCCTATTCCGCTCATCCATTGCTCCGTCTTATTTACAAAACTCCCTTAACTTGGATATGACAAAGAACTTGAAGAACTTCCCCCCCAGTACCCTCTTTGTGTGGACAGCCTCCATGTTTGCTTGTGTCTCGGCTCTAATGTGCGTGACAAAAGTTTGTTGACACCGTTGATCTCTTTATGCTCATAGATTCGGGTGGATTGAGTGTGGTTACGTAAGGTAAGCCTAGTCACCAAAAGTGTATCCTCTATAATCGAAACAAGTATTCCTAAGTCTTAAATGTGAAATGAGAAAGGTCAAAGTTCCTTGAAATTAGTTAGTGGCTAAAAGGGTAAGCACTCAATGTAAGGCTTATTTGCCCGTAAAAAGGCATTACTGTGGCAACTTCATCAAGGCTATGGATGCTCGCTAGCAGTGGAGACTAACGTTACCAGCTATTTTGTCAAATCGAGCACGTCCCGCAGTTGGAGCCGAATGTTACCAACTACTTTGTACCATAGTTGGACTTCTTGTGAGCCGCCAGTTTCATGAACATGCTCAATGTTCATCATCAGTGTTCAGAAGTTCAGAAGACGTTTTCAGGGCCAATTTTGGCCCCTTTGTAATAATTGCATGTCTAGACCCCCTTGGGGGAATTGTAATAAGTTGGTCTAAGCATGATTATTTTGTAAAAGACTTGGCCTACCTTAGGTTTGGCTATCAAGGGGATACTCTAGAGTGTTTTTTCCTTAGGAATTATGCGTTGCGCTTTAGTGGCACATAATTCCTGAGTTTTTCACTCACACCTCTAAAGCTGGAGTATTTACCATGGTGGTCGAACCTAGGAAGGTTATTAAGTCTATGTGTCTATGTATTTTTTACATGCTAGCCATCTAAATTGAGTCATATGGACATGCACTAGGTCCCTTAGGAGTTTGGTTCCATTCCGGTAAAATAATTTTTTCCGTAAAATTAGACCATTTTTTAATGGTTTAATTGAAAAAATTCAAAGTGTAGTAAAAACATGGTCTGGAAGCGGAATTTGGCGTGGAGATGCTCGTTTTCACGCTCAAAGCGTCCTCTTTAACCTAGGACCCACTTTTCCTAGGTTTCGGGCGACTAGATTGTCATTTGTGGCAATTTTTCCTAAAGATGCTGCAAAACGACACTTAAATGTTAAGTGTTCTATGAATTGCACAAAAGGAGAAAATCCAAAAATCCAAAAAAATGAATAAAAAAAACTTTGGGAAAAGGTGACATATTAAATCATTATGGAGGGTGACCATGTTTAAAGATTAAAGCACATGTTATAAAGTGAAAACTTTAGAATAGCGAATTGATTCTATTAGGAACCCATGTCAACCCTTCTCTTTAATTTGTTAGTATATTGTTGTTGGACGTGTTACCAGCTATTTTGTACAATAGTTGAATTTCTTGTGAGCCGCCAGTTTCATGAACATGTTCAATGTTCGTCATCGGTGTTCAAAAGTTCAGAAGTCGTTTTCAAGTCAATTTTGCCCCATTTGTAATAACTGCATGTTCATAACCCCATGGGGAAATTGTAAAAAGTTGGTCTAAATGGGGTCCTTTTATAAAAGACTCGGCTATCCTTAGGTTTAACTGTCAGGGGGATACTCTAGAGTGTTTTTTCCTTAGGAATTATGCATTGTGCTTCAGTCGTGTATAATTCTTGAGTTTTTCACTCATACCTCCAAAGCTGGAGTATTTACCATGATGGTCGAAACTAAAGGTGGTTATTAGAGTCTTGTGTCTAGGATTGTTTCCATGTTAGCCATCTCAATTGAGTCGTATGAACATACACTAGGTCCCCTAGGAGTTTCGTTTGATTCTGAGAAAAATAATTTTTTCCATAATTTAGAACATTTTTTAATGGTTTAAATGGAAAATTTCAAAGTATGATAAAAACCTCATCTGGAGGCAGATTTTGGCATGGGGAAGCTCGTTTTGACGCTCAGAGCGTCCTCTTTACCCTAGTGCTCTTTCTCTCCGGATTTCGGGCAGCTATGTCACCTATGGAGGCAGTTTTCGCTAAAGATGCATCATTTTGGCATTTAATTGCCAAAAAAAAAGACAAAATGCACCATGGACAAATTTTGAAAAAAAAAGACAAAAATGATTATAAAAATCTATGGAAAGGGTGGCATAGTGTTTAAATGAAGTGTACGAACACATAAGAGGTATAAAGGTCACATGTTATAAAGCCAAGGTATGTTATTCGAATTGATTTAAGGAAGATGACGTGAGTGTACAGAATCCCTCACGTGGGTTTCATTAGCGTGGTTCAATTCGCATGAAGGTTGGCGAGTATTACATGAATGTGGGCGATATTTCATATGAGGAGGGCGTGGGTTCCAATGGAGAGGGGCTCCACCTCATCTCCCACCCACCTTCAAACGCCAAGCTTGCAATCCTTGCGTGAATCTCTCCCTTGGTTGGTGAAACTCGCCTTCTCGACTCCCTCTCTCATGCATGCGCTTTAGGTCTTTGGTACTCGAGTTTTTTTATAAATGCAAGGTCTTGCCTCACCATTCATGGAGGAATTTGCAAGAGAACTCTGCTCAAATTGTAATGTGTTTATTGTTTAATTGGAAATAAAAGTGAAGACTTTGGAGGTCCATGCATTGTCATTTGTTGTGATGAATTCATCTTTTGTGTTGAGGTGATATCTCTCTAAACCGATCTCTCTTTATGCAAGTGTTTTAAATCATTGCTAGCTTAGGAAAGGCTATCACTCTAGCACGCAAGATTAGCCATTTGTTGTCTTCAATTTGGTTATTTGTGCAAAATTTCTCAAGATCCAAATGAACAAGAAGTAGTAAGTTATACCAACGTTGATTTGATTTTGTTTTATCTAGCATTCTAGTACTTGATATCACTTGTGTTTGAGGTTTGTGGTGCTTTCAGGGTTCATCGAAGGTGAAGACAAGTGTGAGCTCTGTTGCATCTATCTTGGCTTCACAATCAAGAGTTCTTTTTTCTAACATCACTTGTTTTGCAGGATCTACAAGCTCTTCTATTCTTAATCCAAAACTGAGCTACAAGGAGCTCTCTCTCTCACCCATCAATTTTTTTTAAAAAACAAACTCAACTTTTTGGTCACTTGGTTACTAGTTACTGTTTACAAAAGCCTTTGATCTTCAAGCCTATCTTCCTAGCTTTTGTTATACTTTTTCTTCTCCTTGTCTTCTGTTGTTTTCGCTCCTCCTTGTTTGACTGTCTTTTCTCCTTGCATTCGCCCTTGCTTGCTGCTGCTTTCTCCCTTTGTTTTCTGCCCTCTTTTCTTCCCCCATTTCAACCCAATTTTGCACCCCTCTTTCCACTTTGTTGCAGCTTCTTCTCTATCCATTTGGCTGCCCACTTTTCTCACTGTTCGCTGCTCCTTTTGCCATTGTTTGCAGCCACCTGTTAGTTGTCCAAACCACATTTTTTTGCAGCCATCTTTGGCTGCCTTCATTTGTGTTCTTGCTTCCCTCTTTTGCCTTATCTCTTTGGCTTGTTAGTTTTCCACTTTCTCTTCTATTTCATTCCTTTGCATTCTTCCTCTTTACCTTCATCTTTGTTTCATTTTTTGCTTGTTAGATTAGATCTTAGTTTAGGGTAAAGTAGTTTCATTTTTTGTTTTAGATCTTGCATCTAGTTTATATTCCATTTATTAGCTTGCATCTAGATCCTAGAATTACATTCATAGTTTATTTGCATTCTAGTTTGGTGTAGATCTTAATCTAGTTTATCTTCATACAAGTTAAGGTTTGCAACTAGTTTTTATTCCAAGCTTGTAGTTTTGCATTTAGTTTATGTTTCAAGTTTGCATCTAGATCCTAGACTCACATTTTGTTTGATTTTGTTAACCATAACTAGTGCTTGTTCAAAGCTCTTAGTTCCAGGTGCTTAAAGGAGATCAATCAAGAAGAGAAAATCCAGAGACTTGAAAAAAGAAGCAGAGGGCCAAAACAAGAAGACAAACCTTTTTGTAGAAGCTTTTAAGCTTCCTCTTTTCTTTTCTTAAGTTTTCAAGGGATTAAAAAGGCCCTAAAAGTTGTAAACTCCGTAATAAAGAGCAAGTGGGATTACGGCTCACACACCCTACTTCCCCCATTTGAGGGAAGCTTGTAGCGTTGCCTTTGTCTTTTTTATTGCTTTAGCTTAGTTTCCTTTTGCAATTAGCTCAGTTTTACTTTGCTAGAATAGTCTTACTTTCAAATAGTTTGCTAAGTTATTTGTTCATTTTTCTAAGTAGTTTCATTTTTGATATAATTTGTCAAACTAAAAAGAACATAAAGACTCTTGAATCTCACTGCAAAGTGGATCAAGAGCACTCTCTATCAAAGAGTTTATTTAATTTTTTGTTTTATCTCAAGTTTTCAATAACCCCCATGCTCTCCCGAGTAAGGTTTCAAACCTGAAAAAGATTCTTGGGTAGATTAGATTTACATTCAAGTATTTATTTCCTTGCATCATAAATCTCTTGAATCTCGCCATAAGGCGGATCAAAAGTGCTCTCTATCGGAGAATTACAAGGGTTCTTTTTTTTCAAACATATCCCCTAAAATTGGAATCTATCATTTTCTCAACTGTGTATGCTCTACCCACTTCAGGGATAACCAGAAGCAGTTGTAGACTACTTATTTTTTCACATTAATTCCAATTTCAACCATAATAAAATTCATACCCCATAACCAACGAAAATTCGACATTGATCACAAATACTCGAAAGTGGGCAAATTCTGCCTAAGGAAGCTCGATCACTGTACTTAGATCTTGCGGGCACCATTAGACTACATCCCTGGTCGGTGTAGTGTTGAACACGCTCTTGAGACTTTGGCAACCAACATGTCCTCGTATGGAGCCACTTAGAGTATTTTCCGGACATATTTTCAGTACCGCAAGGTATATCTTGGAAATTCCCTCACCCATAATAATCAAGATTACCATAAGTGACATGTCTCTCTGTCAAATGTATGAAAGTGATGCTTGTTAGGGTTGGATGGGAGCCATTGTTGCTTCATTTTCTCTTGATTTGCATGTCATTTTCATCATTGTTCACCATTGTAATCAAGCTTGAACTTTAGGTCTTCAAGTCTTGCTTGAACTAGGGTTCCTCTACGAATCCTAAAGATTGTGGAGGTGAGCCCTAGTTAGCCAAGCTTGCCAAGTACCATCTCAAGGAGAGTTTTTTTCCTCTCATTGATGCCCTAGGTTTGGTGAGTAGTTTTCTTTTGATGCCCTAGTTGTTCATCTGCTTTTAAAACCCTAACTTTTGAGTTATCTTGTAAATATTATATTGGTTAAGCTAATTTATTTGAATTTATGAGTTAGTTGGTTTAAATTACATGTCAAAAACCCCAAAAATCCATTTTTTGGCCATTTTAGGGCATCCCGAAATTTTCGGCCCCTAAAATTTCGGGCCACCTCCTAAAGTTTCGCCCATCCTCTTTGCAGCCCCTTTCTCGGCTCTCCCATCTCTTTTCCTCCACGACCTCCTTCCTTTTCTATTTCCTGCTCTTTACCACAGTCCGTCACCCCTTTTTCCATTACTTCTTCCATTCAGCATCCCTTCCTGTACCCTTTACTACCTACAATACCTCATCTATCTTGCACCCCTTCCTGTAGCTCCTCCCATACCTCATTCCTATCCTTTTTCTCCTTTACACAAGGCTGCCAAATTGGCAACCCTTGTGTGCCTTTTCCTCACCCCTCTTTGTACACCTGTAGCATACAAACATAGATAATTTAGGCATGGTTAAAGGTTAGTAACTTTAGATGCTTATTTACACATCTTTATATGTATTCATTGAAGTTTGTTGTGTAAGTAATATCCATAATTTCATGTGCATTGTAATATTGTTTGGCTAGGTTAATGTTGATCTAAATGATATTTATTTAACATACACTCAATACTAATATAAGCATCACAAAATCTCGAGATGGTTAAATGTTAATGTTGGCATTTTGCATTCATTAGCATTGGGTAATTGCTTGTAACATACATTTGACTCCATTAGGCACTGGTCTAAATGCAGGATTGCATAGAGAATACATTTTGTGGTTGTCTTAGTGTTCTTACAGGATTGCATAAGGATACTTCTCTTTGGATGGTTTCGGCTTCCGAAGAAGTTAGAACGGTGACCGAGGTGACATTGGGTCACTATTCTTAGTTTTGCTTACTGGGAATTAACCCTGCTAATTTGCCCGGTAACAGGTAGCTTAGATCTTCCAGTCACGCTTTGAATGAATGGTTCCCGAGATTGAGGGAAGCCATTCAGAGTCATCATGACTAATTCTTTATCTGCAATAATTTCACCAATTGTGCCCAATTGATCCTTGATCTTTGTGATCTTCATGAAATATGATGCAATAGAATCGGATCTAGACATCTTGATGTTTGAGAGTTGTTGTCTTAGGGCAAGAGCCCTATTAATATTTGTATTCTCAAACAACTTTTTCAAGGTGTCAAACATTTCCTTAGTTGTCTTCTTCTGAGAAATTTGAGGAATCAAATGTTCCTTGACTGAATCTATTAGGATTCTTCTTGTCTTGGCATCATTCTTCTTCCACTGAGTCTTCTCTGCTTCTTCTTCACATTTTGACACTCCATTCACAACAAAATTTAGAAGGTCATTTTCTTCTAGAGCAATGAGCATGTAATGTCCCTTGTTAGGAATTTTATTAAAATGGCAATTTTTCACTTTTTTCCCTAGTTTGACCTTTGATTTTCACTTGTATATATTTATTTATCTCCTTTATTAAATATTTATGTCATTCTAATGTTCAAACATTATTAATTATCCCCATTATTTCAAATCCCAAAGCTTCCACCCCAAACCTAGGAAACTAGTAATTTTCCTCCTTGGCAATTATTTGACCTTTAGCATCAATTTGACAAACTATAATGAATAGGGCCAATTTGATTAGGCCATTGTGACCCAATGCCAAATTTGGGACATGACAAATCCTCCCTTCCCAATATTGCTTGTCCTCAAGCAATTTCAAACATGGGTGTTGAAGATCCTGCTTTCTGTATAATTCTTTGAAGTTGCCATTAAATTGCCCAACCTTGAGTCTTTGAGTTTCCATGAAGATTTTAGAGAGGAACCACCATGCTTCCTGTTGCACTACTTTGATAAAAATCACTTTATTAAGTGGGAAATCCATCTCCCATACTGCTTGTTTCCCAAAAAAATTGAAACCAATGAGACAAAAATGATCCCAGGGTCCCATTGCTTGTATTGCACCCCAACAATTAAGAGTGCTCTCCAACCCATACCATCAGATAAGAGGATTCCTGGATCCCATTTTCTTGTATGCATTCTTCCAAACATCATGAGTACAAAATATATATCATCAAAGTACATAACAACATAATGAAAATGTACATCAAGGAGATGCTTCATCAAAGAGTCATGAAAGTGCTTATACCTCCAAGCATGTAGACCACCTTTTTCCAAGTGCATACAATCTTCAAGTGACCCATCAAATCTACTCCAATGACATAGGTGAGGATCCCATGTCCTATAATACTGCTCCAAATGGATGTGATATGCATCAAAATATTCAGCCGTGTATTCCTTCATCCTAGAAGTGAATGAAGAGTCTCCACTAAAATCTGAAGCAAATAATGAGCATAAAAAACAAGGAGACTTCAAAGGACTCAAATAAGTCTCACCCATACATCCATGAATGTGAGAATCATAAAGATGTAACAAAGTATGTGGATTCCAACAAAAATGTTCTCCCATTATAAATCTATTCACCCAAGTGTTGGATGAAGTTCCTCTAACATCAAATGACCAAGTGTTGAGCAAGAAAAACCATGAGTCTTCAAGTGACTCAAATGCATATCATAGGTGCATCCATGTAGATGTGCATCATCATAAAGTGACAAATTATGCTGCTGCAAATGTGAATAAGAATGTGCTCCAACCATGTCATCATAAAAGGTAAATCTAGGAGTTCCATACTCCTCATGTGGAACCATAAAAAAGAACCCTTTCATCCATACTTCATTGAGACTAATGCTGCAAAACATGAAATTGTAGGATGCAGGAGAATGAAATAACTCACCCAAATGATCAAAAAGTGCAGAAGTTTCATCATGGAAAGGATCCATATGGGTAGTATCATGCAACTCCTTCAAAAGTGTGAAACCTTTGTCATAGATTGGTTCCAATGTAGAGGAATCATGCTCTTCTTTAAAAATTGCATAACCTTCATCGAGAGACAATTCAAGTTCCTCTTCCACCACATCAAGTGTTTGGATCTCTTCAAGTTCATCTTCAAACACATTAAGCACATTCAAATTTCCACATTTCTCATGATCCACCATGTCATGAGAATCCTCCAAACAATCTACCATTTGACAATCTGAAACACAAGAGGAAAAACAAGTATCTTGCAACTTTTCAAGAAGTTACTCATTTTGAATTGTGAGATTATGAATATCCTCATTATTCTTCAAGTATGCATCATGTAACAATTCATTAAGCTCAAACAAATGGTTTCTATCAAAAAGCAAAGACATGAAATTACCTTTGATGTGGCACATTGCTCTTTGAATCTTCTCCATGTCTTCAAGGAAGGATGTTTCCTCCAATGAAGTAGCTCTCCAACAAGAATTTGACACCAGTGCTTGAGTGTCATGGAGAATGTTGAGGGACTCTTGGATCTTATTTTCATTCATCTTTAAGGATCCTTCAAGAAAATGAGGCTCTTGCAAATGAACCTCCTCATCTTCTTCATTTTTGCTTGGACCAACTTCATGAAGCTCAAGTGGTGATGGGGAAGTTGATCTTGGTTCTTCTTCAACTGCTACAAGGTCTTCATTATCATGCTTAATGGAACTTGGGCTTGCAGCAACACTTTCAAAAGTGGTCTCTATGTCACCAACATAGAGGTGTGAGCACCCATCAGTAGGTACTCCTACATAGTTTAAGCATCCATCAGTAGATGCTCTTTGGTTCATGTCTAAGCTAGAAGGTGTCTCGAAATGATCTTCCATATTTTCAATAGAATCTTCTTCATGCTCTTGTGATGTCTCTTCATTTTTCTCCTTCAAGCAAGCTGATGCATTTTTCCCCTTGTTTTTCTTAGGATCAATATCTTTGGAATCTTTTTTTGAAGAATTCCCAAAAGCTCTCCTCAAGTGGGACATAATTTCATGCACACATGTATGATACTCACTCCAAGGTTCTTTACAAGAAGGGCATAAACCTTTCTTTACTAACTCCACATCTTCATTTTTGGGCCTATTTTCAAAAACATGTTCAGCATAGTACTCAAAAGACATGGCATTTTGTGTATTTTTGCTCCAAGCAACATATTCTTGATATTTTTTATATTGTTGGGGCAAGGTTTTATATGTTGCTCTCCATCTTTGGAACTCACTCATAGAATTATCCTTGGTTGGTGTGACACACTCATATTCATCATATTTAAAGTCATAAGAATAATCTTCATTTCTCTTGAAATTGTAAGAAGTGTTGCATGATGGCACCTCTTCCTCGTACCATTCACATTCTGCTTCATATTGCTCATAAGCATCTGCATATTTCTCATAAGAATTGTACTCATAGGATTCATCATAATAGTAAGACATGGCTACCAATTATTCTTGAATGTATGTACCTAATCCACATGTGCAAGGACCATGCTCTGATACCACTGTAATGTCCCTTGTTAGGAATTTTATTAAAATGGCAATTTTTCACTTTTTTCCCTAGTTTGACCTTTGACTAGTTTTGAGCTCTAGGTCCCAAAATTGCTCCAATTGCTCCCAAATCTTCTGAGAAGGTATATGGATGATGTTAGAACATAAATATGTATTTCAAGAATGCTTTTGGACCTTTAAAATACTTCTGCAAATCCTCTTTCAATTCTGGCCAATGTAGGGAACTTTAATAGTAATTTCCTTTGACTAGTATTGATCTCTAGGTCTCGAATTGACTCCAAATGCCTTCAAATATTCAAGGAAGGTGTATGAATGATATTAGGACTTAAATATGATGTTCAGGGAGATATATGGCCACCAAAATACCTCTGCAAACTCTCTTAAGATTCTGGACCAAGTATGCAATTTTACTAGTAATTTGGGGTTCAAATCCCCCAGGGGTTAGTACTGAAAATGGCTTCCCAAATGCCTCCAAACCCACTCAAATTTCTGAACAGAGGTAGGGAATGTATTAAGGATGTTATTAAGGTCTCATGTGCACCATTAATTGATTATTATATATGTTCCAACCCTCTCCCATTCAACTACAAAAATCACCAATTCGACCCTTGGGGAAATGGCACTATTTCTTTTCCCAATGCAATTAAACTGAGTAAAAATACTTCAAATGCTCAAGTACAGTACATGAAACTTGTAAAATACATCCATGGAAGTCCATTAATCACAAATGCATCAGAGAATCATCCATTCATTCGAAATCATCATCAATACATTGGTTCACAACAAGGTAGTGGGGAAATGGCATTGTTCTTCCATTAAAAATGAGATTTATACATTTCTACTTGGAATTTCGACCTGAAACTTTTTGGAGATGAAGAGCAGAGTATTTACTTCATATTACAAAATAAATGGGACATGAGAAGCTCCCCCAAAGAGTACAACAGCTCACCAAAAATGCCCTCCCTCAAGGATCAAGAATATGCCATCAATAGAAGAAACCATGAGCTGCCCTGTAGCTTACACCTGCAAATAAAGACTCCATTCAAGCTCCAAATGAAAGGTCTGAATGGCCTTTCCAATTACCAACTTGGATGGGAATCTTTCACCCTCGAAATTGGCTAAGGCAAGAAACTAGTCATCCACTAGCTCTCCCTCTACACAAATGCAATTGCAAATTCTACAAATGATCAAAAGCTGGTTTCATTTTTTGTTATTGACATTTATAAAGTTCTAATGTCCTCCATGGGTGAATTCCTTCCAAGAGACTCATGCCAACTCAAGTTGGGAAGAGATTCCAAAGAATGCCACTTGTACAACAATTCCTAGTCTCCCACTTCCACCAAATCACATGTGGAAGCATCTTAGCTGCCCTAACACCCTTGAGCGCCCTCTTGGAGTCTATTTTTAGCCCCAACATGTCATATATGTCATATGCTGGCCCTCATGTCTGATTTGTGTCATAGGTGTCATAGCATCTTCATCATTGTTGTCATAGAGCTAGGGAATCTAGCCCAAGTGTCTCACTAGCTCCAAATTGCCTCTTCCTCTTCCATGGGAATTACTCTTCCTCTATATTTCGACCTTGGATGAGTCATGCCATGAATAATACCTTTTGGACTCCCCCAAGTATGTTACCATTCACCATGAATTCGAATTGGTGAGAGAATGATGCCAAGTGTAGTGGGGAAATCTAGCCATATCTGGGTCCCACTTCCTCCATGTGTCTTCATGATCAAATGCCACTTTGATTTTCACTTGTATATATTTATTTATCTCCTTTATTAAATATTTATGTCATTCTAATGTTCAAACATCATTAATTATCCCCATTATTCCAAATCCCAATGCTTCCACCCCAAACCTAGGAAACTAGTAATTTTCCTCCTTGGCAATTATTTGACCTTTAGCATCAATTTGACAAACTATAATGAATAGGGCCAATTTGATTAGGCCATTGTGACCCAATGCAAAATTTGGGACATGACAGAGCACTCTAGACTTCCATGAATGGAAATTTGAAGCTCCATCAAGCATATCTTTAACTTTGATGCTTGACATCTTGACTGAGAAGCAAAACTGCAGCTTGGTTCAGAAACCCTAGCAGAAGCTAGGTCAAAAATAAACATTGGATTCTTGGAAAATTGCTTCCATGGATGAATACGCCCTGCTACGACGAGTTGAATTAGCCTCATTTTCTTCCTGATCTGTGGTCGGAACTGTGAGAAGCGGTAAACCCTAATTCTAGACTTCCTACAGTAATTAGGTCAAAATGGAAATCTGCTTCCACAGGAAATTTTACCTTCCTAGGGCAAGCTCAATGATGCTAAAGGAAAACCAAATTAGTGGTTGAAAGCTGAAGAAACAACAAACCCTAGTTCCCGCCAATAGTCTCCTTCAGTACTGCACTGATACCATGTTAGAATTTTAATTATAGCAACATAATTTTCATCTCTTTCAACTTATAAACAATATAGGATCACTGAAAGAACAACTATGCAAAGAAACAATAGACACAATAGTTTATCCTAGGAAACTCGGGAAAAACCCAGCAACCCTTTCTTACTCAGAGATTCAATACAATAAAGATAAAAGTACAGGAATAATAGATGCCCAAAGAAAACCGCTCCAAATGTCTTATGCAACCCAAAAAGTTGAACTTCCTTGCTTGAGCGAACTTGCTTGAGATGAGTGACAAATGAGGAGAGCAGCTCTCCTATTTGTATATTACTTATTAGATAATTTCCCAACTGGGCCGACTTGTCTTTTTGGAATATAAAAATACATTTATTGTTTATTTTATTTTTTCAGGTCGGCTGGGCTAGTGAGGATGCCTCACATAGCTACATCAACAACAGTATTTGGCTAGAAGGTCGATTTGGAGCTGGAAAGTGCAAGGTATTTGCGTTGTTGATCTCCCTCACTTTTAGGCGCAGCAATTGAGTAAGAAAAAGAATTTTTGAGGGATTTGTGGGATGCCAATTTTCACTCTTGGAAAGACTCGCATTCCTTAGCTCATGGTTATGCACTTATCCTTCTAGTCGACCCAGTGTTATGGATCTTGTTGGTTTCATCCCACAGGAGGATCTATTCAAGATGAACATAGATATGTCGAGGCTCTTCTGGTGTGATTGGGAGTGGAGTTTTGGGGCACCCCTTGGCTAACTATGATTCTCACAAATTGTACTCCATTCTTCAACATCGTCGTCAACTTGGTCCAGTGCTCAATGTGCAGTGGATGTCTTTGATGTTGGGATCCTTGGACCCAAATATTTCATAGTGTGTGGTCAGTGGGGGTGTCCTACAAGCTCTAAGTGTTTGCTTGGCTGGTGATTTATCAAGGCCTTTCTTCCACCAAGGCCTGCTTGGCTAAGATAGGCCTCTCAAATGGTCTTTTCCCTTTCCATCTTGGGGTAGAAACAGTGAAGCATTTGTTCTGGGATTGTCATTTGCTCAAGTCATGTTGGGAGCATGTTTAGAGATATCTGCCCATTATTCTTTAGGGGCGATTACAACGGTGTACAGAGTTTTTGAGTGACTTCAGATCTGTGGTCCATTCTTCTTTTAGTGGTATTTGGAACTACTAGAGAATTTATGCTTTGTTTGTCCTCTGGAAACTTTAGTGCAAATATGTTTTTGAGAACGAGGTTAGCTCTTTGTCCACCTGTAGTTTTGTGTGGAGAGAAGAGGTAGATATGCAGCTGCTAGCAAAAGGGTTATTGTTGATCAAGAATGCCAAATTGTTACTCTGGTGCCTATTCAAATTTTATTGTTGTTGTTGTTGCTTTAAGGAAGACGATGTAAATACTAAATACCATTGTATATACCCTTCTGTTTTTTGTTTTCTCTGGATGTAAATATTTTTTGTAAATATAAGTATTTTCAAAAATATATATATGTTTAAGATCCGTATTTTCAATGTCTCCTAGCTTTACCTGGATGGAGCATAAAGATGGATCAGAGTACCATACAGTCAGTAAGGAATGCCATGGTAGAGGTCTTGACTCTTGAGGTCTAGAGTTGGGATTAGGGTTGGGTATAAATGGAGGAAATTATAAAGTGAGGAAGCATAAGTAAACAAAGTTTGAGGATCAGAAATAACACAAGAACTTTTCAGGATGGAAGACCCTGAAAAGGAATTTTTTTAATGTGAGCATAGTCACTAATTCTTTTATTTTCCAACATAAGTAACCTATTTACATTTCATTAAGAAGACGTCAGTAAACCCTCATAAAGCCACACGAACTAGATGAGACAGTGGGTCGAATTCGTAAAGTCATGTAAACAAGAGTGGACAATGAATAATATACCAAGATGTTCATTTATGATTGTGTCCATTCCTTCTATGCTCTTTCCACAAACAGGACATGAAACCCAGTCTGTAGCTTCATTTTCCAACTCTAGCTCCTTAACATTGCCATCCACAACAATATTTTCACTGAACACTCCAGCTGAAAAGGATGACATCGTCATGTCAGGCAAATCATGTTGTAAAGATGCAATAGCTTTTGTATTCAAGTCTGTCTCCGTTTGACCAGAACGTGCATGGCATGTAGCTGATTTGGACTGCAGAACAAGGAGAATAGTTAGATGCTTGCACAACAGCTTCAAAATGTTCCCACTGCAAGCTTGAGCTTCCCAAAGTTACAAAGGTCTAAAATCAGGCCCAAGCTGCCCACATGTAGCTGCGACCTGAACCCCTTCATTGTGTGTGCAAATGAGTCAGCTATGAGAAATGTACATCTGTGGACTTGTTACATCCACTAATTGCTCTACAAAATAAACTCCCTTATAGCATAGTTTTGTGTCAAATAACATTTCAGTAGCAGTCTGTTAGGTGAGTAGTTCCATACAATATCATCCCATTTTACATCCATGCAATAGCTAACGGTACATGATCATTAATACAAGGTCTTTGAACATAAAGAACTTCTATAAAGACTATGCTTTCAAATGGCTGAATAAAATAAGAGAAATTCTGCCATACATACCACTGTCCTGCCAAAATAAAGCAACCTAATTGCTCCACATTTTATGTTTAGAGTCTGACTATAGATGACATAAACCAGTACAATACAGCATCTGAGCCACTTTCCTCATAACATTAGTGCAAAATACTGCTATATAACGAAGGGCCAGTTCCAATTCATAAATGTGTGGTTAAGAACTCAATTAATTAAGACTAGGGAAAACTAAATTTGACAAAATTGAAATGAATTTCTTGCCATTTTTAAAATACCGAATTTCTTGCCATTTTTAAAATACCCCAAGGCATAATTTATAGAAACTCCCTTGGCTTATATTATAGTGTGGGAGAAAATATTTACTGCATTTTGCTCAAATATGTCAGCATTGTAAAGTGGTACTTATAGATAATATTACAATCGAAATTTACCTTATCCTAGTAGTGTCTGATTAGTACACATTTTTTAGGAGCTTCCTTTAAACTCCAAAAGCATTACAATTAGCCTCAATATGTCAAGCACCACAAGCGGCCTGTTTTCACAGGCAATATAACCCTCAAAGAGTGAACCACTGATCACAATCACTTTCCTTCAGTTAAGCTGATAAGACAGGATGATACTCTTCCACTAAAATCACCTAGGACTTACACCTGGCCCCAACTGCATATACAGGCCTCCAAGAGAATTGAACCTTGGCAGGTGGCCTAACATGCCACCATTTTCACCATTGAACCACAACCTCATTGTCCTAATAAGTACCCCTTAAATGATATAAAAAATTTAAAGTTGAATTAAGGACACTGTTAATGAAAATTTACGGATTTATTTGCACCTTCATGCTAAAATCTACTGAATGGTTCTGTTAGCAAATGTTTTTACTAAGTTGAATAACACCCTATCTTTAAAGAATACCTGCATAGGTACTTCATAGCTCTTGTCAGAAATGTCCAGTATTTACTTTGTCAAATAGCACGTGGTTCCTTCAATTGAGTGCTAAAAGCCTTTAGGGCAGCTCCTCTACTTGGCTATGCTCAACGAATTTGAGTGCACTGTGCCAATGCACCAAGATAAGCCTGTTTGGTTCATTGTTGCAACTTCAAGGTGAATTCAGTTCAAGATTACAGATTTTTTAGTTTTCTTTACTGTACTCCACTGAATCATGGTCTTCAGTTATCTGGTCTTGTGCCAATGATTATAAAGGTTATGGACATATCTAGATAGGGATTTTTGTTTTTAATGCCACATTTCAGTTTTTGGTTACTTAATTTTTCAAGAGGATAATTACAAACGCCTTTTTATGATCCTACCACAGTGGCCACTTCTGCCACCTAGTAATTTTTTTTGGACTATATGCTTCCCATTATCACTGCGGCAAGCATGCCCTGCCCCCTTCTAGGTCTATTACAATAGAATGTAGATGGCTATATACACTCAAAAGAATCCCGTTAGCTGCGATGCCTCAGGTAGGGGGTACCTATTTTGCCAAAGTCAGCCAGGACTTGCACCTAGCCCCAGCAGCATGAAACGAACCACTTGGATGAATGAGACATCCCACGAGGGGCAAAACATGTCTCTAGGGGATTTCGAACCTTGATGGGGTATGAGACTTTACCCTCAAAACAAGACCCATTGACAGGTCACATGCTTAATTTTGTGTAAATTGCTTATTGTACAAATTGTCATATTCTTAGTTACTGCATTTGGCAAATTTTTTTTAAATTGCCAAATTTCAAGCACTCGTGATGTGAATTCTATTGGCCAAATGAACATTTTATAAGATTTGTAAAAAAATATTTTAAAAAAAATAAGTGTTTTTTTTAAATGTTTGAACATGTTTCAATGTTGACATTTAATTTGACATATTCTTTTACCAAATTTGAAATCGTAAAAAAAAATTGTATTTGTTTTTTAATATAAGTTATAATGTCAAACTGTAATGTCCCCATTTTTGGGTTCCCCTGTTCTGCAGTTGGGGATAACTTCCGAGGCTTATGTCAGCCTAGACAAAAGGGTGAGGTTATGTTATCGGTGAGCTTGAAGGATTTGGAGAAGTTATATGAGGCCCAACCTAGTCCATTTACCATCTTTCATCAACGAGATCACTTCTGCACAGTTCTCTTTTGGTTCTGTGGCATTCCGACAATTCCCGTAATTTGGGGTTATTATGGAGCTTAATTTAATTAAATGCACTAATGGTGTTATTTGGATCATATTATCTAAGGGAATACCTTAGTGTAATAGCTCGTTGGAATTGATCTAAAGGTTGAGATCAGGAGAAAGGGACTTCCGGTGTCCGAGAATGTCTTAAAAGCCAATTAATCACTTTTTGGCATTAAAAAGGGGTTAAAAAGGATTATAAAGTGACTTTAACCTATAACTGCAAAGTACAAGGGGAATACGGATCATATGGATTAAGTCAAAGAGGAAAGATCTAGAAGGGGCTCGGGGAAGTATAAAGGAAGGGTAGCGCATCACTTTCTTGATCATGTTTTGGATTGATCTCTTGTGGAGTGATCGTATGAACAAAAGTTTTCGTTAGGGTTTGGCAAAACCCTTCCATTGTGGTTTGGTTTCAGTGGTGTAATATCCACCCTAGCTAGACAAATAGGGGAATTCATCCAGATTTCCATTAGAGCTTAATCGTGGGGTTTATTCTCCATCAAAGGTACAGCGATTTGCTCAAGAGTCCTCTCTTAAGGTACCGAGTTACCTTCTTGCTAAGGCCGTGAGGGTTTGGTGATAGATCTATGCCACTTGGGGGATCGAGTGCGCTAGTGGAGGGCCCAATTCCTTTTCTTGTAGGTCCATGGTGTATGAAGAAGTCATGAAGGCTTTGTTGGAGGGTCGACCCGTCTTCTTGCTAAGCCGTGAGACTAAGAGGAAGGTTCGTGAGCCATAGGAGGAGTTGTGGGGCCATACTGAGGGTCGTGACCATTTGCAGTAGGCCGTGAACCTTGAGGCAAACCGAGAGGGTTGCGGAGGAGTCCGTGAACCATTCTTGAGGGTAGCCTCACCCATTTGCAGCAGGCCACAAGGATTTGAGAGGAGGTCGTGGGTTTTGGAGAGGGTTGTGAGGGCATTAGAGGTTGCGACTTACACTTGGAGCAGGTCGACATTCCGTTGGAGGGTTTTTGAAAGTTAGGAGAGCTCTTCGAGTAGACGCATCAGTTAGTAGAGGAGTCGAGGCCATATTCCCAGTTTTTGGTTTGCATGTTGTGTGTTTTAGGGAGGTACTGCAGCTGCCATAACAACCATTGGAGAATTGTATTGTTGTGATCTGAATTTCCATTCATAATAAAATGCTCATGTTATCTCCCTATTTCATATGTATTTGGAATATTTGCAATGTATTTGAAGAAATGTCTTCAATAGAATGAATGCAAATTGTTCGTAGAAAGCCATAAATATTTGTCATGCAAACTGTTTGGCAAAACACACAATCAGAAACTAATATCTTAGCCTAGCCTACTTGGAGATACTACACAATCGGAGTGTGCTCAAGTGGTTAAATCAAAAGCACTTTTAGTGTTGAGACCCAAGTTCAAAACCGCCCTAAGACATTTTGCCATGTTAATGTGGCCAACAAAGTCATACTGATCTGACATTGTTGTGGTACCTAAGGATAAAAGAACTAATCCCAGCTCCATAAGATGCTTCCAATAATACATGCTCAAGCATGATCTTCCATGGTTTTGATAAGCCTTAGCAGCTCTGACTAGTGACTATTTAAACACACTAGTGCCAAGATTAAAAGGAGCTTTTTTGGAAGAATATGTTCTACAAGTAGTCTATGAGAGACTAATACCCTGGCCAAGTGCAATTCCCATACTGTATTGGAGACTAAGGCCTGAGTTGGCTCCCACACCTACTCAAGAAACTCTACTTTATCTTATGTATTGTCTGAACCTATAATAAAATAGTTTCTAATTTCAATTTTAGTCTAGAACTGCAAATATATGCTTTTGGCTATATTTTTTTTCAATTTTAGTCCTATTCCAGTTAGCAGTTTCTTATTTCAAATCATAAGAACACATTTCTGGTTGGTTTGCTAGTTGTAACAGTTTGGGACCTTGGGTTCATAACAGTGGTATCAAAGCCTCTTTCCTGGTCCTGTGGGAGAAACCCTAGCAATGGAATACATATTTAAAGAGGTAGTCAATTTGTCATCCCTGATTAACGAATATCCAAGCTGATGGAAATCTTATGGTAAAGAATCTCCTAAAGATATATTTTTTTCTGAATATGTTCAGCTCTATGAAGAAGATCAAACGATGTGCATCCTGGAACTTGAGGATCCTACAAAGAAAACTATTGCTACTAATATATCAATGCCAAAGACTTGTAAGAAGTTTCAACAACCATTGGTTTCCATTCTTTAACTTTAACTGTATCTTACCCTTTCCAACAATTTTACATGGTTCGTCATCACCCAAATAAACCTGTCCAAAATCATCTTGAACATAATCTTGAAAATATTTCCTATGGGGTGTGACATGAAATGAAGCCCCTACCCAAAAATCAATAATATTATCTAATGAAAGGATCAAAGCATCTAGTAACACATCACCTTCTACATTTGCTTCTTGATTATTCTCGTGTTGTCCATCTCCTTGTTTCTTTAGAGATCTGCAACCTTTCTTTAGACGTCCTTTCTTCCCACAATTCCAACACTCTATCTTTCCTAGTCTAGACTTGGATCTGCCCTTCCTAAACTTCCATCAATTCCCTGGGCTATTTCCTCTATCCCTTTGTCTTCCCCTATTCTCCACAATCAACGCATTACCTGATGTCTCACTTGTTCTTTTCCATTGCATTTCCTCGCTAAGGATAACACCAACAACATCATCAAATTTCAGAGTGTTTGAACTAGATACAGAGTTACCTACAACCATGACCATGCCATTCCATTTTTCTGGCAGTGAGCACAAGATAAGAGCCCTAACCTCATCATCAAAGTTCACTCCTACAGAATTAACTAATTAGTAACCGTATTCAATTCATTTAAATGGTCGACAACAAACCCACCTTCTGATATCTTCATATTAAATAATCTCTTCATTAGAAATACCTTGTTGGATGTCGAGGGTTTTTTATACAGTTTACCCAATGCCTTCATCAAATCCACCATTGTCTTTTCTTTTGAAATGTTGAAATCCACCGACTTTGCCAGGCACAGTGGTATCGTTCCTAGTGCCTTTCTATCAAGAACCTCCCATTCTTCATCCTTCATAGTCACCGGCTTCTTTGCTTTTCCGCCCAACAATAAGAAAATATCCTTTTGATATAGATAGTATTCCATTTGCATCTTCCATAGCTGGTAGTTTTGGCCGATAAATTTCTCAACCATAAACTTTCCTTCTTCTGCTATTACTCCCACTCGAACCAGGAATCCTCCTTTCCTACGAGTTTATCAGCGAAATAGACTTTAGGCTCTGATACCAATTGTTAGAAAACAAGATTACAGAGCAATACAATAAAATAAAATAAATGCAAAAATAAAACATATAAGAGAACAATAAGAGAGACACCAATATACGTGGTTCACCCAATATGGGCTACATCCACAGAGAAACATCTAGTCCTTTCCTTTATTCCATCCAACAAAATGAAGGGATATGACACGTAGCACATCCGTTGCAACCTCCTCTTCACTCCCTCACAGACTCTCTCACTCCATCACAATGATCTTTCACAATACACAGGTGTAATGCAGTGCCTTCTTTAAAAGAGGGTTGCCTTCTAGGGAAAAATA
This sequence comes from Larix kaempferi, assembly GCA_027924585.1. NCBI lineage: Eukaryota > Viridiplantae > Streptophyta > Pinopsida > Pinales > Pinaceae > Larix > Larix kaempferi. Next base: position 15,740,788 of record BSBM01000877.1, read on the forward strand.
CACAAACATAATCTATATCGTCATATCTATAACCTAATGATGAACAATCATTAAAGGAAATTTGGGGTCTAAAATGGGCCTTATAAGAAAACGAGCCAACCATAATTTCTTGATGAGTTGGAATTCAAGAACCAATAGAATTTCAATAAAATGAGTCAACCATAATGGTTGACTTGAGATATTTGTCATAAAAAAACTAATTTTTTTGTTCGTATTTTCAACATATCTCCCTGTGTTTTTACTCAAATTTCGAGCGGGAGCACTCGTTGGATGCGGAATTAAATTATGCATCCAACGAGTACCCACGCTGCATACTTTTGACAAACCCCGTTGCCCCAAAAACAAGAAATACCTGAAAAAATTCGTCATAATGTTTTTTTCATGTATTTCTTGTTTTTGGGGCAACAGGGTTCGTCAAAAGTATGCAGCGTGGGTACTCGTTGGATGCGGAATTTAATTCTGCATCCAACGAGTGCTCCCGCTCGAAATTTGAGTAAAAACACAAGGAGATATGTTGAAAATATGAGCAAAAAAATAGTTTTTTTTCTTTCATCCTCCAAAATTAATAAATATTATTTTATTATTTTAACTATTATTTATTATTTTCCTTAGGAGGCCCATTTTAGACCTCAAATTTCCTCTTATGCTAGATTGACTACGAAATTACAACATTTTACAAGGAAATTTTTCCAAAAATTTCTCTCCGGGGGCGCTACCCCTGAACCCCCACTGGGAGGGGCCTTGACGACAATAGTGGGGGGGCAAGCCCCCCCACACCCCCCATCCCAAATGAAAGAGATGCAGAATCGGGTCATTAATGTTGAAAGAACTCAACCCCAACCGCCTCCTAGAACATTTCCTGCGAAGCCAACATGGTAGAGAAAAATGCCCAATCATGAACAGAGGCCTCCTAATCAATTAGAGGCTGCTAACATGGTTGAATCATATAGACCATTTTGTAGGCCATGCAAAGACTTCCATGAAGAATCTAGTTGCTATTATGCATGCTATATCCAAAAGCATGGTTTTCCTGAAGGTTGTGGTCCTAGTACATCAACAAGCGAGCCTGAATTCATTAATAATGTGGGGGACATCCGTGACATTCCCAGGGTTGAACCTTACACACCATTCTGTAGGGCATGCCAAGAATTCCATAAAGAAGACACTTGCAATCTTGCATGTTATATTCAAAAGTATGGTTTTCCTGAAGGGTTTGTTAATCAATCTTCATCAAGCGAGCCTGAGTGCATAAATTATGTAGGTGATACTTATGATATTCCTAAAGAAAGTTGGAATTAGTCGGATCAGCCTATTTCAGAAAGTATGACATTTTCCAATCAGATCCCTGATGATCCTATCGAAGAAATTTATCAAAGACCAAATTTTATTGAAGACCCTCCTCATGCCACCAAAACAAAAGACATTTATGAGTGGGAAGTTTTTCAAGACTACTTCAGTGATGATGAGCATTTATGTACTCCTGACCCATCTCTAGAAGAAACCATTACAGAGATTGACACTCATAAAGAAATCCATGAAGTTTGTAATATGTGTGATGACACTCCCATTTGTTCTCCACATGGCAGTGAATATTCGGAAAGATGGATCCCTTGTGATGTCTTTGAAACCCATTTGTTTGAAAAGGATTTTCATGAAGTTGAGAAGGATAGGCATAGCTGGAAGGATGACATAAGTGATGATGAATCCATCATGGATGACATAGACATTGGTAATGATGAATGGATCTTTTTAGAGAACCCTATCTATGCCATATCTGAAGAAGTTAATAATGAACAAAATTCCTTTGGAAATTTTGTTAATAATCCCACTTATGAGCCTGAGGATACATGTGGCTGGGAATATGGTAAGACTCATGAGGACTCCCCCCTATTTGACAAAAATGTGGATTTTGAACAGTTGAACATAGAGGAGGAGCATGCTATTTTTTCATATAAGCAGTCGGAACCACACATAAGCATCAGCAAAGATGACCTAGAGAAACAATACAGTGAAGGACCAGTTTGGGTAAAGTCGGTTGAATACATATCTCCGCCACCGGATGACCCTTGTATATTAGAACAGTTCGAGGCATGCACTTAAATAGAAAATTATTTTCAGAAGAGCCTTTCAGATCAGTGTGATAAGGTACCAAAACTGCCTTGTCATCCTGATTTTCTTCACCCTATCCTGTTCTGGATAGAGTGTGCCTGCAAGAGGACTTACTATATTGGGAAGCATTTCAATTATCTATCTTATGATTTCCCATCCGTCCCTCCCATTCAGAAGATCAAAGCAGGTTTGCACTTTCTGATAAGCATGCCCTTGTCCTGACTAGTAACCAGAGACAAGGTAGAAAATTGTTGTTTTTACATTGATCACATGCTTAAATGGTTACATTGGATTTCTGATTATACTTAACATTTTCCTTTTTTTGTATCATATTAGAATAGGAAAAGATAAAATTTTGTCAAAGAAACAAGCATTTACTTTCTGCATTTAGATTTTTGGAGCTTATTTTCAAAATAAAATATAGTTGATATTTCATTTTGGTTTTTTCATAACACATGTGCTACTGAAGGTTTTCTGTCAAGTTAAGATGTTTTTACAGGTTATATATATAAACCAGAGATTCTGGTGTTCTCGTATCCTCTCCTTGCATGATTTCTAGATCGAGCACACGTCCCGCAGTTGGAGCCAGATGTTATCACCTATTTTGTACAAATAGTTGAATTTCTCATGAGCCGCCAGTTTCATGAACATGATTCATGTTCATCACCAGTGTTCAAAAGTCATTTTTCAGGGCAATTTTGCCCCATTTGTAATAATTGCATGTTCATACCCCCATGGGGAAAATGTAAAAAGTTGGTCTAAATGGGGTCCTTTTATAAAAGACTCGGCTATCCGTAGGTTTAGCCATTTGGGGGATACTCAAGAGTGTTTTTTCCTTAGGAATTATACGCTACTCATCGGTGGCGTATAATCCCTGAGTTTTTCACTCAAACCTCCAAAGCTGGAGTATTCTCCATGATGGTCAAAACCTAAGGTGGTTATTAGAGACTTGTGTCTAGGATTTTTTACGTGTTAGCCATCTCGATTGAGTCGTATGAACATGCACTAGGTCCCCTAGGAGTTTCGTTCCATTCCGAAAAAAATAATTTTTTCCATAAATTAGACCATTTTTTAATGGTTTAATTAAAAATTTTCAAAAAGTGATAAAAACCTCATCTGGAGGCGAAATTGCGCGTGGGAAGGTTCATTTTGACGCTCGGAGCGTCCTCTTTACCTTAGTGCCAACTTTTCTAAGGTTTTGGGTGATTACATCGCCTCTAGGAGCAGTTTTTCATTATTTTGGCATTTAGTGGCCATAAAATGACAAAAACACTTAAAGACAAAAAATTAAATAAATAAAAAATGATCAAATTAAAGTTTGGAAAAGCATGGGTTATATTTTTATGATGTGTACGACTACATCAAGGGAATAAAGCACATATTAATTTGAAGTTTGGAGGTGCGAATTGATTTATTGAGGGTGACGTGAGCATGCTTCACGTGGGCATCTTCACGTGGGCGTTTCCATTGTTTAGTGGATGGGCATTACTACCAATTGCTGGGCGTTGTTTTCTATGGGAGTGAGGATCCACCTCATCCCCCACCAACCCAATCGCATCAACCCACTCGGATCCTCAACTCCAAGCTTCGCCTTCCTTCAAAGCTCACGCATTCTCCTCAAGGCTCACGTCAATACTAAATAAGGACTCGTTTTAATGATGTGGAGGTTTGCTATTGGAGTGGTGATAATCACGAGAAAAGAAGTGGGGAGCCTTGCCAAGGTGGGGGCCACCTCCTCACCCTCATTACTTCAAACTCGAGTCTATTGAAGGGTATCACTCCAAGCCACGATTTAGATTGGATCATGATTGAAATTCGATTGGATGACTGTGTTATTGGCTTCTCTTAGTGCCAATTCGAATTGGGCTTGGGATAGCTTGTATTTTTGTATAAGTAGAGGTGCTTTGCACTCTCTTTTGGATGGATATTTTTTGGGCAAACTTACTTTGCCAATTTGTAATTGTTCTAGCTATTGCTATATTGAAATAAAAGGAGACTTTGGAGGTCTATGTAGTGTTGATCTTATTCATGGAAATTGCTTCAAGTTAATCAAGGTGATCTTGTTCTATATTGTTGCTTACATTTTCATTGTTTTGATCAAGTTTGTTAAGCTTAGAAGGCTTTATTAAGTCCATAGGATGGGCATTTGAGTTCAACTTGTCCATTTATGTTGGGTTGTTTGTGATTTAGAAGCAGTAGACTGTAGTTGGAAATACTAATACTCTTCTAATCCCTTTCAATTTTGCATACTAGATTTGAGCAAAACTTGCTTGTAAATGACATATTGTGCAGATCTTCCAGGTTTGAAGAGGAGTTGGAGCTCGGGTGCTTCCCTCATCTCTTCAAAAGACCTTTTTTCCTAACATTTGTGCATTTCAGGGCCTCCCACAGTTGACATTCGAGCTTCAGAGAATTGGCATGAGAAGTAGTTTGGAAGTTCCATCCATAAAAGATATTATAAACTCCTAGTTACTGGTTACACTCATAAGCCCTAAACTCCTTCTTCCTATCCTTTGGCTTCTCCATTTTCCAACCTTGTTTGGCCCCTCCTTTTTCGTTTTCTTCTACCATCTGTTTGCAAGCCATCTTGTTGACTATTTGCAGCCATCTTCGCCTTCTTTTTCCTTTGACTTGTTGCTGCCCTACCTTCCAGCCTGTTTCCTTCTTCCATTCTGTTACCAACTTATTTGTACCATAGTTGGATTATCTGAAGAGCCGCCATTTGACAAACATGATGAATGTTTGTACTCCAGTGTATCAGATGATCCAGCATTTGTGACTAGCCAGTTTTGGCTAGCCAGTTTTTTTTTCAGTAGACATGACCATGGCCCCATGGGGTTTGTAATAAAGTGTGCTAGTAGGATCTGAGTGTCTCGGTTCCCCATGACTTGATTAAGCAACTAAGGTATTCCAGGGAATTTTTTCCCTTGTCAATTATACTTTGCCTATAGCCGAGCTATAATCGATGAGGTTTTCTCCCGCTTCCTCCAAAGCTGGAATGCCCGATTTTGAAAATTTTAGCCATGGGGGAGTCCAACTGATGTATATAAGCCTACTAGACACTATTAGAATAAGTGTCGGTCATGTCCTAGGTCCATAGAACCCTCAGAAAAAAATTTAGCGGGTCTTCCAGTTTTGGGTTTTTAATTATTTTTTAAAATTTAATAAATTTCTCTATAGTTTAAATAGAGAAATATCAATTTGTAATATGTCAGTCGTCCGAGGTCCGAATTCAGTGATTGATGGCTCGTTTCATAAGCCAAAAATCACACATGACCCATGGACCAGCTAAACCCAAGTTTCGGATGTCATTTAGGCCTCATAATTAATATTTTCTCTAAAAAGCCATTTACAGAGAAATTATTAATTGAAATAATAAATTTGAATATTCTAGAGAAATCCAAATCTCTCCAAAATAATCAGAAATGAATAAAGTAAAAGGCTAAATGACATGGCAACAAACATGTATGAAGATTCCAATCAACTCCAAGAACATTCAGTGAGTTATCCAGTCAGCACAAGTGGATCTCCCATAGAGAATTCGCCCTCCCTCATGTAGAAGTCGAGTTTATGATGTGGCAAAAGTTTGGTGGGTTGTTGGGTTTGAAATAAATGCTAAGGTGGGCACCCTCCTCAATTAGGGGCCACCTCATGCATTGGCTCTCTTTGAAACTCATGTTGCAACTACCCACTACACTCCAAGCTTGCCATATGTGGCACTCACACCTTCACAAGGGAGCTCACGTCAACCTCCAATGTAACTCGAGTTTTACACATGTCATTCACGTATTGCATGGGTGATAGTTACTATGTGGGAGTGGGGGGCGCCTTGCCTAGGTGGAGGCCACCTCCCCACTCATACCTACCAAAAACTCGAGTTGTCCATTGAGTTAGCTCTCCAAGCTTGGTTTAGATTGGAATTCGACTTCATGTCTATTGTTATTGGCTCTCTCTCATGCCAAGTTTGATTTAGGGTTTTGGTAGCTAGCCTTTGCTATATAAAGAAGCCATTTGGGCTCTATTCTTCATGGAGATTTTGAGAATGAACACTCTGCCAAAATATTGTTGTAATATCTGTTTAATATTGAATAAAGTTTAGACTTTAGAGGTCCATGCTGGAGCAATTGGGATGTTCTTCACCCTATTGGTGATATCTCTTTCATTTTGTTATGTTATCACATATATAGTAGCCGGGCTACCATACATTATTGTTCTGACTCCAGTACACTATTCAGCCAGTTCCCTTACATTGAGATGCTGAGATGAGCATCTATTATGGATTACTATTAGATTTTGGACAGTATATATATTCCCCATGCCATGCCTGAGTCTCAGGACACTCAGAGAGATGACCGATGTAGCCATTATACCATTTGTGCAAAGCAGTCAGTAGTGCTTGGAGTTATAGCAGCAGTTTCAGAGGACAGATGATGGCCCAGAGGATGAGCATTCAAGTATATGACTCAGCAGGTATATCATGGTGTTGTGGTTAGATTGCTTTTATATTCATTTTTATGGCATGTCTTGACACTTAGTATCATGATCTGGCGATCATATAGATATGTGGACCTGGTTGATCTTATTACATATATTATATTGTCCCTACTCAGACTTAGAAGTTCACTATTCATACTCATTGGTTTAACCCTCCTTAGGGAGAATAGAGGTGATCATTCCACCATACCTTGGCTTGCTAGTGTTGGCTCCATTATTCACTGTCTTCATCCATCCATTACCTACCTTTTAGTTTATCACCCTGACTTACTACTTGACTAGTGGCATGGAGGACTTTTCCCCACTGTAGCCTCTGTATTGGATGAGCTTCCCTGTTTATTGTGTCTCGGATCTAAGTTGGTGACAAAACTTACCTATGGTGACTTGGATTTCCTTGAGAGATCCCCTTAGTCACTAAAGTTGTGTTGGCTAAACCTGAAACTTTTAGTGTTGCCATGAATACAAAGTATGGAAATGAAATGTTATATCTTGTATGAAAAGCCCGTTTATGCAATGTGTTTCTAAAACACACATGAATGAAAGGCAAGCCAAATGAAAATGGCTATGAAATAAAATGTTATATCTATTGTGAAATGTAAATACCTAGGTAAACAAACTGTCTGTGACACACCTAGAAGTGCTCAGGTAAACAAGTGCCTTAAAAACACACATGCAGCAAAAAGCCTAAAATAAATGTAAATCTATGCAATGTGTTTATGAACACACATAGATCAAAGGCTATGGAAACTTCAGGCCCAAAAGCAATGGAACTTAAAAGCTATATCAAAATAATTGCTGGCCTCATTTGTATTATGGATTGTGCGCATCAGTTAAAGGTGAATAAATACTCTTTGAACAACTTATCCATTTGTGAGACACCGCCATTCCCTCTGTTGTTGCTCATTCAGTATATGCTATGGTGTGTTTTCCCTTTCCCATATCCAAAGTGTCACAATGTTGAGTCAGTGAGTCATCCCTTAGCCTAGCCAGTTTATTTTAAGCCTTCACCCTCCACTAGCAAATTGATCACAACTATGAAGTGAGTATGGTCTTGAAAGTCTAGTATGAGTTATAATAATAATTAATGACACTATATATTTGAATTTAAATTGCCAGTAATGATTACTTTTTGTTATAATTGCTATTTGAATGAATTGTAGAGCATGCATTAACATTTGACACTTTGCAGCAGCTTTTGATGATAGTCTGAGTTATATTTGGTCATGTTGACTTGGTCAAACCTAGTTTGACCAAGGTTAACCACAGGACATGAGATGGTTGGACCTTGTGATGATACAAATAGATGATCTATGGTCTATGTACATGTACATGATGGTTCTATGCATTAGATATAGGTTTATGATGATGATTTATGGTTCACAGCATTATTTAATCATTTACAGATTATTATTATTTCACCTGTTCGGGTATATTGGATATATTATATGATCGTGCAGAGATCCATATGGTGTATGAGTACACATCTTGGATAGTTTTGGACCTTCTGAGTCCAATGGGACAGTCTGTTTCCAGTTCCGGGCAGTTACAGTGATGATTCAGCCTCAGTAGGCTATCCTAGTGCAGTTTTAGTCTGTCGGAGACCTTGTCAGAGCAGTGATGGATTTTATTTGGTTCACCTAGGGCGCTGTGCATGGAGGGGGTGGTCCAGCCACTTGATTTTACCATATTACCCCCCTCCCGCACACACTGGTGCCCTCACCTTGACAGGGCAGGCACTCCAGGAGGCAGTTTGGGCAGTTTCACGCTTCTCGAGGCAGTTCAGAATCGATAGAAATGGCTACAGAGGAATTCGATTTGGGCTACTGAGGCAAAGTTTTGGCATGGGATGATCAGTGATGATGAGTGGGATGTCTTCCACACCTTCTCCAACAGTTTCAGCTTCATCGGGACCCACACCCATCACTTATGGCATTTTCTGATGATTTTTGAGGCCTCCTAAGGCCCACGATTTGTCCATAGAGGCACGATTTGGTACTTTGATGACTATTTTATTATTATTATGCCATGGGGATTGACCAAGGGTGTCTAAAATTACCCCTTGGACCCACCATGAGCTAGTTGTTATATTTCGTCATCATGATTTGGTGTGTTGTCCTCCGAAATGGCATGCGTGTCGTTTGAAAGCCCAAAATGCAACACGCCAACCGAAATGACAACTCTCTCAGGAGAGAGGCCAATGTCACCACACTCCTCTCCTCTTCGCTTCAGGTTGGCTCTTCTCCAACACTAGGGGGGTATCCCTAAACTAGGATCGCTAAGGCAGGTACAGCAACGGGCAAGGTGAATGGAAAAGGCTGCCTTAGGGAAACGGAAGTAACAAAAGATAGTTTTCAAAATGGGTGATGGAAAAGGAAGGGAAAATCAATCCTCAGGGAAAGACCAGTGCCAGTATCAGGAGGGGGAATGGAGTCAAAAGAGCGTTCATGGAGGCTTTATGCTTCATAAAAAGTGAGACGAATCTAGAATGCATAAACAATCACAATCCTAATCAACATTTTGTACAACCGAATACTAATGTCCATTGAGAAACTGATTGTTCAAGCATAATTAACCAACTTAATCCTAAATGGCTAATCTATTGTGCTTGATAAAGCCCTCACAAGCTAGATTCATTCTACAATCTAAAATACATCACACAAGCATATGAGGATTGCTCAATCTGTCCACAAAACCATCTGATTTTTTCATTAACGCTCAACAGGGATCAAAAAACCCAGAAATTTTCCATCGTTTACAATGAAAGAGGTTTTCCTCTTTATAGGCCAAAAAAGGCTCTAAAGAATGAAATAAAGGAAAAAATAAAATAATAATAAAAAGTGAGATCCACTTTTTTCTCCACTAATATCTAAACAGACTTTGCATAATTAAAGTGAATCATTTCCTTGGTAACTCCAAGCTGCCCAGAACTGAAGTCGACTCATCAAGCAGTCACACTTTATCCAAATGGCTGCTAATGGAACAAGCGATATGCAGGGCACCTGGGTAATAGGTCGGCTGCTCCAAAAATGTGTTGCCAAATGTAATGATAGTAGAGAAAGCAACAGCTGGCCTGCTGCTCTCAAAACTCCATGTTGTCTCAGTGTAACTGCCAGAGAAACTCGAGAAGGGCCGCCCTATATCAGCGGCTGCTCATTTATCACCATGAAATATGACGCTGATTGCCATATCTGAGCACCACCTGTCATTTTTATGGCGACCACATCAATCAAAACTTCAGCTTACGATTAACTCCTGACGTGAATACCTTTGGCTACGGTAACAAATGTTCATCACAGTGGTGCCCATCGACTCATCTAGAAACAGCTAACAAAATATCTCGCGGAGGTTTAACAATTGGAAGTCTAGCAATACACCCTGATTTCTCCGAAATTCTAATCAAAATTTGCTCCTGCTATTTCGGCTGCAAGCGTGAACACGATGTCTCCACCAGCAATTCGCGGGTTTTGACACAGGAAATATCACGGGTTTGTCATGTGTGAGCATGCGCGTCGTGTGTGAGGGCCAATCCCTTCTTATAATCGACGATTGCTCCAGAACTCTACATAGCCGTGAACTAAGCGTCTAACAGATGACGGACATGGAATTTACCGCCGATACAAACAGGCTTCTCGGGATCGTTCGAAATAGGATTTTTAGGTAACCGGTTTCAACAAGTTCGTAGATTGTATCCACGATGGATGCCACGATATCGAAAAACCCCCCGAAATTTGAGTGGCGTCATTGCAATAGATAGAAACCAACAGCTGTCGAATTGGCACATGAACACCACCTTGAAACCTAGCAATGGCCCGATCCAATAATTTGAATATGCCCTCGATGGCCCCTGTTGATTTCATTGATGAATAATTTCAAGCTCTCAGCGCCCAAAAGGAAGGGCTTCGTTCCGTCTCGAAAAAATCTACAGAAGTCAATGCTCCCGCCCCGATCACGTGTTTAAATTAGCTAATGGTGCCGCCTTTATGATGTCCATACTCTTGCAGGGCCGTCATTTGACGCTGAAGCAAGAAAAGCCGAGTCCAAGCTGAAATCTCAGTCTTTAAATGAAGTACGGGCTTTTGGTTGCAAGCTTGGCCATTCAAAAACACGAAGGTGCCCACAGTGCCTGAAATTTTGTTGGAAAAAGCCATAGCTTATGACATAAAGGCTGCCATCTACAACCTGCAGAAGCTTGCTTTCTTCTCATACTTTTTCGACAACGAAATCTCTCCATTGGTTTCTTTCTTCTACCAACTGTTTTTCAAGTTCTGTGATTGCTGCCTTCTGGCTCTGGATTGTTTCTTCTGCATCCATCTGGGACTGTGTGGCTGCAGCAAGCTGTTGATTCAGGTCCTCAATGCAGCTGTGTTGCTGTGTGGAAACAGCCACTGTCTCCTCCAGCTCCTTCTCCTTTGTTGCCAGTTCATGACGAATTTCCTTAATTTCCTCAAAAAGTGAAACTGTGATTTACTCTCGAAGCTCTTTCAATTCATTATCATGGCGAGCTGGAGTGGCCTGGGCTTCTGAGTGTAGCTTTTCAATAGTGAGGACGTGAGCTTCCAACTGATGACATAAATCCTCATTTGACTGCTGCAATCGTCTTACATCATCAACTGATACAGGACCTGCAGGACCTACAATCCCCAGAGCCTTGATACGCTTACAATCGCTGACAAAATCCTTTTTTCAGCTTTTCCCAGTTAAGATATGTCCCATTTGAGCTGGAATCTTTTTTAGAAAAACAAAATAACAAGTACCAGTTGACTGTTCAGAATTTTCAAGCACCACTTCTTTTCTATAAACTTCTACAATGTCTCCCACTGACATTTGGTGAATCAAATTGGCAACTTGTCTCCTTTACCATTCGTCCAAGTATATGTTCATTCGCATGCATAAGAATATCCAAACCCTTTTGATCAGGATCGTGTTGCAAATGTTTTAGCATAATGTCCAAACATTTCACAGTGATCACTGCTATATAATCAAGGAAGGTCACAATTTTGTCATTTGGGCTGCTGAGAACTCCCAGCTGCTCTATCTTCACCTCAACAAATTGGTAGCAGACCATTATATAAGAAACTGTCAAGAATCTCTGGGGATACGGATGTATGAGCTCCACAGGGTTTTTCTTTTTCTTTTTTTTAGCTGTAGCCCGAGCTTTCTTGACAACCATTTTTTACAGTCTCAAATCCTTTTCAATGTTATGAACCATTAATAACTTCACCTGAGTTTGCAGCAGCAATGATCTGCCCTGGAGAGCACCTGTTGAAAATCTGCTTCTTTTGTCAGTAAAAACCGTTAACTAACTGCTGCAACATGATGCTCTGTCCTGTGGGTGAACTTGTCAAAAAAGGAGGTAACACACCCCACATGCTTGCTGGGCAAAAATTGATGAAAGATCATCTGCTGATAAATTGGCAGTAGGAATCCCAAGGATCTTTGAACCACGACCAAATCCCTTAATAACAGGGCCTCAAATATACAAGGGTTCAACTGGCAAACTGTTTGCTATCCAATCTTCGAATGGTGGTAGACCCCATCGTTCAGGCTGCAAATCAAACAGACAGCTGAGCACACAGTTAGCTTCAGTGTAGATAGGAGCTTGATTTTTAAAAGATGGCACGACTACCACCTCCACCCCAGCTCCCTTTCCAGCTGTAACACCAACCCTTTGGTTGCTTCATTCTGATATCTGATACTTTCCTCATTGTTGACAACTGGTATCATCTGTGGCTGTAGCATCCCTTGCTGAACTGTCCTCTGAAGGCTTTGAACAAATGAAGATGCATTTTTGAGAGGTAACATGGTGGGATCCCCTCTCCTAAGGCGATTTTGTCCACTTATTGTTATATTTTATTAGTGATCCATGTATTTTATTGTTCAGCTCATCTCAACCATTGATTAGATCTTTTGATCTTTTAATCTTAGCCACTCATTCAAAAAGTGGTTAGATTATGGACTCTCTCCCTCCTATTTAAAGGAGAGAGCCTCTCATTGTAAAGGGGACTTGTGGCTCTGGATTATTGGAATAGAAAATTATCATTGCATCTATCTCCAGTGTTGTGGTGAATGTTTTTGGTGTTCGTTCGTTGATTCTTCCTTTGCACTAAGTTATTGGAGATCTTGTCTTGCCATATTTTTGTACCATCTTTTTGCATCTATAGGTGGAGGCCGAATTCATCTAAGGAGGACGTATTGGTAGGGGAGGACCCTCCCTACTTCTTCTTTGGGTTTCATCGTTGGTAATAGGGAGTATTACTGTCCCAGGACCTTCTATTTCATGTTACATTTGCACTTCGCTTGTATTTCCTCCATACTTGAGCTCTCTGATTGAAATCGCTTTCCTTGGATTGACAGGTACAGGAGGTCGCACTTGTGGGCTAGGGCATCATTTCGGCAAGCAAATTCAACAATCTCTCATTTGATCTCTGCGGGAGTCTTCCTCAACAACAAGGCATCTCTCTTCATCACTTAGGTATGATCTCAAGGTAATTTCTCTTTCCATGATCTATCCACTTGTCTAAAATACTTCAAACCCTAATTAATCAAAATCCCCATTTTTACATTTTTTCAGATCTACTAAGATCTAGTGGCTTCTTGGGTAAGATTTTTAAAACCCACCTCTATAGTTTCCACGACATCCTGGATCTATAGTTTGGTGAGGAGTGGCCTCCATTTGACCCCCTTCCCAAGGCAACTTGGCCTCTCCAAGTGAGGTCGCACTCCTTGGTTTGGGTGAGTTAACCTAGATCTAGTACATGGGTAGTTATGATCCCACTTGATTTGCAATCTACATATCCAATAACCTACCCCTAGACTATCACTTTTGTGATTTCTAACTTGTGGGCCCTATTCCACATTTTAAAGGATTAAAACCCCATTTTGGACCACTTGGTATCTTAAAACTCAGATCTAGTAAGATCTAACCCTTGGATTGCCTTGATTTTCTAGATCCACATTGTCACTTGCTTAAACTACTTTGATCTAAATTTTGGATGCCATTGGACTTGTCTTGATCCCATTTATCACACTTTTAACCTTCCTTGGGCAAAGTCGCACTTCTTGGGGAGATTGAGTTTGTCCACTTGTAGGACGTGGGTAGTTGAGATTTTGATGGATTTGGAACACACACACCTTGAAACCTACGTCTAGTAGGTCATTTTGTGAAATCTTGCCTTGGGGATAGCATTCCTTGTTTTAAGGGATTGTGGTCCACTTAGGTCACATCATGAATTATTAGATCTAGATAGATCCATCCATCAAACCTTTAGTAGTCCACTTGTCTTATGTTATAGGGGTCATGATCTACAAGTTAACTCCACTTTGACTCCATTTATCCCAATTCCCAAGGCACTGATCTATATCCAAGCTCATTTGACTTTCCTAGATTGTTGAGTTAACTTGTGGTTTGATCCGTGTTTGGGTTGCTTGAATCCCTTAACATTGTCATATCTTACAATCAAGCTTGTCTTTAGTACTGGTTAGCCCCAATTCAATCCCTAAACTACCCTGCATTGGACACGGTTCCCAAGGCAATGGATTTTCTCACAATTGACTAGTACTTTAATCCTGGATCTCATTTCAAATACTATAAGTCACTCTCACATCAACAATGAACCAAAGCTATACTCATTAAACCCTTTATTCATCTTGTGACTTTATCCTTAGATCTAGGGTACACCATACACCTTACAATATTTCACTTATACTTAACTTTGATTTGGTGTTTTGGTTTGATCTCTCCTGTCGGGAGTAGATCTGGGTCTCCCCCTTTGTTGTCTGGGCTAGATAACATAAAGTGAAGGTTGCCTCAATTGGCGTGACAACCATCTATTGGAAGTCGAGGTGATCGTGGTTGCACCTTTTGAGTTGCCCTTTCCTATTGCCATCCATTAATGGATATATCCATAGGGGTAACTACAGTTTAGGTGATAACATGTTCATTGATCATGCAATTTCATTATTAGATGTATGTTTTAACTTTGATTAGAAATATATCTTTCGGTTTTTGCACGTTTCATAACAAGATTTTTGCAGGGGTTTCCCAAGGTGGAGAAAGGCTTATTAAAGACCAAGTCATCCTTTACTTAACAGTGGTTCTTGACATCTAATCAATCTATCTTGCAGGTCTTCAAGGTCTTCTCTTCATTTCAAGAGAAGAAACGCTTTAATAAGAGAGTTTGGCCTCTTCCTCCATCAACAACTTTTTTCAAAACTTTCTTGGTTACTTGTCCTTAAGCTTACCTCTTCAAGCCCATCTCCATTAGACTAGCCTCACTCACCCATTCGTTTTTTCCTTTCTCTCATTCATCCATTCGTTTTGCCCTAGATCCATCTTTTTCTCCTCCATTTCATTTTTTCCCTCCTCCCAAGCTCATCTTCCCTTTCACTTTTGTCTTCAAGGCTCCTGTTATCACCTAAGATGTAGTTACCCCTATGGATGGATCCAGTCATGGATGGCAATAGGGAAGGGCAACTCAAAAGGTGTAACCACGATCACCTCGACCTCCAATATATATGGTTGTCACGCCAGTCGAGGCAACCTTCGCTTTATGTTATCTAGCCCAGACAACAAAGGGGGAGACCCGATCTACTCCCGACAGGAGAGATCAAAACCAGGACACCAAATCAGGGTATTTCTAAGTGAAGTTAGGTGTATGGTTTATCCTAGACCTAAAGATGAAGTCACAAGCCAAGTGAGGGGTTCAATAGGTATAGCTTTGGTTCATGGTTGATGTAAGAGTGACTTATAATGTTTGTAGTAAGATCTAGGGCTAGTGTACTAGTTCAATGTCAGAAGATCCACTGCCTTGGGAACAATGTCCAATGTAGGGTAGTTAAGGGTTGTATTGGGGCTAACTAGTACAAGTGACAAGCTTGACCATGACAGCTTCAAGGGTTTGGTTCACCATGCATAGGTCAAACCACAAGTCAATCCAACAATCTAAGAAAGTTGAATTAACTTGGAGAGAAACCAGTGCCTTGGGAATTGGGAAGTGGAGTCAAAGTAGGGTTGACTTGTGGTTTAGGACTCCTAGGACTTGGGACAAGTGGGCAATAGAGGTCTTGATGGTTGAATGTGTCTAGATCTAGGTTTGACCAAAGTGGACCACAATCCCTTAAAACAAGGAATGCAATCCCCAAGGCAAGATTTGACAAAGTGATAGTCTAGACCTAGGTTTTGAATTATTCCGGTTTCAAATCTCCAAAAATATCAAGTACCCAGTTCCTAGAAGTGAGTGAACTCACTTCTCCAAGGTGGTGCGACTTTGCCCAAGGAGGCTAAAAAGTGGGGTTAGGTGGGTCAAAACAAGTCGGATGGCATCCAAACTTTAGATCCGGGTAGATCGGTCAGGTAGGAGTATGGATCTGTATTTTCGTGGTAATCCAACGGTTAGATCTTAGTAGATCTGAGTTTAAGGGTTCCAAGTGGTCCAAAATGGGGATTAAATCCCTTAAAATGTGGAATGGGGCCCACAAGGTGAATTTCAGAAAAGTAACAACCTGGGTGTATATTATTGGATGTGTAGATGACGAATCAAGTGGAATCTCAAACACCCACCACCTAGATCTAGGTCAACTTGCTCAATCAGTGAAGTGCGCCTTGCTTGGGAGAAGCTAAGTTGGCATGGGAGGGGGGTCAAACGGAGGCCAATCCTCACCAAACTATAGATCCGGGATGCCGTGGATGCTATAGAGGTGGGTTTTCAATATTATGCCCAACAACCCACTAGATCTAAGTAGATCTGAGAAAATGTAAGAATGGGGTTTTAATTATTTAGGGTTTCAAATGTTTTTGACAATTGGATAGATCATGGAGATAGAACTTACCTTGAGATCATACCTGAGTGATGTGGATGAGATGCCTTGATGTTGAGGAAGATTCCCGCAGAGATCAAATGAGAGATTGTTGATTTGCTTGCCGATTTGATGCCCTAGCCCACAAGTGCGCCTTCCTCTAACTGTCAAACCAAGGAATGAAGATTCAATCAGTAAGATCAAGTATGGAAGAAATACAAGAGAAATGCAAATAGTAACATGAAATAGAAGGTCCTGGGACAGTAATACTCCCTGTTACCAACGAAGAGCTCCAAAGAAGAAGTAGGGAGAGTCTTCCCCTACCAATACCTCCTCCTCCAAGCAAATCGGCCTCCACCTGTAGATGCAAAAATCGTGGTACAAAGATATGGCAAACAAGATCTTCAATAACTCAGTGCAAAGGAAGAACCAACGAACGAACACCAAAAACATTCACCACAACACTGGAGATAGATGCAATAATAATTTTCTATTCCAATAATCCAGAGCCAAAAGTCCCTTTACAATGAGAGGCTCTCTCCTTTAAATAGGAAGGAGAGGCACCAAAACCCTAACCACTTTTTGAATGAGTGGCTAAGATTAAAAGATACAAATGTCTAATCAATGGTTGAGATGAGCTCAACAATAAAATACATGGATCACTAATAAAATATAATGTAAGTGGACAAAATCGCCCTATAAGAGGGGAATCCCACCAAATCATGATGACAAAATATCATAAGAGGCTTATGGTGGGTCCAAGGGGTAATTTTATCCCTCCTTGGTCAATCCCCATAGCACAATAACCAAAAAATAATCATGAATGTACCAAATCGTGCCTCCATAGTGAAGTCGTGGTCCTCAAAAGACCTCAAAAATCCACAGAAAGTGCCATAAGTGATGGATGCGGGCCCTGATGAAGCTGAAACTGCTGGAGAAGGTGTGGAAGGTCCCGATCTATCATCACTGATCATCCCATGCCATAACTTTGCCTCAGTAGCCCAAATCGATTTCCTCAATAGCCATTTCTACCAATCCTGAAATGCCTCGAGAAGCGTGAAAACTGCCCCAAACAGCCCCCTGGAGTGCTGGCGCTGTCAAGGTGAGGGCACCAATGTGTCCGGAAGGGGGGTAATATGGTAAAAACAAGTGGCTGGACCACCCCCTCCATCATCAGCGCCCTAGGTCAACCGGATAAAAATCCCATCTGCTCCGACAGGGCCTCCGACAGACCAAAACTGCACTAGGACAGCCTACTGAGGCTAAATCATCACTGTAAGTGCCCGGAACTGAAAACAAATTGTCCCATTGGACTCAGAAAGTCCAAATCCATCCAAGATGTGTACTCATACACCATATGAATCTCTGCATGATCAAAATAAATATCCAATATACCGGATCAAGGCCAATAATAATGCGCTGTACATATACAAACACTGCTGTAACCCCAGAATCATCATCATAACCCTGTAGCTGCTGCATAGAGTCATCATGTATGTATACATAGACCATATATCATCTATCCATATCATCATAAGGTCCAACATCTCATGTCCCATGGTCCTCCATGGTCAAACTAGGTCTAACCAAGACCAAATATAACTCAGACCATCATCCAAGGCTGCTGCAAAGTATCAAGGTTAATACATGCTCTACAACTTATTCAAATAGCAATTATAACACATAATGATCATAACTGGCGATCTACATCCAAATATATAGTGTCGTTAATTATTATTATTATTACTCAGACTAGACTTTCAGGACCATACTCACTTCATAGTTGTGATCAATTTGCTAGTGAAGGGTGAAGGCTGAATTAACTGGCTAGGCTAAGGGATGACTTGACTGACTTGACTTTATGACACTTTGGCAAGGGAAAGGGAATACACACCCTAGTATATACTGAATGAGCAATAACACAGGGAATGGCGGTGTCTCACAAATGGATGAGTTGTTTAAAGAGGGTTTATTCACCTTCACAGATGCGCACAATCCATAATACAAATAAGGCCAGCAATTGTTTAGATATAGCATTTAAGTTCCATTGCTTTTTGGGCCTGAAGTTTCCATAGCCTTGATCTATGTGTGTTTACAAACACATTGCATAGATTTACATTTTTTCTTTTAGGCTTTCTGCTGCAGGTGTGTTTTTAAGGCACTTGTTTACCTGAGCACTTCTAGGTGTGTCATGGACAGCTTGTTTACCTAGGTATTTATTTTCCACAAGATATAACATTTCATTTTCATTGCCATGTTCATTTGGCATGCCTCTCATTCATGTGTGTTTAGAAACACATTGCATGAATGGGCTTTTCATACAAGATATAGCATTTCATTTTTCCAGATTTTGTATACATGGCAGCACTAAAAGTTTCAGGTTTAGCCAACACGACTTTAGTGACTAGGGGGAATTCACAAGGAACTCCAACTCACCATAGGTAAGTTTTGTCACCAACTCAGAGCCGAGACACAATAAACAAGGAAGCTCATCCAATACAGAGGCTACAGTGGGGAAAAGTCCTCCATGCCACTAGTCAAGTAGTAAGTCAGGGTGATAATCTAAAAGGTAGGCCATGGATGGATGAAGACAATGAAATGATGGAGCCAACACTAGCAAGCCAAAGTATGGTGTAATGATCACCTCTATTCTCCCTAAGGAGGGTATGTACCAATGAGTATGAATAGTGAACTTCTAAGTCTGAGTAGGGACAATATAATCATATATAATAGATCAACCAGGTCCATATATCTATATGATCGCCAGATCATGACACTAAGTGCTAAGACATGCTATGAGAATAAGTATAAAAGCAATCTAACCATAACACTATGATATACCTGCTGAGTCATATACCTGAAAGCTCATCAACATGTACCATCATCTGTCCTCTGAGACTGCTGCTGTAACTCTGGGCACTACTGTCTGCTCTGTACCAATGGTATAATGGCTACATCGGTCATCTCTCTGAGTGTCCTGAAACTCAGTCATGGCATGGGGAATATAACTGCTGTCCACAATCTGATAGTGATCCATTATAGATGCTCATCTCAGCATCTCAAATGCAAGGGAACTGGCTGAATAGTGTACTGGAATGAGAAAAATAATGTATGGTAGCCCGGCTACTATATATGTGATAACAGCTCCATTCGTCCATCCTAAAGAACCCTAATTTTTCACACAAAAACACAAAACTTTGTTAGAGTTAGTCTTTGTTTGTTAAGTCTTAGTGAATTTTTGCATTCTATTTGCAATCTCATGCATTGGAAAAGTAGTTTTAGAAGCATTCTAGATCTCATTTTTTACACTAGTAGAACTTGTACTTGTTTAACTTTAGTTTCCATTTGAAAGATAGAAATTTTTCATTAAAAAATATCTTAAAAATTTTATGTTTTAGATCTCATTTCTAGCATTCATTAGGCATCTTTTGTTCGCTGGTCCGTTTTTCCATATTAACATTTTCAAGTCAAAATCTCATGCTTTCCACAATCTAGGTTTCATTGTTCAATTTCATACTTAGATAGTTTCAAGTTTTTATTATTTTCATTTACTAATGTCTAATGGGTATGTGCTTTGAGTGTAATGAAATGCTTGCAGGCATTTTGAAGAAGAATAGAGTTGAGCAAAGCAAGCTTTGAAAATAGAAGAACAAAGAAGACAAAGAACAAGAAGAAGTTTGAACCTAAGGCACATTTGAACCAAAACAAAGTCATCAATCTCCTTTTGTAAAAGCTATTGATAAAGCTTCTTTTCATTATTGTTTCAAGTTTATTTCTTTTTCAAAAGACCTTTCAAGGGCTTGAATCCCAAAGGCATTTGTAATCTTATAATAAAAGTTCAAGTGGAGGAGTCCTCCACTCTTTTGGGTTTTTCTTCCCCATTTGGGGAAGAGTGTTGTGGTTGGTTAGCTTAGAGTTTTCATTTCATGCTTTAGATTAGTCTTTTATTTCATTTTCGTACTCTTTTCCAAGTTTTGACTTGAGGTAGTATCCTTGGGATTTCATCCCAAGGGTAGGACCACATAACTTTGTGGTTACTCCTCTTTCCCCGTTAGTTTCCTTGGTCGAAATTTCAGCTAGCTGGAAAGTTCTCAAGTGCTAGCGATTCTAGTGGTCAACCTTGTTCGGAGGAAGACCCCACCTTAGAGTAAATTTGTTTAGTAGAATACTAGGTCATTTCTAAATTTCATTTTGCAAGTAGCATGTTAGTCATCTTTTATATCTTTTGAGCTATCACATGGTTTACTTTCACAACTGCTCTTACTTTCAATAAAATAAACAAAGCCTCTTGAACTTGGCCAAATCCAAGTCAAGAGCACTCTCTGTCGGAGAGCATTTTTAGACTTGCATTTTTCCCTTGCATTAGGCATATTAGATTAGAAAAGTCTCTTGAACTTTGGTCTTAAGACTAAGTCAAGAGCACTCTCTATCGGAGAGTTGAACAATGCTCTTAATTAATAAAATACTTCAACTCACATTTCTCCTTTAATTAATTTATTTTTGGTTGATTATCCAACACCCGTATGCTCTGCCAACCTGAAAAGGTTGGGCTAGTACTCAGAAAGGTGAAGGATCTACTAAGCTTACAAGTGATAACCTAATTAAAACTTTACCCAATCCAAATCGCCGTCAAATACTGAGGTTGCTTCCTGAAACAGGTGGTGCCGGGAATCCACTGTCAGACTCGAGGGCGGTTCAAATATCGGACACCTATCCTCTGAATCTGGGTGCTCCCGACCTATCATCTAAGAGGTTGCCAGTATTTTTCCCATTTGGTCTACTCTTTTGATATCCTTGTTCCTTAGCCTAATAATCAAAGATCACTAAAATATTCAATAAACCAAGATTAATCGCAGGACGATCTCACGAACATTACCACTTTGAACTCTTGTATCAAGCAACCCAAGCACCTAAGACATTTTTTGACTCCATAAGGCACTGGTCCTTGTCATCATTTATTTGCTTATTATCTATCTGGAGCATTTATTTTTCTATGGTTGTCTTGCTTTAATTTTATCAAAGTGGTCATATTTTGAATCTCTTGCCTCATATCGCACCGTGGATTGCTTATCTTGTGTTTATTTCAATTATTTGAATTGTGAATCTCTCATCATTAAGAAAACTCCTAAACAACACTCATCCGCATCACCCCACACTTAAAACGTATAAAACATAAAGAGCCTTAGTGAAACTCTTTGTAGGGACTACCCCCCTTGGCTTCATTAGGAGTTAGCCTAAACGGAGGAGCTGGGATTCAAGTGACAGTACCTGGCTCATTGCTTGCCCCCAAGGCCACAACTCTCCCCACTTCCAGTGAGGGAGACAGCTTTCGAAAGATTTCCGCTGCTGGTGTGCAATCTGGCGGACAACACATTCTACTGTCTGCTGCCCCTTCATTTGCTGCTCACTGTCCCACAAACAGTGACCAACAAGTGACTTCTGCTCACTGTCCATTTTGCAGCTCCCTTTCAGTCCTTCATCATCCTCTCACTGCTCCAAAAAACTCAGTCATTTCAGTCCCTTTGTTGACCGTCTTTTCATCTCTCGCTGCCTTCTTCTAGCTTACTGTTAGCAGCCCACTGTTGGCACCTTGCAGCACTGTCCATCCCCCTTTCACTTTCCCTGTTTGCTACAAAAGGGCAACAAAAAACTTGTTAGCAGTTAGACATTTTTCACATTGTAGTTCTTGGTTAAAGACTAGTTCTTTCCCTAAGTTTTTTTTTTCTCATTTGAATCATAAAAGGCTTGCATCTAAAAGTATTTGGCATATAGATCACTTAGGTTTTGCATCTAATTTGTTGTTAGTTTTGCACTTAGTTTACATTTTCGAGCTTTAGATCTCTCATTTCAAAAGATAAAATCTATATACAAAAATAGTTCTTTTTTTATCATAATTTAGATCTTTTTCCTAGCATTGGTTGAAGCGATCCTAAGTGTTTGTTGAGAATCTTAGCTTAAACAATAGGCTATTAAGACACAAAATTCTAGGCCAGCTTGCTCAGGGACATTACATGTTTTAGCTTATTATTTTCCTCTAGCATTACTTCACATCATTTAATAATATCAAAATAAGCTTTTGCAATTTAGGGAGATTATTGATGCTCTTTAGTTAGATATTATCCATCTTGTTATTTCTGTCTTTCTTTTAATATATATTAAAATTTAATATATTATATTATTGCCGCTCCTAACCTGACATTTCCTGTAAATTTGGGCGAAACTTCTACCTGTACCAGATACTTGTGTCCACGTAGCCCACGTACCCACGTACCGAAAACTTGTGCAACATAGCTTTGAGCCCTCTTCATGACCTCCCTTGTCAATGTTGTCATACATTTTGAGCCATGGTTTAGTGCAACAGAGCAGTATAGTTGGATCTTATCTTTCCTTGCCATTCAGATATAGCAGTGTCAATGCAGGTGGATTACAATTTGCAGTTGCAGCTCAGAGCAAGTATATGGCAGAGGTATCTATGGTTTTCATGATTTTTATTGATTTATGACTATGCTAGACCTTGTTGTGCGTTGGTGATCATGTGGTGATTCTTGGTTGTTATGATTGGACTTGCACTTGGGATGAAATAGTGGCATTTGTAATTAGTTTTATGCACATCCTTTTGTCTTGATTATATGCTCAATTTGAGTTTTAGTCAATTTTTTACCATATGTTGACTTTTTGACTTGGTCAATGGGTCAAATTGGAAACAGGATCCCACTACAAGTTGTCAGTGTTCATATCATTGCCCTTGGAGGCCATTTGAACCCCTCCAAGCATCACTTGAAGAAAAAAAAAAGCCTAATTCAGTATTTTATAAAAAGTTTGCAGTAAATAATTAAGCCTATTTTTAATTAAAATCTTGGAGTTTGCTTCACAGAGATCATAGCAGATTGGCCTAGGGTGTATGAGTAGTGGATCTTAGTATTTTTTATGTCTCCAGACTCATCCGTGCATTCAGATTTCAATTGCGGGCAAAGAAAGATCCAAATATGGGCAAATTGAAGATTTATTATGGTTTCCGTTTCAAGCTAATTAATTGAAAATTAAAAGATGACCATGACTTGAGATGTATGACTTGGGGCTTGTTGCCGCCTAATACACACCTGGGGGGGAGACGCGGCAGGAAACCTTCAAGCTGCTCGGTGTGTCCTTGGGGGCAAGTGAGAGTCAAGTGTTGTCACCTGATTACTCGACTCCTCCGTCTAGGCTTACTCCTAACGAAGCCAAGGGGGGTGGTCCCTATAAAAGTAAAACTAAGGCTTTTAATCTATTAACAGAAAAAAGTCTAATCTAGGAGTTTATTAAATGATGAAATGATAATAACTGAGTACTGTTTTATGAATTAAATCAAAAGATCAACACCACATGAGATAGAAAGCATTCACGACATATATGATTGAACTTAAAATATAAGCAAATATAGACCAGTGCCGAGAATGTAGAATGCTTGCGATTGTTGCTGTGTGGGGTTGCTTCTGTAGGCTCAAGTGAAAGTATTGCAGTGTCTCAGTTGGTTTATTTTATGATTATTAAATGAGTGGATTAAGGAGTGGGTTAATTCTTGGTTTGGCCCAAAAGAAACCTAACCTTCGAACCGAGTGCTCTAGCAACCTTACCAAGTGTCCAACCAGGCGCGGATGAACCGGCTTAAGAACCTGCTGACTCTATGGGTTCAGTCCATGCAACCTCCCGAGTTCTTATGATTCGATTCTAATGGATTGTCCTATTAAAACTAAGTACCTTGCACCCGTTTCTGATTGACCAGCTGTTCCGACTAAGCTGCAGCGGCCAAGAGCATACTATGGGTTTGGGGCGTTGGTATATTTTATTATGAAGTGTAAATGGATGATTAATCTAATCTAAGCCCCAAGAGTATCTTTTCTTCCACTTAAGGTGGAGTACTTTGGTAGAGCAAGGGGGTTAATTTTACTTGAAGTTTTTTAGAACAAGATTGTGGTTTATTTTGTAGCACTTAGGTGAGAGATTGAAACAAATTATAAGTCCCCCCTGGGACGCCTTGTGTGCTTTGTGAATGTTATTTAATTACTAAAATCAACAAATAAACTAATCTCAAACAAAGGAAATAAAGAAAAAGCAAGAAACTGAAAAAAATGAAAAATGTGAATCCCCCCTGGGGGCATTGGGGTTCAGGCGCTGGAATTGCCTGCTTGCTCTTTTTATTTTAGCTTTTACAAGATGAAAAAAAAAAAACTACTTGCCCTTTATGCTTAGGGAACAAGTCAATTTACAATTTATTGGAAAAATTGGATCAACACTTGAACTGCTGGTTCATGGAGATATTCAGGGAGCCTTAATATGGTAAAATTCTTGATTCCTTAGGTTCGACCTGCTAAAGGAAAAAATCAGACCAGCAAACAAAGTTAATCACAATGACAAATCAGAACACTTTAATAGCATTTTGCCAACACTACAAATCACCAAAATGAACTACAACGCAACTAGTAAGTAAAAATGAAGTTTTTTGGGCAATTTTTGGACTTAAGACTAACTTTTAAATGAATTTAATTTTTAGGACTGATATTTAAATGCAAAAAACCAGCGAACTAAAAAAGGATAAGATGCCTAAAAAATGATCTAAACTAGCTTTTATTCATGATACAAACTATGTAAAAAAAATGTGGAAAAATAAACTAAGTAAGGCAAGCTAGAAAGCTTGCCTTCTTAGGATCTTTACTTGCCTCTTTAAGAAATGGCGAGTAAATGGTTTTGGCACTTCGATTTGCTTGAATGAAACTTTGTAAAACGAGAAATTCTATTTTGCTTTTAGATTTACTTTAAAACATTCAAAATAGAGAAAAGGCAACCTAGATCTAGATTTATCAAATGAAACTTTTGATTTTAGATTGCTACTATTCAGATCTTAACAATGAACTTTGAATCTAGATCTGAATGGGAAAGAGAACCATTAACCGATTTAGTATAGAAGAAATGGATCGAGAGATTTGAACCCATGGGGGTTGAACGTTGAAGATGCGCAATGGAGTCTCCTTCCTGATGCACCGGTGGAATCGAGTGTCTTGATCGGATCTATTGGATGGAGTATAGAGCTAACATGCTCACCACATCCTCCCGCTTAAGCAACCTGCATAATCACAACATAACTAGCAAAGAGGATTAAAAGCATATGTGTAAATGAACAGAAGAAAACTTGAGAAATAATAAATTCAAACAAGATATCATACTACTTCTAGCATTCTAATATCATTGACAAAAGTAAGCAACCTATAAAGCATTACTCACTATTCCTTATGAAAGATAACTTCCCTTTAAAGGACACATTAATCCCAACAATTGCAAGCATGAAATAAAAAAGATATAGTTACCTCATGTTATCAAAGCACACCAAATCCAACCAAGGACAACAATAGGGTACGCCTCCAAAGCCTTCTTATTAACTCAAAAAATATTACAATATGATTCCAACAGAGCTTTCACCTTTCGATCTTAAACCATGGAGCCAAGCTCGTTCTTAAATAGCAAAAACGAAGAGTGAGGGGGGGCATCAAAGGGATGCACATGAGCTAGATTGAGGGATCCATGGCGTTGAATGTGTTGATTTGCATTGATTGGAAGCCAAACCATGAGGATTGCGCCACCTCTCCATGAGGTAGGCGCATCCCTCCTCGCTAATATCACCACCGAGAGATGGCTGCCGTGTGGAAAAGGGTAGCCCACGTGAGGGTGGACGCATGAGCCAAGAGTGAGGTTGACGTGAAGTACCACATGTTGATTGACTTATGACTAGAAGCCAAGCCAACAACTTAATGCCACATCTCCAAAAGGTAGGCAGCCATCATTTGTCCAATCGCTAGCTTCACTTGTGGATGACGCCCACGTGAAGGATGGGAGGCAAATTTCATATTTTAATAAACTTTGGATAAAATGAAATCGCTCACCATGTGACTTTAATCAACATGCTTTCTCTTTATACCATAGCCGCTCATCATATTTGATATCATCCAACCAAATCACACATCAAAATATTAACTCGTGCCATGGCAAATCCCTACGGAAATGAAGGGAGATGATGCCCACGTGAAGGTTGAGCGCTTCATTTCTAATATTCAAACTTTGGATATAATAAAATCCTCCACCATATGACTTAATACCAAATGCTTTAACCTTTTCACTTAGTCGCCAACTTTATGTGACATCATGCTATGTCATTTTGTCACATGTTTATTCCATTTTTGAATATTTTAATTTTTTGTACTTGGTGCATTTTGATGCATTTTAGAATTAAAATGTCATTCTGTAACTCTGATAAGCGGAACTGCTCCTTGGGACGACTTGAACTGCCCGAAACATAGGAAGACCAAGTACCAAGATAAAGAGGGTGCTCTGAGCTTGAAAACGAGCATCCCCGTGCCAAAATCCAACTCTGGATCACACTTTTATCATCTTTTGAAAATTTTCATTTAAAGCATTAAAAAAATGGCTTAAAATGCGAAAAAAAATATTTTTCTCGGAATTGACTGAAACTTCAGGGGAACCTAGTAAAAGACAAAACGATAAAATCCTAGAGTCTAGCATGTTTATAAACATTATAAAATGGACTCTAATAATCCCCTAAAGCCTAACCACCACTTTGGGCATTCCAGCTTTGGAGGAGCGGGAGAAAACCTCATCGATTATACTCGGCTAAAGGCAAAGCATAATCGACAATGGAAAAAACTCCTTGGAATACCTTCTTTGGTTGTCAAGTCCTAGGGAACCGTGTCACTCAAAGACCACCATGCAAGTATGCTTTATTACAAACCCCGTAGGGCACGGTCATTTATTACAGAAATGAAAAAGATGCCAAAATCAGCCAAGGCTGGAACATCTGAACTCTGATAAGCACAAATAATTGTGCAATACTGGCGACTCACTGAAGTCCAACTAAAGTGCAACTTTAGGTGGTAACAGGGCTAATGAATGGCAAAATGTGATATGGGTTATGATGTTATGGCCCCCTAGAGGATTTTGGCTACTTTTCCTAGCATATTATTATGTTACCATACCACATGCTTCATTTCCCCCATGGGGGATGTCTTTCTCCCTAAGAGGGCGACTTTGTCTATTGGTGACTTATATCTTGAGCTAGTCATTGATGTAAAAGTGGATCTTGGTTCCCTAGGGGTGAATTAAGCCCTCGAGATGTTATTTGATGTATCTCATATGTATTTCATTCATTGTATATTGGACTTAGGAGGTAATTCGCCCCCCTCGCCTACGATTTGACTTTTCCAGCTTGATCCATGTGATAAAGTGAGATTAAATCTCCACCATTGATTATTTCATTGTATCTTTTTCTCTCAACCGTCCATCAAAAAGTCGATTAGGGATTTTGCTCTTCTCTTAGCTATAAAAGAGAGTGAACCCCTCATTTGTAAGAGACTCTTGGCTCTTGGAAGCAAATAATAGAAAATTTCTATTGTGCAAATTTTAGGGTCTCTTGATGGATGTTTATGGTTTCTCTTTCTTGCCAAATTTCTTCTATTGCTATATCATTGGTATATTACATACACCGAGCAAATGTTTTTTATTTTTTGTGCTTACATGAGGAGGGTAAATTCACTGGGGCAACTCTCTTTCCTTTTGGACGATTTGCTTTCTTGTGTGACAGGGGGTTATTTTGTGAATGAGATGAATTATGCTATTGCCATTTATTTTGTACTATCTCTTCTTGTCATTCTTGTGTGCACAAATCGATTTGCAAATTTCAATTGAATCATAGTTTTTACAAATCGTCTTACTATTGTTTCTCTTGGGGTTTTGCAAGGCGATTTCTATAAGACAATCAAAGTGACTTGGTATATGGAGTGCTTGTGATCTATTCGGGGATGTTGAAGATGGAGAAAGGACCCAAAACAAATATCTAGATCCAAGTATGTACTCAAATCTTTTAGCATAGCTTTTCAAAACCATTTGTCACCCATAAAAAATTAAATTAAAACCCTTAAAAAATTATTTCACATGCATGCTTTGTTCTTTCGCTTTTTAGCCACTTGGGTATTTTCCATAGCGTGATTTCGGGTGACTCTATAGCCAAGGCGTCTTCTCTTGGACTCCATTTGACCCCAAGATCTAGGCACTAGTCCAAAAATCCATTCGCTCCAAGGAGAAAAGGGTCATTTTGACTGAGTTTTGCTTGGTGTCTTGCTTTGAGTGGGTTGAAAATTTAATCTTTGGTGTGAAGCATGTCATCTTGTATTAGGTCTTCCACTTAAATATATTTCATATCTTGCCTTTGTTAATTTTCCATTGATTTGATCATTTTGCAAAGGGTAACAATTTGGAACCATTCAAACCCTAGCATCTATTTCCTAGATCTCATAAAGCTAATAAAATATTGAGAATTCCTTGCATTGGATTGCATCTAAACCCTAAACTAAAACTCTAATCAATCCATCTAAACCCTAGCTCAATATTCATTTTTATAGATCTAGGAATCTCTTCTCAGGGTACCCATTTTTTACTTGTTAAAACCTCAATAGTGTCCTATGATTAAAAGGGGTTCGACATCTAAGCCTAACTTGGGACACCTCTCGTGGTTAGTTTAGTTCATCTTTTGTGGAGTAAGAAGCCTAAAGAGAGAAAACCTATCTGAAGTGACAACTTATAGCATCTTTAGGGGGGTAGGCTTTCTAAGGTATCGCGCTCTTAGTGGCTCATGTCTCTCCCATCCTAGATAGGATCTGATTTAGTGACCACTACATAAATTGTGATAACAAGGAGCACAAGTGTAGTGAGAAGAAATTATTCTACATAGACTGTGAAGAGGAAGATTATCCAAATTTGAGAATACCTCAAAAGGAAAATATAGAAAATACTAATCCAACCATATCTTGTCATGCATTGGTCGGAATTAACACTTCTCAAACTCTCAAGATAAAAGGATATATCAAAAAGAGAAAGGTAGCAGTGTTGATTGATTCTGGTAGTACCCATAACTTCATTGATTGCAGATTAGCCAAATTCTCAGTTGCTTTATATATCCCGCACCAGAATATCAAGTAATGATTACAGATTGAGGTACCATAAATTGTTTAGGGAAGTGCCATAGTATAAAGCTACTACGGGTGAGTATTCATTGGATAGCCCAATGATTGTAATCCAAATGGGTGGTGTTGATGTTGTACTAGGGGTCCAATGGCTACAATCATTGGGAACAATGGCTCTTAATTTCCAAGATCTATTCATGAGATTCTCCTCAAAAAAAAAAGAAATTGAACTAAGATGTATGCCAAGGAAATCCTCTAAAGTGATAAGCTCTAACAACATGATGAAATTGTTGAAAAAGAGACACCATGCAGTAATTGTAAAATTGTGCTCACTAGATGTTCAAGCATCTACACCATCTATTCCAGTGGATCTCCAACAAGTCAATGGCAAACATTCCAAGGTATTGGGAGAGATACCTAAAGGTCTTCCACCTGTTCGAGATCACAACCATGTTATTCACTTGCAACCAGGAAGTGTACAACCTAACATCAAACGCTACAGGTACCCATATGCACAAAAAAGTGAGAATGAAAAATTGGTTCAAGAAATGTTAGATGCAGGCATCATTCAACCTAGCCAAAGTCCTTACTCTACACCAATGGTGATGGTTCACAAAAAGGAAGGCTCATGGTGTATGTGTCCAAATTATAGAGAGCTCAATAAGATGACCATTAAAGATAAGTTTCCTATTCTGGTCATTGATAAAGTATTAGATGAGTTACAAGGAGCAAAATTCTTTATCAAATTGGATCTTCGTTCTAGATATCAGATGAGAATGATGAAAGAAGACATTCCAAAAACAACCTTTAGAACACATCAAGGTCATTATATATTTTTGGTGATGCCATTTGGTCTTACCAATGCATCTTCCACTTTCAAAGTTTGATGAATTCTATATTTAAACCATTCCTCATAAAATTTGTATTAGTATTTTTTGATGACATACTTATCTATAGCAAACCTTGGGAAGAAAATGTACAACATGTTGACAGTGTCTTAAAACTGTTGGAGGAGCACCAACTATATGCCAAGCCTTCTAAGTGTTCCTCTGGGATTCAAGAAGTGGAATATTTGGGTCATATTGTATCTCACAAAGACATCAAGGTGGATCCTAACAAAAATAAGGCCATCAAGGAATGGCCAATTACTAAGACATTGAAGATCTTAGAGGATTCTTTGGATTGACAGGCTACTACCACAAGTTTGTCAAGAATTATGGTCAAAAAGTAGCACCTCTAACAAGGTTATTGAAAAAAAGGCATTCTCTTGGACTCAAGAAGCAACCAAAGTTTTTGAAAACCTTAAAGTGGTTATGTGTACAACTCTTGTATTATCCACACTTAGCTTCACAAAAACCTTTATTGTGGAATGTGATGCCTCGAGAAATGGAAATGGTGCAATTTTAATGCAAGAAGGAAGGCCCCTTGCCTTTGAAAATTTCCAACTTAAAGGAAAAAGCTTACTCAAACCAATTTATGAAAAGGAAATGTTGGCCATACAGTATGTTTGAAAAATCGAAATCGGACTCGGAATCGGTCGAGGGTCAACTCGGAATCAGAATCGGAATCCGTAATGAATCGGTGATAAATCGGCCAATTTGAATTTAATGAATCGGTTTACTCAAAAATACATAAAATATTTAAATTTTAAAGAAAAACAATATTGTCAAGATTTTAGGACTGTTGTTATGACCCAAACGTGTTGTTTGAAGGCCAAAGAGCACCTATACTTGTTGTTTAGGGCTGCTTTCATCCACAGTACTGCCCACAATTTATTTTTAGCCTTTAAGGTGATTTTCATGACTTTTTACTGCTGCAAAGGTCATAACAGGCACATGTTTGCTTCAAAATTGTTGTAAGAGGGTTTGAACAGCTTCAACCTAAGTTGCATGAAACGGGGAAACAAGGACGAAACGGGGAAACTTCGAAACAGGGGAAATGTGACCCCCCCAAAATTTTGGAAATGAGGAAATTCAATATATATATATATATATATATATATATATATATTAAATTAATAAATTAGCAAAGACATTTACAAAAATGAATGTGAAATATAAATCATCAATCATACATGTCAATGAATCATTGCCTATATTGGGATCCTATTCATCAATAGCACCCTATGCCTCCCTCCTCTAGGCTCTAGCCCTTGCCTCTAACTCGAATTTCAAAGTTGATCCTCCAAGGACATTAGTCAACGACTCAACACACTACAATTTTGATGTAACTTCCTAATCCAAACGCTAAAATAACGTAGAAAAAGCTTCCCATGCTTGATAAGTGATTTTGCATGAGTGAAGAGTACATTTTTATTAAGGTCACGACAGAGGAATTCAACAATCAACACCACCAACATCAAGGTACATATAGGGGTTGATGTGCTTGATTAAATGCCAATTCCATACCCTCATACATGATAGAATCTGGTGGAAACCTTGCAATCCTAAAAT
This sequence comes from Larix kaempferi, assembly GCA_027924585.1. Classification (NCBI taxonomy): domain Eukaryota; kingdom Viridiplantae; phylum Streptophyta; class Pinopsida; order Pinales; family Pinaceae; genus Larix; species Larix kaempferi. The sequence continues at coordinate 15,772,643 of BSBM01000877.1, forward strand.
CCTGAAAACTATTAAGTCTGCTGAATTTTGAATGGGATCTAAAAATCTACTTTTTGCATATGAAGTCCAATGAGGTTGGAATCACTCTCAAACATCCTGAAACAATTAATGGTAATGTTAAAAATTTAAGTAAAAGGATGGAAAATAAAAGATAAGGAGAATGTGAATTACCATTAATATCACCAAGTACTACTCCACCATGGGGATATTGCATTGTTTTTTTGAGTCTCGGCACCCACACAAAATTCCAGACAAATCGTCGATTTTTTACATAACTCGGCCGATTAGACCGGTTCGGTACCGAACCGGCCGATTCAGTGTTCAAATCGGCCGGTTTGGTACCGAAACGGTTGACCAAACCGATTTGCAGACCGATTTGATTCGGTTCCTTATCAAATCGGTAGATCGACCGATTCCGAAACCGATTTGGCCAATTTTTAAAACATAGGCCATACTACATGCAATTAAGAAATGGTGCCTGTTATCACACTATAGTAGCAGGGCTACTATTCTTGTTCAGCAGATATCTGCACATTCCAGAGCTTCCATTTTTCCAGAGCATGGCTATATATTTTGGATCACTCATGATCAGAGCAGTACATTATTCAGATTTGTATATGACCTTGTGTCAAGGCTGAGCCTTGAGAGCTCAGATTTGATGACTGATGTGACCACTTATCCCATTACAGTTTCAGTTCAGTGCCTAGAGATGTATTACAGCAGTGTTTCAGATGATATTTGATGATTATTATTACGATGATGTTGTATGATCTATGGATATGTTATCACTGACTGTGGATTATTATCTTGTTGATTTAGTCATAATTACAGCATGTGCTTGGTATATTATTCCTGATGTGGCAAACTGTTTAAAATGAACTGTAAATCATAAAATGGACAATTGCTTGCACATTTAGGTCATTTAACAAAACCCACTGGTTTTTCACCTTACATAGATATGGTCTTTCCCGACACCAGTTGTCTGCTAGTGTAGGCTCCATATTCACTTGACTCCATCCATACATGACCTTCCTGTTTGACTTTAAACCCTGACTTGTCTCATTTGACTTTCTGATACCGAGGACTTCCCCATTTTTCTACCTCTGTGTTTGGACCGCATCCCTGTTTATTCAGTGTCTCGGCTCTGAGTTGGTGACAAAACTTGCCTTTGGTGAGTTGGATTGTAGGCCTAAATCATTCTGGTCGGTTGTCCCGATGTTTGGCATTGGCTCGAACTCCCCCTAGTCACTTGAGATGTTGTTGGCTAAAACTGAAAGCTCATGTTCTACCTATGGAAAATTATAAATTCGCCCATGGAAACAAAAAAGGGCAAGAGCGATGAACAGCTAAAAATACTCCTCGAAGAGTATAAGAAAGGTCCAAAAAGCAATGGTTCTTAAAAGCTTTATCTAAACAATTGCTGACCTTGTATGTATTGGAAAAACATGCCCTGGATGCAAGCTGCACCTAGTTGTGCTTCTCAGCACATCTGAAATCCGAAGGGTTATGTAGGCCAAAAAGGCCATGGAATAAAATTGAATGATCCTAATGAGCCTGGATCAACTTGATGTAGACATGATGCCTAAGTTGAATAAGCACTCTCTAAACAACTTATCCATTTGTGAGGCACAGCCATCCCCCGTGTTCTTTTGTCCAACACAGAGTTTGTAGCTTCCCCCTTCTCCAAGTCCAAAGTATTTTTGAGTTAAGTTAGACAAGTCAACCCCTTGGCCCAACCTTGTTCCTAGCCTTCATCCTTCACTAGCAGTTTGACCATGTCCAATGGGTGAATTTGTCATTTGAACTATTGTGCAAGTAATTTTATATAACAATGGAATATGCTAACTTAATTAATGCCACTGAATGGATGTTATACTTTGAGCTTAGCTGTGAGAATGATTAGAGAAGCATTGTCTTAGTCTACTGATGTGATTTATCCTTGGTTGTATATGCTTGGGATCCGTGATGATGTGGACCATGTATTGATGATTATTGATGATGATTGATGGGCCCACATGTTTGATGATGATATCATATGATGGACATATGATGCAGATGATGTTTGATCCAGTTCAACAGGTTTATTACTACTTCAGATCAGCAGATTATATATTGTCCATATATGGTGGACCCTACAGCTGGCCCATTAGGGCAACCCAGGGTGTATGAGTACACATTCCTAGTGGATTTGGGTCTTCTGGATCCATTGAGACACTTATCTTTCAGTTCCGGGCACTTCTGATAGTGATTGATGCAGTTTTACACTTGTTGACCAGATTTGGGGCTGATTTCCCAGCCTGAGCAGCAGGGGCCCCGAGGGGCCAGTTCACCTAGGGCGCTGATGATGGAGGGGGTGGTCCAGCCACTTGTTTTTACCATTTACCCCCCCTTCTGGAGAGCCTGGTGGGCTCCGATGGACAGCGCTAGCACCCTAGGAGGCATTTTGGCACTTTCACAGTTCCCGAGGCAGTTAAAAAATGGGATAAAGTGGTCACTGAGGAAATCGATTTGGGCAATTGAGGCAAGGTTTTGGCATTTGGTCTTCACAGAGGTCTTCCAGGGTGGCATCACTACCTTCCAGTCAGTTTTCACCATGTGGGTATGCCCAGATTGATCACAGGAGGACATTTACTGCTTGACTGTCATGGATTCTGAGGACAGTTTTGGTCATTTACATTATATTGGACATATTTTATTATTTTATTGTGCCTTGGGGATGAGCTAGTAAGGATTGATGCCTCCTAGCCCCACCATGAGCTTATATTGTCATGTCCTAGTCACCATGAGGTGGATTTTGGTACTTATGTTTCTCTAGTGGATGATGTCACCCTCTTATTGTACCATTTAGTGGGGGCGCTATTATTATATTGGTGATCCATGTGATATATTGTTATGGTTCATCTTAGCCATTGATTGTATGATGAGATCTTTTAATCTCAACCACTCATTTGATGTAGTATTGTAGAGTGGTATAGGGTTTTGGTCTTTATTATCCTATATAAGGAGGAGACCCCCCATTGTAAAGCTCACCTTTGGAGCTCTGGAATATTGGAATAGAAGATTTTTTGTGGAGCACATCTCTCTTGCATTGTGGATTCTCTTGCATATTGAATATACAGTATTTCTTCTATGTATCATTGTGGATTTTGGTGCTTCTTCTAATCTTTTGACAGGAAAGTCGAATTGGTGGAGAGGAGGGCGACTTCATGAGGGTTATTGTTGGAGGGATCCACATATTCTCTCTTGGGTTGATCTTGTGATAGGGAGTATCATTATTGTATCTTTGTGACATAGTTGATGCTTTCTATTACATCTTTCTACCATTTTCATAATCATCTTGCTTGACTTGTTTCTTTGATCTTGTCTTGTAGGAAGAGGACGATTTGGCTATCTTGGAGAAGGACGTTTTGGTTGGAGCTCTTGGATCTCACTCTTGAATATACACATAGGAGAATGCTATCAATTTGCAAGGTGGCCACAAGCAATTGAGGTAAGATCTACAAGGTATGTGCCTCTTTCATCCATTCTATCTTCATTGGTCATAAAACCCTAATTCATTAAAACCCCAACTTTGGTATTTCTTAGATCTACTTAGATCTAGCCTTGCTCTTGAGAAGATTTTGAAAACCCACCTCTATAGCATCCACCCCTAGTTGGATCTATAGTTTGGTGGTGATTGGCTTAAAATTAACACACTTTTCAAGGCAAAAAGCCCTCTTTGACCCAAATCGCACTTCCTAGTAAGAGGCTTGTTTGGTTAGATCTAGCACATGGGTAGGTGAGATCCCACTTGATTTGCAATCTAGACACTTGATAACCTACCCCCAGATTCTTACTTTGGTGAAATCTACCTTGTGGACATCTTTCCATGTTTTAAGGGGTAAAAACCCCCTTTTGATTTTCTTGGCACCTCAAAACTCAAATCTACTAAGATCTAGCCATTGGATTGACTTGATTTTTGGGACATGCATAGATCGGGGTACTAGCTACTTGGATCTATAGTTTGGTGACCATTGGACTTGATTTGGTCCACCAAACCCACCTTTTAACCCTCCTTGAGCAAAGTCGCACTACCTAGGGAAGGTGAGTTTGTCCACTTTGAGGAAGTGGGTGTTTGGGATTCTTGGAGATTTGGAACGGCCATACCTTGAAACCTAGGTCTATACTATTCCTTTGTCACGATCCGCCTTGGGGGTAGCATTCCTTGTTTCAAGGGATTGTGGTCCACTTAGGGTCTTTTCTTGAAAAACTAGATCTAGCAAGATCCAACCATTAGATCTCATTTAGCCCACTTGACTTGGCTTCTAGGTGTCCCGATCTACACTTTGACATACTTTTTGACCCCATTAGCCCATCCAACAAGGCACTAGTCCTCCTCAAAGCAAGTCGCACTCCTTGGGATTTGTGTCAAACCCTAGATCTAGTACATGGGTACTTCTAGAATCAACTTGGATCTATAGATCTAGTCATTACCTAACCTCTAGTACCAATATTGCACCTAACTTCACCTTGTGGGCCCACTTAAGGCTATTTCACACTTCCCAAGAAAAGAAGACCCACTTGTGTAAACATATGGTACTATACCTAGTCATCATACCCCATCATGTGGCCTAAACCATACATAGGTTGAAACACTAATAATCTCTTACACACCTTCAACCATACTTCAACTTCTAGGTCCACTTAACCTTGCATTGGTTTCCGTAACTCCTCATTTACTTACCCTTAGAAACCTTTGTTTGGATCCAATCAACTGTGATTGGTCATAGGGTCTCCCCCTAGGTCTTGTTACACCCTGACCTAAAGCGAAGAGTGCCTCGGTTGACGTGACTCCCACCTTGCATTGGGAACCGTGGCATCTCTTGGGTCACCTCTTTCGTTGCCTGCCTCCTCTACCGTCCCGGATGGGATACCACTAGGGGCAACTACAAGTTGTGTGATAACAGTGCCCTTACCTAATAGGAAGACACTTCAAGGTAAGAACAGATCATGATAGCTTTAAGTACTTCCTGGAACAACGGTTATCGTTACAAGAGCAACAAAAATGGGTTACAAAGATGTTAGGTTATGACTTTGAAATTATCTACAAAAAAGGAAAACAAAATGTGGTGGTTGATGCACTTTCAAGAAAAGAAGAGGGCTTACATTTTGCTATTTCCATTATGCAATCTGATTGGGTAGAAGAAGCAACGACAGAATGGAAACAAAATCAAAAGGCATGTAAGATTATCCAACAACTGCAAGAGGACCCCAAATCACTAGATAAATTTGTGTGGAACAATGATTCACTGTGGTACCAAGATCACCTATATTTATGTAAAAGTTATCAACTCAAATAGAAGATCCTTTTGGAATTGCACACTTCTCCTATGAAAACGTACCATAGGATCAAGAAGGATTCTTTTGGGAAGGTCTTAAAAATTATGTCCAAAAGTTTGTGGCAGAATGTTTGGTTTGTCAACAAAACAAAGGAGAGACAATCAAGACACCAGGTCTTTCAAAAACATTAGCCATACCAAGTCAGCATTGGGAAGAGGTCTCACTGGACTTTATCACAAGTCTACCAAAGTCAAAAGGAAAGACAGTCATCATGGTAGTGGTGGATGGACTCACAAAGTATGCCCATTTCTACTCTCTTTCTCATCCTTTTAAATCAAGTACGGTAGATGTGGCATTCATGGAAACAATTCAGAAGCTACATGGAACCCCCAAGATTATTGTACGTGATAGAAATCCAATTTTCACTAGTCATTTTTGGAAGAAATTATTTTCTTGTTTTGGCACTCAATTGGCTCACAGCTCCTCTTACCATCCTCAAATTGATGGGCAAACTGAGATTGTGAATAAATGCTTAGAAGGGTATCTTTGTTGCTTTGCATCGAATAAACAAACACAATGGGTCAAGTGGTTGCCCTTAGCAGAATGGTGGTACAACACATCTTTCTATACTTCATCAAAAATGTCACCATTTATGGCACTTTGTCGCTATCATCCTCCTTCCATCACATCATCCTTGAAAGAGAAAGCTAAGGTTCAAGCAGTGGAGGATCACATAGAGCACCAACAAGAAGTTCTCCAATTATTAAAGGACAACTTAGTTATAGCACAAAATAGGATGAAACAACAAGTAAATAAACATCATAGTAAACGAGAACTTGAAGTGGGAAATTAGATATTTTTAAGGCTACAACCATACAAACAGATGTCTCTCAAGCAGCAAAAGAAGGACAACAAATTAGCACCGAAGCATTATGGTCCCTATAAGGTGTTGCAAAGGATTGGAAGTATGGCTTATAAATTGGAGTTACCACCAACTTGACGTGTACACCCAGTCTTCCATATTTCTTGCCTAAAAAAGGTAAGGTGACAAGATCCTAGTCCAAACTATTTTACCAAAGATTAGTGAAGAAGAGAAATTAATACTAGAGACTGAAACAATCATTGAGAAAAGAATCAAGAAACTACAGAATCCAGCAATTACAGAGTACCTCATCAAGTGGAAGAACTTGCCAATAGAAGAGGCAACATGGGAAGATGAGTTCTTCATGCAGAAACATCTAGAGTTAATCGTGTTGAGGACAACACTTATTTGAAGGGGAGGGGCATGTTAAGCCCTATATATTGTGACATTACAACATATTAGTATTATCTTTATTGGTCAGCTAGGACCCTAATTGTAATTATGTAGGCTCTAGAATTGTAATTATACCCTTTATCTCATGTATATATATACCAAGGAGATCTAGTTTAGAATTATCTCATCTCATCTTGTCTCGTGTATTTACTACATTGTATAAGGAGGTTCCCCTCTCAAAGAAGCTTTCTATTCATCTATTTTCTTCATTATTAAGGCATGGATTACTCTTTCTTAGTTATTATGCTCTTTTGGGCAATTTGTTGCATAACACATTGAGAATGTATATCCTTGTATGGTTTGCACTAGGTGTTTGGCGTACATATTGAACCTTTTAATAGATGATATTATTTTGGCAATAAGTGATTCCTGGGAAGATTTGAGGTTGCATCCATCTCATAGAGAAGAATCTTATGGTTGATGTTTCTCCAAGTTGCAGCATCGAGCAAACATTTTGTAGACATCCTCCCAAAGGGATCATATGATTTGACTAATGGCTAGTGGAGAATGGCCTTGGCGTAGCCTTGATCAGTCATGTGTGTCGACTAAGAGTGAATAAGGCTCAAGATGCTTAGCCTTGATTAGTCATGTGTGTTAATTAAGAGTGAATAAGGCTAGAGGTCACATTGCATACTCTGTGAGGGAGTGCTCCGTTATAGAGTGATCTATTCTATATTAGAGTGAGTTGACTTGTTTATTTGATAGGGGATTTCATCCCCTTGGGGAATATACAATCTAATCTAATGTTGAATTTGACATAGGGCCTAAGAAGTGTTCGAAACTTCTTAGTGTTGGTCAAATCAACATTAGAGCTCCATGCATGAATAGACGTGCATGTGAGAAGGAGAATAACATCATCATCGTGGAAAACTTTTCTTAAGAAAGAAGGAAATTCCAATAATAAAGTGGTCAATCGGTAAATCAACATTGAAGTCGTCAAATAGCAAGTCGGCCCCATCAAGAAGACAAGTTGGCCCCACTAGTGAAAAATCAAGTGATATGATGTGTATAAATAAAGTGCTCCAGCTTTTCATTTGTTCACTACAATTCGTTCAAGACATCTTCTTCTCTTTGGTGCGCATATCTACAAGGGCAAGTGAAGGTTCAAGAAGCAACTATTCAAGACTTTTATCATCTCTCTTGGGTTCGCTATTCTTCCCTCATGAAGTTTGCATTTTCTCTACTACTATAATGCGCACTTTCTAAGAAACTAGGGTTTGTGCGCTGTGACTGGTATACCCTTGTGATTAGGGTTCTTCATGTTGTTGTTGTATTCTTATTATTGGAAAAGATCTTAAGAAAAGTTGTTGGGTTTTCTCCCTATTGGGTTTCACAGGGTAAAATTCTTGTGTCTCTTGTGCATGGCTATCTTTCTATGATCCTTTGTTTCTGTTGAAATTTTCATTGTGCAATTATTCAATGAAAATTGTGGGATGAAATGAATGCTTGAAATCATTGTGAAATAATTGTCAAGATCTGGAAATAGATTAAATTCAACATGGTATTAGATCAGTTTTGAAAGACGACCATTTAGTAGTTTTTTGCCCTAAGTCTGGACTCTGGAAACTAGGGCTTTCAAGTTTGGACCCTTCTAGCCTAACATTGGGCTCGATCCTAATGTCCTAGAGGTCGCCTTGGTATGGTGCATCTATCTGTGGAGCCAGATTTCAGTTTTGTCAAATTTCACTTTAGACCTAATTTTTGTCGAGACTTAAGGTTTCTAAACCAAATTTCATATTTATGTCAAGATGGTATTGTTATCACACAACTTGTAGTTGTCCCTAGTGGTATCCCATCTGGGATGGTAGAGGAGATGGACAACTAAAGAGGTGACCCAAGAGATGCCACGGTTCCCAATGCAAGCTGGGAGTCACATCTACCGAGGCACTCTTCACTTTAGATCGAGATGAATCAAGACCTAGGGGGAGACCCTATAACCAATCAAAGATGATTGGACCCAAACAATGGTTCCTAGGGATAAGTAAATGACAAGTTACGGAAACCTATGCAAGGTTAGGTGGACTTAGAAGTTTAAGTATGGTTGAAGGAGGCTTAAGAAGTGATTAGTAGTTCAACCAATGAATGATTTAGGCCACATGATGAAGTAGGATGACAAGATCTAGTACCATAAAGTACACATGTGGGACCCACTTCCTTGGGATATGGAAATGGCTCAAATGGGACCCACAAGGTAGAATTAAGGGATACAAATGGTACCAAGGGGTATGTAAGAGATAGATCTAAGGATCTAAGATGAAATTAGAGATACCCACATATGGGATCTAAGACTTGACACAACTCCCAAGGTGTGCGAATTGCCCTAGGTGGACTAGTGCCTTGTTGGATGGGTTAATGGAGTCAAAAGAGAGGTCAACTTGTAGATCAGGACACCTAGGATGCAAATCAAGTGGGCTAATTGAGATATGATGGTTGGATCTTACTAGATCTAATGTTTCATGATGTGACCCAAGTGAACAACAATCCCTTAAAACAAGGAATGCTACCCCCAAGGCAGATCTTCACAAACTGAGACACTAGATGTAGGTTTCAAGGTATGCTCTTTCCAAATCCAATGGAATCTCAACTACCCAGGTTCTAGATGTGGGCAAACTAAATCACCCAAGGAGTGCGACTTTGCCCAAGGAAGGCTAAAAGCATGGCAAGGTGTGTCAAATCAAGTCCAATGGCTACCAAAATGTAGATCCAAGTAGTTTAGGCAAGTAATAGTTTGGATCTTGAAAATCATGGGCATCCAATGGCTAGATCTCCATAGATTTGAGATTGAAAGTGCATTACCAAATTGACCCAAGTGGGGCACAACCCTCAAAATGAGGAATGGGGTCCACAAGACAAAAATCAACAAGGTAAAGCACTAGGAGTAGGTTATCGAGTGAGGAGAGTGTGAATCAAGTGGGATCTCACCTACCCATGTGCTAGATCTAACCCAACTAGCTTCTCCCAAGGGGTGCGATTTGCCTCAAGAGGGCTACTTTGCCTTGAAAAGTGTGTCAAATGGAACCCAATCACCACCAACCTATAGATCTGAATTGTCATGGATGCTATAGAGGTGGGTTTTTAATATCTTTTCAAAAGCTTGGCTAGATCCAAGTAGATCTAAGAAAAACAAAAAATGAGGGTTTTAATTTTAATGTGATTTTGACCAATGGGGTGGATAGCAAGCGAAATCAATATGTACCTTGTAGATCTTACCTCAAAAGCTTGCGGCCTCTTAGCATATGGAGAATTTTTGCCCTAGTTACAATTCCAAGCTTGATCCAAGTGTCTTCAACCAATAGCATTCAAACCCTTGGAGGAAATATGTCTCATGAAAACCTGCAAATCAAACTACATCAAGTTAGATTTGATCTACAAACCCATAAGATCTAAGCATGTCATATCAAGAAAGCAATCAATGGACAAAGCACAATTGAAAAACTCCCTCTCTATGAAGTCGATTTGCCCATGGGGGATGTGAGAAACCCCTACAATCTTCCCACAAAGCAAAAACGATGAGCTAGCTTGAACAATTCGGCCTCCCTCTCTTGAAGTCGATTTCACCTAAAAAGCAAACAATGTCTAGAAGCAAGATATTCAAAAACACATGCAAGAGCAACCCAATCAAAGCCAAGAAGTAGATCTCCAAAATATTCTTTTATTCCAAGTTTACCAGAGCCCAAAGGTGAGCTATACAATGAGAGGCTCTCTCCTTAAATAGGATGGAGAGAGGCCATAATCCTAACCACTTTTTGAATGAGTGGCTAAGATTAAAAGATCAAAAGATCTAATCAATGGTTGAGATGAGCTCAACAATACAATACATGGATCAATAATAAAATATAACAATAAGTGGACAAATTCACCCTAGGAAAGGGGATCCCACCAAATCATGATGACAAAATAATAGGTCTAGCTTATGGTGGGTCCAAGGGGTAATTTTAGACGCCCTTGGTCAATCCCCATAGCACAATATCAATAAAATAATCATCAAAGTACCAAATCATGCCTCTATGGACAAATCGTGAGCCTTAGGAGGCTCCAGAAATCATCAGAAAGTGCCATAAGTGATGGATGTGGGTCCCGATGAAACTGAAACTGCTGGAGAAGGTGTGGAAGACATCCCACTCATCATCACTGATCATCCCATGCCAAAACTTTGCCTTAGTAGCCCAAATCGAATTCCTCTGTAGCCATTTTTACCATTTCTGGACTGCCTCGGGAAGTGTGAAACTGCCCAAACTGCCTCCTGGAGTGCCTGCGCTGTCAAGGTGAGCTCACCAATGAGTCTGGGAGGGGGGTAATATGGTAATAACAAGTGGCTGGACCACCCCCTCCATGCACAGTGCCCTAGGTGAACCAAGTGAATCCCATCACTGCTCTGACAAGGTCTCCGACAGACCAAAACTGCACTAGGATAGCATACTGAGGCTCCATCATCACTGTAACTACCCGGAACTGAAAATAGATTGTCTCATTTGACTCAGAAGGTCCAAATCCATCTAAGATGTGTACTCATACACCATATAAACCTCTGCATGGTCAAAAATAAATGCTCATCATATCCGGTAGACCAAATAATAATAATCTGTAAAAGTGTTGAAAAAGCACAAATCATCATCATAAGTCTGAAACCACTGCATAAGCCCACCATGGTGACCTGTACCAGACCATATACCATCTACCTGTAATATCTGAGGTCTGCCACCTCATGTCCTGTGGTTGACTTTTGGTCAAACTGAGGTTTGACCAAGTCAACATGACCAAAATATGACCCAAACTGTCATCAAGCTGCTACAAGGTGTCAAAGGTTAAAACATGCTTTACATCCATTCACATAGCAATTATAACCAGTAGCAATCATTACTGGCGATCTAAATCCAAATATATAAAGTCATTAATTATTATTATTACTCAGACCAGACTTTCAAGACCATACTCACTTCATAGTTGTGATCAATTTGCTAGTGAAGGGTGAAGGCTTTTAAAAATAAAGTGGCTAGGTCAAGGGATGACTTACTGATTCAATCACTGTGACACTTTGGATATGGAAAGGGAATACACACCATAGCATATAATGGACAAGCAATAACACAGGGAATGGCGGTGTCTCACAAATGGGTAAGTTGTTCAAAGAGTGTTTATTCACCTTAGCAGATGCGCACAATCCATAATACAAAGAGGGCCAGCAATCTTTTTGATATAGAATTTAAGTTCCATTGCTTTTTGGGCCTTGAATTTCCATAGCCTTTGATCTATGTGTGTTTATAAACACATTGCATAGATTTACATTTATTTTAGGCTTCTTGCTGTAGGTGTGTTTTTAAGGCACTTGTTTACCTGAGCACTTCTAGGTGTGTCACAGACAACTTGTTTACCTAGGTATTTTACATTTAACAAAAGATATAACATTTGATATTTCTTTGCCAGGTTCATTTGGCTTTTCACAATATTTCATTTGCATTTATGGCAGTACTATCCATTTCAGGTTTAGCCAACAACATCTTTAGTGACTAGGGGGACTTCGACCAGTGCCAAACATCGGGGCAACCGACTAGAATGATTTAGACCCACAATCCAACTTACCGAAACAAGTTTTGTCACCAACTCAGAGCCAGGACAAAATAAACAGGGAAGCTTATCCAATACAGAGGCTACAGTGGGGGAAGGTCCTCCATGCCACTAATCAAATAGTAAGTCAAGGGAATGAACAAACTGGGTAGGTAATGGATGGATGAAGTCAATGAATAATGAGACCAACACTAGCAAGCCAAAATATGGTGGGAATGATCACCTCTAATCTCCTTAGGGAGGGTAAAACCGATGAGTATAGGTCAAGAACTTCTAAATCTAAGTAGGGACAATATGATATATATATATAAAGTACAACCCGGTCCAAATATCTATATGATCGCCAGATCATGATACTAAATGCTAAGACATACTATAAAAATGGACATAAAAGCAATATAACTATAACACCAGAATATACCTGCTGAGTCATATACCTGAATGCTCAATCATCTGAACCAATACCTGTCCTCTGAAACTGCTGCTATAACTCTGGGCACTACTGACTGCTCTGTGAAAATGGCTAGATGGCTACATCAGTCCTCTCTTTGGGTGTCCTGAAACTTAGTCATGGCATGGGGAATATATCTGTTGTCCACAATCTGATAGTGATCCATAATAGATGCTCATCTCAGCATCTCAAATGGAAAGGAAATAGCTGAATAGGTGCTCTGGAATCTGAAAAAGAATGTATGGTAGCTCGGCTACTATATGTGTGATAACAGGTATCCAATCTTAGAGTATAAGACAGGTTGGATGATGCTGAGATTGCAGATGACCTCCAGTATTCCTTTGTCTCCGTTCTTACAAGTACTATTACAGATAGTAGTGATACCTGGTCGGTGGACAGTGGTGCTTCCAGGCACGTGATAGTGCAAGAACAACAAAAGAAGGATCTTTCAAAAGTTGAGTGCTACAGTTGTCATAAATTTGGTCACTTTGCTTATTCGTGCCCTCAAAAGAAAGGAAAAGGAAGAAGAAATTTTGGCAAGACAATTACAAGTGGAGAATCAGCTTCAGTTCAAGAACAGGAATAGAAGGATCTTTCAAGGATCAAGTGCTACAATTGCCACGCATTTGGTCACTATGCTTATCAATGTCCTCAAAAGAAAAGGAAGGGAAAGCAGCATGCATCAACAGCTGATGTTGATGAGCATCCACCACGAAAAAAAGACAAAACTTGATAAATACGAAAAAGTCTTCAAAGAGAAGACAACTCTACACTTGCAGACCAGCTATCACATCAAGGCACACTTCATAAAGAGGTCTTCCTGAGCTCCATGTAGAGGATGAGGATGTTTGCAGGGGTTGTACACTTGGAAGGAATGCCAAGGGAACTTCTTCCAAGCAGTGATGGTGGATTCAAAGGGTTTTCTTTTTGAATCTAATGCATCCAGATCAAGTTCCAGGAGTTCAAGGCTCGGGCAGAGAACTTGATGAGGAAGAAGATCAAGGTTTTGGTGGAGAGTATACCTCCAAGGACTTCAGTGATCTCTACAAGGAGGCAAGAATCAAAAGGGAGTCAACAAGCAAGATAAGTATTTAATGATTGGTGCAATAAGGTTTACTTAAGTTAAAGTGATATTTTGTTGATGAATTGCATAACTGCTTAAATGTTACTAGTTAACTCTTGTGGACAATTCGGTCATGTATTATAGAACAGGTCCATTGTGGAGGCTATGTAAGCAATGATTCATGATCAAGATTTCCCATGTTCTTATGGGCAGAGGCTTCCAGTAAAACAGTTTATGCTCGAAAGAGGAGTCCTCACCAAATATTGGGGATAAGACTCCTAAGGAGGCATTCACAGGAGTGAAGCCAGAGGTCAATCACTTGAGGATATTTGGTTGTCCAATATACATCCCTATGTTGAAGAAGAAGAGGACGAAGTTAGAACCTTCTGAAAAGAAGGGTACTTGTCTAAGATTCAACGAGACTTTGAAGGCCTATAGGATCTACAGTCCAAGATAACGTCAGATTGAGGTTAGTCGGGATGATGAAGAGGTAGCCTTCCGGAGGCCCAGAAAGTCTCACACGAAGATTAATACTAAGGAGCAGGGGGATCCGAAGGACGATGGTACAGATTTCTCTAGTACAATTGCTCATCCTTCAGACTATCAAGAGGAGTCAGTAGAGCCAACAAAGCCAATGGAACCACCTAGAGATGATGCAATGATTAGGAAAAGGCTAGCATGGCTTCGTGATACCTTGCAGAATGCAGAGAGGCATGCATCTCCCAGTGGTACTGTTATCACATATATAGTAGCCGGGCTACCATACATTATTTTTCTCATTCCAGTACACCATTAAGCCAGTTCCCTTACATTTGAAATGCTAAGATGAGCATCTAGATTGGATCACTATCAGATTGTGGACAGCAGTTGTATTCCCCATGCCATGACTGAGTCTCAGGACACTCAGAGAGATGACCGATATAGCCATTATACCATTTGTACAGAGCAGTCAGTAGTGTTCAGAGTTGCAGCAGCAGTTCCAGAGGACAGGTGATGGTACAGGTTGATGAGCTTTCAGTTATATGACTCAGCAGGTATATCATGGTGTTATGGTTAGATTGCTTTTATACTTATTCTTATAGCATGTCTTAGCACTCAATGTCATGATCTGGCAATCATATAGATATTTGGACCTGGTCGATCTATTATATATATTACATTGTCCCTACTCAGACTTAGAAGTTCACTATTCATACTCATTGGTTTTACCCTCCTTAGGGAGAATAGAGGTGATCATTCAACCATACCTTGGCTTGCTAGTGTTGGCTCCATTATTCATTGTCTTCATCCATCCATGGCCTACCTTTTAGATTATCACCCTGACTTACTACTAGACTAGTGGCATGGAGGACTTTTCCCCACTGTAGCCTCTGTATTGGATGAGCTTCCCTGTTTATTGTGTCTCGGCTCTGAGTTGGTGACAAAACTTACCTATGGTGAGTTGGAGTTCCTTGTGAATTCCCCCTAGTCACTAAAGTTGTGTTGGCTAAACCTGAAACTTTTAGTGCTGCCATCAATACAAAATCTGGAAAAATGAAATGCTATATCTTGTATGAAAAGCCCATTCATGCAATGTGTTTCTAAACACACATGAATGAGAGGCATGCCAAATGAACATGGCAATGAAAATAAAATGTTATATCTTTTGGAAAATAAATACCTAGGTAAACAAGCTGTCCATGACACACCTAGAAGTGCTCAGGTAAACAAGTGCCTTAAAAACACACTTGCAACAGAAAGCCTAAAGAAAAAATGTAAATCTATGCAATGTGTTTATAAACACACATAGATCAAGGCTATGGAAACTTCAGGCCCAAAAGCAATAGAACTTAAATGCTATATCTAAACAATTGCTGGCCTTATTTGTATTATGGATTGTGCGCATCTGTGAAGGTGAATAAACCCTCTTTAAACAACTCATCCATTTGTGAGACACCGCCATTCCCCGTGTTATTGCTCATTCAGTATATACTATGGTGTATTCCCTTTCCCTTGCCAAAGTGTCACAAAGTCAAGTCAGTCAAGTCATCCCTTAGCCTAGCCAGTTAATTTAGCCTTCACCCTTTACTAGCAAATTGATCACAACTATGAAGTGAGTATGATCCTGAAAGTCTAATCTGAGTAATAATAATAATTAACGACACTATACATTTGGTTTTAGATCGCCAGTTATGATTACTATGTGTTATAATTGTTATTTGAATAAGTTGTAGAGCATGTATTAACCTTGACACTTTGCAGCAGCCTTGGATGATGGTCTGAGTTATATTTGGTCTTGGTTAGACCTAGTTTGACCATGGAGGACCATGGGACATGAGATGTTAGACCTTATGATGATATGGATAGATGATATATGGTCTATGTATACATACATGATGATTCTATGCAGCAGCTACAGGGTTATGATGATGATTCTTGGGTTACAGCAGTATTTGGTCATTTATAGATCATTATTATTGGCCTTGTTCCGGTATATTGGATATTTATTTTGATCATGCAGAGACTCATATGGTGTATGAGTACACATCTTGGATGGATTTGGACCTTCTGAGTCCAATGGGACAGTTTGTTTTCAATTTCGGGCACTTACAGTGATGATTGAGCCTCAGTAGGCTGTCCCAGTGCAGTTTTGGTCTGTCGGAGGCCCTGTCAGAGCAGATGAGATTTTATCCGGTTGACCTAGGGCGCTGATGATGGAGGGGGTGGTCCAGCCACTTGTTTTTACCATTATACCCCCCTCCCGGACACACTGGTGCCCTCACCTTGACAGCGCAGGCACTCCAGGAGGCTGTTTGGGGCAGTTTCACGCTTCCCGAGGCATTTCAGGATTGGTAGAAATGGCTATTGAGGAAATCGATTTGGGCTACTGAGGCAAAGTTAGGGAATGGGATGATCAGTGATGATAGATCGGGGTCTTCCACACCTTCTCCAGCAGTTTCAGCTTCATCGGGGCCCGCATCCATCACTTATGGCACTTTCTGTGGATTTCTGAGGTCTTTTGAGGACCACGACTTGACTATGGAGGCACGATTTGGTACTTTCATGATTATTTATTGGTTATTGTGCTATGGGGATTGACCAAGGAGGGATAAAATTACCCCTTGGACCCACCATAAGCCTCCTATGATATTATGTCATCATGATTTGGTGGGATTCCCCTCTTCTAGGGCGATTTTGTCCACTTACATTATATTTTATTTGTGATCCATGTATTTTATTGTTGAGCTCATCTCAACCATTGATTAGACATTTGTATCTTTTAATCTTAGCCACTCATTCAAAAAGTGGTTAGGGTTTTGGTGCCTCTCCTTCCTATTTAAAGGAGAGAGCCTCTCATTGTAAAGGGACTTTTGGCTCTGGATTATTGGAATAGAAAATTATTATTGCATCTATCTCCAGTGTTGTGGTGAATGTTTTTGGTGTTCGTTCGTTGGTTCTTCCTTTGCACTGAGTTATTGGAGATCTTGTTTGCCATATATTTTGTACCACGATTTTGCATCTACAGGTGGAGGCCGATTTGCTTGGAGGAGGAGGTATTGGTAGGGGAAGACTCTCCCTACTTCTTCTTTGGAGCTCTTCGTTGGTAACAGGGAGTATTACTGTCCCGGGACCTTCTATTTCATGTTACTATTGCATTTCTCTTGTATTTCCTCCATGCTTGATCTTACTGATTGAATCGCTATTCCTTGGTTTGACAGGTAGAGGAGGTCGCACTTGTGGGCTAGGGCATCAATTCGGCAAGCAAATCAACAATCTCTCATTTGATCTCTGCGGGAATCTTCCTCAACATCAAGGCATCTCATTCACATCACTCAGGTATGATCTCAAGGCAAGTTCTATCTCCATGATCTATCCAATTGTCAAAAACATTTAAAACCCTAATTAATTAAAACCCCATTTTACATTTTCTCAGATCTACTTAGATCTAGTGGGTTGTTGGGCATAATATTGAAAACCCACCTCTATAGTATCCACGGCATCCCGGATCTATAGTTTGGTGAGGATTGGCTTCCGTTTGACCCCTCTCCCATGCCAACTTAGCTCCTCCCAAGCAAAGCGCACTTCCTAGTTTGAGCAAGTTGACCTAGATCTAGGTGGTGGGTGTTTGAGATTCCACTTGATTTGTCATCTACACATCCAATAACATACACCCAGGTTGTTACTTTCCTGAATTTCACCTTGTGGGCCCTATTCCACATTTTAAGAGATGTAATCCCCATTTTGGACCACTTGGAACACTCAAACTCAGATCTACTAAGATCTAGCTGTTGGATTGCCACGAAATTATAGATCCATACTCCTACTTAACTAACCTACCCAGATCTAAAGTTTGGATGCCATCCGACTTGTCTTGACCCACCTAACCCCACTTTTAGGCCTCCTTGGGCAAAGTCGCACCACCTTGGAGAAGTGAGTTGACTCACTTCTAGGACATGGGTACTTGAGATTTTTGGAGATTTGAAACCGGAATAATTCAAAACCTAGGTCTAGACTATCACTTTGTCAAATCTTGCCTTGGGGATAGCATTCCTTGTTTTAAGGGATTGTGGTCCACTTGGGTCAAACCTAGATCTAGACACATTCATTTATCAAGACCTCTATTGCCTACTTGTCCCATGTACTAGGAGTCCTAAACCACAAGTCAACCCTACTTTGACTCCACTTCCCAATTCCCAAGGCACTGGTTTCTCTCCAAGTTAATTCGACTTTCCTAGATTGTTGGATTGACTTGTGGATGTTGAAATATTGTAACTTCAAAGAATATTATATTTGTATATTATTTATTCCGGAGATGTTCCATACCTCCGATGTGATTATACTATGAATCCGGAGATGTTTATTCCTCCGAGAAGTTGTGGTAACTAGGGTTATTAGACCCACCATGTGGGGGTCGGCCCAGTCAGTTATAATAGGGTATTTAACCCAATGGTTAAATACGAGCCTACATGTACCTGTGTAAAATATATGTCAATGTAGTGTATAAATAGAGGAGGTGTGTTCCTCATTACACACACTCACTCACTTGAGGATAGCGCACTTGTGGAGGAGAGGTCTGCTATTGTGGAGGAGGAGATCATGTCTCAGGGTTTCATCTTTGTATATTTCTGGTCATCTATATTGAGGAAGCTTTGCTGGGTTTTCTACCCTATGAGGGTTTCCCAGGATAAATCTCTGTCTCTTGTGTTTATGCTGTGCTTGTTGTTTCTTCAGTGATCCTGTATATGCTATTATTGTGAAATGGAATGTAATGCTGCTATTTTCTGTCTTAGCATATTAAATCTTAACATGGTATCAGAGCTAACCTGAAGGAAGACAAGGTATGGCACTTACGACACTTGCTTTACTTACGATAATTTGAAGGTTAGGGTTTTACATAGCAAAAACCAGTCTTCGTGGAACTTTCGCTATAAATCCATTTCTGCGAAGGTTCAGGGTCTGAAAAGTTTACAGGTCGAAGATAACAACCCCAGGTACCTTGTGTCCAAAGGGCACCCTCAGATTCGTTGTACTTTATGAGTTATGATCAGTACAAGTTAGAGTTTCTGCCTCTTCCAGATCTCAGTCAAAATCAGGTAACCTTGGCAAAAAGGTCATAACTTGGACTAGGAAGCTCCAAATGAAATTTCGTAAAAAGTGACAGGTAGTACACAGATTGTACTATCTCAGGAAACTTTTTCAGAGGCCGAAGATGAACCAGTGACACGTGGCACGCCGTACAAGTTCACTCTCCTGTTTTATCCCATAAACAGGTCACGTTGCGACACTTGGCATAACTCTCTCTCAGAGAGTCCAATTGAGGTCAGACCTGTCAAGATGGAAAGATAACAGGGCGAGCTATCTCAGGAAAAGTTTTCAGAGGCCGAAGTTCAAACAGTGACACGTGGCACGCCGTACACGTTCGCTCTACTGTTTTATCCCATAAACAGGTCACGTTGCGACACTTGGCATAACTCTCTCTCAGAAAATCCAATTGAGGTCAAACCTGTCAGGATGGAAAGATGACAGGTCAGGCTACTGCAGAAAAAGGGTTTCAGACCCTGTGGAGCAAAAAATTTCAGAGTTATAGCAGAAACAATCAGGTGCATATTTCTGTCAAAACAGAATTATTTTTCGAGCACCTTTATTCATGGCTTCCGGAATTTAGGGTTTCGGAGAAAGTTAGAATTTTTGGAATCAGAGTCCACGGCTGAATGCTACTCAGGAAAATCGAAATTTAGAGACCAAGATCGAATTTTTTGGTTGGGTGGAAGACCGGGCTTGATCAAACCCCAGTTCGGGATTTTGATCGGAAAGATGGAAAATTAGGGCTTCAGCAAAAGTTGGAATTTTTTAAGTCTGTAACCACGGCTGGAAACTCCTAAGAAAAATAAGAGTTTAGAGCCTTGGATCGAACCTTTTGTTTGGGCAGAAGGGTGGGCTTCATCAAACCCTAGTTCGGGATCCTGTCCAGAAGATCCAGAAGTTTCAAAGGCAATTTTGAGGGGTCAAATTTTGGAAATTCCAAAATTGAAGTATGCTAGTTTGATCAGCTCAGCAAGACATATTCTTTCATCCATTCAGAAGTGTGAAAGTCAAAGATTGAATTTTTAGGGTTTCTCTAGAAAACCCTAATCAAGCTCCAGATCAAGTTTCAGGGGGAGTTGAGGCTAAGGCCTTACATAAGAAGACTACAAGAAGTCTCGACAGGTATGACTTAAGGAGGTTCAGGTATGTCTTGAAATCTGATTCTTGATTAAGTTCATAATGTGTTTTGTCTTCATGTTATTTATTAGTACAATCTTGATTAATGTTAGAATTGTCTTATCACCCTAGTAACAGTATGAATGCATGTGAATGATCGAAGACATTCATTGATTAGGGCTATATGATTGTACTAATGCATTATGGTGTTGTGTGAGGTTGATGTTGTCTGCTAACAAGATACAGGTACATCACAAAAGACAAATCAAGTTCCATGACCATGACCACATGAATACAAAGACTCATCCATAATCTTTGTTCTACTTACGAGGTATGTATGAACTTGTTATATTATGCTTAACCTATGAGACATGCAGGTTCTAGCTCAGGATCTCTAAATCAATGAAGAGATTGTTTAGGTATGTTGCACATAACTAAGCAGGTATACTAATCCAGGTATGTTTTCCTATGTCATGTTAGAATCTTACCTTGTGATTAGGATCCCTTATATAAGTATACTTGGTATGATTGGTTATGCTTATTCATAAAGTTAGTAATCAAGGGTTTATGCATATCATGTCTCTTATCTTGGTTGATTATTTAACTAACTAGATCAAACAAGAATATGCATAAGTAAAGGAAGACTTCCCTGAAACCTTGAATATTATCTATAATCATGAACTATAATGTTTTGATAACATTGAGATTATACTAATGAATGTATGTTTGTGTATGAGATCATGATGATGACACTAGTGCACATTTGAGCATGCACAGTGGTACAGAATGAATAGAAGTTCAAAAGACATACAGAAGATCAAGCGGGAGGCAACCACACAAACATAAAAGATAAGTATTTGAGTTGTTATTTGAAATAGTAAATGATATTGCCTGTAATAGATTGTATGCATATTTGTATTCCTATAATATATCATGTTGAGTGTAAATATTCATAGAACATTGAACATTATACTACTAATATGCATATGATTGGTAAGTTGGACAAACATTCCATTGTTGCTTGTCTAGAATGAAACCTCTTTGCTGACATGCTGAGAGTTGTGCACACTCTCGATAGTATGTTCTGGTAGAGATGGAAGGCATCTAGATAGCCACTGTATGCATACAGGATATGGGAAAGTGTTGTGCCAAAGTATTGGTCAAAATAGTTGCATCACTATGTAAATGATATCTGTATGCATAATAGGTTATCATGTCAATATGATTTGATGATTATGAAGTATTACTAATCATGTACTTAATTTTGATTTGTAGGAAAGGTCATGAAGAATGATGGACACCGTACAAGTGGTGGATGTTCAAACAAGAAGATTTACAAATCAAACAAAATATAGAAGGCTCATGGCTAGAAGATTCTCTTAGAAAGGGGAAGAGAATCATGACAAGATGTTTGCTCCAAGTATGGTGTAATTAAAGAAGAAGTGTGAATCAGGTTCTGTATAGGTACCTAGGATCAATAATAAATTGATAAGCTTAATGATCACCATGGGTGATGTGGATCTCAACCTTTGCTACAAGGTTGAATATGATTTCTATACACATATGACATGGATGCAAGAAGGAACTCACCACAGAGTTCAAATGATATTGAGGTTCATATCAGTAGACCCATCTAACGAGAGATGGCACAGATAGATATGCAGAAGATCATTCAATGCAGAAATGAAAATGAAAGATCTCAAATTGATGCTTTACTTCCTAGGTCTGGAAGTATGGCAAGGCTCAAAAGAAATATTTCTCAACCAGGGAAAGTATGATGAGAAATATGACTTGAGGTGTTGGAATGGCCACTCTTATGGATTCCAACTTGAAGCTGTTAGGGGATAACTCATCAGAGTTAGTGGATATAACTCTGTACAGTCAAATTATTGGGTCATTGATATATCTAACATATACTAGATTAGATATATGCTTTGTTGTGAACACCTTGAGTCAGTATCTAGTGGAAACTAGATGTGTTCACCTGATAGTTGCAAAGCATGTGATGAGGCACATAAAGGACACGATAGAATTTGATCTATGCTATCTTGAAGATCATGACTTTAGATGGTTATTCAGATTCTGATTGGGCAGGAAGTGTATCAGACAGGAAGAACACATCGAGAGGATGTTATTGTCTGGGATTAGCCATGATCTCGTGGTTTAACTGGAAGCAGTCTAGTGTGGCTCTCAGCACAAGCAGAATATATGGCTGCTTGCTCTGCTAATTGTGAAGAAGTTTGGCTTCAGGATTGCTTGACTTAGAGATAGAACCAACTGTGATCCTATGTGACAAATAGAGTTGTATCAAGATGACATAGAATCCAGTGTTCCATGATAAGTCAAAGATCATAAGGATCTAACAAGATATGACACAGAAAGGAACTATAAAGTTTGAATTTGTAACAGGTTACCGATGTACTAACCAAACCTCTACCTCAAGTGAAGAAGTTACCAACATACTAACCAAGCCTCTGTCTCGAGTGAAATTTGAATACTTTCGAGACAAGCTTGGTGTAGCTCAAAAGGACCCTCCTCGAAAGGGGGAGTAGTATAGTCACTGATGATGAAGATTGTCTCATCGAACAACAAGGTCGATGATGAGGTAACCTGTTCTCTACACCTAGATACTTAGAAATATTTAGATTTAGGACTCTTATACTTAGAATACTTAGTTTTACTTATACATGCTTTTGATGATAGATGTATTGATGAGAATACATGCTTTTGATGATGAGATGTATTGATGATAATACATGTAGGGATTGTATCATCCTTGAACACTTGTTCTAAAGTGATCCGTAGACGTATGGTCTCCAAAAATGAAGTCCTTAGTGGACAGGAGGGGATTGGATCATCCCTGGACTTTCAGTCCTAAAGAGAGCCGTAGACGTGAGGTCTCCGAGAATGAAGTCCTCAGTGGACAGTTGAGGGGATTGGATCATCCCTGGACTTTCAGTCCTAAAGAGAGCCGTAGACGTGAGGTCTCCGAGAATGAAGTCCTCAGTGGACAGTTGAGGGGATTGGATCATCCCTGGACTTTCAGTCCTAAAGAGAGCCGTAGACGTGAGGTCTCCGAGAATGAAGTCCTCAGTGGACAGTTGAGGGGATTGGATCATCCCTGGACTTTCAGTCCTAAAGAGAGTCGTAGACGTGAGGTCTCCGAGAATGAAGTCCTCAGTGGACAGTTGAGGGGATTGGATCATCCCTGGACTTTCAGTCCTAAAGAGAGCCATAGACGTGAGGTCTCCGAGAATGAAGTCCTCAGTGGACAGTTGAGGGGATTGGATCATCCCTGGACTTTCAGTCCTAAAGAGAGCCGTAGACGTGTGGTCTCCGAGAAGTGGGGATTGTATCATCCCCGGACTTCGGTCCCTGAATTGATCCGTAGACGTGTGGTCTCCGAGAAGTGGGGATTGTATCATCCCCGGACTTCGGTCCCTGAATTGATCCGTAGACGTGTGGTCTCCGAGAAGTGGGGATTGTATCATCCCCGGACTTCGGTCCCTGAATTGATCCGTAGACGTGTGGTCTCCGAGAAGTGGGGATTGTATCATCCCCGGACTTCGGTCCCTGAATTGATCCGTAGACGTGTGGTCTCCGAGAAGTGGGGATTGTATCATCCCCGGACTTCGGTCCCTGAATTGATCCGTAGACGTGTGGTCTCCGAGAAGTGGGGATTGTATCATCCCCGGACTTCGGTCCCTGAATTGATCCGTAGACGTGTGGTCTCCGAGAAGTGGGGATTGTATCATCCCCGGACTTCGGTCCCTGAATTGATCCGTAGACGAATGGTCTCCGAGAAAGTGATTTTATTTGTATTGATGATATGGTTACTTGTATCGGTAGGATACTTGTATTGATGATGTGGTTACTTGTATCGGTAGGATACTTGTATTGATGATGTGGTTACTTGTATTGATGATGTGGTTACTTGTATTGGTAGGATACTTGTATTGATGATGTGGTTACTTGTATCGGTAGGATACTTGTATTGATGATGTGGTTACTTGTATCAGTAGGATACTTGTATTGATGATGTAATTACTTGTATCGGTATGGATACTTGTATTGATGATGTGGCTACTTGTATCGGTAGGATACTCGTATTGTTGATATGGTTACTTGTATTGGCATGAATACTTGTACTGTTGATCGTGTGATGACGATGCTGCTGATCGTGTGATGATGATGCTGCTGATCGTGTGATGACGATGCTGCTGATCATGTGATGACGATGCTGCTGATCGTGTGATGACGATGTTGCTGATCGTATAATGACGATGCTGCTGATCGTGTGAAGACGATGCTGAAGATCGTGATGTTGATGTTGATGTTGACATTGATGTACCAGTAACTGTTTGAGTTACTGATGAAGACAAATTGAAGAAAGCTTCCGATGATTTATAGATGTATCATGTATGATGTTGATGACTCCTTGCTCGTGCAGATACTGTTATAATATCCTTCTCGTTAAGGGGGAGTGTTGAAATATTCTAACTTCAAAGAATATTATATTTGTATATTATTTATTCCGGAGATGTTCCATACCTCCGATGTGATTATACTATGAATCCGGAGATGTTTATTCCTCCGAGAAGTTGTGGTAACTAGGGTTATTAGACCCACAATGTGGGGGTCGGCCCAGTCAGTTATAATAGGGTATTTAACCTAATGGTTAAATACGAGCCTACATGTACCTGTGTAAAATATATGTCAATGTAGTGTATAAATAGAGGAGGTGTGTTCCTCATTACACACACTCACTCACTTGAGGATAGCGCACTTGTGGAGGAGAGGTCTGCTATTGTGGAGGAGATCATGTCTCAGGGTTTCATCTTTGTATATTTCTGGTCATCTATATTGAGGAAGCTTTGCTGGGTTTTCTACCCCATGAGGGTTTCCCAGGATAAATCTCTGTCTCTTGTGTTTATGCTGTGCTTGTTGTTTCTTCAGTGATCCTGTATATGCTATTATTGTGAAATGGAATGTAATGCTGCTATTTTCTGTCTTAGCATATTAAATCTTAACAGTGGACTGACCTGTGCATGGTGAACTAAACCCTTGAAGCTATCATGTATCATGGTCAAGCTTGTCATCTGTACTAGTTAGCCCCAATACAACCCTTAAACTACCCTGCATTGGACACGGTTCCCAAGGCAGTGGATCTTCTGACATTGAACTAGTACACTAGCCCTAGATCTCACTTCAAACATTATAAGTCACTCTTACATCAACTACGAACCAAAGCTATACCTATTGAACCCCTCACTTGGCTTGTGACTTCATCCTTAGGTCTAGGATAAACCATACACCTAACTTCACTTAGAAATACCATGATTTGGTGTCTTGGTTTTGATCTCTCCTGTCGGGAGTAGATCGGGTCTCCCCCTTTGTTGTCTGGGCTAGATAACATAAAGCGAAGGTTGCCTCGACTGGCGTGACAACCATACATTGGAGGTCGAGGTGATCGTGGTTGCACCTTTTGAGTTGCCCTTCCCTATTGCCATCCATGACTGGATACATCCATAGGGGTAACTACAGTTTAGGTGATAACAGGTACCTTCAGGGAGATACTTCTGAGATCAGAGGGGAAGTTAGTGGAGACTTCCAAGTGGATCTATAAGATCAAGCATGCAGTTCAGATTAGCATCAATTCATCCAGTTTGCAAGATACTCAGATGCAGGGAAATTAGGGTGTCCAAATGTAGAGAGTACAGGATACCCAGATGCAAATGGAGCAGAGTGTCTAGGTGCAGAGGGAGCAAGGTGCTCCCGCAAAGAGGGAGTACCTGCTGCATAGGTTGTTGATGATATGTTCCTTACAAGGGCAAAGAGGCTCATTGACGAGTGCAAGAGGAAGTTGGCCTCAAAGTTAGAGGATCTAGGTTGATTTCTTGGGATTGAAGATGTAGCTAAGATCAAGTGAGATCTTCCTCAATCAAGGGAAGAACACAGATGAGATCTTGAGCAGATTCGGTATGATGGACTGCAATTCCATGGCTGCACCTATGGAGGCAAATCTGAAGAAGCTGAGTGATTCCACTTCAAATTCGTATTTGGAGGATCCCACGATGTACGGGAAGCTAATTGGATCCTTGATGTACCTGGTTAAGACTAAGCCAGATATTTGCTTTACAGTGAGCACCCTAAGTTAGTTTATGGTTGAGTCGAGGCATGAACATTGGGTTGCAACGAAGCATGTGTTGAGGTACCTGTGTGATACAGTTGGATATGATCTAAGATATGTCTTAGATGGTGAAGTGAGGCTGCAGGGTTATACAAGTTCTGACTAGGCGGAGAGTGCAGTGGGCAAAAAGCACACCTCAAGGTGTTGCTTCAGCTTGGGATCAGCTATGATATCCTAGTTTAGCAGAGATCAGACTTCTATAGCACTCGGTACAGCAGATGCGGAGTATATCGCAGCTGGTGTCGAAGGTCACGAAGTAGTGTAGCTTCTAGCAGGACTATTTGGTCAAGAGATCAAATATCACTTCATCCGAGACATGTTGTAGAAGGGACCAGTGAAGCTCCAGTACATATCCACGGATGAGCAAATAGATGACATTCTCACGAAGCCTCTTTCTGAGGTGAAGTTTGTATACTTCAGAGACAAGCTTGGCGTGATGGAGAATGTATCACTCCCTCATTTGACATCACACTCACTCAGGCAAGTTCGCATCAAGTGAGAGAGAAGACAAGTTCGTTGGAGGAGAAAGAGAGAGAGTTGCAGAAGACATCTTATATTTTGGGTTTTCCATCTTGCTTGATATTGTACTAGTGACGAATCTATTTATGAGGAAGTTACGGGGTTTTCTCCTTTATGGTTTCCTCGAGGAAATTTCTTGTGTCTTTTTTGTTTTGTTGTGCTTGTCTATCTTTCAGTTTAAATATCTAACTAAATTGAATTAAAGTGAAAACTCTAACATGGTATCAAAGCCATCCTGAAAGAAGGCACTATGTGTAGCAGTGAGAAACTAGGGATTCCTAGTTCAAGGTCTTCTCTCCACAGATCATTAAGAAAAGAGGGCTAAGTTAACTCGCCCTAGGAGGGTGTATCTTTTGGAGGAAGCATAATTCAATTTGAAGAATTTTCATTTTTGACCCAACCACTAGTGTTGGGAGAAAACTAGGGCATCAAACTTTTGGGTTTTTCCTCCATCAATCCGGACAAAGGAGTACACTAGACAACTCGCCTTGAGGAGGCGCATCTTTCTGTCCAATCAGAAGTTCAAAATTCCAAGTTTGGAAAATTAGGGTTTCTCTAACAAACTCTAGGTCAGCCAGCTCCAGAACCAAGTTGGGCATCTCAAATTGGTAAGTTCTAATTCTTTACTATTTCCATTTGAGATTCTCATTTCAAAATGACAAATTACACCAAGCTTGAGGATAAGCTTGAAGGAGCTGATAACTTCCGAGCATGGAAGTATAGAATCTCTCTTGTCCTAGAAGAAAATGAATTGGACAAATATGTCAATGGGGAAGTTCCAAAACCAAAGGGAGAAGAGGCAAAAGCAATCCACAAGAAGAACTTAGTCAAAGCTAAGAGGATTATTGCAGACTCCATCAAAGACCATCTCATCCCTCATGTATCATCCTTGAAGACTCCCAAGGAGATGTTCGATGCTTTAACAAAGATATTCAAAGGGAAGAACATAAATCAAAAGATGACTCTAAGGAATCAACATAAGAATGTAAAGATCCAACACTCGAGACTATGCAATCTTACTTCACAAGGGTCTCTCAAATCAAGGAGCAACTTGAAGCAATTGAAGACAAAGTAGAAGAAGGAGAGATTGTAATGACCACCTTGAATGGTCTCCCAAGATCGTGGGACTCATTCATTCAAGGAATATGTGCCGGGAAGAAGCTGATCACCTTCAACAGACTATGAGAAGAATGCACCCAAGAAGAAGCTCAACTATTAGCAAGAGAAGAGAAGATGGGAGCTAATGATGAGCAAGCTCTAACTACTCACACTAAAAGAAATCACAACAAGCGGGAGGACCATCATCACAAAATATCCAGAAGGCATCATGGACCTAGAAGGGATCTCTCCAGTATCAGATGTTTCAGATGTGATGAGAAGGGACATTACTCAAGAAATTGTCCCAGAAATCAAGGACACTCCAAGAAAACCAGCAAGAAAAGGAATCATGCTCACACCGCTGAAGATAATGAACCAACAAGGAAAAGAACAAGAGAAGAAAGGGATGATTCTTCAAGTGATGAAGAATACATCTTAATCTTAGCACTCACAGATACCATCACGCATGGGAGCAATGATTGGCTTGTAGATAGTGGAGCACCCAAGCATATGACGGGGTACAAAGAATCTTTCATCAACCTATCAGAACATGAGTCACCTCACAAGGTGAAACTTGGGGATAATTATCAATATCCCATCAAAGGAAGTGGAGAAGCTTCCTACAAGCTAGATTTTGGCAAATCATTAAAGATGAAAGATGTTCTCTATGTACCAGGATTGAAGAAGAATCTTCTCTCCATCTCAGCATTAGATGCTAAAGGAATGAGGGTTGCATTTGTTGATGGCCAAGTTCTAATGTCGCCAAAAGGAAAGACAATAAATGATGCAACAGTAATTGGAGAGCAAGAGGGAGGCTTGTACAAGTTGAAAGGACAACCAGAACAAGCATTGGTCCATGACTCCATGGAACCAAGTGAATTGTGGCACAGAAGGCTTGCACATGTGCACTATAGAGCACTACCAATTGCAAGCACAACAGTTTCAGGTTTACTAGAAATCCACACAAAGCATGAAGACATTTGCAAGGGATGTGCACAAGGAAAGAACGTGAAGAAGACATTTCCTAGCAGTGAAAGCAAGGAAAAAGGAACATTGGAGATAGTCCACTCAGATGTGTGTGGTCCCATGTCTTCCAACTCATTAAGCGGGTATGTATACTATGTTTCTTTTATAGATGACTTCTCCTGTAACACATGGATTTATTTCTTGAAGGGCAAAGATGAAGTATTTAGCAAATTCAAGGAATTCAAAGCCTTGGTTGAAAATCATACTGAAAGGAAGATCAAGACCCTACAACCGGACAATGGCGGAGAATTCACCTCAAATGAATTCAAGGATTTTAACAGAGAATCTGGGATTAAGAGAGAGTTGAGAACTCCTTACAATCCTCAACAAAATGGCGTTGCAGAACGAAAGAACATAACAATAATGGAAGCAGCGAAGGCAATGCTACATCATCGGGATCTTTCGATGCACTTATGGGCAGAAGCAGCAAGAACAGTTGTGTATGTACAAAACCGTACACCTCACTGTGTATTGAACAACAAGACTCCCAAAGAAGCTTTCTCGGGAGAGAGACCAGAAGTCAGCCATCTCAGAATATTTGGCTGCCCTATGTACATACACATCCCAAAAGAAAAGAGAACAAAGCTAGACCCTTCAGGAAAGAAGGGCATATTCGTGGGATACAGTGACACATCAAAAGCTTGCCGAATATACTTTCCAGGATTCATGTGAGCACATGGATGTGCTGTATCTCAACGGATAAGTCCAGGTGCAAGTCCTCGACAAATTTGGTGGAATAGACAACCTTTAATCATGGCACTTGAGCCGAAAGTAAGCCCATTCCATTAGCAAAGGGCCATTTCCCAACCAATATATGCGTGTGAAGGTATAACAAAATTTGCTTAATTCTCTTAGCTAAACTTAATGGCAAAAAAATTATCATGGTTTTTGCACTACTGGCCATTTTTTCTGAATATGACAATTTGTTTGCGAATTTCACTGTCACCGAATTTGGGTATGGACATGAACAAAGTAGCTTAGGTTATATTTTAGAAAATTTTAAAATAAATAATATACAGAGAGAGAAAGGGAGAGTCTCTTACTCTTCTGAAAACATAAGGCGGTACATAATTGCAAGATAAACAGCTCATCAAAATTTATTTTATTTTCATGTGGGACTGGCAAAAAGAATAGGAAAATTTAGTCTGTGGAAATAACCTAATAGATAGCACTCTGTGAAATGGCGCTGAAAAAATAGCGTTAACATAAAATTGACCTCGGTTTGCTTAATTTCGTGTGAAGATATGACAAAATCTATTGTTTACCATGAGAGTATCTGAAAATGGCCCTTCGTTTACGTAAAACCGGGGGAAAATCAAATGAAACAGAGTACCTTGGTTTGCTTATTATTTAGGGTGAGACTGCGAGAGAGAATTGCATCGTGTGATTCGATCTTGCGACGTTTGCCCACCATCCGAATCAGGCTCTCTCTGCCCCTCAGCATCTTTTCTCAGATTTTGCAATAGCAGAATTTGGAGAGTTAGAGGTTGACGTTCCCCCCTCCCCCTTATTCTTTATTTGTTTTGTTTAACATATTTTGGCGCCATTGTTTTTGGAATTAAACCGTAATCAGGGGAATATCAAACCCCTATCCAAATGGATAAGTCGTTAAGAAATAAAATCGTTGCCCATAAAA
Organism: Larix kaempferi; assembly: GCA_027924585.1. Lineage (NCBI taxonomy): Eukaryota > Viridiplantae > Streptophyta > Pinopsida > Pinales > Pinaceae > Larix > Larix kaempferi. The sequence goes on from BSBM01000877.1 coordinate 15,803,506, forward strand.
TCTTCGATGATCTAAGTCAATTCAAAATTGGGTAAAACTTTTAAGGGTATTGTTCCACTTTGGATAATTGGATTATGGATAAAAACAAAAGGATATGTTTGCTACAATATTCACTTATTCTAAAAAAATACAAAATAGTATAACCTAAATTGAAGGCATAATGGATATTAGTCAAGTAAGAAGTTGGGATGAAAGGACCTCAAAGGACCTCGAATGCTTATTCTATTCCTTGAACCAAACATTAAATGACTGAATTTTTAAAATTGCACCTCAATCATGATGTTGTAACCAAAATTCTTTATGTTGTGAAATTCTTCTTGTAAAGGAGTTTTACCTTTTCATATCAAAATATTTATGTTGACATCATATGTAGATGGTCCACTGTGATGGCTACCTATAAGTGGAATTTCTATCTTCTAAATATAATTATGATGCTTGCAATCATAAAATTGTGTTTATCTTATGTGAACACCCTCCCTTTCACATAACTTAGCTTTGGCATTTCTAACTCTCAAAATCTAAAAAATTATACTCCTTCCCTTCAATTCAACTCGGAGTGTCTTTTTTGACACTAAGGCCAAAGATGAGCAATGCTTCAAGTTGGGAGAGGCACCAACTACTTTACCAACATAGGATACATAGAGACTTGTATCAACCGTGGAAGTTGACTATGCACATGACTAAACATATGCTTATCTATGGCATTTGCCTAGCTAGTTGGGGTTGTAAAAGAGTCACAATGACATTTAGATCCTCTTATGCAAGTTGCTAAGGAAGTTGTGTTTCTATGCTAAACGATAACAATTAAACAATAGAATAAAATACCATTTCTAATCAACTACAACAATATGTTTTCACGGAAGATTGATTTTATGCAAGTTTGTAATGTGTTAATGTAGTGTTGGGGTTCATACTCCTCATGAAAGAATCAAAAGTGAAGGCTTATACAAAGAGAGGGGTTGTCAAGACTGGGAGGGAGAAGGGCCCCTCCTAAAGATCATGTAAATCAATGACACTAATTTCATTAAATTTTGACTAATATGTAAGAATCTAGACTAAGAAACTGTGAATTCTGATTTCAAAAGTGTGAATATCAATGTTTCTGAAGTGCAAAATTGGATTCCAAAATTGTAATTATTGGTTTTCAAAAGTGTGATTTTCGATAATTTCATTAAATGTTGACTAATATGTAAGAATCTAGACTAAGAAATTATGAATTCTAATTTCAAAAGTGTGAATATCAATGTTTCTGAAGTGCAAAATTGGATTCCAAAATTGTGATTATTGGTTTTCAAAAGTGTGACTTTCGATTGTAAAAGTGTGAATTTTGAATAATTTTGGTTCCAAAAATGCTAATTTTGATTACGAAACTATGGATTTTTAAATCCTAAAGTGCTAATTTCAATATTAAAAATGTGAACTGTGGTTTTGAAAGTGCCAATATCGAATTGCTACAAAGCGCATTTAGATTTCAATATTCGATTTATTTTCTAATGTGTATTATTTATAAATCCAAAATTGATGTGTTGTTGTCAACATTTTATTTTATGTATATGCATGCATAATATCACTATGACATACATCGTTAAATACATCAAGATTGAAGAGATGCAATGAAATAAAAACAAGTGGCAACAATCATTGTATTGCAATGTTGTATTTTTTCATAAATATTTAAGACAACATACGATAAGGTTCATATAAACAAATTGGTGTCTATGAGTCAATCCTTTTACGAACTTCCTCGCATTGACTACAAACATTATAACTTGTTTATTCTGGAAAATTTATTTGCAAAACCTACATCTCGGACCAAGGTAGAAAAGAGCAATTGACCTTCAATAGTTTTTACTTGAAGCAAAAGATATTAATTAAAATCAACTATTTATGAGTTATTACATGATACAAGTCATTAAAAATGACAAGTATGGAAGTTTTTTATTAAGAAAGTCTCATCCATTGACATCACTCTCACTCCCTATTGTGTTCAACATGTTCTTGTTGTGCCTCAGTTGCTTCAAATCCATTCCCATTTATTTTTATTGTATCTCCCTTCCATCCTACCATTGGTGACCATGCCCTTATGATGTTTTTCACATTAATGGATGTCATTCTTTGTGTTCTAATAACCCATTATTGAGTTATTTTTAAACATTTTTTGTCCAAAACGCTTTTTTCTCTCAATGTTCCCATGGGCTTCCACCAATGAACCACTACCTTATATGTCTCAACAACAACCTCTGGATCTTTGTAAACATTGCCCTCTGCCTTACCCAACCATATTGCACAATACAGGTTTGATGGTCACACTACAAGCATTTATCCCTCGACTACAAGCATTTATCCCTCAACAACATCTTCTCTTAGAGATAATTCATCTATGGACTTCATAGAGATCTAACACAGTGATCCTCAACAACATGGACATTGTCGCTCAAGTAGGCTTCCATGACTTCACGTATGCATTATATATGATAGTTACTACTTATTTCTTGTATTTTGGATAGCCAAAATTTATTTTTTGAGTGCCCAATGTTCACAAAGGCATGTCCAAAGCTTTGAAGATATTCTCTCAATAAGTTATCTCGGAATGCCAATATTGTTCCTCTCCCTTGTGAATCCCTTTCTTCCAAAATTAAATATGTGTTTCTAATCCATACTTTATTTCTTCCATATCAAAAGGTCTCTTTGCATGTAGATTTAATAGTTGAGGTTGCCCTATAGGTAAGTTTGGACAACCATAATGCAATGAACACCACAAATTGATATAAGAGGTGGACAATTTTCATCGTGAACAATGCATAATTGGAGTGCTATCAATGAGCTAAAAAAATTTAAGTATCAACATCCTTTGATAGCAATTATATTATAATTATCATCCAAAAAGTAGTGGATCCAAAAAGCTCTCAAAGACAAAAAAAATTATCAATAAGATATGGGATGAAGTAATTGTGGTCCTCACATGTCCTATAAGTGGCCACCATCTTTGGTAGAAAAAATATGTATTTCTGCTTTATTTGAATTGATAACCTCCCATAAATTACGTTTAAGTTTGTGTGTCCCACGGAGAGGAAACTAACTTCAAAAATATCAAACACCCTCCTTATTGTTAAGATGGATGCAAATGGAAACATACAACAAATTGTGTCATCACATGCAGAATTATCCATTTGCGGCAATAATATTTGTGGTAATTTTTTATTTGACTTATAATAATTTGTATTATCAACACTTAGGTTCTTGCATATCATTTTGCTCGTAGAACAAGCATTTTTCACAAGATTTAATTTGCAATAGAGCATCATGCAACAAGCAGTAACTCAATGTTACACTAGATATGTACAACATATCCCCTTGTCAATCCACCATTCACTCTTTGAGATCCTTGAGGCATTTAGCTAATGAAGTCTCAATGAAGTTTGAACCCATCTTCATAAATGTAAGGTTGAAGTGGCTAAAGCCCCCAATCTTGCGTTCTTGTGCAAGCATGCAAGTCGAATAAATTAGGAGATTCATGACACTATTAATAGCATTTGTTTTCTTAGCCAACCTTGATATAGAAGTCTTTTCATTATCCTTGAGTGTGCGCTGGGATGCTTCTCTAAATTCAATCTATGGGTTAGTACACATTGCAACAACTCGTAATATAGTTATTATTAATCGTTTGAACTACCCACAACTACTTTATTTTGATTGGATTAGTGGTGGCCCTAGGTTTGTTGGTGGTTGAGACACAATCATCACAGCGTGCAAAGGAGTTTTTTTTTATCGCAAATATGGAAATTGGTTTTTCATTATTATGTTAAAGTTGGATTGTGACACTCAAGGAAGACCCAGCAATTTCATGTCCTTGTTAACCATTTTGGAAATCAAAATATGGGTCATATTCGATGGCAATAATATGAGAGGTTCCATCTTGTTATGTATTGAGTGGGTTAGATGTGGAGTCATATCTAAATTTTGGTCCACAAGCTTACTAAAACTAGCCATTGTTGCAATAGTATTAGATATGGGTTTTTGTAATCCAATATTATCATTCACTACCTTCAAGTCACCATTTTAAAATCCATCCTTATAGTGGTGGAAAGTTCTTTTTATTCCACAAGCCTAATGCCATGCATTTTAACAAACATCTAATATGTCAAACTTTTATCAATTGGGTCTAGCCCGAGTGGTTGTGTGATAAAGAGTTATCTTCTCCACCCAGGTTCTATTCCCATAAGTGACATGATAAGCTCACAATGAGTATTTTGTTGTATTGGATTCGAGACATGTTGTTGACTTGGCCTTGTTCTCTAAAGAATATAGGGTTTACCTTGGGTACCATCCTCAAAATGAGGGGAAGTGTCTAGGAGGTTAGCCTAAGAAATTTACCTAGAAAAAAAGAAGAAGTAGAGTTCTCTTATTTATTTCCCTTTGCTTGCAATATCAACATTTGATGCCATATAATTTAACACAAATTCTCTTCCCGGATTTTCATTCATGAGACTCACCTTCTCAATACCCTCAACCATCGACCCCATCGATATTTTAGAAATGCGGTCATTTTTATAGCAATGTGTGGCATGCATACCTATATTGAAAGTATTTTTATTATATGTTTCAATATAATTTGTACTCAACTTATTGTTAGAAAATGCATTCATCCTTTGGTGTTTTAGCTTGTTATATGGCCTTGTTATCACAATTTGTACATCAAAACAATCTGCAATACCCATAGGTGGATACCTCCACTACAAAGAAGTTGCTTATGTCACATCCCACATTTGACCTCAATTTCCCTTGCACTTTCCTTTAATATATTCACATCTAATGGGGGACCACTAAGGTGAAGCAAGTGATTCACAAACCATATATGGAGAGAACCTTATGACATGCAACATTTATAACATTGGAAGAATATTATCTCAATTAAAACTTGAAATTCATTATTATCTAATGGTGCAGAGTGCACCAACTTTCCTTCCAAAAAAACTAACAATGATCCCATGGTAATATAAGTTAGCTCCAAAGAACACTAATGAACTAGATTCACCTTTACTTCCAAGAACTTAATATCATCACTTTGGTTCTTTTATGTCAATGAACTTATAAAACTGATTAAGGCCTTGAACCCTTGGGATAGAACCTATATTGAAATCCACTAGTTTGTTTATTACCTAAAGTACTAAATTTCCAAGTTGCAACTTAGATGATCAAAGTCGCAAGGCAATAATAGTTTGTTTACAAGCACGCCAATTGAGAGAAGTCCCAAACCCTTCCCTTTAATAACATTGCACTCATCCACATGTGGCACAAGAATGTGGCACAAGAACTGTGGGTATGCAATCTCTTTGCTTTGAACATCTATGTAAAAAATTGACTTTCATAAGAATGTATGTTGACTTGGATTCTTATGCAATCTATTTTCACTCCATTATTAGAATCATTATCATTTATCTGCTTCTCGTCATGCGATTCATTGGTCATTAAGTTGTTTATTCAATCATTTTCAACTTTTTGTTGGGAACACTCGATGTGGTTAACTGTCTGTGATAAATCACATTTAGTCAATGCACCTTTTGCTTCTAATAACATATATACAGTTCTTGATCATGCGGTAATGGAATATCTCTATTTCAAATTTTAATAACATTCACAATGACACATTCATGTTTGATGTGGATGTTTACATTCTTATCAACCATAGAAGCAAATATCACGATGCAATACATGTTAGCATAGAAGCCATGCAAATTTGATATCTTATGGGTGAACTTGGATTTCCAATCGAGACACTAACCATGCTATATTGCGATTATCAAAGTGCAATAAAGGTTGTAGTAAAATCTTACTGTACACAACAATAATAATACATAATAATAATCTAATTTTGAAGGTCATGGCCTAGCCAAACACCAAATCAATGTATGAGACTCCCTCATTGCAATGATTTGATTACTAAAGTCTTTGGAAGTGTGCATACCCTAACCCCCCTTTGTATTGAACCATTGACCTCTTAGTAGGAAACACATAGAGTTTTTTGCTCATTATTTGAGATAGTTAGTACAAGAACATGTTGTGAGTTTTGTTTATTACAGGACAGGTGATCAGGTTGCATATACTTTCATGAAGCCTTTATTAGAAGCTAAGTTTGTGAAACTTAAATTTATTCTTGGGCCTCATGGAGTTGCAATTATTGTAGGGGGTAGAAGCAATTTCACCTCCTAAATCTCCAAAGCATTTTGTTGATGGTTGGTGTTGGAATAACAAGCCTTGCTAGTTCATCGCACATCTGGATCTTTTAGAGACAATTGATAGTTGATTGGGATGTCGATTAAGGAGGTCGACTAAGGCTTTGAATCATCGGGAAATTAGAATAGAAAATATGGTTGGGACATAGAACATGGCAAAAATTAAGGAGGAAATTATTTGCGTTAACTAATCTATGTGGACCTCAACTTCCTCACTTCAAGCAATTTGATTACATCTTGGTGCTATATAATATGGCTCTATGGGTTGATCTAAGTGTGTAACATAGTATAATGACCGTGTGTTGTGAATGGAACTGAGGGTGAATCATTTCAGGAAAAAAAAATATCACTAGGAATGGGCCAAGAAAACTAAGGGCCCAGCATTCAAAGCATCATGCACAAGTCCTAAATGTAGGGGCATGTAGTCACAAGTGTACACTCATGTGGCACATCGGTAGATATAACATCACTTAACATATTGACATGCAATGTAAAATAGTGTGGTTCACTAGAAACCAATGCATAAAATGCATTGCACAATGAGGTTGGGGTGTTATGGATGCTACCTTGATGAACTTCCTGTAAAATGTAAAGGAATTAATCTATAAAATAAATATTCTGATAATATCATCAATACCATACCTATCTAACAAGCATGTGATAAGTTGGGAGGGAAGACACTATTGTGTTATTTTTCATTGATGTTCAAGCATGTACTATGTTAGAAATGATCTATTTGTTAAGAATTAATAAACATCTCAAAGGAATTGTAGGCCTTTCTATGCTCAAATTTAGAAGAGTTGAGCATCCGAAAACTCATCATGTATGGGGGTAATCTTGCTCAAGGTGAATCACAAGATATGATCAATGGTAGTGTGGGATTTTGTAGGTTTGAAAAAGGACAATAAATCCATATTTCATTAATATTATCCATCTATTAAACCCCCCTTGGATCAAAAGTTTATCAACAATATACTCATATAATAACTTGATGATCAACATAAAAAATGGGACTTATGTGTGTGTAAAAAGTGACATAACTTCTATACATTGTAGACCATAATGAGGGATTTGCATTTTGTGGTGGTAAAATTCTTCTCATCCAAAGTCAAATTTTGACCAAGAAACTAAAGTAGATGATGTATGTGATCATCATATGGTCAAGCAAGGACAAAATCAATGGAAACATTAGAGGTGTTAGCATGGATGTGGAAGATCTTGTCTCATTATGGTTGAACAAATATTGGTGAATTGATAATCTTATTTGTTAACATTTCAAAAGCTTGATATCACTCTTGTGTACATTGAAATTTAACATCATTCACTAGCAATTGTTTTAGTGAGGAGTGATTTAGAGATATCCATGAGTGAACTTATGGTGGTATATTATATGGTCAAGCAAGGTGTGGATGCCTATGTTGTCTATTTGTGGAGGCATGCCAAATATTGCTTCCATGATGTCTATTTTAATGTGTAGTCTTGAGTGTGAGATGATGTAGCCTAACAATTTTCCAAAAGGAAAAAAATTCTTATTGAGATTGATTGAAACAACGTAGCTACGACGGTGATATAAAATCTCCAAAAAAAACTTTTAAAAAATTGTTATTTAAATATTTGAAAAGGTGTAAAAGAAATGATTAAAAAAAATGGTGTAGTGATCAAACCAAAGGAACATTAAAATAAAGCAATGTGATTCCCATTCTACGACAAAGGTAGTTTTGGTTGATCTTCATTGAGAATTTCAAGTTGATGGTATTAGTTGAAGTCATATGTGAAAGAGTGGCATTATTTTCCATAGACATGGGTGAAGATGTCTTTTATAAATGGAATAAAAGGGCACATATAGCCTAGGCACTTTCTTGGATGAAGTAATATGTGAAAGAGTGACACTATTTTCCCTGGACATGGGGAATATGTCTTATATAAATGGAATAAAAGGGCGCATATAGCCTAGGAACTTTCTTGGATCGGTTAGCTGCAGCATACATCTAATAATTTTGGAATTTGCGATCCTCGTCTTGACAATATAATAAGAGGTGGATGAGTAGGTTTCCACCTCAATTCCAGTAAAACTAAGTATGTCATTAAATTTTCAAACATTATATCTACTGACATGGAATACTCTATCCTATTGTCCATGGAGCTAGTCATGGAAATCTTGAGTTTATAAGTACCTTGTTTAATTTTAACATGTTACTCTCCATGTTGATGGTACCATGTGTCTTCCATCCAAGGTTGTTTTGGGTAGTACCTTGTGAATGTTTCCTTTTATGCACATGACCTTCAAATCATGTCTGTACACAATTTTTTCTATTTCTTATATCATATTCTTCTAAAATCCTTCAACTATTTTTGTAGGAGCATCATCCATTATTATAAAACTTCTCAGAGTGTGATAGTTGAACATGTATCATTTCTTTTCAAAAATATGTAATAATAATGTTCTAAAATCCTTCAATTATTTTTGTAGGGTCATTACCCATTATTAGAAAACTTATGAGAGTGTGATAGTTGAGCACATATAATTTCTTTTCAAAAATATGCAATAGTACTGTTAGTGCTTGAACCATGACCTAAAGTAGCACAAGAGACTATAAATTTATTGAAATGGATAGGGATACATGTATCATAATTGATGATCCATAAGATAGTAAGTTGTTGTGTGTAGGAACATCATTAAATGCATTAAAGTCAAAACATATGTCCTCTTCTCAAGGGATGAATGGTCTATTTCCATTTTAGAAGGTGTGTGTATTAGCTACTGAATTGGATAAGAGGTGTTATATGAGATTTAATTTCTTCTTCATTTTGTGTTTTATCTTATGATGTTCACTAGAGGATTCTATAGCAAATAGAGAAATTCATGCTAACACACACAACACGAGGGAATGGATAGAAGACCACACACGCACACACACATGCACACTACTACTAAAAGGAGGACATATGAGAGTGGATTTGCCACTTAGGTGTAGGGATACATTGAGAAACCCTTGGGTAAGGAAAAAGTGGGGGGTAAATAGGAGGAAAACCATTAGATTAATTAGGACTTTAAGATATTGTTAATGGTAACCTATGGAACTAGGAAAATAGTGTAACTAGATAATGTTTCAACTCGAGCTTTACTAGCAAATTAAATGAGGAAAGAGAGCCAACTAACTAGCGTTAACTAACCAATGATTCCCTTGATGAGATAGAAACCCCAATGTTGGAAATGAAAGAAAATGAGGGAGAGACTCATCTAGAATTTGATGTTGTAGATGATGAAGCTCCCTAGCCTAGCTGAAGTGAAGAGTTGTGATAGTCCTCCAAGAGTGATCCACATCCTAGAATGACATGCCCACTCAACTCCAAATTCATGTGTGTGTGTGTGCATAATATAACCAATAAACACTAGATCTTCTCTTATAAAGAAAAATCAATGAAATATGAAGATTAGAGAGACCCATTGCCCTTAAAGAAGATGATAATTCATCAAGGTTATAGAGTTGAAACTTTGAAGATATGAGTGGAACTATGCCAATGAGGATGCCCTATGATGAATACATGATAGAGTAGCTAAATGAAAGCTCCATCAAGGTTATAGAGTTGAAACTTTGAAGACATGAGTGGAACTATGCCAATGAGGATGCCCTATGATGAATAAATCAAACATGCAAATCTAGAGTTAACCTAGGAGGCATTAGATATGATAAGTGAAAGAAACCCCAAGGGCTTGAGATGGGTAGAAGAATATTAGTCACTAAATAAACTATGTACCTAAAAATTAGGGTTTTCAAAGATAGGATAACTCAATCTAATCAAGGAGACGTTACAAAGAGGAATGGAGGAGTATACACACTTAAAGGAGTGACCTCAAAATATAAAAGAATGTTGGCTTAGTTGTTGGCACCACTACAAACTTAGAGTAACCACACCTTGCTTTGAATGTTCTTCTATGCATGCCTTCTTCCTTGATTAAAACCTGATGATATTTTAACCTTAAATCAATTTTTGAGAATACATTTTCACTTCTCACATGGTCATATAAATCACCAAATCGGAGCAATGGGTACTTATTCTTCACTGTTACTTTGTTCAGCTCCCCATAATGAATACATAGCTTGAGAATTCAATCTTTCTTTTTCACGAATATAATTGGTGCTCCCTATGGAGACACACTTGGCGAAATAAAATCTTTCTCCAACAATTACTTCATTGCATTTTCATCTGCATCATCTTCGAGATACTCATTTGATAAGGAGCCTTAGAAATTGGTGTAGTTCCATCCATATGGTCATGTGAAAAGTCAAAATATCTTCTTGATGGTAGTATTGGTACCTCGCTATTGAATACATCTCTGAACTCTTACAATACCAGATAATGTTCAGAATGTGGACCCTTTTCCTCTCTTGATTCTAATACATGGATTGCATACAATTGGCACCCCTTTTTAATGCATTTTTTCAATTATAAGGCTGAAATTAGTCTTATAGAGGTTTTCCTTTAGAATACCTCTTATTTCCTTGAGTTTCCAACTTCATCTATGTCAGAGATATGGATCTAACTAAACTATTTTACCTATCTATGTAGAACAATAATATATCAACAATAAGTACAGAAAGAGAACAAGAGAAAAGAGTACACCAAATATATGTGGTTCACCCAATTGGGCTACGTCCACGGGAAGGTAGTCTTCTATTATCTCCGGAATATCTCCCTCAAGCTTACAAGAGAGAAATGCCAATAACCCCAATACAATATATAAAGATCATCAATATATGATCCACACAGGATGAATGGATGAATGGATTAAAGTGAAAGACTCCCTTGACTCTATTATATACTAAGAGATGAGGAGGAAGTACTCTCACATATTACATGTGGGATAATATAATTCTCCATAATAACACCTCTTTATATAATAATGAATATCAAGAGTATATTTTACCATAATGAATATGGGATATAATGTATTACTCTTTTACATAAGATTGTGGATATCTCCCGACATAATACAAAGACATTATTACCTTCCAAGGAATATAAAATATTCCAACACTCCCCCTTAATAATGGTTGGGATAAAAGCCCACTAACAAAGGAAGGAAGGAGTCATTGCTGCTCCCCCTTGATGACAACTTCCAGAAGAACCAAAGCTACAAATAAGAAGAATACTTCGGCTGATGGAAATTGGTGAAGAACAACCGCTTCTCACTGAACCATGAAAATGCACACGAACCAGGTTGTACGATGAAATACCAACAAGATGCCCATATCTAAAGAGAAGCCTTTATGGCTACTAGATCCAACAGATGTTGAGAACATGTGACGCAATCCAACAGCAAGGTGCCCAGATCTAAAGAGAAGCCAACATGGCTACTAGATCCACAAGATGCCTAGATCACCACAAGAATCATCACAACCATAATTGATAGCTGAAGAACTCTGATAGAACATCCACACCAGTTTATAGATACCTTCTGACAGCTGATACAACAGAAGTGGCTAAGAACACCACAACAGTGTACACAATACCCATATGGCTAATACACATGTAGACAACAGACATTCTTCCAATCAAGGTGCAATAGAAATATTTGTAGAAGACCTCAAACATCGAAGGAACAAGACCCCAATGGTCTACACATCGAAAATGATATCATACAAATGAACATCATGACTTCAACAATAGAAGATGACGCTTCATTATTTATGGAATAAGGTGAAATCCTAAACAGAAAACTGATTTGCACAAGAACTTCCAAGATTAAAGCATATAAAGATCATAAAATAAAGGTGCTCATACATAAATGAAAATGTTTATACACCAAAAGTAATCAAACATCATATAAAAAGATGACAACATAATATGATCAAATAAAAAGATCAACTTGCTCATTAAGGAAAATGAAGTTACTTTTACACATTAAGTGTCAGCCACAACATATAAATAATGAGCCCAAGATGTCACTCAAATATATGAAAATTTAGTCATCAAGCAACTAATCTGAATTAGCATAGGTGCATTTCTTATTAGTATGATGTTAATATGCAAGAGATGAATGCCCTGAAAATGTCAATGCTTCCATATAGGAACGTTAGAGACAAGTAGGAACAATATAACCTCTGCAATCATAAGAATAGAAATCCCATTGCAACAAGAACAAGGTGCTCATGATAAATAGTTCAAGATTATAAGATTGCTCAAAGCCATATAAATATTGAGTAAAAGATGATCGAAATAAACATGACATGAGATATATAATTCAAAATGTTTAATATGATCAACATATAACAACTTATGATCAACTCATGCTATCACTTATCAAAAAATATGAAATGACAAGTCACTAATGGCCTTAATCATGGGTTCATTTCTTGTTAACACTATGTAAATATGCAAGAGATGAGATGCCCTGGAAATGTCAATGCTTCCATATATGAACGTTAGAGACAAACAACACATGTCAATGCTTCCGTATAGGAATGTTAGAGACAAATAACACAAGAACTAGATACGAACTATGCAATACACGAGAAAGAAATTATATCCCAGTTAAAAAACTTATGACAAGTCAAAAAATATGATATCACATAGATTCTAAAAAAATGATTTTACTCAATAATTTAATTAGCAAGAGCATATAATGATCATAAAGATATTACTTAAATAACATTGAAATTGCTTTTACACAAAGGTAAGCAATAACATATAAATAAAGCAAATAATGATCAAAAGATAACACATATGAGATTGTTCTTATAAAATTGCTTTTATAAACATGACATGATTAGAAATCAACATGATTAAACAAAGAAAAGAACAAATTAGTTATTAAGTGTCTTGTTAACACATTAAGCATTAGATGGTTTATAGCTATCATCATGACTAGAGATCCATGCCCTTAAAAGATGCCAATGTTTTCATATAGAAATGTGAGACAAATATATACCAAGAACAAGAAATAATCTCTTAATAAACATGATTAGAAGCAAAACCTAAATGCAACAAATGAATAACAGAAAACTTAAATACTTTACCATACTGATATGAATCTGCAAAAAACACAGTTAGAAAAACTGTAAAGGAAAGAGAAACTTTTACTCACAACCCTTTTGATTGAGTGCCCAGACTTGCCCAGACTTCTACTCTGTTCGCGAAGGTGGATCAAGAATAGCTTCTCCAGTTCCAAAAATAGGTGATAATAAAAATTCCAGTAAATATTGACTGAGTTATGGTCACTCGCGTGTCTGCCAACAGGAAACCTGCGAATATACATTGATACTCACGGGTTTTGCAGCAAAGGTTGTGGGTTGACAGTAGAGTCAGCCGCGTGTTCGCAAGTTGCGGTGAAACGGAGTCGCGGCTACTCGCAGGTCTTTGCACTGTGAAGTCACGGGTCTGCCGAAGCATGCGCGAGTTCAGCACAGGAACAATCGCGAGTGTCCAGTATAAGGCCGAAAACAGTGTCGAATCTGCCGAAGACGGAAACCTGCACAAAGTCTACCAAACTTGGACAAAAATTGTCGTTTTGACAACCGGAAGATAGATCTCCTTGAGGAGAATCAGAAAATCATATAGATCTACAAAAACAACATCAAGACACCCTTGAAAATTTTCTGCAAAAATCTACACAACAAGGTTAGGGTTAGAAATAAAAAACTGCAGAAATATGCTCAGATCTGAAGAGAACCTAATGGTTACCAAATAGAAAGCAAATCTACAAGAAATAAACAATGCCCAAATGATAAAATAGTGTTTGAAAGCAATAAAAGGTGTTAGATCATAGCAACGAGCTCTGATAGCATGTCAGAGATATGGATCTAACTAAACTAGCTTACCTATCTATGCAAAACAATAATATATTAACAATAAGTACAAAAAGATAACAACAGAAAAGAGTACACCAGATATACGTGGTTCACCCAATTGGGCTACATCCACGGGAAGGTAGTCTTCTATTATCTCCAGAATATCTCCCTCAAGCTTACAAGAGAGCAATGTCAATAACCCCAATACAATATAGAAAGATCATCAATATATGATCCACAATGGATGATCCACACAGGATGAATGGATTAATGGATTAAAGTGAAAGACTCCCTTGACTCTATTATATGCTAAGAGATGAGGAGGAATTACTCTCACATATTACATGTGGGATAATATAATTCTCCACAATAACATCTCTTTATATAATAATGAATATCAGGAGTATATTTTACCATAACGAATATGGGATATAATGTATTACTCTTTTACATAAGATTGTGGATATCTTCCGACATAATACAAATACATTATTACCTTCCAAGGAATATAAAATTTTCCAACAATCTATGCAATCGAAGGTCCTATTGTAGGAACAATCTTAACTCAATATGACTGTAAGTGGTCCATACCAATAAGGACATCATATGAACCAAACAGAAAAATGATTAGATTTTACCTTGTGGAGAGTCCATTCAACTCTAGTGGATGTCTCACTAGTAATTCATTAACTTTTCTCTTGGTTCTAATGGATTATTAAAATTGCCATGACTTACTATGCTTACACTTCTTAAGAGAACATGAGTCAACAAAATATGAGCAGCATAATTGTGAGTAGAACCTAGATCAATCAAAATGGCCAGGGATTGCTTAGCATTATTGTCTTCATTTTCAATAACTATTGATTGATGATATGCTTGGTGGTATTCCAATGTATCATAGATTCTAGATATAGTCCTTGCCACTTCCTCAACATTTGTGACCTCTTGAATGTTATATGAACATTTTTACTGTTCTTCTTTTTATGTGGACAATTTTTTAGCACATGATCTTCTTCACATCCCCAACATTGAGTGGGATCTTTTGACTTATTTCCCATTGATTCAATTGGATAAGATCCACCCTATGTTGGTTGATTCTTGAACCTGTTTCTTCTCTGGTCAATTGTTATGTTCTTGTGGGTCTTGTTGCATTGGTGAGAAAACCCGGTTATGAGTTAACATTAGATAATTGTAGGACAAACACAACAGTATTACATCATCAAATAAATAACAATAAATCATGAATCAATTAGAACAAGAATTTAACCACAAGAATGTTATTCAAAATACAAAATGATGGAGGGAAACGATAATACTCATGTATTAGTCTAATGGAAAATAAAAACATGTAATATCACCTTAATAAGAGTGAATGGATGCAAGTGGGTTCCAAAACTCCCCTTGAGATGGTTTTTTTTCCTCCTTGAATGCTCTCTCTAGATATGGTGTACGAAGAAACCTTGGTTATTTGTTGAAAGAACACAATCAAGCACGAGGGAAATGGATGGTAGAGACGAAAGAGAGATATGTATGATCACCAAGACCATTACTCTAGAATAACCTTACAAATTTCTCTTTTTTTAAATGCAATCCCATGGTTTTCTTTTATAGGAAAAAGTGGAGCTTCAATGCATAATTAGGTTTAGAGAGAGAGAGGGGGGAGGGATAATGAGAGGGAGAGGGAGAGAGAGAGAGAGAAGGGGGGGGGGGGGTGGGGGGGGGGGGGGGCGGGGTGGCGGTGGGGGGAGGAGGGGAAGGAGGGAGGGAGAGTGAGAGGGAGAGAGAGTGTGAGAGGAGAGGGGGTGCGCGCGCGCGCGCAAGAGAGAGAGAGAGAGAGAGAGAGAGAGAGAGAGAGAGAGAGAGAGAGAGAGAGAGAGAGAGAGAGAGAGAGATACTTGAAGGGATGGCAATGGATTGTGAATGGAATGGCTAAAAAATGACTTCCCAATAAAACAACTACACATGAAACATGAACCATCATGTGAAAGTACTAGTAGAGAGAGAGAGAGGTATACTTGAAGGGATGGCAGTGGATTGTGAATGGAATGGCTAGAAAATGACTTCCCAATAAAACAACTGCACACATGAAACATGAAACAGCATGTGAAAGTACTAGTGAAAGAAATATAACTACACACATGAAACATAAACCATCATGTGAAAGTACTAGTGAAAAAAAATATGGCGGTGCAAACAATGTAAAAAAATGGGGAGAGAGAGAGAGAGAGAGAGGGGGGGGGGGTTACTTGAAGGGATGGTAATGGGTTGTGAATGGAATGGGAAAAAAATGACTTCCCAATAAAACACCTACACACATGAAACATGAACCATCATGTGAAAGTACTAGTGAAAAAAAATATGACAGTGCAAACAATGTAAAAAAATGGGGTTTGTGAATCTCATATACATGCTACAAGAACATGGTGGAAAACATGGATTCTAGGTGAAGCCCATGTACATAAGGAATAGAGCTTGTAGCACGAGACAGAGTAAGACAAGGGATCCAATTCTGCAAATGGTGTAGAAAATGGAGCTCTCGAACTCTGATATGGGCCAAAAGAAAATTATGGTTAACCTTATAAACAGGGTGGGTCTCACAAATCAAAAAATCATTTGTACATTTGTAAATTATGGAATTTGTGGATGCTCCTAAACCTTCATGAGCTCACTACAAATATTCGACCATCGGAATTCAATTTCAAGATCACTAGGTGAGAAATCTCTTCCTCACCTTAATTTTTTTCTATTTTAGTTTTGTTTCCAGGGGCCTAGCAACACATAAGGAACCTCATTAGGGTTTCCATTGGGTCACATGTCTATCGAAGGAACAACCATGAGATACTTGTGGTTCTTCAATCAACAATCATGTCATGCTGCGGTCTTTCTAAGGAATTGGAATGTATCGCATAACTATTTTGAAGAAAACCACCCAATGTTGTCATTAGTCTATGGAATGGCAATGTGAATGTATAATGTGATTGTTCTGGAGATAGACAATTGTGCCATCCTGCCATCTATGATAGAGAGGTGCGATTGTTTGAGAAATGATTGCATGAATGAAATGATAGAATATGGTATAATATAGTTGATACTAATCAAACTTGAAATTGTGTTGTTAGGAGTATTTCCAACAGAGATGTCGATCGGTTGAAGCGAGAGGGACTATGACAACTCTGAGATAATGTGGTTGGAGGCCTTGTCCTGCATGGAAATCTAGTCATATTTGGCCTGCTAATTTTTTTGAGTGTCTGTTGATGCAATCCAATGAGGAGCTATGATGAAGATGTGGAAACCATATGTTGCCTACTTTGACACGCAAGGCCAACATTTGGAGTTGACCATCGCTAATGTGTATTTTCTAGTTGGACTCCCTATCATGGGGACCAGGGGAGAGATTCCCTATCACAATGGTTTGCATACTAGGTTCACTTGGAAACCATTTCATATATAGTGGGCAGATGTACCTTGTAGAATAGGTGTTGGCCAACACAATGTTTGTATGGGAATCCATGCTATCAATTGCAGTACATGAGCAACTAGCCCAATGTTTCAGACGTGTAGAGGGGACTTAGCATTTGGGTCACTTATATGCACGTTCTTTCATGAGTTTGTGTTTTCCCTTTTCCCTTAGCATGTGATTAGGGATGAAAGTTGACACGAGTTGAGGATATATCCTTGGGATGATCTCATGGCATGAATGGTTGGTAATGAATCAAAAATGGATTTGAACCAATGAATAGTTATAAGACTTATTACATGTATGCAATAAAATTCAACAATTTATGAAGGTTAGACAATGGATAAATGACAATGCAACATAAAATGGAACAAGACAAAGGAGAAGAAAATGATGAATTATCAAAACAAGTTTCCGGAGAGCCCGCAATGTACATTTTGCATCACTGTGGTCTCTCTGGAAACTTATTTTGAAGATTCTCACCACAAAAATCTCAGATCTCAACGATGAATTAATTAAAATAGAAAAATAGAATAGGTGAGGAAATGAGAGGGAGAAATGGAATCTAAAAGGTCAGTCCCCTTGCCTTCACATTACCCCTAGCTCTCCTATCTCTTGTTTTATTTTTGTTTCTCAAAGGGTCTTTTTTTGGGACAGAAAGGGGAGGATGCTAATGAGCCATAAGCAACATTGTTAACAAAGATTGCCAAAATAGAATGAGCAAACATTCAAACATTGGTTTTCTTGATTGGGTTTCCAATGTAAAATATTTGTGTCAATTATGTGTGTGATTCTAATTGTTGTGTGTTGAACTTTCATTTACAACTATATTCAATGGATGGTTGTGATAAACTCTGTATGGTATTGATGTTAAATTCTGTGTTAATTATTGTATGAGAGTGTATGTTAAATTTCTCTATATCTAAATGATGCCTAAGTTTATTTCAATTGTGCGAGAATCCATGAATGGTTGTAGCTCTTATATTATGCTCCATGTTTGCATTATTCTTAGGCTATTAAATAATTGCAACAACTATTTTCCCCAAGCCATCAGATGTTTCTATAGGCCTAGAGATAAATGGTTGTAATTCCAAAGCCACTACATTAATGTAGGATGTTTTTGAATCGGTCTTTTGGGTTTTGGTGGATTGTTGGGCTATTTTCTCTCAAGCTTGGGTGTTTTTCCCATAGGATGGGTGAATTTTCACTTACCTAGTTGTTTTCATTGATTGTTGGGTGAATTCTAACTTGCCCGGGGCATATTTTTGTTGGGTGAATTTTAGCTTACCTAAGACATTTTCTTGATTCCTAGGTGAATTCAAACTTTACTATGATGTCTTCTCCCTCACCTAAGACCGTACGTAGCCATGGACAAGTTGTATACACCCCAAGATAGACTCCAACTCTCATCTATTAGTTGTAATTTGAATTCACACCAACAATTAATATGCAAATTACCGCAACATGTTACCTTTTCCCTAGCTAAAACTTTTATTAAAGAAACTTTGTAATGAATTGACTTTTAGAGTAGAGTTCCTTGTTTTGTTAACACATTGGCCTTTTGCATGATCTAAGCAATACATTACACTTTATAAACCATTGGATTTTATTATTATTATTCCTCTCATTTATGAGATACAAGGGAAGAGTGCAATGTGCTAATGTACTATACACATTCAATTGAACAATTTATTTGTAAATGCTTGCATTCACGTTGCTTGATTGCATTTGAAGGTATTATTAATGTTTCACAACGTTGACATACATCAAGGCATTTTTGTTCTTATATAGCATTGGGGAAATACGCCATTGATTGTTGGAGTGGCCTTGAAATTATTATATTAATCTAATTTCATTGAGCACATAGCCATGAGACACAATACATCTAGATATCTTGTTTGAACACGTGAAAAAAGGAATTGTTGGTTTTGTTGGTTCATCAAGTTGGAATAGAGAAGGAGCTCAAGTTCTCTACACATAGTAGCATATTCCAAGAGATAGCGACCATGAATTCTTAGAGATCTGTAGATAGAGCAGGCTTGCTGGCCACCATAAGTAAGTAACCAGCAAGGGTACTGGCCCATCACACAAACATATATAGTAGAGAGAGGCTTGAACTCATATTGAACTGCATTGAGAATAACGCATTGCATTGAGAATAAAGCATTGCAAACAATAATAACTCAGGCCTTTTTCAAGAGAAGTATAGCTAGTCCCCGAGTGCTTGCTTGGTGATTGTAATAGAAATACCAACTTAGAATATCAGTTATTATTAACATTTGTAGCTGGTTGTCTCATGTGCATGGCTATAGTTAAAGGATTCATAGAGGATGTGCATGTGCAAATAAAGACATAAGCTAATTCCATAGAGGATCCATGTTGGAAAAGCGGGCGGGCTATAAGTCCCTCATCTATGGATCATATGGTATTAGAGCAATTAAATCCTCGATCGTGACACAATTATTAGAACTTTGAACGAAACACATACTCACCATAGATAAATACTTGAATAGAGAGAATCTAGAAGATTTGAGAGACTTCAACAAGTAGATCTAAGAGGAAAGTCAACATTGGAGGAAAAAAGAAGATGAACTAAAAAAAATATTTCCAAACACCATGAATCCTTCACTATTAAGAGGGAAGAATTGGACAATAGAAGGCTATAGCTCTTGCAATCGGGGGAGAAATTCACTCAAATGAATAATTGGTGAGAGGAGAGGTTTAATGAAATGACTACTAAGCTACACTAAGAGTTGGTAGAGACGGAAGAAGTTTTGACAATGCTACAAGCAACAATTCAAGAGAACTAGGAAACAAAGCCACATTCCATTGCCTTTGTTGAAGTTGGAACCATAATTGAGACCTACATGGTGAGTTCAAGGTTGGGCTGATGTCTTCTTCATTGTAGATTGGTTGAAGAATGATCACAAGCAAAAAATTGTTTCCTTTCAGAGGAGGCTAGCCCACACTACTTTTCATGGTGGCATATGCTTGCTAGGATCTCATAGAATAAGAAGACCAAAATTTGACTTGGCTTCATTGACTATCAAGACAAACCGTCTTTAGAGCTAGAGGATGTAGAAATATTGCACGTTGATGATGGCAGTGAATTCCTATTGAGGAGTTTGGATTTGAAGATTGCTCAAAGATAAGTTGGTGAGTAGGTTTGCACTATGGGAATAGGTGAGCCAGGAACCAAATCCAAAGCCAGAGTCAAATTTGTAGCTAGGATCAAGCTTTAGATTCTAGTTCTATAGAAATAGACACAAAGCATATTGATCTACTCTCCTATATCTCACTATAGTTTTCATTCTCAAAGGGTCTTTTTTTTCATCCAGAAAGGGGACAATGCCAAAAATCCATAAGCAACATTATAACCATATATTGTTGAAATAGATTGAGCAGCCATTCAAATGTTGGTTTTCTTGATTAGTTTTCCAAGGTAAAATCTCTATGTCATTTATGTGTGTGATTTTGATTACTATGTGTTGAATTTTCATTTACAACTATATTTAATGGATGTTGCAACAAACTCTGCATGGGATTGATATTAAATTTTATTTTAATTACTATATGAGAGTGTATGAGAAGTTTCTCTATATCTAATTGATGATTTAGTTTATTTCAATTGTGTGGGAATCCATGAATGGTTGTAGGTTACATATCATGTTTTCATTTTTCTCAAGCTATTAATTAATTACAACAACTATTTCCCCCCTACCATTGGATGTTTCTATAGGCCCAGAGATCAATGGCTGCCATTCTAGAGTCACTACATTAATATAGTATGTTGTTAATCAATCTTTTGGGTTTTAGTGGATTGTTGGGTGAGTTTATCTAAAGCTTGGGAATTATTGCCATTGGTTGGGAAAATTTTGACTTGCGTGGTGCATTTCCATTGATTTTGGGGTGAATTCTAACTTTCCTCTTAAGGTTGGGTGACCTTTGAACGAGATAAGCTATAAATACAATATTCTTCCACACATGATTCATAAGGAGGCCCCTATCCTTATTTATAGCTAACAAGAGAAACCTATTCACAACAACCTCCCAACTACTTAATGAAACTTCTTTAATGAGTTTACATCACATTTATTCCATACCAACTACCATAGTTGTTAAGTTAATCGTGACTTGGTTAAAAGAGTGATTTAAGATAACCTTGATTCCGTCAATAATGGGTTTACCATTGGTGATTTATGGGCCCATGGTTTTGGGTAACCGATGGTTTTAGCATGTGATTGAGCCTATTTAAAAGCCTCAATAACTCCAATGCAAGATGCCTAAAGTGGCCAATGTTGGTGGTAGCCAAGACTAATAGATATCTAATAGGTGTTGGTTTTTCCTATATAGGGTTTCTAGGGTAAAAATACGTATTCCGCTTATGTGCTTGTTTTGTGCATTATTATTATTTTCTAACACATAGTATTAGAGCCAATAAACCTAGACTTCTCATGAGAGTGGTTGGGGTTCTAAGGTCGAAGAAGTCTACGAGGTATAAGGAGCATTGACGGAAGAAGCACATGGAATATAGTGAATGAAGTACCTAGTTAATGAGTGCTTGATTCGGTTCACTATAGTAGAGATGGATGTAGGTGAAGAGGCACATGGATATTTCTTGCATCATATACTCTTGTAAGCATTTTTTAAAAATTGGAATCAACTACAATGTAAATGGGCATACAATTGTAAGATCTAATTAGGCATGTGCACCCCTGGCTTGGTGGGTCACCTATGTAAAGTCTTATGTAGATTTGGGTAGACTAAAGAAGGGGGCATGCTTTTATTCTTGATACTTGATAAAAAAATTCGAGGGGGGTTGGTGCTCACCCCAAGTCAAGTTTAAAGGGGGGAATGTTAGGTTAATCTTGACTTGGTTGAAAGAGTGATTTAAGATAACCTTGGTTCAGTCAATAATGGGTTTATCATTGGTGGTTTACATGCCCTTGATTTTGGGTAACCCATGGTATTTGCCGATGGTTTTATCATGTGATAAACCCTACTTAAAGGCTTGAGTAATTCTGTTGTAAGATGTTTAAAGTGGCCGATGTTGCCAGAAATCAAGACAAATAGATATCTAATTGGTGTTGGTTTCCCCTAAATAGGGTTTTGAGGATAAATCTCGTGTTCTATTCAGGGTAATTTTTAGGGGCGAAATTTCGCCAATTGGCTATTTTTGGGGCTTTTTTTTTAAACATAAATTCGCTATTTGGTCATTTTTAGTCTCTAATATCTCCTATATTTACATAAATATGTCTTTTTATCATAATATTCACCAAAATTTACACTTTTCAGTAGTAAATTGTATGTTTCATATTAAATATTCGCCTATCTATCTATATATATATGTTTTTTTTAATCCAAAATAATTGCTTAGAATACTACACTTAGGTATACTATTAGAATCCTTAAAAAATACCCTGGTTCTATTGTTATTGTTGTTTGCTTCTATTTCTATATTTTTTCTAACATCTGGCATTAGGGACTGAAAAACGCAAAGGCGTAGGATTTTCAGCGAGTGGGAGATGCAACATTAATAATAGGAGGTTTAACCAAGTTTGAGATTGAGAAGTTTGATGGCAATAATTTCTCCCTATGGAAGATGAAGGTGGATGATTTGTTGGTTTAGAATGACCAAGCCCTAGCCTTGAAATGAGTTGCAAAAAAACTGAGCAACATGGCATATGATGACTGGATAAAGCTAGTAACCTATTGACTAGACACACACACACACATTGTAGTTATAACAACAACAACAACAACAACAACAATAATAATAATAATAATCCATTGGATGTAGCTTGGGTGGTTGGGAGGAATGAATGTTTTCCTCCCCACCCAGGTTCAATTCCTTGTAAGTGATTGTGTTGAGCCCTTGAATAGGCATACTGGTTTAATTCCTTGTAAGCGATGTGTTAAGCAACCTTCCCAGCGGCAATATATGGCATTGCCACATTCCTCGTGGAATATCCGGGGGGGGGGGGGGGGGGGGGGGGTTATCCATGGACGTAGCGAGCACCGATCTCTAGTTCTATGAACCACATGAAAATAAAATAATAATAATATAAAAACCAAACGAAAAATTACATACAATAAAACAAAAACAAAAAAACAGTTAAGGGACATCTATGTTAATGTGTAGGAAATCAAAATTATGGTAAATTAAGGCTAGGTGAGGCAAGGACACATAGCACTCATAAGTACTAAATGAATCATGAATATAGTTGGTCATGATATTAATGTACTAATAGAGATATGAAGGTGCACAGTGGGTTGTGGGAGCGCTATCTAACTATTACAATAATGTACAATCACCTCATCATTCACATATTGTCCATTCACAACAAATAGGTTAGTGGATCACTCTCATAAGCTTGTGCATTCCTAGTCCTTCTATAAATTAGGTGCAACCATCTTATATATCTCCCCCGCGATCTCCATATGAGTACTTTCATCCCTCTAGATTGTTATTGCCAACCAATCCTAATAACTAGAAAATCCTTCATGTCATTTTGGTGTTACATTTTTCTAACACATCATATACATTTTGATATTACACTAATGTTCAAAATTTATGTAAAATTATTTATACAAAAGAAATACTACTAACTTATATTCACATAATCATTATCTAGTCGTATATGTTTATCCTTGACTAGATTAGAAGTTTATGTAGTCATTTATAACAATGACACTTAAAATTGCTCAAATGTGGTAGTATTTAGCTTAAAAAAATGTTGTGACTAACTTTTTGTTGTTGCATAGTCACAAATTTGTGATTTTGTACTAGTGGTTTAATACCCTAATCAACAAACCGCTCTTGGTTTGTGTAAAGGTGGAGGATGAGGACAGAGTGATGTTTTTACTATGTTCCCTCTCGAATACCTGGGATCATATGGTGGTGACCATCACCAAATCATCACCATGAAATCTGAAATTTGATGATGTGGTAATTGCTTTACTGGGAGAAGAGTTGAGGAGAAAATCGTCTCTTGATCCCTCTACTAGTAAATCCCTATCTGTGAGAGGGTGATCTAGCAAAAGGGGTCAACAAGGGAGATCACAATCCATATCCAAGTCTACAAAATGCAAGAAAATGAAGTGTTGGAATTGTGAAAACCAAGGCACTTGAGGAAGGACTATTGGTATTTGAAGAAGGAAAAGAAAGAAGAAAAGCTAGACCAACCATCAACAGAAGCTGGTACAATATATTTAGAAGAGATGACAACATGTGAGGATTTTTGACCAAGCAACAACAAATCTCTATTATATGCTTGGGTTTTGGACTCAAGTGCATCTTTCCACATGTCTCCACATAAAGTCTGGTTTGTCAAATATCATCCATATAGTGGTGGAATGGTCTACTTGGGTGATGATCATCCTTATACATTTTGGGAAGAGGGGACATCAAGATTGAGCTGGACAATGGTAGAGAAAGGAAGTTGTGTGATGTACAACATGTACTGGATCTTTAGAAGAATTTGCTGTCAATAAAGATGATGGATAAGATGGGATATTCTAATACATTTGGTGACAATAGATGCAAAATTACCAAAGGATCCCTCGTGATAGCAAAAGAAGAATATTATGGGACCCTGTATTGATTGTGCAGTGATAGAGTAACAAATCATGTAACGATAGTAGACTCAGGGAATATTATGGATGCAGTGATGTTGTGGCATCAATGACTTGGACATATGAGTGAAAAAGGTTTGAAAACTTTGCAAGATCGAGGTATGCTCTCTGAATTAAGTCTTGTGATTTAGACTTGTGTGAGCACTATATTTTTGGTAAATAGAAGAGAGTTTGGTTTACTGCAAGCTCTGGTAAAAGTTTTGATCTTTTGCAACTTATTCATTCTGATATATTTGGATTAGTCCCCACTTTGTCTATAAATTGGGTAGATATTTTATTACTTTTATAGATGATTATTCTAGAAGAGCGTGGGTGTATTTTATGAAAAATAAGTTAGAAGTCTTTGAGAAATTTAAAGAGTTTAAGGTACAAGTAGAGAAAAGTTTGGGTAGGTTTATTTTATGTCTCATATATGATAATGGAGGAGAATATTGCTCCAAGAAAATTGATAAATTTTGTATGCAAGAAGGAATTAAGCACCAGAAGACTGTTGCATATACGCTACAACAAAATGGTGTGGCCGAGTGAACGAATCACAAAATCATGAAATGTGCAAGAAGCACTCTCAATGCATCTGGGTTGGACAATATATTTTAGGAAAAGGTTGTTAATACAATTGCATATTTGATTAACATATTAACATATCACCTACAACTGCATTACATGGAAAGATTCCATAGGAGGTTTGGTGCGGTAAGCTAATTGATTATTCTCATATGTGTATTTTTGGTTGTGATGCATTTGCCTATGTGCCTAAAGAAAAGAGGTCCAAGCTTGAACAAAAGTCAATGAAATGTGTTTTTCTCGGTTATGATAATACAATAAAGGGGCATAGATTGTGGGATCCTACTGACCACAAGGTAATTGTTAGCTGGGATGTTATTTTTAATGAAAAATACATGCAAAGGAAGGAGATACAATAGACACCTGAGATTGTACTAGTTGAAGTAGAAATGAGTGAAGATGAAAATGAAACTTCTGATCAACATGAAGAACAACAAGTTCAAAATCTACAACTCAGAATATCTACACATCCCAAGAGATGTCCTAAAAGGTATTCTCTTGGTTTTCAGTCTTCTTTTACTTTGTTAACCGATGATGGTGAACCTAGTTCATTTCAAGAAGCTAGATAATTTGAGAATGTAGATAAGTAGAGGAAATCCACGGATGAAGAAATGAAAGCAAGATTCAAACATGGGAACTTGTGGACCTCCCACCAGGAAGAAAAGTTGTTGGAAATAAGTGAGCGTATAAAGTAAAGAAGAACAATGATGGGTTGCTAGAATGTTATAAAGCTCACATGGTAGAAAAAGGCTATGTGTAGAAGTTAGGTATAGATTTAATGAAATATTATCTCCAGTTGTGAAGCTTCTACTAGAAGGATTTTACTTGCACTTGTAACAACACAGGATTAGGGTTGGAACAACTTGATGTAAAAATTGTTTTCCTGCATGGTGATCTTGAAGAATAAATTTATATGGATCGGACCAAGGGCTATAAAGAAAGAGACAAAGAGAATTTGGTTTGCAAACTGAAGAAATATCTATATGGATTGAAATAGGTGATAAGGATGGGGTGCATAAAATTTGACACCTTCACAAAGAGACAAGGTTTCAACAAAGGTGAAGCTGACCATTGTTCATATTTTAAGAGGTTTAATGATGATAGTTTTATTATCATGTTGTTGTATATGTTGGTTGCATGCCCCAACATGAAGAGAATCATCGATCTCGAGGTTCAATTGGCTAGGACATTTGAAATGAAGGATTTAGGAGTAGCAAATAAAATTATAGGGATGAAGATACACATGGAAAGAGCAGGTAGTAAGAGTTGGTTAAGTCAAAAGTCATGTATAGAAAAGATTCTACAACCCTTCAATATGCAAAATGAAAAACCAGTTAGCGCCCCACTTCCTACAAACTTCATGTTGTCTTTCGAATAATGTCCTAGCATAGAAGTAGAGAAGACAACCATGTCTTGTGTACTGTATTTATCAGCAAATAGGAAGCCTTATGTTCCCCATGGTGAGCACCAGACCAGATATTGCTCAAGCACTAAGAATTGCTAGCCATTTCATTGAAAATCGTGGTAAGGAGCATTAAAATGCTATGAAGTGGATACTCATATATTTAAGGGGAACTTTAGACGTTGTTATTTGCTACAGATCAACATATTTACAGATTAAAGGTTTTGCAGATTATGGTTTTGGTGGAGATAGAGATGGAAAAAAGTCTATTACATGATATACTTTCTCTCTTGCAAGTGGAGTTGTAAGCTCGACATATAACTTGCATCCAATGGTGTCTTTATCAACCATTGAAGCAAAATATGTGGCAATAAGTAAGGCTAGTAAAGAGGCAATAAGGATAGAGCGACAAGTGGATGAATTCTAGATCATATAGGAGAATATCACTTTGCACTGTCATAGTTAGAGTGCTATTCACTTAGTGAATAATCCAACATTTCATGATCGAACGAAGCATATTAATATTAAGTACCATTTCACAAGGAAAGTGATGGAAGAAGGAAGGATCTTCTTAGATAAAACTGATATTGATGAGAATATTGCATATATCCTTACAAAGCTAGTCAATACAAAGAAGTTTGAATGGTGCAAAAATTCTCTGTAATTGCTGAAAATGTGATGAAGGTAGCATTGGGCAATGGAATGTGGGTGGAAAACATTGGCAAGGAACTTCATGTATATTGTCTTCAAGTGGGAGAATGTTAGGATATGGAGGCAATATACTAATCTCCACTATTCTTCCTGTAGATCTCTTGATTAGAACAATGCATGATTTGTATGTGTCGGGCATGCAAGTGTGGTGGAGCCCTCGAGGAAAAAATTTCTAGGCCCTTCTAGCGTATTTTGGTTCCTTCTGGAACCCTCATATGTATTACATAAAATAGGAGTGATCTCGATCAACATTGTAATACAAGAGAGATAGAAGAAAACATTGCAAGTTTTTATCGAGTAATAATAAAAGATCAAAGCTTCCATTGCCTTGTGGTTTTACCTGCGTACAATAAGGTTTCCATTTAAATCTCGTTTTCTATTGTCATTGTTGTTTGCTTCTGTTTTTATATATTTCTAACAATAGTGGACCTTGTTTAATAAGAACAAATATACCAAACATAGTTCACTTTACTTTAAATGACCTCCAATATTACTACTTTAATGAGCCCTTTGACCCCCATTACACCCTTAGAGAGGATCCCAACATGTAAGTTGGTCTTCCTTATTTTTTTATTTTACATTCTTCAAGTAAAAGCCTAAATGTTTTAAACTTAGATAGAAAATCTTGAATTCAAGAACAATCTATTGGATTTAAAGCGATGACAATAGGATTCCGAGCTAGTGAATTCAAACCTCATTATGTTTACCAAACGCAATTTCCAACTTATGTCAAGCTACATTTGTTTTCTTAATCCTTGAAGCTAAAACCATAGATCACTAGAGATATAGAATTCAATTAATCTACATGCTTCATTAGTTTTACTATCTCACATGGCTTTCTTTGATGGTTGAGTAGGTGCAACTTCTGCTCCCAAGGTAACTTACTAATGTCCTCTGCTTCACAACAAACCTTCCATACGAGGTTTACATGAAAAGTAGTTTGAAATAGTAAGTAAGGTATAATTGGGACTGGCCATATTACATTATGAAGGTGATATGACCTCAAAATAATTTCAACAATGTAAGAACATTTACAAAAAGAAACCCTTTGTATTAATTACTATGATAGATTTGGACATTACACAATTCAATATAAGATCAAGCTTTCAATCTTTAAATGCAAGATCTAGACAATAATTTCTTTAGACAACAAATTCAAGTTCAAGATCCCAATTCAATTAAAACTAACACTTCATAATTTTCCACGTAATACCTTTTTAAGATGGTGACACTTAAGCATAGATATCATAACCAATTTAGCACAATCATAAGGATATGATTCACATATTAACTCTATTTCTAAAGTTCATCAATTATCTCAATTCATCAATTCCATTGAATCTCTTAGATGGAATGCTTTTTCTCTTGAAAGGATGACAGTTCTAAGGTTTAGGGTTAAGGTCCTTAAGCTCATGCATATAATACCTTCTTCCTTGACTAGAAGTGTGATTCCATGATCATTAGGTTCATAATAAACACAAGGAAGTGTTTCTTTAATCTATGGGCTTCTTGCCTAATGATTCTTCAATCTACATGCCTCTTGCCTCATTATTCACAAAATACATGGTTCTACATAATGACATAAAGCCTTACATAATAATCACTCACAACCTTCAGGACAAAACATGATACAATCCATCATCTAGCAGAGGTAAATATCTCACAACAATATTCAAAATCATTTATAATAATTATATAATAATCTATGCATAACCTTCATATGATTTTAGGCGTAAGGGAGATCTAGCCTCCTCCCCTTTTCAAGAGCACTATGCAAGAATAAACATGGTTTAATCCAATCCATAACACATATAACCATCTCATTTAATCCCTTAAAAATATTCACAACATATGCCAAAAATATCATTACTTAAAAAACCTAATTTGTCTAGGTAACGGGGGATTTGAGTAGTAATTTTTGACATGAGTGTATTTTAACCTTTTGGTGAATCAAATGGATGAATCTAACTTTGAAATTTGGTGAACATGTTGATATTGATGTAAAATACTTGCTATTAAAATTTGAATTCCAACAGACATTGTATGGCCATGTTATAGTAGAATTTATTCTACGATCATTTTATGTATTTAAGGGTCTTATAGACAAATATGAAGTTGATTTTTGGTGATAATATAGATGTTGGTGTCATCTACCCTTTTGTTAAAATTTTAATCCCAATGGACACCATATGGCCAAGTTATAGCACCAGCTTAGATCCAAATCCTAGGCTCTATCAAGCGCCGAGAGGGATCAAATCTCCCGAGGTGCAAGCCTCTCCTTGAATAGCTCCTTGAGTGCAATACCTGAGCCACATAATCCTAAGCTCTAAAGTCTTTAGTTTAAGTCTCATATTTACTTTTTACTTTGTATTATTCTTTTTTGTTTATGGCCGACATAATATTTATTACTTTTTACTTTGTATTATTTTGTTACTGGACAAACACTAGACAAACACTCTAAAGTCTCATATTTACTTTTTACTTTGTATTAAAAGTAAAAAGTAAAGTCTCTAGTTTAAGTCTCATATTTACTTTTTACTTTGTATTATTCTTTTTTTGTTTATGGCCGACATAATATTTACCACCTAATCCCAAGCTCTAAAGTCTCTAGTTTAAGTCTCATATTTACTTTTTACTTTGTATTATTCTTTTTTGTTTATGGCCGACATAATATTTATTACTTTTTACTTTGTATTATTTTTTTTGTTTACTTTGTATTATTTTGTTACTCGAAAAACACTCGACTCACAAGATCTCCCCCATACTGGGTTGTAGAGTGCCTCTCGGCGCAATAATTTCATTTACAACCATTTTGTGTTTTTAATGGTCATACAAAGAAATTTGAAGTTGATTTTTAGTGGACACATGGTAATATGTGTTAGATATCCCCAGTCTAAATTTGATATTTCATTCAACTTCAAATAACACCATTGCAGTAAAAATACAAAATTGGTTTTTAGGTTTGTATGCACAATGCATTTCTATAAATTTGCATACAATATAAAGTCAAATTAATTTTCTTCGTCATACAACAATTAATTCATAACAAAGGAGGGGAAGAAAAGAACTTATATTTAATTCATAACAAAGGTGGTCCATAGTTAATTCATAAAATAACTTATATTTTTATAAACCAAGTTCCAAGGTACTTGACTATGGGTGAACCATTTTCCTCCCAACCATAGGCAATCCTTTGTGAATGTCACCCACCCCATGTTGGACTGTGAGATTACTAGAGCAAAGAAGATTCGTCAAAAATTCAAAATCACTATTCTCTTTACCAAAAGATAAACCAAGCAAGCAAGCTAGCAAAAGTGTAGATGTTGAAGAGGGTACTTCCCTACTCAATCTTGGAGTCTAATTCCACATGATAGTGCCTCTTTCATCTCTCCATGGATCCTATAATAGTTGGGATGTTGTGTTTTCATGAAGAAATCTTTTCTCTCCTCAAGAACTCTCTCTTTTTCCAATCTTCTCTTCCTAATTCAAATTCTCTCTTTCGCACAAATGAAAGAGAGGGAAACGAAGAGCCTTAATCCAAGTCTCCCACTTCCTTAATGATAGGGGTCAAGTTTCCTAGTTGAACTCTCCTTGATTGTATACATATATGAATTAGTTGCTTCAATATAGGAGGTAGGTACTTAAGAGTAGGGAACAATTTTTGAAGCAATTAATCATTTCACTACTCTTCTAATTTTAATTTCATAAACATTAGGATGGATTGATAATAGAATAATCACATGGAAGAGGTTGTAGGTAGGATATAGTAGTAACCATGAAACATAGGTCAATTCTCCCTTAAGACCTTCTTATCTTTCCTCTCTAGTAGAATGATAGCCTCATTGGTGTTCTCCCACCAGTCAATCTTGGAACCTTTCATTAAATGTAAAATGATAATGTTTAGATGTCTTTAAATTGCCATGTTAAGTCTACCTCGTGGAATGAAGCAAAACATAGCAATGAAAAAGCATGATTACAATATAAACAAGATCAAGTTCAAATGGTTAAAACAATGATATTACAATCCCCTTGTTAGGATGCCCAAGTAATGGAGCAGATGGAGAAACACTGACAAGCAAAGGGAAATGAGGATAAATGTGAAATGCATGCTTTTCCATTAAAATAATATACATATAAATACAATATGGCGACACTTGGTTTCATCTTCCAATTAGTCTCTTCTACTCCATGATGACTCTTCATATTCCTCAATGTGATTTGTACTAACCCAAATAGATTAGGTTATCAACACCCCCCCCCTGCCCCTTAATATGAAGGGGTGTATATGAGTCCAAGCAGAGAGTTGAAAGATGAAGAAGGATAGTTACAAATGGTTGAAGGTTCTCTCCGAAACAAAAGCTAGCAGAAGCTGACGTCTTCTACTAAATGAGTGGTTTTGGATGGCCATAAACCAACCAAATCTATGAAGAGGTGGTTTAAGGATGACCACAAATTATGGAACTTGTCACTTACTCTGGTATTCGCTCAACAATTCCCTCTAGAACTTGGCTCTAACTCAGGTTTTTGTTTAGTGGTTCCCTCTAGAGCTTTCCTCTAAAGCTTAGTAATTCCCTATGGGTTTAAGGATCACCAAAAATTGATGTTTAGCATAAGTTGATGTCTTCTACTAAATGGGTGGTTTTAGGATGACCAAAAACCAAATCATGCTTAGGTGGAACATGCCTCTAAGTCTGGCTCTGGCTGTAGCTCTAAATCTGGTTAGGTGGATATGGCTTGAGGATTTGGCAATTGGCACAAGGTTCTAGCTATGGCTTTAGCTCTGGTTCAGGCTCGCTTATTCTTGCTCGCTTGTTTCCGACAGTCAATCATTCCCCCCTGTCAGGAACAAGGTGAGAAGTGGAAAATATCTCAGCTGCAAGATGTTTCATTACTCATGAATGAACTCTTCGGTATGACTTATATATCTTCTTGGCTATTGAAGACCATTACCAAGAAACAATCCAGCCATAGTGAATCTTCTCTCTTGCATGTTTCTTAAGTATAAAACATCTATATGAATAACAAGAATGATTTCCACAATGTTTACAAGGATGGAGATCAAAACACCGATATTCCATGTGACTAACTCGAAGACAATGTTGGCATTTTAGAATCTGATGCAAATCTGAAGCAGGTGAAGATGAAATTTCTTGAAGGAATCCAACATTATGGAACTGGATAGGTTTGGAATAATCAGGAATTTGAAAGGTCACTTCCTTGTCGTATCCAAGACCGGTTCTATGCTTGTTGTGGACGATTTATTCCCAAGTTGTGATGATGGGATTGGAAAGTGCACGCAGAACATGTGTATGAGTAACTCCATCTTCATTTTCTTTTGAAGTGGCATCACCAATTTAATTAAGTTCTTTTGAAGTGGCATTATTGATTTGATTATGTGCAAGTTGTTGATTGTCTGAACAAGAACACATTCATAATGTTGATTCTTTTGTTATATCTCATCAAATTGGAGTTGTGATTCAAGTTGAAGAAATTCAATTGTGTCTTGTGAAGCTTGTAAACAAGTTAGAACATCAATGAGAGTTTTGTTATCGATTGTGACCGTGTTTTCGTCAGAAGAGAGTGGTAGAGTGCTCAATAACTCTTCTAAGTCATTCATTCAAGCCATTTAAGGATTGACAAAAGACTAATATAAATTGCAAAGCGTAAAGAGTTTCTTACAACTCCACCCTTTAACAAAAAGACTCAACAAAAGAAATACTAGACTCGGAAGATGAATGGGGTCAGATATAACTGAGAATGCGCTCGTTTACAAGTTCAATTCAATTTCAATTTGAAATTAAAAAAAATATTGCAAGTACAAAAGTTACAATAAAACTTACTAAAATACATTGCTTGCAAGTTGGATTGGTCTCTAAAATGAATAATTTATAGTCCTTCAGTGATGCTTCGTTGTTGTGCCAAAGTCACAATTTATTGCACTCCCATACTATACCTTGCTTTGCTAAAATACTAGCAACCCCACTCTTCGAACATAATATTTTGTTGGAAGAAGTCTAAACGTTCGATGATTTTGCCTCTCTAGGAGTTTTTGGCCAGAATGCAGTGATTTTTTTTTCAATAAATCTGAAATTTGGGTTGTTCAAATAGTTTTTTTAAATACATAGATGGATTTGACACCCTAAAAAATGGTAGGGGCACCTAGATTATGCAAGTTTAACACTGTTATGTGGGATTTTAAAAATTTCTTCCCAGATTTGATTGAATTCGTGCTGAAAAAATATGTCGCCTCCGGAATCAAACTTTTAGGCTATGTGTATTTTGCTATCGTCTAACTAACAAACTTTTGAAAATGCTTTCAACTAATTCTAGGAAATAGTATTGAAATTTAAAAAAATAAACACATATACCTCCTTCAAATATACTTGGCGCTTTAGGGTACAAAACTGCGGGTGCTAGGGTGGCCTTTTTCTCATGTGCCACATTCGCTTGGAATGATATGTGAGTATGATATGCCAGTGATAGTTAAATAATTTCGAAGATGATTTCCAATAGGATTAAACCGTTCTTGCAAATGTTTTGTCCTTGGAGCAATTTGGTTTTATACCTTCCAGGCAAATTTTTGAAGCAATTGGGATAGCACAAGAGAGTGCTCACTCTATCAAAGTTAAGAAGCTAAATGCGCTGCTTGTTAAGTTGAATCTGTCCAAGGCGTATGATCGGGTGGATTGGTGTTTCTTGTGTCTCGTCCTTATTCAGGTGAGTTTGCTTGTTGGAGTTGTCAACTAAATTTTGGCATGTGTTACTTCCGTATCTTTCTCTATTTTCGTTAATGGACGACCATCTAAATTTTTTAACAGCTCCAGGGGAATAAGACAGGGTTGTCCCCTATCTCCCTTGTTCTTCCTACTTATCATTGAAGGTCTCAACTGTCACCTACCCAAATTTTGAGAATATTATTTTATTTTGCAAAATACTTTATGTTAAATTATAATTACAAAGTTTTGTAATTATGACCAAGTTTGGTAAACGATGATTGTAATTACTGATTATTATTATTTAATAAAATAAAATAGGAGACAAACACCCAAGGGAACTGTTAAATGAGTGTTGACTGACCCACTAGGAGGAATGGAAGCTGTTAGAACGCATGGGACAGATGGCAGCATTTACACTCCACCACTAGATGTTGGTTATGGGACAACTACACCTAAATTTGTGGCATTATCCCCCAGGTGGGTGGAAGAGAGAAGGAAGCTCATTAATGATTAGTTAATCACTAAAAGGCCTAGGCAGCCTAGATAAGGAAATTGGAATTGGGCAGGCAACCCCTACAATATTTTCTGAAGAAATATTCCCCAAGTGCATCAGGTTATCACTGAGAGATTCGAATAGGGAGGCTATGTGAGAGTGAAATTGCGAGTCTGCTTGTTGTACTGAGAAGGAAAACCAGAGGTGCTGGTGCAGGTCTCTTTGACTGCTGAGTCGTGATCATTGGATAATCTATAGTCTACTGCAAGTTGATGTACTAAGGCTTCTACAGAATCTTCCTCCTGGTGGTTCAGTGAACATGCTCGGGGGTCCTAAGGCAAGTAACTTGGCTGTCTTCAGGAATAGGTTGGGTGGAACAAGTTCCTTGGGCTGTTTGTTTCTCCTACAATCAACCAGGTTTTACTGTTCTTACTTTCGTTTACAGTTAAATGTTTATGCATGATAGAATTAGTAATTATAGTCATATAGAAGAAACTATTTTATTTTCTGATCTAAGTATGATTATGAATGAAAAAGCTTTATGAAATGATTGAATCGATAACCATCTCTATATTTTTCCTCATGTTGTTTTCTGCATCGTACTACAGTATAGAGAAGTAAAATTAAGAAAGATGATTGATAGGTAGATTGCCAAATGATTGGATAGAATAATCCTGTAATGTTTTCTCTTAATTTTGATTTATTAATTCTTCATGATTAAACTAATATATATAATAGTTTATCAAAGAAATCAGACTTATAGTAGATTCCCTTTACTTAGAATAAAAATAAAAATAAAATAATACATCTTTGCATCAGTTTAAGACTGCAAACTTTTACTAATTGTTTTTTCTGGTTTGTAATCAAATGTTCAACATAAAAATGTCACGTTTTCATTTAATACTCAGAGTACAGAAAATAGATTTATGTTCTTCACTGTAATAGAAGTAAAGCATTATAATATTGCTGCCTATGGCTAAGTTTCGAGCCTTTAAAAGTCATCCTTTGAAAGACAATTTTTTTTCCATCTATTTCAGACAACATCATTCTGGAAATTTAACAGTTGTAAATTACCTTTCTTTTTGAAAAATCAATACATGTATTTCATTCTCATTTGATTTCTTTCATCATACATTTACGGTCAAATTAAAAATTATTTCCACCGTTTAAAACACTCTGCTATTTTCCATTTTTTTTAGAATAGATGTATTCTAAGTTTTCATTTTCGAAAATCATATAGTTCTGTTAAGACTAGACTTTCAACTGCTGAAATTTGCAAAGACGATTAAGTTCATTTCAAAACCCTTAGACCTTTTGTAACCGGTTTACACTCTACACTTATCATCCTGAACCTATTTTATTATATCAAGTTTTTCCAAGTTAAACGCAACATCATTTACAAGGTATCACTTCTTACGATAGTTACAGGTTAAACTTAAAAAAAGAACTTATTTCCATATCAATGCTCACCCAAACGTTTGAACATTTCAAAACAAGACCTATCAGGTTTCGCATTAGCTAGCTAACCCTTGGCTCTCGGCCAAATGAGTTCAACACAGTATCATCCTAAATACTCTATCAATTCTTCAAACCTTTCAAAAGATAAATTTATGTTCAAAAACACTGCATTTAAGGTTCCTTCCTTTTTCATAAAGTCTTCAACAAAAATTACATTTTAAGAGTACAGTGAAATGCTGCAGCAAGACGAGCCGAAGATCATTCGTCTTTTGGTTCCAAAGATTACATACTAGGCAAACACTGTGCCTTGAACCAAACATCAAAAACCTCGCCATTTATCAAAACGTCGAGTAGGAGGACATACAAGGTAGGGAACCGCCGAGGCTTACTGGTGGACGAGCGGTCCCTCTTTGGAGCTCTCAAAGTTTAAAAACCCTTCCATGTTGTGAAGAACCTGTCACAAAACAATTGGAGGTTAAAGGATATTCACATTTTTGATAATATTAATACAATAGAAACACTCTAGCATTTCTTGTTCAAAGTTTTACCTGTGCTTGAAGTTTCGAACTACAAGACTCCACCTGCAAACGTTTAGACAAGCCACCTCTCCAGCACATCAACAAAGAGTTCCAGTTCTGTACACCATAGCATTTCGATACTTGAAAGTCAAGCACGGTTCAATGAAAAACCCTGAAAGATTACTCTCAACCATACATAGCAAAAGCCGCCTGCAATTTGCAACACTCTAGTTTCCAACTACTGTAAACACTCATCAAGCTCGACTTCTTAACATAGCAAACAATTGCAGGATAAACCCTCACAGGTCACGGTTTCGATCCTGGAGACCTCCTACATCCGAGAACCCCAAAAATATCTCGGCCTGTCAGCCTCTCCCCTCTATCATTGCTGAAAGAAAGGGAAAACCAAAGAAGGCACCTCAACGTTTAAACGAAAATCTAGGATTTCATCACTACAACAAGGATTACACAAGATCAATGATGGAGAAATAGCTAGCACGATACATCGAAGTTCGGGCAATAACCGAGTTTAAATGCATATTTATTACTTCAACCACGTCGATACCAACACAATAGACCACGGAGCAAGGCTTGTTACAGCTCGACAATTTAGTTGTTGAATGTGAATTCATTCACGTGCTATTCAGCCACGAGAGCATCCTCTTTTGTTACACTCAATGCGGTAGTCAGGAGACTTAAATGGTCAATCCAACCTCATTAACGATGCCAGCTTGATTCGTACTCAACTTTTAATATCCCATCATATCACCTGCCAATGTAAAAAAAACTTAGGTTTACAACGTTCATTTCGTATCTTTCCAAAGTTGAAAATCGAACGTATGGTTCACATTTATTACATATCAATATATTTCTTAAGATTGATATAAGTCGCATTCCATAGTTAGGGTATTATTAAAATTACTTATATACATCGTATTAACTTGTTCACATAGTATGATACATTGCATTATATGAATGTTTTGTAATATCCACATTTGAATCTTTAATATTATTCTATTTTATTTACGAGATTTGAATTAACACTCCTCAAGTTGGGCATAGGTCATAATTCCTAGAACAATTTCGATGCTTAGTATATAGTTAGAATTAAATCTTGCAGCTCCTAATATTAGTTTATGATATTATTCATAAAGTTGTACTTTTGATATTAAAAAGGTTCAATCATAGATTGTAGCATGTTCATAATAGAAATATGATAATAACATCATAATAGAGAAGGCTATATCATCATATATGCCAATTATAAATGGAGAATTTAGAACTACTGTAGTTATTTTAATAAAATCCATGTATTGAAATATTAATTGGATCATGTTGCTATAGTTTAGAAATAATGTTCAAGTTGAAATGTTCATAAATCATTACACCTAGTAGTAACATTCTTTACGAAATGGAAAAGTAATGGCAGAATCATATTAGCATTTTAGACTTCGTAACCTAGTATTTATTTATGAGATTCACAAGCATAGGTATTTTCTCCTAGGCAAATCACCAATGAATTGGTATAGATATTATCGACGTCTGCAACTTGTATTTTTATTTGTCAAATTAACACATTTAGATTTTGGATAGAATTCCATACCTGAAGCGAGGAGGTACTTATAATTTTATTTACAAAACTTGACGACTAATTGAAAAACATAAATACTCGTAACACTTGTTTATGTCGTACTAATCTTACCTGTGAATCTGCGCAAGAAGGATAGGTACAAATGCTTTAGCTAACATAGATAAGTAAGCCTCAGGATGCCCTGTAGGACCCCTTTCATCATCATAAGAGAAACAAACTGTCAATACCTTGTCCAGAAAACCTGATCATTTGATATTCGATCTACAATTAACACAAGCAAAACTAATGTCGTAAGCATGTTAAAAGAAGTGTGATGTGTCGCTTATCATTAAAATGCTTTTAATTATGAGACTCAGTTTTTAATTTGTTTTTCCGCATTAATGACTTCATTATTCAATGCTGTCTTGTTAAGCATTTATTATTTCCGCAATTGTAATGCTGTTTAAAAATTTTAATTTTTTATGAAATTATCGAGATGTTACATGTGGTATCATAGATCACGTTCGAACTCTAGGCCTGAAAAGGTCCAAAGAACACGCAGCATAAAATTTTATTACAGTGGGAATCTTACTAATTAAAAATTTAAACTATTGTGTTATACAAAAATTGTTTTTTAGCTACAGGTTTGGAAGGATCAGCTGAACATATAGAGGACAGATTTCGACCCAACAGTCATAGCACGGGACATCATTATGAAGAAGAAGTCCATGGCGAATTAAATGACAATTCATTAGAATTGTTACGTGCATTTCAAGAGTTAAAAGCAGAAATCAGATCTGTAAAACAAGACAATGAGAAAATTTTGAAAGCACAAGAGGAACTTAATCAAGTACTGTTCGAACAATGCCCAACTAATGATCAGGATAGAGAAATTGAAATTACCTCCAAGATTGAAGACTTACCTCATCGAGACAGGGGTAAGAATATGAAAACTGATGATGCAAACAACATTTCAACATCATCAGAAGCTGCTCATGAAAAATGCAAAAAGAAACAAAAATTATTCAAGTGATAGTAGCGAAGGAGACTACAAACCCAAAAGAAAAAGTCACAAACAGTATGAACAGATTTCTGGGAAGTTCAAGAAAATCAAACCTCCAACCTTCAATAGTGAAACTAAGAAATGAGAGATAGTAGAAGCATGGTTGTCCGGCATGAAGAAGTACTTCCAAAATTATGATTATTCTGAATCATTGAAGACAAAGATGGCAATATACAACTTGATAGGGAAGGCATATATTTGGTGGCAGGACATTAAAAGAGTGAAGGGCATCAAGGACAAGGATGTGAATTGGAGCACTTTTAAAAGATACTTCAAGAAAAAGTTCTTATCTGAACAATACTATGAAGAAAAATCCAAGGAATTCTATGATTTAAAGCTGGGAACTATCAACATGAAAGAGATGAATAGTAAATTTCTGAATTTATTGAGGTATGTGCCATGCCTCGTGGAAGAAAATCCGAAGATTCAAAGATACCTCAGTCGTCTACCTTTCAACATCAAGGACATAATCGAGTATGACAATCCAAAGACCTTAGAAGAGGCCATGAGGAAAGCAACTTTCTGTTATGACACTAATCGGAAAAGAGAAGGGATATCAAACTGGAAAAATCATAAACCCAACAATTTTGAGCTAAAAAAGAAAAAAATTAGGTTTAATGGAAATTCTGGTTTCCAAAAGAAAAATTTTCAGAATCAGAATTTTCAAGGAAACAATTCCAAAAATAATCAACAACAGAATTTTACAGCGCCTAGAAATACTCCCAATGCTACCAGAACTAATGACCAAAAGGCACCTATCAAATGTTTTGAGTGTCCAGGTCCTCATTATGCATCAGAATGCCCCAAGAGGAAGCATACACCTAACAATATTCATTCCATATAGACTGAACCTACTATTCGAGACTTGGCAAGGGAGATGCTCAGAATTAATGCAGCACTAGACAAAGGCAAGCAGATCATCAAGTCTCTATGGTAGAGATTGAAGATATGCTACAAAACCATCCTGTTACTATTTTGATTGATCCAGGTGCTAGCCTGAGTTATATATCACCACATATTGCAGAATGTTTTAATTTGAAAACAGAAAAATTCAGTAAAGCCTGGTTAGTTAGACTAGCAACAGGAACAAAAAGAAAAGTATCTGATTTGATTGAACGTTGTGTTTTATCTATGAATCAGTTAAAGACACAAACCAAGTTGAATGTTTTACCTTTAGGATCCTATGATATCATAATTGGAATGGACTGGTTAGAAGCCCATCATGTCAATCTGAATTGTTATGAGAAAAGTTTTACGTGTTTAAATGATGAAGGAGAAACAGTAGAAGTAAAAGGTATTCCAAGAAAGACATCCCTTAGACAGATTTCACCTATGCAAGTAAAGAGAGCAGTTAGAAAAGGATGTCAAATGTTTGCAGTAATTGTAGTAAATGATGAGTTGATTACTACAGAGGACAAACTAAAACTAGAAGATATACCTGTCCTAAAAGATTTCAAAGATGTTTTTCCTGAAGAGATCCCAGGATTACCCCCTAAGAGA
The DNA here is from genome assembly GCA_027924585.1 of Larix kaempferi. NCBI lineage: Eukaryota > Viridiplantae > Streptophyta > Pinopsida > Pinales > Pinaceae > Larix > Larix kaempferi. The sequence continues at coordinate 15,844,619 of BSBM01000877.1, forward strand.
GACCTAGATTTTACCATCAAGTTAATACCAGGAGCGATACCGAATTCTAAAGCTCCATATAGGATGAATATACTGGAATTAAATGAGTTGAAATCACAATTGAAGGAACTGATTGATAAAAACTATATAAGACCCAGCGTGTCTCCTTGGGGAGCACCTGTTATATTTGTTAAAAAGAAAGATGGCACTTTAAGACTGTGCATAGATTATCGCCAGCTGAATAAGATGACAATTAAGAATCCATATCCGTTGCCCCGCATAGACGATCTATTTGATCAACTGCGTGGAGCAACGATATTTTAAAAGATTGATTTAAGGTCAGGATATCATCAAATTCATGTGAAGGATGAGGATATTTTTAAAACAGCCTTTAGAATTCGATATGGACATTATGAGTTTGTAGTCATGCCATTTGGATTAACTAATGCCCCAGCTGTATTTATGTGCTTAATGAACAATATTCTGCACAAATACTTAGATAAGTTTGCGATTGTGTTCATAACGACATTCTAGTGTATTCTAAAAGCAAAGAAGAGCATGACGAACATCTGCGTATTATTTTACAAGTTCTGAAAGATCATCAACTATACACTAAGTTAGTAAGTGTGAGTTTCAGTATTTAGGACACATAATTTTCAAGGAAGGAATCTCGGTTGGCCCCGATAAGATAAAAGCCATTAATGATTGGCCGGTTCCTAAGGATGTGTAAGATGTACGATCATTTATGGGTATTACTCGATATTATAGAAAATTTATAGAGGGTTTTTCAAAGATTACAAACCCCATAACCTCCTTAAAGAAGAAAGGGAAGAAATTTGTGTGGGATCAGAAATGTTCATACAGTTTTAAGAAGTTAAAGGAGTTACTAACTACAACGCATATTCTGAGGATTGCAGATCCTAATAAGGATTTTATAGTATACACAGATGCTTGTAATGACGGACTCGGTGGAGTCCTAACACACGAAGGACATGCTGTTGCATACGAGTCTAGAAAGTTGAAAATACATGAGAAGAACTACTCTACTTATGATTTAGAATTATTAGTAGTAATTCACACTTTAAAAATGTGGCGTCACCACCTTATTGGCAGAAAATTTACCTTGTTGACAGATAACATGGGCCTAAAGTATTTATTAGATCAGACAAATTTGAACGCTAGACAAGCTAGATGGTTAACTTTTCTAAGTGAGTATGATTTTGAAATTCAACATATTAAAGGGAAAGAGAACAAGGTTGCTGATGCATTAAGTCGTAAAACAAAGTTGAATTTTATTTCAACCATCAGTACATACTCAACAGATTTAGAAAATCATATCCTTGAAAGGAGTGAAATGGATGAAGAATACAAAAAATTACAAGAAAAGACAACAAATAGCAATTCTGAAAATTCTATGGCAAATTACAGTTTAAAGGAAAATGGACTGTTATTATACAAAAACAGATTGTATGTACCTAACGTACCAAAAGTAAAAATTCTTATTTTAGATGAGATGCACAAAAGCCATTACTCTGGTCATCCAGGTTATAAAAAAACCACCACTATGCTACAGAAAGAGTATTATTGGCCCAGAATGAAGGATGAAGTAGCTGAATACATAGATAAGTGTTTGGACTGTCAAAAAGTTAAGGTTGAACATCAATATCCAGCTGGACTGTTTCAGCCATTGCCTATACCTAGCTAGAAATGGTAGATTATAAACATAGACTTTATTACCGGACTACCAAAGAATCAGATTCAGAATGATTTCATTATGGTGGTAGTGGATAAAATCAGCAAAGCAACACACTTTATACCTGTGAAGACTACTCATAAGGCTCCAGACATTGCAGAAATCTTCTTGAAACATATTTTTCGATTACATGGGATACCAAAAGTGATAATTTCAGACCGTGATTCTTAGTTTACTGGAAACTTCTGCAGGTCTTTGTTTAAAGGGTTGAATACAACCTTAAACTTCAGTACAACATTTCATCCACAAACGGATGGACAAACAAAAAGAGTGAATCAGGTATTGGAAGACTTGCTTAGGATGTGTTAAGGATCAACCTAGTAAGTGGGAAGACTACTTGCATTTAGCAAAATTTGCATATAACCATTATCATGCATCAGCCAGGCTTAGTCCTTTTGAAATTCTTTATGGTAGGAAATGTGATACACCTGTTTCTTGGAATGACCCAGTAAATAGAGTTATTTTAGGACCTGAATTGTTGTAGGAATTAGAACTAATTGTGAAACAGGTACAAAGAAATATTAAAGCTGCCCAAGATAGGCAAAAGAGTCAAATAGATCTTAGAAGGACTCATAAAGAGTTCCAGGTTGGTGAACATGTTTTTCTTAAGGTAAGACCAAAAAAGTGTGCATTGAAATTGGGAAGCTGTGCCAAGTTGGCACCCAGGTATTGTGGTCCTTTCGAAATTTTGTCAAGGGTTGGACCAGTGGCATACCCACTGCCACTAAATCTAAAGATACATAAAGTTTTTCATATATCATTTTTAAAGAAGTATGTACACGATGATACTCATGCTGTAAATTGGAATGATGTACATGTGGGACAAGACGACGATTTTCAGTTGGAACCGGACTGTATCCTCGAAAGGAGGGAAACTCTACTCCGGAATCGCACCATTGGGCAGGTAAAGGTGCAATGGAAGCACCTTAGCCCAGAAGAGGCAACCTGGGAGTTGGACAGTAGTATGCAGGCAACATACCCAACTCTGTTTCAGGAACACTCAGTGACTGATTAAACAACATCGAGGACGATGTTGAGACTTAAGGGGGGGTGTATGTCACCTACCCAAATTTTGAGAATATTATTTTATTTTGCAAAATACTTTATGTTAAATTATAATTACAAAGCTTTGTAATTATGACCAAGTTTGGTCAAGGATGATTATAATTAATGATTATTATTATTTAATAAAATAAAATAGGGAACAAACACCCAAGGGAACTGTTAAATGAGTGTTGACTGACCCACTAGGAGGAATGAAAGCTGTTAGAAGGCATGGGAAAGATGGCAGCATTTGCACTCCACCACTAGCTATTGGTTATGGGACAACTACCGCTAAATTTGTGGCATTATCCTCCAGGTGGGTGGAAGAGAGCAGGCAGCTCATTAATGACCAATTAACCACTAAAAGGCATAGGCAGGCTAGATAAGGCAATTGGAATTAGGCAGGAAGCCCCTACAATATTTTTTGCAGAAATATTCCTCAAGTGCATCAGGTGATCACTGAGAGATTCGAATAGGGAGGCTATGTGAGAGTTTAACTGTGAGTTTGCTTGTTATACTGAGAAGGAAAACCAGAGGTGCTGGTGCAGGTCTCTTTGACTGCTGAGTCGTGATGACTGGATAATCTATAGTCTACTGCAAGTTGATGTACTAAGGCTTCTACAAAATCTTCCTCCTGGTGGTTCAGTGAACATGCTCGGGGGTCTTAAGGCAAGTAACTTAGCTGTCTTCAGGAATAGGTTGGGTGGAACAGGTTCCTTGGACTGTTTGTTTCTCCTACAGTCAACCAGGTTTTACTGTTCTTACTTTCGTTTACAGTTAAATGTTTATGCATGATAGAATTAGTATTACAGTCATATAGAAGAAACTATTTTATTTTCTGATCTAAGTATGATTATGAATGAAAAAGCTTTATGAAATGATTGAATCGATAACCATCTCTATATTTTTCCCCATGCTGTTTTTTGCATCGTACTCCAGTATAGAGAAGTACATTAAGAAAGATGATTGATAGGTAGATTGCCAAATGATTGGATAGAATAATCCTGTAATGTTTTCTCTTAATTTTGATTTATTAATTCTTCATGATTAAACTAATATACATAATATTTTATCACATAAATCAGACTTATAGTAGATTCCCTTTACTTAGAATAAAAATAAAAATAAAATAATACATCTCTGCATCAGTTTAAGACTGCAAACTTTTACTAATTTTTCTTTTTGGTTTGTAATCAAATGTTCAAATTAAAAATGTCATGTTTTCATTTAATACTCAGAGTATAGAAAATAGATTTATGTTCTTCACTGTAATAGAAGTAAAGCATTATAATATTGCTGCCTATGGCTAAGTTTCGAGCCTTTAACAGTCATCCTTTGAAAGACAATTTTTTTTTCCATCTACTTCAGACAACATCATTCTGGAAATTTAACAGTTGTAAATTATCTTTCTTTTTGAAAAATCAATACATGTATTTCATTCTCATTTGATTTCTTTCATCATACATTTACGGTCAAATTAAACATTATTTCCACCATTTAAAAAACACTGCTATTTTCCATTTTTTTTAGAATAGATGTATTCTAGGTTTTCATTTTCGAAAATCATATAGTTCTGTTAAGACTAGAATTTCAACTACTGAAATTTGCAAAGACGATTAAGTTCGTTTCAAAACCCTAATACCTTTTGTAACCGGTTTACACTCTACACTTATGATCCTGAACCTATTTTATTATATCAAGTTTTTCCAAGTTAAACGCAACATCATTTACAAGCTATCACTTCTTACGATAGTTACAAGTTAAACTTAAAAAAAAGAACTTATTTCCATATCAACGCTCACCCAAACGTTTGAACATTTCAAAACAAGACCTATCATGTTTCGCATTAGGTAGCTAACCCTTGGATCTCGGCCAAATGAGTTCAACACAGTATCATCCTAAATAGTCTATCAATTATGCAAACCTTTCAAAAGAGAAATTTATGTTCAAAAACACTGTATTTAAGGTTCCTTCCTTTTTCATAAAGTCTTCAACAAAAATTACATTTTAAGAGTACAACGAAATGTTGCAACGAGACGAGCCGAAGATCATTCGTCTTTTCGTTCCAAAGATTACATACTAGGCAAACATTGTGCCTTGTACCAAACATCAAAAACCTTGCCATTTATCAAAACGTCTAATAGGAGGACCTATAAGGTAGGGAACCGTCGAGGATTACCGGTGGACGAGCGGTGCCTCTTTGGAGCTCTCAAACTTTAAAAACCCTTCCACGTTGTGAAGAACCTGTCAGAAAACAATCGGAGGTTAAAAGATATTCACATTTTTGTTAATATTAATACAATAAAAAAACTCTAGCATTTCTTGTTCGAAGTTTTACCTGTGCTTGAAGTTCCGAACTACAAGACTCCACCTGCAAACATTTAGACAAGCCACCTCTTCAGCACATCAATGAAGAGTTCCAGTTCTGTACACCATAGCATTTCGATACTTGAAAGTCAAGCATGGTTCAATGAAAAACCCTGAAAGATTACTCTCAACCATACATAGCAAAAACCGACTACAATTTGCAACACTCTAGTTTCCGACTACTGTAAACACTCATCAAGCTCGACTTCTTAACATAGCAAACAATTGTAGGATAAACCCTCACAGGTCATGGTTTCGAGCCTGGAGACCTCCTACATCCGAGAACCCCAAAAATATCTCGGCCTGCCGACCTCTCCCCTCTATCATTGCCGAAAGAAAGGGAAAACCAAACAAGGCACCTCAACGTTTAAACGCAGATCTAGGGTTTCATCACTACAACCAAGATTACACAAGATCGACGATGGAGAAGTAGACAACACGATACGTTGAAGTTCGGGCAATAACCAAGTTTAAATGCATATTTATTACTTCAACCACGTCGATACCAACACAACAGACCACGGAGCAAGGCTTGTTACAGCTCGGCAATTTAGTTGTTGAATGTGAATTCATTCACGTGCTATTCAGCCATGAGAGCATCCTCTTTTGTTGCACTCAATACAGTAGTCAGGAGATTTAAATGGTCAAGCCAACCTCATTAATGATGCCAGCTTGATTCGTACTCAACTTTTAATATCCCATCATATCACGTGCCCAACATAAAAAAAACTTAGGTTTACAACGTTCATTTCGTATCTTTCCAAAGTTGAAAATCGAACGTATGGTTCACATTTATTACATATCAATATATTTCTTAAGATTGATATAAGTCGCATTCCATAGTTAGGGTATTATTAAAATTACTTATATACATCGTATTAACTTGTTCACATAGTATGATACATTGCATTATATGAATGTTTTGTAATATCCACATTTGAAACTTTAATATTATTCTATTGTATTTACGAGATTTGTATTAACACTCCTCAAGTTGGGAATAGGTCATAATTCCTAGAACAATTTCGATGCTTAGTATATAGTTAGAATTAAATTTTGCAACTCCTAATGTTTGTTTATGATATTATTCATAAAGTTGTACTTTTGATATTAAAAAGGTTCAATCATAGATTGTAGTATGTTCATAATAGAAATATGATAATAACATCATAATAGACAAGGCTATATCATCATATATACCAATTATAAATGGAGAATTTAGAACTAATATAGTTATTTTAATAAAATCCATGTATTGAAATATTAATTGGATCATGTTGCTATAGTTTAGAAATAATGTTCAAGTTGAAAAGTTCTTCAATCATTACACCTAGTAGTAACATTCTTTACAAAATGGAAAAGTAATGGCACAATCATATTAGCATTTTAGACTTCGTAACCTAGTATTTATTTTTGAGATTCACAAGCATAGGTATTTTCTCCTAGGCAAATCACCAATGAATCGGTATAGATATTATCGACGTCTGCAACTTGTATTTTTATTTGTCAAATTAACACATTTAGATTTTGGACAGAATTCCATACCTGAAGCGAGGAGGTACTTATAATTTTATTTACCAAACTTGACAACTAATTGAAAAACATAAATACTCATAACACTTGTTTCTGTCCTACTACTCTTACCTGTGAATATGTGGAAGAAGTACAGGTACAAATGCTTTAGCTAACATAGATAAGTAAGCCTTAGAGTACCCCGTAGGACCCCTCATTATCAAAGAAACAAACTTTCAGTACCTTGTCCAGAAAACCTAATCATTTGATATTCGATCTACAATTAACACAAGCAAAACTAATGTTGTAGGCATGTTAAAAGAAGTGTGATGTGTCGCTTATCATTAAAATGCTTTTAATTATGACACTTAGTTTTTAATTTGTTTTTCCGCATTAATGACTTCATTATTCAATGCTGTCTTGTTAAGCATTTATTATTTCCGCAATTGTAATGCTGTTTAAAATTTTTAAATTTTTATGAAATTATCGGGATGTTACATGTGGTATCAGAGCTCACGTTCGAACTCTAGTCCTGAAAAGGTCCAAAGAACATGCAGTAGAAAATTTTATTACAGCAGGAATCCTACTAATTAAAAATTTAAACTATTGTGTTACACATTAATTGTTTTTTAGCTACAAGTATGGAAGTATCAACTGAACATATAGAGGACAGATTTCGACCCAACAGTCATAGCACGGGACAACATTATGAAGAAGAAGTCCATGGCGAATTAAATGAAAATTCATCAGAATTGTTACGTGCATTTCAAGAGTTAAAAGCAAAAATCAGATCTATAAAACAAGACAATGAGAAAATTTTGAAATCACAAGAGGAACTTAATCAAATACTATTCGAACAATGCCCAACTGATGAACATGATAGAGAAATTGAAATTACCTCCAAGATTGAAGACTTACCTCATCGAGACAGGGGTAAGAAAATGAAAACTGATGATGCAAACAACATTTCAACATCATCAGAAGTTGCTCATGAAAAACGGAAAAAAAAACGAAATTATTCAAGTGATAGTAGTGAAGGAGACTACAAACCCAAAAGAAAAAGTCACAAACAGTATGAACAGATTTCTGGGGAGTTCAAGAAAATCAAACCGCCAACCTTCAATGGTGAAATTGAGAAAGGAGAGACAACAAAAGCATGGCTGTCTGTTATGAAGAAGTACTTCCAAAATTATGATTATTCTGCATCATTGAAGGGAAAGATGGCAATATACAACTTGATAGGGAAGGTAGATATTTGGTGGCAGGACATCAAAAGAGGTAAGGGCATCAAGGACAAGGATGTAAATTGGAGCACTTTTAAAAGATACTTCAAAAAAAAGTTCTTATTTGAACAATACTATGAAGAAAAATCCAAGGAATTCTATGATTTAAAGTTGGGAACTATGAACATGAAAGAGATGAATAGTAAATTTCTGAATTTACTGAGGTATGTGCCATACCTCGTGGAAGAAAAACTGAAGATTCAAAGATACCTCAGTTGTCTACCTTTCAAAATCAATGACAGAATCGAGTATGACAATCCAAAGACCTTAGAAGAGGCCATGAGGAAAACAACTTTCTATTATGACACTAATCGGAAAAGAGAAGGGATATCAAACTGGAAAAATCATAAACCCATCAATTTTGCGCTGAAAAAGAAAAATTTCAGGTTTAGTGGAAATTTTGGTTTCCAAAAGAAAAAATTTCAGAATCAAAATTTTCAAGGAAACAATCTCAGAAATAATTAGCAGCAGAATTTTACAGCTCCTAGAAATACTCCCAATGCTACCAGAACTAATGACCAAAAGGCACCTATCAAATGTTTTGAGTGTTAAGGTCCTCATTATGCATCAGAATGCCCCAAGAGGAAGCAGACAGCTAACAATATTCATTCCATACAGACTGAACCTACTATTCCAGACATGGAAAGGGAGATGCCTATAATTAATGCAGCACTAGACAACAGGCAAGCAGATCATCAAGTCTCTATGGTAGAGATTGAAGGTATGCTACAAAACCATCCTGTTACTATTTTGATTGATCCAGGTGCTAGCCTGAGTTATATATCACCAGATATTGTAGAAGGTTTTAATTTAAAAAATGAAAATTAATTAAATCCTGGTTAGTTAGACTAGCAACAGGAACAAAAATAAAAGTATCTGATTTGATTGAAAGTTGTGTTTTTCCATGAATGAGTTAAAGACACAAACCAAGTTGAATGTTTTACTTTTAGGATCCTATGATATCATAATTGGAATGGACTAATTAGAAGCTTATCATGTCATTCTGAATTGTTATGAGAAAAGTTTTACGTGTTTAAATGATGAAGGAGAAACCATGGAAGTAAAATGTATTCCAAGAAAGACATCCCTTAGACAGATTTCAACTATGCAAGTAAAGTGAGCAGTTAGAAAAGGATGTCAAATGTTTGCAGTAAATGTAGTAAATGATGAGTTGATTACTACAGAGGACAAATTGAAACTAGAAGATATACCTGTCCTAAAAGATTTCAAAGATGTTTTTCTTGAAGAGATTCCAGGATTACCCCCTAAGAGATACCTAGATTTTATCATCGAGTTAATACCAGGAGCAGTACCGAATTCTAAAGCTCCATATAGGATGAATATACTGGAATTAAATGAGTTGAAATCACAGTTGAAGGAACTGATTGATAAATATTATATAATATCCAGCATGTCTCCTTGGGGAGCACCTATTATATTTGTTAATAAGAAAGATGGCACTTTAAGACTATGCATAGATTATCGCCAGCCGAATAAGATGACAATCAAGAATCGATATTCGTTGCCCCACATAGACGATCTATTTGATCAGCTGCGTGGAGCAATGATATTTTCAAAGATTGATTTAAGGTCAGGATATCATCAAGTTTGTGTGAAGGATGAGGATATTTTTAAAATAGCCTTTAGAACTCGATATGGACATTATGAGTTCGTAGTCATGCCATTTGGATTGACTAATGCCTCAGCTGTATTTATGTGCTTAATGAACAATATTATGCACAAACACTTAGATAAGTTTTCTATTGTGTTCATAGACGACATTCTATTGTATTCTAAAAGCAAAGAAGAGCATGACGAACATCTGCATATTATTTTACAAGTTCTGAGAGATCATCAACTATACGTTAAGTTTAGTAAGTGTGACTTTCACAAGGATAAAATTCAGTATTTAGGACACATAATTTCCAAGGAATAAATCTTGGTTGACCCCGGTAAGATAAAAGCCATTATTAATTGGCCGGTTCCTAAAGATGTGTCGGATGTACGATCATTTATGGGGATTACTGGATATTATAGAAAATTTATAGAGGGTTTTTCAAAGATTGCAAACCCCATAACCTCCATACAGAAGAAATGGAAGAAATTTGTGTGGGATCAGAAATGTTCAGACAGTTTTAAGAAGTTAAAGGAGTTACTAATTACAACGCATATTCTGAGGATTGCAGATCCTAATAAGGATTTTATAGTATACACAGATGCATGCAATGACGAACTCGGTGGAGTCCTAACACAAGAAGAACATGCTGTTGCATAAGAGTCTAGAAAGTTGAAAATACATGAGAAGAACTACTCTACTTATGATTTAGAGTTATTAGCAGTAATTCACGCTTTAAAAATGTGGCGTCACCACCTTATTGGCAGAAAATTTACCTTGTTGACAGATAACATGGGTCTGAAGTATTTATTAGATTAGACAAATTTGAGCGCTAGACAAGCTAGATGGTTAACGTTTCTAAGTGAGTATGATTTTGAAATTCAGCATATTAAAGGGAAAGAGAACAAGGTTGCTAATACATTAAGTCGTAAAGCAAAGTTGAATTTTATTTCAGCCATCAGTACATACTCAACAGCTTTAGAAAATGAGATCCTTGAAAGGAGTGAAATGGATCAAGAATACAAAAAATTACAAGAAAAGACAGCAAATAGCAATTCTGAAAATTCTATGGCAGATTAGAGTTTAAAGGAAAATGGACTGTTATTATAAAAAAACAGATTGTATGTACCTAACATACTAGAAGTAAAAATTCTGATTTTAGATGAGATGCACAAAATCCATTACTCTGGTCATCCACGTTATCAGAAAACCATCACTATGCTACGAAAAGAGTATTATTGGCCCAAAATGAAGTATGAAGTAGCATAATACATAGCTAAGTGTTTGGACTGTCAAAAAGTTAAGGTTGAACATCAACATCCGGCTGGACTGTTGCAGCCATTGCCTATACCTAGCTGGAAATGGGAGATTATAAGCATATACTTTATTACCGGACTACCAAAGAATCAGAAACAGAATGATTCCATTATGGTGGTAGTGGATAAACTCAACAAAGAAACACACTTTATACCTGTGAAGACTACTCATAAGGCTCCAGACATTGCAGAAATCTTCATGAAACAGATTTTTCGATTACATGGGATACCAAAATTGATAATTTCAGATCATGATTCTGAGTTTACTGGAAACTTTTGGAGGTCTTTGTTTAAAGGGTTGAATACAACCTTAAACTTCAGTACAACATTTCATCCACAAACGGATGGACAGATAGAAAGAGTGAATCAGGTATTGGAAGACTTGCTTAGGATGCATGTTAAGGATCAGCTTGGTAAGTGGGAAGACTACTTGCATTTAGCAGAATTTGCATATAACCATTATCATGCATCAACTTTGAAATTCTTTATGGTAGGAAATGTGATACACCTGTTTTTTGGAATGACCCAGTAAATAGAGTTATTTTAGGACTTGAATTGTTGTAGGAATTAGAACTAATTGTGAAATAGGTACAAAGAAATCTTAAAGCTGCCCAAGATAGGAAAAAGAGTCAAGCAGATCTTAGAAGGAGTCAGAAAGAGTTCCTGGTTGGTGAACATGTTTTTCTTAAGGTAAGGCCGAAAAAGAGTTCATTGAAATTGGGAAGTTGTGACAAATTGGCACCCACGTATTGTGGTCCTTTCGAAATTTTGTCAAGGGTTGGACCAGTGGCATACCAACTGGCTTTGCCACCAAATCTAAAGATACATAATGTTTTTCATATATCATTTTTAAAGAAGTATGTACACGATGCTACTCATGTTGTAAATTGGAATGATGTACAAGTGGGATAAGACGGCGATTTTCAGGTGGAACCGAACTGTATCCTCGAAAGGAGGGAAATTCTACTTCGGAATCGCACCATTGGGCAAGTAAAGTTGCAATGGAAGCACCTTAGCCCAGAAGAGGCAACCTGGGAGTTGGAGAGTAGTATGCGGGCAGCATACCCAACTCTGTTTCAAGAACACCCAGAGAGTGATTACACAACATCGAGGACGATGTTGAGACTTAAGGGGGGGTGTATGTCACCTACCCAAATTTTGAGAATATTATTTTATTTTGAAAAATACTTTACGTTAAATTATAATTACAAAGTTTTGTAATTATGACCAAGTTTGGTCAAGGATGATTGTAATTAATAATTATTATTATTTAATAAAATAAAATAGGGAACAAACACCCAAGGGAACTGTTAAATGAGTGTTGACTAACCCACTAGGAGGAATGGAAGCTGTTAGAAGGCACGGGATAGATGGCAGCATTTGCACTCCACCACTAGCTGTTGGTTATGGGACAACTACCCCTAAATTTGTGGCATTATCCCCCAGGTGGGTGGAAGAGAGTATGCAACGCATTAATGACCAGTTAACCACTAAAAGGCCTAGGCAACCTAGATAAGGCAATTGGAATTGGGCAGGCAGCCCCTACAATATTTTCTGTAGAAATATTCCTTAAGTGCATCAGGTGATCACTGAGAGATTCGAATAGGGAGGCTATGTGAGAGTGTAACTGTGAGTCTGTTTGTTATACTGAGAAGGAAAACCAGAGGTGCTGGTGCTGGTCTCTTTGACTGCTGAGTCGTGATGACTGGATAATCTATAGTCTACTGCAAGTTGATGTACTAAGGATTCTACAGAATCTTCCTCCTGGTGGTTCAGTGAACAGGCTCGGGGGTCCTAAGGAAAGTAGCTTGGCTATCTTCAGGAATAGGTTGGGTGGAACAGGTTCCTTGGGCTGTTTGTTTCGCCTACAGTCAACCAGGTTTTACTGTTCTTACTTTTGTTTACAGTTAAATGTTTCTGCATGATAGAATTAGTAATTGCAGTCATATAGAAGAAACTATTTTATTTTCTGATCTAAGTATGATTCTGAATGAAAAAGCTTTATGAAATGATTGAATCGATAACCATCTCTATATTTTTCCCCATGCTGTTTTCTGCATCATACTCCAGTATAGAGAAGTAAATTAAGAAAGATGATTGATAGGTAGATTGCCAAATGATTGGATAGAATAATCCTGTAATGCTTTCTCTTAATTTTGATTTATTAATTCTTCATGATTAAACTAATATACATAATAGTTTATCACAGAAATCAGACTTACAGTAGATACCCTTTACTTATGTATTTCATTCTCATTTTATTTCTTTCATCATACATTTACGATCAAATTAAACATTATTTCCACCATTTAAAACACTCTGCTATTTTCCAATTTTTTTTAGAATAGATGTATTCTAGGTTTTCATTTTTCAAAATCATATAGTTATGTTAAGACTAGACTTTCAACTGTTGGAATTTGCAAATACGATTAAGTTCGTTTCAAAACCCTAAGACCTTTTGTAACCGGTTTACACTCTACACTTATCATCCTAAACCTATTTTATTATATCGAGTTTTTCCAAGTTAAACGCCGCATCATTTACAAGCTATCACTTCTTACAATAGTTACAGGTTAAACTTAAAAAAAGAACTTATTTCCATATCAACGCTCACCCAAGCGTTTGAACATTTCAAAACAAGACCTATCAGGTTTTGCATTAGCTAGCTAACCCTCGGCTCTCGACCAAATGAGTTCAACACAGTATCAACCTAAATAGTCTATCAATTCTGCAAGCCTTTCAAAAGAGAAATTTATGTTCAAAAACACTGTATTTAAGGTTCCTTCCTTTTTCATAAAGTCTTCAACAAAAATTACATTTTAAGAGTACAACGAAATGCTGCAGCGAGACGAGCCGAAGATCATTCGTCTTTTGGTTCCAAAGATTACGTACCAGGAAAATACTGTGCCTTGAACCAAACATCAAAAACCTCGCCATCTATCAAAATGTCGAACAAGAGGACCTACAAGGTAGGGAATCGCTGACGCTTACCGGTGGACGAGCGGTCCCTCTTTGGAGCTCTCAAACTTTAAAAAACCTTCCACGTTGTGAAGAACCTGTCACAAAACAATCGGAGGTTAAAGGATATTCACATTTTTTATAATATTAATACAATAGAAAAACTCTAGCATTTCTTGTTCGAAGTTTTACCTGTGCTTGAAGTTCCGAACTACAAGACTCTACCCGCAAATGTTTAGACAAGCCACCTCTCCAGCACATCAACGGAGAGTTCCAGTTGTGTACACCATAGCATTTCGATACTTGAAAGTCAAGCGCGGTTCAATGAAAAACCCTGAAAGATTACTCTCAACCATACATAGCAAAAGCCGACTGCAATTTGCAACACTCTAGTTTCCAACTACTGTAAACACTCATCAAGCTCGGCTTCTTAACATAGCAAACAATTGCAGGATAAACCCTCACAGGTCACGATTTCGAGACTGGAGACCTCCTACATCCGAGAACCCCAAAAATATCTCAGTTTGTCGGCCTCTCCCCTCTATCATTGCTGAAAGAAAGGGAAAACCAAAGAAGGCACCTCAACGTTTAAACGCATATCTAGGGTTTCATCACTACAACCAAGATTACACAAGATCAACGATGGAGAAATACCCAACACGATACATTGATGTTCGGGCAATAACCGAGTTTAAATGCATATTTATTACTTCAACCACGTCGATACCAACACAACAGATCATGGAGCAAGGCTTGTTACAACTCGGCAATTTAGTTGTTGAATGTGAATTCATTCACGTGCTATTCATCCACGAGAGCATCCTCTTTTGTTACACTAAATACGGTAGTTAGGAGATTTAAATGGTCAAGCCAACCTCATTAACGATACCATCTTGATTCGTACTCAACTTTTAATATCCCATCATATCACCTGCCAACATAAAAAAAACTTAGGTTTACAATGTTCATTTCGTATCTTTCCAAAGTTGAAAATCGAACGTATGGTTCACATTTATTACATATCAATATATTTCTTAAGATTGATATAAGTCACATTCCATAGTTAGGGTATTATTAAAATTACTTATATACATTGTATTAACTTGTTCACATAGTGTGATACATTGCATTATATGAATGTTTTGTAATATCCACATTTGAATCTTTAATATTATTCTATTGTATTTACGAGATTTGTATTATCACTCCTAAAGTTGGGCATAGGTCATAATTCCTAGAACAATGTCGATGCTTAGTATATAGTTAGAATTAAATTTTGCAGCTCCTAATGTTTGTTTATGATATTATTCATAAAGTTGTACTTTTGATATTAAAAAGGTTCAATCATAGATTGTAGCATGTTCATAATAGAAATATGATAATAACATCATAATAGACAAGGCTATATCATCATATATGCCAATTATAAATGGAGAATTTAGAACTACGATAGTTATTTTAATAAAATCCATGTATTGAAATATTAATTGGATCATGTTGCTATAGTTTAGAAATAATGTTCAAGTTGAAATGTTCATCAATCATTACACCTAGCAGTAACATTCTTTACGAAATGGAAAAGTAATGGCAGAATCATATTAGCATTTTAGACTTCGTAACCTTGTATTTATTTATGAGATTCACAAGCATAGGTATTTTCTCCTAGGCAAATCACCAATGAATCGGTATAGATATTATCGCGTCTGCAACTTGTATCATCTGCAACTTGTATTTTTATTTGTCAAATTAACACATTTAGATTTTGGACAGAATTCCATACCTGAAGCAAGGAGGTACTTATAATTTTATTTACCAAACTTGACGACTAATTGAAAAACATAAATACTCGTAACACTTGTTTCTGTCGTACTACTCTTACCTGCGAATCTGCGCAAGAAGGACATGTACAAATGCTTTAGCTAACATAGCTAAGTAAACCTCAGGGTACCCCGTAGGACCCCTTTCATCATCATTAAAGAAACAAATTGTCAGTATCTTGTCCAGAAAACATGATCATTTGATATTCAATCTACAATTAACACAAGCAAAACTAATGTCGTAAGCATGTTAAAAGAAGTGTGATGTGTCGCTTATCATTAAAATGCTTTTAATTATGAGACTCCATTTTTAATTTGTTTTTTCGCATTAATGACTTCATTATTCAATGCTAAACAATCACAGAGGATTCAGGGGGTCAAAATTTCCAGAAATCACAGATCCACTCACCTACTTTTCGTTAATGATGTGTTACTTTTTGGAGAGGGTTTCGAGGCATAATGGAAGGAAATTTATGATATTCTTCAGCTCTTTTGTGCAGCCTTGGGTATGGAGCTGAATGATCAGAAATCTTGTCTTTATCGCAACCTTGTGGAGGAGCAACAGTTGGAGTGGATTAAAAGCTTTTTACCCTTTAAATCCGATTTCTTAGAAGACTGTTTCAAGTACTTGGGGTTCTCCATTAAGCCCAACTGTTATACCACAAGGGATTGGTAGTGGCTTCTCCGGAAAGTTGAGTGGCGTATTGGATGCTAGTTCTACAGGTGGTTCTCTTTGGGAGACATACTTGTGTTGGCTAAGTCTGTCCTGGAAAATATACCAGTTTTTTGGATGTCGATGACTAAAATTCCACTTGATATTGTGGATGCTATTAGAAGGCGGATTATCAATTTCTTATGGGATGGTCCTTCATTGGGAAACAAATTTCGTCTGATGGAATGGAATCGGATCTATAGACCCAAAGCCTTGGGTAGATGGGGACTTAAAAACATTCAATGGTTTCATATAGCTCTCTGCCTTAAATCCCTCTGGCGAGGTTTGTTTGGATCGAGTCTTTGGAGTTTGATTATAAGGGACAAATATCTTAAAGGGAAATCGATGAGGTTTGTTTTGATCGAGTATTTGGAGTTTGATTATAAGGGACAAATATCTTAAAGGGAAATCGATGGTGGAATGGATCAGATATGGTTCCAAGAATTCTCATAATGGATCCAACTACTGGAAAGGCCTGACAACAACGATCCCTTGGCTCGATCAACATCTATCTTGGCACATTGGCAATGGGAGATCGGTTCTCATTGGCATTGACTCGTTCATCGGGGGAGAGGACTCTTTTATACTCTTAGGTGAACTCTTGTTTTTATTACATAACAAGCAAATCTTCTTTATTGTTGACGTATGGTGCAATACTAGGCCGCATTCTCCCTGGTTATTTGCTACAGATATCCAACTGCCCGATTACCTGTCTCTGGAATGGGATCACTACATTTTTTGTTTTAAGCATCTTGGCGTTGTGCTGGAGTCCTAGGAAGATGTTCTATCTTGGGTTTGGAATAAGAAGACGGGGATAGTCACTGTTAAAGTGACATATGATGCAATCGTATCCTCACATGTTGTGAATGGGACTTATGGCCAGGGACAAAAATTGTGGAAGTATAAAGCCCCTTTAAAGATCATTTGCTTCACTTGGTTGATTCTGGAAAACCGTATTTTAACCTGGGATAACCTGTGTCGAAGAGGTTTCATGGGTCTTAACCTTTGCGTTCTCTGTTGTCATGATAGTGAAAGTGTAATTCACCTTTTTAGCAGCTGTAGTTACTTTTAGTTGGTCTGGAAATGCCTTCTTACTTTTCTTCGTCTCCAACATAGATGGGATGGGGCGCATATTGAAAATAATTTAAAGGAATGGGCTTACAAGTATCCAAGATGGCGATCCATTCCACTCTTTCTATGTTGGACTATATGGAACACACAGACTCGTATCGTCTTTGTGTTAGGATATTTAGACACTTAGGAGTTAGTTAAGATCAACTTGTGTAATATATCCGTTAGGGAAAGTGTGTTTCTTTAGTATGCATTTGTAATTACTTAATCCGACGATCACAATATGTTCCCGACATAGAGTGATCCGACGGCTCAACTTCTCTTAGATCATACCTACCCTTGATCCGTGGCTTAACAACCGATTGGTCCATAATCTCTATTTAAAGAGCATGGAGGGTCATTGGAAAGTTGATCGATTATGAGAAGCTCATTTGTAACTTTCTTTCTTTGCATAATAAATTGTTCCGTAGAAGCTATTTGGCCGGGGTTGTGGAGTGTTTCCCTCAAGAGGGTTTAAACCACATCAAAACATCGGTGTGTTGATCTGTGATCTGTTTGTGTGAAGTGGTTGCTCTTGGTGTTCGGTCCTTTGGTAGTACCCTGTGTACCCGAACATGGTATCAGAGCTTTTATGAAGAGCCGCTTCCGGTTATGATCTAGATCTTGAACTGTTGTTGCCGAAACTCGAAAGGGTTCCTGGTTTTGGTATTTCTGTGCATTTCTAGGCTGTGGGAGGTGTTCCATTGCGTCTGGAGTGTCGTTTCCATTGGGAAATAGTTTTCGTTTGATAAAAAACGGTTCCCGGGTGCTTCAGAAACGCGTATTTCATCAGATCTGAAAGTATAATGTTACAGTGACGCATTTTATTTGTTTTAAAAATATCTCATATTTTATCAGTTTTTATTGTTAGATTTTTTTGTTTTGTATTGTTGCTTTCCTTTTCTGTGTATGCTCTTTGCTGTGCACCTTGGGCGATCTCGGCAAATCAGAAACAGAAAGGGAAAGGGTTTTTCTCGGCTGCGTATGCTCTTTGCTGTGCACCTTGCGCGATCTCGGCAAATCAGAAACAGAGAGAAACATAGACTTTTCAGGAAAGCTAACGAGATCTAACCCCATATTTTGGGAATTTTTTGTTTTGTTTCGGTTTGTGGTGTGATTTGCAGGAAAAAAGGCAAGCACGGAAACCGAGCAAGAAGAGTAAAAGAAAAAAAAAGAAAAAAAGAAAGAAAGAAAGCCCCCTTCCTCATTCCCATATTTTACATACCTTTTAATCTAGCTCACTTGGTTCAAAGTTGCTTTATTACTTAATAGGTCTTGAGTTCAAGTCTTAGAAAGTTACTTTTAAAAGAAAAAGTGCATGTAATTTCTGTTTTCAAGTTACTTTATTGTAAAAGTGCATCTCACTTAAATAATAAAAATAAATAAAAAATAAAAGTGAGTCACTTAAGTTCATTTTTATTGTTGCACTATTCAAAAGTAATATCATTGTAAAAGTGAAATCACTTATTTTACAAAAGTGATTCATTTAAATCAACTTTCTTGTAAAGTGATTGTCAAAAGGTTCTTTTTGGGAAGAGGGGGGTTCTTTTTTTTTTAGCTGAACATTCTCTATCTGCCACGTCCATATTTGGGACATCTTCAACAGTTTCTTTGTGCAAGCATAACTTCATCATCCGAAGTTAGTTTTCAGTGTCGTTTTTTTTGAAACCGCCTATTTTTTCGAGCTCTTCGCATCAGACTATTGGTTTCTGCTTTTACAGCCATTAATTTACAAATATGGCCGCCCCTTGTGATATTCTACTTATCAGTTCCAACTATTTCTCATGGAAATCTCGTATGGAGAATGTTCTACGAAGTAGGAGACTTTTCAGAATTACCTCAGGGAAAGAAACAAAATCCACTGATGATGATAAGAAAATAAAATGGGCAAATAGATGTGACGAAGCTCGTGGATTGATTGGTATGTCAATCTCTACTGATTTGCGATTCCACATATCTGGAATTGATGAACCTGATGCTGCTTGGGACAAGTTGGAATCTGTGTTTGGTAAACACAATGAAATTCGAGGTCATCAACTCGAAAATGAGTTGATTTCTTTAAATCTAAGTGATTTTTCATGGATTTAAGATGATTTATCTAAGTACAAAACTCTTAAACTCTTATGTGCAGAATGTAAGATTAAGAGGGAAGACAAACAATGCATCTATCATATTCTTTCAAAACTTGGACCTGCATATTCTGTTTTTGTATCTACATTTTACTCCATGAAAGAATCCTTGAATGCAGTTAGCTATCAAGAGCCTAGTCTTGAATCCTTTTGTGATTCCTTAATTAGAGAGCAAGATAAACTCATCCATCTTGGAATAATCAACAATGCAGATACATCTGGGAAAGCCTTATTGTCCCAACAGAAAGAAAAGTCCAAGCCTTCCAAGAAACAAAATTTTTGTAATAATAAGTCAAACAAGGGTCCCAAACCCTCTCAGTCAGCTCCTTCTTTAAAAAATGACAAAGGATCCAATACAAAAGGCAAGAAGACTGAGCGTCATTGCAACTATTGCGGGAAAGATAATCATGATGAATCTAAGTGTTTCAAGAAGATGGCAGTCTTAGAAGCAGCAATGAAGAAGCACAACATCAGCCTAGATTCGCCTTCAGAATCTACCTCTCATGGACATGCAGTTTGTGCTTCTGGTTATTCTTATAATGCATCTTCTTCTTCTACTTCCAATGAATGGCTCATTGATTTTGGAGCATCTTATCATATGGCTAAGGATCAAGCCATCTTTTCTACTATGCATGAATGTAACACCAAACAAATATTTGTTGGTGATGATAGATCTCTAAGTGTTGTAGGAGCTGGAACAGTTCCAATAGATAATGGTCATTTCAGTGATGTACTATGTGTTCCAAGAATTTCCTGCAATTTGTTATCAGTCTATCAAATCATTCATTCTAGTGAAGGTAAAACTGTGACCTTTACACCTCACCAAGTTGTAATCAATGATTTTAAAGATCCTCAACATGTCCTAGCTACCGGAATTGTTGATGATATTACCAGGTTGTACAAGTTTAACAACTTTGGGTCATCACCTTTCCCTTCAGTTTTTGTTGCTCATAGTGATAACTTGAGCAAACTTTGGCATGAGCGATTTGGTCACTTAAATTATCGCTCATTGCAACAACTATGTAAAGACAATATGGTGACAGGTCTTCCGATGGTATCTTGTAGGGATGGTGTTTGTTCCGGTTGTGTACTCGGAAAACATCATCGGGATAGTTTGACAAACATGCCTCTTGGCACGCCTCGGTTCCCTTGGAGCTTGTGCATAGTGACCTGTGTGGTCCTCTTCCATCTGCTTCTTTTTCTGGTTTCAAATATTTCTTAACTTTCATTGATCATTACACCAGACGCACTTGGGTTTATTTCCTAAAACTTAAGAGCAAAGTATTTAACATGTTCTTGGCCTACAAGGCCCTTGTTGAAAAACAATCTGGTCATCAAATTATTAAGTTAAGATCTGACAATGGAGGAGAATATGTTAACAAAAAGATCACTACTTTTTGCACTGAACAAGGCATCCAACAACAACACACTGTTCCATATACACCACAACAAAATGGTGTAGTTGAGCGGAAGAACCGCACTTTAAAAGAAATAGCTAATTGTATGATCCAATCTAAGGGACCAAGTCTTCAATTTTGGGCTGAAGCCATTAATTGTGCAAATTACATAGTTAATCGCACCCCCACTAAAGCATTACAAGGTATCACACCGGAAGAAGCATGGAGTAAAATTAAACTAGATGTAAGTCACTTCCGTGTGTTTGGTAGTGAAGCATGGGCTCACATTCCGGATGAAAAACGGAAAGCATTGCAGCCTAAAAGTGAAAAGTGCATATTTGTTGGATATTCTGAAGATGTAAAAGGTTATAGATTTCTTCAACCACATTCTCATGATGTAATCATTAGAAGAGATGTTAAATTTGATGAAAATCTCTTGGCCTGCGAGCCTAACTCGGCGATTGTGCCATCTTTGGCCTGCAATCCTGATTCGGCAATTATGCCTTCTTCTTTTTCTTCCAACTTCCTTGATAGGTTTCCAACTCCAGTTTCTGATGATGACAGTGAGGATGAAAATCCACCTCTGCCTGCTCATGTTCCTTCAGTTGCACCAGCACAAGTGCTTCCTCGATGGGTCCGTTCAACATGTGAAGCAGCTGGTGATCTTGCCGGTGATCCTAGAGATCAACGTCGAACACGTTCTCAGTTTCAGCGAGCCTCTTATCTTTTGGCTCAAGTTTCCGAGAATCATGATCCATAAAATTTTGCAGAAGCTTCAGGAAATCTAGATTGGGATGCAGCTATGGATGAAGAATATCGTTCCTTAATGACGAACGATACTTGGGATCTTGTACCTCTTCCAAAAGGATGAAAACTTGTTAGATTTAAATGGGTCTACAGAACTAAGTATACATCAGATGGAAGTGTTGAAAGACTTAAGGAAAGGTTAGTTGCCAAAGGTTTTTCCCAACTTGAAGGGATTGACTACAATGAAACCTTTTCTCCTGTCACAAAAATGAACTCCATCCGCCTTGTTCTTTCCCTTGTAGCCTTACACAACTGGGAATTCCATCAAATGGATGTGAAGTCTGCTTTCTTACATAGTGATTTACAGGAGGAAATTTACATGGAACAATCTCCTGGATATGTTCAGAATAACTCTAGCCTTGTCTGCCACCTTAAGAAATCTTTATATGGCCTCAAGCAAGCTCCTAGAGCTTGGTATGCCAAAATGGATACCTTTCTCCTTGACATTGGTTTCTCTAGATGCCATTCTGACCCCAATGTCTATACCAAGAAAGTAGGAAACCATCTCATCATACTTGTTCTATATGTTGATGACCTTATTCTTACTGGTAGTGACCCTAAGCTTATAACCCATGTGAAATCTAGTCTTAATTTTTTTTTTGAAATGTTAGACTTAGGACATTTGCATTATTTTCTTGGTCTCCAAGTCCTGCAAACCAAAGAAGGAATCTTTCTTTCTCAGTCTAAGTATGCTTGTGACCTTCCTCGTCGCTTTCACATGGAAGATTGTACACCAGCCCCTTCTCCCTTCCAGTATGGAGTCAAACTTTCTGCCACTTGTACTTCACCTGAAGTTGATGCCACCTTATATTGTCAGCTTGTTGGTAGTCTCTTATACTTGACTCATTCCCGTCCTGACCTTTCCTTTGCCGTTGGTCGTGTTGCCCGTTATATGCAGACACCTTATGAAAGTCACTGGAAAGTAGCTAAAAGAATACTTCGATATATTCAAGGTACAATTCAGTTTGGGATTCATTACAGTACAGGGGGGAAACCTTTGTTGGTTGGTTTCACTGATTCAGATTGGGCCGGCGATCCTGATGATCGAAAGTCTACTGCAAGTTATGTTTTCAGTCTGGGATCTGGACCTATCACTTGTGCTTGTAAGAAACAACAAGCTCTTGCTCTTTCTTCAGCAGAGGCAGAATATCGAGCAGCAGTTAATGCCAGTCAGGAAGATTTATGGCTTCGACAAATCCTTTCAAAGTTTGGATTCAAGCAACATCAGCCTACTCCACTTTGGTGCGACAATCAAAGTGCCATCAAGCTTGCCAAAGATCCAGTTCTACATCAACACAACAAACACATTGAGCCACATATGCACTTCATCAGAAATCTTGTTCATGATCGTGTTCTTGAAGTGCTCTTTTTCCCTACAGATGATCAAGTTGCAGACATCTTCACCAAGTCTCTTACATCAGCGAAGTTTTCTAAACTTCGATCTATGTTAGGAGTTCAGGAACTTGTCATTAAGGGGGGATAGGCTCTAATGCCTCATTCCTTCTCCTAATAGTGTCACTTTTGTAAATCCTTCAATCCTATCCCAAGTTGTTCTTAAGGGGGGATGTTAGGATATTTAGACACTTAGGAGTTAGTTAAGATCAACTTGTGTAATATATCCGTTAGGGAAAGTGTGTTTCTTTAGTATGCATTAGTATGCATTTGTAAATACTTAATCCAATGGTCATGATATGTTCCCGACATAGAGTGATCCGACGGCTCAACTTCTCTTAGATCATACCAACTCTTGATCCTTGGCTTAACACCCGATTGGTCCATGATCTCTATTTAAAGAGCATGGAGGGTCATTGGAAAGTTGATCGATTATGAGAAGCTCATTTGTAACTTTCTTTCTTTGCATAATAAATTGTTCCGTAGAAGCTATTTGGCCGGGGCCATGGAGTGTTTCCCTCAAGAGGGTTTAAACCATGTCAAAACATCGGTGTGTTGATCTGTGATCTGTTTGTGTGAAATGGTTGCTCTTGGTGTTTAGTCCTTTGGTAGTACCCTGTGTACCCGAACACTTTGAAGATGAGAAGAAGCCACATGTTTGGGTGGTCGTGCAGAAGGTACTTCTATGGTCTGGATTATAAGGATTATTGCAGAACTTTGAGTGCTCACCCTATTTCTCCAAGGGTGTCTCTCTTGAATGATGCTTTGTACCCAGCGATTTCTTTGATGGTGCAGCCCCTATGGAGATCTGTGGAGGAGGTATGGTCTTAAAGGTATCTCTACATCAGAATTTTTTCATTAAGCTGGCATGTGGAGTGGGAACCAATACCAGAGCGGAGTTATTAGTGATATGGGGCCTTTTTCATTTTGTAAATCTTCTTCATTTGATAACCCTTCATGTTTTCGGTGACTCTAAGGTCATTGTTGATTGGATCAATGGAAAATGTGCTTTAAATGTACTCAACCTTGAACACTGGTCAAACTGTATTAGGAAAATGGTGAGTGCTTTTGAAAGCCTCAATTTATCTCACATTTTCAAAAATTTCAATGAGCAGGCAGATTCCTTATCCAAGCTAGCTGTAAATCTGGAGGAAGGTTTTCTGTTTTTCTTGGAGTGCCGGAATGATGTTATAAACGAGGGAAGAATCTGGCCTTTATAATTTTACTCCTTATCCTTCTTTACTCTTTACTTCATGGATCAGAACTGTAATGTCCCTTTTTATGAATTTAATAAAATGGCAAAATTTTCACTTTTTTTTTCCCTAGTTCGACCTTTGACTAGTTTTGAGCTCTAGGTCTCCAATTTGCTCCAAATGCTCCCAAATATTCTGAGAAGGTGTATGAATGTTATTAGGAATTTATTATAATGTTCAGGGATGATTTATACCCATCAAAAGACTTCTGCAAACCCCTTTGGCAATGTGGTCATTGTATGGAGTTTTACTAGTAAATTGTGGTTCAAATCCCCTAAGGGTAGATGATGAAAATGACTTTCCAAATGCACTCAATACAACTCGAATTTATGAATGGAAGTAGGGGACATATAAAGGACATCAACATGGACTCATATGCATCACCATTAAACTTTTAATTTCTGCTATAACTCCCTTAAATCAGATGCAAAAAGATTAGTTTCAGCCTTGGGGAAATGATAGACAATCTTCTCCAAATGCTATGAAACTCAACAAAATGATTCCAAATGCTTATGTACTGAACATTAAACTCATATAATACATCAATAACAGTCCATTCATCAATAAACCATCAGTAGTTTACTTATCCATTTGAATCCATCAACATTACATTGGTTCACAACAAGGTAGTGGGGAAATGGCACTGTTTGTCCATTAATGAGCAATTTAACATAGTTTTTTCTTGGAATCTCGACTTGTGGATCTTCTGATATGGTTATTACAGATATATATAGCATTTGACATGTACATGAAGTTGAAATTGCATTCCTTCACTAACACTATGCAACCACAAGAGCGCTATGCAAGAGCTATGGGGAAAATGGCACCATTTCTTCATTAAAAATCAGATTTATACATTTCCACTTGGAATTTCGACCTGAAACTTTCTGGAGATGAATAACAGAGAATTTGATTCATATTATAAAATAAATGGGGCATTAGAAGCTCCCCCAAAGAGTACAATAGCTCACCAAAAATGCCCTCCCTCAAGGATCAAGAATATGCAATGAAAACTGGAAATGGTTGAAGGAATGAGTTGCATTAGAAGAAACCATGATCTGCCTTTTAGATTACACCTGCAACAAATGAATCCATTAAAGCTCCAAATGAAAGGTCTGAATGGCCTTTCCAATTACCAACTTGGATGGGAATCTTTCACCCTCGAAATTAGTCATCCACTAGCTCTCCCTCTTCACAAATGCAATTGCAAATTCTGAAAATGGTCAAAAGCTGCCTTCATTATTTTTTCTTTACATTTATAAAGTTTCCAACCACTCTATGGGTCGAATTCCTTCCAAGAGATGCATTCCAACTCAAGTTGGGAAGAGATTCCAAAGGATGCCACTTGTACAACAATTCCTAGTCTGCCACTTCCACCAAATCACATGTGGAAGCATCTTAGCTGCCCTAACTCCCTTGAGCGCCCTCTTGGAGGCTATTTTTAGCCCTGACATGCCATATATGTCAGATGTCAGCCTTCAGGTCTGATTTGTGTCATAGGTGTCATAGCATCTTCATCATTGTTGTCATAGAGCTAGGGAATCTAGTCCAAGTGTCTCACTAGCTCCAAAATGCCTCTTCCTCTTCCATGGGAGTTACTCTTCCACTCCAATTCGACCTTAATTGATTAATGCCAAGTATATTGACCTTAAAACTCATCCCAAGACCCTTGGGCTTCTTATGGATTTGAAATGACAAGAGGAGGATGCCATGTGGCATAGAAAATCTAGCTTGTGTGGGTCCCACTTTCTCCAAGTGTCTTCATGGTCAAATGCCACTTTGATTTTCCCTTGTATATATTTATTTACCTCCTTTATTAAATATTTATGCTATTTTAATCTCCACACGTCATTTATTATCCCTCTTATTTCAAATCCCAATGCTTCCACCCACAACCTAGGAAACTAGTAATTTTCCTACTTGGCAATTATTTGACCCCTAACATTTAATTTGACAAACTCTCATGAATATGGCCAATGGGATTAGGTCATTGTGACCCAATGCAAAATTGGGGACATGACAAGAACTTCCCATGAGTTTTTTTTATGGATTTAATCACTTTACATGATATCTTGATGTCGCGTTTTTTATATGAAGTTTTTTTGTTGTTTTAGGTGAATAGGTTTTTCAAATCTCTTTGGAGGGATGTACTTTGGAAAGATTAAGGACTATTTTCTCTTCGGCGGCCATCAATATGTACAACTTTGATTCTATTTGAATAACAAGTTGTTTTTTTTCTCTATGAAAAAAACAGAGAAACTGAGCTTTCTCTGGAGATGAAACATTGTTGGACTAGCTGTTGGTGGAGCTGAGCCTAGATCTCATCAGTTACGGCAACAAGCTCAACGTTGTCTATATGGTGAATGGTGCACATGATACAGAGGCATGGGGGCTTGCACTGTTAGATTCACAGTTGGTCGGCTCGACATTATCAATGCAATAGCGGGGGATTACAATGGGAATCAGTAACTGTCTCTTTAGGGGCCTTGTCGCATAATGGGCAGTTTAGAAATATCGATAACACTAATGACAATTTTGGTTCTTTTGCAACTAATACATATTGTGATTCACTTTCCAACAATGGTAGCTACTCTGGTAAATAAAAAGACTAAAAAGATCAAAATGGAACAAGCAAATTAGAGAATCCACCAGGCTTGATAGGTGGAAATGATAGGCATGAAAAATTTCATCATAAGAACGAGAGGAAGCGACAGGGAATACCTTCAAAATCTTCTTGAACAATAAGATAATCAGTTCTGATTCTCGTGCCTCTTTCAATTCTGGCAATTTCAATAAGGTTGACATTTTGCTATGGGTGGTGCTCTCATGAGCGAGATTCTATCGGAAATCCAATCTATCCGCACAGTTTTTCCAATACTTTTCTATAAGCCTTCATGGGTTTTGAAATGGAGACCTCTTAAATGGGAAGGAGTAGAAGGCAAGCACCTAAATCTCATCATGATGCAGATTTGTTGTCAAGAGCTTGAATACTTACAACTCTCATGGGTTAGTGCTATACTTACCAGAGCTTGTTGGACCTATCTTCATGTGATTGCAGTAGACTTTGTTCAATCTTTCAAGTACGATTCTCATGTGTGGATTTACAAAATAACCAATTGGTTGCTAGTTAAGATTCATATATATGAAGCTCGCAGGGGTGTAATTCGATTAGTGATTGACTCCTTGTTGTAGGAGTATCATTCCCATCCTAATGAAAAAAAGGAAAAGATTTATATATATGAAAAGGGATATTTTTAATTGGTTTTATGTATGAGAAGAAAACCCCTCAGTGCAGGTGCAAATGGATGTGCCCGTCACCACGTCCAGTCACAGGCCAAGCCACGTGCCAACCAACATGTCCAACCGCATTCCTTCCCACATGCCTGCCTACTCTGACCGCGAGGCTAGGCACGTGCTGTCCCAACCCACCCATGCGTCCCATGATGCCTCTTAATGTCCTCGGCAGACGCCTCATCCAGCTCTCATTATCCCGCTAGCTGCTCGACCTCTCCTGCGTGCGCTCCGTCTCGTCTGGTTGCTCTCGTCCGGCTTAGTGTTCTGGCTATGATTACTCCCACGAAAATGGAAGAATGGGTCTGTACTTTCTCCCTCATAACAATGGCAAAAGCACAGGGTATGAATCTTTGGTTCACCAGCACATTGCATTGCGACACAATTTCTCTACAGACACTCGGCTCCTTGAAATTTAGAGTAAAGGATCCACCGGCACTTGGCTCTACGGTGTTCGACTCTCTGGTGTTCGTCTCTCTGGCACTCGACTCCCTGGTACTCAACTCTTTCGGCTCTCTGGTGCTCGACTCTCTTGACTCTCTGGTGCTCGGCTCTCCGGTGCTCGACTCTCTTGGCTCTCCGGTGCTCGTTCTCTTGGCTCTCCAGTGTTCGACACCCTTGGCTCTCTGGTTAGTCTGCTGTAGAAGCGAACATACCGCCCACCAAAAGAGCTTACACTCGTCGCTCAGTGTAGCAAGCTAGCCCCTCCTCAGGTCCGTCGATGCATCTCATGCGCGGGGTCGTTGGGAAAGCTCACAAATTCAAAAAAGAAATCCTGTATAAGGCGTAGGCAGAAATCTAGGATGCAGAGGATGATGCCATGGTTTCCCGGGGGTGTCTCACAGATGCGGAAATTCGCAGCGAATTTGAAGCCCTGGTTTCGGATCTGGGGACTACCAGGGGCAGGGTCATCCTGTATCAGAAAAGTCTTGACTACCATTGGTCCCAGAAAACTGTGCTTGGAATGACACTTGCAGACAGAGACGAAGCCAAAGCTGAAATTCTTCTTTAGCAGGATGAAATGGTCGATTTCCTGAAGTAAATTCTATTCAATCAGCAGCAACTGGCTCGTCATTTCAGGATCACTCTTGTTAAAGGGCCTACTACCCAACCTACCTAGGTTGGATAGACGGGTTATACCAGTAATTAACTCTGTCCGTTGGTCTCCTTTTCTATTTTGTTTAGACTTTTTCGTTATGCTACTTCAGAGAACTTTTGCTTGTTAGTTGGTGAGTTAAACTCTTTCTCTGTAAAGTCTGGTTTCCTCTTTAGGATGACTGCTCTCAACTCTGTTTTCAACTCTATTTTCAACTCTGTTTTGGGGTCTGTTTTATTGGTTAAGAGAGGGCCCAGTACAACTCTGTTACTGTTTATTTTTGTGAAGTTAATATAAGGATTTTCTCTAGCTTACAAAAAAAAATGTATGAGAAGAAAAAAATAAAAAAAATCATATATATAAAAAAAGATATTATTAATTAATTTTATGTATAAAAGGATTTGTACTTTTAAGTATTACTAAATAAAAAATTGATTGGTTGATAATTAAGATTCATATATATGAAACAACGATATTGTTAGTTGGTTTTATGTATGAAAGAATTTGTGTTGTTGGGCATTACATTCTAATCACCTTTATACTTTCCAATCCTACAATATAATATCTAATCCTCTATATTAATATTGTTTGGTTCTCATTTCAATGATGACATCTTAGTACATCTAGGGTGAGAATCAAATGCTTCTCCCTCCCTCCCAACTATTCTTTCTTGAGTTTGCCTTTCCAAACTCAACTTTCTTACTTCCAACATGGTAGTTGCAAACAACTCCCATCAAATTACCGTACTTGGACCCAAAATTTCTTCAGCTTCATACACCCTCTTTGAATCCATGGGAAGCCCATGTGTAGTGTATAGCCTTGCTAAGATGGATATTCATGTGTAATCTTGCATAATCATTAGAGTTAGTGAGGCTTTTTGTCCTTTGAAACATTCATCTTCTCTTGAAATCTTTTTCTTGATCTACCATTCTTCTCCTTGAAAAATAATGTTTGGTAGCTCTTGCATGAGTTGAACATCCTTGATGTAATAAAGATAGTTACTTCAATTAAGTAAGACATGAGGATGGGATGTTTGATAGAACAATCGATAATTAAGACCCTTAATAATAAGCTTTAATTACTCACCTTCCTTAATGTTACGGGGCTTAATAATTGGGAAGGTGACCCTTTGCTACGTTTGTGAAATAATTTTCCCTAACATGTTATATCTCATTATTCTTTTTATTCTAAAAATCTAAAATCAATTTACAATCTTTTCAAAAATGTCCCAAAAGTTTGGAATTTCTTTAAAAACCCTTTGGCCACATTGTTTATTGCTCTTTTAGTTTAGAAAACCTAAAATGAATTAGATTCTCCTTCCAAAATGAATGACGCTTTGTTACTTAATTCTAGACATTTTTAACTCCTTTAATTTTCTTGGATTTTGCTAGGTTATTCAAATGTATAAAAATATCTATCATATTTCCTTATTATCCTCCTAAACCCTCATGCTCTTGAGTTTCCTAGATTTCTTCTTATACCTTCATCAAAGTTTATTTTAATATATTTTGAATTAAATAAATTATGCTTTTAACCAAACTTTATTTTCATTCTTAAAAATTACCTTTAAAAAATAAATAAATCATAACTTCTAGTTATCATTTTACTAAATCCACTTTTACACAAATTCTAACTTGTCATCATTATTTTTTGACATATTTTTATAACTTCAACTATTTTTCTCTTTAAAAAGGCTTTGCAAATTTCCATTCAGGAAGGAGAAGCTAACTTAAAAGGAATAAGAAGCTAATTTAAAAAGGCTTTGCAAATTTCCATTAAAGAAAGGAGAAGCCAACTTGAAAGCGCAAATGAACTGAAATATTTTTCTTCTAATGTTAGTAATAACAATAGAAAGAATCAACCACAAAAAGAACACAAAAATAATCACAGTAAGAAAAAACCAATACACCGGAATGCTTTGAAGAAATGAAATATCTTAGATTTCATAAGTGCCTAAGTCTAATTTAGTAGAATATTGTATTGGCAGGCTCTACAACGTTGCTTAGGGAATATAATAACTTTGATTTGTTGTTTCATTCCATTTTTTTAATTTGCCTGTCACTAATATCACCACCCATATTTCACTGCATTGATTCTGGTATGCCTTTAGTGTACTAAATTTTGGGCACATAAGATTTCTAAGGTTGAGATATGAATTTGTGCTACCTACAAATTTCAGTGATATGAAATGACGTGATCTACCCAATGTTGTGAAATCATTAATGTGAGCAGTTGTCTATGTTGGTTTAGATTGATGTAGACGTAGGAAATGAAACAACCAAAGATGTCAACAGTTTCTTTTTCCCTGTAGGAGAATTTTTGTTTGTTTGTTTGTTAACGAGGTGAATCAGTAACACGCGGGTTTCGTACTCGCATAAACCTCGGATGCTAACAGTTGGGGCGTAACCTCCGCAACCTCCTTTGCGATAGACTCGAACTTGCGACTTGCTTAACAGCCTGTACGCCTTCACAAACAGATAGTTGCCAACAGGCCATCATCCCTGCCCCTTCCTGTTGGAGAATATTATTTGATTGTGGGAAAGAGATTGCAAATTTGTTTTGAGTATAGTTTACGGAGTAGTCTAGTTATTCTATGTTTTCGATTTTACTGTGGGTTTTGATCAAAATCCGATACTTTTTTTTTGGTAAAATCCAAATTTCTGTGCTTAAATTGTATTTTTAAATCCGTAAATAGATTCATCACCCTCAAATACCCCCATGACACCCAAATTATGCAATTTCCATAACTAATATATGTGATTCAAATATTTTTTAAATATTTCCAATCGAAATACAAAAAAAATTAGACGAGAAAAGATGCTAACGTAGAATATTTAGACTACACCATAGTTTACTCTTGGAAACATTATCATTGAGTTTTAAACAGTTTCTTGTTTGGAGTTCTGCTAGATAAGATGGAATTGCAAAAGGGGTTGAGTTTGTGGTCTAGTAGGGACTCAATTCTCACTCGAGGGATTTATGCTCCATCTTGTCGGAAATTATGATAAAAAATAGAATTGCAAAATGGATTATTATAGAATGTTTCTTTATAATAGTTTAAAATTTGGAAGTTCAATTCTTCTCGTTAATTATCTGGAATTATAATAGAGAAATAAAACTGTAAAATGGATTATTATAAAATGTTTCTTCATAATAATTTAAGCAATACATTTTTTTGGATTTACTGTATATCATTCCAATATGAATTTGGTAATTGTGTTGTACCTAATTCGAATCTAAATTTAAATTCAAACTTGTTCTACCAACTTGAATTCTATTAAATAATGCTCACCATAAATTTCTACCAAGATAAAATATATATTTGGATTTATTGTATATCATTCCAATCTAAATTTCAATTCAAAACTTGGTAATTGTGTTGTACCTAATTCGAATCTAAATTTGAATTCAAACTTGATCTACCAAATTGAATTCTAGTAAATAATGCTCACCATAAATTTCTACCAACATAAAATATATGTTTATCAGAACACATATCTACTAACTTGAATTTATGTTTCTCTAAGTAGAGAACATTGTGATACTAACTAGGCTAGGATTGAATGGTAGGCATGTATAGTAGTGGAAGTTGTTTAACCAACCAATATTGGAGCTTTCCTAGGTTTGAAATTCCATTAGCCATTTCAACATGGCATGCTTGTGGGCAGTAGCTTCAGTTCAAGGTTATAGTGGTAGTCTCTTGTGACTCAACTTTGGTATCCTTGGTGAAAGCCACTAGGATCTATCTATTCTCCTAATTAGAAAAATAGTACATAATGCATTTTTTTATTAGATTAAGCTATTTTTTTATAGTAAAGTATTTTTTTAAACTATAAATTTTGATAAAACTTTGGTAGAAATTTTCAAGTATGATCAAAATTTATTCATAATCCAAATTTCATGCCTGGAACAATGTCCTTAGAGATTTATCTAAATTCTAAATCAATTCAAATTGTCAAAAATTCAATCAAAGCTATCCATTTGAGAGAGAGGTATCTTTCCTATAAAGAATTGTTTCACCATTAAAGAGAGATGCACATCGCTACAATGATAATCAATTTGGCAATAAACTCCTTTATATAGATGGGATAGCTATCCTATTTTCTATTTAGTTACATCGAAGCTATCTTTTAAGGAGATGGATCTCTCTAGTTTCTCATCGCTTGAGATGGGTTTCAAAGAGACCATTCTTCACTTGTCCTTTAACACCTCCCCCTCCTCCTTGTTGTTTCTCACTACACTAGACTTGTTCCATCATTGTTCTCACCGAGTAGTTGCATTGCCCTTGCCTTAGTAGTCGATATTGTTGTTGTTGTCGAGGAAGTTTTTATGTCCATTGTTGTTCATGGCAAGACATTGAACTTGCAAACAAAGGCTATGTAAGGACTATGTATGGTATATGATCATTAGAAAGCTTGTCTCAACCTCAGATCCAACTTTGGTGGTATCTCCCCAGAATTTAGCAGGCTCCGATTCAAGAGCTGATCTTACAATTGTATGCCCATTTACATTGTAGTTGATTCCAATTTAAAACAAAAAATGCTTACAAGAGTATGCGATGCAAGAAATATCCATGTGCCTCTTCACCTACATCCATCTCTACTATAGTGAACCGAATCAAGCACTCATTAACTAGGTATGCCATTCACTATATTCCATGTGCTTCTTCTGTCAATGCTCCTTATACCCCGTAGACTTCTTCGACCTTAGAACCACAACCACTCTCATGAGAAGTCTAGGTTTATTGGCTGTGTTAGAAAATAATAACAATGCACAAAACAAGCACATAAGCAGAATATGTATTTTTTTGTAGCTCTTGCATGAATTGAAAACCCTTGATATGACCAAGAGAGCGGCTTTCAATCAAATAATATATGAGAGTAAATGTTTGAGAGGACAATCCCAATATTTAATATATTTAAGACCCTTAATAATAAGCTTAAATTCCTCACTTTCCCTTATAACAAAGGGTTTAATAATTAGGAAGATGGATCCTCGCTAAGTTTGTGAAATAATTTTGCCAACTTGTTACATCTCATCAAAGTAGTATTTTCTTTCTAACTTGTTACATCTCATCAAGGTGATATTTTCATTCTACATTGGCTCATTTTTTTTCTATTCTAAAAATAAAATCAATTTAAAATATGTTAAAAACCCCACATTTTAGAATCTCGTTCAAAATTAACCCTTTTACCACATTGTTCATTACTCTTTTAATTCGAGAATATAAAATCTCCTTCAAAAGTGACCCTTTGTTACTTGAGTTCTAAACATACTTTCAACCTTCCTTTAGTTATCTTGGCTTTTGTTGAGTGATAAGATACTATTCAAAAGTATAAAAGTCTCTATCATGTCCCCTCATTTTTCTTTAGTTATCTTGGCTTTTGCTGAGTGATAAGATACTATTCAAAAATATAAAAGTATCTATCATGTCCCCTCATTGTCTTTATCCTTCTACTTTTCCTAGTTTTTTGCATTGTTACCAAAGTTTATAAATTTGTTTATCATCTTAAAAAATGCCTAATCATTTTGGCTTATGGTTATCATTTTGGTAAATCTACTTTTACACAAATTCTAATATGTTATATCCTTGAAATATTTTTGTAATTTAAAACATTTTTTGTTTCATTAAAAATGGTTTTTATACAATTCCATCCATTGAGATGAAGGAAAACCTAAATTAAGAGAATTGAGAAGCTAATTTAAAACTGGGATTCTCATTGAGGTTTACTATGTGAAGTCAAATCCAACTTTTCAATGATTTATAAATAATCAATTGTGTAATAAATCTTATCTACCTTTCACTATGCGAGGAAGTACATAATCTCAATGTAGGGTTTTACAACTAAGCATATTGTCACCAAACTAAAAAATTAATAAAATGGACACAGAGCGGTCACACATAACACTCTAAATAATTACACAATAAATAAAGTGGTCACATAGAACAGTTTGAATAACAATTATTTCACACACTAAACATAAAATCATTACACAAGTTTTACCTCATCTTTAATCATCTATTTAAAATCTATGATTTTATAACATAAATATAAAAATATAAACTTACATATTAAGCATAAGATTTCATTTTTAGAATGTACTAAATATAACTTTCTCATAACTCCACTCCAAATATATCATTGCACTGAAAGGAACGAGAAGCTCTACAATTTAGTATGGGGAGATGTTGCCACGTAACGTAACGTTACATTACAAAAAAAAAATGTAATTAAAAAAATTCATGTCGGATTATAAAATAATGTTAAAGTTACAACACCATGAGTCATTCTCCAGGACAATCTTTTTTGTCAAGATTGAGCCTCATGTGTCGAGGTAGTGCCTTATAGGAGCCTGATTTGGAATTAGGAAACTTGGAGAAGAATCTTGACTTTGACTCAAGAATGGTTAAGCTTCATGTGTTGAGGCAAGTGCTTTCTATGTCAAAGTGTTGATGTTGTACAATCTTGCTAGTTAAGGCTAAGGTATTGTGGGTCAAGACAGATCCTCATGTGTTGAGGTGGTGCCTCACGTGTTGAGGTGATGCTTTGCATGTCGAAACATGTATGGTGTGTGATGTACTACTAACAATGGTTCAACTATTAAGTCTCCTTTAGATACTAACCACCTCTAGAGTGAATTACTTTAGCATATAACCACTTGGAATGATAGTAGAACAATATGATCACATCATTGGGAAAATATAATTAGTATATTTGATATGATAATTAAGCTGGCACATGTGGACCATGCATATAAGCCAAGAGATAAAGATAAGATGTGATAAGATATGAGAGAATTCGAATTAATTAATTAAGAGAGAATTCAAATTGTTAAACTTTAGTGAAGACTTCAATAAATCAAGGGAGAACTTGAATTGATCACTACAGTGATGTTAACAAGAAAGAATCAGTTAAGAGAGTTAACTAAGTGATAACGAAGAAGATCTAGTTAACTACGTGTTATTGCATGACGACACTTATGTAAACTAAAATACGACACTTATGTTAAACTGAAAGATGACACTTGAGTTGCGACACTTAAGTTAGCCACCTAACTAAGTGGGAAAGATTTCAGTTAAGGGGCGAGTTCATCCTAAGAATCAGTCCAGTGAGTTAATGCACTGCATGAGAAATGGGGCGCACTTCTTCATGCAATATTGATGCATCCAAATGGAGGGCAAGTTCATCTTGAAGTCAAAAGATATAGAAGCTGATGCATGTGAAGAATATATAAATATGTTATACAGGATTGATGAATTCAATGTGAAACAGATTCTCTTCTCTCTTGAAGGAAATGCGCTTCTCTTTGTGCAGGATATTATTCTGAGTCTCTCTTCTTTATCTTTCTCTTGCTATGTAATTGCATCAGGGGTGCTTTATGTAAAAGACATTCTCTGCTATCTATCAATATACTAAGGAATTTTTTGTTGGGGTTTTCTCCCTCAAGTCATAGAGGGTTTCCCTAGGTTAAATTCAAGTGTCGAATGTGATTGCTTATGTGTATGATTGTTATTTGATTTCAAGTATTATTGCAGCTCTGAATTAAAGATAAAAAATTAACATGGTATCAGAGCTCATGGCATGAAATATCTAAGTTCAACAATCAAGCTTGATCCTACGTAGAAACTGAGTGTGCACAATACTTGAAGAAACTTCGAACTTCAATACTTGAAAGGCCAGGATCCTGAATATCCTGGAAGAGCATGATTTAGATGGATATGTATATAGTGTTATTGAAGAGCCTACTTCTAATGCAGGGCACATTACCTTCAAGAAGATTCAAGCCAAAGCAAAGATAATCATTTATGATTCCATGAAAGACAACTTGACGTTGATGATTACTCCATTGAAGAACGCAAAGGAATGCTTCGACACTTTGACAAATCTTTATGAGAAGAAGGTGCCCATTCAAAATATAGAATTGAAGAACAAGCTTTGAAATCTGAAGATGGAAAAGGACAGACTTCCTTCTTCACAAAGATCTCTCAAGTAAGATATCAACGCATGAGCATTGGTGTGACGACCGATGATGATGATCTCATTCAAACTGTTGTCAATGGTATTCCATCCTCATGGGAGACATTCTTAGCTGTAGTAAATGGTAGAGAAGTGAAACCTAACTTTGAGAGACTATGGCATGATTTCCTACAAGAAGAAGGTCGAATCTAGAGCAAATATACTGCCTCCAAAGAAGAGAACCTCGCTCTTGCAGCACGAATGAAGAGAGGGAAGAAATCTCACAAGAAATTCTCTCATCAAAAGGAGAATGATTTCAAGAAGTTTGATAAGTCTAAAGTTAAATGTTTCGATCGTAATAAGAGGGGCCATTATGTTAGAGAATTTCGTGCAAAGCAAAGAGGAAAGTTTAAGGGTAGGTTTCATGCTTCTACTGCTACAGAAGATGAACCTACAAGAAATAATTCATCTGATGATCAAGAGACGAGGAAGGAGTACTATATTTTCTCAGCCCTTTCTGGATCCATTACCACTATTATTGAGACATGGTTAGTAGACAGTAGCATATCCAAGCACATGAGTGGATAAAAGAGTGCTATCTTAGATCTAAAGGAAAATAAGTTTTCCTATAAGGTGGAGCTTGGAGATAATACCACCTATTCAATCCAAGGTATTGGATCCACTTCCTTTCAATTGGATTTGGGAGATGTACTGCATGTGGATGAAATTATGTTTGTCCCCGGAATGAAGAAGAACCTCATGTATGTTTCAGTTCTATAAGATAGAGGATCCAAAGTTATCTTTATGGACAACAAAGCGCTCCTATGGCATAAGCATGAATACTTGAACTCTACAGATGTGATTGGAGTTAGAGAGGGAGGTCTCTACAAAATTCTTGGAAAACTCATTCAAGCCATGATTCATGACACAAAAAGTCAATGTGAGTTATGGCATAGAATGCTTGGTCATCTCCATTTCAAAGCGCTACCTGGATTGCAGAATATGGTGAAATGTATGCCCTTGTTTAATTATGATTTTGATAGTGTTTGTAGAGGTTGTTCTCTTGGCAAGAACATTAAGAAGAATTTTCCAATTAGTACCAAAAGATCCAAGGGGATCCTCGACTCGATTCATTCTGATCTATGTGGTCCTATGTCTACACCCTCCTTGAGTGGTTGTTTGTATTATGTGATTTTCATAGATGACTTCTCTCGCAAGTCATGGGTTTATTTTCTGAAAGAAAAAAGTGAAACTTTCAACAAGTTTCAAGAGCTTAAAGAATTGGTTGAGAATCAAAATGGAAAGCACGTTCATTCTTTGAGATCTGATAATGGAGGAGAGTTTCAATACCATGACTTCAATGACTTATGTTGAGATGCAGGGATAAAAAGATAGCTGACTGTACCCTACAACCCCCACTAGAATGGGGTTGTTGAAAGAAAGAACAGAACAATATCTGAGGCTGCAAAAGCCATGATGTGTGCTCAGGATCTTACCACACCCTTATGGGTAGAATCCTCCAGCACTGCTCTTTATATTCAGAACAAAATCCCTCATTCTATCTTGGGAGAAAAGACTCATGAAGAGGTTTTCACTGGTGAAAAACTAGATGTTGGACACTTGAAGGTTTTTGGTTGTCCTGTTTACATTCACATACCTAAAGAGAAGAGTACAAAGATGGATTCATTTAGAAATAATGGAACATTTGTTGAATATAGTGAATCCTCCAAATCTTACAGAATATGTGTTTCAGGACAAAGAAACATTGATGTCAGCAGAGATGTAAAATTCCATGAAGAGGTCGCCTTCAAGTGCTCCAAAGAAATTCAGTGCGATTCATACATGGAGGAGCATGATACTCCTATGATGGAGAATCCAGTTTCTGACTGTCCCCTTTCAGATGTTGAGAGGGAGAAGCGAGAAGATTCTGTAGATCTTCTTGATCCCGAAGAACCGGAATATTTGATAGAAATATCTCTTTAAGAACCTCCTGCTAAGAGGAGATCTGCATGGTGTCAAGACATTATGCAAGAGGCAAAAAAGCATGGAGCACCTCCAGGATCATTTAGAGAGTGAAAGAGACCTGAAATATTTTCAGGATATGTAGCACAGATGAGTCACATCAGTGATTCAGAACCCTCTAACTATGAGGAAGCCTCAAATCAGCAAGTATGGAAAGATGCTATGGTAGAAGAATACAAATCTATCATGAAGAATGATGTGTGGGAAGTGGTTCCTAAACCTGACGGGAAGTCCATAGTAACTTCCCAGAGAATTTATAAAATCAAGCATGCAGCTAATGGAAGTATTGAAAAGTATAAAGCAAGATTTGTGGCCCGTGGCTTCTCACGGAAAGAAGGGATAGACTATGATGAGACATTCTCTCTTGTGGCCAGGTACTACACTATCCGAACCATAATTTCCCTTGCTTTAGTTTTGGGTTGGAAACTTCACCAGATGGATGTGAAGACTGCTTTCCTCAATGGTGAGGTTGAGGAGGAGGTTTACATAAGACAACCTAAGGGCTTTGTACTTCATGGGAAGGAGTCCCATGTATGCAAAATTAATAAATCCTTGTATGGGATTATGTATGCCCCAAGGGCTTGGTATTAGAGGATTGGCAACTATCTTTTGAGCTTGGGCTTCTCCAAAAGTGAACCTGACCCCAACTTGTACTTCAAGGTTGTGAATAACCAACCATTGATCTTGGGTGTCTATATTGATGACTTGTTCCTTATTGGATCCTTCCATGTATAGACAACTCATTGGTTCCTTGATGTATTTAATACAATAGTAGACCAGACATATGTTATGCAGTGAGTATCTTGAGTCAGTTCATGTCTGAGACAAGACATAGACATTGGGTTGATGCCAAGTATGTGCTTAGATACCTTCGAGTTACTATTTCTTATGGACTCGGATATGCTTCCAGTGGTGGAGTGATGCTACTTGGATATGTCGAATCCGATTGGGGTGGAAGTATTGTGGACCGAAAGAGTACATCCATATTTTTTTTAGCTTGGGATCAACTATGATCTCTTGGTTTAGCATGAAGTAGGGATCTGTAGCTCAGAGTACTACAGAAGCAGAGTATATTGTAGCTAGTACCTCCCTCCGAGAAGTCATGTGGCTAAGGAAGCTACTTGCTAGGTTGTTTGATGAGAAGCTTGAGACTACTATCATTTGATCTGACAATGAGAGCTGCATAAAGCTCTAAAAAAACCTATGTTTCATGACAGATCGAAACGCATTGAGATGAAGTATCACTACATCAAATACATGGTTCATATAGGTGCCATAAGACTTCAATACATTGCTACTGGCGAGAAGATAGTAGATATGTTGACTAAGTCTCTGTCAGTGATGAAGTATAGGTACTTCCGATACAAGCTTGGCATGGAAGAGAATGATTCCCTCGCTAAGAGGGAGTGTTAAAGTTACAACATCATTAGTCATTCTCCAAGTCAATCTTTTGTGTCAATATTGAGCCTTGTGTGTCGAGGTAGTGCCTTATAAGAGCCTCAGTTGGACTAAGGAAACTTGGAGAAGAATCTTGAATTGGAGTCAACAATGTTTAAGCTTCATGTGTTGAGGCAAGTGCTTTGTATGTCAAAGTGATAATGTTGTATAGTATTGCTAGTCAAGGCTAAGGTCTTGTGTGTCAAGACAAATGCTCATGTGTTGAGGTGGTGCCTCATGTGTTGAGGTGATGTTTTGCATATCGAAGCATGTATGGTGTGTGATGTACTACTAACCATGGTTGAGATATTAAGTCTCCTCTAGATACTGTCCACCTCTAGAGTGAATTACTTTAGCATATAACCACTTGGAACAATAGTAGAACAGTATGATCACATCATTGGGAAAATCTCCTTAGTATATTTGATATGATAATTAAGCTAGCACATGTGGACCATGCAGAGAAGACAAGAGATAAAGATAAGTTGTGATAAGATATGAGAGAATTCGAATTGCACATAAAAGAATTAATTAAGAGAGAATTCGAATGGTTAAACTTCAGTGAAGACTTCAACAAATCAAGGGAGAACTCGAACTGATCACTATAGTGATGTTAATAAGAAAGAATCAGTTGAGAGAGTTAACTAAGTGATAACAAAGAAGATCTAGTTAACTAAGAGTTATTGCATGATGACACTTATGTTAAACTAAAAGACGACACTTGAGTTGCGACACTTGCATGATGACACTTAAGTTAGCCACCTTACTAAGTGGGCAAGCTTTCAGTTAAGGGGGGAGTTCATCCTAAGAATCAGTTCGGCGAGTTAATGCATGGCATGAGAAGTGGGGCACACTTCTTCATGCAAGATTGATGCATCCATATGGAGGGCAAGTTCATCTTGAAGACATAAGATAAAAATAGAAGTTGATGCATGTGAAGAATATATAACTATGTTATACAGGATTGATGAATTCAATGTGAAGCTAATTCTCTTCTCTCTTGAAGGAAACGCGCTTCTCTTTATGCATGATATTATTTTGAGTCTCTCTTCTTTATCTTTATCTTGCAGTGTAATTGCACCAGGGGTGCTTGATGTAAAATGCATTCTCTGCTATCTATCAATATACTAAGGAAGGTTTTGCTGGGGTTTTCTCGCTCGATTCATAGAGGGTTTCCCCAAGGTGAATTCAAGTGTTAAATGTGATTGCTTATGTGTATGATTGTTATTTGATTTCAAGTATTATTGCAGCTCCGAATTAAATATAAAAAAATAACAAATAAAAAATTATGAAAAGTAATTAAAAAACCATGTCGACCCTTAAAATAAAAAATTAAAACTTAAATCCGGATCTACCAAGCTAATCAAGTTTCTTGAGTTTAAGATTAAAAAAAATACACCTCAAGAAATTGGATCCTTCTTGGTGCTTGATAGATATGGGTTTAAGATGGATCTATGCTAGTTCTAAACAATCCCAAATATTTCACAATATTATGTTTGGTAATAGTTTATACTTTTATATATTGTGTTTGGTAATAGTTTATAGTTTCAATTTCAAAATTAGTTATATCTCTCTATATATATTTTTACAATGTTTATATAAGTTGTATAGTCTTATTAGCGCGGTGAGTTAGTTTGAGTGGTTGGGTGCTATAAATTTTAAGTAACACAGTCAAATATTAAATGCTCTATCTTCTATCTTGGAAATTGAAACTGACACTATATAAACTTCTTCGCTAATAACACTATATAAAATTCTTCACCAAAAACACCATATAATCATAGTATCAGTATTCGAGTATGAGTTGGGTGGTTTGAATTTGATGCTTGGTGCTGAGGACCTGGTAGGCGTTGGGGATGAAGTTTTGGTTATCCTTTCGAGATGCGCCTGTGTATGTAGGTTAGTGTAGGAGATGAGATGCATGCTTGGGAAAACAAGGCCTTAGGCTTTGTGGCCTTGGTTAAGTCTATATGCTATAAGCCATATGTTGAAAGTCGGGAAGATGACTAGAGTTGTGCTCAAACTTCCTCAGGGTTGTGATGTGGAATTTCGATGCCTATTGTGATCACTTAGGTGGCCCTTATACTAATTATAATAAAGGGTGGTGTGGAAGAAATAGGTAGAAATTAAAACCACATAAGTAACCTAATTAAAATTAAATTTGAGACATAGTTCCTTGAAGTGGGGGAGTATGTAATGCCCCATATTTTAAATTAATCGTATAATTTAGTGATGAAACAAATAAGCGACCTTAAAAGTGAAAACAAAAAGAAATAATAATGATGGTGATAATAATAGTAATAAAGAATATTGATGATAACAATAATAATAATAATAATAAAGTAATTAATTTATCATATAAGAAAAAAATAAAAATGAGAGAAATTGCTAAAAGCAAATGAAACAAAAGCTAGCTAAAGATAAGAGTAATTACTCGATGACAAATGGAGTCAATGCATGAGAATTTTGCATGGATGGATATGAAGAATAACTATTTAAGTGAGGTTGAAGAGATGGTGAAGACATTTTTTTGGATTGGGAGCAAGCCTTGGTTTCAAGAAGTTCTTGAAGCTTGGTTTATGAGCAAAAAGGAATTATACTCATTGGCATAGTTTTTGATTGGGGGCATGGAGAGGAGAGGTGTCCTCCACAAATCAATTGTGGATTTGCAAGAATGAGAGATCGGAGCTTGGTG
Source organism: Larix kaempferi (assembly GCA_027924585.1). Classification (NCBI taxonomy): domain Eukaryota; kingdom Viridiplantae; phylum Streptophyta; class Pinopsida; order Pinales; family Pinaceae; genus Larix; species Larix kaempferi. The sequence goes on from BSBM01000877.1 coordinate 15,887,562, forward strand.
GACCTACCTTCATATGATTGCAATCGAATTTATTCAATCTTTTAGGTGTGACACTCCCATTTATGACTCTCATGTGTGGAATTATTAAATAAAAAATCGATTGATAGTTAAGATTTGTATATACGAAAGAAGGATATTGTTTCTTGGTTTTTTACTAGCAATATTCGAGTATGAATACTGCTTGTTGGTTTCCTTTTCCATGGAAACAGACATGACAAATGTCAATAGTTTCCTTTTCATGTTGGAGAATATCATTTGACTATGGGAAATGGAATGCAAATTTGTTTTGAGTATAGTTTACTCTTGGAAATGTTATCATTGACTTTTAAACACTTTCTTGTCTCGAGTTATGATAGATAAGATAGTATTGCAAAAGGGATTTGGGTTGGGGTCCAGTGGTGGGAATGATCCTATTCTTACTCCAAACTCAATCAATCTCAGGTTTGAATTGGTCAATATAGAAAAGTCTTTTAGTTGGTGATCTAATCTATACTCATGATCTAACGATTTAAACTATGAGTCTTGTTACTTTGGTTTACATTGTTAAAAATCATGGACCCCTAGAAGCATAAGCTTGAGATTACCAAACAAAGGCAATCGTGGTTAGGATGGAGCCACCCATGTTACCATTTTTCATCTCATGCTCAACACTGCTCTCAGTGAAATCCACTAGTTTCACAATAGCAAAAGCATGTAAGGGAATTCCCCAGGATTTGAGGTATTTGATAGTGCTAAGTGGCCATTACAAGAGATGTAGCCACCCTCCTACATCTTCCCTTGCAATGTTTGAAATAACAAGAACAAGTTTGAATTGCTTGGTTAATCGAGTCGACTACAAAGTTGTGGCCTCTAATCTCATTAGGTTCTTGAAATGTGTCAAATGCCAAAAAATTGGTAGATGATGAATCAATGGAAACTCTATGTTTAGGAAAGACCCAATGCAAAGTAAAATTGAATTTCAAATCCACAATGACTTCTATAACATATCATTAAAACTTGTAAACAATTCAACATGAATCTAGACTAGCTCCTGAATCTACGCTTGCTAAATTTTGTGGAGATACCACCAAAGTTGGATATCAGGTTGAAACAAGCTTTCTAACAATCATATATTGTGCAAAGTAAAATTGAAGTTGAAATTGAAATATACAACATCGATAAGTCGGTCGTCTATTGTTAAAACCTGCAAATAGTTTAACGTGAATCAAGATTGGCTCTTGAATATGAGCTTGCTAAATTCTATCGAGATATCACCGAAGTTGGATATGAGGTTGAAACAATCTTTCTAATGATCATATACCATACATAGTCCTTACATAGCCTTTGTTTGCAAGTTCAATGTCTTGCCATGAACAACAATGGAATAACAACTTCCTCGACAAAAACAACAATATTGATTACTAAGGCAAGGGCGATGCAACTACTTAGTGGAAAACAATGATTCAACAAGTCTAGTGCAATGAGAAACAACAAGGAGGAGGAGGAGGTGTCAAAGGACAAGTGGAGAATGGTTTTCTTTGAAACCCATCTCAAGTAATGAAAAACTAGAAAGATCCATCTCCTTAAAAGATTCTTTTGCTATAACTAAATAGAAAATAGGATAACTATCCCATCTATATAAAAGAGTTTGTTGTCAAATTTATTATCATTGTGGCAATGTGCATCTCCCTTAAATGGTGAAACAATTCTTTATAGGGAAAATACCCCTTTCATATTTATAAATTGAGTTGTCTAAAACTGCTACGATTTCGCTCGGACAAAATCGTATTTTCAGACACGAATTTGCCGGAATCCGGGATAGAATTTTTACAATCTCAAATAACATTATTAATCCTGCATAATTTGGATGCCCTAGGATTTTCCAGGGTGCTGAATTCATCTAGATGTTCAGAAAAACGATTTAATCAACACAAATCGCTAGATTTTTAGATTTCATATCGCCGGATTCTGACCAAGTTTTGGCCGAACGGGCGAAATCATCGCACTTTTAGACAGCTTCTTTATAAATAAGAGAGAAGCCAGCCAGTGGCAAAAAAAAATTTGGTTACCTTTCATTAGTGATACACATACACAGATCCCATCACATCACATTTAGAGCTTTGATTGAATTTTTGACAATTTGAATTAATTTATAATTACATTGTTTCCAATATGAAATTCAGATTATGATTAAATTTTGATATGTCAAAAATTTCTAGTTTAAAAAATCTATAGCTTAACTTAATCTAATTAAAAATTGCATTTATTTACTCTGAGTAGTAAAAAAATTTGAAGAGTTAGATGCCCCACATATGGAATAATGGCTTTTGGAGGAGAATTTCCTGTAGAAATAGATAAGCATGGAAAAATTCATTATTATCGCAGCTTTGTGTGCAAGAAACATGACAACAAAGACGTGGACAAGAGACTTCTCGCCACATGCTTTTCCTTGGGAGACCCACATGTTTTTCTACGGGAGACCCGAGTTAGGTATCAGATCAGACTTTGCTGTAGACGTTGTTGATTTTTCATTCTTTATTTAACAGTGCAGCTCAGCTGTCAGTCAGTACGTATCACAGTGTTCTCTACTCAGGGAAACATAAATTCAAGTTGGTATATCTGTGCTCTGATCAACATAAATTTTAAGTTGGTAGAAATTTATGGTGAGCATTATCCACTTTCAAAAATCTTGTGTAACACAGTTAAATAAGTTTGAATTCAAATTCAGATTTGAATTATGTACAACATAGTTATCGAACATAAATTTTAAGTTGGTGAAAATTTATGGTCAGCATTGTTTATTTTAAGAATGGTTTGAATTACTTTCAACATAGTTATCAATTTTGAATTCAAATTAACAACATAGATATCAAGTTTGAATTCAAATTAAGGTGTATGTTGATGATGTTTGTACTTTATGCTGTGGTACTTCAATATTATCTTGAATTCAAATTAAGGAGTATGTTGATGATGTTTGTACCTTATGCTGTGGTACTTCAATATTATCTGCGCATAGATGGTTTTACAATATCAATTTGCACTATTAGAGGGGGGCTAGGCCAGGCCAGGCCAGGCTGGAAAGAATCCAACAGTATGGATAGAAGGACATAAATGCCCCACAGTGAATCTAACTTGGACTTTGATGAATCCCCACCAGCGAACCCCAACCTCAACCCCTTTTACAATTCTATCTTATCTATCATAACTCCAGCCAAGAAACTATTTAAAAGTTAGTGATAACGTTTCAAGAGTAAACAATACTCGTAACAAATTTGCATTTTTTTTCCATAGTCAAGTAATATTCTCCAACAGGAAAAGGAAACTATTGACATCTTGTCATGTCTGTTTCGGGTGAGGTATTTTTTTTTTTTTTTCTATATTGATCGAGTAATATGTATAGGTTGAAGGTTTTAATATAGATATTTAAAAGATTGCATAAAACAATACTCATAAATTTATTTGAAATGATTTTAGATTTATTTTGTTTTGTTTTGAAAATTTATTTTTCTATAATTGCAGAGGCTTATTCTACAGTTTAATAAGGAGAGATGTGTGACTTTTTTTGTGCTCAGAGTTGATACGTGTCCTTTTTAAAAAAAATAAAATATTATAAAAAATAACATGTTTAAAACATTTACAACTACCTGTAAAATAAAACTACACAAATTAAATAAATTAAAAAACTTCCTCATTTAAAATAGATCTATGCTGATTTATTTATAAGTAAAATAATATAAGTTATTATTATTGTTATTATAATTGAAATTCGAACTAATAAATTTTAATACTAACATTTTAGTTATATATCTTGCTCATATTATGACATTCCATAAATAACCAAGTATTGGCACCATAAAACACTACATAAAATGCATGCTTGACATTTCATAAATGGCAGGCTTGCAGCGTTGCTGAGGGAATAGAATAACTTTGATTTGATGTTTCATTTCATTGCTCTTAATCCGCCTGTCACCAATATCACCATCCATCTTTCACCGCACTGATTCTGTTATGCCTTCACCGTACTAAATTTTGGGCGCATAAGATTTCTAAGGTTGAGAAATCTTACTAATCCAGTGATGTGAAATATGACATAACGTAATCGACCAGTGCTGTGAAATTGTTGTCTCTGTTGGTCTAGACTGATGGAGACGTAAGAAATGAAAAAATAAAAGCATATGTTATTTCTTTTTCCATGGAAACTGACATGATAAGGTTTCAACAGTTTTCTCTTTTCCTGTTTGGAGAATATTATTTGATTGTGGGAAAAAGATTGCAAATTTGTTTTGAGTGTAGTTTACTCTTGGAAAAGTTATCATCGAACTTTAAACAGTTTTTTCTCTGTAGTTCTGATAGATAAGATAGAATTGCAAATACTCACTTTTTATGAGGGGTCATTTTTATTTAGATTGCTGATTTCCTTCATCCAATGAACATGGAGCAAAGTCAACCTTAAAGAAATCATTAACGTTATTATTAAGGAAATCATTAACGTTATTATTGACTTTTTATACATTATCTGGTCTGGAATTATGCTACGTCATTATTGACTTTTTATACACTATCTTGTCTGGAATTATCATAGATAAAATAGAACAGCAAAATAGATTAAGTTGAATGTTTATTCATAGTTATCAAATTTAAGATTAAGTTGAATGTTTATTCATAGTTATCAAATTTAATTGGAAATTTGGAAGTTCTATGTAATACGAATTATTGGGTTTAATTAGGTTTGAAAAACATTTATAATCAATATTGATTAGAAGAAGTGTACATATATATTCTTTTATTCAAGAGAAAAAAAAGTTTATTTCTATTTATAAATTGAATTAAAGAAACTACATTTAAGAAGTACATATATATGAAAGCATTATAGCTAAAAGAAAGGTATCCATGTAACACTTTTGGAAGAAAGAAATGGTTAACAGTACCATGGAACTTCAAACTTTAGAGCAACTCACTCACCTGGGCCAGCCATATTGCCGGGTTTGGCTACTTCAATAGTGCAGATTGATATGGTAAAACCCATCTCTGTTCAGAGCCTTTTTTTTTCTAGATATGATGTCCCACAGTTTATGGTACACTCAATACTACGGCTAGTACTCACAGCAATATATTTATTGTTGTTGTTGATAGGATATTTAACTATTGAATTAAATTCAACAATTTACAACAAATCACCCAACTTTCTATTACTTGCTCGATGACCACCACTGAGGTATTGAAACTTTCTGTGGACAAAATTAAGTCTTTTAAGGTGCAAACTATTTCACAATATCCAATTGAACGTAGATAATGCTCACCATAAATTTCAACCCACTTAAAATTTATGTTTATCACAGAATAGATCTACCAACTTGAATTTATGTTTATCAGAGCACAGATCTACCAACTTGAATTTATGTTTCCCTGTGTAGAGAACACTGTGATACATACACTAGCAGCTGAGCTACACTGATAAATAAATGAAAATTTATGTTTATCACAGCACAAGTCTACCGACTTGAATTTATGTTTATCAAGATCTACCGACTTGAATTTATGTTTATCAAGATCTACCAACTTGAATTTATGTTTCCCTCTGTGGAGAATGTTTCCCTGTGTGGAGAATGTTTCCCTGTGTAGAGAACATTGTGATACATACACTAGCAGCTGAGCTGCAATGATAAATAAATGAAAATTTATGTTTATCACAGCACAGATCTACCAACTTGAATTTATGTTTATCAGAGCACAGATCTACCAACTTGAATTTATGTTTCCCTGTGTAGAGAACATTGTGATACATACACTAGCAGCTGAGCTGCACTGATAAATAAATGAAGAAAGAAAAATCAATTACACTGTTTGTACCCTTTACGTCTATATTCACTGCAATGGCAGCAAAGCCTGATCTGATACCTAACTCGGGTCTCCTATAGAAAAAAACATGTGGTGAGAAGTATTTTGTCCATGTCTTTGTTGCCATGTTTCTCGTATACGGAGCTGTGAGAATTTAATGGAAACATACTGGATTTTTCTCTGCTTATCTATTTCTACAGGAACTTCTCCTCCAAAATCCATTATTTCATATGTGTGGCATCCTCCCTCTTCAATTTTTTTTTTTTTACATCAACTAAATAAATAATGCATTTTTAAATAAGATTAAACTATTTTTAATAAATAACTTTATTTTAAAAATTTTAAGCAAAATTAAAATTTTATTATAATCTAAATTTCATGTTTGATTGAACAATGTCTTTGGGATTTACCCAATCCTAAATCAATCCAAATTGTCAAATATTCAATCAAAACTCTAGATTTGATGAGAACTCTATGTATTTAAGAGAGGTATCTTGCCTAAAAACAATTCAACATATTAAAGAGAGATGCACTTTGCAAAAATCATAATAAATTTGGCAACAAATTCTTTTATATGCATGGGATACTTAGGGTCTAAGGCTAGGAGCTAGCGGTGGGGCTTCTTGGCTGTCCCAATGGGGACCCAGGTACCAACCTTGCTTGGGGGGGGGACCCTACAAATCCTTGTATCTTCCACGATAACAGTTCTACTTGCAGCTAGGGAAAAAGCTCTTCTAGACCAATAGTAAGACTAGGCTTGACCTGTGTTTTTCATCCAAGTTGTCAGATAGAGCAGCTAGTACAAGTGAGACAGTCGTGCGGTGGCTTGGGTTTCCATGGATTGTAAAAAAATTACATGGGATAGTAACTATGTTTGATTTAAGTATAGCGAAGGCATCTTTTTAGGAGATGGATCTCTCTAGTTTTTCATCGCTAGAGTTGGGTTCATATTAACTATTGTTAGCCTTTGGCTTACCTTACCTTACCAATCACAAAGTTAAATTGTCAGCATTATTTGTATTAATGGTTAGTGATCAACCAAAACAACCATACACAAGGATGTCTCACCTTTCAACTGACCAAGGGGGGAATATTGATGATGGTTGTCAGACTTCAAGTTTCGCCAACAACAGTGTGTATATAGCAGACTCCGACAAACAAATTGCCAAATGGGAAACAATAGTCTGTAGATGGAAGACTTAGATACATGATTCATTGGGATGTTTTTCAACACATAACAGTGTCAATATTCAATATTCAATATTCAGAGAGCACTTTAGTGATTCTATTTGTTCACTGAGAGTAGAGTGGTCATACTACCTGTTCACCAATTAGCAAAAGACATCGACCTCTTCTAGCTAAATCACTTGGAAAATGATGGAATTATCAAGTAAACAGGAAATGTTCAAACATTGGTAGTCGTTCACTTCCAAATTTTATCTCTCTTCTAGTTCATTTCAGATGAACCATGTAGCATCCAGTTTGAAGGCTTTTTAGCCATATTTTTCATTGAAGCGCGGAACAAGGCTTCTGTAAGATCTAGCATATCAGCTTCAACATTGGTGTTTATTGCTTAGCTGATACAGAATATAGATTTGTGATTGAGGAGGGGAATGTTAGCCTTTGGCTTACCTTACCAATCACAAAGTTAAATTGTCACAATTATTTGTATTAATCATTTAGGATAATAGTGATTTATCCTAAATGATGACTAAGAGATTTTGTTAAGATTGCCTAACCTAATCACCATGCAAGGTATTAGGATCTAGAGCAATTCTCACACCGAAGTAGCATTATCCATTGTACTATATACTTGTAACTTTGGAGTGGATATATTTGAGTTGGCTTGTGAGCATATTTCATCATATTTTTGTTTGTGTGCACGTTTTAACAACTATTGGGTTTCAACAAAATCCATTCTCCACTTGTCCTTTGACACCTCCTTCTCCTCCTTGTTGTTTCTCATTGCATTGGACTTGTTGCATCATCGTTTCCCACCAAGTAGTTGCATCACCCTGTCTTAGTAGTCAATACCAATGTTGTTGTCGAGGAACCTTTTCTTTCCATTATTGTTCATGGCAATACATTGAACTTGCAAAAAAAGGCAATGTAAGGATTATGTATGATATATGGTCATTAGAAAGCTTGTTTCAACCTCATATCCAACTTTGGTGGTATCTTCATAGAATTTAGTGGGCTCAGATTCGAGAGACAATCCTAATTCATGTTGAACTATTTGTAGGTTTTAACAATAGACGATTGACTTGTCGATGTCATTGTGCATTTCAAATTCAACATCAATTCTACATGCACAATATATGATTGTTAGAAAGATTGTTTCAACCTTGGATCCAACTTTGGTGGGATCTAAAAAACATTTAGCACGCCTAGATTCAAGAACTAGTCCAAATTCATGTTGAACTATTTACATGTTTTAGTGATAGACAACCAACTTGTGGATGTCATTATGGATTTCAAGTTCAACTTTACTTTGCATTGGGTCTTCTCTAAACCTAGGGTTTCCATTGATTCGTCATCTCCCAGTTTTTTAGCATTCAACACATTTCAAGGACTAAATGGAGATTAGAAGCAACAACTTTGTAGTCGACTTTGTGAACCAAGAAATTCAAATTTGTTCTTGTTATTTCATACATTGCAAGGGAAGATGGAGGAGGGTGGCTACATCTCTTGTAATGGCCATTAAGCACTATCAAATACTTCAAATCTAAGGGACTTCCCTTACATGATTTTGTTACGGTGAAACTAGTGGATTTCATTAAGAGCAGTGTATTGTTGAGCATGAGACGAAAAATGGTACCTTGGATGGCTCCATCCTAATCACAATTTCCTTTGTCTGACAATCTCAAGCTTGTGCTTCTAGGGGTCAACGATTTTTGACAATGTAACCCAAAGCAACAAGACTTGTAGTTTAAATTGCCAGATCATGAGTATAGATTAGATCACCAACTAGAAGAATTTTCTAAATCGACTAAGTTAAACTCGAGGTTGACTAAGATTGATTAAGATTGACTCAATAAATGTGAGTTTGACTCACTAGTACAGATATGATCATGCCTAGAAACCTTATAAAAAATCCTTTAAGTGTGATTTCACTCCCCATTTTTGCATTGATTGAGCAAATTTCTTCTTTATTTGTTGACTACAAGTGATAAAAAAAGTTAAAGGAGGACAAAATAACCCATCTAAGGCATCTATTGACAATTTTTGGACATCGACCAATGTTTCTAGACATCTAGGGCATCGAAAACGATGAGTTTTTCTAATTTTTTCTTATCACGTCACTGTTACAACCCTCTTTTAGCTTATTTTTCACCCTTGGAGGTACCTCTGCACATTGTTTTCACCATTCAATAGTTGTTGTTTGTTATTTAGGGTTTCAACAAATAAGCAGTAAACCCTAAACAACAACAAAACACTAAACCAAAACATAAAATTTCAAGCAAGAAGGACTTTGCTTGGGCTTACTATGAAAAGATCTTAGGATTAACTAAGCTTTTATGTGATTTTTGCAAAACTCCTTGTAGTGGAGGAATTTTAAGATTCAAATACCACCTTGTCCATATTGTGCCATGACATTGGTCCTTGCTTAAAAGTTGACCAATATGTTAAACACCAAGCCAATGTGGCTATGAATACCCTCAATGAGGTTAAAGCTAAGAAAGAAAGAAAAAATGGAGAAATGGCAAATGTTGGAGGAGAAAAAATTTCTTTGGTGCCCCCTTCTTGCCTCCCTCTATTGAATCCTCAATGTTGAGCCCGTGTTTTCCATACATGTCTCGAAAAAAAACTCAAAGTCAAAGCAAATGTTTCCTCCTCCCTTTACTACAAATTTTAGCACTGAAGATGGAAATATACACTTATTTTTCTCCCTACACACAACCTATTTCCCAACCTAATTTGGATGGAAAGAGTTGGAAAAAGAATGTCCATAGTCAAGCAAGGAAGTCCATTGCAAATTTTTGGGTATGGAATTCCATTCTTAGTGCTAGAAGCCTTTACTAGCAATCTATGATAGATGTAGTCACTATTGCAAGTTCAAGGTTCAAAGCTCCAACATCTGAGAGCCTTATGATAACTTTGTTGTTAGAAAGCATTTATGATATTAACCTTATATTTTGTTGATTTTCATTCATTGCGAGAAGAATTAGGGTGCACCATCATGAGTGACGGATGGACATATCAAAAGAACATAATCTTAATAAATTTATATATATCTTGTCTATAGGGTACAATGCTTCTCAAATCAAAGAATGCCTAAGAAATAGTTAAGAGTGCCCAACTTCTTGTTGAAATCATGGCGTAAGTTGTTTAGGATGCAAGAGAAAAAAAATGTTGTAGAAATTGTTGCTGATAATGCAATGAATTATATGGTTGCTAGTAGACATTTTGAGTTTAGGCGCCTCTTCATTTTTTGGACCTCTTGAGCTGCAATGCATAGATTTCATGCTTGAGAACTTTGGTAAAATTGCTTGAATATGAGAGGTTATGTATAAGGTAAAATCCATAACTAAATACATTTACAACCACACAAATGTCCTTGGCATCATGAGAATATACATTAAATGCAAGGAACTTACTCATCCTGTAGTGACCAGATTTGCAACATATTTCATGTCCTTGCAATCTATGGTCGACCAAAATGTAAACCTCAAGAGGATAATTTGGTGACTTGAGTGAATGGCATCTAAACATGGAGATACCGTTTGAAGGCATTGAAATTGTTACTCTTGTGTTTAATGATGGTTCATGGAAAGATTCCAAAGAGCTTATTGTTGTGATGGAGTCACTTGTCAACGTGCTTCGTTACTTTTTTATGTTCACCTTCAAAGTAAAACTTCAATTCATTTTCAAATTTCATTTATATCAAAATTTGAATGTTTGACAATTGAATTTAATCATTCATGATGGTTAATAGTAACAAACCTGCTATGGGTTACATTTATGAGGTGATGGATCTCACCAGGGAGGGCATAAAAAAAGATATGAAGGTGAGGAAAGCATATGCCTCTTTGGGATATTATTGATGAGCATTAGGATAGGTAGTTGCATTCCCCCTTGCATGCTGTTGGGTACTTTTTAAACCCAACATATTTTTATGATAAGTCTAGATTTAATGAGGATGTGGAGGTTGGTAGAGAGCTTATGGCATGCCTTAAAAGGTGCTTCCTTGATGAAGAAATCAAAATATGTGTCATTTCCCAACTATAGGATTAGAGGACGGTTGCAAAATTATTTTCCTATACTAGTGCTACACGCAAAAGGAAGAATATGTCACTAGGTAACCTTAAACGCTTGATCAACTAATTAAATTTTATTTTTATTGTTTGTTTATTAAACAATAAATTATATTTTTATTGTTTTTGTTCTAGACTCTTGAACCCTTGCCACTTGCTAGGTGTTTGGTGGAAAAACTTTGGTAGTGATATGCCATATTTTAAGGGATTTTTCATTTGAATATTAAATCAAATTTTTAGTGCTTCATGTTGCGAGGACAATAGGAGCATGTTTGAGAAAATACATTCCAAGAAGTGCAACTAATTAACATAAAAGTGCTTAAATGACCTTAAATTTTTCCATTAAAATCTTTGATTTCACAACGTGCAAATGCAAGGTAGGACTCTAAGAAACAATAGACTTGGCTCAATTTATCTAAGGCTTAAGCATTTGAATTTGAAGGTTTGATTCAAACTTTAAAGTTTAATTCACATTTCGATGTTTGATGATGATGACAGGTTTGGATCAATCAAGAATTTATTTGGAAGAAGTAGATCCTATATCAAGTTCCTTCTATCCAAGGGGGCTCATCTTTTTCACCTCGAGAACAACCCTTGAGGCTCACATAGATCGAGACATGGGAGAAATTGCTTCTTTGTTATTTTACTATTTATTATTCAATATTTAGTTAAATTATAAACCAATCCTACCGATACTTGCTTCGAATACTGTTTGGACCCATATCATATATGGCATGCCTGTTGATCCATGAAATTTTGCATGGATTTATTGAATATTGATGGATTATTTATTTATTTTTTAGAATATGTGTATGTAATACCCCCATTTTGTATACATGTGATGTATGTTTTCCCTGGAGAGGAGCTCAAGGCCAAGGCCCCACTAGTGGATGCTCATATTTTATTTAAAAGGCAAGTATTTGATATTTTATTAGCCATGTGCCATTAATCCATGGAAATTGTAAGAATGTTGCAAATAAATAAATATATTTCAATAAAAATACAAAAAAAACTCGCTATGGAAGCAACCAATAAGAGGGGGCCATGAAAATCCACTAGGGAGAGGTGAGGGGGATGTGGGATCATGGAACAACAAGAATCGGTTTCATGCGTACACAACCCAACAACGAAGGAAGAGGAAGAGTCATGATTTTGGAAAATCCACGTTGACAGAGGAATGCCAAAACGCCCAAGAAACTGGAGGTGGAAAGGAAAATTGAACGGGGGGGGGCTCAATAAAAACACACAGGGAGGAAGATGTCGGGACTTTTGGCAGAAGGGGGAAGAAAAGACATAGATCGAACAACCGAGAATGCAGTGATGGGATAGAGTGGAAGAAAGAACAACTATTATGTCTCTGTGCTTGCTTGATAAACCCAACTGTGTGCTGGCTTGGCAGGACGGTTGTGTGAAACCATAAATGTGAGTGAGCCTGTTTAGTTCCTCCTTAGTGGATACACGACCCCAGCTCGGGGGTGGTCTCTGAGTGCTGAAAGAATACAGGTTGAGCATATACCTATGGTTGGGTTGGAACATTGCAGTCCATAGCCAGTTTGCTTGGTGATTTCAAGGAAAAGATAAGTGTTCTCTGTGATTTAAATTGTGTCCATTTTGTGTTCTGCAATGTTTAATTATTGACTTTATTGTGGAAGCTAAATGATGTATGTTAGATGATAAAGTCTGTGCAGTGCATGAGAAGGGGATTAATCCCCTGTATGATGTTTTATTCCCCTGTGCTTATTGGTGTATGAATCTGCACGCGTGAATTATTTACCATGCTTCTGCACATCTGCATTCTTATGTCTGTACTTATATGAATTTATGCCTTAATGAATAGGGCTAAGTCTTTGAATGATGAATAGGGGTAAGTATTTGAATGGTTCTTTGATGAACAGGACTAGGTGCAAAGGCCCAGGATGTTCAGAAGGATCATTCATGGCTATGGGGAAAGAATAGACACATCCCCTTATCTATTCATGCCCCCCTCTATGGGTCAGATGAGGAGGAGGAGCCATGAAAGAGTAGATCAGAGCTCTTTACAGTGTAGTAAAGAGGCATGGAGGAGGTTTGGGAAACACTTTGATTGGAAGACCAAATCATAATTCTCAGGTGTGGTTGAAGATCTAGTAGTTGCATAGTTCTCGCCAATAGATTTCCAACGATACCATATTTTCCAAAAATGGACTTAGGGTGAAGAAGTTATGGGTTGGAGAAATTGTGTAGTTGGGCTTCTGACTTCCCGAACCCACATGCGGATTACGGAAATCAGAAAGGCATTTTCTACGGGGTTGTGAAATGGTATTTCCGAGTTCCGCATGCAGATTGCTGATTGCGGAAGTCTGAAGGGAATTTTCCACGGGGTTGCAAAATGGTGGTTTTGACTTCCGAGTTCCGCATGTGGATTGCAGAAGTCGAGGAGGTAATTTTTATGGGTTGGTGAAGTTGGAGTTCTGACTTCCAAGTTCCGCATTGCAGATTGTGGAAGTCGGAAAGGTAATTCGTAGAAGTTGAGAAATTGAGGTTTTCGACTTCCGAATTCTGCAATGTGGGTTTCAGATTGTAGAAGTCAGGTGAGTAATTCGGCGAGGTGGTGAATTTGGCGTTCCGATTTTCGATTTTCGATTTCCGATTTCCGCATTCCGGATTACAGAAGTCGGAGATGTGGTTTTCAACGTTGTATATTTGATGTTTCGATTTCTGATTTTCGCACTTCCGACGTGGTTTTCAACACTATGTATTTGGAATTCCAATTTTCGATTTCCGCACTGCGGATTGCGAAAGTCGGAGACGTGGTTTTTGGCGTTCATATTTCTGCACTACGGATTGTGGAATGCGGAAGTCGGAGGTGCGTTTTCGTCAAAGTTGTAATTTTTGGTCCGACTTCCGATTGTGAATTGCGGATTGCGGACTGAAGATCAATGCGGTTGCAAAGTTGCAAAACCTTTGGATTGCTTGGAAAAGAAAAGAAAAAATTAGCAGGTGATTCAAGGGTCGTCTCCCATCGCCTCTAAAGGGCACCGAGGTGACTGGGGACGTGATAGAATGGTATCAGATCCCAAGGTTACAGCACTGGGGCTGCTTGGGACAAAACATGAGATTATAGGTTAGTCCAAGAGAGGCCAAGATGGACTTGACCATAATTCTGAAGCAGTATGAACAGCAAAGCATGAGAACCTGGTGCAATGAGAACTGTTGCAGTGCTCAAGGAAAGCTACAGAGGGCTGACAAGGTCATGCAATTGGATTGACTATGATATGGAAGAAGAATTCCATGCTATGAAGGGGAATGGAAAGGAAGAATTCCTTAACCGTTGTCTTGCTCTTGTGTTTATATTTTATGAGTTTTTATATATAGAAAATTATAGCATAGGAATGTTGAGAATGCAAGAGATGAGGTGTATTAAGTGAATATGTACTAGTAGGCATATTGCTAGATATTGCATAGTGCATGTGAAAATGGTATGCATGTAAGGTTGAATGCATTCATGTGAATACCATACCACCATGGTATGGTAAGGTATGGGGTAGTAGGGGCAAGGAGCCTCCTACCATGTGACTGTTTTAAAAAAATAGAATGCATTCATATGAAGTTATATCATGTCATTTGTGTATGTTGGTTATGAGCTTAATAACCACAGCAGGTAAGGACTTATGGTCCTGTTATGGTAGTATATTCTATATGAGATAGTCCTAGTTAGGCCATACTTTCCAAAACAACATGTTGAGATGCATTGTGTGAATGCATGGTTGTGATATATATGTTTCGTGGCAATTAAATAATAGGTGAAATGATGAATTAATGGTAATTCTGAGATCATTTCATGAGCTTCTATGAATGCAGGAGAATGAGTGCATGAAGATAGTCATGTTTGATGGGATACCAAAATGCTCTATGGAAGGACAGAGTTGCATGAGAGGATAAGGCTGTGAAATTTCTGGTAGAAATGTCTTGGGCATGACAATGTGGGTAGGTCCATGATAAAGGTTGGAACCTACCATGTGCGAAAGCCAAATGTTGTGAGAAGGATCTCATGGTTCACAAGTATGATTTCTACATGAAACAAATCTGAGAATTTTTTGATTTAAGTTTATGAGAATGATCTCATGGTTGCAAACCTAATTTCTTTAGGAAAACAGATTGTAAAATTCAGATTTTGAATTGTGCTAATGATTTCTAATAATTGTTTGACTTATATAGCATTGTGTCAGGAGGACATGTTGCAGGTGGATGTTCATGTGTGGTAGAAAGCATAAGACCATAATGGATAGAGTGATACCACTTACAAGAGCCAAACAATATGAGGATGGCCTCATGGTTAAACAAATTTGATTTCGGTAGTAGATAGAATTGAAAATTCATGTTGAATTTAATTATTAATGCCATTGATTGGTTATAAAAAAATCAGATTTGGATTTGATGGTTAAATGTTGTCGACTGTTTGGTTGTTTGAGAAGTGTGTTGGGAAGACACATTGTAGGAAGACCATGTGTGATGGCCTACAGAAGTCAGACTCCATGGGAAGGATCCCATGTCTTGGAAATGGGTTTCGGGTGAAACGCCATTGTATGTTTTGACAATATCTCAATTGAACTGCATGTTGGTAAACAATGTGGGTGAGATCGTAAAATTATGCCAATAGGGCATATGTGGGTTATGAAATGTGAAAGGGATTGGGGTGGAAAACTGAGGGACTGTTAACTCAAAGAAGGGATCCCCCATTCCTCGTGAAGGAAGAGAGAATACATCTGCAAAACGAATAAGTATTTTGTAACCCTAGCTGAAAAATATACATGTTTAGCTACTAGAGTTAATATGCAGAGAATGTTTCTATTTTATTTCTATTATTTCAGACCACTTAAGTAGGATTAGTGCCTACATGGATCACATCGTAAAGGGGTGCACACCTTTCGAGTATTGGGTTGTGTTAGGGTTGTCAATATTGACTACACCCTAAAGGAATTGACGCATTTCTGGTGTTTCAATATTAGAGAGTGAATGTTTGTGAAATATGTTTACAATTTTATATCAGCAATACTGATGAGCTTTCTTACCTATCTTGTGTTGTCAGTTATAACAGATGCAACTTGGTGCTGCATACTAAGAAGCAAGGTGAAGAAGGGTACCATCCTGATGTGTGAGAGTGGTTTTTCCATTGCCTAATAAATCCAGTAAGTATGCTGGTTGGGCCTTGTGATTTGGAAAGTGGTGATATTGGTAAAGGCATAAAATCTCCATTGGTTCAGAAGTGAGGTGGGTGACGAGACTGGTTGGAACCCCTTGAGATGCATATGGCTCAGTAGTAGAGCCCTTGACCTGTAAATGGTCATGGTGCATTTTCCTTCCATTGTCCTATTGACCCAGACGGAAGTGTTGACTTGGCGATGGAGAGGGAAAACCAGGTATGGGACTGGTTTGGCACCATCAATGCCCGATAGACCTAGTCGGTGTACTGGCTTGGCATTGACTATTTGGATGTTGTGGAGCAACCTGTGCGCTGGAAAAACATTCGTTCCACAGGTGATCCAAGGATTGTAAAGCAAAGAAGGAACCTGTGGAATAACGAGGAAATGTCCAATACATATAAGTATTTAATTATCATCTATTTCTTATTCTGAATAATGAAAGATTTCAATTACAAGTCTTATAACAACCAAGTTGATACATTGTTGTTTCTTTGATTGGAAACCTAGGTCATTGTAGGAAGCAAGGATTTTGAAGACATCCTAAGGATTCATGTGGACATGTGACTACATCCTAGAAAGCTCAACATGAAAAGCAATGAAAAATGGTGCTAGTGGACTTGTGTGGGCCCTAGCAGCCAAAAGTTCTGTAGGAAAACCATAGGGAAGGGTTCCCTGGTGGAGAGGCCTTGGGAAAACCTTAGACACTAAGTGTCATCGGCAAAACAAGAAAGGGCGAGTCAAGCATTTACATTGGAAGTGAAAGAGGCTAAGGAGCATGGAACCATAGTGGTGGCGTGGCTTCGGATTGGAACAAGACTAAGAGGGGGAAACTCTTACTCTTCTCTTTCCTTTTTGCTGATGCATTTAAAAAAAACAGAAAATTGTTGAATGCATGATATGGATGAACGTTGATTGTGTTTATTTGCTTGAAATAAATTGTGAATGCTGAAATAATTAATTCCCCGTGAAAGGGTGAACATGAATGAGTTCATGTGTATGTTGGGAAAGCATGAGATATATGGAATCCTCATGGATAAAGCATGAAATTTCCATGTCAATTGGGCAAGTAATTAACGGATTTTAATACTTATGTTATGCTTGGCCTAACAAGGTTTGCAATGATGAATTTCACAGGTGAGAAATTGAAATCAATTGGTTGCAGTTGTTACAAGACAAGTGGTGCTAGCAAGCAAAGTGTGGGAAGTTGTGCACATTGACCATGGAAGAAGACCAAAAGCTATTGGATTTGGATGAAAATACTCTTCAAACAATTGCCAAGACCCAAGAAAATCTTGGAGAGATGCTCAAGCTACAAAGGAAGCAGAATGAGATGAACCACAAGGTTTTGCAAGACTTTATTTGTCTACAAAAGGAGGTAAAAAGCATTCTAGAAGCAATCAGCAGTGGAAGGGACAATGGATCAATGAAGAAGCATACATCCAGTCAGTCCATTAAGAAATGCTCAAGGCTGGAAGACTCAAAGGAGATTGAGTAGGTAAAGAAAAAGCAACCACTGAAATGTTGGAAATGTGGGGGGAACCATTGTCTCTGTAACTTCCCAACAAAGGACAGCAAGAAAGATAGTAGCCACAAAGTTTCCAGATTTTTGGATCAACTGAAAGGTAAAGAAAAGGAAGGGATTATTGTGGAACAATTCCCACATGTGGAGTTGTAAGATCAAAGCCAGTAGGAGCAGCTCGTGGAAGCACCTTAGTCCCAATGAGGCTACATGGGAGCTGGAGAATGCCATGAGAGAGGCATTTCCATTTTTGTTCAGTTTTTAGAACACCGAGGACGGTGTTGTTCTAAGGGGTAGGGGATTGTAATACCCCCATTTTGACCCTTAGGCTATTTTGGCTTTTAATAAAAATATTGTATACATGTGATGTATGTTTTCCCTAGCATGGAGCTTAAGGCCAAGGTCTCGTTGGTGGATGCTCGGATTTTATTTAAAAGGAAAGTATTTGATATTTTATTAGCCATGTGCCATTAAGCCATGGAAATTGTAAGAATGTTGCAAATAAATAAATATATTGCAATAAAAATACAAAAAAATTGGCCATGGAAGCAACCAATAAGAGGGGGCCATGTGTATCCACTAGGGAGAGGTGAGGGGGTTGTGAGATCGTGGGACAACCAGAATCAGTTTCATGTGTACACAACCCAGCAAGGAAGGAAGAGGAAGAGTCACGATTCTGGAAAAGCCATGTTGACATAGCAATGCCAAAACTCCCAAGAAACTGGAGGTGGAAAGGAAAATCGAAGGGGGGAACCCTCAATAAAAGCGCATAGGGAGGAAGATGCCGGGACTTTTGGCAGAAAGAGGAATAAAAGACGCAGATCAGAAATCCGAGAATGCAGTGACGAGACATAGTGAAAGAAATAACAGCTCTTCTATCTCTGTGCATGCTTGATAAACCCAACTGTGTGTTGGCTTGGCAGTATGGTTGTGTGAAACCATAGTTGTGAGTGATCTTATTTAGTTCCTCCTTAGTGGATACAAGGCCCCAGCTTGGGGGCGGTCTCTGAGTGCTGAAAGAATATAAGCTGAGCAGAGACCTATGGTTGGGTTGGAATGTTGCAGTCCATAGCTAGTTTGCTTGCTGATTTCAAGGAAAAGATAAGTGTTCTCTGTGATTTAAATTGTGTCAATTTTATGTTCTGCAATGTTTAACTATTGACTGTATTGTGGAAGCTAAATGATGTATGTTAGATGATAAAGTCTGTGCAGTGCATGAGAAGGGGATTAATCCCCTGTATTATGTTTTATTCCCCTGTGCTTATTGGTGTATGAATCTGCACACATGAGTTGTTTACCATGCTTCTGCATATCTGCATTCTTATATCTGTACTTATATGAATTTATGCCTTGATGAGTAGGGCTAAGTCTTTCAATCGTTCTTTGATGAATAGGACTAGGTGGAAAGGCATAGGATGTTCAGAAGGATCAATCATGGCTGTGGGAAAAGAATAGACACATCCCCTATTGTATTCATTCCCCCTCTATGGGTCAGATGAGGAGGAGGAACCATGATAGAGTAGATCAGAGCTCTTTACAATGTGGTAAAGAGGCATGGAGGAGGTTTGGGAAACAATTTGATTAAAATAAAGACAAAATCATAGTTCTCAGGTGTGATTGAAGATCAGGTAGTTGCATAGTTCTCTCCAAGAGATTTCCAACGGTACCGGATTTTCCCAAAATGGACTTAGGATGAAGAAGTTATGGGTTAGACAAGTCGTGCATTTGGGCTTCCGACTTTCCGAACTCGGATGCGGATTGTGGATTGCGGAAGTCGAAAGGGCATTTTCTACGGGTTTGCAAAATGGTGGTTCTAAATTCCGAGTTCCGCATGCGGATTGCGGATTGCGGAAGTCGAAAGGGCATTTTCCACAGGGTTGCGAAATGTTAATTTTGAGTTCCGAGTTCCACATGTGGATTACAGAAGTCGGGGAGGTAATTTTTCCGAGTTGGCGAAGTTGGAGTTCCAACTTCTAAGTTCCGTATTGCGGATTGCGGAAGTCAGAAAGGCAATTCATTGAAGTTGAGAAATTTAGGTTTCCAACTTCCGACTTCCGCAACGCGGGTTGCGGATTGCGGAAGTCGGGTGAGTAATTTGGCGAGGTGGTGAATTTGGAGTTCTGATTTCCGATTTCCGCACTGCGGATTGTGGAAGTCAGAGACATGGTTTTTGGCACTGTGTATTTGACGTTTCGATTTCTGATTTCCGCACTACGGATTGCGGAAGTCGGAGACGTGCTTTTCGGCGTTGTGTATTTGGCGTTCCGATTTCCGATTTCCGCACTGCGGATTGCGGAAATTGGAGACGTGGTTTTTGGCGCTGTCTATTTGGCATTCCAATTTTTGATTTACGTACTGTAGATTATGGAATGCGGAAGTCAGAGGTGCATTTTCGTCAGAGTTGTAATTTGTGGTCCGACTTTTGACTTTCGATTGCGGATTGCGGATTGCGGATTACGGACTGAAGATCAATGCGGGTGCAGAGTTGCGGAACCTTTGGATTGCTTGGAAAAGAAAAGAAAAAATTAGCAGGTGATTCAAGAGTTATCTCCCATCGCCTCTAAAGGGCACCAAAGTGACTGGGGACGTGATAGTGTATTCTTTATTTTTTGTACTTGCTCAGTTTTTCTCAAGTTTTTCTTAACATATTCCCAATCTAATTCAAACTATTCACTCTTTTGTCTCACTGAGTTTTCATTGATTATGAATTTGGTGTAAACCATCTACAGTAATGCAGGAGCATTGGGACCAATCTGACAATACCCTATTTGAAAACACAAAGAATGGATGGAGAATAGAGAAGAAGCATCTAGTTGGGAAAAGGAAAAAATGAAAGAAGGACGATGAGAAGGTTATGCCATGAGTTTAGAGTAATGGTTTTAAGAGAACATAGTTTGTGGATTCTTTGTGGGAAATGAATGGATGGAAAGAGAATATCATGTGGATAACATAATGTGAATCATTGGAAAACCACTATTATGAAGTGCAATGTTACAAGGAACCAAGAACTCTAGCTACATAAGTAAGATGTTATCTCTGGAAATTGTTTCTTTGTTGGAGAACTCCCAAGTCAATACTGCAAAATAAAGAATGGGGAAATTAGAAACGGTAGAGAGGAAAATTGTTACATGTTGCTAAAGGGAAAATGAAGGGGTAGCATTACATAATGAAACCCAAAAGAAGAAATCATTTCAAAACATGAATCGCTATGGAAGAGTGGTTGATCTTCAAGTGGGATGGTAGAAGGACAAGTAGATGGAACATTAACAATGGTAGATAAAGCGAGATTGTGAGAAGACTTGAAGATACCTCGTTGTTGATGAAACATAGTTTATTAACATCATTTACCTATGCACAAACTTAATATCTATTTCCTTGAACTATAGAATGCACATTTCACTTTATATATATATATATATATATATGGAAGGCTTAGAAAGCATGTTGAGTTGACTATAAATGCCTAGCAGTATGGAGGTTTGAAGTCTCAAACAAGGGTATAGCCTTAGTAGTGAACCTTTCACACAGTTTTTCTCAAGTAGGTTGAAAAGGATTAGCCCCAGTGACCCATGGACTAGTGGAAACTTCATCATCCATGGAAATACACACACATGTCACATCATATGCGTGTGTGTGTGTGTGGCAAGTTACAGCTTGTAGCTCAACTCATGGGATCAAGAGAAATTGCATAGATGTTTAACTATGTAGAATATTTACGAGTATAAACATGTTGCATCAAGTTTTTCATGCATCTTGGAAAGGACTAGACCCAATATCCTTTTGACATGGGGATCCCTTGTTAGTGATATGCGCACGTGCACGTGTGTGTGTGTATTCAAATGGCTTATGTTCTCCTAGGATTTTCAAACATAAGCACTACCTATAGAGGTAGCAACTAAGCACTCCTCTCATGGGATTTTCTAGCGACTTATCAGTCTCAAGGTGGTTTCTCTTATGTTCTATGGAATTATTTGTGCTAGCATGATGGATCAATTTTTCTTTCTCTAGGATTCAAACACTTGGTCATGAGTCTTTTTGGCATTCTCCATCATGAGGATCCAAAGCTTCTTCTACAATGTTGATTATTCTATCTCTCCCAACTTGTTGAACTAGGATTTCTACTCTAAGAATGGGTCAACCTTAGTTTTTTCATGATTTCTATGTTAGGGAACATTGGTTTATGAATCAATCACGTTTGTGGTTGTTCCTCTTGTAGGAGGGAAAAAATATCCATCCCTCAGTAATCCTCCCCTAAAGTGATAAGTTCCCTACTTAGAACATTGCATATTTGCAAGGTTTCAAGCAAAGAAAGTGATAGGTTATCTATCCAAAAACTTGTACAATTGAAAGGTTCCAAACAAAGAGCCAATCACATAAATGTTCAAAGCCAATATTTCTTAGGGGAACTTGAGGCTTGCCCACTTGCAAGAGCATTTGCAAGGTTGCAAGTAAGGAAATTTCTATGCAAGGTTAGGGGTGCATGTGCAGGGTTTTGAGTAAGGAACCAATCGCTTCAATGTTAAGTGGAAGAATTTAGATGGATGCTTGTAGCTCACTCATTTACGAGAATGCTCTTCTAATTTTATCCCCAAATCTAAAGCAATTTGTGACCCAAGATAGGGTTGCATGTGAAATCCAAGTGTGGATTGTTTAATTTTCATGGCTGCTTACATAGATTATGATCATAGACCCTTTGAAGAATCAATAGCTTCTACATTTTTGGTTTCCTTCCACCCATCATTCAACGAATGCTTTATTGTAGATAAAACAATGGAAAGTTTCCTTATCGCCCTCAATGATGAAGTGGATTCAAACTTTAAATTTTATCAAGGTCATGGTCTTATCTCAGGAGTAATTGCAACTAGTCAAATTTTTTGGACCTCCATGACTTGATTTCTAAGACTTGGAAACCCCTTTTGTAGAAAGAGGTTTATCTCCATCCTAGTGCTCGAGCCTTTTTGTTAAGGAAATTGCTTTTGTCAAGGGTAGGGATCTCAATGTGGATGTTGGTCCTAGGAAAAGTCAATTTGTGCATTAAATCTTGGTTTCCATCCTTTGATTTTTCAATGAAATCTCTCTTTTATTCTGATATGGTTAGGCTTTCTAATTTGTGCTGAAATATTTTGGGTTTTGATTCTTTTGTATTATTGGTAATGCTTATTATCTTAGCCAACATATTTTGGGTTTTTATTCTTTGGTATCATTGGCAATGCTCTTTGTAAATTAAATTTATATATAAAGAAATAAGAAGAAGAAGAATGCATTTAACTATGGAGTGAATTAATAAGTGGATAAACACAATTTTTTTGTTGAGATGATTTTTTCCTTGCAAGGTAAAGTTTTGCCTCAGTTTTTCCAAATTCCAACAAGCTAGGCTGGGTCAAAACCTCATTGGAAAAGTTCCATGGTCGAAGTTCCCATCGATCATGACACCTATGAGTTTTGGTAAAACTCGTGTTGGATTTATGGAAAAAAATCCCATCAGAAAAGGAGTGGATTTGTCTACTAAATAACTTGCTTCTTTAACATCATCACACCAAAGGACTTCCAAAGAAAATATATTTAAAGGCTACAAGGGTTAGATGGAAGCATAATTTAAATAGCAACATGTAACTTTTAAGTGGAGGTATTGTTTCACCTATAAGCATCTAGTGTCATCGTGGTTGGTAAATAAAATTAAAGGGAAAATATATCAAAAACCTACTTGGTGGCAAGGATCTATGAGGGTTACCATAAGATTGATCCAAGAGCCAACGGGTTACCTTGGGAGGAAGATGTTCTGCAAAGAATTTATGGTTCACCCATGGCCTCTCAAGAGGGATTTCCACCATAGTTTTATGTTCCCCTTGAGGACTCTCAAGAGGTACCCATATGTAGTGATGCTTCAAGTCAATAGAAGCCTCTCAATGTCCCTTTTCAATTTTCTTCAATGGACCATGTGATAATCTCCCATCCCAAGTAATTAAAGGAAGGGATACAATATCCTTTGATGTTACAATTAGTGGAAATCAATTAACTTCTTTAGATCAAGATGACTAAGGATGCACTTGAATAAGAATCTCCCCATCAAATCCATCCATATGAATCTACGGTCAAAGAGAGAGGTTAGTTTTTTCTTGACAATCTATTAAGGGTCTAGATTTGATCAAACTCATTCTGTTTTTCAACAATGTTCATCTCTACATAGTGCACGGATTGCTCCAACATCTGAACAATATTTTGGATGTAGTATTTCATATTTTTGTTTTTTTAATAATAATACTTCTTTTAAATTATATATATATATATATATATTAAGAATCAGTTGTAGCCAAAATGTCTAACTATATAATACAAAGTTTGGGAGTTGAATCATTCCAAAAACTTCAAAATTTCCCCAAAACTTCTATCATTCTACCCTATTTTCATAGTTTTAATGCTATTGTTGACTAATTATCTAGGTATAATATCTTACATACTATCCTAGAAAAAAACTAACTTGAAAAACATCAGAGAACTTAGAAAATTTTTGGACCATACCCGCTAGGGGTATCCTACTTGCTTCAAGCCATAGATAAGAGAATTGTTGAATTTTGGCTTTGTGCTTGGTTTGTATTTTGTTGCATTGTTTCCTCTTCTATTGCCACTATTTGATCCAAATTAACCAAGTGAGCCAATTGAGCGAGCCAGGGAGGTAAAATTCCTTCACTCCTAAAAGCATGGTCTTTGTTTTAACTCCAACTTCAAAATTTTGTCTTGCAAGACTTTCACCTTCCTTCAACTTCCTCTAGCTTATCACTATTACATTCCTCCTTGATTTCCAATTGAACTAGTTGATCTTTGTATTTCTCTACCTAAGATTTTGCCCAATTATCAAATTTATTTAAAACAATTAAATGTCCATGGAGTGTTTTTCTTTCCATTCCTTCCTCTAATTATCCCATCTTCTCATGAACATGAAAAGGAATTCCTGATTGTTGTCATAATGCATATCACACCAATGGATAGCTCTCTTTAAATTAGATATCTCACAAAAGGTGCATCGATCGGGGTGGCTGTGTGAGTTTTCCATCAACCTAGACTTAAGGCTAATGTTTTTCAATATAGGCCAACTACAATTAATCCTACAAATAAAACCAAGGCTTGGCTTTGAAACTAATTCCTAAGAACCAAAATAAATATATAATCGCGAGAGTGGTTGAAAAAAATTAGAGAACTTAGAATTTTTTTGGACAATATCTGCTAGGGGTATCCTGCTTGCTTAAAGCCATAGATAAGAGAATTGTTGCATTTTGGCTTCATGCTTGATTTGTATTGTGTTGCATTGTTTCCTCTTCTATTGCCAGTATTTGATCCAAATTATCCAAGTGAGCCAATTGAGTGAGCAAGGGATGTAAAATTCCTTCACTCCTAAAACCTTGGTCTTTGTTCTAGCTCCAACTTCAAAATTTTGTCTTGCAATACTTTGACCTTCTCTTCAATTTCCTCTAGCTTATCACTATTACATTCATCCTTGATTTCGAATTGCACTAGTTGATCTTTGTGTTTTTCTACCTAATAGTTCACCCTTATCAAATTTCTTTGAAACAATTAAATGTCCCCAGAATGTTTTTCTTCCCATTCCTTCCTCTAATTCTCCCATCTTCTCATGAACATCAAAAGGCATTCCTTATTGTTTTCATGATGCATATCACACCAATGGATGGCTCTCCTTAAATTATATATCTCACAAAGGTGCATCAATTGGGGTGGTTGTGTGAGTTTTCCATCAACCTAGACTTAAGGCTAATGTTTTTCAATAGAGGCAAACTACAATCAATCCTGCAAATAAAACCAAGGCTTGAAGTTGAAACTAATTCCTAAGAACCAAAATAAATATATCATCGCGAGAGTGGTTCAATACAGACCCGAGATACCAAAGCTCATATAGAGCTTGATGAATCTGTCTTTCTACTACAACCCAAAACAATTGAAAGATTGAAATGATGAGGGAGAAATCCACGGTGAAGGATTTAACCCACGCGTCTTCAGTAATCCTATCTGGAAAGCCTTCAAATGTGTGACCCTCAAGCCTACAAAGGACACAATATGAAGGATTAAGTTATTAATAATTGAGCAGTTATTGTAAAAACCTTTTGAAGCTACTTGTTCATCTCCTTGGTTGGCTTCATTAATGGGTTGAACATCAAGGAAGAGGGCATACTTATAACTCCCCCTCTTGTCCACAATGTTCCTAATTGTAAATTACAAGCTCTGTTGGTCATTTCATTGACGAAGGTTTTAAGAACATGCAAACCCTAGAAGAATTCAATCACTTCAAAGCCCTCTATTAACTTTTTCATTTTGAGAATTGTTCTTCTTAGCCAAGGATTTTGAGGCAGTTATATATTAACCATGTCACAGATAATGATGATTGAGTCCCATACAACCACAATTTTCTTGATTCTCGTTTGCTTCATACTCAAAACTCCTTGCCAGAGGGCCAATGCTTCATCTTGATTGTTTGTAGGCTTTCCTAGTCCCATGCATATGATGTTTTCTTATTTCCTTTAGGGTCAAGAAAGATAACCCCTAACCTATCGGAACTTGCCATGGCTTTACTCAAAGGAGTTGGATCCAATGGTGAAGAATGAAGAGTTCTTCACCATTAATTAAGATTCTATTTTTGTTAGGGCTTCTCCAGCTCCTTAAAATTGCCATACAAACATATGGTGATGATGTTTAAATGTCTAAAACTTGCATTGCATTCATATCACACATGTAACTGAATCAAAACCCGTATCTTATCCTTCTTTAAAACAAACCATCAAATAAAATTTAATAGTTAAAACAAAGTACTACCAAACAATATCAAACCTCAATCAACCTAAAACCCTTTCTTATTAATTTACCCATTTCAACAAATCACAATATTAAAGTGTATCATATTAAATAAATGGAATCATAAATCCTTCACTAAAAAATGTTTTTCATATACATCAAAAAATAAAATAAAATAAAAAAAGTTATTAATAAAAATTATAAAAAAAACAAAACAAAAGGTTATTAATGAAAATTTAATTTATAGGTAAGGTTGACACAAATTTGACATGTCGCCATCTTTAAAATAGTTTGTCCCATACATCTACATAAAAGAAGAAAGAAAAACAATGTCAATACAAATTTTAAATATTTATATCACTATTATTGAGAAAAAATTATCCTATACATCTAAAATAACATTAGTAATAAAGAAAAAAGAAAAATGTTATGAATATTTTTTTAAATATTTATGTCATCATCATTAATAAAAGTTTCTCCATTTAAAAAATATTCTCCCATTAAATAAGAAAAAAAACACTGTCAATGAAAAAGAGAGTAAAGCATTATAAATAAAATTTAAAAAACAAAAACAAATAAACATTGTAAATGAAAATGAAAGAATAATAATGTGAATAAATTTTTTAAATTAAAAAGAAAAGAAAAAACATTGTCAACAAGGAAGAAAGAAAAACATCGTGAATAATTTATTTAGATATTTATGTTATCATTATTGGAAAAAAATCTCTAGTCTCTCTTATAAAAAAGAAAATCAATTTCAATGAAAATTAAATATTCCTCTGTGAAGTTGACACAAATTTAACAAATCACTGATGTGTCACATTACACATTAAAATAAGTAAAATTATACCTTTATGTGAAACTTGGTTTGTGGTGAGGTTAATACTATGAAACTATCTCACTGGGAGTTTTTTTCTTGCTATGACATGACACACAATAAATGGAATGTCATCACTATTCAATGCAAATGAAATATTATCATTATTCAATGCATTGGTAGTATCTCCCATTATTATTCAATGCATTGGTAGTATCTCCCATTATTCATTACCACAAGATTGAGGAATATCATCATTATTCAATCCCTTGGTGCTTTTTCTCAATCTTCCCACAGATTTAAGAGGTGACTCGTAAGGCAGTTGTGTTGTAACATAGGATTCACATGATTATGCCTTTTCCAGAAGAAATCATATACAAGTTTGGTGATTTTTTTCTCATGGTCACAAGAAATCATGTATAAGTTTGGTAAGGTAGTTGGTGTGGACCAATTCATGATTCTTCGTTGCCCATGGATGGATTTAAGAGGTATTTAAATCATGTATCTGTATGGAAAGGTGGTTCTGTTGTACATTGAGTTTCATATCAATGAAGAGGTTATGAATTTATTTTTTAATGTTATTGTTATTTTTAATTATTTAGTTATTTCGTAGTTTTTTTATAAAATGTTATAAATGGATTTGTTTTTTAAATAGTGATCGTTGAATATGTGATCATAGATTTATTAATTTGTTTAATTTTTTTTGTAAGTTGCCACATTTTATTAATCATAAGAAGTTAAGAAAAAAATACAGGGAGGTATTGTCTGTGGTGGCTTGAGAGAGTGAAGCTACAATCCCAGGTATTTAAGAGGATAAAAAAGGTTATGTCCATAATTACAAAATCCCTGCCCTGAGTAGGGTAACCAGCGTAGTTCAGTAGCATAGCACTGTCTGTAGAGGCCTGAAAGACTGTAATTTAGCAAACTATTTAGCAAATTAAGGTAAGCAAGCTGGAAAACACAAAGAGTAACCAGAACCTTCTTAGCTGGGTGTTGTTGGTGCATTTGCATCAGGGAGATTCTCCTCAAGGATTAGGCATCCAAAGTACTCTTCCTCCTATGAATCCTTCACCGGAAGCTTGACAAGAAGAGGCACAGTCTTTCGTCAAGTGGTCTCCTGGTCGCCTCAGACACGCTTAGTCAGAATAGGGCCGGAGGTGGTGGAAATTGGGAAGGAGAACGACATCGGTTCCTTTCCCAGGAGCTTGGCTGAGTCCGCAACATGTTCGCTTGCTTCATCAGCAGTGGAGGTGTCCCCGTCCACGTCTTCTCCAATTCTGATGCCGTGCGGAAGATGTCTGTTAGGGGCATAGGATTGCCAGCCAAAGGTCGTTTGCAGACTCCCAAGCATGGCTTATAAGTTAGCTAGAGTGGCCTTCGGGGTCTGAGTTGAATGCCTGGCCTTAGCCCAATTAGCAAGCATATATTCCATTAGTGTCCCCAGCATATTCTTCACTAGCTGATAAGGATCAATTTTCCTTCCATGGCACCAAGTGGAAATGTGGTCAGCCATTATGTGGGCTTCCCAATTGTCAATGAGCAAACAAACCAAGATAGAGACCACCTCCCCATAATCCTTCTCTGTAGGTTCAATGTCTCTGGAGGAATCGCGATCACGTCCCGTCCTACCTCTTCTCGACGTTCCTCTGAGGCAATGAATTGCATCGGACCAGAAGTCTTTCCTGGTGGTGGAGACCCAAGAGCGAGCAAGAGGAGAAAACGGGAGAAGTCGATGGATACTTGTGAAGAGAAGAAGCCAGCGAGTGGGAGGATCCCAATTCATAGGCCAGAACAAGTTGGTTAACATTTCAATGTCGCGTCGGAGCCGGGAGATCATCCCCTTATATAACCTGGAGTTTCGTCTATCAGCGGGTCTTATTGTTGCACGAAGGAAGCACATGGAGGGGGTACACAGAGGCCGAGACCAGCCTGGGTGAGGTGACTTATCCAGCGTTCAAGCGTGATGAGCTAGGGCTTGAAGCACATCGCCCCTTAAATGCATGTTCATTCCATTGCCACGCTGCAATCCCTTGTTCCTAGGTGTCATATGATCCAGAGCTCGAGTGTCAACGCTGGCCGTATCACCCGCATCCGAGGTATTAATTTGCTTAATTATTATTCTCATAAAACTTGATTATTACATAGGTGCATTTCTACAAGTATAATCAAAGATATTTTTTTCCACATGGAATCCATTCATATTGGTCAAGTTCCATTTCATATTTATTCTCACATACTATACACTTCTATGGAAAAAATCAATACCATGGTTGCATAAAACTCACGCACTTCCTTTAAAAGTTCAACAATCTTATTGTCTCCACTTGTGTGAGAATTCAAACAAATTCTACAATATTAATGATCCATATTCTACCCATAATTCTTGAACCACTTCTAATATTGGTGTTAGAGAAAAAAAATACAGGACTCTAAGGGAGTTTGGAAGGTTATGGTGGAGCTATTAGAGGTTATTGGAGCATTTGATTGTTTGGACTTTGGGTTTCTCAATTCCTTCA
The DNA here is from genome assembly GCA_027924585.1 of Larix kaempferi. Classification (NCBI taxonomy): domain Eukaryota; kingdom Viridiplantae; phylum Streptophyta; class Pinopsida; order Pinales; family Pinaceae; genus Larix; species Larix kaempferi. Next base: position 15,917,471 of record BSBM01000877.1, read on the forward strand.
TAAAAATGTGCTTTGTCTTTTGATTTACCTTATCTAATTTCCTCCTCGTTAACTTAATTAGTAACAAATTATATTTATCTAAACACTTGGTTTTCCTCAATGATTTCAATTTTTTTACGGAAGCATTGGTGCTTTTGGAGAGTTGATTTGAGCATGTTGAAGTTGACCTTACTTGGATTTTTAGTCTGGGGCCGAACCAAGTCTGTTTAGGTGTGAATGGGCCATCCTAAGTTCTCAATCCCTTACAATATTAATGATCCATCTACCCATCATCCCTAAATTTCTTTTTATGTTGGATTTGAAGCAAAAGCATCCAAGATTCTAAGGGAGTTTGGAAGCTTAGTAAGGAGCTATTAGAGCATTTGATTAGATTGGAATTTGGGTTGCTAAGTCTTTTTCATATAAAAAAATGTGGTCTTTCTTCTAATTTGATTTATGGTTATCATATTAGGCTTACATATGTCATAAAGTCACCTTAATGACTTAGGCTTAAAGATGATTTTTTTGTTACTATTATTACCTTTAGGGTTCTTGATAAAGATTACCTCTCAATCCCTATATAAGAAAATGGAATCTCATTGTAATATATACCTCAATTATTCATAATATCATAGTGTGTTCTTATGTTTATTCCTCCTTATGTTTGGTTATGTACTTCATCTAGGGTTTTTATATTAAATGGGGTCTGGTGCATTTTGTACTATGGTATCAAAACAATGTAGATTGTGGAAGTAATAGATCTGATAGCATTTCTACAAATGATTTCAAACCAAATTCAAGTGCCAAACCAGTTCCCAATGGGGTTAATTAGAGTGTTGAGATCTTTTGAGTCAATTTTTGGCAAGTAGTTGGTAAATCATTAAGTCATTGTGTTATATAAAAGGATACATCATCGTATCGATTGGTTAAAAGGACACTAAATCAATCACCAAGGGAAAGGATATGATGCCATATCAATTGGTTGAAGGAGTTGCCTATGTCAATGTGCAACTTGCATCCCATGTAACTTGGAAGAGTAGTTGTATCAAGGAAGCATCGCATCGATAATAAAAGAGCAACCTCCAAGGGTCTACATGAGTCATCATTGTATGTATTGGAGAGGAGCCACAAATTAAAGAAGTCAATTGTTGTACAGAATTCACCAATCGCTGCTCATTGTACTATCACATGCTAATTTCCATACAGAAGTAACCAAACAATCCCATTATATTATCATTTTCCAGCCACCATATTGTATAGCAATGGTCATCATACAAGATTTTTAGAGGCATTTTCAAAGGTATTTACACCAAATCACTCTAATTTTAAAAGATATTTACGTATGTCTACTCTAATTTGCATAGGTATTTACCAATGTTAAATATTCTATCATAATTTTCTAAGAATAGAAACTCCTTTAGAAAAATACTTTTGTCTCAATTTCCACACTCGAAAAGAAAAATTCGAGACACAATTGATGAACAAGAACTTTTGGGGAATAGTAAAAGGGAATGAACACTCATCAACATATCCAAATAAATAATTGGAATGATAGAAAAGATCAAAAGATAGAGTCAAAGCTATTATTGGCCTTGCTCTCTGAAATTTTGAGTTGCATCACATAGATCTAGAAAAATCATTTGAGGGAATATGGAATAATTTGAATACAATATTTGGAGTTAAGGTGATAAATGCAATTTTTTCTCTATAGCTTCAGTTGTTCAGATTCAAGATGCCTAACATAGTCACTATATCTAGCCACATAAGCAATTTGAGATCTCTCATCAAATGGCTAGTTGAATTCAAAGGTACTGTAAAGGGAGAGGATTCCAAAGCCATTTTGTTAACTAATCTACCTTTTAAGTACAACAATGTCTTTTTTACTTTCAAATAGATGGATTCAAAAACTCTAGAAGACATGATTTCAATGCTCTTAATTGAAGACAAGAGACCAATCATCGAAGATTCTCGATGAGAGACTGCACTATACTCAAAGAAAAGGATGGGAAACAAATGATAGGTAAAAGTGTGATTGAGTGTTACTACAATGGAAAATAGGTCATAAAACAATTAATTGCAAAACATGTGCCAATAACCTTCTCAAAGGAAATCTTAAAGAGTTCACAATCTCATATCCATTACTAGAGATTTTCCAAATATTGACGGCGATGATGATCCCATTTTAGAACTAACATTGTTTGCATTTTAAGAGACCCACACTTCGGAAACAGGGAGTGATGCAAGGGAGGATAGATAGTTCTTAAATTGTCTAAGATTCTCATGGATCAAAGAAACTATATCTTGTTGGGGTTATGAGACATGCATGTGTGCACTACTGTTATATAGTTCACTGGAGATTTGAGATCTGGAAGTTCAATATCATACCTTTAGGAGAGTTACAAGGCATTTCATGTGAAAATGGTGTCCAATGATGTTGGGAACATGGATTACAATTGGGATACTATACCTTTTAGGGGAATAGGGAGCAACTTGAAATAATCTTATTGGTACAAGCACTATTTTTTAAAAATGTTTGATTTCGTTGTTTTAGTGTTTAATAAATGTGTTCACGGTCAAAGTGTGTTTGCTTTTAGTGATTTTTGTTTTCAGTGCTATAAACCTAAGAGATTGTTAGAATACAAGGCTTACATATGTGATAAAGTTAACTTAGTGACTTAGTGTAAAAGATAGGATTTTTTTTATGATTATTAGCTTTAGGGCTTGGACAAATATCACCTCTCAATCACCATATAAGAGAAGTGAATTTCATCGTAATACATGTACCTTAGTTATTCATAATATCAAAGTGTGATATTGTATTATTATTCCTTGTGTTATTTATGTTATTGAACCCTATCTAATGTTTGGACATTGAGTGGGATCTAGTGCAATTTGTAATAAAACCAATTCTACTTATCTCTTCTCTTATTCCCCTACAATTTTAATGATCAATCTACCCATCATCCCTAGACCTTCTTAATGTTAGGCTAGAGTAAAATCATCCCAAACTAAGGGAGTTTGGAAGCTTAGGAGGGAGCTATTAGAAGCTATTGGAGCATTTGAAGTACGTACTCCAGTCTTTCATAGAAAAATGTGGTCTCTTCTAATTTGCTTTAACCAATTTCCTTATTAATTTAATTAGTACAAATTAGCAAAGTATGCATTCTTCCATTCATTGTCTACTCCTATTTATGGTTTCACAGTGTCAACCTAACTCATTTTGATTTGTAAGTTGTTGAACTAGCTAACACTTCAATTATTTCCTCCAAGTTTTGCTATCCTCGATTCTAACATGAGACTTTTAGAGCTCTACCAAATTCTTGTTATGCATGTTGAAATGTATTGCAATGGTATCAAAAAATCCACATTGGCCTTTGAAGTAACCTTTGCAAACTCCAAAATTCCATGAATTCCCTCGCATCATCCTCATGCATAGTTTTCCATTTTACTTTCTTTTCCAAAAAAACATTTTGAAAAATCAAAGTACCATATTCATCCAAAGTAAATTTTGTCAAAAGATCCTAATAGTTGTGGCATGGATAGATACTCTTGGGTTGAGCCTTTCAATAGTTAGGAGAAAATTTGTGAATTAAGAGCATAAGCCTAGTCATGTAAACACAATGTATATTAAACTATATTGAATGAAGACCAATTGTTGGAGATGGAGTACCTTTATCATAAAGAAGCATATAAGCATAATCAACTATAGCATTCAAAAAATTATTCTACCAATAAGCAACCAAAACCAAGAAGTTTAAAAACGATTTGATAACAATGATCAATCAAATTCATTTAAAAAAATATGAAATTTGACACATTCTAAATATGCTAAATTCATTAAAATAATTTATATAATTATTGTACCAATCCTTGGTATGATAAAGAGTTCAGGCATGCTAAAAAACCCATTAGGGATGCTTCTAACAAGTCCTTAAAAACTAATAAGATCTCTAGATACAAATCCCTAATTAAAAGGAAAAAAGTGTTATATAAATAGAACTTGCAATAGAATCTTGTGCACCTCTGTAAGGTAGATCCTGAGAAATTCTAGAGACAAATTTTGAGTCGTAGAACTAATAAAAACAATTTGATTCTCTTTAGGACAGGAATTTCTGCCTTAAAAATCTTTATGAATCCCCTAATGCCATGGACAACATTCAAACCCTTGATACAAAAAAAGTTCTCTCTTTATAAGACATAGAGTTTGGTGTTAAGCGACTTGCAAAAGGGAAAGCTAAGCACATTGAAGGATACCAAGTGGGAATCTTAAAAATTGGTAGGCCTATCGTCATCTCTCACATCCACAAACTCTTCAATTTAACAATCAAGTAGGGTTTCGCTAAACTCTGGACATAAAGCTTCATTGTTCCTATTTTTAAAAGTGGAGATAAAAACAATCCATCTAATTATAGGACCATTATGATTAGCCATTTCTTAGACAAATTATATTAAATTATTATGGAAAAGAAGATCAACATGTGGTTAGAAAGTCATGGAAAAAGAACTAAAGGCTAGGCAAGATTTCAGGATTGTCATTCAACTGTGGACCACCTTGTTACTCTTAGGACCATTGTTGAGGATTGTTGCAATAATAAAACTAATCTTTTGTATTGTTTTGTTGACTTTAGAAAAGCATTTGAAACAATGCCCATAACTAACCTTTGGAATAGATTAGAAGAGTTAAAAGTCCCTTTCGAGTTTAGTGTCGTTGCGTTAAGGTTGTATGAGAAGGTTATTGCCGAGTTTAAGAACTCTGAGGGCTGGTCAGAAGAAATTAATTGCAATATAGGAGTCAAGTAAGGTTGTCCCCTTTCCCTTACATTTTCTGGTATTTACATTGATAGGCTAGAGGGTTGTCTGGAAGAGGCAGGTATCATCCTTCTTCTTTATGCTTATCGTATTGTTCTTATCGTGAGTAGCCCTATAATATTGATAAGCAACTAAAACTTCTCAAGGATTTATGCTTTATTATGGGTATGATTGTTAACACTAACAAAACAAGGGTTATGATAATCAAATCCTAAAAAATCACTTATGATAATTTCATGTATGACAACAACAACTTGAAGGAAGTGACTTCATATAAATACCTCAAAATTGATCTTCATCATAAGCTTAACTGGAACTATAGAATTTAGAAAATGACTAATGGTGGTTGGAAAGCTTCTTATGGACTTGAAAACATGTAAATCAATAGATCTCTGGCTTTAGGATAGGAAGAAACTCCTGTTTGAGACTCTCATCACTCATGTTATTTTATATGGTTGTGAGGTTTGGGGTTGCAGTATCTCTAGAGAATCGTGGAGACGGATAGAGCAAAACCAAAAGCGCTTTATAACATAGTCTCAAAAGCAAAGGCAATACACCCTATCCTATCCTCCTCACAGAAATAAGCCTCTCCCTGATTGAGAGCATGGCTATGACTAGGTACCTAATGTACAAAAACAAGATAAACAACATGGGATACAAGAGGCTTCCTAAGATTGCTTCATACTCTAGTCAAAACCACCTATGACTTAAGCGAGGTTGGGGAGTCGAGAAAGAGGTCACTCTCCAAAATAGTGATAATATTAAAAGTATTATTACATCTCAAATTAAGGAAAATATGTGGTGCAATGAAGAGATAGAGGATAAGAGAAAATTAAAATATTATAAGTAGGTGATCAACCCTAATCTAGAATATCAAAAGTATCTCTCTGTTTTAACTAACGTAAAGTAGAAAATCAACATTGCTAAAATAAGAACAAACTCTCACGGGCTACATAGTGAAATAAGGCACTAAACAATTCCTAAAATGCCATGGGATGAAAGAATTTGTCATTTTAGTGACACAAAAAGGGTTGACAATGAAATTCACTTTCTCATAATATGTCCTCCCTACACCCACATTATTGCGCAATTTCAAAATATTTGATAAAAATTTAGCATTTCTAGACTTTTAACTCATCACAATTATAGTGATTTAGGAATGTTAACTCTTTTAAAGCATTTTTAGTAGAGAAATAAAATTCTAAAGAAAACCAAGTTCCTTATCTTTTTAATATTCGATAGACCAAAGTTTATCTCAACTATCATCATCATCATTTATTTTTTATTAATAATATTAAATTTCTTTCTAATAATTATAATTTTGATAACAATAATCTATCAAATCTATTTTAAAAAATATGAATTTGACACATTAAATGTGCTAAATTCATTAAAACCAGCCTAGATCCAAATCCTAGGCTCTATCAAGCGCCAAGAGGGATCAAATCTCTCAAGGTGAAAACCGCTTCTCAAAAAGCTCCTTGAGTGCAATACCTAAGAAGAGGTTTGCACCTCGGGATATTTGATCCCTCTCGGCACTTGATAGAGCCTAGGATTTGGATCTAGGTTGGTTTCAGTCGTGGGCGGTGACACAAAACTAGAGTTTGATCAGCATTGTAAGGAACAGGTTAAGTTGAAAACACAGATACATTTACGAGGATTATCATAATGTAAGTAATAAGAATTAAGGATTGAGTAAATTGTTAAACTGGAAAATAGAGACAATTCGCCCAACTTTTTTTTTCAATTCTCTTTTAATTGATCTGCGTTTTGTTTTGTTTGTTCTTCTCATTCTTTTGTCGTCATTTCATACATTTTGATTTATTTGTTGTTCTGCAAACTGATTTTTTTGTTCTTCCAATTGCTTCAACTTTCTCTCTCGATACGCTCTTTGTCGATCAACGTTTCATTTTCTTTGTTCTTCTCGTTCTTCTGCTGTCAATTCGCCTAACTTTTTTTTTCGATTTTCTTTTTATTGATTTGCCTTTTGTTTTGTTCGTTCTTCTCCTTCTTCTGCCGTCATTTCTCCATTTCGTACATTTTGATTTATTTGTTATTCTGCAACTTGATTTCTTTGTTCTTCCAACTGCTTCAACTTTTTCTCTCGATACACTCTTTGTCTATCAACGTTTCATTTTCTTTGTTCTTCTCATTCTTCCACTGTCAATTCGTCTAACTTTCTTTTTCGATATTCTTTTTGTCGATCCGTGTTTCATTTTCTTCGTTCTTCTAGTTCTTCTGTTATCATTTCATCCAACTTCCTTTTTCGAAATTGTTTTTGTTCTTCTGCTTTTCGTCTCAAGTCTTCTTCTCGTTCTTTTGTTGTCACTGAAATCAATGCATCCGTACACTGAAATCTATGTGTCCATACACTGAAATCAATGCATCCAACTTGATTTATTTGTTGTTCTGTTAATTGATTTCTTGCTTCATCTTCCTCTGTCGATCTGCTCTTTGTCGATCAGCGTTACGTTTTCTTTGATCTTCTCGTTCTTGGTCTGTCAATTCGTCCATCTTTCTTTTGCGATATTCTTTTTGTTGAACTGCCTTGTGTTTTTTTCGTTCTTCTCCTTCTTTTGTTGTCATTTCGTCCAAATTTATTTTTTCGACGTTCTGTACATTTCGTCCCTCTCTTGATTGTCTCAGATCAACTTCCGCATGCACATTTTCCATTTCTTGTGTAGACTATATATCAAAAATGTTAATCAGTAACATATACACCGAATTCAACATTGAAATAAATGCATGCAAGGAGTAATAGCTACGCTGAATTTTATGCAACGATTAATCATTGTACGCTGAAATTTATGCATTAAATTAAATATTTTACATTGAAATCTATGATATTTAAAAAAAAAAACATTCACTGAAAACTATGCATGTTTAAAATTCACTATATTTTCAAAATAATGAAGTTATTGAGAGGATTGAACCTTGAACCTCACACCAATTATTCCTCCAACTTACCACTATACCACAGCGAATTCTTATTATACATAATAAAAACATTTTATATATACTCCAATTATGTAACATTTGGTGAAAATGGGGGAAGAGTGAATGAATAAGATTAGATCCTATGACCTATTGACCACCACAATGTGCTACCAATGTGATACACCCTAATTATGTTGTTACTATCTAATAATAATTTATATTTAAATAGATATAATATATTTATATCTTTTTTAAATTTAAATAGATTAAATTTTAAATTTTAATATATTATTTAAATATTAATTTTGAATTTAATATAAAATTAATATATTTAATTAGAAACTTAATATATATTAAATTAAATATATTTAATTTAATATAAATTTAATATAAATTTAAATTTAAATTTTGTTTAAATTTAATATAAATATTAATTTTGTTTAAATATTAATTTTAAATTTTGTTTAAATATAAATTTAATTTTTGGTTAAATTTTGTGAATTGAAGGATTTTGGCCGGCGGGCGGGAGTGTGCAGCAGGGAGGTAGCGGCGGCAGGAGGTGGAGGAAGGTGGAGGGGAGGAGGTGGAGGAAGGTGGAGGGGAGGAGGTGGAGAGGACGAGGGAGCTGCGGCGGGAGGGAGGGTGCAACAGGCAGGCGAGATGGCGGAGGTGGAGGACGCTGGAGGCCGGTAGCGCAAGTGGAGGGGAGGCGCCTGCGTAGGCCGGCGGGAGGGAGGGAGCAAGTCGACGGCGAGAAGGAGGGAGCATGCCGGCGGGAGGGAGAGGAGGATAGGACAGAGAGATCTATGGTGGGAGAGAGGAGGCCGCCGCGGAGGGGAGGAGGGAGAGAGGAGGCGACTGCAACAGTCCGCGGGAGGAGATTGCAGGTGGGAGGAGACTACGGCTGCGGCTGGAGCAGAAAATTGATTTGAAATTTAATTTAAAATTTAAAATCAATTTAAAATTATTTATTCGACACTCTCGCTCAGATTTAAAATTAGCTATTCGCCGCTCATAATGCTTTATTACTCTTAAAAATAATTTGTTACATGAGTAATCGGCAAGTAAAAAGTAACTTACATGTTACATGTGAAGAACCTTACATGTTACAACATCTACACCATAATCGGAAAGTAAAAAGTAACTTACATGTTACATGTGACATGTGAGGAACGTTACATGTGACATGTGAGGAACGTTACATGTTACACCAGCATAGATCCATCTTAAACCCGTATCTATTAAGCACCGAGAGGGATCCAATTTCTTGAGGTGTATTTCTTTTTTTTAAATTTAAACTCAAAAAATTTGATCTCTCTTGATTGATAGATTCGCATTTAAGTTTTAAGTTTTTATTTTATAAACGAACATCTATTTTTTAATTACTTTTCATAATACGCGCAATCATTTTTAGCTGTAGAGCACCTCGTTTCACTCGGTGCAAAGATCTCCCCCATCCACTATGTGAGGAACATTACATGTGACATGTGAGGAACGTTACATGTGACAAGATCTCCCCCATCTTAGGTTGTAGGGCGCCTCTCGATACAATAATTGACAATATCACTTATTTTTATTAACAATATTTAAAAAAATAATTAAAATTATCATATTCTTGTGTAATATAAAAAAAATGAATTTAAATTCAAAATGAAATAAAATAAATCAACGAAACTTTTAACCATTTTAACCAGTATCAAACAATCAAATATGTGGTTCTACCAGGCTAATCATATTGATTTGGCAAATACATTTTCTATGGGCAACAAATTTCTAGTAGATGTAATTGTCAAAGATCTCAATACATTAAGCAGCCACAGGTTACCTTAAAAATACAGGTTAATAAATGTGGGGTCAAATAAAGTGAGTAAAGATCTCAATACATTAAGCAGCCACAGGTTACCTTAAAATACAGGTTAATAAATGTGGGGTCAAATAAAGTGAGTAGTTCAATCAAATATATAATAATATGGTAAAGTTGGGGTGAAGATTTAAAGAGGTTGTATGATTGCATCGAGAGGAGTGAGGTGTCCTATAGTTTAGTTTGAGGAAGATGATGTCACATAAATTAAAAAATAAAAATTAAACCCAAATATATCAAAAAAGATAAGGATCAAATTTCTTAAGTATAAGATTAAAAAAAATTACACCTCAAGAAATTGGATCTTTCTAAGATCCGGGTTTAAGAATATTCTATTTTTGTTTGTTCATAGATATATATTAAAAAATTTAAAAATGTGACACCACAAAATAAGTACATAATTAATTCTTTTAAAAATATTATTAAAATTAATTAAATTAAAATCCATACATATCAAATTTCAATGTTGATTGGAAGGAAACTCCCAATAACCATAATGATCCATTACCAACGTTGGCCCTGCAAGCAAAATCATATGAGGTTTTCGAGTCCATCCATATTTGATTACGTTGTTCTCTAGATTTTTAGATACTTTTTCTTATATTAGGCAGAGGATAAAATGCATAATATGTAAATTTATTTATATTGATAATCCAAGGAAATAATTTGTAAAAAAACACTCCTGGTATGCTTCAATGCACCTTCATGGTGTGGAACAACAATTTTTTTCCTTACTGGATGAAGAATTAAAAGAATCAAGGTTTGGATGAAGAATTAAAAGAATCTAGGTTAAGTTGGGACAAAATACATGCTGTATGCCAACTCTTTACGAATATACACCACTTGAAGGTTGCAAATTATGTTATTTATTGTATCAAGTGACTATACACCACTTACAGTTGCAGACTGCTTGGTCTTTTATTGCATCAAGAGAATTTAAATATACCTTTCAGGTTGCAAATTATGTTATCAAGTGACTATACACCACTTACAGTTGCAGACTGCTATGTCTTTTATTGCATCAAGAGAATTGAAATACACCTTTGAGCCTAGAGGTAGAATAGATGTCTTATATGCATAAATTTGTGTCTTGAGAAAAGAAATTAGTCTTAATGTACATTAATGTTGATTAAAAAAAAGAATAAAGTTACTTAATAAATAATAATAAAAAAGTTATCTAACATAGATCTATCTTAAATCTCGAAATTTTTAACCACTAAAAAATAGTTGGACCTGATTTTTTAATCCTTCTCAATACTTTAACAGATCCAAGTTAAATTGGATTTATGCCAATAGATATCATGCATTAAAGGAGGTTAAAAAGTTTTGAAGGAGTTTTGATGAATGAGACAATAAAGGCATTGTGTTCTAGTAAACGAGACAAGTATGTTTCAATGCACTGTGTTTCAAAGAACAGAGTCTCGAAAGTTTGAAACGCATCTATTTACAAAATCACTCAAGAATTGCACCCAACCATCCAACCTTGTTTCTGTAAGGATAACAGAGATCATATATTGAAAATGAAACCTCGGTGGACTTCACTTTGTCAACCTCACCAGAACCAACACTTTTGCCCTTCTTCCATCGAATAAACTCAAACTAACCAAGTTCTGATCGTTGATTTCGAAAGACCGTCTTCCAAGGAAATGATCTATCCGTTCGCATTGATAACAAGACTAGAGATGTCACAATGCAAAACTGATCCATAAGAAAGAATGTCAATTTTTATCAACATTATTGTTTATTTTGTGCAGCAAATGCAAAACATATATTTCAAGAGTGCTAAACACAAATGCCAAGACAAAAATGGATTTTTTAAACACTGAACAGAACTTAACTTTTCAAGAGGGCCATCTCTTTCCAAGATACTGGATATTTTAGCAACCATTCATATAATGTCTAATGGGCAGATATATTTTGATGGGGCCAGTCAAGGACACCCCGTGATGGGAGGAGCTAGGGCAGATTGGGGATATTTCGATTGGGCCAATCAAGGACACCCCGCGATGGGAGGAGCTGGTGCAGCCCTGTGTTTAAAGCAGCAGTATTTAATAAACTAAAATACGCAGCAAGCAGAGCCTCAAATAATAATGCGGAGTTTGTGGCACTGTGGATGTTTCTGAATGAGGCAAATACGAAAGGTATACAGCACTTACAAGTAATGGGTGACTCCAAAATTGTTATAGACTGGGCATGCATAAATCCATAGTCCAAGATCTCAGCTTAACCAGGCTGTTTGAAGTAATTAGATCTATGATAGATGAATTTGAATGGTTATCCTTTTTCCCGATATACAGAATTGAACTGGGAAGCCGATGCTTTATCTAAACAGGCTCTCTCTTTAAGAACAGGAATGTTGCTGGAAAAAATTTATATTGATAGAAACCTCCAGGAAGGTATGGAGGTTAGATATCCCCAAGTATGGTCTTGTTGTTTTGCCTGTATCAGAACTTGCTAACAGAATGTATCCAATTGGGTTTTGAGGATTTGAGGGTTTCTTTTTTGCTCTGAAGGATAAAAAATGTAAATCAGAAAGTATATTTCTGGAATTCTAGAAATGAAAGGGATGTATGCTGGGACAGGGCATGATATTAATCGCATGAATGTGGATACCGTCTTTCCTTTTTGTTTTTGGCTGTAGAGGTTTTTGGGAAAGCTACAGACCAGTTTATGTATATTTTCACCTTGAAAACATAAAATTCCTTTCTCAGAAAAAAAAGTCTAATGGGCAGAGGTTGCACGATATTAAAAATCCTATAAAACTGTGAAGATAAGATATTATCTCAAACTTGTCCAAAGAAGGTATGCTTAGCGCTTAGAAGCTCAAACAAAACAACCACTACCAGGAAAACTAACCTAAGTGTACAATAGCAATTCGGCTCTTGCTCCATACAAGAAGCAAAACTAAAGCTACAATATACTAGACAACACTTCTACTCCGTGACAACAAATATTGCCTGGAAAACATTAATAGCAACATATGATATGTGATACCATTTTTTTTCCGAATCTCAGTTCGTGTAGCTCAAGGGCCCAAACGAAGCTCTACAGTGGCTTGGGCGGTCCAAACCAGTATCATGAAGAATTCAAACAATATCTGCTAGAAGGTTCTTGGCAGATATCAAACCAGCCAATCATTGAATGGGGAACAAAACTGATTATAACTCCATTAACTCTTTCCAACAGGAATGCAAAATGAAACACTTAAAATGTTATAATATGTTTAAATTCCACGCACTCATGTATTGCCAAGACACCAATAACAGTTTGAAAACGTTAGTTCAACACCACTGCAACCCAAAATATGCAGAGCATATGAAAATGACACAACAAAGCACCTCTGGATTCCTGTAAATAAGGTCTTGCCTTACGTACAGATCCCCTATATACATATATATTGAACTCCTTGCCTTTATTGGTGACTAACTGAACGGAGGCTTTCCCAGCAAGAAAAAACAATTAATGCTAACCAAATTAAAAAACATTTGAACACTTTATCCCTTGGACCTGGATAATTTTCTCTAGCAAATTTGAAGTTACTGGGGAAATTTTGATTTTCGACATTTAGAAAAGCCTCACAAATACAAGAGAGACATCCTGTGGGATGTTTGACGACTTGCTATAAAACAAGGTTAGAATCATTCCTATGAGAACTACTTTCACAGTGCAACAGCATCTTACAGGGCCGCAACAAAAAATTGGGACATTCTTCGCGAGCCGCAAACAAAAAATTGAGATTGACTATGCTTGGAACAAAAGATGGTGACTTAATGTACAAGTGGTCCAGTGAATAAAAAGAAATGGTGCTTCAAAACTTTTTCAAAGGGCTGAGTAAGTGATACAAACAGCTGCAACAATATACAGATTTTCAACATCTTCCAGTTATATTATAGGTCCCAACCATCTTTTCGACTGTCAAACTCCCACTTCCGTAGAGGAAGATGACCATAGATGTCGGAGAACTTCAACAAACAATTTGTCCTTATCCTGTAATGCATCTGGGTATTTCTGCTAATAGCTGCACTGGAAAGCTTTGATGTGTCAACAGCCCATGCTGGATGAACATACTCAACTGCTCTCGAGGAACTCGCATTTGCAAGAAGAAAATTCATTAGGATGTCTTCACAGTTGAAGTACTTGTCAACGATATCTCTGCCCTCTTTTGCTTCATCACTCAAGTACTTCTGAAATGCTGACTGGCTATCCATGAACGCAGCTCCTGTCAAAATCATGTTATAACCTTTCCTTGTACGGGCATACTTTTCATCTCTGTATTTCAAAGGACTCCCATCTATCAGACGGGGATAAAACCCCACAAGTCGATCAGGGTGTTCACGCCATGCTTTGAATCCTCTTTCAACATCATTGCATGTCATCATTATATCATCATCCAATTCAAGTACAGCTCTTGTCTTAATCAGAGGATCAGATTTGAAACGATTGTTTAAAGAGTTCTTCTCTTCAACTCTTATACGGACTGGTACAGTTGAGTCAAAGTCATTGGGGTTTGGAGGTTGGCCCTTATTCCAAATAACAACTATCTCCCTAACTGATGCACAACGAGAGTAGTGCTTGATATACATCTTCAAATTCCAAAGTCTCGCTTCATAAGTCATAGTAAGCATAGTAAATTGGGAATACTGTCCTTCCACGGGATATGCCTCTTCTGCACCATTACCCCCAAAAAAGCATCGCACAGTAAAACAGACTGATGCTGCTCCAAGGAAAAAAAGAAAACAAAGAAGCAATGCGCCTCCACATGTGTTTAACCTGATTCTTCCCCTTAGGGCAGAGCTACTTCTATTCAAGCGAGCAAATGCCCTGTGCAGCTTTGATGTAAATTGAGGATGTGTCCAGAATGACAGAGTATCACTTCTCTTTCCAGCAGCTAGGCACCTGCTTAAAGGAAAAACACATCTCACCACGCCTAGTAAAACACCTACAAGAATAATCAGTACTACTAAAAATAACAATGTCAATGATCCAAGTAGGAACCTCCTCATTGAATCACCAGAAGGAACTCTGTCTCCATCCATCACTGCTATCCAATCACCTGAAGGTAGTTGTTGTGCATCCAAATGATGATATCGAATTCCATTCCATGCATTTCGTCCTTTCCTGGACTCAACAATTCCAAGTGGAACTTCTACTTCTCTGTACTTTTCCTTGGTGAGCACTTCTACTTTAAATGCTCGTATACGATGTCCATAAGTGTCACCACAATCTTGACCCATGCGATAGAGATGTCCCTCGTACATAAAAGGCCTTCCAGCATTCCTTGCACCTAAGCTTTTATCAAAATTATGGACAGGATTCCCCTTGTGTTGTTTCCACGGGCCAAGTGGTGAATTACCATACCAGATTTCTAGCTCTCCATTTTTTATTGCACCAAACCGACTGACATCTGATCCAAAAAGCCAGTAATTTTCATTATAGTGGATCAAGAAGGCATCTACAAGCGGCTTCCTAAGAAGCACTTTTTCCAGTCTCCACTCAAGGGGAAAATTCAATGCCCGGTAAAGACGCAGATCCCCTTTCTCACTACTCTCAGGCATCATGTATATCTGCATATACAAAACAGCAACGTAAGAAGAAAGTGTGCTGAGAAAATATCTATAAAATTGAAATAGATGACCCCAATGATGAAGTAATGAGGAAAATTAATGAAATTTAGGAAACACGCTTTATTTGTATAAGAAAAATGTCAGGCAGAAATCAAAAACAAATCTCAAGATTTACACGAGAAAATTACCACCTTTTCTACCATCTTGTTCAGACCAGTGTTCCTAAACATCATTAAGTTGTTGTTACAAAACAGTGTTGCTCTTTTAAAATGGACCCAAAAGAGGATGATAAAGGGAGCAATTCACATCATTGCAAACTAAAACATTTAAAACAAGCACAAAACTAACGCTGAACTTTAAGGTTCCATAAACATTCTTTACATATTGAACGATCTTTGCAAAGCAAAGATGCATTCAAACAAAAGCCTGAGGAATGCATATGTTCCTTCACCTCATCACGTTTTCCTGCTAAAAGCATTTACCATCTAATCCTACTGTCGCTCAAAAGTTTCGGAAAACCATTTCCTAAACAATTCGTCTCCTTTATATTGACAAGATGAAGTTTGAAATGTGCAAAATGATTTGGATTTGAAGCTGGTGAGACTTGTTGCTTGAACATAATTCCGTGCTAATTGGTCACCCATGTTCTTATCATGGCTTACAAGGTCCACACCTGTTGCTTTGAAAACCGTGTATTGCAATCACCATGAGCTGGAAACTTAGCCATGATCAGAGGGAAGGTGAATGGTAAAAAATAAAACCCATTACCTTGCCTATACGTGCCCTGAGGAGAGTACAGATTCTACCCATTCAGGAATTGGCGCGTGTAAACATTAATAGCATACAAGAGCAACGGGGACAAAGGTTGTAAACAATGGATATATAAATAAGAAATGAAATCATACTTTTATAAAAGTACCCACATTTCAGGAAGTCAACTTTCACTTTTAAACATCAGACAAGAAACCTAAGGAATCAGCCTTCATTGCCCAGCATATGTTTATGAAATCACATTAATAAGATATCTGTTATCTCACCTGCCCATCATAGGTAAAAACGTAAGGATAAGAAAGATGAAACTCTTCGTCTAAAGCAATGCCTAAATGTTTCCAGGTGGCTCCTTGATCAATGCTTTTTGCCACACCAATGTCCCCTTGCATTGTGATAGCATTCTTTGTCTCAAAGAACAGGTACAAATCATCTCCCTATACATCAACAACATTATGAATCAGTTTTATGTTGAAAAAACTAACTACCATGTTAAGTAATTTGACTGAAAATTTTCAAACCTCAGCTAACTCTCTAGAAATGTATAAGAACCTGTAGTTTCAGTATTCTACCACAATGGGCCAAACAGACAACTTAAATAGCAAAGTGTTGAAACATGACACACCACTATGCCCCAATCTGTCAAACTCCAAGAAATATAAAGAATAAATAATTGGAACATTTTCACAAAGCCTCGAAGTTTGATCCTACATACCATATTGATGTGTGCTTCCATTAAGTGAAGGTCTCATGTGAAAATGGAAAACTCAGAAAATAAATGACAGTTTTAAGAGCACCCAAGATACAATTTATAACTTTAAAAATTTGAATGCATGTGAAAAATGAAGAGATAAGGATGCACCTGTCTATGTGGATATTATAATAATAATAAAAATAAATATAGGGTACAAGAACCTACCAAACATGGAGGTCAAAAGACTCATTTAAAAAAAAGTAGATATACGGTACAAGAACCTACCAAACATGGAGGTCAAAATACTCAAAACTGTGGATGCAATTACCCCATTACAAAAACATACCAGGCAAGCAAAGCTTGGATCATATTTGTCACTGTTTGAACGTAGAACCATCATACTACACAGTATTCGGGCATGTAATGCATGGATAATTATTGTCATGGTTTGAATGTAGAACCACTTGGTGAAAAAAATTTGGAGAATTGACTCCACATGGATACTAGTTTCAATAGTGGGCATCCAAATGTCCTCGAAACCATCTCAAGATATCTCCCAAACCTTCCATATAGTTGGCGTGGGGCAGTGCATGGGGTAAGTCCCTGAAACCATCTTAGGACATCTCACAAACATCCCAGTTTTTTGGGAGAAGCAATCTTTCTTTTAGAGTGTAGTTTTTACAGTTAATTAAAATTAAAATTAAAATTATGGTGGCTCTTTTTTTTCAGTAAATGTGTTAAAAACTGAAATACTTTTTATGTTTCCAGGGGACACCCATCCATTATCAAAGGATAATTCTTGAACAATAATAAAAAAAGTGTACAAAAGGGAGGCATCATTTAGGAATTTATCACATCCATTATCAAAGGATAATTCTTGAACAATAATAAAAAAAGTGTACAAAAGAGAGGCATCATTTAGGAATTTATCAGACAAGAAATGATAAGATAGCCATTTGTAGCTTTAAATGAAAATAGTTTAAAAATAATTGGATTAAGGGATTAGAAGAACCATGTCAATAATAATTAAACTAAAATGATTAATAAAAAATAAAAATGAAAATAGTTTAAAAATAATTGGATTAAGGGACTAGAAGAACCATGTCAATAATAATTAAACTAAAATGATTAATAAATAAATAAAAATGAAATAAATAATAGTAATATTGGTATAAGTTGAGGAGACTAGGGTACACTATTGAGGGAAACGAGTGAAAGCCGTTTGTAGCTTTTTAATAAAAACTAGTTTAGCAGTAGTTAAGTGAAGCACTAGGAGGGCAAGGTCAAGAATAATTAAAATAAAATGGTAAATAAATTAATTAAACAACAGTAAATTTGTTACACGATGAGGAGACTAGGGTCAATAACTTAGACAACAAACTGAAAATAAACACAAATAAAGGAAATGAGTGAATTAAAGTTAAAGAAGATCAAAGAGGAGACTTATTGACGGAGTTTGGGAATTAAGGGCTGCTAGGAGTGGCTTAATTTACAACTATCTTTGCGGTTAAAATTGTAAGGGTGTTCATCAATTTCAAGAGCTTCTCTAACGATGCAATTTGTGTAAAGAGGTGTAGAGGAGATAATCTTGGTTTAGTCAAAACAAATTAAAAGATTAGATTTATGTGAATGCTCAGCAATTGCAGATTTAGATAACGGCTATGAAAAGTATCCTCAATATGTTCTTTGAGGTGAGTTTGGATGGATCAACCGGTTTGGCTGATGTAGGATTTGTCACATGAACAAGGGATTTGGTAGACTTCTTGTAGAATCAAGGGGTCAAACTTATCTTTAACCCTTCTAAATAATTGCTTGACGGTTTTATGAGGTTAGAAAAGAGTTTTTTATGTTCTTTTAGCTAGGATCTTGGATAAACGATCAGTGATGCCTTGAATGTAAGGAAGAGAGATATGGCCTAGGGGTTGAAAAAAGGGTTTTGGGGTCTTGGTGTATGGGGTGAGGACTGCTCTGAAGGCCTTGTTGATTTGGGAGAAGGATTGAAGGGCTTTTGTAAGGTGGGTCCTATCTCTGTTAAAGTGTTGGGGGTCAAAGATTCTAATAGCTCTAGAAATGAGTGTTTTAAGGATTGCGGTTTTTTGCACTGGGTGGTGGTGGAATAGGGCATGGAGATATCTATTTTGTACGAGTCTTTCTGCAAAAAACTTGATGGGAAAGGAGCCATCAAGTTGACGAGAAATCAAATCATCTAGAAAGGGCAGAGAGTTGTTTTGCTCAATCTCCATCGTGAATTGGATGCAAGGGGATATGCTATTGAAGTGGTCAAGAAATAAGTTTAGGTTGGTCTGGCCATGAAACCATACGACAAAGGTGTCATCTACGAAATGAAACCAACATTTTGGTTTAAGGGGATAGCTGTTAAGGGCTGAATCTTCAAACTGCTCCATGCAAATGTTAGCAACAACAGGGGACAATAAGTACTGTTCATTTCAATGGAAGATAAATTAATGACGTGGGTGCGCTAAAACTCAAAAGATATGGGAGAGGAGTGAGAGGTCACACGATTAAAAGGCTTTACAATTAAAGGATTAAGAGTATTTAATATTTATGTAGATTGATGAATTGTAAGAAACGGCAAGCGATGATTGGATTGAGGTGGGGGAGGTTTCAATTAGAGATAGGGTTAATAGATAATGGATAGGGATTTCCGAAATTAATGGAGGCGTGGATTCAGAGGTCGGAGGAGGTATTGCAAAGGGGCGCAGGAAGCAGGCTCAGCCACGGGGTTGATTACCGTGGATGTATTGGGTTGGACTGATCGTTCGGACAAAAGAACGGAGTCGTTGAGAAAAGGGCGCGAGTGGATAGAGGACGAAGAAAGTGACGTGGGGCTGTCGGTATTTTCTGTAGATGAAACATCTAGACAATGTGCGAGAGGTCCCCACATCCTCAGAGATGTCCCCTTCAAAGACTTTTCCCTTGCAGTCCCCACAGAGGGAAAAAAGCAGAGAAAACAGAGGATGCAACCCAAAAATAGGGATGGGTTCCTATGCAACATTGACCTCAGCGCATAATCCACAAGAAACAGTATAAACAGGAACTTTCCCCTTGCAGTCCCCGCAGAGGGAAAAAAGCAGAGAAAACAGAGGATGCAACCCAGAAATGGGGACGGGTTCCTATGCAACATTGACCTCAGCGCATAATCCACAAGAAACAGTATAAAGTGTTCTAAGAGAGTGACAAACTGACATATGAACTCGCAACCAAGCGCAGGAATTGCCTTACATATCCACAAGTAGAATACTAGAATGTACGCAAGGAAATTATGGCATCATTCCACACATGCATGGAAGATATACCTCTCACAAAATGCAAATGGATTGTGGATTACAAATTTACAACCACAGATACACGAGAACCACTCACGGGTTTCGGGGGGACCCATAACCAGGGGATTGGAGGAAAATATATTTGATTGGTATATGTCCCTATTGTACCTATCACAAAATTGTGAGAACAGTAAACTGGATTGTGGGTTACAAATTTACAACCATAGATAAACGAGAACCACTCACGGGTTTCAGGGGAACCATACCCAGGGGCTTGGGGTGCAGGAATTATACGTATTGAAACTCCCACCGATCACAAAAATGTAAGGACAGTAAACTGGATAGTGGATTACAAATTTACAACCATAGATAAACGAGAACCACTCACGGGTTTCAGGGGACCCATACCCAGGGGCTTAGGGGGCAGAAATGAAACATTTTAAAACTCCCACCGACGGCTCTGAGAGCGTCCAAAACATTCCACCTGTTCCATGCTCAGGCTCACACCAGTCCTGTGGGTGCCTCTTACATGTTCCCGGCCGTAGGGAGTCTTTGGATGCTGCTTCTCGGCTGTGTATCCCTGCACACCATGCCACTGCAGGGCATTAAAAGGCTGCCTGCAATTGTTGTCACTGAACCCCGTGTACCCTTGCTCAAAGCCTCAAACATCAGATTCTTTCTTCATGTCACACCCCCAACTCTGCTGCCCAAAAAGGTGTCTTACTGTTACCTCAGTTGAACGTTTCAGGTCTAGGCACCATTATGCTCTGTTTTCTCTCGTTTCTAGTCAGACTTCGGAAATGTTTTGCTTGCTGCTGACATCTGCTGCCTGGGTGAAAGAAATATTTGGCATCGAATAATTAATCTGCTGCCTGGTTCATGGAATAATGTGTTAGGAATATTTTCCATTGAATTTCATACCGTTAGATGCCACCGCTGTGGTCTTCCTTTGACAAATTCAATCCCCAAAGAGTACGGCTGCTGTAACAACTGCTAATTATTATGTCATATGCAGAGTAAGCATTTGACCTTCTATTTGTTTAGCTAAACTTTAATCTTTTAAAATTTAATTTGTTTTATTTATTTTTGTTATTAGCATAACCACATATTTAAAATGGTTAATATTCATTGCACATATTTAAAATAGTTAATATTCCCTTACATATTTAAAAATTAAAAATACCATTTGTCAAAAAAACAAATTAAAAAATTAAAATACAAATCCCAACAAAAATTAATATTTAATTTGTTTTATTTATTTTTATTATCACAACCACATATTTTAAATATGTAGTTAATATTAATAAATCCATACTATTTTAATATGCCAGGTTTAAAACTTAAAACTACCATTTTCCACTATTTTTATTTTAATAACGAGGATACAAATGTAAAAAAAAAATTAAAATTTAATTTGTTTTCTTTATTTTTATTATTACCACAACGATATATTTATTCAGGTTGGAGTTCCAAATAAAAATTAAAATTTAATTTGTTTTCTTTATTTTTATTATTACCACAACTATATATTTAAATATTTAAACATGTTGGAGTTCCAATATAGCCAAATTGTTAGCTTACTTGGAGCTCTTATCCATCCAGCTTATCTTGGCTATCATTGGGTTTCTCTCCATTATTACACCGATAGATGTTTATATCTTAGAATTTGGGGTGGACTACCATTTATGCTTTCCAGATTGATTTTATGGATGTCATTCAAAATTCAAAATAAACAATTAAATAAAAAAAGAAATATAAAAAATCACTGGTAGTTGATGCATGGATAACTAGTAGCTCGTGCATGAATAAAAAAAATCACTGGTAGTTGATGCATGGATAACTAGTAGCTCGTGCATGAATAACAGGTAGCGCCAGACAACTCATTTAATTAAAGAAGGTAACAGGTAGCTGAGGCATAGACAACATGTGATTGCAACTAAGCATGGAGAACAGGTAACGGATAACTTGTTCATGGCACTTAACTTGTGACCTATCGGTGTTCGTCGGCCACAAGTTAAGTGGCTGTGCTAGTTATATATAATGGGCATTTTCTTGTAATTAATCAATCCGTGAGATCAAAAAAAAATTATTATTTTGCTTTTAATGATTCTTATACTTGATTCGGGTTGGTCATAAATATTTACATGGTATCAGAACTGGTACAGCCTGACTCTTTCACGAGAAGCTGTGATCCAGCAGATATCTGTAACGGCCACTTGCCTTTGACCTCTCTTTACTTCGTTCTTGTAACCCTTCATCATTACTAACTTGTCCTAAATAAACATATTTTATGCTACATATAACTTTCTACTGAATAACCAAAATGAAAAAAAGCATTTGAAAGCATCTTATATCCAACCTCTTAGCTTCATAAGCTAAACACCTACTAATGTAAGAATTACTAATAAGTGTCCCGTTGAAAGAGAACAAATAAACAAATAAAGGATACTCCAAATCCTCAAGTGACTTGGATCCCTCCTAAAGATAAAAATGATTGAACTTCACTTTGATGGAGCAGCCAGAGGCAACCTTGGCTTTGCAGGGGCTGGCGGAGTACTTAGAGAGGGCAGAATCCTTCATATATTTTATGAATTCATTGGCATGGCAACTAATAATCAGGCTGAGGCCCAACAGAAAGGATCAAGCTTTACATCAGGAATGGTATCCACTCAGGAATGGTATCCTAATAGGCAAAGCCACAGGAAATTAGAAGTAACTAGTTTATAAAAAGTAACATAGCCTGGATTGAACAAACTAAGTCCAGGATGTACATCTCTTTCAGCCAGACTACAAGGTCATCCAATAAAATCGCTGACTGGATGGCTAATAAAGCCATTGACAAGGAGGAGAACCTTAAAATGATTAAATCATTCAGGCGGCATTGGTGGAACTTGGAAGGTTGAGCTGGTTCACTTCTCCAATTCATCTTAGGACACGAGTTACCAACCCATCCATCCTCCCTCCCTCCGCAAACTTTAGGAGAGGATTAAGCTATGGTAATTATTAAAATTTATTAACCTGAGTAGAATTAAAGTCGTTTGAGGTAAAAGAATACGGGAGCTTTGCAAGGAAAGATTTCCACATCACCTTATGTACTCTCACGATCCATAATTTATTACCACAGCCCGTAAGGAAGAGGTATTATCTCATTGAAAACTTTGATCTGTCTTTATTCTGCTGTCCAAGCTGTCTTTATTCTGCTGTCCAAGCATGAGCACCAGGAGAATGATGGAAACTTCCTCTCGGCACCGTCACAGTGGTAGATAACAGAACCAAACTACCATAACTCTGAATCAGTTAAAAGGAGTAAAACAGATTATGTGTGGACTGGAGAGAGGTAGAGACATGGATGGAGGCTATGGAGAAGTGGCTGCAAGCATGTCATTGATGATGGTTTGGAGCTGAACTGTGAGAGATCTTTGTCATCTTCCAGAATCTGAAATTGAAGTTGGAAGTTCTTGGAAAGATGGTAAGAGATAATGCTGAGACCTCAAACAGGAAAATTGCAGAGATACAAGCAAGTATAAAGACCAATAAATTGAACATCTATAGCAGGCTGCATAGAATTTCAGTGGACCAAGGGATAGATGGCTCATACATTCATCATATTCAAGAGGGTTTAAATCTATATGAACTTATGAAGTCCAGAATCTCTAACAAAAATGGTGCACCTCCTGCAGACCAAGCTCAGCGATGCCTCTCGTTATCCCATCTGGAAGAAGCTGTAAAGTATGCTCGGCTCCTCGTCCGTAATCAAGTGGATCCGCTGGTGCCAGATAAGCAGTGTCAGAAGAAAGCAAAATTTTGTGATCATTGTCCTTGTCTTTCAGTTTAAGTCTGTTTGTTAATATGAATGGTTACAGGGAATTTTGTATGAATGGTGCTGAGTCGCTGACCCGTCGGTCACACCATGAGCGATATGATTTAGTAGGGATGGATAGTCAACATACTACTGGTCTCTGGTTTTTGGGCTGAAATACTTCTGCAAGGTAACAGGGATAGATGAAAATCTATATTTTATAATTTATAGTCTGTACCTGAAAGCATCTGAAGAGGTGATCACTTTTAAATGAAAGTATTTTTTTTTTCTTACCAACTAAAACAGAATTACTAATAAATACCATGTACTGGATATTATGAACAAAAAGAAAATTAAGCTGATAGCAAAGATGCTGGCTTTTTGTTCTAAAAGACATAAAAAATCTTTCTATGCATATTACCAGGAAATCAAAGGCACCATCCATTTTAAATGATTTTAGAACACTAAATTCTCCAAAATATGGAACTATGAAGGCTTTGCAGCATTTTGACTCCATTACCCAAAACGAGAAACTAAGATGGCTATGTTGAAATGAAGAAGACAAACCTGAATATAGAGAAAAGGATCTGCCACGAAATTGCTAGGGTGACTGCTATCAGAAGCTGATGCACATGTAAATACAGGATTAGCAACAGGCCAGGCTGAGCTTCTGTCATTGGAAATTCCGTCCTGTTAAAATTGATAAGCCAAGAAATTAGCCATATGATATTCATAATTCATTAGTGATGCTGTCCATGAATCCCCCACCATCATCTCCCTACCAGGAAAATTCAATTAAGAGAACAAAGAACATGAATGTAAAGGATAGTTTACCTCCTCAATAGGATGCAATGCGAATGGGTTTTTTCCACGATAAACTCCAATAGACCATGATCCTTCGTTATCCTCTCGGCAACCAAAAGAGGTCATGGCAGTTTTGTCGAAAGGGGAGAATGTAAGCCAAGCAAAGAACATCCCCAACGCTCCCAAAATTAGAAACGATGCTAGGAAAAAGAGAAAAGTAAGCGATAACACGCATGTACGACCCGGAGAATCCCATCTCCACCTGCACCTGCATTTCAGACTCATGTCGCAACATCCAACGCCGCCCAGACTGCTCGGTATCGAATGCTTCAACCCCTTCTCCCCCATATCCTGTAAATGATATTCAACAACAAATGAATTCCTTCATCCAAAGACTCCAAGCCCATATCTCTCATTCCCACCATTATAGAAAAGCTAAAAAGTGAAGGATTCCCAAACAAGACATATCTCCAGCTGTCTCCTGCGAATCCTATTGACTGGGATCGGTCAAAAGCACAAATTTCTAGAAATACATACACCCTGCAACCATAATTTATCTCTACAAATACCTAAAGCCTGGATGACTAGACCTAATTCCGGGACAGACAACTATAACATTGACCCTCCTTGAAACCAAACTCTAAAGCCTGGATGGCTAGACCTAATTCCGGGACAGACAACTATAACATTGACCCTCCTTGAAACCAAACTCTAGAGCCGATTAACAGAGAAACAACAAACCCCAAGAAAAAGCCAGGAAAACAAGCTCATACAGAAAGGAGATTGAGGCAAACAAACATAAAAATCAAGACAGGGAGCAAATTGAATATACCTCAAAACTTAACATAAAGTTATAAACCCACACCAGATTCCTAAAAAGCATCAACAAATACACAGTAATTTCAAAATAAAATAACCAAAACTTACATAAAGTTATAAACCCACACCAGATTCCTCCAAAGCATCAACAGATACACAGTAATTTCAAAATAAAATAACCAAAATTTACATAAAAAGACAATACCTTGAAGAAATATATAGATTCAGAGACTGATACACACTTAAAATCTCCTTCTTAAATACAAGCAGCTTATACGTACATAGGTACACACTGATACACAGTCCATCACCCTACTAAATCCAAAAAGCTCTATATGTATATATATCCAAAAAGCTTTATATGTATATATATAACGAGATCTCACCTCTCTGGCCATCACATCCGGGGCATGTCTCCAAGGCTGTATCTGAACAGGCCTTAACCTGTGAAGAATTATATGCACAAAAGCTGATCCCCAGAAACGGTTCAAACAACAATTTTTTACTGCAATGCAAAACGGAAGCCAAGTTGGGTGCCAAAGAAATGAGTTGGGTTTCCCTATAAAGCGGGTAGGAGCAGCATCAAGACCATAAAAACTGGATCTCTGATCGGCATAAACCCCTGCGAACTTCGTGGCACACTAAAAAACCCATCTGCTTTACCAACTCCAATTCAGCAGAACTCCACTTGGGCTTTTAGAGTAGCCTAATGGGTGTCCAAATATGTAGAAACATGCAGTAATCTTGCAGCCTGGGGTGTTGATTGGGACCGCTCCTTCCCAGCACCTTCAGTAAAATTACACAATTTTAACAAACAGATACCGCTTTGTCTCCTATTCAAAAACGCTTTCTTCGGTTTCTTCCAGCGCTCCCACGGTTTTGCTAACCTGTGAATTAGGGCATCACACTAAAACTCAAATCAAATTTAATATTTTTCATATTCCTTGATCTTCCACACAAGTATTTAAGTTCAGGAACAGCATGGGCAGGTTTTGCATAAAACGATGTGACAATCGTGATACTCTATTGCTTTTTATTTGGGATGTCTTCTAGAAGTGATGGTGATGGCTTTTTAACTCTATGTTGTGGTCTTCTTTTTAGTTATTGTTTATAGATTTAAAAGTGTTGGAGTAGGTTAGTGTAAAGATAAGGGTTGACAGGGTGTAGGGGTAACTAGTTTGTCATTAATATTGCAGAAGTAGATGTGAGAGAAGTATTAAATTATGAAGATTGTTACCAGTCAAAATCACAGTCGACAAATAGATTGTAATGGTTTTTATCTAAAATATTTAATTGTGTAAAGTAATATTAAAATATTGCAATTGTTTTTATTTAAAATATTTAATTATGTAAAGTAATATTAATATAGTTAAAGAAGTAACATCGTAATTAACAAATTAATCATATAAAGTTAATCTCATCTCAAAACTTTATATTGAGTAACTTAGATTTTTCAAAAATAATTACTTAGTTTGCTACCCATTTACAAAATCTTGATTAATAATATATTTTATAAACCATTTATTTAGGATTTTTTTTAAATGAGAATTATAATCCATAAAATTTTGAATGATTTTGCTATGAATGTGAGTATTAAGGGTGTTTTATGATTTGAGATGATTGACTTTGGTGTTATTTGCCTAATTATGGTCATGTTCTTGTTTTAAGGAAATATCGATAAAAATGATTGACTATTGCATTCTTTTTTATTTTAAGATTAATATTATTAGTGGTTTTAATATAGTGCTTTATGGACCATTTTTAAGTTGTGTCACTATCTATATGATGTCCATTAATACAAGTTCTTGAATTCATTGACATATTATTCTCACAATGCAACATTGCCATTGAAAGTTTTTAGCCATAGTCTATTCTCCGCTTTACTTTTAGACTTTGTGTTTTTTATTTTATTGTTCACACTTACTTTTTTTCTTTCATTGATCTTCAATTTTAAAGGATGGAAAATATTTGGAAAATATTTCATCGTCGTAAAGACTATTCCAAGATGTCATAAAACGTATCCAAGTATGGTTTCACACACATTCAATGACACAGAACTGTTTAAGATGTTATGGGTGCACTTCTAATTTCATATATCTATTTTGATTATTTATAGACAATAATATAAATTCATTTCATTTTTATAATAAAATTTCAAATTGGAAGATATAAGATATCTTTAGATTTATTAAAGGTAGCTTCATCTATCCCATGAATTTATTGTTGTATTGTTTAACAAATAAAAAGAAACATGTGGCCCGCACGGGTGTGGCTCATTGGCGGTTCACTTGATATGAAGTTATATGTTGTAAATTGGAGGTCACGAGTTCAAATCACACTCGGCTTTACCCGTGTCCCATGCTTGCGAGGTGTGTGGGGCACCTAGGGGTATAGTGGTAGCGGGATTGGATCCCTAGACCCCGTGTCACGCGAGTACCAGCCCAGTCTCCAGTTGTCGATTCCCCTAGCACAAAAAAAAGAAACATATAAATGCTAATAAACTTTTAAATAAATTTCACGTAGTCTAAAAGTTCTACGATTTCGAACGAAAAAATTTGATTTTTTTGGTATGATTTTGAAAAAATTCAGCATAAATTTTTTAAAATCTTGGTTACAACTATCAAAATCTGAAATTTTGGCTACCCTGGGGTTTTTTATGGTGTTAAATCCGTTTCTACCATCAAAATCGCCATTAAAACACAGTTAAATTCAGATTTTGCAAAATAAAAAAGCTGGATTTTGGTGAAAAACCCCATCTAAGCCAAATCGTCAATTTTTTAGACAACTCCCATAAATTTCAATGTATTACTCTCTCTCTCTCTCTCTATATATATATATAAAGCCAGATTCAAGTGAAAAACCTCATCCAAACCAAATCGACAAATTTTTAAAGAGTTCCCATAAATTTCAAAGTATTACTCACTTTTATATATATATATATATATATATATAATATCTTTATTAATTACTCAAATCAAATCTAAAAAAAATTAACTATATAACCCATATTATCAATTATTCATTCAAATCTAAAAATATTTAAACAAATAACCCTCCCCTCACTCTTCCATATAATTTATATTATCATTTATTTAAAGTCAAATCTAAAAAGAATTAACCATATAACCCTCTCCTCATCAATTATTTAAAGTCAGATCTAAAAAAATTAACCATATAACCCTATCCTCACTCTTTAACCCATATTTATCGATTACTCAAAATCAAATCTAAAGAGAACTAACTATATAACCCTCCCCTCACTCTTCCATATAATTCATTTTTTCAATTACTAAAAAGAATTAACCATATAACCCTCCCCTCACTCTTGCCTAGGTCTTGAAATTTATTCCAGCAAAACTGAACATTCAACTCTAAAAACTTAATGCAGATATACTTACTTTTCTTTTAGATCACTTTAATCACTTTACTTTTCTTTTAAATTAATTTAAGTGTTTACTTTACTTTTCTTTTCAACTCTTTGAGCCTTCTCGAGGAAGACTCGCCCACATGGGCAACCAAGACTAGTGAAGGTGGTATGAATGCTTCACAAAAATTGAATTGATTATTTGGGGTGCTTGAAATAAAGTCCTTCTAGAAGAGGGAGACTTTGACTTTTGTGGAGACCAATTGGAAGAATGTATACAAATTCTTATGCCCCAAGAAACAAATAGCATATTCATTGTTTCATCATTGAGATTTAAAATAACTACATATATCATTATAATATCACAGGAGGAGAGTATTTGTTTGAATGAAATTCTAATATAGCGAGGCTTCTATAACTATATATATCATTATGATAGGTTAAGAGGAGAGTTTGTGTTCGAATGAAATTCTAATACAGCTAGGATTTTAGTAGTTGGTGAAGTATTCAGCCAGGATTTTAGTACTGGGTGAAGTGTTCAACCAGGATTTTAGTAATTGGTGAAGTGTTTAGCCAGGATTTTAGTGGTTGGTGAAGTGGAATGGTGATTTTTTTTTATTGTTGAGATTTTTTTAATATTTAATTTAGTTTTTTTTAATTGAAGAGTGTGTTATGATAAATTCAATTAAGTTAGATGTGGTGAGAGATAGAAATCTTAGTTGTTATTGCATTTTTCTTTTAATTAAAATAGTGATTAGGTGGTACAAAAATATGTTATTTAGGAATTTATTAGTTGGTTAAGAGGGGTGATATTAATTATGTCACGATTTAATTTTTTGAAAGTGTATTGACTTGTTTAGCCCTTTCATCAAGGAAGGGGCGTCATGACTAATACAAACAAGTGGAAGATGTCGATGGACAAAGATCCTAACCTGTAGCGTTGGTGGATTTTTGAAAGTGTTGATTGTGGAATAGTAAAGTAAATAAGAAGCATATTAATAATTTGCTTTATATAGATTATTAGGATGCTATATATATATATGTCAGTTGGTGTACTAAGTTCCACAAAAATCATTCTTATCCCTTATCTCATATGATATTATAGAAGTAAAGTCAATGTTATTACTTTCCCATGGATTTTGTTTGGGTAGTTGGGAGGAATGATTTTTATCCTCTCCACCTAGGTTCAATTCCGCAAAGTAACAAATTTGGCTTGTCATAGTAAGGTTGGAAGGGTAGGTGCCTCCCTTGAGTGAGACCCATATCGGGTGTGCCTTCGAGCTTCTCGGACCTAAACTGAGTTATGATTTTTTGGTATATGTGGCTTGCAAGTTGTTGCATATATCCAAGGAGGTTGCTTAGTTCAACGTCCCTCGTTAAAAAAAATGGTTAAAAAAATGTCAATGCCATCACTATGTAAGCAACAGTTTAATACACTCTTAATCAAGTCTCACTGAGGATTCTCAAAGCTACGAGTAGAGAGAATTGTCTAATCTTAGTTGCTAGTGCCATCAATTTTCTTCCAATCAAAATATTGATTAGGTGACACTAAAAAATTGTCATTGGAGAATTCATGTGTTGGTCAAGAGGAGGTGGTGATATTAACACTAACACAATTCAATTCTTTGAAAGCATAGTGACATGTTTAGCCCCTTCATTAAAGGAAGGTCATCGTGACTAATGCAATGGAAGAAAGTGGAGCATGGTGATGGATAGTGATCATAACTTCCAATGTTGTTGGATTTTTAAGCATCTTAATAATTTCCATAATATATATACTTGGGATGCTAAAAAAAATATAGAATTGTGTGAGTCATGTTCTGAGGTCACACAAAAATCATCCTTATCTCTAATCTCATATGATATTATAGAAGTAAGGTTAATGTTTTTACTATGTAAGCAAACGTTTAATGCACTCTTGATTAAGTCTCACTAAGGATTATCAAAGCTATGAGCAAAGGGAGATGTCTAATCTTGTAGCAAACTTCCATACGATAACCAGAATCCGATGACATAAGATGTTAGAGTTCCCATTAATCTAAGACTCTAATCAAATTTTAACAAAACCTGTAGAAAAATCACTCCACCATGATCATGGTAGAACCTTACTCAATGCTGAAATTTGTGACAAAAAATAAGATTATTTTTCTAGAAAATAAGCTTACTCTTGAACAAAGACATATCACTAAAAACACTCATAAACACTATCCATATGTAAACAAAACTCTTACATTACTCTCATATAAATTCACCTCAATCAATATCAACTAAAAGGATTGTATTTTTAAATATAATTATTGTTTCATTTTTAAATGATTTTAAAAATCACAATAATCTTATATACAAGAATGGAAGTTAACAATATGAGTACTTTTCCAAATAGTTTTATGTTACATACAACTTGTTGATGTGTTGTTTTAATATCTAAAATAAGAAAGCTCAAGTGTCTAAAAATAAGAGGAAGAGGGCAGCAAGAGTCACAATCTTGAACATAATGGTAGCTCACTCACCTAAAATGTTTAATCATATATATTTTGTATTCACGTAATGATTTCATATTTTATGTTTGTACAAGTTTGTATTTTTCAATGTAATCTTAGTCATGCTACTCAAAGTTGCAAGTGAACTCCATCTTAAATCAATTTACAAATATTTGGTCTTATCTATATCAAAATTGTGGCAAGATAGTTGTGGCAAGATAGTCGTAGTATTAAATTTTCTCATAATTATAACATAATTTTTGTTCCTAGATTGTAATACAAATATAAAAACTTCAATATAAACTTTACAATTTTTTCCATTCATTTTAAGAAAATTTAAAACTTCAACAAGAAGTTTACAAATTATTGAATTTTTGTTTATATTTATAATAATAGAGCTGGTATTCCAAACATATCAACCTTCTTAAAAAAAAAGCCCAGTTCGACACATTTGGATTAGGTTAGATTTACAAAGTCAATAATACAATTATAATATATATAAATTAATGGTGGGTCAAATTAGAACACACGGTACATGCAAACATCAAATTGACAATAAACTCACATGCAATCCATGTTTAAAACATTTTAAAATTTTGAGTTACATCCCAACCACCTATCAAAAGGTAAGGTGAACATGATTCCAACATAAATTATCAGGGAAGGTGAACATAATTCCAACATAAATTACATAAAATATATAGGATAGGCCCACAAATACAATCAAGCATTGGTGGCATTCCACATATATATATATATCCTCCTTTTCAAGTCAAAAGACAAAAATGGAGAATCCCAAGCATTATTGGATGCTTACTTTGACTCTTTGGCCTATAATGGCATGCTAGTGAGTATAAAATACTTTTATAGTATTCATGGACATAGATTTCTATTTTGGAGTCTTCCAATTGATAGCCTCGTCCCTTTCAACATTTTATTGCTAGAGTAAGTTGTTGTTGATGGATGCAATTGTATTTGTTTATATGCATTAAGAATTTCTCGTATTGGAGTTTAAATCCTAGTAGGTGAGAGCATGAGGTCATGTTTTTAGATGATAATGGTTTATTTATGAAATTGTGATGGTCTAGTTTCAATTTGTATATAGAAGTTTGAAAAGTTTTAACATCGTATTGGAGTTTAAATCCTAGTAGGTGAGAGCATGAGGTCATGTTTTTTAGATGATAGTGGTTTATTTATGAAATTGTGATGGTCTAGTTTCAATTTGTATATAGAAGTTTGAAAAGTTTTAACATCGAATTAGATAGGAAACAAAAATTTTAATTATTTTTTTAAAATAATGAAACTAATCAATTTTAATAATTATTGTTTTGTGTAAATATATATTTTTTTATCTAAGAAACTAATGATTATGGTTTTATTTCTTATGTCAAGGTATATATTTATGTAGATATAATCAAAAGTCTTTTTGACTACATTTTGTTGGAAAGTGACTATTGTAGTTGGACTTAACCATAATATTATTAAAATGTTTTATTTTGTTGCATATTCTACTTTAATCATGGTTATGTGGTGCCTCCATGTTTATAGGCATAGTCTTTTTTATTACTGAAAATAAAAACTTGAAACATTCTTAGTGGAAAGATATGAAGTTGGACAAACATTGGATATATTCAATTAAGACGTCATGGGATTCAATGGTTGGTCCTTTAGCAATTGCAATTGTTCCAATTCATGAAATTGGTTAAAAATCCATTGGTCTTGTCATATATTAGAGGGCAACCCCCCTCTCATTAATTCTCGAGACAAAAGTCCCTATAGAGCATAAAAGAGAAGGCACAACTTGCATAGGAGCAAGGAATTTGGTAAACTCCCAGGTTTTGATGGACCTACCCGTTTGGCCAATGTAGGACTTGCCATAGTTCCCTGTTGCCGTGGCAAGTCCTACATTGGGAAAGTTGGTAGGTCCATCAAAACTTGTCTCAAATATCATATAGCTAACACATTACACAACCACCTCACCAAGTTAGCTATCATAATACATTCTCATAAGTCTAAACACCTCATTTGCTAAACCAAACTCCTTACATCAATGCCTCATTACTAACCCAACATCATTAGGGAATCCCTTGAAATTGAAAACATCCTAACAATTTTAAACGAGAAGATGGCTACATACATAGTCATTCCTAGAAGTGCATTATCCATTGTCTAGGTCAATAGACCTTCTCCCTCATTCTAATTCTTTCTCATGAACTCGTGTACATTATTTTCTTCTTTAGCCTCTCTTCCTTCTTCTAAGATGTGCATTGATTATTAGATCTTTATTTGCTATAGGTCAATATCTTGTTCATCAAAATTTTAACCCTCATAGTGAATCCTTTCCCTTCTCCCAATTCCACAAATTGTTATATTATCATTATCATTAATTTAATTTTTTCTTTATTTTCGTTGTAAATTTTGTATATCTTTAAACCAACCTCAAAATTCTCCCATTTTGTCTTTTGCTTTGTTTCCTTTCAATTATTTATTATTTCTTCTTGTAATTACTCTTCCTTTTTCTCATCTTTGCCTCCCCATTTTTAAACTTCTCTTTCTACACCTTTTATTTGATTTATTTCCTCTACGTTAGCTCCTATCCATTTCCTCTAGTTAATTGTTAAATAATTACTTTTATTTCTTTCTTTCTTTCTTTTGTTAACCCTTCTTTCTATCTTTACCTCTTTTTAGCTTCTTATATAAGTTAAATTATATTTTCTTCTTGTGACCAACCCCTCTTATAGTATTAATAATTATTCTAATTTTAGAATATTTTTTATCTTAACATCAAATTAATAGTATTTCATGGTGGTTGGGGTGGTAAGTGCGGGGCCTTTTTTAACTTCGATGGACAAACAATTTTGACCTTTTCATGGGGCTTAGGTCTGGCCACTAATAATCCGACAAAGTTGTACACCCTATACATAGGATTGGAATTGATATATGACCTTTTGATTAAAAATAATCTCATTATAGGTGACTCCTTTCTCATCATAAAACAAATAAGGATTCAACACATTAAAAAGGGCTATGTCGTATTCATAATCTATGACTAAATCCTGTGGAGACTTAATCAGAAGGAAGAAACTTTGCTTCTTCATGTTCAAAGAGACAACAATTCTATTGTTGATCACTTTGTCATTGAAGCTACAAAGTTGGATAAGGGGCTTATTGTTCAAAATGAAGGTCACCTTGAACGGATGTGGCTCCCCTAGCTTGTCATCAATGGAAGGTTTGAATCACTTTAATGTATCCATCAATTTCATTAACAAGAAACATATCAAAATGGATAGTGGCGACATGGATAACACTTAGTGGATTCACCCATGTGTGAGCCATCACTCTATATTAATGGCCTTCGGTGGGAGCCAAGGCACTCACTTCACTACAACAAAATGTTGTCATTAGCATCCCTTTTAGCTTCCTTTTTTGTTTTCACTTTTTTGTGTGTTTTTTGTAGTTTTTATGAAAAGTTGATGTTATTTCGCGGGATGGCACTAAAGTTGATGATATTTCTTGCGTCGGCTTTAGCACCAGATTTAGAGCCAGATTTAGCACCATATTTAGAGCCAGATTTAGCACCATATTTTGAGCCACATTTAGCACCAGATTTAGTGCCAAATTTCTTGAGTGACGAAATAAAAGCAAGGGAAGTTTTAAAAAGAAATCTTAGTAATATCAAAGGTTAAAAATAAGCCACTTGTCTCAATCCTCATGAGTTGGATGGAATTTCAATTATTTTAATTAAAATCCGTAATTTTCCCTCATAAAGCCCCTCAAAACCTACTCTTTCATTCTTCTCTCATTTCCTCTTTTTTGCTCTTCTCTTCTCCGTCCATCTCCTTTATCCTTTTAA
The DNA here is from genome assembly GCA_027924585.1 of Larix kaempferi. Lineage (NCBI taxonomy): Eukaryota > Viridiplantae > Streptophyta > Pinopsida > Pinales > Pinaceae > Larix > Larix kaempferi. The sequence goes on from BSBM01000877.1 coordinate 15,952,489, forward strand.
GTTTCCTCTCTTAGGGTTTCATCTTCGTGGAGGATAGGGTTTTGGTTTCATAGAGGAACATCCATGAGGAAGAAAATTAAAAGAGGAAGGTATCTTCATATTTTACTTTTATTTTAATTTATTTATTTTCTAATGTTTATTGTTATTTTTTTGTTGCAAGTTTAGGGTTTCATGCATAGAGGTTAGGGTTTCATGGTGGAACCTCCATAAGGAAGTTAATGACTTCTCTATTGGAATTCTTAATGATACTGAGAGGGGGGGTGAATCAGTTTTAGGCACAGATTAACCAAATTTTCACTTTACAAATTATGCACCAATTCCTATTTAAATTTCAACAACAAAAGAATACTGCGCGCATAGTATATGCAAAGTATATATATATATATAATTTTATTACATATATGGGAGACACCAATCTCCAAAGATATGAGCACCAACTCACTCAAACACCAATGCCACATGCAAGCACCAACTCGCTTATTATAGGACACCAATCCTCTGTGCAAGCACCAACTTGTTGATTACAAGCACCAACCTGTGAGGACACCAATCCTTTGCGCAAGCACCAACTTGTTGATTACAGGCACCAACCTGTGAGGACACCAATCCTCTGCGCAAGCACTAACTTGTTGTGTTCATGAACCAACCTGAGAGGAGACTGCAATCTCCTGTCCTTGCTTTGTCCTACCTCCCCGAGATAGATGTAGATTTTCTTATGTCGCACTTCCTTCTTATTTCCACACATAGTTTCACACTTTTTCTGTGCATTGCTTCACTTTCTTTTACGTGTACTTACGTGCTCTACTTCAGTTATGCACAACCGATAAGCTTCACTATCTGTTCTACACACTGCTCTACTCACATTGTACTCTGCTTTGGTTCTACGCATTGATTCTCTTGTTGTATACTATGTTTCAGTTATGTGCACTACTATGATCCAGCACACTGCTATGATCCTACACACTCCTTTAATTATGTACACTGCTCCAATTCTATGCACTGTATGTTGCTCTACTTTTTTGCTCTCTACACTCGGCTCTCTGTTGTTTCTTTCTTCTAGATCAACGAGCCATTGATTCCCCAATAAACTGAAGCTTCCAAATACATAATACCTTTACATCTCCATTGCGCACACACACCGTTCACCTCAATCTTTGGTTTATTTATATCGCTACTTGTTTCCTTAATTAGATTGATTTTTCCACAAGTATGGGCTTCTTTATGTCGGTTACCTCTTTCTTCCTGGTCAAGTTTTCCCAACACAATGCACTTGAGCCGACTAAGTAGGGGCTTATTTATGTCAGATACATTTTTTCTTCCTTGTCAAGTTTACCCAACACAATGCACTTGAGCCAACTAAGTCTTCTCTGTGCACTTTGATATTCTTGCTTATTGCACAAAATCCTAGTATATGTGCAACATGTACCCATCCATATTGCGCGGATAGGTAGCCTTGCTTTCTATATACTTCTTCAAACTGGCATCAAGGCTTCATGCTTCTTGCTTGACATCATCATGCTTCTTGTTTGACATCAATGAAAACACCACAGTTCAACAATACCCCCCTTTGGCATTGATGTCAACACCAATCAAAACTGAGCTCCCCTTAAGTATGAGCTCTTATTCTCTGCGTGCAGCGTGTTCCCCTTGTATTCATGTCATGTGATCCTTTGCACGCTTCCTACGCAAACTCTGATTCAACACTTATTTACAAAATATTCTACCTAGTATCTCTCCCCCTTTGACATCAATGGCAAGGGATTATCCCACTAACTTCATGCTTCCATTTCTTTAAGTTGTCGCTTCTACTGCATTGTGTCAAGTTCCTACCATGTCGCAGATGCTTCAAGTTAATGTGGCATGGGAATTACTCCTAGTTTATGTCTGAGATACTCAAAAGTATCTCTTGGAAGTGGTTTGTAAATATATCTGCAATATGTTCTTAGTGTCCACATAATCTAGCTTGAAAATGTTTTCAGAGACTTGTTCTCTCACAAAATGGTATTTGATAGGAATATGCTTGGTTTTGGAGTGCATTATAGGATTCTTGGAGATCTTGATTGCGCTTGTGTTGTCACATAAAAGTGATATAGGCTATTCCACTTGAACATCCTTTAAAGTTTGTTTTCATCCATAGAACTTGCGGACAACAAGTTGTTGTTGCAATGCATTATGCTACTGTTGTAGGAAGCGATATTGAAGATTGTTTCTTGCTCAACCAGGATACTAAGCAATTTCCAAAGAAAAACGTTGCTCCACTTGTACTTCTTCTGTCATCGATACTTCCTGCCCAGTCTGCGTTTGTATATGCTACCAAGGTCAAGTCATTACTTTGTGGATACCATAAACCAAAATCTAAAGTTCCTTTCAAATATCTGAAGATCCCTTTTATTGTTTGAACATGTGTCTCCTTAGGTGCTGCTTGAAACCTTGCAACCAATCCTACATCTTACATTGTATCTAGTCCCGAGTATGTTACATATAACAAGCTTCCAATCATTGATCTGTAAATGTTTTGATCTACTTCCTTTGATTCATCTTCTTTGCTCAATTTGCAACAAGTAATCATGGATGTACATACTGGCTTGCAATCTTCCATGTTAAATCTTTTCAACATTTCTTTTACATACTTGGTTTGATAAATAAAGATACCGTCCTCAAGTTGAGATAGATGAAGTCCTAGAAAGAAAGATAGTTCTCTGAGCATAGACATTTCAAATTCCTTCTGCATGTTCTTAGCAAATTTTTGGCTTAAACTGTTATCATTACTTCCAAAGATGATATCATCTACATATACCTCAACAACGATCATATTTCCATGCTCAAATTTTATGTATAGATTATTATCTACAATACCTTTTATGAAGCCTTGTTGTTGCAAGTACTTGTCTAGTATTGAGTACCAAGCTCTAGGGGCTTACATTAGTCCATATACAGCTTTCTTCAATCTGCAAACATAACCCTTGTTATCTGAAAGAGAGAAACCTTCTGGCTATTCTATATACACCTCTTCTTCTAGTTCTCCATTTAAAAATGTTGATTTTACATCCATTTGATATACAGTGATATTTTTAGAGCAAGTATAGGCAAAGAACATTCTAATTGCTTCTATTCGTGCTACAGGGGCAAAGGTTTCTTCAAAATATATTCCTTCAACCTATGTGTATCACTTGCACACCAACCTTGCTTTATTTCTAATTATCTGTCCATCCTCATTTAATTTGTTCCTGAAAACTCATTTGGTGCCAATAACATTTTTATCTTTGGGTCTTGAACAAGTTCCTAGGTCTTATTTTTCTCAATTTGATTTAGTTCTTCCTTTATGGCTTCAATACAGTGTTCATCAGTCCTGGCTTCATTAAAACAATTTGGTTCTACTTTGGTCAACAAAGAGAAATGTACTTCTTTAGGAGTATTTTTAAAGTACTTCCTTCTTGTTTCTACATGACCAACATTTTTATCTTTGATAATCAAATCCTTGGAACGATTCTTTTGAACATATCTAGAAGGAGTCTTTGTATCTGGTCTTCTTTCTTCTTCTAGTTCTTCTTGATGCGCTTCTTGTTGTTGTTTTCTTGGCTCCTCCTCCTCTAGTAGGTCTTCTGATGATTGTTCAAATGCTGACTGATCATCATAATCCTCTAGTCGTATGTGCATGAGTGCTTCATCTACCTTCACATCTGGACTTTCCACCATCTTCTTTAGTCTTAGATTGTAACATGTGTATGCCTTAATTCTTGCTGCATATCCAAGAAAGATTCCTTCATCAGATCTGGAATCAAATTTTCCCAGGTTTTCATCATTTCTTTTGATATAACATGTGCTCCTGAATATTTTAAAATGCTTAATTGTTGCTGACCTACCTTTCCAGAGTTCATAGGGAGTCATGCTGCTATCAGTTTTGATTTGTCCTTTGTTTAAAATATGAATAGCAGTATGAATAGCTTGGGTCCAAAAAAGTCAGACAATTTAGAATCACATTGTTCTAGCCATCTCCTGCACAGTCCTGTTTTTTCTTTCTACTACTCCATTTTGTTGTGGAGTCCCAACGGCTGAGAAATGTCTTCTGATTCCATGTTTCTCACAAAAATCCTCAAGTTCATTTGAGGTGTACTCACCTCCATTATCTGACCTTAGACACTTAATCTTCAATTCAGTTTTGTTTTCAACTACTTCTTTAAAAAAATTCAAGCAATCAAATGTCTCTGATTTTCTCTTAAGAAAGAAGACCCATGTCATTCTAGTATAATCATCAATGAAGAGAAGGAAGAAGGGATAATTTTAAGAACCACCCCCCCCAATTTATATGTATAATAAATGGGCAAATCTCCTTGATATATAGGAAAATTTGAAGGTTATTTTATCAATAATATAATATGTATATATTATTTTTGGCTAATATTTCATTCTATTATAGAATCTTGAAAAATATTAACGAATCTTTCACTAAATTACAAGATATTGTAAAATATTGGTGAATATTTCACTGAATTATAAAATATTGTAAAAACTTAGCGAATCTTTCTTTGGATTATAAAACCTTATAATGTCTTGGTGAATCTTTTTCGAGGAAGACTCGGGTTTTGATTATATAGATTACTAAGGTAGTGTTAGAGTAAATAACCCTCTTAGAGCTAATGTTGATGAGTCTAATGGGCCAAACCACATTCAAATCCACTTCTTGAGTCGCACATGAGACCAATCCCTAGATTTGGGGGTGCTTTCCTTGGTTTGAGGGTGCATTCCCTATTTTGGGGGAGTTTTTACATGATTTAAGGAAGAACATGAGTTAGAGCTAAATATGCTCCACTAATTTAGCCAAAAATTAACTCTAACTAATCCTTAACACTCATTAGCGCCCCAGTTAAGTCAATAGTGTGCTTCTTGAGGGATTTTAGGGACATGCATGTTTTCATTTAGTTAACTGAGTGATTAGTGAGTCCTTTTATCAATGAACTCAATCTAGGAGTGCATGCATGACTTTTGGGATTATTTTCTCTCAGTTAAGCCTGATTATCCCTCTCTACATAGCATGAACCCTCTATGCATAGCACGAACAATTTGAATTGATCCTTAACCTAATTCGAATTGGTCTCCTAAATATTGTAACCTCTTTTCATTAATTCATTACTCTGATAATAAAATCATTGTCTTTATTCTCTTCAAAATTAATGTGTAATGATTCATATATATTATTGCACAACAGTTCACGCTTGATTTAATTATCATATCTTGTAAAATTTTGCACCTAGATCTATGAATTCTCAAATCTATATGGTATCAGAGCTAGGGGGTTTTAAACTAGCTAGTATGCTAGTATTGTTTATCAAGTTTTTGCAGGTTGAGAAGGGCTTTCGCAGCCACCCGAGAAGGTTTTCACAACCACCCAAGAAGGCTTTCGTAGCCACCAATGAAGGATTTTCTGCCACCGATGAAGGATTTCGTAGCCACCAAAGAAGGCTTTTGCAACCACAACTCTTGTAGATTGATGAAGGATTTTTTCAAGCCCAAAGAAGGCCTTTTGCAGCCATCAAAGAAGGTTTTTTGCAGCCATCAAAGAAGGATTTTTCAGCCACCAAAGAAGGATTTTTCAGCCACCAAAGAAGGATTTTGCAGCCACAAAATAAGTTTTTTGTAGCCACCAAAGAGCCCATTTATAGTACTCATTTACAGCCATCAAGAAGTGCAATTATAGCCATTGAAGGAGTGCTCATTTACAACCATCAAAGAAGTGTACTTGCAACCACCGAAGAGACCATTTGCATCCACCAAAGAGCATTAGCAGCCATCAAAAATTTCTTTTTCAGCCATCAAAGAGAGATTTTGCAATCATGGATCTCCTATCTCCCCAACTTAGTTGCTACACAGTTGATATGCTAGATCCAATCTTGTTAAATGAGGCCCTAAAAGCTTCACAACTCATGTCCTATGAGGACATATTCACTTACATTTAGAAGATGAAAGAGGCCATTGGAGAACTTGTCCCAAATAAAGTTCAAACTAAAGAAGACCTCCCACATGTCTCTTTGGTCAAGTCTGGAGCCTTATCTTTTGATCCTACTACTCACCAATTTTCGCACCAATTTTTCTGAGTAGATTAATTCTCCGCTTTTACATTCTCTTTTATGGGGGAGGGTTTTCCACTAGGTTTTTTCCCTCTTTCCCAAGTTACATATAATTCTTCTTTGTGTGTGCATGGGTACCTAATATGGCTGAAAATTGTCGGGACCCATTTTATTTATTTATTACTTAGTTAGTTTTTATCATTAGGCTTATGGGGGGTGTTAGAGTAAATAACCCTCCTAGAGCTAATGTTGATGAGTCTAATGGGAGAAACCACATTCAAATCCACTTCCTGGGTCACCCATGAGACCAATCCCTATATTTGGGGGTGCCTTCCTTGGTTTGAGGGCGCATTCCCTGATTTGGGGGAGTTTTTACATGATTTAAGGAAGAACATGAGTTAGAGCTAAATCTGCTCCACTGATTTAGCCTAAACTTAACTCTAATTGATCCTTAACACTCATTAGTGTCGCAGTTAAGTCAATAGTTCCCTTCTTGAGAGATTTTAGGGACATGCATGTTGTCATTCAGTTAACTGAGTGATTAGTGAGTCCTTTTATTGGTTAACTCAATCTAGGAGTGCATGCATGACTTTTAGGGTTATTTGCTCTCAGTAAATCCTGACTAGCCCTCTTTACATAGCATGAACCCTCTATACATATCATGGACAATTCGAATTAATCCTTAACCTAATTTGAATTGGTCTCCTATTTATTGTGACCTCTTTTCATTAATTCATTACTTTGATAATAAAATCATTGTCTTTCTTCTCTTCAAAATTATGTGTAATGATTCATATATATTATTGCACAACTGTTCACGCTTAATTTAATCATCATATCTTGTTAGCTTTTTCACCTAGATATATGAATGCTCAAATCTTATAGATAGTGCAATAAAATAGCATATATTGGAGCGCAACTCTAGACTATCTTGACTCCTAGACTCTCGAATGAACAAATGCATGAATGAGGAGAGGAGGCATTTATTTATCATTTCCCAAGCAATATTTGGTCACTCACAACTAAAGGTGTCGTTGAAAAACAATTGCACTAACTAGATTCAAGGAAAGTGGAAACTCCTCTTGTTATCTCATCCCTTAACGGTCAAACGAACATATTGGGACCCAAATATTGGCAGGCTAACAAAATGATAGAATCGAAGACTTTACATTATGGAGTGATTATGGCACCCACGAACCATTATTACAAAATGAAGTCTTGTCGAGACCCACAACCTTAATATAGTGTATGAATTCTCAATTAGTTTATTTTCCAAATCTCCCTTTATTAAGCTACCCTCTAAGAAAAAAATAACTTGCTTAGTTGTTTATAGAAACAAATACCACTTTTTGCTTTCTTTTGTTGACAACCAAAATATGAATTATATCATTTGATTTAGAATTTTTAGAGTTAGCTAGAAACTTGCAACGATTATTAGAAATCATAACACACACTAACATGAATAGAAAGCACATTAATTCATCATCTCATAGATCATTAGAACTACTCTGTTAAAGGCTACTTTTTCTCAGATAAATTGAGGTGGTGTCTATATAAATGTTCTTGAAATTTTTGAAAGCATGCAAGATGTGGTAAAATTGTTTTAGCACCTTCATTGAATGCAAAAAACAAGATATAAAATAACAGAATGTCAACATCTCAGGTCAAACATGCCTTGTACATATTATATATAATCATGATGGAAATAAAGTATCATGTTCCAACTAAATCATATATTAATCATACATAACTAGATCCATTTTTGGATGGTGATTGAAATTACACATCAAAACAAATCACCAAAAAACATTTTACTTCTGAGTGACCCTTACAAAAAAAAATACCAAGCCTAACAAATTTAGGTTATAGATAAAATTGATGAACTTGGCAATACAAATAAAAAAATCTACCAGTAATGGACTTCTTAATAAAGATAAAAGATTTACCATAATGCTTTGGACAACTCTACAAGAAGACAGTGTCAAAATAATGACCATTCCACTGTAGCCCCATCATTATAATCAATGTGCATTCATTTGTATTACAAACATCCCAAACATCAACAATAACAAGCAAAAAATATAAACATACACACTCTCATGAACACCTCAGATGCAATAATAACTCCAAAGCAAGATCTTAATAAAAGCATATTTTAAACAACTAGGTGAAATTTATTTTGAATATATAAAAACCATGTGGCACCTATCCATCAAGCCTTAGTATCCACTAACAACGTACATAAATGTTAGTTGATGGTTTAAACATGACAAGGCATAAAATAAATCATACCTTCTGAACTCTATAATGCTTTCACAAAACCAATACTCCTAGGATAGATTAAAATCCTTACAACACGAAATGAGCGCTAAGAATCAAAAGTGCCCTAGAATTCAACAAGCCTTAAAAAGCATCCATGATAAAAAGCATGATAAAAGGCAAATTTATAGTATAATAATATATTGTAGCTCCGTTAATTATTGGATAAAAAGCATGATGCAAATCTATATTCTCTGATAAATTGCATGTGCGGCATGCCCCTTCAAGACCTGATCTTTCGACAATGGAGATGTTGCGTGAAGATTAAAATGTCAAGAAAAATAAGAATGAAAAGTGGAATCGCATAAACCATAACCTTCACCTGCAAGTGCAATCCAATGTGGGTAAACCATGAATCACTATAGCCTTTATATCGGACAAAATCGCATTGGATTTGCTTTGCAATACTGGAAATCGAGGGCTCAAAGAAGGTATCAACATGAAATTGACTAAAAATTTGTGTGAATGCATCCACATGCCTGCATTACAAGGAAAATGGAGGGATAAATAATCCCTGGGAGCCTCCATTATTGAAAATCGAGGGCAAAGGAATAATTTCATTGGAATTTCTCTAGAAATCGGGGGGCGAAAGATAGATTGGAGGGAGATTTTGCTAGGGCGAAAATAGTTTTTTTCATTTTCCTCAGTAATATATAAGGGGCTATTTGTTTTTTATAATAAATATTGGATGAATATATGTTAGCTGAAAAAACGCTTTCCATATGAGAAAATAGCCCACTAATTTTTTGTAACCCCCTTAATTTAGCCCATGGGCTAAATTTAGCCCCTAAAATTATCCATGGAAGGAAGTGGGATTCACCATTCAAGCCTTTGGTTCTCATTGGGCCATAGAGATCTGTATGCACTAGCTCCAATGGTTTTGTTGTAGAGTATTATTTTGCTTTAAAACTTACTCTTGCTTGCTTTCCATGTAGGCAATGCTTACAAACATAATTTAAGGGCTTTGTGCTTTTTGGAATGTCTCTCACTGCTTGTCTTTTGTTAATTCTTATCAAATTGTCAAAATTAATATGTCCCGTTCTTCTGTTTCAGAACCAGTTTTCATCTATTTTCCCCATGCAACATCTCTCTTCTTTTCTTTTGCCTAAGATGTATACATTATTTGCGGTTATGGATGTCGTTGCTACCAATCTCCTGTATCCCTTTTCCTTATTTGGAATTTTTTGGAGTCAAAGGTAAAAATATGTCATTGGTCACACATTTGGATTACACTAAGAAGAATGTGCTTCATGTTTTCAACAAGTAAGACATTTTCTGCTTTGGCTTCCTTATCCCTAAGACTTACTATGCCCTTTCCAAGAATCTTAGCAGAACCATCATCTCCAAAATGAACACTGCCTCCCCTTTCTTCTTTGAATTTCAAAAAATTATATTTATTCCCTGTCATGTGTTTGGAACATCCAATGTCAATATACTAATGACCTCTTTGACTATGCTCATGTAAAGCCAAGCTGCATCCTTCTTGATTCTGTTGGTCTGTCCTTTTCTGCCAGAATTCTGTAGAATATCTTTTACTAAGAACGCTTTTGGTTTCAACAGGGTGCATAGATGATAATTGATTCTTGCAGTCCTGAACTTCATGACCATAATTGCGACATTTATAACATTCAACATCTAAATTTAAGGGGCCAAAGGAATTGAATTATTTTTTTTTCAGTGTTTCAACTAGCCTTCTGATATCATTCTTCATAGTTTCATGGTAAATACTATTCTTCTTAACATTCTCTTTTGCGTACGCTTTGCAATATACTGCTTTATGACCAAAATTGTTACAGAAATATCAATTTCCTAAGAAAAGAGTTTGATACCTTGTGAAGTGATTTCTTCTAGATTGCGTAGTGCCAGTTTTCATGAGATGATTTCTTGTTCTTTTCTCCGAAATTCTACTATTTACTTGGAATAGAGCCTTTGAGCACATCTACAAAACTTCTTGCTCTTGCCTCATAGCTTGATTTTGAACTTTCATAGCCTAGCCCTGACTTGTCATATAATGGTCTCTAATTATCTATAATTTTATCTAGATCTTTAGTTATGTTGCTAAATTTATGTTGAAAACTCAATTGGAAGTTGGCTTTTTGCAATTCCCTTTTTAAGAAAATGACTTCAGTCTCTAACTTTTCACACTTATCCTCCTTTTGTCTCGGCTATCCTGTTATGTCTGCTTCTAATTTGTTAGTCTCCTTGAATTTTTCTTCACATTTTAATAGTTGTTCTTGTATATATTTATTCATTTTTCTTGATTTCTACAGTTCTTCCAAGGCACTGATAAGCTCTCCTTCAAAATCTACTTCATCCATTTCTTCATCTTCTGAATCTTCATTTTCTAGGTCTTCTTCAATTGCCATGAAGAGCACTTCTCTTGAATTATCATCACTATCATCTTCGTCAGATGAACTGTTGTCCTCTGTGGAATACAAACTATTTTTCTTCTTGTTATGTTCATACCTACTTTGTTGGTATGTTTTCCTTCGTTCTTTATGATTAAGGTCTTCTTCACTATCGTTATCTCTACTTTCCTTGTAAGGATATTTGGAAGCAAAGTGACCTATTTTACCACATTCAAAGCATTTGAAAACTAGCTTACCTTTGTATTTGCCACGGTCCCTTTTTAGTTTCTTCACAAAGTTTGCTTCTTCTTTGTCTGATTCATCAGAGGAATTCTTGAACTACTCATGCTTGCTGCCTTTTATCTTCTTGAAAGCTTTGAAGGATGCTTCTTTTCTAGAAGGACCTTTTATGTCCTCATCTCATATGTAGTAAGAATCCCATGAATTTCGTCCATCGTTAATTTATTGAAATCACTTTTGTCTTCTAGGACTGATACTTTGGAGTCAAACCTTGTTGGAAGAGATTTCAATACCTTTTGTACAATTGCTTCTTCAACAACTTGTACTCCAAGACCAATGATATCATTGACAATCTCATCTACATGGAGAAGATAGGATGCAATATTTTCTTCTTCCCTCATCTTTAGAGTTTCAAACTATCTTGAAATTTTTTGCAACTTTGTCTTCTTAACCTTCTCATCTCCTTCATATATATTTCTAAGCTTATCCCACACTTCTTTAGTTGATGTGCACTGCATGACTTTGGTGAAATCTGAGTCTGCTAAACCACATAATATTGCACTCCTATTCCTTGCATTACATCCATACAACCTTTTGTTAGCTGCCTCAACTGGTGGGGTCTTGGGAACTATATAACCATTTTTGACAAATTGCTAGACATCAACTACAATAGACTGTAAGTACACTTCCATTCTTATACTCCAAAAAGTGTAATTTGATCCATCAAACCTTGGTGCTCTGTTTGTAGAGAGCCCTTATTGTCTATCCATATATGCGCAGTGATCTATCTTCTAGCTGTTAAACTGTTCCTGAAGAAACCCATTCTGAAACTAGTTGTTGGAATTCTTAATGATACTGAGAGGGGGGGTGAATCAGTGTCATGCGCAAATTAACCAAATTTAACCAAATTTTCACTTTACAATTTATCCATCGATTCCTATTTAAATTTCAACAACAAAAGAAGACTACGAGCAGAGTATATGCAAAGTAACTTTATATATATATATATATATGAAAACTTTGATTACATAGATGGGAGACGCCAATCTCCAAATATGTGAGCACCAACTCACTCAGACACCAATTTGATTGGGACACCAATCCCACATGCAAGCACTATATATATAAACTTTGATTACATAGATGGGAGACACCAATCTCCAAAGATGTGAGCACCAACTCACTTAGGAACCAATCTGATTGGGACACCAATCCCACATGCAAGCACTATATATATATATATATGAAAAATTTGATTACATAGATGGGAGACACCAATATCCAAATATGTGAGCACCAACTCACTTAGACACCAATATGATTGGGACACCAATCCCACATGCAACCAGCAACTCGTTGATTACAGGACACCAATCCTCTACGCAAGCAGCAACTTGTTAATTACAGGCACCAACCTATGAGGACACCATTCCTCTAAGCAAGCAACGACTTGTTGATTACAGACACCAACATATGAGGACACCAATCCTCTGTGCAAGCACCAACTTGTTGTGTTCAAGCACCAACCCGAGAGGAGACTACAATATCCTATCCTTGCTTCTTTCTTCCCCCCTGAGATAGATGTAGATGTTATTCTGTTGCACTACCTTTTGATTTACACACACAATTTCAAACTTGTTTTGTGCACTGGTTCACTTTCTTTTGCACGTACTTATGTGCTCTACTTCAGTTATGCGCAACTGCTATGCTTCACTATATGTTCTGCACACTACTCTACTCACTATGTACTCTGCTTCGGTTCTGCGCACTGGTTCTCTTGCTAGATACTTTGTTTCATTTCTGTGCACTACTTTAACCCAACACACTGCTTTAATTATGTACACAGCTCTGGTTTTGCACATTGTCTGCTGCTATGCTTTTCTACTTTGCACACTCGGCTCTCTGCTATTTCTTTCTTCTGGATCAACGAGCCATTGATTCCCCAATAAACCAAAGCTTCCAAATATAGAATACCTTTACATCTCCATTTCACACACACACACCCTTCACCTCAATATTTTGTTTATTTATATCACTACTTGTTCCCTTAATTAGATTGATTTGACCACAAGTAGGGGCTTCTTTATGTTGGCTACCTCTTTCTTTCTGATTAAGTTTTCCCAACACAATGCACTTGAGCCGACTAAGTAGGGGCTTCTTTATGTCGACTACCTTTTTTCTTCGTTGTCAAGTTTAACCAACACAATGCACTTGAGCTGACTAAGTCTTCTTTGTGCACTTTGATATTCTTGCTTATTTCGCAAAAGCCTAGTATATGTGTGACATGTACCCATCCATATTACGCGGATAGGTAGCCTTGTTTTGTATATACTTCTTCAAACTGACATTAAGGCTTCATGCTTCTTTCTTGACATCATCATGCTTCTTGTTTGACATCAATGACAACACCAAAGTTCAACAGAAAGAAGAAGAAAAAGACATTTTGGGGATTTTGTTTAATGCACGGATCTAGTTCATGGGTATGGCTTAAGAATTACCCTTGCATTATTGTAAGGAGATCCGGGTTCAAATTCGAGCACCCATCTATTTCTTATTGTACCCCATTTTGACCCCCTTTGCATTAAATCGTAAATGATGTAAATATTGTTATTTAATCATGGTTAGGAGCTCAAGGCCTAGGCCCCACCATTGATTTAGCATTTTATGTATCGACAATTAAAAATAGATGCCTACGGTTCTTGTGCTGGACATGCACAATGTAAATTAAGACATCATGTAAATATGAATTTTAATGAAATACCCACAACTAGCTATGCAATGCAACAAAGAGATGGAGGCATGATTCTACAAGGAATAGGGAGGGAAATTATTCAAACGCTTGAGCCAATGGTGATAAGCCAAATGTCAATGAATGAACCCCAACTACCCATTCTGACTTATGCACCCAATCATTTAATTCTTCCAGGAGTTGGTTGAGGTAGTTAATGCCTTGGGAATGAAGAGGTATGGCAGCCAATTTCGTGCATGGGCAAGCCATCAACCTGGGAAAACGTACTTTTGCTTCTTGGGCAAGAAAACACCCATGAAATTGTGCCCAAAGCCATTCTTCACCCATGGTATTTCCTCTCTCACGCAGTCTGAGCTAGCTGGGTCTTTCTCCTTCACGTTTTCTACCATTTCCCTGTATTTTCCATGGCTGGGAACTCGTTTTTGTATTGCATAGTGGCTGGGAAGAAGGGAGTCACGATTTTGGGTTTTATGGAGGTTTTTTCTATCCCTTGAATGCCCATAAATGTTTTCTGAAAATGAATTGCTCTCCCAGGTTTGATTCCCCGTCTACCAGTTCGTTTTGGGTTACCCACGTTTTTTCTTCATGCCCAACACTTGTGATTTTGTTGTTATGAGCATCTCTGTTTTGGTTTGAACTGTGAGCAAGAAATTAGGAGTGGAAGTGGGCCTGAATTGGCTTGATAAACCTAGTGAGGGAGGTAACCTCTCAAGAAGATCAAGAGGGCTGGCTACTCTTCTATGCACACCTTGAACAATACTAGATTGGAAGGTATGGCCCGAGGGACTGTGTGGTAGTGAAGGGAATACTTCCTTGTATTGGGTGTGTAGGTAATGTGGGTACCAAGCTAGATAGATCTGGTAGAGGTATCCATAGCTCTATGGATGAGCCACTAGCTTAGCAATTCATTTCCATCCATTGCCTTAGCATCTTGATAAACCCCAACTGTAGATTGGCTTGGCTGATTTTGGTGTATCTTTGGGCTATGTGTGAGTCTGCTGTTCCCTTTTTCCTTGTAGATATCATGCCCAGCTCGGGGGTGGCAGTTGTGTTGTGAGATCGACAAGCACAATTGGCCTATGGTTGGGTGGAACGTTGCAGTTGCATAGCCAGTTGCTCGGGACTACTTTGTTATAAGATAAGTACTCTCATGTGTTAATTCTGTATTGTCTTTAATTGATGAATGGCATGAATATGTTGAATGTATGCTAGATGTGTAATTGAATTTACTTCCGCTGTCTTACATTTATACATCTGCATATGTCTCTTTATATTATGTGAATGTTTATTTAGTAATTATGGGGCCAAATGCCCAACTTTAGCATCACGTTCTCTCCATCACATTGGTATGATGGGAGGGGACATTACATTTGGTATCAGAGCCATAGGCTACAGCATTGGACCTCTATGGGCCAAATCTGATTACAATTACAAGGGAAGATCCCTTCCTAATCACCACAGGTTACAGCATCAGGACTAAACGGGCTAAGTTGGATAGATTGCAGAGGTAAGATCACCTCCTGTTAAGCAGTGAACATCCCGGAAAGAAAGAAAAATCCAAAATTGTTCTAAGTGTTTTTGAAAATTTTGTCTAAGTCTATATCGGAAGGAACTTGTGAGTTTTTCGCCGAAACGACGGAAAGAGCTTGCGAGTTTTTCGCCGAAATGGCGGAAGAAACTTGCGAGTTTTTCACCGAAACGACGGAAGGAACTTGCGAGTTTTCACTGAAACGACGGAAATAATTGGTGAGTTTTCGCCGAAACGGTGGAAAGAACTGGCGAGTTTTTGCCGAAATGGTCAACCGGAAGAACTCGGCGAGTTGCTCCGCAACAGACCGAAAGAGATGGATGAGTTCGCTGACCGAAAGAACTCGGCAAGTTCGTCCACAATGGCGGCGAAACTTAGCGAGTTCGTCCGCAATGGTGACGAAACTCGGCGAGTTCATCTGCAACGGTGGTGAAACTCGGCGAGTTCATCCGCAACGGCGATGAAACTTAGCGAGTTCATCCGCAACAGGTTGGAGGACCAGCGAAACCCAGCGAGTTCGTCTGCAACGGGTCGGAAGAGAATGGAGAAGTCTGCCGAAACAAAGGATTTCTGCAGTTTTTCAGTGAGATTTTTAAGTGCCGAAAATGGAAAAATTGCCATGAACTCATGCGCCAGATTGCGCGAAATTGAGGTTTTTACAAACAAACAAAAAAAAGCAGGGAAGCCACAAGGGGGCAAGCCCCCTTAACCCCCGTTGTCCCCCTCATATGTTGTTGATTGTGGGAAAAGTCTATGATTTGACAAATTGTCAATATAATATTTTCCCACATGCATGAAAGTAATTTATGAATTTCTGAGAATAAAAAGCAGCTAACAATTGTGTTGATGAACACAATTTGCAGAATCACAGTTACATCAGGGCAACCTTCTAGATAGTGCAGTTGGAAGTTTTGGGTATTGGTTGGGCCAAGAAAATCAACATCATGGATGATGCATAAGATCCCTATGAACCTGAGACAAATGCCATGGGGGAGAACATACATGTTGAAAATGTTGAAACAGAATCTAATGGGAGAAGAAATCAAGAGACTCCCCCAGGTATTGCAGCCACCATGAGGAGCTTGAGGGTGGAGTTGCAAAGCTATAGAGAAGATAATGAAAGGATGATTAAAGCTCAGGAAAAACAAAATCAGTTGAATGCAGCCATGCTGCAAAGTTTGACAAACATCCAAAGGCAAATAAACTCTGGACATCAGACATCAAATCCACAAAGGGGTGGGAGTAGTTCCAAGAGGAATTCCCGCAAGAGGGCCAGTAGCTCAAGAAGAGTTTCTACAGACAGAACATATACTCCAAAGATCTCTTCCGGTGGATCATCTGACTCAGAGGAATCCATTGAGGGTTCAAGCTCTTCATCCCGCAGGAGTAAGAGGAAGAGGCACTACAAGAACAATTCGCATGGGGAATTTAAGAAGGCAAAACTTCCTACATTTGATGGAGAGGTAAAGTCTGGTCAAGAAGCTGAAACTTGGCTTCTTGGGATGAGAAAGTATTTCCAAGTCCAAGACTACTCTGGGAATATGAAGGCAAGGGTTTCCATCTTCAACTTGAATGGAAGAGCATCTATATGGTGGGAACACATCAGGCAAGTGAGGAAGATCAATGAAAGGAAGATTGTGTGGAAGCAGTTCAAGAAATACTTCAAGTAGAAGTACCTCTCTGATAGGTACTATGATGATAAGATCAAAGAGTTCCATGAGCTGAGATTGGGACAATTGACCATGGAAGAATATGCAAACAAATTCTTGGAGCTGTTGAGGTATGTTAGGTATATTCGAGATGATAAGGTGAAAATTCAGCGTTTCCTAAGTGGACTACCCCAGTCATATAAAGATAGAATTGAGTTCGATGAACCTCGAACTCTAGAGGAGGCCATAAGAAAGGCCAAGTATTGCTTTGATCAAAATAAAAGCAAACCAAAATTCCATAAGGCATGGAAGGATAAGAAAAACGAAAAGTTTGATCAAAGGAAGAAGGGGTTCAAGCCTCCTCAATTCAGGAATCAACAAAGGCAGCCATCACAAGTTGTGACTAAGCCAACTAGGATGATGGGAGACAAGCCAAGAGATCCAAAGGAGCCAAGAGAACCACTTCGATGTTGGGGTTGTGGAGGGGGACCACATGCTTAGGAATTGTCCACATCGGAATGGGAATCCAAATCAAGTTCACAACATCCAGGGAGCTGAAACTGTGGGTCAAGTGGCGAGGACAATCCCTAGAATCTATGCAGCACTAGAAGACCGCTAGGCAGATCATCAATCAACTGTGGTTGAAGTTGAAGGTAAGATTGCTAAGCAATCTGTTTCTATTTTGATTGATCCTGGATCTACTCACAGTTATGTCACTCCTAGAATTGTTGAGATTTGTGCTTTTAAGAAATTAAAGCATAGTAAATCTTGGTTAGTTCAACTAGCCACTGGAAAGTTAGTGAAATCATAGAGAAATGTCCATTAGAGATGGATGGGCTATTCACTTATGCAAATCTAAATATTTTACCACTGGGTTCCTATGATATTCTCATTGGAATGGATTGGTTAGAAGCACACAGGGTTAAACTTGACTGTTACAATAAGACATTTGAATGCATGGACGAAGAAGGAAACCCAAGGGTTGTAAAAGGAATTCCAAAGGTGACTTCTATTAGGCAGGTTTCAGCCATGCAGCTGAAGAAGTTCTGTAGGAAGGGTTGTCAATTGTATGCAGCTCATGTTTTATAGGCAGCAGAGAATGAAACTCTTAAATTGGAGGACTATCATGTATTGCAAGAATTCAGGGATGTTTTTCCTGATGAGATTCTAGGACTTCCTCCAAAGAGAGACATTTATTTTACAATTGAACTTGTGCCAGGAGCTGCACCAGTGTCTAAGACACCCTACAGGATGAGTACACTAGAATTGCTAGAATTGAAAATGCAATTACAAGAGTTGTTGGAAAAGAAATATATCAGGCCAAGTGTGTCCTCGTGGGGAGCACCTATTCTATTTGTGAAAAAGAAAGATGGAACACTCAGTCTATGTATTGACTACAGGCAGTTGAAAAAAATCACTATGAAGAACAAATACCCATTGCCACGAATTGATGACCTTTTTGATCAAATGAGAGGAGCAAAGGTATTTTCAAAGATTGACTTGAGGTTTGGTTACCATCAGGTAAGAATCAAAGAAGAAGATATTCATAAGACAACCTTTAGAACAAGGTATGGACACTATGAGTTTGTAGTGGTACCATTTGGTCTCACAAATGCACCAGCTACATTCATGTGTCTCATGAATAATGTTTTTAGCAAGTATTTGGACAAGTTTGTTCTTGTATTTCTAGATGACATTCTTATCTATTCTAAGAATGAAGAAGAGCATGAAGAACATTTGAGAATGACATTGCAATTGCTAAGAGAGCATAAGCTGTATGCAAAGTTGAGCAAATGTGACTTTTATAAAGATAGAATTCATTATTTGGGTCAGATCATTTCCGACGAAGGAATATTTGTAGACCCTAAGAAGATTGAAGCCATCATGGATTGGCCAACTCCAAGAAATGTGACAGATGTGAGATCTTTTATGGGCCTTGCTGGTTACTACAGGAGGTTTATCGAAGGATTCTCCAAGGTCGCAAACCCGATCACTTCTTTGCAAAAGAAGGGAATAAAGTTTGAATGGTCACCAAGATGTGAGGAAAATTTCCAACGGTTGAAGAATCTTCTTACAAGTGCACCAATTTTGAAAATTGTAGACCCAGAAAAAGACTTTGTGGTGTGTACCGATGCATGCAATCAAGGACTTGAAGGATTTCTTATGCAAGACAACCACATGATAAGCTATGAGTCAAGAAAGTTGAAGGAGCATGAGAAGAACTACGCTACTCATGATATAGAACTTATAGCCATAGTACATGCTTTAAAGATGTGGAGGCATTACTTAATGGGAAGGAAATTTGAGTTAAGGACAGACCATTGTGGTCTGAAATACTTGTTTGATCAACCAACTTTAAATGCTAGGAAAGCTAGATGGCTGTAATTTTTGTGTGAATTTGATTTTGAAATCAAACACATAAAAGGGAAAGAAAACAAGGTAGCAGATGCACTCAGCAGGAAAGTACATGAAATGCATGTGGCAGCACTTAGTACTTGCCAACCAGATTTGAGACAACATATTGTTAACCACATTGCTGAGGATGAAGTGTATGTGTAGATAAAAGACAAATTGCAGCAGCAAGACCTTGAAAAGAAGTATGAAGGATATCATTTGGAAGAAGACGAACTTCTTACTTATAAGAATAGATCCTATATTCTGAATGTGGAAAATTTGAGGAGGATTGTTATGGATGAAATCCATAAAGCTCCATTTTCTGGTCACCCAAGATATCAGAAAACAATTGCTACAAGAAGAAAATATTATTTCTGGTTAGGGATGAAGAAGGACGTCGCCGAATACATTTCTAAGTGCATGGAATGTCAGCAGGTAAAGGGTGAACACCAACACCCAGCAGGTTTATTGCTCCCAGTGCCAATTCCAGAATGGAAATGGGAAGTAATATCCATGGATTTTATTACAGGATTGCCAATGACTGTGAGCCAACATGATTCCATCATGGTTGTGGTGGACAAGTTAACAAAGGAATCACATTTTATACCGGTTAAGTCTACATATAAAGCCGATGCCATTGCAAATATTTTCATGAAGGAAATTTTCAGATTACATGGATTGCCTAAGGCAATAATTTCTGACAGGGATACCAAGTTCACTTCCAATTTTTGGAAAGGTCTCTTTGCAGATTTGGGTACACAGTTGAGCTTTAGTACCGCGTATTATCCTCAAACAGATGGGAAAATGGAAAGAGTAAATCGGGTGCTTGAAGACATGCTCCGCATGTATGTAATGGATAAACCATCCAAGTGGGAGGATTATCTACACTTGGTAGAATTTGCATATAACAATGGGCAGCAAGTATCATCGGGAATGAGTCCATATGAAGCTTTGTATGGAAGAAGGTGTAGGACACCCATGACTTGGGAAAATCCAGTGAACAGAATTGTACTTGGGCCAGAATTGCTTAAGTAAATGGAACAAGAGGTTGCAAAGATCAGGCAAAATTTAAAAGTAGCCCAGGATAGACAGAAGAGCTATGCAGAATAGCATAGGGTGCATAGGGAATTCAATGTTGGGGATCATGTGTATCTTAGAGTGAAACCAAGGAAGGGTTCCTTGAAGCTTGGGAGTTGTGCCAAGCTATCACCTAGATATTGTGGGCCATTTGAAGTGCTTGAAAGAATAGGGCCAGTTGCATATAGACTTGCATTGCCTGCTAGCACTAGAGCTCATAATGTTTTTCATGTCTCTTTGCTTAAGAAATATGTACATGATCCTAACTATGTGATTAATTGGGATGTGATCCAGGTGGAACCCGAGGGAGAGTTCCAAACCGATCCATTGCGCATCCTAGACAAGAAGGTAACATTGCTCCGGAACCGAGCCATCAGACAGGTAAAGGTGCAATGGAAGCACTACAGTCCCGATGAGGCTACATGGGAGCTGGAGGATGCCATGAGAGTGGCATATCCATTTTTGTTCAATTTTGATGAGCACTGAGGATAGTGCTAATGTAAGGGGAGGGGAATGTAATGTCCCCATTTTGACTCCCTTTGCATTAAATCGTAAATGATGTAAATATTGTTATTTAATCATGGTGAGGAGCTCAAGGCCTAGGCCCCACCATTGATTTAGCATTTTATGTATCGGCAATTAAAAATAGATGCCTATGGTTCTTGTGCTGGATATGCACAATGTAAATTAAGACATCATGTAAATATGAATTTTAATGAAATACCCACAACTAGCTATGCAATGCAACAAAGAGATGGGGGCATGATTCTACAAGGAATAGGGAGAGAAATTATTCAAACCCTTGAGCCAATGGTGATAAGCCAAATGTCAATGAATGAACCCCAACTACCCATTCTAACTTATGCACCCAACCATTTAATTCTTTCAAGAGTTGGTTGAGGCAGTTAATGCCTTGGGACTGAAGAGGTATGGTAGCCAATTTCGTGCATGGGCAAGCCATCAACCTGGGAAAACGTACTTTTGCTTTTGGGTCAAGAAAACACCCACGAAATTGTGCCCAAAGCCATTCTTCACCCATGGTCTTTCCTCTCTCACGCATTCTAAGCTAGCTGGGTCTTTCTCCTTCACGTTTTCTACCATTTCCCTGTATTTTCCATGGTTGGGAACTCGTTTTTGTATTGCATAGTGGCTGGGAAGAAGGGAGTCACAATTTTGGGGTTTATGGAGGTTTTTTTTGTCCCTTGAATGCCCATAAACGTTTTCTGAAAACGAATTACTCTCTCAGGGTTGATTCCCCATCTACCAGTTCGTTTTGGGTTACCCACGTTTTTTCTTCATGCCCAACACTTGTGATTTTGTTGTTATGAGCATCTCTGTTTTGGTTTGAACTGTTATCAAGAAATTAAGAGTGGAAGTGGGCCTGAATTGGCTTGATAAACCTAGTGAGGGAGGTAACCTCTCAAGAAGATCAAGAGGGTTGGCTACTCTTCTATGCACACCTTGAACAATACTAGATTGGAAGGTATGGCCTGAAGGATTGTGTGGTAGTGAAGGGAATACTTCCTTGTATTGGGTGTGTAGGTAATGTGGGTACCAAGCTAGATAGATTTGGTAGAGGTATCCATAGCTCTATGGATGAGCCACTATCTTAGCAATTCATTTCCTTCCATTGTCTTAGCATCCTGATAAACCCCAATTGTAGATTGGCTTGGCTAATTTTGGTGTATCTTTGGGCTATGTGTGAGTCTGTTGTTCCCTTTTTCCTTGTAGATATCATGCCCAGCTCGGGGGTGGCAATTGTGTTGTGAGATTGACAAGCACAATTGGCCTATGGTTGGGTGGAACGTTGCAGTTGCATAGCCAGTTGCTCGAGACTACTTTGTTATAAGATAAGTACTCTCATGTGTTAATTCTATATTGTCTTTAATTGATGAATGGAATGAATATGTTGAATGTATTCTAGATGTGTAATTGAATTTACTTCCGCTGTCTTACATTTATACATCTGCATATTTCTCTTTATATTATGTGAATGTTTATTTAGTAATTATGGGGCCAAATTCCCAGCTTTAGCATCACGTTCTCTCCATCACACTGGTATGATGGGAGGGGACATTACACTTATTGCTTTTCCATTTGCATTCACTTATTTGCATGCATAGGTTAGGTTAATTTCAATTCAGATCTACAATTTTAAAGGGGTATTTCTATGGGAATGTAGCTCAAGTAGAGTTATTTCCTTTTGAGAAATGATTTGGGTTCAAATCCCAACATTCCCTTAACATTTTCCATTTCTACTTTCATTTTTTACCATTTTCCATTTATGTTATCGTGAGTTCTAATTTGCACAAGGTTAGTTTAGTTCCAATTCATATTTGCACTTTTAATCGTATTTTTTGTGGGAATGTAGCTCAAGTAGATCTCTTTCCTTTTGACAAATGATTTGGGTTCAAATCCCAACATTTTCTCGCCATTTTTTCATTTATTTTCTTTCAATTTTTACCATTTTTCGTTTCTATTTCCATATATTTAATTTATAGACAATCGACGCTAAATCATGCACTAATCGTGGTGCTAATTATGGCACTAAACCTGGAACAAATTTTGGCACTAATTTAGACACTAATTTAGGTGCTTTAAAAAATTTCAAGCTCACGCCAAGTTTAGCCCCAGTTTTTCCAACTCAAAAAAAATTACACTAAAAAGGGATGCTAAATTAGGTGCTAATTGCTTTTTGTTGTTGTAGTGCTTGTGCTTCTCGCCTCCCTCCTTGAGCATCTCTCCCTTAAGCATTTGTGCTTCTATGGATTCTACCTAGAAAATTCATAGCAAAGGTGGGATTAATCTGGAGGCAATCTACAAAAATGCTAACAAGTTGGATGAAAGCGAACTTGAGTGTCACTAGAGGTGTTCGAGGCTTGACTCAATGTATATGTGTGGTGAATCTGGGTAAGATTTCCTGGCTTTGTTCCATTGTTTTTCTCCTGAGACGTAAAAATTTGTCTCTTTATTATGGCGGTGAGGGAGTTCTATTGTAAACTCCTTCTAGGCCGCTTTATAGCGACATGTCTAAGTGTAAACGAGGGCTTCTATGGTGGGAGGAATACCCTCCTCTATCTCAAAATACCATGCCTCGTAATATTTTGTCTTCAAGAATTGATAGCAATCAGAAATGGAGTTCTAGTGGAGAAGGTGTGTATGAAATTAGGGAGAACAAATGCTTCATGGAGCAGATGAACTCCCAATTCGATGGCCTAAAAGGAGTTGACAGTCTTAATGCTTATATCACTCAGAAAAATGTCAAGCATGAGAGCCTTGAGACCATAGTTAAATACCGAGGGGAGAAAATAAACAAGTTGATAAGGAATTATGAAATTCATTTTAACATCATTCTTGGGCTCTCAAATGTTGCTCAGTCTCAAAAGGCACACTTAGTGGGTTTTATATGGGTTAAGGAGGACACAATATAGAAGTTGACAATTGTTGTTATGGATATTTCCAAATAAATGGCTAAGGATGAACAACAAATAGAAGAAATCCATAGTGGCCATGTGTTTTTTGGAAGTTTTGTCATGTTATTATGTGTTTTACTTGCTCTCTACTGCTAGGACAATTTTTCTGGATATATAGTAGTAGACTTTATGGAAATTTAGTTTTTGTTGTGTTATGGATGTGTCATGAACAACAATTTTGTGGGTAAATCCTCAACTCTCAGATATTTTTTGGACTGTTTATGGATTATAAAGTACTCCTATAAATTTCCAGCTTTTAATATGGTATGAATGGGAGGCCCATCCATCCCAATATGATGCTGGGATTCCGTTCACACCTAAGTAGTCTAGTTAGCTAGAATAGTTAGTATTTAATATTAAATAAAGAGGATCACTTAATGAGATTTGTTTGACTTTGTCGATGTGGAACTTTATGTAATCCTATATAAAGGTTGTTAAGCCTCCTCATAATACAAGCTAGTATTTTTCCTTCCTCTCTTATTCATTATTTTTATTGTGCTTGTTCATTTTAGATCCGAGTTTAGTTTGTAGAGTTTATCTTAGAGGTGAGGCTCTTTGAGCCTCGCCTCCGATCCTTAATCATATCAATTGGGATTAGAGTAGTTTGCTCCTTTGAGACCTGATTGGATTTACTTTTATTTTCCCACCTACCATTCCCTAAGTTTTTTCTTACCCCTTTAACTATTCCACCGTTCTTTCTCTCAAATTTTCAACTTTGTTCCTTTTATTTTTATCTTCTCCCCAGCTGGCTTCCCTACAACCCATTCATCATCATCGCACTTGTCCAACACTATCGATCTTGCAACCTACCCACCTTTTATTTGCTTATGCAATAACCCTTCTGTTATCACACAACTTGTAGTTGCCCCTAGAGGTATCCCATCCGGGACGGTAGAGGAGTTAGGCAACTAAAGAGGTGACCTAAGAGATGCCACGGTTCCCAATGCAAATGCGGGAGTCACGTCAACCGAGGCACTCTTCGCTTTAGGTCAAGGTATAACTAAACCAAGGGGGAGACCCTATACCCCAATCACAGTTGATTGGACCCAAACAAAGGTTTCAAAGGGTGAATAAATGATGAGTTACGGAAACCAATGCAAGGCTAAGTGGACCTAATGTTTAAGGTATGGTTGAAGGTGGTATCATGGATAGTTAGTGTTTCAACCTATGTATGGTTTAGGCCACTTGATGGGGTATGATTGCTAAGTATAGTACCATGTGTTTACATAAGTGGGTCTTGTTGCCTTGGGAAGTGTGAAATGGTTCTAGGTGGGCCCACAAGGTGAAGTTAAGTGTGAAGATGGTACTATAGGCTAGATCTAGGTTAGATCTACAAGTTAGAGTTGGTTCTAGGGTTACCCATGTGCTAGATCTAGGGTTTGACACTAATCCCAAGAAGTGCGCCTTGCTTGGAGAAGGACTAGTGCCTTGTTGGATGGGCTAATGGGGTCAAGAAGGATGTCAAAGTGTAGATCGGGACACCTAGAAGCCAAGTCAAGTGGTTTGGTTGAGATCCAATGGTTGGATCTTACTAGATCTAGGTTTTTAAGTGATGACCAAAAGTGGACCACAATTCCTTAAAACAAGGAATGCAATCCCCAAGGTAGATCGGGACAAAAGGACAGTCTAGACCTAGGTTTCAAGGCATGGGCATTCCAAATCTCTGAAAATCTCAAACACCCACTTCCTAGAAGTGGACCAACTCAAAAAATCAAGGGGGTGCGACTTGCTCAAGGAGGGTCCAAAAGTGGGTTTTGGTGGACCAAAACAAGTCCAATGGCCACCAAAATGTAGATCCGGGATGTTAGTACCCCGATCTATGTTCCTTCAAAGTTTCAAGTAAATCCAATGGGTAGATCTTAGTAGATCTAAGTTTTAAGGTACCAAGAAGATCAAATGGGGGTTTCAACCCCTCAAAACATGGAGAGATGTCCACAAGGTAGTTTTCACCAAAGTAAGGATATGGGTATAGGTTATCAAGTGTCTAGATGTCAAATCAAGTGGGATCTCATATACCCATGTGCTAGATCATGCCCAACAAGCTTCTCTTAGGAAAATCGATTTAGGTTCAAGAAGGCTTTTTACATTGAAAAGTGTGTCAATTTTTAGCCAATCACCACCAAACTATAGATCCAACTAGGGGTGGATGCTATAGAGGTGGGTTTTCAATATCTTTTCAAAAGGAGGGCTAGATCTAAGTAGATCTAAGAAATACCAAAAACAAGGGTTTTAATTTGATTAGGGTTTTTATGATCTAGAAATTATGGAAGATTCAAGGAAGAGAAGATCATACCTCTTGGGACATACCTGGATGAAGAGATGAATGCTAGTTGAGACGAGGATTACTTTGCCAAAGATCAAATGGATAATTGTTGAAGCCCTCTTGCCAAATCGATTTTTCCAAGCCACATGAGATTCCTTCTAACCTGTCAAGCCAAGGAGCAAAGCATCAATTAGTTTAACAAATTGAAGGTAGATGCAAACAAGAGAGAGAAAAACATAGAATAGTTGACACAAAGGCAAAACCACTCCCTGTCAAACCCAAAACGACTTCTTCCAAGCTTGAAGGGCAAGCCTCCCCACCAATTCGCACTTGTCAAAGTCGCCCTCTCAACCTGCAAATAAAGTATGGCAAATACGCAAGATAGCTACAAAAGATCCTCCAGTGCAATGGACAATAGCATTTACAATCGAAACAACCAACATCCACTCCAATCCAAGCATGTACTCCAAAAGATAGAAATTTTATTCCAAGAGCCAAGAGCCAAAAATCTCTCTAGATGAATTTTACAATGAGGGGGTCTCCTCCTTATATAGGATAATAAAGACCAAAACCCTATACCACTCTACAATACTACATCAAATGAGTGGTTGAGATTATAAGATCTCATCATACAATCAATGGCTAGGATGACCCATGACATGATATCACATGGATCACTCAACATAACAATAGCGCCCTCATTAAATGGTACAATGGAGGGTGACGTCATCCCACAAGAGGGGTATAAAGTACAATAATCCATCTCATGATGACTAGGACATGATAAAATAAGCACATGGTGGGGCTAGGAGGTATAAATCCTTGCTAGCTCACCCCAAGGCACAATAAAATAATAAAATATGTCCAATATAATGACAATGACCAAAACTGTCCTCAGAATCCATGACAGTCGAGCAGTAAATGTCCTCCTGTGATCAATCTGGAGATACCCACATGGTGAAAACTGACTGGAAGATAGTGAGATCACCCTGGAAGACCTCTGTGAAAACCAAATTCCAAAACCTTGCCTCAATTGCCCAAATCGATTTCCTCAGTGACCACTTTATCCCATTTTTTAACTGCCTCGGGAACTGTGAAAGTGCCAAAACTGCCTCCTAGGGTGCTAGCGCTGTCAATCTGAGCCCACCAGGCTCTCCGGGAGGGGGGATAAATGGTAATAACAAGTGGCTGGACCACCCCCTCCATCATCAGCGCCCTAGGTGAACTGGCCTCTCGGGGCCCCTGCTGCTCAGGCTGGGAAATCAGCCCCAAATCTGGTCAACAAGTGTAAAACTGCATCAATCACTGTCAGAAATGCCCGGAACTGAAAGATAAGTGTCTCATTGGATCCAGAAGACCCAAATCCACTAGGAATGAGTACTCATACACCCTGGGTTGCCCTAATGGGCCAGCTGTAGGGTCCACCATATATGGACAATGTATAATCTGCTGATCTGAAATAATAATAACCTGCTGAACTGGATCAAACATCATCTGTATCATATGTCCATCATATGATATCATCATCAAACATGTGGGACCATAAATCATCATCAATAATCATCCATACATGGTCCACATCATCACGGATCCCAAGAATATATAATCAAGGATAAATCACATCAGTAGATTAAGACAATGTTTCTCTAATCA
Source organism: Larix kaempferi (assembly GCA_027924585.1). Taxonomy (NCBI): domain Eukaryota; kingdom Viridiplantae; phylum Streptophyta; class Pinopsida; order Pinales; family Pinaceae; genus Larix; species Larix kaempferi. Next base: position 15,980,247 of record BSBM01000877.1, read on the forward strand.
TTCCCACAGCTAAGCTCAAAGTATAAATTCCATTCAGTGGCATTAATCAAGTTAACATATTCCGTGGTTATATAAAATTACTTGCACCATAGTTCAAATGACAAACTCACCCATTGGACATGGTCAAACTGCTAGTGAAGGATGAAGGCTAGGAGCAAGGTTGGGCCAAGGGTTTGACTTATCTAACTTAACTCAAAAATACTTTGGACTGGGAAAAGGGGGAAGCTACAAACTCTGTGCTGGACAAAAGAACACGGGGGATGGCTGTGCCTCACAAATGGATAAGTTGTTTAGAGAGTGTTTATTCAACTTAGGCATCATGTCTACATCAAGTTGATCCAGGTTCATTAGGATCATTCAATTTCATTTCCATGGCCTTTTTGGCCTACATAACCCTTCGGATTTCAGATGTGCTGAGAAGCACAACTAGTTGCAGCTTGCATCCAGGGCATGTTTTTCATATATTTATACAAGGTCAGCAATTGTTTAGATATAGCTTTTAAGAACTATTGCTTTTTTGGACCTTTATTATACTCTTCGAGGAGTATTTTTAGCTTTTCATTGCTCTTGCCCTTTTTTGTTTCCATGGGCGAATTTATTTAGTTTCCACAGGTAGAACATGAGCTTTCAGTTTTAGCCAACAACATCTCAAGTGACTAGGGGGAGTTCGAGCCAAGGCCTACAATCCAACTCACCAAAGGCAAGTTCTGTCACCAACTCAGAGCCGAGACACTGAATAAACAGGGATGCGGTCCAAACACAGAGGTAGAAAAATGGGGAAGTCCTCAGTATCAGAAAGTCAAATGAGACATGTCAGGGTTTAAAGTCAAACAGGAAGGTCATGTATGGATGGAGACAAGTGAATATGGAGCCTACACTAGCAGACAACTGGTGTCGGTGGAAAGACCATGTCTATGTAAGGTGAAATACCAGTAAGTTTTGTTAAATGACCTAAAAGTGCAAGCAATTGTCCATTTTATGATTTACAGTTCATTTTAAATAGTTTGCCACATCAGGAATAATATACCAAGCACATGCCATGATCATGACTAAATCAACAAGATAATAATCCACAGTCAGTGAGCACATATCCATAAATCATACAACATCATCATAATAATCATCATCATGCATCATCTGAAACACTGCTGCAATATATCTCTAGGCACTGAACTGAAACTGTAATGGGATAAGTGGTCACATCAGTCATCAAATCTGAACTCTCAAGGCTCAGCCTTGACACAAGGTCATAAAATCTGAATAATGTACTGCTTTGATCATGAGTGATCCAATATGTATAGCCATGCTCTGGAAAAAATGTAGGCTCTGGAATGTGCAGATATCTGCTGTACAAGAATAGTAGCCCTGCTACTATGGTGTGATAACACCTTCCCCATGCGCAAAACTTTCTCTTTCCGTTTCATATCCCTCTCGTCTCAAGTTCCAACAACAAACACAATTGTTCATAATTATTCTGCTCTGAGACCTGTTTCCAGCTTCCCATCAAGCCTCTAGCTCGAACCCTCACAAATACCTTTTCTTTTAACCGAGTGGCTGCCATTTTATTTATTTTTATTGCTATCCATATCGCTCCTTTCCAACAAATTTTGCAGAAAGCTAACCCTAAATCCACCATCGTCGCCTCCACAATCTCTCTTGTTTCATCCCTCTCCCTATGCCATCTCTAGCAAGCGGCTACTCATTACCATGATTGCGTGGCTGCATTCCATTCTAGCGTATAGAGCTTCTCCACGCTCCCTTTACCACTGGACTCCTCCACATATTCTGCCGATCAATGTATTTGCATGCTCGAGATCCTCATCCCATTGTTCAAATCGAAAACATCCTCACCAAATATACACTTTTCCTCCCTTATACACGGAGGCTACTTAATCAAATCCACATCCCAACTCGAGAAATATCCTGCTGCACATAACCTTCGCCCCTCTTCTCTCTACGATTCTAGATCGATATTGACAGGTCTCTACCTCTCCTATCTCGACCAATGAAGTCTAGATCTGATCCTATAGTCCTTTACAACCTCGCCACTCTCTCATATTCCATCTTCCCTATCACACGCAACCCTAGCCGCCACCTCTTTTTATTTTCTTCCCATTTGACCCAACAACTGTAACCCTAGTCGTCTTCTATCTCCCCTCTACCTAGTCGTTGCTCTCTATTACAATCCCACGCCCACAACTTGCTACTCATTTGCTTCCACTTTTCGCTCTCAATAGGCGCTTTCTCCAAACTCATATTATTTCCTGCAATGATCTCACTTTTATTCCACCCAAATCCCTCTATCGCTTAGTATCCCCGCGCAGTATCCCTTGGATTTGTAACCCCTTCCTCCGCCATTCATTCAAACCAACCATTTCTTTTATTTCCACCCTAGTGGCCATTTCTTAAGCCGCCACATTACCTTATCTCTTGTCATTCTTATTCATCACTTATGCTCTTCTAATCATGAATTCCCCTATCCAACCCATCATGTGTTCTCCGTTGCCTTCCCCCTAACAAAATTTGTCACCCTAACCATTGCCTCCCCTCACGATCTCATTCACGCCACCACTGCTCCTTCACGCATTGGTATTCACCTTTGCTCAACCCTTGAATTTTTATTGCCATGTGCTGGCCTCTCGACGCCTAACCAATGCAAACCGTTTTCACTTCAGATCCACATTTGCACTTACAACTCATCCTTGTGTTTTTCAATTTGGTCATTTTCATACGACTTTGAGAAGTCCAACACACAATCATCTATTTTCACTGTGATTTTCATGCCTGTATGAGGTTCCACCTATTTTATTTCCGCCCTAGTGGCCATTTCTCAAGCCACCACATTACCTTATCTCTTGTCATTCCTATTCATCACTTATGCTCTTCTAATCATGAATTCCCCTATCCAACCCATCCCGTGTTCTCCATTGCCTTTCCCCTAACAAAATTTGTCACCCTAACCATTGCCTCCGCTCACGATCTTATTCACACTGCCACTGCTCCTTCACGCCTTGTTATTCACCTTTGCTCAACCCTCGACTTTTTACTGCCATGTGCTAGCCTCTCGTTGCCTAACCAATGCAAACCATTTTCACTTCAAATCCACATTTGCACTTACAACTCATCCTTGTGTTATTGAATTTGGTCATTTTCGTACAACTTTGACAAGTCAAACACACAATCATCTATTTTTCACTGTGATTTGCATGCATGTATGAGGTTCCACATCACCTGTGTCCACGTTGCTTATATAGCAACGCCAAGCCGACCTCTGGTTCTTTGTTTATAGGTGGGTGCCAATGTCTCTCCAATCAAAGGAAATTGTGATCTCTTTTGGCATCATCATCAATCGAAGAGTCTAGATTATTCTCACAGGAACAATTTTTGGTATTTAAGTACAATTCCAAGATTTGAGATCAACACATGCTTTTTCTCACAAGAGAGCACCATCAACATGACAATATTTACTTTTGGCAAAGCCTTGTTTTTCTACTGCGCTTCCACACGTTTCCAACACCCAACTTACAGGACAACAACACTCATTTTTCATTTTTTCCTACTAGATTCAGTATGTTCTTTTTCTACAACAGTGGTTTCCTTAGTCACAAACACTAATTTAAGTGGCATCAAGATTCCAGACCGAGTTCTTTTTGGAGATGTGCCCTCCCACCCTAGTCTACGTAGACACCTGCTTCAAATACATCAGCTAAGCAACATTTAGATTGGGTTATTTTTGGATATGTGCCCTCCCACCCCCGGTCTATGTAGGCATTTGCTCGTTCAACAACTCTTCATAACAACATCCGGATCACGTTCATTCAGAGACATGCCCTCCCACCCCGATCTATGTAGGCACCTACTTAGTTCCATAACTCTCCACAACAACATCCATATCAAGTTCATTTGGAGACATACCCTCCCACCCCGGTCTATTTAGGCACCTGCTTTAGTCAACACCAACCCACTCTTCAGTGTATTCAACATTTCAATAGAAAATTCTCAAACACAGAGCTTCGAGCTCTTCATCTCAAACTTCAACACAATAATTCATACACACACAACTCAATTTTAAGTAGCATTAGGATTGGGTTCCTTTGGAGACGTGCCCTCCGACCATGATCTATGTAGGCACCTCCTTCAGTCAGCACCAACACACTCTTCCATGTGTTTAGCATATTGCAACATAGTTCAGTAGCAGTGTTTTCAAACTTGGTTTTAGTGTTCTCACTCTTCAACTGGGAGGAGGAAAGGAGGGACGCCTTCCGCTTCAACCGGGAGGAATTAGTATGAATGGGAGGACTATCCTTCCCAATTTGGTGTTGGGATTTCATTCACACCTATGTAGTCTAGTTAATATTTAATATTAAATAAAGAGCATACTAAGAAGGATAACCTCTCAATGGGCCCAACCTACGGTCCCACCCAAGCACAACGAACCTATGGGGTCACAGGAATAAACCCATACCATATGAATATTGGATCAAAGGATAAAGTTTTGGAACTTCCCCATCTCCACTTATTGTTGTCTGGTCCAACCCAAAGAGCAACTATCTCACTTAATGAGCTCTCTTTGACTTTGTCTATGTGCACCTTGATGTAATCCTATATAAATGTTATTAAACCTCCTCAATACAAGCTAACATTTTGCCTTTCTCTCTTATTCATTGTTGTCATTGTACTTGTTCATTTTAGATATGAGTTTAGTTGGTAGAGTTTAACTTAGAAATTCTTAATCGGATCATAACAAAAAAATCACTATCCATCTTGGTTTAAAATTATTCATATTAATTCATTTCTAAAAAATCCACATATTTTACCATTGGCTCACTCTTTTTTATTATACTAGAGCTTTTTTTCACAAGAAAAAGACTATACTTTATTACAAGTATAAGAAGTACAGAAGGTGCATATGTCCAACAATACATACAATAGTAAAATAACCCAGAACCGAATGCATACCAAGATTCCAACTACAGTGGCATAATAAAAAAATAAACCAGGATATAACCATCCTCCAAGAAAGTATAAGTACAAACCAACGGTCTAAAGTGATCCATAGTAGAAAGAAAATAAGAATAATAAAAATACAGCCGGTAAGAGACTAGCTAAAATACTCAAAAATATCATCAAAAAATCTTCCAGAAGCCCCTCGAGGGATTGTGGGAACCCTCAAAGATTTCATAGAATATCCTACCAGCCAACGCATCCAGTCCAAGACGAGACAAATGATCAGCCATAGTGTTATGCTCCCTGTAAATATGGACAATAGAAGTCGACGAAAAGTTATGTAGAAGTAACCTTGTTTGATCCAGCCATGAAGAAAGGCCTAGTGCATTGATGGGCACATTAGAGTTTGCCCAATCAACTATGAGCAATGAATCTCCAGCAATTTGATCAAGATGTATTTTGGCCAAAATAGAAAAATGTAGAACAAGCCATAAAGAAACAAGTTCTCCCTTCGTGTTTGTCCCATCACCACCATGCATCCAGAGGTTGATCATATCCCCATTATGGAGCTCAATAGATGCCCCAGCCCCACATAGACCAGTCAAGTGCAGAGTGGCCCCATCAAAACTGGCCCTATTGCCCCGTCCAAGGAGATTAGATGGTCTATGTAAACGATCCTTATTCACCAGGGTAACAATCTGAGAGCATCCATATTCTATGAAAAGTTTCTGAACCTCACATGCCACCTTACTAACCACCATAAATTTATTTTAAAAAATACACAGGTTCCTCGATTTCCATATGATCCAAGCTAATATGCATGCTTTCAGGATTAAATGCTTGTTTTGTGTATATTTACTATGGAACCAATTCTGAATGGTCAAGTCATTTTCAAAATTGATTTTTTGAAATGGATAATCCATAAAATTGCATACCTGAAGGGTGAATGGGCATAAAACAAAAAGATGTAGAAGAGATTCTGGAGCTTTGTAACACAGAGGGCATACCCCCGGGCCCTGAATACCACGTTTCTAGAGATTACTCCATATCAAGATTTTCTCCTCCATTAATAACCAAATAAAAATTCTGACCCGAGGAGGAATGTCCCATCTCCAAACCTGTATATGCCACCAACGAGCAACATTAGACGTGTGAGTGTAGAGTACCAAATATACCAATTTTGCAGAAACAGATCCATTCTCAGAATTCCACGACCATAAGAGCTGGTCCGTTTCCTGATTTAGCCTGGTATTCGATAGGTAAAGATCGTAAATGTATGCTTCCCACTCTAATGCCAAAATACCGGAGAGTCCCAGCTGATCCGAGCCGATCCATCTATTAAATGAAGAGGAGGCTCTGTCCATTACCAATATGTGATATAAGTTGAAACAACCACGACTGTTTACATGATGCAGCAAACCCCGTGACAATTTGAAGTTTTTGGGGCCAGCTATTATGGGGTCAACCCCAATAATTATGTTTCGACCATTTCCAGGCTTCCATGCAAGCCAATCAGCTATAATAGGAAATGCATCAAGAAACCTTGACCACATATTTGAAACCCTCTTCTTTGATTTGTTTCCCCGTCGTATCCAGTTAACTGTGGAGAGCTTTCCAAAATATTTGTCCTTAAGAACAGAACCCCAGAGGCAATCCACTACCATAGCACGCCAAAAGCATTTTGCTCGTAGAGCTGTAGAAAATCTAAAAATGTTTTTTAGGGCCCATCCTCCCTTAGAGTATGGACATGCCAGAGATTTCCAGTCCACCAGATGTATCCTCTTACGACCAGTTCCAAACCAAATGAACTGGTGGACCAATTGTCTAATCTTCTTCATGATAGATTTGGGGATTTTGCAAAGTGATAACCAATACACACCTATATTCTGAAGAACAGACTTAGCCAGAATCAAACGACCACCACTTGAAATCCATCGACCTTGCCAGTTCCTAATGCGATTTTCAAATTTTTTGACCATCCAATGCCAATCATGAATTCTGTAATCATTTGGCTTTAAGAAATAGCCTAGGTAGTATGTACCTTCAATTAATTTTGCAACAGGAAGTGGAATGCAATTGGTAATATCACTTAATATTGATGCCTCCAAGTTGTGTTCCAGAAGTTTTGATTTCTTTTCGTTGATGAACATACCCGAGGCCAAGCAGAATTTGTGTAACAACATCCATATCTGACGCCATTCCACAGCATCCACGATACCAAATATCATAACATCATCAACAAAGAAAGAGTGAGTGATAGTGTGGTGGGGGGACACCTGTATGCCTGAAAACAACCAATTGTCTTTTGCCTTATGAATCATCTTGCTAAGTCCCTCGATCACTATCAAAAATAAAAGGGGAGAGAGGGGGCATCCTTGACGGAGGCCACCGGAGCATTTGATAAATTCAGTTGGACAACCATTAATCAGTGCACAATAATTGACAGATGTAATACATGCTAATATCCATTGGATGGCATCCCATGGAATTCCTAATTGAACCAACGCTAAACGGAGGTATGTCCAGTTTACGTTATCATATGCCCTCGTCAGATCCAGCTGCATAATAAGACCCTGAAGTTTCTTAGATTTTATACTGTGCATTTCCTCCTGAGCAACGCAAACCGCATCCAGGATCTGTCTATTATCCAAAAAACCATACTGCTCCAATGAAAGTCCCCTAGATAGAACAGGTTTCAGTCGATTAGCTATGATCTTTGATATTATTTTGTAAACCACGTTGCATAATGATATAGGGCAAAAGTCCATATATGAAGAAGGGTTTGAGCTCTTAGGTATAAGTGTCAAAAAAGTTGCATTGATAGCTCCATCAATCATCCCCAGAGTTCTGGATTCTTCAACCATATCGAGTATGTCATGACCCATAATGTCAAAAAATTCCAGGAAGAGTTCTGCGGTCCAGCCATCTGGTCCCGGACTCTTGTCTTTTGCAAACTCTTTAAGTACTGAATGAATCTCCAGAAGAGTGACAGGAAGCATAATATCCATCCCTTCTTTATCAGTGAAAATATCAGGGTATTCTTTTATAATATCAATCTATTCAATAATGGTAGATTTGCGAGGATCCCTATAGTATTATTGGAAATGAGCAGTAGCTTTCCGTTGCAAGCCGACAAGATCCGATATCGGATCACCATTACAGTCCTTCAGTTCCCAGATTGTGTTGTAGATGCGACGACTGTTTGCAAACCGTTGAAAGAATTTGGTGTTTTTGTCACCCAATTTGACCCAAACCGCCCTGCTTTTCATTCTCCATGAAGCCTCATCAAGATTTTGTAGCACTAATCTTTTCTCCTCCAATTCCAAGAGCAATTTTCGAGCCACATCCGATATGGGACCACCGCACTGAGATTCATTTAGAGTGTTTAATTGTGAATCAATGATAGCTACCTTCTCATGGTCAGATTTCTTTCTGTCGCTGCACCACTTTTTTACCACCATCTTTAATTGCTGCAATTTCAATAATAAACGTTTAGTCGCAGAAGGAGCATCCAAATAGTCATTTTTAACCCACTCGGATCGGACAAGACTTCATAAATCCTCTATCTGTAGGAGAGAATGATTGAATTTAAACGGGTATGGAATTTTAGCAACCCCCATATCCACCTCCATCATTATTGGTCGATGATCCGAGAGGGAGGATAGCACTGACCAAGATCTATAGTTATGCCAAATTTGGGATAGATTATCTGATAATAGGAACCTGTCCAGTCTTTTTGATATGTTGTGTTCTCCAAACTGACCATTGCACCACGTAGGCCCTAGAGGAACCCGCTGGATATCGATCAAGCCCAGTTCATAAAAAAGATCTTGAAAAAAAGCACTCAGTGGGTCCATATTAGCCTCATTACCCCAGACTTCAGTCGAAGATAGTGTCAAGTTAAAATCACCCCCCATCACTAAATTTCCACAGTTCAATAGCCCAATATTTTTAGCATTCTCCCAGTACTGTTTCCGTTCATTATATGGGCCATAAATGTTTATAAAATTTATAATATCAGAGGAACCTCTAATACAACCTTCGAGAAGGATCCCCAGCCGAGAAGAGTAGGCAGATAGTTGAAAGTGTTTTGGATTCCATGTCGACAATAATCCACCAGATAGCCCGACAACATCCGAAGAAATAATTGCCCAATCCTTCCTGATGCTACAAAAATATTCCCGAGCCTTCACCGCAGAAACCATGGTCTCCTACAAAAAAATCATATCCGGATTTATAGAATCTACAAGTGCTTTAACGGCTAATCTTTTCTGAGGGCCCCCAATCCCTCTAATGTTAAGTGAGAAAAATATCATCTTTTCACCGTTGCCAGGGCCTTCACTTCTCTAAGAGCCCGTTTGTTTTCCACTGTTCCAATAGAGGACGAAGAGACCTGTAGGTTATCAAGGGAAGGTGAGTCATCCATTGTCAACTTTCCCTTTCTCGCACTTCTGGTTTTTATAGGATAAAATTGACCAATGCCACCCTATCTGACCCCCTTTATAGTAGGGTTTAGACCAGGGATCGGACCCCGTGAGAGTATGGGAGGAACAACAGGATCGGACGATACTGGAATATTATCAATATAAGTTGCTAAAGGGGTTTTAGTATTCACAATTTTTGTATATGACAGAGCTTTTCCCTGCAGCTGAGAACCCTCACTAGCCAACCTAACGACAGAAATTTCACACCCCTCATATGATGCTAATGGTGATCCTTGAGGGATATCAGACTTTCCTCCCACTTCATGATGTAAGACCATAGGCTCAATAGCATTCGAAGCTATCACCGGGAGCTCAATGACTGCGTCCACACAAGAAATCCCAAGTAAAGGCTTCGATGAAATGTTCAGTGGCATTGCTTCAGATCCAGAAATCGATACCCCATTCAGAATAGTATTGTCCATAAGTGGATGAACCGCCATACCACCTTCAGGGTTTTGCTGGAAACCCAAAAAGAAAGTGGGACGGCCCCCCACGATGCCTTCCCCAATACGATCCCCTTTTACATCCAGCCCCGAAAGAAAATCAATGTCATCTTTGTTTAAAGTGGATGAAAAATGAGGATCCAGTTTGATTAACTTACCAGCAACCGAGGAAGGATTATCCATATCACACAATAGATTGAAGACCGGAGGAATGGGTGGATCCTTGCTTTCCATAGCCACATCCGATTCATTGGCGCTGTTAGATGTCCAGGCACGAGCATCATCAGGATATTCCAGATCAGAGCCGGAGCTTGAGTCAAGACAGTCCCTCCAAAGGTGCCCCACATATTTGCAATTAGAGCATCTAAAGGGAACCCCCCAGTAGTCCAGATTCTGAGAGTATTGGTGCTCCCTCCAGACAATTTCAATTGACTCAAATAAGCCAAGAGACATATCAATCTCAACAAGTACTCTGCCCACTCGGCGGTCCATTCCGTTGAGTGTTCCGTCACTGATATGGAGGAATTTCCCCAAATGGTTTGCTACTGCCATAAAACCTTCACGATGCCACATCGCCATTGGGAAGTCTCGGAGAAGAACCCAGAGATGTCTAAACCAAACTCTTTCTGTCACAGGGTTAAAGCCCATGTGCCATCTTTTTAGCATTAGATTCCCGTTTCCTTTAATCCAAGTTTTCTTCAGGATTAAGTCTGAGTGAACCTCCATTCTAAAATAAAAAATATACCAGCCCTTACTCATGATATAGATTTATGGTCTATAGCCAATAAGTTTTGACCAGTTTGTGGAAACCCACTGGTCAATATCCTTCGGGTTCATGACCCCGTAGGTAAATTTACCCACAAGGGCTTTGATGGATAGAGTTGCAATACCCTCTAGACCCGGTTGCCTTTCCATCAAGAGATCAGAGCCTTTACCTCGTGATTTTGTTTTTGGGTTTTTCCTGTTTATGATACCAGTTCTATGTCTTGGACCAGAGGCTATATTTTGTCTAATGCATGGGGAAATAACCGGGTTGATGCTAGGTCTAGTTGAACCCTCAACAGAAGAATGGAGACCTAACGTTCCTTGGGATGTAGATGGGTTCAGGGCATTCAACGGGTCTTGGATATTTCCGGCACCCATCACCGGGATTGTAACCTTCCCACTCCCCAAGTGCCCCTCCCCATGTGATGCACGTGCTCGCCAATATTCCGCATCTGATTGAAAGGCCCCCACACCATCCCACCATTCATCTGAGCTTTGTCTTTGTTCACATGAAGTTTCCATTTTGACTGGGTTCTGACACTTCTCCATGCCCAAGGTATAACAAAAACTCAGTCGTTAATTTCTCTTCAGTTCCAACCGTCCTTAGCCCGACATAAAAAACTCACATGTTTTTCCCTTCAAAGCCAAACTCTAATTGACTCGAGTTCATACATTATCCATCTTGAAGAAAAGGTAGAGGACTCTGATACCCCATTACCCTTTTGTATCCATCATTTAGAGACAACAACTGTTTGATTGTTCACTACCATAACCAAGATTTTTGGGAGCTCTGACACACCATTACCTTAACCATCCCATCATTTGGTGACAACAGCCATTTGGATGTTCAAATCCAAACAGTGAGAGCTGAGACACCATAACCTAATACAGATTAAAATGTAAAAGATGAAATTCCAAACGCATTACATCTCCAAAATTGTTTGACTGCGAGCACCCATTAACCAACCCTGATACCTCTGTGTATACCCCTGAACACATCCAGGGTTCCACCTAGAGGTCATGCTTTCGATTCTCGCGAGTCTCAATTCTCCCAATTATACTAGAGCTTTATTAAACCCTTCTTTCTATCTTTACCAACCTCTTTGTAATTTCTTATATAAGTTAAATCATATTTTTTCTTTACCCAACCCTTTTATAGTATTAATAATTATTCTAATTTTAAAATATTTCTTAAAATATCTTAACAATATATCAATTTTAAAATATTTCTTAAAATATCTTAACAATATATTAATTTTAAAATATTCCTTGAAATATCTTTAAAATATATTAATATTATTTCATAATGATTAACTTCTTTATAATTCTATATATTTAACATTATATTAATATTATTTTATAACGATCAACTTCTTTGTAATTCTATATATTTTACACGTGGATTCACCTTTTTTTTATCATATTCAAAACTTTATTGAATTTCCATAACAATAAATGAAATGTCCACTTAAAAATGAAATGTTTTAATATTATAACATAATGCAATTCCAAAAATTCTAAACATTATTATAATTAACTATGAGAGCCTTTGTTATAACAAACCGTGAAAACCTTTATACTTAAGCTATATGCTTTTTTTAATAATTTATAATGTTTTGGAAATGACCTTTCTCAACACCCATGATTACATTGTTATTTTTAATTTTTTTATTATAATATATATATATTTTATTAAAACAATATAATGTTTTTTTTAATTATAATATGAATTTATGTTTTTTTCTTTTTCTTTATTAAAATCAAAATAAAACATTGTTAATATGAATAATTAATACAATGAGTTTGAGGTAATTTTTCATTCACTTTCTTTTTTACCAATTCTCTTTCACCCATCAAAACTAACTATGAACTTTCATTTTATCATTAAGATATAATGTTAAGTAAACCGTCTATTTAGCTTTTTAAAAAGAAGTGGAGCCCGCCTATGAATATTGGGCTCCTAAGTGAGAATAATTGTCAAAATATCCCTCTAGGTGGCCCAAGCCCAAGCCCAAATATCAAAGACATGTAACTCCAAATGGAATGATGAAGCGACCCAATAAAGGTCCAAAAAAGGTAAGGGAATTGTGTTCCAAATGTGTTAGATAACTAGCTTTAAATTTTGGACAAGCATGGTGGATTCTTTTGTATGTGGTATCTATTCAAAGGTATTTAAGGGCACAAATCTATATAATGTATCTATCCTAGCCATTTTTGAACCTTTTGTATGTGGTATCTATTCAAAGGCATTTAAGGGCACAAATCTATATAATGGATCTATCCTAGCTATTTTTGAAAAAATTATTGGTATTTTTGTAACATCGAACAATGAATATTTGAATTGAATAGGTGTATGTTACCATTTATGTTATGCATCAACTAGCCATCTTGAATGATGCAAATAACATGGCTAACCAATTGATGTCAATAAGTGAATTTAAATACTTGAATTGGATAAGTAAATGTTGGGTGACCAAAATCCAAATAGGGTAATGGGTTAGTTTTTGACCAAAACATAATTATTATTGGAAATGCTTTGCATTTCCGGATGCCTACATGTGTCACATCTTTTTCTATGACATTGTCATCTTGCCATGAAATATGTTATGTTAGCTCTACATTTTCCTTTGGGAAGGAGGCGAGCATGCATGAATTTCATGCTTTTTTTATGAATTGAGAAGATTTATCAAGAGGAAAGAGAGTGCTTTGGTATGCTTTGTCCTTATCTGAGGCTAATGCTATAAAGTGTGTGTAAAAATTCTCTATTTAATTTTCATTCTTCTACAATATATATGATGCAATTTAGCTCAGTGGGTGAGCTTGAATGGTTAAGTGCTATGAATTGCAAGCATGAGGTCATGGGGTCAAGTCCACGAGATGGATACTGTTATCCACTAAATTGCACTTAGTGGATTCCGAATGAACCGTCGAAGACTTGAACAATCTAATTGTTCATCATCAGTGTTTTGAGATCCATCAGGCCAAGTTTTGGCTCCTTTTTTAATAACCACATGTTCATACCCCCTCGGGGAAATTGTAATAAAATGTACTAGCATGGTGTCTTTATGTAAAAGACTTGGCTTCCTAGGACTTGAACATTAATCCGACTATCCTAGAGTGTTTTTTTTCCTTGGAAATTATTTGTTGTTGAACAAACGACTAATAATTTTCGAGTTTTCCACTCAATCCTCCAAAGTTGGGGTGGTCGGCGTTGTGTTTAGGCCTTAGAAAGTTATTAGAGCCTAAGTGTCAATGCATTAAACCATGCTAGGCATTATTTTTGAGTCGTATGGACATGTATTAGGTCCCTCTAGGTTTTTTTTAAGTTCCGAGAAAAAAAGATTTATTTTTCCCATAAAAACAAGCTATTTTTTAATGGTTTGGGTAAAAAAATTGAAAAAGTGATAAAAATGTGGTCGAGGGGTCTTTTTGGCCATGGGGGTGCTCATTTTCTAACCTATAGGACCCACTTTACCCCTAAACCTACTTCCCTAAGTGTTTGGGTGTTTTATTTTTCACTTATTTTACAAAAAGTAAAAAAAGTAAAAAAAAAAGGTGAGAAAAAATGAAAAATGCCAAAAAATCAAATTCCTAAATTATGGGGATTTGTAAGGTTTTTGGGATCAACTATGTTAGGGGAGATGTAAGACATGATTTATGACACTTTTGGGGTAGCTACAAACATGGGATCCTTTCCCCATCACTTGGGCCCATTTCCCCATGAAAAGGGGGCGCATTTCCCATGAGAGAAGGTCCTTCATTTATGGGAATTTGCAATTGTAATTTAGGCTTTGTTTCGGCTGATTTTTGGGCAGCCCAAAAGGTGGAGGCAACCCTAATCAAACCACTCATTAAGGCTTGAGTTTCTCCTTCACATGTGCACCCTCTCCTCTCTTCTCTTTTCTATAAATTGAGAGCTCCTCTCTCATTCCAAACTAGTTAGAGTTGGATGAGAGAAGGCTTGCTCTTGTAATCTGATATATTATTTTGCATTGAGAATAAAGAAGTTTTGGAGGCTGAAATGTGTAGTGCATTGGTGTGTGGATCAACATTGTGATGCTTTTCATATGGTAACTTGTTCCTTTTTGCAAAATTCTTTCTTACTCTTGATATAGATATTGCCTTAATGATTCTTTTGAATTTATAGGAATATGAAGTTGTAAGTAAGTTTACTTTCATTTTCTACGTTCTCATATATGATTGGAAACCAAAATTTTGCATGTTAAATAAAATTATTTGCATGCTATTTTAATTTCTTTTTGTATATGTTTACAAGATCTCATGAGAATGCAAGTTTTGGTGATATAGCTTTAAGGTTGCCAAGCTTGGAGGAGGATTGAATCAAGTTTGAATCCACTCCATCTTCAACAAATCTTCAAGAACATTGTCCCTCAGCACTCCACAAAGAAGCATTCGCTGTTTGATATTTTCTGGCAACAAGCTCTCTTCTACTTACTCTTTATCTCATAAAAATTATTTCTTCTTGGTTACATGTTTTGTGAAAATTTCATATATGTTTTGTTTAGTAAGTTCATCATAAAAATCAGATCTGATTTTTTATGCATAGATCCAAGGTAGTTCAAAGTTATCATTTCTTTGTTGGGTCTTGCTTGAAAAATGGTCTTTAAATAATTTTTTCAAGTCAAATTTTAGGATTGTTTAAAGATTTCTTCCTTTAAAAGTTTTAAGGTTTATATCAAGCAATCATGTGCTTCATTGGCTGCCTTTTCAAGGCTGTCCAAGACCCTAAGAGGTTGGCTTTTTAGCTCATCCATATTAGTTCTTTACTTTAGATTAACTAGTTTTAACTTAGAAATTTTTTTAGTATTTTTTTATTTTGCCCAAGTCACTTTTAAAGTGATTTTGGGAACCTTTTCTACTAATATCGTTTGTTGGTTTTTTATTATGACAATAGATATAAGGTTTTAAAGCACTCACTTTGACCATATTGGATGATCCAAAACCTTCATTGAACCTTGTCTTTCCTTCCCTACTTTGTCTCCATCATTTGTAACCTCTTTTCTCCAAGATCTATAAGGAGAAAGATGAGTTCTTTCTTTTCCAGTTTGGAATTGTAACTTGTAATAACAAGTATTTTGGAAGCAAGCTCACACAGCTTGCTTCTCATCCCCCCAGGGGGGATTGGCATCGGTTCAATTTTTGTGCATGTTGTCATTTTTCAACCTAATAATTTTCACATTAGCTTAGATTAACTAAAATCAACCAAGATTAATTAAAATTTAACGTCGTGGTCCAATCCAAATATTGGGTTGTTGACTCTCTCAGGACTTAGGAACCTTTTTATCTTGTTTTTTGTAGACCGTATACTTTTTCATTACAAATTGTTTTATCTTTTGCAAAAGTAATCGGATACTAACCCACTACCTCGGTAGTGTAGTAATTAGAAAACATTTTATCTTTCAGTCATTTACTTTTTAATTAACCCCCCTTGCTTTCCTGAAGTACGGTTTCAGGATAAAGGCTTGCCCGACTACTGGCCAGAAAAGAGACTCTTGGGGTTCTTAATAAAAAAGAAAACACTGTTCAAAAATCCATAAAATTAACAAGGCTTTGTCCCCGTATGCTCTGGATCACTGCAACTTTGACTGAACATGCTGATCAAACCAGAAATGGACTTAGTGACTAGCAATTAGTTTAACATTTCCTAATTAACCTCCCTTATACAAAAATCCGACGCATCGATTTTTGGCATTGTGTGGGGAAATTCTTCAAAGGAAGTGGGAACCACTGTCTAGTGACCTCGGGATACTGTTAGACTGCACCCTCGTTTGGTGTAGTGTTGAACACCTCCCAGAGACTCCGATCCAAACCACATTTCTGAGTGAGGAGCCACCTTTGCCATAATCCAGACATATTTCCAGTACCTCATGGTATATTGGGACTCCCCCCCCCTTAATAATCCACTCATCTCCACATTAATTTAAAATTGACCAAGAGCATTCGCACAACATTTCATTTCAAGCATTACAACAACATATTTTTTTTACTCCATTATCAACACTGGTCTTTTTGCTTTATCATTACAATCTGTACTTAATTTCTGTCATGTGTTGAATGGATTGATAAACATGTTTAATCTTTATGCTGTTATGCTTTCAAATTACATTTGCAAATCTCTTGTGTCAATTCTATTGTTTAAAAACTCATAAAAAACTTACTCATCCACCATAACTAATTAGATTAATCAGCCTTAGTAACCTTTAGGGTCCACCCCCCTGGCTTCGTTAGGAGTTTGCCTAAACGGAGGAGTCAAGATTCAAGTGACAATACTTGACTTGAGGCTTGCCCCCAAGGACACACTTAGTGGCTTGAATATTTCTTCCACGTTAACCCCATGTGTGTTTCCGGCGGCAACATATACCTTTGTGAATATTGTGGGCCTTACTTGATGTCCCCATTGGGTTAGGTTGCCAAACCTACAACTAAACATTTTACCACATGTACAATCCTTGAAATGAGGGGAGCATAGAGGGTTTCCCATGATGCATTTTGTCAAAAGAAGAAGAAGACGAAGAAGAAAAATATATTATGTAATTTACTAGCATATTGACTGTTTTATATTGTGCTAGTTGGAAAGAAGCTTTGATAAATATTAAATTATTTAATTGATTGGAATTGGGGTTTTCCATGCCTTTTGTGTTTAAAACATTTCAGAAAGAAGAGCTTGAAATCAAATATTCTTAATCATATGCAAGAAACATGTTAGTTTTAGTGTAGTTGGTATTTGTGTGATGGTCATGGTTTTTTTGGGATGTCTCACATGAGTCCCTTTGTCGGTGTATGATTTGCAACTATAAGTTTTGCTAGCTAAAAAAATTAGCAAGTGTGGTCCTAGAGAATAAATAAACTTTGAAGGTATTTGCTGAATAAGGTTGTGCTTATAGTGTCCACATGGGAGTGGGTTCCCAGAGAAGTGCACAGGGGATGCTGACAATCCAAGTGAAGAAAATGTGAAGATGTTGATTAATTTTGTAGATGACATATGGAAGCGGAGAAGCATGGAGTCTCTTCCCTTTGAAGGAAAATGAATGTTCTTGCTTAGCATTATTGAGAGGCTCAACTAGCTTTCCCAATAGGTCATTGTGGAGTCCCAATTGAAGTAATTCCTTTCCTTTGTTCTATATTGGGAGTAGCTCATCACAATTGCTCTTTTAAGTGTGAAATTACAATTAATAGAAAAACAAGATAATTATAGGCTTCATGTAAAGAAAAACTATGATGAAAAAGCATAAGAAAGATCTTATTAGAAAATTTGAGGAGGCAAACTAGCTAGTAGAGGACGCAAACAACTTTCAGAGGCAAGCCAAGAAGTACACCATTCCAATGTTCTCACAGTAAATGTAAAGAAAACACATTTCCTTCACATGCTATTATGAAATTTAGAATGAAATTATCTTTTTTTCTTATTTTTTCTCGCTATGATAAAATTCTAAAGGAAATTACCCTCTGTTGGTTTATTTATTGTTGATTTTGTTCATTTTCCCATAGGCTCTAGTTGATAGGCAAAGTTCTAATTGATTTCTTCTTAATATGTAAGATTATGGCTGACACACATTCATTGATCTTATCCTCCATGTGGGGAAGTTTGAAACGACCTTGCTTTAAATCTTATCCTCAAAGTGTGGAAGTTTCAAATGACCTTTCTTTGGAGCACTGTTATTAGGTCTATATCAATATACTGATCTAAACTAATGTTAGATCTCAATGCAACATAATGCAAAAGCTTAGTGTGGCACTTCTTCACCTAGTGGTGCCTAACATAAATAGATAGCCAATTTTCCTAACTCAAAACATTACTTTTAATGAAAAATGAACTATTGAACACTAATTGACCTCGATGTGAGGCCAACTACGACCATCAAATTTAGGATTGGTTGAAATAAAGTGGTCCAAGCACATCATTGGTCCAAAAAACGGTCACTCACATATAGGATGAGAAATTAATTGATTTGTGCCATAAAAATAAAAACGACATAAGTTGATTACAATAGTCCCTGTATATTGAAGGGTGGGGACTAACAAGGTCCTTTTGCCTTAAGTGATATTAAGTTCATGTAAAATTATGATATTAAGTTCATGCAATTTTTTTATAAGGATGTGCAAATAACAATGATTTAGTTTTAAATGATTCTCCAGATAATGCAATTGTATCTAGGTATATGTAAATAATAATGATGTAGTAAGTTGATTTACTGAGTTGGTTTGAGTGCTATATGTTTTTATGTGAAAGTTCACAAAACTTTAGAAACCAAATCTTATTAAACCAAAATTTATAAAGGTCTTGGGATCAAATCTTATTGAGCAAAATTTTATCATATTGTACAAAAGTTCACACCGACCTTGAGATCAAATCTTATTGAGTTGCTTGAGGTTACCAACTAGTATTCTACTTTCCTTTAACGTCTTCTCCATCTATCATGGAATCCAATTTATTGTACTTCTACTATATATAGCCATTGGAACTTGTTAGGATAATTAATACTCCATCCTTGTCTTACTTAGCATTATTTACCTTTTCCTAGTAGTTGATGATGTTATTTTCCCCCTAGTGGTGTGCAGATGTCATCTAGGACACATTATCCACCTAATGTTCCCTGCATGCATCGTTTTAGGACCACCAGAGTTAGTTCCCTACATTTTAGGAGTCTACTCAGTGATCTGGTTCAGTCCACCTGAGTTAGTTGACTCTTGTGGGGGGTTTATGCTCCGATTGCCACTGTTTGTGGCCACATGTGCCCTTTTCTGAGTGATTTGCATGGAAAAATCACTAATGTGCCCATTTTGGTCAGTTAACTGACTTTGTCTTCAGTTAACTAAGTTTTGGTTCAGTTGAGTTGAGTTTGAGTCTTCCGGAGCACTCCAATGGTGGCGATTCCTATGCTAGACCGACTGAGACTTGAATTCTCCTGGGAGATTCAAATTCTCTCTATTGTAACATATTTGTGGACTATACTGATTTATGGATAATGTTGCACATTTTTGCTTCCATATGAGTTCCAATGCATGATTAATTTTACTGCTCTTTTCTCTGCAGTTTTCACTGTAATTCACCTTTTATGCTCATTCCTTCACTGTGAGGTATTCTTAGCTCTATGATTTGTTGTGACTTAGCATTTCACATGGTATCATAGCTCAAACAACGTAGGTTGAGCAACTTCTTTCAGTAGTGCACCAGAAGCCTCTAGATTTCCATAGCAAATCATGGTGCCATTGCATTGGATTCATTGGAGAAATCCTTTAAGGTCTAGCCAGGTGTAAAGGATCCGAATAAAAGTGCGTTGTCCTAAAGAAATGCTCAGTAGTAGTTTATCTCCAAAATTGAGAGTTTTTTGCAGGATATTGAAGGTTTTCAGTGCAACAGTAGCAACATTTTTCAGTTTGTATTCGCTCCAACAGTTTCAATGGAGAATTTGAATGCTCCCTTGTCTCCAAGAATCCTGACACCCTTTAATTATCTTGATCGGAGGGCTGATATGCAGATGGTATTGCGCAACAAGAGTCTTTACAGGACAAGGACAAGTATCTAAACAGATTAGATGAAGCATTTGGTTTCATGTGTATTCATATTTCCAAATATTTGCTCTTCCACCTTGATGGATTGAAGACTCCAAGAGAGGTTTGGTTGAAGCTTGAGACCCTCTTTGGCAAGCAAGATGAGTTGAGGGGCCATATTATGGAGAATGAGTTAATTGCTCTTCAACCCAATATTTTTGAAACCATACAACAATTCTTCTCTAAATTCAAATTCTTGGTCATGCAATGCAAACAATGTGGATTGAGAAGAAGGATGAGCAGCTGATGCTATCCATTCTGCATTCACCGAATATCTCATCCAAGAACAAGACAAATTGATTTAGATGGGCACATTGAAGGCCTCCAAAAATCAAGCTCTTATGGCTAGAGAGTCAAAAAGTGCGAATGCTAAAGGGAAGCAGAAAGGAAGGACAAGAAGCAAGTTGATTCCAAACCATATGAGAAGCCTAATCCATTAGAAGGAGCCTCCAGCTCCAAGAAGGATAAGTAAAGGGGGTTTGAGAAGACCAAGTGTTCCTATTGCAAGAAAGGAAACCATCCAGAGAGATATCACATGAAGAAGAAGATAGATCAAATTACCAAACTTCTTGAACGCCACAACATTTCCCTCCCAGAAGGTGCAAGGGAGACTGATTCTGGAAGTAAGACAAATGATCATGAGAGATGCCATGCACTAAACGTTGGATTCACACAATAACAAGCCTTCCTCATAGATTATGGAGCCTCCAACCATATGGTTACCTCCAAAGAATCATTTTCTTCTCTAGACATCAATGATAGTTCGAGTATTCACATGGGAGATAATTCTCAAATCCCTGTTGAAGGGAAGGGAACAATACAACTAGAGCATGGAAAGTTCAAAATTTTTCTATTTGTGCCTTCTTTGACAACAAATTTGTTATCTGTTTATCAGATGACACACACAGGTTCACTGGAGAAAGTTATTTTTGGACCTGACACAGTTGAGATTGCAGATATCTCTTATGGGAAGCTTATAGCGAAAGGGTTTTCAAACCATGCCTCAAAGGCATATGAATTCTCTCACTTTTTTCCATACTCTCTTCCTACTCCATTGGAATCTGATGAAGATCAGAATGATGTCTCTTCTGATGATCCAGTTTTAGATTCTGAAGATGAGGACCAATATCTTGATGTTGAGTATGAAGTTCAAGCAAATCCTGATCTAGATCTAGCCACTGCTCCCAATCCATGGCCAAGGCCAATATGGGCTCACAAAGTCCTTGAAGCTACCGGGAACATAGCTGGGGATCCATTTGACCATAGAAGAATTAAATATCAGTATCGATATGCAAACCTTGCACTATGTCATACATATCCACTTCTCTCAGAG
Organism: Larix kaempferi; assembly: GCA_027924585.1. NCBI lineage: Eukaryota > Viridiplantae > Streptophyta > Pinopsida > Pinales > Pinaceae > Larix > Larix kaempferi. The sequence continues at coordinate 16,001,792 of BSBM01000877.1, forward strand.
AGGTGCTATAGGATGGTGGGGTCTGATCCACAATCTTTCAAAGAGACTTTCCATGATGGATATACAACCAAGTACAAAGCTCGGTTGGTTGACAAAGGGTACTCAAGGGTTTATGATTTGGACTACAATGAGCCATTCGCTCCAGTAGCAAAGATGGTTTCTGAAAGACTTGTTTTGGAAAACACAGCTTCGACACAGTGGGAGGTACATCAGAGGAGCAAATCCAAATCTAGAAACAGATCCAGCACCTGCATTACTATCCTACATAGGAGCAGATTGCCTGTATTTTTACAGTCTTTCACTCAAAAAAAAATTTCCATCTCTACTTGGTGTGAAAGCTCCTTGAGTTCCCTGTTTTTCATTTTTTGGGGGGGGGTATTTTTCCCATAAGGTTTTTCCCCATTTCCTTATTTTCATGAACAATACTTTTTATCATTTATTTGATTGTATGGGTGACCTTTGGTCTTAGTAACCAGGGCCCATGATGTCCAAGTTTGGATTAAGGGGGGGTGTTAGGATAACTAATACTCCATCATTGTCCTACTTAGCATTATTTACCTTTTCCTAGTAGTTGATGATGCTATTTCCCCCCTAGTGGTGTGTAGATGTCATCTAGGACCCATTAGCCACCTAATGTACCCTGCATGCATCATTTAAGGACCACCAGAGTCAGTTCCCTACATTTTAGGAGCCTACTTAGTGATTTGGTTTAGTCCACTTGAGTTAGCTAACTCTTGTGGGGGGTTTATGCTCTGATTACCACTGTTTGTGGCCTCATGCCCCCTTTTTTTGAGTGATTTGCGTGAAAAACTCACTAATGCGCCCCTTTTGGTTAGTTAATTGATCGTGTCTTCAGTTAACTGAGTTTTGGTTCAGTTGAGTTGAGTTTGGGTCTTCCAAAGCACTCCAGTGGTGACAATTCCTATGTTAGACTGATTGAGACTCGAATTCTCCTGGGAGAATCGAATTCTCTCTATTGTAACATATTTGTGGACTATACTGATTAATGGATAATGTTACACATTTCTACTTCCATTTGAGTTCCAATGCATGACTAATTTTATTGCTCTTTTCTCGCAGTTTTCACTGTAATTCACCTTTTCTACTCATTCTTTCAATGTGAGGTATTCTCAACTCTATGATCTATTGTGACTTAGAATTTCACAAAACTTCCACAACTTCCTTCACCTTAGGTAGTGATGACCAATTTTCTAGTTCACAATTTTATGAGTAATTAAGTAATGGATGTTTATGCTCCCTCCTACATATTCTATAAGCTCATGCATTACCATTTCTTACTAAACAATTGGAAATTAAGTACTACTACATATGGGGTTAAAATTTAGTGTGAATTCAACTTTTAAAATGTTGGTTAAATGTCGAATATAAATCTATCTCTTGTCAAATAAACATTGAGCATGTAATGTCAAACAAACGTCAATAGGTTGTAAAAAATTCAACACTACATCGTTTGATAATTGAACAAAAATATTCATTGCACATCACTTATTCGATGCTCAAGTGACATCCAATTGACCTAACACCATCTCCTATGCAACATCACGCACTTGAAAAAAAAAGTATGTGGTGTCAGTTAAGCAACATTGAACCAACATCTACGCTATGGTACCAACATCTAGTTGTTGTTAGGGATGCCACTTAAGCAATGCCCCATTGATGATTAGATTTTAACATTATACTAGTTTGACATTCAAAATGTGGCTTAAGTGACATTACATTTAAAAGAAAATCTAGCTTTGTACATTGTTTTATAGTCATCCACCACAGATTTGTTAGGTCTTCATAGAACATATTCATCATTATTCAACATCTCACTATGATCTTGGTTACATCATAGCTTCATTAGTTTTATTTCTCCCAGTTATTGGCCACCGTATCCTCTTTCCATGGTCTAGTTCATAATCCCTACTCCTAAGTCCTATACTACAGTGGAACAAATTGCTTTGAAATTGTCAATGTTAAAAATGATGATGAGAAAAGTTGTCTTGGTCAACACTCTATGAAAAAAGGCACTTCGACGAGTTACCTATATAGAGGTAATCGATTCATTTATTTTGTATTAACCTACAAATATATGAGTGGGAAAATTCAATTTGCTTTTGTGTTTTGACATGGTTCTTCAGAGAAAAGGTTTCTATATCTCTTACTTAGTATGCACCCCTTATAAGTTCTCAACTTGATTGGAAATTGCAAGTCCAAGTTCTCCATAAGTTATTCCTTCCTCTAAGCATTGAGAGATTATTGTGATGCAAGGTGACAACCTTTTTCACTTTATTATCCATGTCTATGGTAGATTCCAAATCCATTTCCCAATATTTTTTGATATAGTTCAAAACTAAAACTTTAGAACCAAAACAAAACAAAATCAAAAGAGCTAAAAAAGTTATAATACATGCTAATACATAATGCATAATACCTGATCCTTGGGACAATTAGAGTGCACCCCCAACTTTTTTAGGGGATGACGGGTTGGGGACACTATATATATAATTCACACACACACACACACACATATATTCACCATATATATATATATAATTCACCATAAACATTTGTAACTTCTTGTAAGCACAATACCCTATAAATTTCCATTATTGGCACATGGACATGAGCAAAATGTAGTTTAGCTTCAGGAAACTTAAGTGTAACTATTTCCAATTTGCAATAAGGTCCATGAAGGTTCTATGAGAAGAATGTTGGTTTGTTTATAACAAATTTTCTTCCTCATATTTCTTATTTATGATGATTGTTGGAATATTCTCACCATCTTATTTTGGTCTTGCATGCTTTGCATGCATCCATGCATTCCATGCAACACTCCATGCATCCATGCATTGGCAGTTGAGTCTCCTAGCACCTAGTCCCTACTTTGGGCTCCCTGGAGCTTATTTTTGGCCATCATTAGCCCTCCTATCCACTCAGAGCACCTTAGTTACATCACTGAAGTCCAAAGTCACCCTCATGCATGATTTTAGGAGTTAGCACAGTAAGTTCCATGATTTAGGGCACCTTGTCCCCTTGATTTCCTAGTTAACAGACTATTACACCTAGTTTCACTGCTACTGAGTGTAGGAGCACCTATTTTGACCACTACAAGTCAGTATTTCGCCCCCTTGGAGTCTCCTCCCCTATTTTGGTGCCCACATGATTCAATTATGCTCAGTTCTACCTTAGTTAACTGATTATTCATCATCGGTGGCCACTGAACCTTATTGGGAGATGGTTCTAATGCAAACTAAGCCTATACTTGAGGTGAATTCAAATCCTTCCATGAGTATCGAGTTCATTCTATTGTAACACTTTTTGATTGTCAGCTTACAACTGATTAATGTATCAATGTCAGTTTTTCATGTGTGTTTCAATTTTATGAGTGAATTGATCGATGTATTTGTCTAATTCTTCTCAGTAATAACAGTGTGAAATTGTGAGGTCTGTTCAAGCTCAGTGATATACCCATGTGTAATTTCACATGGTATCAGAGCTCGTGAGAGCTTTTGAGTGCAGCAGTTGCATCAGTTCCAACAGTAGATTGAGAAGCTGCTTTTAGTAGAGCACCATAAGCCTTTGGATTTCCACAACAAATCTTGGATCCATTGCATTGAATTCATTGGAGAAATCCTTTGAGGTCTATCCAGATGTGAAGGATCCGGATAAAAGTGCCTACTATCCTAAAGCAATGTTTAATAGATTCAGTAACAATCCTCCATATATTTTCCATTGTTTTTGCAAGTATTCTACAACAGCTTCCATGAATCTAAAAGCAATTCCTCCTCTCTCTCCATTCAACTATGATGAGTGGAAACCAAAGATGATAGCATATATGAAGAGACAAGGTATTTTTGATATGTGTATTGGTGTTATGAGAAATTTTGCTTCCTATGAAGAAGGGAATGATTGGCTAAATGAATGTGACAGAGCCTTTGGAGCAATGGGTATTGCTATGTCTCCTAGTATGGGCTACCTCATGGAAACTTCTAAATATACAAGTGATCTATGGGCCCAACTGGACAAAGCATTTGGCAAGCATAATGAAGAGATTGGTGCAAATTATTTGGAGAACAAGCCCAGTGATACCTCCTTAAGTTTTCTCTCTAATTATGTCTCGGCCTCAATCATCTCTCATGATGAAGTTGTTCAAGATGAAGAAGAAGTTGTAGATTTAACACATAAATTTCATTGCACCAAGTGAAATGAGGTGCTCTACAACCCAGTATGGGGGAGATGTTGTAATGTTTGTGATGTAACGTTTGTTACTAACAAAATAATTAAAAAAATTCATGTCGGCTCATAAAATAAAAAATTATGGAAAGTAATTAAAAAATAGATGGGGGAGATGTTGTAACGTTTGTGATGTAACATTTGTTACTAACAAAATAATTAAAAAAATCCATGTTCGTCCATAAAATAAAATATTATGAAAAGTAATTAAAAAATAGATGTTCGTTTATAAAATAAAAACTTAAAACTTAAACCCGAATCTATCAATCAAGAGAGATCAAATTTCTTGAATTTAAATTTAAAAAAAGAAATACACCTCAAGAAATTGGATCCCTCTCGGTGCTTGATAGATACGGGTTTGAGATGGATCTATGTTGGTGTTGAAGGCATTCCTTCCTCTGTTGCTCTAGAAGTTGAAGACAGTTTCAAATTGTCCCCTTCCCATGTAGTTGACGCAGATGAAAGTGATACAACTAATGAATATGATCCTTTTGTAGAGATTATCCATTCCTCACTCATGTTCTCAATGTCTTCTATTTCGAATTCTGAGCAAGATATGTCAGTTACTACTCTAGAAGTTGAAGAGAGTTTTGAATTCTCTACTTCCTATGAGTCTGCTGGTGTGCAGAATGATGATCTATTGAATGTTTTGGAGGTTAAATTAGAGTTTGGAGGTAATGCATCCGCCCTCCTTGATCACATGCTTCCTATGAACTTCTATTTGATCATTGGCACACGTTCTCAAAGTTTCACTAAAGATGGAGGACACTACCATTCACTTGGGTTCAAGTCTCAGGCACATTTTGGTTTTGATCTCACCCCTGCTGGTTCAAAGGAGATCACTAGAAACCATCTATCAATTCTTGGAGCTAATTTAACTTCCACTGATTAGAAGTTCAAGTTTCAAGAGCAATTATATCTAATTGGAGTTGATCCTACCTCAGTTGGTTCGAATTACGGGTTCCAGAATGATATTCATATTTTTGGATTTGTTCTCACCATGTTTGGTCTGAAGAGAAAGTTCAGAAAGCCACTAGATTCACTTGCATCCACTTAAGGAGAATTCAAGCACATGTTTTTGGAGCATGATCCACTTCTTCCCAAGAGGAAGATACCTCCGGACATTGAATCAAGCATCACACCTAATTGAGTCTTGAGCAGCAATTTTTGTGTGTTTCAGTCTATCTTGAGGGTTTTTTTTTTCCCACTGGGTTTTCCTTCTTTCCTCACTTTTTTTAGATTGTTGTACGGGGTGACCTTTGGTCTCAGTAACCAGGGCCCTAATTTTCATTAATTTTCCTCATAGTCCAGCTTAAGGGGGGGTGTTGGAATATTCTCACCATATTATTTTGGTCTTGCATGCTTTGCATGCATCCATGCATTCCATGCAACACTCCATGCATCCATGCATTGGCAGTTGAGTCTCTTAGCACCTAGTTCCTACTTTGGCCCCCCTGGAGCTTGTTTTTGGCCATCATTAGCTCTCTTATCCACTCATAGAACCTTGGTTACATCACTGAAGTCTAAAGTCGCCCTCATGCATGATTTTAGGATTTTGCACAGTCAGTTCCATGATTTAGGGAACCTTGTCCCCTTGATTTCCTAGTTAACTGACTGTTACACCTAGTTTCACTGCTACTGAGTGTAGGAGCACCTATTTTGACCACTACAAGTCAGTATTTCGCCCCGTTGGAGTCTCCTCCCCTATTTTGGTGCCCACATGATTAAGTTATGCTCAATTCTACCTTAGTTAATTGATTATTCATCATCGGTGGCCACTGAACCTTATCGGGAGATGGTTCCAATCCAAACTAAGCCTATACTTGAGGTGAATTCAAATCCTTCCATGAGTATCGAATTCATTCTATTGTAACACTTTTTGATTGCCAACTTACAATTGATTAATGTATCGACAACAATTTTTCATGTGTCTAATTCTTCCCAGTAATAACAGTGTGAAATTGTGAGGTTTGTTCAAGCTTAGTGATCTACCCCTGTGTAATTTCACAATGATATTAGGTAAAAACATATTCCCTTTTCAATAAGATCTGCAGGTTTTTAGACATGTGTTGAAAACCATTATGAAACACCTTAGGATATACATTCTTGCATTTCGTAAAGAGATTAGATTATTATTTCAGATTAAGAAGGATATTGAATAGGAATTTATACAAACTTTTTGTATCCAATCCAAATTTTTACTATCCAATTGTTTTCACAATGCTTGACGTTGGGATGGTGGAAGAGGTAGACTTGAATAAATTTTGGACACCTATGTACAATATGTAAAAGCTAAGATGACCCTAAAAATGAGAAGAACAAGAGCAATACCTAGAAGGATCAGACCTTTGAGTTTTTTCATTTATTGGTTTTCGACATGGAGGATTTGCTTGTGATGATGTTGCTGAAAAGAGAATAGTTAAGTCACTAGAAACCTAAATCAATACCCATCATACAAAACCCACATTTTAAGCTGCAACTTGTACATATTCATATTTATATTTGGTATAATTCATAAAATATAGATGGGATAAATGATCACATTGTCCAACCATTAATGTCCATTGTCAAAATAAAAGATACATTCCTAGAACATCTATGAATAGTCCCTGAAATATGTCTAGAACATCCCCGAAATATATTGGGAATGCCTTGGGTACGACCAACATGTCCCCAAAACGCGAGGATGTCAGGTATGGGCCTTTTTTGGGGGGTTGACAAGTCCCCGTGCAATATTACATAATACATAATTCCTTTAGATCTAATACATACTTTAGCATAATAGTGAAGGTTAGCCTTTTCATTATGTTATATTTCAATCTCACTAAGTCACTCTCTTATTTAAGCCAATGTGTCAATAATGAAAATAATTATTCTAATTTATTTTGTGTCTTGTAGGTAAATGATTTCAATAAATACTCATCCACTCTAATAGTTCCAATGGAAACAATGATGGTTATCCTATAATATCTATTAGAGAGATATAGGATCAAGAACATGCATCACAAAGCCATTGACAAATAGAGTAACACTCAATAACATAGCCTAAATGAAAATGAAATTGTCAAATGGTTATAGTTGGAACATCTTCAATATGATTCCTATAAATTCCTTCAAATACATGCACTAGTCTCCCTATTCTAGTGCCACTATTTCATGTTCATATACTAAATATATATACACATGTTATTCCCCTAGTTCTCTTGTGCCCTTGCCTTTTTTAGTTGGTCTCACAAATATATGCTCATCTATGTGCTTGCATGACCTTATATGTAGCTTCTAACCATAAAAATAGACAACTACAAATCCAACTTCATGCACCAATGGGGGATTTTAATTGATCCAAATATTTACAAAATTTATACTCTTTTTCATTGAGAATCTCTTTCCTACTTGAATTTTTGGACATACCTTATAAAATATGGCACCTATAAAACACTTCTTTCTCTAATATTCATGGTTCACCATGCTCAAAACATTCCTCTAATATGAAACATACTTACAATTATGTTCTAAGACTCCAAATATAGAATAAGGTTGATAAAAGCTGTCCCGTGGTGTTAGAATATTGAGAAATACCAATAAGAATACAACAATATGTTCATTGACATGTAAATCAATAGTAGGAATCAAATAGTCTACTCCCCTATCTATACAAGCACCAAATAATCAAATAGTAAGAGAGGAAAAGAGAAAAAGATAACACACAAGATATACGTGGTAAAATCCCAAATGGGGAAACATCCACGGGATGGCTTGATCTTCTTTATTCTTCAGAAACATCCACTCTTACAATCTTGAGAACCCACACATCACACTCCATCTCCACTTCATGTCACAATGACACAATAATGGCTGTCGACTATACCACCATTCGACCAGAATGCTGAGTTGCCAAGAAATCTTGTCGACCGTTGACCAGTGTAGTTCGTTGATTGACAACTTGTTTGAGGTTTACAGTAGTCTATTCAGTTGGATATATAACTGTTCAACTCGTTTGAGGATCGATCACATCACAAAGAGGATTAGACTGTTTATTTATTAATTCAACGAACTTCTCACCGACTCGATCAATGCAAATGATAGGTATCGACTAATCTTAATTAAATATATTTTGACATGTCAAATTTAAAGATCGACCAACAAATTTGTTTATTTGGCCAGGGTTATAAGCATTTATAAAAGTATCAATCTTTTAATAATGGTCAACTTGAGTATGTGTTTAAATATTTTTGGGTGGTTTGGTTGATCATAAAGGTCGAAGTATATTGCAATGACATATTTTGAAAAAACATCCTCCCTATGGTCGATGCCAAAAATGTGGTCAAATGGTCGATTGTAAAATGAGGTTGATCCCTAGTCAAAATGTGGTTGACCCCCAATAGGGACGATGTTTAGAAATGGTCGACCCCTTAAACGTATTCGATTTGAAATCAGTCGATTCTTTGTTTTAGTCGATTAGTCATTATGGTCGACACTATTTTATGATCGATCTTACCTTTTGGTCAATTGTGGTCGAGTTCTATGTTTAGTCGAGGCTTTAAAATGTTAAGTCAAGAATCTATGTGTCAATTGTTATTCAAGTCAAATCGAGACCCTTGAAAATTATGTAATTGGATTTATGTCGATGTGTCTATAATTGAGTCGATTGAGTCATTAATGACGATGTGACTCTATTTAAATTTTGAAGTCAATTAAAGCATTGAGGCGATGAAACGTGCGTCTTTAAGGCATGTGATCCCATCTATCATTATAATTCAAGTTGGTCTCTAGTTGACTCTTGTAAGTCGAGTCAAGCCATATTGTAAGTCAAGCCCAAATAAGTTGACGTCGACCAACAGAGCAATTCCATGATCATACATAATGAGCATGAAACACAAAACATTGCAGGTATTATACATCCTCACAATAGAAAAAGATGAAGGCATTCAACCATAATACATGAGACAACCACATAGAAAGAGCTTAATGCAAAGGTGATGACGCAAAGAACAATTGAATGTGAACCCCTGGGGCAGAATTGCATAAGCGATCCCTGAGTTGTGACCTTGGGAGCTGAAAAACAGAGAAATGGTATAGAAAGTCAAAGAGCCAAAATGCATGTGCTTGAGTCGAGGGAAAGTCAGCCAGATGTGAAAGGATGAGGCTTTAAAACAAAAAACATCCTTATGGCGAGATAGTCAATCGCCTTAGTGAGAGGGTGAGATTTCGACCGACCACTACCAGATTGAAGACGAAAGCTGAAGAGTAACAAGTCACTGTAGAGCCTTATACATGTGTGTCTTTCTATCTCGTTGGCGGCTGTTGTGGTTGAGTTACCTATGCAAACCGATATGCATGGTTGATGCACAATGAGGACTACTTTTGTAGGAGCAGAGACCCAGGATGTTGTTGCACATCTCTTGTTCTCTTTGGGACGAAGAAGAGTTTTGGGGTGGGGGAAATGTTGGAGGGACCCTTTGGGCCCCTTAATTGTCATTATTAACTTATGTTAATATATCACGTACTCTAATGAATGATTATTTGGAACAGGTGTAACCGCTCCAGCCATCTATACCATGTATAAATACCCATTAACTACATGAATAACATTGGATTTGGACGTCCTTTTCCCATATTTTGTCTTGATGGTCATATGTGTGCATTATTACTCTGCTTGAATGTTGCGTTGAAATCCAACCTTTCAACACCTACCCAAGAGGTAGCCAATTTGAAATAAATAATAGAAGTCCCATTGAATCATGTGAAAGCCCCTCCTAAGAAAAATCTAGTAGCTCAAGGAAGGAAAGGTCCGTCGAGAAAACAAAAAATTATTTTCCAAAAGAACTAATAAAAAATCCAACAAAGAATCCAAATACCACTCCAAGATGTGCAACCATTGGAAAACGTGAAGCTAACCCCGTCAAGGAAGAAGAAGTGGTCACTCTTGTGAGTCAGACACTATGTTTCTGGACGACCATGGGGAATGGACATAAGTAGCCAACATGAAACCCAAAAAGCCTTGGAAATTTTCCTTTGAACATTAGACTAGATCCAAGAAACGTATTTATTTTTATTTTTATTTTGTTGAAAATTTTTGTTATAATGTTAGTCTGTTAAGCAATACAATTGCAGGCTTCTAAGTAAAATTAAATTCTTAGGCCTCCACATTAATTTGGTTTGTACTTATATGTAGACTTGAAGCCATGTTTGTATAGGGCCATATAGTTTTTGTAACCCTATGTTGTATGGTTTAATTGCAGCATTTTTAAAATATAAATTTAGCCATTATTGTGCAAAAAAGGTGTATATTTATAATAAAAAAATCAACATACATTTTGGACATCATAGGAAGGACTAGTAAACAACTTTGATCCCAAAGTGGAGTTTGTACTTATTTGCATAATATATGCAATGCACATATATTAAAAAGTTTCATGTATTTCCCAGGGCTAACTCAATTGACAAAATGATTTGTTGAAGCCATGTTGCCGATGGAGAGGCCTAAAAGCACATGTTCAAATTAGGTCGAATCCCTTGCATTTACTAGCTACTATTTTGTTTGGTGGTTGATCCACCCTCCATCCGAATATTCCAGAGAAGACAAAAGGATCCCATGAGGTTTTCCTTGGAAATAATAATAAGCTTTGTGATATATGTGTGTGTGTGTGCCAGACGACATACTAGGCATAAGGATATCATCAATAGACGATTCAACTCCCACCCCATAGAGAGCATTAACCCCAACAAGACAAGAGCTCCTATATATAGCCTTCCTAAGGGTCTTGCGAAGAAGGTTAATTCCTATGGGTAGGTGCACCCATTGCTTAGTGCCTCTAAATCTAATTCGAATTTGTAGACTATTTCTCTTTCATTACATAGTGAAATGAGAGGGGGGGAATGCTTATGATTTTCAACATCAGAAGCCTAAAGGGGATGCTGCTCTCACCCCTACAATGGGTATTGGGATGGATTTCTCTACCTTCCCAAGGGTCTTGGGGAGAAGGTTAATTCTTGTGGGTAGGTGTACCCATTGCTTAGTGCCTCTAAATCTAATTCAAATTTGTAGATTGTTTTTCTTTCCTCACACAGTGAAATGAGAAGGGGGGGGGGGTTATGATTTTCGCCCTTAGAAGCCTAAAGGGGATATTGCTCTCACCCCTATAGTGGGTATTGGCATGGATTTCTCTTGTGTTAATTATTCTGTTGGAGCCAGACGTAAATCTAACTTCTATTATGCCCAAGAGAAAGCGTCCAAAGAGATAAGATAAGGTCATCAAGCTTTGATCTCAGGGGTTCTTAGAGCAACCATAACCCCTCGTTCAAGTTCTCAATGATCATTCTTCCCATCAATGCTCATGGGATAGGGAGCCAAGCCCAGAAGGTGGCTCTCAAAGGATTAATAATCTCCAGTAAGGTTGATATCTTACTAGTCCAAGAAACGGTGGAAAGGGGCCTCTCTCTTTGTGGGAGTCTGGAAGCCTTGTTGCCTGGTTGGGAGTTTATAGAAAATGATTCTTGTGGCAATTCAGGGGGATTTATATCTGGATGGAAGGTATATTTTTGTTTAATAAATGCCTATTCTATTGTCTTGGGATCACTAGCTGAGATGGAATGTCAGAGTTTGGATAAGGTGTTTTCCATTCTAAATATCTATGGACCTGTTATCACCTAAACTGTAGTTACCCCTATGGATGGATCCAGTCATGGATGGCAATAGGGAAGGGCAACTCAAAGGTGCAACCACGATCACCTCGACCTCCAATATATATGGTTGTCACGCCAGTCGAGGCAACCTTCGCTTTATGTTATCTAGCCCAGACAACAAAGGGGGAGACCCGATCTATTCCCGACAGGAGAGATCAAAACCAAGACACCAAATCAAGGTATTTCCAAGTGAAGTTAGGTGTATGGTTGATCCTAGACCTAAAGATGAAGTCACAAGCCAAGTGGGGGTTCAATAGGTATAGCTTTGGTTCATAGTTGATGTGAGAGTGACTTATAATGTTTGAAGTGAGATCTAGGATGAGTGTACTAGGTCAATGTCAAAAGATCCACTGCTTTGGGAACCGTGTCCAATGCAGGATAGTTAAGGGTTGTATTGGGGCTAACTAGTACAAGAGACAAGCTTGACCATGGTTCATGATGTCTTCAAAGGTATAGTCTACCATGCATAGGTCAAACCACAAGTCAATCCAACAATCTAGGAAAGTTGAATTACCTTGTAGAGAAACCAGTGCCTTGGGAATTGGGAAGTGGAGTCAAAGTGGGGTTGACTTATGGTTTAGGACTCCTACAACATGAGATAAGTGGGAAATATAGGTCTTGATGGTTGAATGTGTCTAGATCTAGGTTTGACCCAAGTGGACCACAATCCCTTAAAACAAGGAATGCTGTCCCCAAGGCAAGATTTGACAAAGTGATAGTCTAGACCTAGGTTTTGAATTATTCCGGTTTCAGATCTGCAATAATCTCAAGTACCCAGTTCCTAGAAGTGAGTGAACTCACTTCTCCAAGGTGGTGCGACTTTACCCAAGGAGGCTTAAATTGGGGTTTAGGTGGGTCAAGACACGTCGGATGGCACCCAAATTTTAGATCCGGGTAGATCAGTCAGGTAGTAGTATGGATCTATAGTTTCACGGTAATCCGATGGCTAGATCTTACTAGATCTGAGTTTTAGTGTTCCAAGTGGTCCAAAGTGGGGTTTAAATCCCTTGAAATGTGGAATGGGACCCACAAGGTGAATTTCATAAAAGTGACAACCTGGGTGTATGTTATTTGATGTGTAGATGTCAAATCAAGTGGAATCTCAAACACCCACCACCTAGATCTAGGTCAACTTGCCCAACTAGTGAAGTGCGCCTTGCTTGGGAGAGGCTAAGTTGGCCTGGGAAGGGGATCAAATGGAAGCCAATCCTCACCAAACTATAGATCCGGGATGCCTTGGATGCAATAGAGGTGGGTTTTCAGTATTATGCCCAACAACCCACTAGATCTAAGTAGATCTGAGAAAATGTAAAATGGGGGTTTTAAGATATTTAGGGTTTTAACAATTTATGAATTATGTCAATGGATTGGATAGAGGAAAGAGAAACAAACCTGTGGATCTTACCTGGGTAACCTTGTAGATGCCTTGATGATGATGATCTATGCAAACCCGATCAATTTGAGAAGCTTTGAGGTAGTTTCTATGCAAGTCGATTTGATCCAAGAAGCCAATGCGCCCTCTCTCCTGCACAACAAACGTCAACAATATCAGATTTGATGCATCAAGAGATAAGACTAATGCCACAAAAGAAGTAACAGAAAGATAGCATAGATCACAATGATGCTAATGATAACCCCCTGATACAAGCGAATGCCAAGAAAGTCGATTTGAAGAAGCCTTGCAAAATCGCCCTTGTTGAAGTCGCCCTCCTGTAAACAAATAATGATTTCCAAAAACGATAGATCTTGCCACAATTTCCAAATGCTAGGTTGCAATAGACTTTCCAATCACCATCTAAGAACACCAGATGCAAAGGAGACCACAGGAATTTCCACAAGAATATTTTTCTATACCAATAATCCAAGAGCCAAAGACCCTTTACAATGAGAGGCTCTCTCCTTTAAATAGGAAGGAGAGGCACCAAAACCCTAACCACTTTTTGAATGAGTGGCTAAGATTAAAAGATACAAATGTCTAATCAATGGTTGAGATGAGCTCAACAACATAGTACATGGATCACACATAAAATATAACATAAGTGGACAAAGTCGCCCTAGGAGAGGGGAATCCCACCAAATCATGATGACAAAATATCATAAGAGGCTCATGGTGGGTCCAAGGGGTAATTTTATCCCTCCTTGGTCAATCCCCATGGCACAATAACCAATAAACAATCATGAAAGTACCAAATCGTGCCTCCAAGGTAAAGTAGTGTATCTCCAAGGTGAAGTCGTGGTCCTCAAAAGACCTCAAAAAATCCACAGAAAGTGCCATAAGTGATGGATGCGGGCCCCGATGAAGCTGAAACTGCAGGAGGAGGTGTGGAAGGTCCCGATCTATCATCACTGATCATCCCATGCCATAACTTTGCCTCAGTAGCCCAAATCGATTTCCTCAATAGCCATTTCTACCAATCCTGAAATGCCTCGAGAAACGTGAAACTGCCCAAACTGCCTCCTGGATTGATGGCGCTGTCAAGGTGAGGGTGCCAATGTGTCCGGGAGGGGGGTAATATGGTAAAAACAAGTGGCTGGACCACCCCCTCCATCATCAGCGCCCTAGGTCATCCGGATAAAAGTCATCTCTGCTCCGACAGGGCCTCCAACAGGCCAAAACTGCACTAGGACAGCCTACTGAGGCTAAATCATCACTGTAAGTGCCCGGAACTGAAAACAAACTGTCCCATTGGACTCAGAAGGTCCAAATCTATCCAAGATGTGTACTCATACACCATATGAGTCTCTGCATGATCAAAATAAATATCCAATATACCGGAACAGGGCCAATAATAATGCGCTGTATATATACAAACACTGCTGTAACCCCAGAATCATCATCATACCCTGTAGCTGCTGCATAGAATCATCCTGTATGTGTACATAGACCATATATCATCTATCCATATCATCATAAGGTCCAACATCTCATGTCCCATGGTCCTCCATGGTCAAACTAGGTCTGACCAAGACCAAATACAACTCAGACTATCATCAATAGCTGCTGCAAGGTGTCAAGGTTAATACATGCTTTACAATTTATTCAAATAGCTTCTATAACACAGAGTAATCATGACTGGCGATCTAAATCCAAATATATAGTGTCGTTAGTTATTATTATTACTCAGACTAGACTTTCAGGATCATACTCACTTCATAGTTGTGATCAATTTGCTAGTGAAGGGTGAGGGCTGACATAAATGGCTAGGCTAAGGGATGACTTGACTATCTTGACTTTGTGACACTTTGGCAAGGGAAAGGGAATACACACCATAGTATATACTGAATGAGCAATAACACAGGGAATGGCGGTGTCTCACAAATGGATGAGTTGTTTAAAGAGGGTTTATTCACCTTCACAGATGCGCACAATCCATAATACAAGCAAGGCCAGCAATTGTTTAGATATAACATTTAAGTTCCATTGCTTTTTGGGCCTGAGTTTTCCATATCCTTGATCTATGTGTGTTTACAAACACATTGCATAGATTTACATTTATTTTTAGGCTTTCTGCTGCAGGTGTGTTTTTAAGGCACTTGTTTACCTGAGCACTTCTAGGTGTGTCATGGACAGCTTGTTTACCTAGGTATTTATTTTTCCAAAAGATATAACATTTTATTTTTCATGGCCATTTTCATTTGGCATTTCTTTCATATACAAGATATAGCATTTGATTTTTTCCAGATTTTGTATTGATGGCAGCACTAAAAGTTTCAGGTTTAGCCAACACAACTTTAGTGACTAGGGGGAATTCTCAAGGAACTCCAACTCACCATAGGTAAGTTTTGTCACCAACTCAGAGCCGAGACACAATAAACAAGGAAGCTCATCCAGTACAGGGGCTACAGTGGGGAAAGGTCCTCCATGTCACTAGTCAAGTAGCAAATCAAGGTAATAATCTAAAAGGTAGGCCACGGATGGATGAAGACAATGAAAAGATGAAGCCAACACTAGCAAGCCATAGTATGGTGTAATGATCACCTCTATTCTCCCTAAGGAGGGTATGTACCAATGAGTATGAATAGTGAACTTCTAAGTCTGAGTAGGGACAGTAATATATATATAATAGGTCAACCAGGTCCAAATATCTATATGATCGCCAGATCATGACACTAAGTGCTAAGACATGCTATAAGAATAAGTATAAAAGCAATCTAACCATAACACAATAATATACCTGCTGAGTCATATACCTCAAAGCTCATCAACCTGTACCATCATCTGTCCTCTGAGACTGCTGCTGTAACTCTGGGCACTACTGTCTGCTCTGTACCAATGGCATAATGGCTATATCGGGCATCTCTCTGAGTGTCCCGAAACTCAGTCATGGCATGGGGAATATAACTGCTGTCCACAATCTGATAGTGATCCAATATAAATGCTCATCTCGGCATCTCAAATGCAAGGGAACTGGCTGAATAGTGTACTGGAATGAGAAAAATAATGTATGGTAGCCCGGCTACTATATATGTGATAACATCTGGCTCCGGCTGGGACAAGTGCTCTGCTGAAATGAGCGCTTGAGAACCTCAGAATCTCTGGTCCTCGAACTCTGCTACTCGAATCCACGATCCAACACTCTACCATTTTACTTCCAGCTTTTATTCTTGCAACATATTTTCTGCATTCACAAACATCTAAAGAAAATACCTCATGCCGCATGTGTGGGAAAAATAATAAAATCAACTGAAATAAAATCTACTCTATGTCAGAAATATAAATGCATAAAATATAAATGCAGAAAGTAAATTAACATAATTTGCAAAATTTGAGTTTTATTGTGCAGGAAAAGAAAAAGTGACAGGTACTCAGTTAAACTAGGAGCTTACAAAGGAGCTTAGAGACTAAAAAGGTGCCAGACTCAATGGCTGAAAAAGACTAACTACTGCCTAAGTAGGCTTATTTGTTTTCCTACCTACCCTACTCTACCAGGCAATGCAGTGCACAGTTTATTCAATGGGTGGGAAGTAATGCTTTAACAAAAGCCCGTTTACAGGGAGTTCCAGTTCATCCCCATCTAGAGTTTCTAGAAACACTGACCCCTTACCAGCTATCCTTGATACTCGATACGGACCCATCCAAATTTTTTCAAATTTTCCATGGTTTCCAGGTTTTGCCTTGTTTTTATCCCATAGCAAGACTATGTCTCCTATACTGAATTTCACATTCCTTGTTCTTTGGTCGAAAGTTCCTTTAACTCTTTCTTGTTCAATGACGGTTTTGTTGAATGCCATTCTTCTCATTTCATCAAGTTCTACTAGTTTATCAATTCTCGCTTGGAAAGCTTCTTCATCAGAAGTACATTGCTGTAACAATTCGTATACAGGAATTTGCAAATTTATTGGGAGTCTACAATCTTGCCCATATACCAACTCAAAAGGTGATTTTCCGGTAATCCTTTTAACCGTTGTCCTGTCAGCCCATAAGGCATATTTCAACTTTGTATCCCAACTTCTTTTATTAGTGCCAACCATTCTTTTTAGTAACCTTATCAAATTCTTATTGCTAGACTCAGCGAGACCGTTTCCTTGAGGATAGTAATTTGATGAATGCGAAAGAGTGATTCCATGATTCATGCAAAAGGTTGACATTTCTATTTTACTGAAAGCTGGAGCGTTATCCGTTGTTATTTTTAAAGGACAACCATATCTGGCTACGATGTTTTCTTCCAAAAACTTCACAACTACTTCGGCTGTAGCCTTTTTAGTTGGGATTGCCTCTACCCATCGAGTAAAATAATCCGTACAGGTCAGCATGTACTTATATCCATTGCTTGAGTTTTCACTGAAAGGTCCAACAAAATCCATACCCCATTGCTGAAAAGGAGCTTCTACTACTACAGGATTTAGAGGTAGTGCGGGCAATCTTGGTTTTCCTGAAAAAAGTTGGCATTCTTGACAAACTCTAACATAAGAGTGCACATCCTTGAAAAGTGTTGGCCAGTAATAACCCGCCCTCATGATTTTTGCAGCGGTTGTTCTCGGAGCATAATGCCCACCACATAATCCAGAGTGCATTTCTTTCATAATGGTTTGTGATTCTTCTAGGTTGACACATTTCAAGATTATCCCATCAGGATTTCTCCATCCTAAACCATCCTGGGTCAACACATACTTTTCAGCTTTTAGCCTTAATGCCCTTCTTTGATGATCCACCAGGTGATCAGGGCATGACAGGTTCCTCAAGAAATATACAATATCTTTGTACCATTCATGCTCTTCGTCAATGTTTAAAATAAAGGGATCCCTTTCACTTACCATATTTACCACATTTCCTCCCTTTTCAGTTAAAAGTTGAGCTAGCCCTTGTCCTTTCACAATCTTGATTGGCTTAATCTCTAGATCATATTCTTGTATACGTGAAATCCAATTTCCTCTTACACCTATGCCATCTGCTTGTGATAAAACGTCCTTTACTGCTTGATAAGGCACATATGCTTTAATTTTGGAATACCCCACATAGGTTCTGAAATGTTTCAAGGCTTTAACTAAGGCATAAGCTTGTTTTTCAGTTGTGGTATATTTCAGCTCGGCATCTCTCAAGTTTTTACTCATAAAGGCTATAGGTTGTTCATGGTTTTCGTTGTTCTTTTGTAATAACACACCAGCAATAGTATCTTCCGAAGCATATGAGTAAATCATGAACTCTTTATTGTAATCAGGACAGGCTAGTACCGGGGAGGTTGAAATGGCCTTCTTGAGTTTGGTGAAAGATGATTCACATTCTTTATCCCAAACAAACTTGACGTCCTTTTTGAGAAGGGCATTCAATGGTTTGGCTAACTCTGCTAGGTTTGGGATGAATCTTCGAACGAAGTTTATTTTGCCAAAGAAAGATTGCAAGGTGGCCACATTGTGGGGTGCTGCAATAGCGTTGATGGCTTGGACACGTTCTGGGTCGATTCTGATACCTTCTTTTGATACAATGTGTCCTAAAAGCTTGCCTTCATCTACTCCAAACGTCGATTTCTTGGGATTTAATGATATACCAAATTTTCTGCAACGTTCAAAAACTCTTCTTAAATGTTCAATATGGTCTCCTCGTTCTTTTGAAAACACTGTTAGGTCATCCTGATAAATGGCAATGATTTTCCCAATCAAATCACTAAATGCTTGATCCATAGCTCTTTGAAAAGTGGAACCGGCGTTTAATAATCCGAATGGCATTCTTATATATTGGAAAGTTCCCCATGGAGTAGTAAATGTTGTTTTATTTCTGTCTTCCTTTCTAATACGTACCTGATTATATCCCGAAAAACCATCCAACATTGACAACATGCCTGCCCCAGTAACACTTTGCAACAGATTTT
Source organism: Larix kaempferi (assembly GCA_027924585.1). Classification (NCBI taxonomy): domain Eukaryota; kingdom Viridiplantae; phylum Streptophyta; class Pinopsida; order Pinales; family Pinaceae; genus Larix; species Larix kaempferi. Next base: position 16,021,024 of record BSBM01000877.1, read on the forward strand.
CCATATTTGGCAAAGGGTAATTGTCCTTGAGGGATGCTTGGTTTAGGTTTCTGAAATCAATGCATATCCTGATTTCACCACTTTTCTTTCTTACAATAACCGGGTTAGAAACCCAAGTAGTGTGTCGAACGGGTTGGATAATTCCGGCTGCTAGCATCTTCTCAAGTTCTTTCTTGATTAAGGGAGCAAGTTTTGGATTGACATTTCTTAACTTTTGCCTATAAGGTTTAGCACCTTCATGCAAAGGGATAGTATGCTCGATAATTTCAGGGTCATAAGTTCTGAGCTCGTCATAAGCCCAAGCGAAAATATCTCGATACTTCCTAATCAAGTTTACAATAGCCTTTCTTTCTTCTGGGGAAGCATTCTTTCCTATCCTGATCATTCTGGGAGAAACCGAAGTTCCAATATTTATCTCTATAACCTCGTCTACTGGTTCAGCTCTCTTACCCTTGTATTCATCATGCCTATTGAAATTTTTCTCCAGAGGTATTGCTAGCTTCCTAATATCAAGATCTTGAATGGAGGAACCGTTTGAATTGTCTTCTAAATTCACATTGCAATTTTGAAAACTTTCATGGTTTTGTAAGAAAGCAATGATTTGTGCATCAGAATCAAATACTTGCCAATGATCTTCATTATCAGGAACGGAAGGTCTAAATATTACTTCAACTTTACACTCTTTATTTTTAAGATAATCAGGAGTTTCAAAGGTGCAAGCTATTACCGATAATGCATCAGCCAGGGTGTTTTCTTCTCTTGGGACTGCTCGTATTGCAAAGGCATCAAACATTTCTATAGTGTCCCAAACAGCATTTCGATAATCCCTAAGCCTATTGTTCTTGGCTGCAAACTGGTTCTTTACTTGGGATACAATCAAATCAGAATCTCCAGTTATGTTTAGACATTTGATCTTTTGTTCACGACAGATTTCTAGACCTAAAAGCAATGCCTCATACTCAGCTACATTGTTTGTACAATCAAATTCCAGACGGTACGCAAACAATTTTTCTTCACCAGAAGGAGATGTGAGGACTATCCCAGCTCCAGCACCATGTCTAGACTTTGCCCCATCAAAATGCATTTTCCAAACTTGACTAGGAGGGAAAGGATGCTGTCGGGGTTCTTCCCAATAGTTGGCCATTACCATATAATTTCCAACCTCCTCAGTGGGACGCATAGCATCCTCAAACAAGTAGTCGGGTGTTTCTACGTGTTCCGTCATAGGCTTTTCATTCATCAATCTATAAGTGGCCTTTTCTCCTATAGGGATGGTTGCGTAAGATAAATCCATTTGGATACTTCCTCCTAATTTGGCAGCCCATTCCCTTGATAGCAACATTCCCCATGCGTCAGGAATGTCTAGAACTAGGACATTCATACTTATTTCAATTGCAGGGTAAGCAGCTAGTTTCATTTTGAGGTTTTCAATCATACCTTTTGACTTAACAGGCCTGGAATCCATCCCGCACACGTTTCTATATTCTCTGGATGGTTTTAACTCCAATTGTTCCATGACCTTAAGAGGCATAATGTTTACTTCTGCTCCTGAGTCTAACATACAGTTGTGCAATATCAATTGATTTATCTCTAAAGCAATGTAAAAGGGGGGGTGACCCCTACCTTTATCAATCACACTTTGAATCATGATGGGGGGATCATCCTCAACCGTCAATTTCACAGGACTCTTGACTTTAGGCTCAATTCCCAAGAATTTAGTTGCTTGATTGAAGTATGAAGGGATTTTCAAAAGTTCTTCCAAGGGCACGGGGATATTCGGTTTGGATACGAAATTGCTCAGATCAATCTTTAAGTTGCAAGTCTTTTCTTTGTCCTTGGTATTCATTTTTAAACCCAATAAATGCATTACCTGTGTTCTAACGGAAGGAATAACTACCAAATCCTTTAAGGACACCATGACGGAAGATCCCGAGAGTTTTCCCAATATGTTTGAATTTAGCTTTTCTTGTGTTATAGGAGATATCTCTTTGTTAGGAATACTCTCTTGTTTTCTTTGTATTAGATCCCTAGCATTGGGTTTAGTAGGATTTGAACTTATTACCTTCTTGGTGACCTGAGGGGATAACCTTCTGGGTTGATCATTTTTCTTTAAAATTCCTTTAGGAGAAATGTTTGGAGCTTGAGTGGGAACCCTGCGAGTGGTATTTCTTTGGTCCAGTGAATTTTCTTTCAAACTGGTTTTGTTCTTATCTATGTCTTTCGTGTTATTCTTTGCCTGGGACCTAGTTACTACTCTGCCATCAGAAGTAGGTTTAGTTTGATGACATTCATTTGTATACACACCCTCAGAGTTTCTGGTAAAAGGTTTATATCTTTCAATATTTTCTCTTTGTTTTCTAAGAACTACCCCGTTTAGGTTTCGGATTAAACCACTCATTTCGGTCATTATTTTCAAAATCATATCGTTCTCTGAATTGGTAACACAAGGCATAGTTTTGAGTGTTTTAAGGATGTAAATGAGCTCGCTCCTCAGCGGAGTCACGATTGGGAGTCGCCAGGTAGATTTAACTCTTCTACCGAGATATGTGTCGTTTGTATATGCGGGAAGGACTAGGGCAAGCTATTGCCTCCCCGGCAACGGCGCCAAAATGTTATCACCTAAACTGTAGTTACCCCTATGGATGGATCCAGTCATGGATGGCAATAGGGAAGGGCAACTCAAAGGTGCAACCACGATCACCTCGACCTCCAATATATATGGTTGTCACGCCAGTCGAGGCAACCTTCGCTTTATGTTATCTAGCCCAGACAACAAAGGGGGAGACCCGATCTACTCCCGACAGGAGAGATCAAAACCAAGACACCAAATCAAGGTATTTCCAAGTGAAGTTAGGTGTATGGTTGATCCTAGACCTAAAGATGAAGTCACAAGCCAAGTGGGGGTTCAATAGGTATAGCTTTGGTTCATAGTTGATGTGAGAGTGACTTATAATGTTTGAAGTGAGATCTAGGATGAGTGTACTAGGTCAATGTCAAAAGATCCACTGCTTTGGGAACCGTGTCCAATGCAGGATAGTTAAGGGTTGTATTGGGGCTAACTAGTACAAGAGACAAGCTTGACCATGGTTCATGATGTCTTCAAAGGTATAGTCTACCATGCATAGGTCAAACCACAAGTCAATCCAACAATCTAGGAAAGTTGAATTACCTTGTAGAGAAACCAGTGCCTTGGGAATTGGGAAGTGGAGTCAAAGTGGGGTTGACTTATGGTTTAGGACTCCTACAACATGAGATAAGTGGGCAATATAGGTCTTGATGGTTGAATGTGTCTAGATCTAGGTTTGACCCAAGTGGACCACAATCCCTTAAAACAAGGAATGCTGTCCCCAAGGCAAGATTTGACAAAGTGATAGTCTAGACCTAGGTTTTGAATTATTCCGGTTTCAGATCTGCAATAATCTCAAGTACCCAGTTCCTAGAAGTGAGTGAACTCACTTCTCCAAGGTGGTGCGACTTTACCCAAGGAGGCTTAAATTGGGGTTTAGGTGGGTCAAGACACGTCGGATGGCACCCAAATTTTAGATCCGGGTAGATCAGTCAGGTAGTAGTATGGATCTATAGTTTCACGGTAATCCGATGGCTAGATCTTACTAGATCTGAGTTTTAGTGTTCCAAGTGGTCCAAAGTGGGGTTTAAATCCCTTGAAATGTGGAATGGGACCCACAAGGTGAATTTCATAAAAGTGACAACCTGGGTGTATGTTATTTGATGTGTAGATGTCAAATCAAGTGGAATCTCAAACACCCACCACCTAGATCTAGGTCAACTTGCCCAACTAGTGAAGTGCGCCTTGCTTGGGAGAGGCTAAGTTGGCCTGGGAAGGGGATCAAATGGAAGCCAATCCTCACCAAACTATAGATCCGGGATGCCTTGGATGCAATAGAGGTGGGTTTTCAGTATTATGCCCAACAACCCACTAGATCTAAGTAGATCTGAGAAAATGTAAAATGGGGGTTTTAAGATATTTAGGGTTTTAACAATTTATGAATTATGTCAATGGATTGGATAGAGGAAAGAGAAACAAACCTGTGGATCTTACCTGGGTAACCTTGTAGATGCCTTGATGATGATGATCTATGCAAACCCGATCAATTTGAGAAGCTTTGAGGTAGTTTCTATGCAAGTCGATTTGATCCAAGAAGCCAATGCGCCCTCTCTCCTGCACAACAAACGTCAACAATATCAGATTTGATGCATCAAGAGATAAGACTAATGCCACAAAAGAAGTAACAGAAAGATAGCATAGATCACAATGATGCTAATGATAACCCCCTGATACAAGCGAATGCCAAGAAAGTCGATTTGAAGAAGCCTTGCAAAATCGCCCTTGTTGAAGTCGCCCTCCTGTAAACAAATAATGATTTCCAAAAACGATAGATCTTGCCACAATTTCCAAATGCTAGGTTGCAATAGACTTTCCAATCACCATCTAAGAACACCAGATGCAAAGGAGACCACAGGAATTTCCACAAGAATATTTTTCTATACCAATAATCCAAGAGCCAAAGACCCTTTACAATGAGAGGCTCTCTCCTTTAAATAGGAAGGAGAGGCACCAAAACCCTAACCACTTTTTGAATGAGTGGCTAAGATTAAAAGATACAAATGTCTAATCAATGGTTGAGATGAGCTCAACAACATAGTACATGGATCACACATAAAATATAACATAAGTGGACAAAGTCGCCCTAGGAGAGGGGAATCCCACCAAATCATGATGACAAAATATCATAAGACGCTCATGGTGGGTCCAAGGGGTAATTTTATCCCTCCTTGGTCAATCCCCATGGCACAATAACCAATAAACAATCATGAAAGTACCAAATCGTGCCTCCAAGGTAAAGTAGTGTATCTCCAAGGTGAAGTCGTGGTCCTCAAAAGACCTCAAAAAATCCACAGAAAGTGCCATAAGTGATGGATGCGGGCCCCGATGAAGCTGAAACTGCAGGAGGAGGTGTGGAAGGTCCCGATCTATCATCACTGATCATCCCATGCCATAACTTTGCCTCAGTAGCCCAAATCGATTTCCTCAATAGCCATTTCTACCAATCCTGAAATGCCTCGGGAAACGTGAAACTGCCCAAACTGCCTCCTGGAGTGATGGCGCTGTCAAGGTGAGGGTGCCAATGTGTCCGGGAGGGGGGTAATATGGTAAAAACAAGTGGCTGGACCACCCCCTCCATCATCAGCGCCCTAGGTCATCCGGATAAAAGTCATCTCTGCTCCGACAGGGCCTCCAACAGGCCAAAACTGCACTAGGACAGCCTACTGAGGCTAAATCATCACTGTAAGTGCCCGGAACTGAAAACAAACTGTCCCATTGGACTCAGAAGGTCCAAATCTATCCAAGATGTGTACTCATACACCATATGAGTCTCTGCATGATCAAAATAAATATCCAATATACCGGAACAGGGCCAATAATAATGCGCTGTATATATACAAACACTGCTGTAACCCCAGAATCATCATCATACCCTGTAGCTGCTGCATAGAATCATCCTGTATGTGTACATAGACCATATATCATCTATCCATATCATCATAAGGTCCAACATCTCATGTCCCATGGTCCTCCATGGTCAAACTAGGTCTGACCAAGACCAAATACAACTCAGACTATCATCAATAGCTGCTGCAAGGTGTCAAGGTTAATACATGCTTTACAATTTATTCAAATAGCTTCTATAACACAGAGTAATCATGACTGGCGATCTAAATCCAAATATATAGTGTCGTTAGTTATTATTATTACTCAGACTAGACTTTCAGGATCATACTCACTTCATAGTTGTGATCAATTTGCTAGTGAAGGGTGAGGGCTGACATAAATGGCTAGGCTAAGGGATGACTTGACTATCTTGACTTTGTGACACTTTGGCAAGGGAAAGGGAATACACACCATAGTATATACTGAATGAGCAATAACACAGGGAATGGCGGTGTCTCACAAATGGATGAGTTGTTTAAAGAGGGTTTATTCACCTTCACAGATGCGCACAATCCATAATACAAGCAAGGACAGCAATTGTTTAGATATAACATTTAAGTTCCATTGCTTTTTGGGCCTGAGTTTTCCATAGCCTTGATCTATGTGTGTTTACAAACACATTGCATAGATTTACATTTATTTTTAGGCTTTCTGCTGCAGGTGTGTTTTTAAGGCACTTGTTTACCTGAGCACTTCTAGGTGTGTCATGGACAGCTTGTTTACCTAGGTATTTATTTTTCCAAAAGATATAACATTTTATTTTTCATGGCCATTTTCATTTGGCATTTCTTTCATATACAAGATATAGCATTTGATTTTTTCCAGATTTTGTATTGATGGCAGCACTAAAAGTTTCAGGTTTAGCCAACACAACTTTAGTGACTAGGGGGAATTCTCAAGGAACTCCAACTCACCATAGGTAAGTTTTGTCACCAACTCAGAGCCGAGACACAATAAACAAGGAAGCTCATCCAGTACAGGGGCTACAGTGGGGAAAGGTCCTCCATGTCACTAGTCAAGTAGCAAATCAAGGTAATAATCTAAAAGGTAGGCCACAGATGGATGAAGACAATGAAAAGATGAAGCCAACACTAGCAAGCCATAGTATGGTGTAATGATCACCTCTATTCTCCCTAAGGAGGGTATGTACCAATGAGTATGAATAGTGAACTTCTAAGTCTGAGTAGGGACAGTAATATATATATAATAGGTCAACCAGGTCCAAATATCTATATGATCGCCAGATCATGACACTAAGTGCTAAGACATGCTATAAGAATAAGTATAAAAGCAATCTAACCATAACACAATAATATACCTGCTGAGTCATATACCTCAAAGCTCATCAACCTGTACCATCATCTGTCCTCTGAGACTGCTGCTGTAACTCTGGGCACTACTGTCTGCTCTGTACCAATGGCATAATGGCTATATCGGGCATCTCTCTGAGTGTCCCGAAACTCAGTCATGGCATGGGGAATATAACTGCTGTCCACAATCTGATAGTGATCCAATATAAATGCTCATCTCGGCATCTCAAATGCAAGGGAACTGGATGAATAGTGTACTGGAATGAGAAAAATAATGTATGGTAGCCCGGCTACTATATATGTGATAACAGGACCATATGAAGGTAAGGTCCCTTTTTGGTCCAATATTTTCAACTCCCCAATCTTAATGCAACCAAATATGATTTTGGAGGGGTATCTTAATTTTACTATCTCAGGCAACAAAATTGTTAATTTTTTTTATCTTTAATTTGAAATTGTAGTAGTACTTGAAATCAATGAACAATCATAAACATAAGCATTCACATACGACACATACATTTACCATGGGGAAACCCTCTAGTACTTGAGAGAGAAAACTCCAGCAAAATATTCCTTAGAATATTGATAGATAACAGATAATGTCTTTACAATGATCAAATTACATCAAGCACCCCTGGTGCAATATTAGATCAAGAAAGGAGATGGAAGAATATAACTCAGAATAATATCATGCATAAAGTAAAGTGCATTTCCTTCAAGAGAGAAGAGAATTCGCTTCACATTGAATTCATCAATCATGTATAACACACACACACACATATTCTTCTTGTGCTTCTGCTTCTATTTTTATCTTCTGAATTCAAGATGAACTCGCCCTCCATCTAGATGCTAGGTCACTTAGTTAGTGTTTGACGGACAATCCACTCGAGCGGACGCAAGCCAGATCTCCCTAGCTCAATGTGAGTCTAGAACAAATAGAACAAGATATAAACCACTTTCCTAGATCTCGTTAAGGATCAAGTAATCAGATGTCTTACCTTAAGTTTGTAGTCCCTTTTCCTGGATGTTGTTCCACGCCTCGCGGTCGTCAGATCTCAGCTGCAAAACCTGTCAAGATACATAGAACAAGACAAACAAGTAAAAAACATCTAAATGATAATAGATCTAAGTAAACAGTTAAGCAGGTAAACTACACAATATCATCAACACAACAATATTGGTGGAAAGCGTTTATATTACTGTAAAAATAGGGAAAGTACATAGAAGAGAATGAATACAACCAAAGCTTAACGAAGCAATCCTTCTCCATCCAAGCCAATGCCATATCCTCCCAAGGAAGTGTGAGTCTCTCAATGGATGAGTAGAGATCTCTCTAAAATAATTTCACCAACATGTAGACACTATAGACTTCCTCCCTTTGGAATGGGAATGAGCTTCATTTATATAGGACTAAGTAGATAGGGTATGGAAAGGTAGGTTGAGATATAGTAGGAGAGAGATAGGGGATCCTTCCAAGAGGTTAGGAACCGAGTTCCATCTCCCCCAAAAGGTCAGGGATAGGGATCCATGTCAGCTGGCTTCGAGAATGGGGTCAAAGAAGCTATTTTTGTCCATTAACTGACATCGTCGCACCCTGTAAGAGAACAAGCTGCGACGTCGCAGGTTGCATGAGGGCATCCTATGACGACCTCTCAAAACCTAGTATAAATGGGTTTGTATCTCTTCCAATTCAATAACTTAGTCAAGGAAACTTTAGGGATGTATACACTGAATCTCAAGATGGTAAGATTTTAGGTGTAACAGAATGCCCCACAAAGCATGACGCTGTTTGAAAATTGGACAGGTGAAATGCTTTGATAGAAGGAATGGCAATGGCTTGTCGGACTAAGGATGCTGCTGTAGTAAAACTGACTCTGAGTACACAGTCTCATATGACGTGCAACATGGTTTCCGACCAATACAATGCAGATCCATGGTAGTAATGATCGACTGAACACAATCATGGCTACTAGACACAAACGTAGATCCATGATGAGATGATAACACAACCACGACCAATACAAATGTGGATCCGTGTGATATGACTAAATACAATCTCTATCGTAACCTGGGTAAAAATGACTCCCTAGGGTATTCAAGCCAAACCCGCAATGATACGAATCTATCCATGTGATTACAAATGTCTTGACGTCGAATATGGTAGAAACCACTTGATTACCGGTCATTGATGTATACCGTTAACAAGCGCAAAGGAAATCACCGTTGATGTCAATGATTCCCAAGGTATCACAGTACATATCATCAAGCGTGTATAAATGAGTTGAAGTCGAACACGAGATGAAATCTTTCAATCAAGAGTCAATGATGTAAACTCATGTCGAAAGCGAGGTAACCTGCCATTAAGGCATGCAGGGCCAAGGTACTTGATTGGTTTCTAAATTCAATCCCTGGATGATGAGTTGAAGTCAATGAGGATGAATCCATTGAAGGAGGGCCATGATGAATCCCCCATCATCGACACGAAACACGACAAAGGATATGTAGAGCAGATCGGATGGTACAGTAACATGCAAGACTGACTCAGAATAGACCGACATGATGGAAGGTATACTGACTACAGATAATGAATGGTGAGAGTATTCTTGAACATGGGCATGGCATAACTTGGCGGTATTGACATGACGAGTATGACACTGAATCCTAATGCAACTGAGGATGGAAGCTTTCTTTGAATGACTCAAAGGAGTAACAAGACCTAGGAAGTGGGTGATACTCGAGGACAAACGGATGATCCAAGTGCAGTATGCAAATGCAAATGAGTGCCATGTTCAAGAAATGACTAGGTACTGCCACTAATACAGGGTGTAACATAAAAGCTTTCCTTTTTCCCCATCATGAACGATGAGTGCCTCATGTGTTTTTTACGAGCTTGATGAGGGTAACCATATGCTTGGTATAGCTCATCTCATAGATGAGTCCAATCCCAAATATTTTTTGAACCTGGGATAGGAGGGGTTCGTACCATGACGGTCCCTTCAATGTGAAAGTTTAACGAGTCCATAGAAGGTAAACTCGGTTGTCATTTCATGTTTAGAGAGTCTGAAAAGAACTAAAGAAGACTCCAATGGTCCTTTTTCGTAAAGTTAGCCTCATCGCACGAAAAAGGGTAAAACAACGTGGGAGAGGACTCTTCCAGTCATGATTGGATGGAGTATACCTTTTTCGTAAGTAGTGCCCCCTGGTCCGAAAAAGGGGTAAACTATCACCAGGAAGACGACCATTCAAATTCTTTAGCAAGCGTGAACGCGACAAGTTTGCTTGGCAATCTTTTCGTATTTCGAGAGCCTAAAAAGAGCTTAAAGATAGACTCCAGGGGGGTTCCTTTTCCGTAGGAGTTTAACGAGCCCAAAAAAGTGATAAATCGTAACTCGGTAACTTATTCTCATAGTTTCAAGAGCACGAGAAAGAACAAAGAGTAAGCTCATCATCATTAAATAATTACAATCTAACGGCTATAAAATAATCACAAAACATTCAAGGGATTGTTTATACCTGAAATGACTGTTATAATGCGAGAATGGCATATAAAGACCACTTAACAACTCCTAGACACTTGAAAACTAGGTCAAAAAGTCAACCAGGTATTCAAACATCATAAAAATAATCAAACTATAACAAATGACCTAAAAAGAATATGCCTTTTGTTTATAAATAGAAACAAAAAACCAAATATAGTCACCATTGTTCATTTGCCAAATTGGGGAGAAGAAGTGCCATTTGGAGCCAAAATTTCGCTTGTCGATTCCGGGAGTTACGAGCAACCATTTCACCAACCGTTCGGAGCAGGTAACTCTAAACTTCATCCATCATATTTCTAGTGGTTTACATTTTTGAATTTAGTTCATTTTTTTGGGTTTTGAGGTGGTTTGTGGAGGGCTATTGCGTCCTCGGGTCATCGTAGGTCGCCCTTTCAGGATCTGCGATGAAACCAGGTCATCGCAAATCCCGCAAAAGTGGATTGCGACGATGTTGCACTGTCAGAATTGACGGGGTGCGACGATGTTGCACTGTCAGAATTGACGGGGTGCGACGACGGAAACGACCAACCCAACCATCAAACCTAGCCCAAAAAATGGCCTTTCAGTGGTTGAAGTGAGTGTTAATGATGTTAAAATGCTCCTTTTGGCAGGTTAATAGCAGCCAACATGGTCTTGGAGTGGCGTGAGCGAGAACATGAGGTAGATGACATACAAGCTACAAACGATCCACAATGTGTAGAAGCACTGAAGAACTATGGTATCCTAAAGTTCTTCTAGATCCAGGGCATGAGGGCCCAAATCCCATTGCTGACACACATGCTGCGATGTTGGGACGCGGCTTAGCAATATTTTGTGATCGGTGAGCACATACTTACCATGGATATCGAGGACATCTACTTTTTGACTAGATTGTCCCGGAGGGGGGATAACGTAGCTCTCACCGGATCACGGGGGAGTATTAGACCGTGGATGACATGATTCTACAACATTGTACTCCTCATACCCGTGCTTCTAGTGGGAATATTCCCATTAAAGAAGTACGGGAACATCCACTGCATGCCATACTTTTTACCATCATGAGGATAGGAGGGAGACAAGTTCCTCACTTAACTACCAGGTCCCAAATGCTATATGCGGAGGACTGCATGTCTTCAAAGATCTTCAACTGGTGCAAGGGACTTCTCGCAAACATTCAAGCTCAGCTGACCAAGTGTCAGCGGGGAGAGCTCAAGCAATTTGGATATGGTTCGATAGTGATCTTGTTTCTATTGGAGCGGGTCCCCCTTTTGCGCCTGCAGGTACCGTTGGATGACAGGGATCCTAAGGATCCTCACATGGCTAGATGGAAAAATGTGATGGCCCGCCATGGTGGGGGCCCCATCATCGGATATGGTGCTAATTTCTTCACCTGGCTAGAGTGCCAGTTGCTCATAGTGGAGGACTACCCGTACAGTGGTACAAATTACAAAGATGACCTAGACTTGGCATTGCCCGAGGGAGCGGCATGGGGAGATATAGGTAAGAACAAAACCCTTGTACTTCTTAGTTTTGTATGTTTATGATTTTTTTTGTTATAGTGCTGATAAGTAAACAACATGTGTGTGCAGATGTGGGCCTCGCGCAGCCAATAGGAGTTTCTCTTCTCACGAGGAGAGAGAGGGGAGAGGGAGCAGTCATGCCCCCAGCTGCTCATGCTGCCATCGTGGAGATGGAGGATGTCTACAGGAACTTGTCATAGTTGACGTTAGTTATTCCTGAGCTGGAAGTGGATGAGTTACCGCGGCCTATGCAACAGTATGGGGTTGGGGCGTTTGCGCGTTTCAACGTGCTGCTTCGCAAGGTTGCGAGGGCAGTCGACTGCTTCCGTACTCAGTAGGAGAGAGCCGAGAGACCTAGAGGTGCACGGGCCAGGCGTCAGGCCTGATGTTGTTACTATGTATGTACTGAGAGCGAAGAAGCCTCAAATTTTGTACTACTGAAAGCTACGAGGCTTCAGATTTTGTAGAGACTCACTGAAAACCATCGTGCTTCAGATTTTGTACCAAAACTACTTTTTGATGATATATATATACAGACACTTTTGGCAGTTTTTACATTATGTGTTTAAAATGATGAATAATGCGATCTTACTTACATGTTTTGCTTTTATACAATGATTTAATTTACATGTTATGAATGCTTTTACATATGTATTATGTGTGTGCGATGTACCAATCCAAAATGAAGTTGGCCATCGAGTCAACAATTGTGTTCAAATCTCATGGAATGTGCAGGTATTGAGCAGATTCAAATGACCTTTCCAGGAGATAGACTCGTATGAAGAGACGGAGTAGGGTAGGATCACGGATAGCGTAGACCCGATTAATATGGGAAACCACTAATTGCAAATCCAGATGGATGGAAATGTGGTTCATACCCAAGGAAAGAGCATCGGTTAGGGTTCCAATTACCGCCTAATACTCTGCGGCATTGTTGGTTGCGAATCCAAGGCAATTTCCTCCTGAGATGATGAGCTCGCCTGTTGAGGAATACAGTACCCAGGCTGTCGAACCAAGGTTATGGGTATGTCGGCTGGCGCCATCCGTGAATCCGTAGCAAGTTGCCTTCTGCACACGCAGAAAAAACATGGTATAAGAAGCAGAAACAAGATCTAGACACACTAAAATAAATGCATCACACCACACAAAAACACACACGCCATGTACAGTATATACAAAAAGATGTCTATGCATGAAAGGTTCAGGCATAGTACCTCTTCAGGTAAATCCCATCATGGGGTTCACCCAAAGATATTCTGTCGTAGTCTTCAAGCTCATAGGCTCCTTTTTCCAAAACACGCTTAACAATGTAAGGTCCATGCCACATGGACTCGAACTTTCCTGCCCCCAGCTTGTCATGTTTCTGGTCGTATGTAAGGACCAGGTCACCCTCGTTAAAGATACGAGGTTCTACTGACTTGTCGTACTGTGCTTTGATGCGTTTCTTGTGCGCCTCGTTGGCAAGAGTGGCATCTCGGCGAGACTCGTCAAGTTTTTCTAGGTAAAGGAAACATTCTTCCTCGGCAATAGTGTTAGGAAGAAGTTTGATAGCGAGCTTGAGGGACGGAATCTCGCACTCTATCGGAAGGACGGCCTCCAATCCATAAACTAGTTGGAAGGGAGTAAATCCATTGGCGGTTTTAACGGAAGTTTGGTAGGCCCATAATGTTGAAAATAGCATATTATGCCAGTTGGACTTATGCGTACCCACCATACGCTGGACCATAGTTTTCAAGACCTTGCTGATGGCCTCGACTTGTCCATTGGACTGTGGGTAGTAAGGTGTTGTGTTTTCATGGCAAAAACCTAATCTATCGCTCAATTCATCAACCATGTGGTTCTGAAAGTGAGAACCATGGTTGGTAACTATTGCCCGAGGAACTCCAAACCGTGCTATGACATGATTGAACATTGAAGAGTGTGGCGGATTTGTCGTCGTTCGTGTATGTAGGCATTGCCTTGGCCCACTTTGTAAAGTAGTCCACAGCTACGATGATGTAACTATGCCCCTCGGCCGAGGTAGGCTTACAATGCATGAAGTCGATGCCCCATTTAGCAAAGGGGCCAACAACAATAACCGAGTGTAACGGGGCGGGATGGGTTCTCTTCTTTGTATGGAAGTGTTGACATGGAGGACATCTTTTTATGGCCGCGATACAATCTTTGAAGATAGATGGCCAATAATATCCTGCGCGCAAAATATTCTGGGCTGTAGCCATCCCAGAGAGGTTACCGCCACAAGCCCTAGCGTGACAGTCATTTAGAATGCGTTCAGCCTCATCATGGGTTAGACAACGTCAAAGAATAGAATCGATACCACGGCGGTACAAGGTATCACTGATGATCAGATAATACTTTGCATGGTGGCGTATTCTACGACGGTCGTCGTGAGACAATTGAGGGCTGAAGCGTTGGGTCAAATGATACAATGTGATATCCCCATACCACAGATCAGACGTACTGATGAGAAACAATGAGTCATCCAGAAAAGAGTCATTGGGCTCAGATTCTACATCAGGACGGGGGAGGTCGCAAATAAGCTCAGCAAACACCAAATACTTTTTAGACTTGGCTTTCTCGAAAAGAAGATCGAATTCTTGCAATATCATGATCCAGCGTGAATACTTTCCCGCAAGCAACTAACGTGTCAGAACGTGGTACATGGGGTTCGAGTCTACGATGATACTGGTGGTGCGGAGCAAAATGTAGTGTCGGAACTTCTGGACAACGACAACCGCCGCGAGAGCGACCTTCTCAACATGTCAATATCTAGTTTCGGTGTCAATGAGACGCTTACTCGCATAGTATATTACATGTTCCTGGGCATTCTGATCCTCCTGTACCAAAACCATGGCGATAGTGGTGTTATCACATATATAGTAGCCGGGCTACCATACATTATTTTTCTCATTCCAGTACACTATTCAGCCAGTTCCCTTACATTTGAGATGCCGAGATGAGCATCTATATCGGATCACTATCAGATTGTGGACAGCAGTTGCATTCCCCATGCCATGACTGAGTTTCAGGACACTCAGAGAGATGACCGATGTAGCCATTATACCATTGGTACAGAGCAGTCAGTAGTGCCCAAAGTTACAACAGCAGTTTCAGAGGACAGATGATGGTACAGGTTGATGTGCATTCAGGTATATGACTCAGCAGGTATATTACGGTGTTATGGTTAGATTGCTTTTATACTTATTCTTATAGCATGTCATAGCACTTAGTGTCATGATCTGGCGATCATATAGATACATGGACCTGGTTGACCTATTATATATATATATTACTGTCCCTGCTCAGACTTAGAAGTTCACTATTCATACTCATTGGTATTTACCCTCCTTAGGGAGAATAGAGGTGATCATTCAACCATACCTTGGCTTGCTAGTGTTGGCTTCATCTTTTCATTGTCTTCATCCATCCATGGCCTACCTTTTAGATTATCACCCTGACTTACTACTTGACTAGTGGCATGGAGGACCTTTCCCCACTGTAGCCTCTGTATTGGATGAGCTTCCCTGTTTATTGTGTCTCGGCTCTGAGTTGGTGACAAAACTTACCTATGGTGAGTTGGAGTTCCTTGTGAATTCCCCCTAGTCATTAAAGTTGTGTTGGCTAAACCTGAAACTTTTAGTGCTGCCATGAATACAAAATCTGGAAAAATGAAATGCTATATCTTGTGTGTGAAAGAAATGCCAATTGAAAATGGCCATGAAAAATAAAATGTTATATCTTTTGGAAAAATAAATACCTAGGTAAACAAGTTGTCCATGACACACCTAGAAGTGCTCAGGTAAACAAGTGCCTTAAAAACACACCTGCAGCAGAAAGCCTAAAAATAAATGTAAATCTATGCAATGTGTTTGTAAACACACATAGATCAAGGCTATGGAAACTTCAGGCCCAAAAAGCAATGGAACTTGAATGTTATATCTAAAATTGCTGGCCTTGTTTGTATTATGGATTGTGCGCATCTGTGAAGGTGAATAAACCCTCTTTAAACAACTCATCCATTTGTGAGACACCGCCATTCCCTGTATTATTGCTCATTCAGTATATACTATGGTGTGTATTCCCTTTCCCTTGCCAAAGTGTCACAAAGTCAAGTCAGTCAAGTCATCCCTTGGCCTAGCCAGTTAATTTAAGCCTTCACCCTTCACTAGCAAATTGATCACAACTATGAAGTGAGTATGGTCCTGAAAGTCTAGTCTGAGTAATAATAATAACTAACGACACTATATATTTGGATTTAGATCGCCAGTCATGATTACTCTGTGTTATAGAAGCTATTTGAATAAATTGTAAAGCATGTATTAACCTTGACAACTTGCAGCAGCTATGGATGATAGTCTGAGTTATATTTGGTCTTGATTAGACCTAGTTTGACCATGGAGGACCATGGGACATGAGATGTTGGACCTTATGATGATATGGATAGATGATATATGGTCCATGTACACATACAGGATGATTCTATGCAGCAGCTACAGGGTTATGATGATGATTCTTGGGATACAGCAGTGTTTGCTCATTTACAGATCATTATTATTGGCCTTGTTCCGGTACATTGGATATTTATTTTGATCATGCAGAGATTCATATGGTGTATGATTACACATCTTGGATGGATTTGGACCTTCTGAGTCCAATGGGACAGTTTGTTTTCAGTTCCGGGCACTTACAGTGATGATTTAGCCTCAGTAGGCTGTCCTAGTGCAGTTTTGGTCTATTGGAGGCCCTGTCGGAGCAGAGATGACTTTTATCCGGATGACCTAGGGCGCTGATGATGGAGGGGGTGGTCCAGCCACTTGTTTTTACCATATTACCCCCCTCCCGGACACATTGGCACCCTCACCTTGACAGCGCCATCACTCCAGGAGGCAGTTTGGGCAGTTTCACGTTTCCCGAGGCATTTCAGGATTGGTAGAAATGGCTATTGAGGAAATCGATTTGGGCTAATGAGGCAAAGTTATGGCATGGGATGATCAGTGATGATAGATCGGGACCTTCCACACCTCCTCCTGCAGTTTCAGCTTCATCGGGGCCCGCATCCATCACTTATGGCACTTTCTGTAGATTTTTTGAGGTCTTTTGAGGACCACGACTTCACCTTGGAGGACCACGACTTTACCTTGGAGGCACGATTTGGTACTTTCATGATTATGTATTGGTTATTGTGCCATGGGGATTGACCAAGGAGGGATAAAATTACCCCTTGGACCCACCATGAGCCTCTTATGATATTTTGTCATCATGATTTGGTGGGATTCCCCTCTCCTAGGGCGACTTTGTCCACTTATGTTATATTTTATGTGTGATCCATGTACTATGTTGTTGAGCTCATCTCAACCATTGATTAGACATTTGTATCTCTTAATCTTAACCACTCATTCAAAAAGTGGTTAGGGTTTTGGTGCCTCTCCTTCCTATTTAAAGGAGAGAGCCTCTCATTGTAAAGGGTCTTTGGCTCTTGGATTATTGGTATAGAAAAATATTCTTGTGGAAATTCTTGTGGTCTCCTTTGCATCTGGTGTTCTTAGATGGTGATTGGAAAGTCTATTGCAACCTAGCATTTGGAAATTGTGGTAAGATCTATCTTGTTTGGAAATCATTGTTTGTCTACAGGAGGGCGACTTCAACAAGGGCGATTTTGCAAGGCTTCTTCAAATCGACTTTCTTGGCATTCGCTTGTATCAGGGGGTTATCATTAGTATCATTGTGATCTATGCTATCTTTCTGTTACTTCTTTTGTGGCATTAGTCTTATCTCTTGATGCATCAAATCTGATATTGTTGACGTTTGTTGTGCAGGAGAGAGGGCGCATTGGCTTCTTGGACTAAATCGATTTGCATAGAGACTACTTCAAAGCTTCCAAATTGATCGGGATTGCATAGATCATCATCATCAAGGCATCTACAAGGTTATCCAGGTAAGATCCACAGGTTTGTTTCTCTTTCCTTTATCCAATCCATTGACATAATTCATAAATTGTTAAAACCCTAAATACTTCAAAACCCCCATTTTACATTTTGTCAGATCTACCAAGATCTAGTGGGTTGTTGGGCATGATATTGAAAACCCACCTCTATAGCATCCACGGCATCCCGGATCTATAGTTTGGTGTGGATTGGCTTCCATTTGACCCCTCTCCCAAGCCAACCTAGCTTCTCCCAAGGAAGGCGCACTTCACCATTTGAGCAGGTTGACCTAGATCCAAGCGATGGGTGTTTGAGATTTCACTTGATTTGACATCTACACATCAAATAACATACACCCAGGTTGTCTCTTTCTTGAATTTCACCTTGTGGGTCCCATTCCACATTTTAAGGGATTTTATCCCCATTTTGGACCATTTGGAACACTTAAACTCAGATCTACAAAGATCTAACCGGTGGATTGCCACGAAATTATAGATCCATACCCCTACTTGACTGATCTACCCGGATCTAAAGTTTGGATGCCATCCGACATGATTTGACCCACCTAAACCCAAATTGAAGCCTCCTTAGGGAAAGTCGCACCACCTTGGAGAAGTGAGTTCACTCACTTCGAGGAACTGGGTACTTGAGATTTTTGCAGATCCGGAATCAGAATAATTCAAAACCTAGGTCTAGACTGTCACTTTGTCAAATCTTGCCTTGGGGATTGCATTCCTTGTTTTTAGGGATTGTGGTCCACTTGGGTCAAACCTAGATCTAGACACATTCATCCATCAAGAACTGTATTGTCCACTTGTCCCAAGTACTAGGAGTCCTAAACCTCAAGTCAACCCTACTTTGACTCCACTTCCCAATTCCCAAGGCACTGGCCTCTCTCCAAGTTAACTCAACTTTCCTAGAATGTTGGATTGACTTGTGGTTTGACTTTTGCATGGTGAACTATACCCTTGAAGCTATCATGAAATATGGTCAAACTTGTCACTTGTACTAGTTAGCCCCAATTAAATCCATAAACTACCCTGCATTGGACACGGTTCCCAAGGCAGTGGATCTTTTGACATTGACCTAGTACACTAGCCCTAGATCTCACTTTAAACATTGCAAGTCACTTTCACTTCAACTATGAACCAAAGCTATATCTGTTGAACCCTCACTTGGCTTGTGACTTCATCCTTAGGTCTAGGATAAACCATACACCTAACTTCACTTGGAAATACCCTGATTTGGTGTCTTGGTTTTGATCTCTCCTATCGGGAGTAGATCGGGTCTCCCCCTTTGTTGTCTGGGCTAGATAACATAAAGCGAAGGTTGCCTCGACTGGCGTGACAACCATACATATTGGAGGTCGAGGTGATCGTGGTTGCACCTTTCAAGTTGCCCTTCCCTATTGCCATCCATGACTGGATCCATCCATAGGGGTAACTACATCCTAGGTGATAACATTTTGGCGCCGTTGCCGGGGAGGCAATAGCTTGCCCTAGTTCGACATACTTTTCTTCAAAGCAGTCCCGTTCTCTTTGCCATAACACTTGGCGCCGGAGACGTAATAGGATTACCTTGGAAAAGCTACTAATCCTTCCCGCATATACAACGACACATATCTTGGTAGAAGAGTTAAATCTACCTGGCGACTCCCAATCGTGACTTCGCTGAGGAGCGAGCTCATTTACATCCTTATAACACTAGAATTTAGACAGATCTTATCGTTATCTAGAACTCATGGGGTACATCATTTTGTTTTCAGGTTCTTGAATATAAAAAAATATATATATATAAAAATATAAAAAAAATATAAAATATAAAAAATTATTATCCATGGCTGCTTCGGAGCGACCTAGAACTTTCGGTCGTTTAAAAGTTTTTGACTTTTCAAAAATTGTTGGGTATCCTCATCATATTCCTCATCAAGCATGTGCAAGGTTGCCTATTTTCGATGGAAGTTATGAAATCTCTGCTAGAAGGCACCTTGAACTTTTTAAGGAAATTATTAAAGAGTTATCCATAACCCGTGAGGATGTGTGTATGAGACTATTGGCTTCATCTTTCAAAGAAAGAGCTGGTCTCTGGCTTTCGAATTTGAAACCCAATAGCATTTCTGGTTATGACATGTTTGAAAATAAATTCCTGGAAGAATGGGGAAGTGAATTTGATGATATGTATCTTTCAAATCAAATCCAAGATCAAAACCTTCCCCTTTCCGATCTTATTGTGGAATCATTTAACAATCAAATATCAAGTGATTTGTCAACATCCGGAGATGACCTTTCCTGCCCAATTTCTTCAGATAATAAGTCTTCTACTTTTGAGTCAATCGAAAGTCAAATCTTTAATCATTGTACAAACCATAAATTTTCAAATTGCTTTTTAGGTAGCCCTAGTCCTGATCCTAAGGGAATTTCTGAGGATGAGCTTTTAGTTAACAGGTCTATTGAAGTTCCTCCCTCAGAGAAACTCATTAGTCATTCTGTCTTTAGTGATCATTCAATTCCTTATGAACTTACTGAAGAAGAAGAAAGTAGGGACATAGATCAAGATCCTCTAGTGGTGATTTCAGGTGATCATTGTGCAAATAATCAGGATATGTTAAATGAAATTATTAATTTCACCCCTGATCAATTAAATGAAAATGATCACTTTTCCTCTTATAATTTTAATGATGAATTAATAGAAGATCAATATCAAGATGAGGAAGAATTAATAAGTCACACTAGGTGTTCTAATCTTTGTTCCACTTCTTATAATGAATCTTTAAATTTTCCTTTTTTCATCTTTAATCAAGATAACTTAGAGTTAGATAGTTATGGTCAATCTTGTCCTCAGGTTGTAAATATTGAATTTGATCAAAAGTTTGAAATTATTCCTAGAATAAAGAATATTTTCTATTATCAAAATCCAAGGTCAAACTTGTCTATCCATTCGGGAGAAATTTCATATTTGCAATCCACCCTCCTTTCCCAATTCTTTCAATCATCTTTGGGTTGGGGCTCTAGTCAATCTTTTGCCTTGGAAATTTTTAATAGGAAGTATAAGCATGATTACATGTTTGGAGAAAAAGCACTTCATGTCCCTTTTCAGTCACTTTGGAACCATAATGTATGTTGTCAAGTTATCAATCATTCTTGGTGGCTAGAAAAGGTGTTTAAAGATCAATTCCATATTTTCTCCATTTTTGAGCATCAAGTGGGTCTGACTTTGATTTTCCGTCTTTTAAGCTTTAATTTATCCCCACTTGAATTTTTGATCATCAGTCCCAAGGAGAGTCAAATTGAATATGTAAGAAAAGTAAATGAACAAGTTAATCTGTGTGAAAATGAATCGAATCACATGTCTTATGTCCTTCCTCTATCCATCTCTGAGTTTAACTTGCATAAATTTTATGATCCTATCAGTTCTTTGATGGAGGATGTTTGCATCAGTCAGTCTTCTCCTTGGCATAATTTCATATTGCACCATTCAACTCCTTTCTCAATTTTTGAACAAGTCAAGAAAGTTGTGCTATCTATTTCATTAATCCTTAATCTATTCTTGACTCGTTCTTTAAGCAAAAATCAAAGAAGAATTATTAACTTATTTGATGAATGGTTGCACTGGATTTATGATTTTACCTAACATCTGCATTGCCTGGTAGATTAGGGTAGGTAGGAAACCGAATAAGCCTACTTAGGCAGTAGTTAGTCTTTTTAGCCATTGAGTCTGGCACCTTCTTAGTCTTTAAGCTCCTTTGTAAGCTCCTAGTTTAGTTGAGTACCTGTCACTTTTTCTTTTCCTGCACAATAAATTTCAAATTTTGCAAATTATGTTAGTAGTTTAATTTACTTTTTGCATTTATACTTTATGCATTTATATTTCTGACATAGAGTAGATTTTATTTCAGTTGATTTTATATTCTTCCCACACATGCGGCATGAGGTATTTTCTTTAGATGTTTGTGAATGCAGAAAATAGGTTGCAAGAATAAAGCTGGAAATAAAATGGTAGAGTGCTGGATCGTGGATTCGAGTAGCAGAGTTCGAGGACCAGAGATTCTGAGGTTCTCAAGCGCTCACTTCAGCCGAGCACTTGTCCCAGCCGGAGCCAGATGTTATCACATATATAGTAGCCGGGCTACCATACATTATTTTTCTCATTCCAGTACACTATTCAGCCAGTTCCCTTACATTTGAGATGCCGAGATGAGCATCTATATCGGATCACTATCAGATTGTGGACAGCAGTTGCATTCCCCATGCCATGACTGAGTTTCAGGACACTCAGAGAGATGACCGATGTAGCCATTATACCATTGGTACAGAGCAGTCAGTAGTGCCCAAAGTTACAACAGCAGTTTCAGAGGACAGATGATGATACAAGTTGATGTGCATTCAGGTATATGACTCAGCAGGTATATTACGGTGTTATGGTTAGATTGCTTTTATACTTATTCTTATAGCATGTCATAGCACTTAGTGTCATGATCTGGCGATCATATAGATACATGGACCTGGTTGACCTATTATATATATATATTACTGTCCCTGCTCAGACTTAGAAGTTCACTATTCATACTCATTGGTATTTACCCTCCTTAGGGAGAATAGAGGTGATCATTCAACCATACCTTGGCTTGCTAGTGTTGGCTTCATCTTTTCATTGTCTTCATCCATCCATGGCCTACCTTTTAGATTATCACCCTGACTTACTACTTGACTAGTGGCATGGAGGACCTTTCCCCACTGTAGCCTCTGTATTGGATGAGCTTCCCTGTTTATTGTGTCTCGGCTCTGAGTTGGTGACAAAACTTACCTATGGTGAGTTGGAGTTCCTTGTGAATTCCCCCTAGTCATTAAAGTTGTGTTGGCTAAACCTGAAACTTTTAGTGCTGCCATGAATACAAAATCTGGAAAAATGACATGCTATATCTTGTGTGTGAAAGAAATGCCAATTGAAAATGGCCATGAAAAATAAAATGTTATATCTTTTGGAAAAATAAATACCTAGGTAAACAAGTTGTCCATGACACACCTAGAAGTGCTCAGGTAAACAAGTGCCTTAAAAACACACCTGCAGCAGAAAGCCTAAAAATAAATGTAAATCTATGCAATGTGTTTGTAAACACACATAGATCAAGGCTATGGAAACTTCAGGCCCAAAAAGCAATGGAACTTGAATGTTATATCTAAAATTGCTGGCCTTGTTTGTATTATGGATTGTGCGCATCTGTGAAGGTGAATAAACCCTCTTTAAACAACTCATCCATTTGTGAGACACCGCCATTCCCTGTATTATTGCTCATTCAGTATATACTATGGTGTGTATTCCCTTTCCCTTGCCAAAGTGTCACAAAGTCAAGTCAGTCAAGTCATCCCTTGGCCTAGCCAGTTAATTTAAGCCTTCACCCTTCACTAGCAAATTGATCACAACTATGAAGTGAGTATGGTCCTGAAAGTCTAGTCTGAGTAATAATAATAACTAACGACACTATATATTTGGATTTAGATCGCCAGTCATGATTACTCTGTGTTATAGAAGCTATTTGAATAAATTGTAAAGCATGTATTAACCTTGACAACTTGCAGCAGCTATGGATGATAGTCTGAGTTATATTTGGTCTTGATTAGACCTAGTTTGACCATGGAGGACCATGGGACATGAGATGTTGGACCTTATGATGATATGGATAGATGATATATGGTCCATGTACACATACAGGATGATTCTATGCAGCAGCTACAGGGTTATGATGATGATTCTTGGGATACAGCAGTGTTTGCTCATTTACAGATCATTATTATTGGCCTTGTTCCGGTACATTGGATATTTATTTTGATCATGCAGAGATTCATATGGTGTATGAGTACACATCTTGGATGGATTTGGACCTTCTGAGTCCAATGGGACAGTTTGTTTTCAGTTCCGGGCACTTACAGTGATGATTTAGCCTCAGTAGGCTGTCCTAGTGCAGTTTTGGTCTATTGGAGGCCCTGTCGGAGCAGAGATGACTTTTATCCGGATGACCTAGGGCGCTGATGATGGAGGGGGTGGTCCAGACACTTGTTTTTACCATATTACCCCCCTCCCGGACACATTGGCACCCTCACCTTGACAGCGCCATCACTCCAGGAGGCAGTTTGGGCAGTTTCACGTTTCCCGAGGCATTTCAGGATTGGTAGAAATGGCTATTGAGGAAATCGATTTGGGCTACTGAGGCAAAGTTATGGCATGGGATGATCAGTGATGATAGATCGGGACCTTCCACACCTCCTCCTGCAGTTTCAGCTTCATCGGGGCCCGCATCCATCACTTATGGCACTTTCTGTAGATTTTTTGAGGTCTTTTGAGGACCACGACTTCACCTTGGAGGACCACGACTTTACCTTGGAGGCACGATTTGGTACTTTCATGATTATGTATTGGTTATTGTGCCATGGGGATTGACCAAGGAGGGATAAAATTACCCCTTGGACCCACCATGAGCCTCTTATGATATTTTGTCATCATGATTTGGTGGGATTCCCCTCTCCTAGGGCGACTTTGTCCACTTATGTTATATTTTATGTGTGATCCATGTACTATGTTGTTGAGCTCATCTCAACCATTGATTAGACATTTGTATCTCTTAATCTTAACCACTCATTCAAAAAGTGGTTAGGGTTTTGGTGCCTCTCCTTCCTATTTAAAGGAGAGAGCCTCTCATTGTAAAGGGTCTTTGGCTCTTGGATTATTGGTATAGAAAAATATTCTTGTGGAAATTCTTGTGGTCTCCTTTGCATCTGGTGTTCTTAGATGGTGATTGGAAAGTCTATTGCAACCTAGCATTTGGAAATTGTGGTAAGATCTATCTTGTTTGGAAATCATTGTTTGTCTACAGGAGGGCGACTTCAACAAGGGCGATTTTGCAAGGCTTCTTCAAATCGACTTTCTTGGCATTCGCTTGTATCAGGGGGTTATCATTAGTATCATTGTGATCTATGCTATCTTTCTGTTACTTCTTTTGTGGCATTAGTCTTATCTCTTGATGCATCAAATCTGATATTGTTGACGTTTGTTGTGCAGGAGAGAGGGCGCATTGGCTTCTTGGACTAAATCGATTTGCATAGAGACTACTTCAAAGCTTCCAAATTGATCGGGATTGCATAGATCATCATCATCAAGGCATCTACAATGTTATCCAGGTAAGATCCACAGGTTTGTTTCTCTTTCCTTTATCCAATCCATTGACATAATTCATAAATTGTTAAAACCCTAAATACTTCAAAACCCCCATTTTACATTTTGTCAGATCTACCAAGATCTAGTGGGTTGTTGGGCATGATATTGAAAACCCACCTCTATAGCATCCACGGCATCCCGGATCTATAGTTTGGTGTGGATTGGCTTCCATTTGACCCCTCTCCCAAGCCAACCTAGCTTCTCCCAAGGAAGGCGCACTTCACCATTTGAGCAGGTTGACCTAGATCCAAGCGATGGGTGTTTGAGATTTCACTTGATTTGACATCTACACATCAAATAACATACACCCAGGTTGTCTCTTTCTTGAATTTCACCTTGTGGGTCCCATTCCACATTTTAAGGGATTTTATCCCCATTTTGGACCATTTGGAACACTTAAACTCAGATCTACAAAGATCTAACCGGTGGATTGCCACGAAATTATAGATCCATACCCCTACTTGACTGATCTACCCGGATCTAAAGTTTGGATGCCATCCGACATGATTTGACCCACCTAAACCCAAATTGAAGCCTCCTTAGGGAAAGTCGCACCACCTTGGAGAAGTGAGTTCACTCACTTCGAGGAACTGGGTACTTGAGATTTTTGCAGATCCGGAATCAGAATAATTCAAAACCTAGGTCTAGACTGTCACTTTGTCAAATCTTGCCTTGGGGATTGCATTCCTTGTTTTTAGGGATTGTGGTCCACTTGGGTCAAACCTAGATCTAGACACATTCATCCATCAAGAACTGTATTGTCCACTTGTCCCAAGTACTAGGAGTCCTAAACCTCAAGTCAACCCTACTTTGACTCCACTTCCCAATTCCCAAGGCACTGGCCTCTCTCCAAGTTAACTCAACTTTCCTAGAATGTTGGATTGACTTGTGGTTTGACTTTTGCATGGTGAACTATACCCTTGAAGCTATCATGAAATATGGTCAAACTTGTCACTTGTACTAGTTAGCCCCAATTAAATCCATAAACTACCCTGCATTGGACACGGTTCCCAAGGCAGTGGATCTTTTGACATTGACCTAGTACACTAGCCCTAGATCTCACTTTAAACATTGCAAGTCACTTTCACTTCAACTATGAACCAAAGCTATATCTGTTGAACCCTCACTTGGCTTGTGACTTCATCCTTAGGTCTAGGATAAACCATACACCTAACTTCACTTGGAAATACCCTGATTTGGTGTCTTGGTTTTGATCTCTCCTATCGGGAGTAGATCGGGTCTCCCCCTTTGTTGTCTGGGCTAGATAACATAAAGCGAAGGTTGCCTCGACTGGCGTGACAACCATACATATTGGAGGTCGAGGTGATCGTGGTTGCACCTTTCAAGTTGCCCTTCCCTATTGCCATCCATGACTGGATCCATCCATAGGGGTAACTACATCCTAGGTGATAACAAGTGGTAGCAGAAGCAGCAAGATATAGGATGTAATCTCGGTAATAATTCGGCGGTTGGAGCATGGGGGCATGCGTGATGGCATGCTTCAAACTTTCAAAAGATTGTTGAGCTCGGTCATCCCAAATGAATGGGACGTCTTTTTTCATCAATCTCATGTAACCCTGCGTCTTTTGCGCGAAATTACAGACAAAACGCCTTAAATAAGTCGCTCTTTCTTGCAGACTTTGAAGTTCTGTGACATTAGTTGGAGGTGGAAGGGTGACGATGGCTTCCACCTTCAAGGGATCAATGCGGATCCCATCTTTCAAGACAATAAACCCTAAGAGGCGTCTAGACTCGACACAGAAGATACACTTACGAGGATTCAGACGGATATTGTACCGTCTGCATCTGAGGAAAATGGCCTCCAGATGATCCATGCGGAACTCACGCTGCTTCGAATGGGCAGGGAGATCATCCAAGTAAGGATCCAAAAAGTCCTTTATATCATGGAAGGCATACGACATGGCCCGCTGGAACATGGCGCCAACATTTTTGAGGCCAAAAGGAATTTTGCGGTATGCAAATGTTCCCCAAGGACAGATGAATGCAGTCTTATGTTGGTCGGTTGGGTTAATCTCAATCTTGTTGTACCCGAAAAAGCCATCCATAAATGAGAAGATGACACTTCCAGCACAATTGTCGATGATCAGGTCAATAAAGGGAGTCGGGTAGTTGTCCTTTGGACAAGCCTTGTTCAGATCCCTATAATCGACACAGACACGAATGGTACCCTGCTTTTTGTTCATAGGGACGACGTTTGAGACCCAATTCGTCAAGGGGACAGGATAAATAAAACCAACCTTCAAAAGTTTCTCAATCTTTTCCTTGATTCCCGTAGTGTTCGGAGGGTGTACTGGTCGCATCTTTTGGCGCACAGGTTTGATGTCGGGATAGGTCTTTATTTCATGTGAAACAATAGCAGGGTCTATCCTAGGCATCTCCTCATAGGACCAAGCGAATAAGTCTCGATATCGCTTGAATAAGGCCTTGCCAATGGCGAGTTCTTTGGGGGAATAGTTCTGGCCTATGCGAATGTGTTCCACTACACCAGGTTTAACCGAAATGTCTACCGGGGTGGTAGGCTCAATGTTGGCCAGATTGCCCTCAGTGTCCGTATGACAGGTAAGTATGGGGGAGTGAGCGAAAGGGTAGCAATTTGGTGGAAAAATGGTGTTAATGTTGCTCTCTATGCGATCCAATGGAGGAAGGAAAGATGATCTATGGTGAAGGTCATCCCACGGACCGTCATCCACATTCATAACTTCCATAATGGACTCATCTGAATGAAAAGTACGAAGTAGGAGTTCGGGTAGAGACGATGTCCATCGTAGAGAACAGGATGGGGAGGTCACAACTAGGTGGTCCTCGGGTGCTGACTGGATAGCCTCGTAAATACGTTCAGTGGGTGAAAGAGGCATTGTGTCTCCAATCAAGTGTGTGGTGGCTTCATCAAGTACAAGCCAGGTATTAGTGGAGTGAGATGGAATCTCTGTGGAGATCATGTTCACCGTGGCAACATGATTAGGGGGATCCGATGTGGGAAAAACGCCCATAAGAGATGAATCTTTTATAAGGCCTACCCCCACACTCTCATACTGTTTTGACGATTGTCCGATCGAGGGGACATGGTCACCAGGATGAGAAGTAGTGTCCGGTGTGCAAAAATCTAGTTGGTCAACAGTGACAATTCGTCCTTGATGGGGGAATTGCACTATGTGGAAGAGGGATGAGACAACCGCAGTCATGGCATAAAACCAATTGTGACCAAGCAAGAGATTATATTCCAACGGGGCTACGAACACTTCCACGTTAATGGTTACGGTCTTACCCCCCAACTCAACTGCGAGAGCTTGTAAGAGCCCATGAGGTTGAAAACCACGTCCGTCGAATGCTTTCAGTGTGGTAGGAGAACGGTTCAACTCAGGAGAGCTAATAGATATCCAACAGGAGATCGACATGACCGAGGTAGAGGCGCCCTCGTCCAAAATGGTACAATGGACAATTTTCCCTGCAACGTTCGTAATGACTTGGAATGCGAGTTGATGGGAAAGCCTCGGCTTGAAATAGTCAAGTCTGAACATGATGGTATTCGAAGAATCCGGGTCGACTGCACCAATAGCAGCAAGGAGAGTTTTGCGTTGATTGGGACAATTATGCAAAACCTCCAATGTTGACATGGCGCAAGGAGCTTGTGCCAGGTCCTCTACGATATTGTAATTCTGCGCTTCCCGAGCATTAGGATTGAAAACAAATTTTTGAATCATGCTCTTGGGCAGCCGCAATATCAATTCTAGGGAAGGCTTCTCGATGGTGAGAGAAGCTGGTGGTACAATGACATCAGGTAAGGAGGTGGAAGCTTTTTCAGTATTACTTCCAACAGGTTCCTTCGAAGGGACTAAGTCATATGATCGCGAGTGAGTGTTTAGATTGATCATCTCATTACGCACCATGAGAACATGCGCGGTAGAAGATGGTTCTCCTTGGGAAGGAGAGGGTTGAGCAATCATCTGCTGATTTTGAGCAGGGAAGGGATCATTGAGCACTGCGGGTGTTGGTTTACCCTTAAGAAACTTTTGAACTTCGTCTCTATGGGGACACTCCTTAGAGAAGTGGTTGTCACTACACAACAAACAGGGATACTTCAACTTCCGCTTCTATTTGGTATCATCAGGGGTGCTATTTTGTTCCTGTTGGGTGGAAGATTTCTTAGGTTTCCCTTTGTTCTTCTTCTTACCACTAGACTTCTGAGGTGAAGCTGACTGAACAGAATTCACTTCTTTGGTGACAGCAGGAGTGGATGATTTGGTGGTGCTATTACCAGCCTGTGTTGGTAATGGGGAAGAACCTTGAAGGTTCGACGATCCAACAATGTGAGAAGGAGGCTGGGTGTTAAGGGATCCAATGATGCCATCAGCTTGGGGTCCCTTGGCTGGTTTCGCGGGGTCGTACGTGTTGCGAGGAGCGTCAGGAAGAATATCAAACAACGTGCCCGATTGAGCATAGACTAAATCTAGGTAATGGGCACGTGCGATGGCTTGTTCTTCAGTGACAGCCCCGCCCATGGAAACATCTTGAGCTATGTGGGGTATGAGAGACTTCGTAAACCAGTCTGCTAGGAGTTGGTCTGGAATAGGGGCCTTAATCAGACGTCTTCTCCTTCGCCAATCATGTATATGATCTGAGATATGAGTAGCGGTGGTATGACGGAGTGAGGTCAAAAGGTCTGTACCAGTTTCATACCGTATAAGCAACTTGAAATGAGTCAGAAAATTCATAGCAAGAGAACTAAAGTCAAGAAAGGAATGGGGTGGTAGTTCAATATACCACTTGGCAGCCGAACTAGTGAGAGTCCATTGAAAAAGTATGAGACGGATCGAGTCGTCCATCAAAGAGTTGGATGAGCACCATAAATGGTATGCCATCACATGGTTTTTGGGATCCTCACCCAGCTTGCCATCAAATTTGGGGATGTTTGATGGAAGTTTCACCGGAATCAGGGGCCAATTGGTTCCATGGTAGATGGGGTCATTTGTTAGATGATATAGGTCGGGTAGGTCCAAAGTAGCCAAAAAGGGAAGCTGTTGATTGGGCTGTGGGTACTGATAGTACTTACAAGGCATGTAAGGACCGGTGGGACCTTGTATCAACTGATTATAATGTGTCCATGAGGGAAGCTGACCGTAGGGGGGTGTGCCTCTCGGACCAAACGTAGGTCCGCCACCATAAGGTGGTCCATAACCATGAGGTGGAGGTCCACCGCCACCGTTGGGAGGAGGTGGAGGTCCGCCACTGCCTCCGGGAGGGGGTGGAGGTCCATAACCGTAATAAGGTGACCCTCCACCGTCTCCGTCCGGGGGGGTGGTGGTGGAACACCTCCACCTCCAGAAGGATGAGGTCCCCCACCGCCTCCGCCACCGGAAGGATGGGGGTCTCCACCACCTCCGCCGCTGGAAGGGTGTGGTCCTCCTCCGCCACCGCCACCATAATAATGTGATCCGCTACCACCTCCGCCAGGAGGGGGTGGTGGACCATCTCTACCGCCAGAAGGATGATGTCCTCCTCCACCACTGCCATAATAGGGTGGTCCCCCACCGCCTCCGCCAGGAGGGGGTGGTGGACCATTCCCGTCACCGAAGGATGGGTGGGGGCCATGGTTAGTGGAATGAGATGGACCTCTACCCGAAGGGAAAGGTCCGCATCCACTAGCGGGAGGCGGGGGTGGACCAATCGGGGGTGGTGGTACTTGAGGGATATTTGGTTGGGGTCCATGTTGCAAAACGGGTTGGTGCCCCCACAGAGTGTATGGGTTTCTGGGATAGGGTATCCCGTAGGGTGCATTTCCGGGATTAGATTGACTCAGCACAGGGTTAACGTAACCTGGATACACTTGACTCCATGGAGGTTGGGTTACATTGGATGGCCCCCCAACATGACGTAATCCCATGGTGGATGTTCTAGTGGGTTGGGAAGGTCCAACGTAAGGACCGTTGGGAAGTCCTCTACCTACGTTCTGGTTAAGAGATGGGGGTTTCCCCCCAGTTACAACTAGCTGACCACCATGCAAGGGTTGACCCAACGTGGTTTGTTGATTAGATACCATGGTAGTAACGTTACCAATAAGATAATTAGGGGGGATGGAGTTCCCTCCCCTCGAATTTTGAGGTGGGGAGGAATTGGTAAAGTAACCATGGTAGTAACGGGTGTGTTGGACTTCTGTCATTCAACCGGTTGGTTCACTTGGGGTATAGGACTGGACTCTTGCGAGGGTTGACCAGTCTCATGGATGTTATCGGACAATCCACTCGAGTGGATGTGAGCAGGATCTCCCTAGCTCAATGTGAGTCTAGAACAAATAGTACAGACTACAAAACTCATTTCCTAGATCTAGTTACAGATCGAGTACTTAGATATCATACCTTTTAGATCGCAGATCCTTCACCTTGTTGTTGCTCCAAGTCTTGCGGTCGTCAGATCTCTAGCTGCAAGACCTGTCAAGACAATATGGAAACAATACAAGCAGTACAAGATATCTAAACAATAACTGATCTAAACTAACAGTTGAGGAAGAAAGTTCTAAACATCATCAACGAGACAACATTTATGGAAAGAGATTATATTAACTGTATAAAAAGTGGGAATACATAGAAAGGATGAAGCTAGAACCAAAGCCTCAACGTCGCATCCTCCATCCAACATGTCCAAGCCAAGCCTCCAAGGTGGTACAAGCTTCCCAATAACCAATATGGATCCTATCAGCATAAGGGTACGATAGACCTTCCCCCCTCTCATGGAGAGAGTGGGTGTTTATATAGGGCTAAAGAAATAGGGTAGGTTGAGGATTAGGGCGAGATGGTTACGGGATCTTGCCATAAGGTTAGGAACCGAAATGCCACCTCACGTAGAACCTAGGGATAGGCCTCCACATCACTCATCTTTGAGAATGGGCTCGAAGAGACTCTTTTATCCAAATAACTGACATCGTCGCAGGTTGCATTAGGACAACCTGCAACGTTGCATGTTGCACAAGGGCAGACTGCGACGACCTTGAAAAGTAGGTCAGTTAAGCCCTCCAGTCATGGAAAACTTCAGGGATGTGTTTTTACTCTAAAATGAGTTTAGGTATAATAGCAAAGAGCTTACACAATAGTCAAGATGATGACATTATCACAACGGTCATGATGACAACACTTGGTCATAATGACGGTACTTGCAACGGTCATGGTGACGACACTAGGTCAGGATGACGACACTTGCAACACTTGTGACACTTGTGTTAAATTTTGAGCATTAATTCACAATACTGTAGGATCTTTACTGAGAGAATAACATATACAGTATATCAATGCATGACAATCATAGTAAGTATGACAAGCATCACAAGAATCAAAAGCATAAGAGACAAGAGACACAGAGTTTCCGTGGGGAAAACCCTAAGGTGAAAAACCCCACAACTTCCTCAGAGATAGAGAGAGCAATGGATCAACCAAAGTACAACCAAAATACACTGAGATAGTCTCCTAGTAACAGATGATCCTCCTCCTCACTAGTGCGCCACTTTCTGAGTGAGAGAGATGTACTTTTTCGAATGATATAAATAGAGATCACCTGATCTCTATTTATACTAACC
The DNA here is from genome assembly GCA_027924585.1 of Larix kaempferi. Taxonomy (NCBI): domain Eukaryota; kingdom Viridiplantae; phylum Streptophyta; class Pinopsida; order Pinales; family Pinaceae; genus Larix; species Larix kaempferi. The sequence goes on from BSBM01000877.1 coordinate 16,053,602, forward strand.
TGTTTTCCCAGTGACCTTATGGGGCCGACTTGTCTAACTAGGTACATCCACATTATAATATATATTTCAGGGCCGACCCCACACATGGTGGTCTAATAACTCATCGGCAAGTACACACACTTGCGACACTTGTCAATCCACATGACGACACTTCCTTATAGAGGAATGACACATCTCTTATAAGGGTACAATAAATATATATAAAATACACAGATGAAATACATTCCGAAGTTACATATACATCAACACTCCCTCTTAACTAGGAAGGTATTTCTCGACACAGATCTGCTAGACAAGTCTTCTTCTCGGGATCATCGTCATTGATGCATCGTCATCATCATCGTCACTGCTGCTGCTATCTCAACCAATCTCTGAATCTACTTGTCATAGGAAGTTCTACAGAGCCAGTCCTTTTTCATACTGGATGTAGGCCCACCTCTTGCAGGTCTTCATCATCACTGGCCATACTATGGAATTCTTAGGACTTATTACGTGCGTCACAAAACCTGGCTGCAGCATCCCAGGCTATTACGAGCACACAGATCTACCTGTAGGATCTCCCAGGAGCACATTACATGTGACCCATCACAAAACCTGGCTGAAGCATCCCAGGCTGTTACGAGCACACAGCTCGACCTGTCGGATCTCCCAGGAGCACATTACATGTGATCTCACCACAAAACCTGGCTGAAGCATCCTAGGCTGTTACGAGCACACAACTCTACCTGTCGGATCTCCCAGGAGCACATTACATGTGGTCCACCACAAAACCTGGCTGAAGCATCCGAGGCCTTTTTCATCCTATCCAGATCTCCCAGGAGCAAATTACATGTGGTCATGGCAAAACCTGGCTGAAGCATCTGAGGCCTTTTTCATCATGTCCAAATCTCTTAGGAGCAAATTACATGCCATAGGACAAAACCTCGCAAGAGCATCTCAAGATGTTATGGGTACACAACTTCGACCTGAAGATCTTCCAGACATTCTCATCTGCACAACCTGATCCACGGCCACAAAGTATCATTTGATACTCATCATACATCATCCTGATGTACACATGATCATCCTAATCATCATCACTGCAACATCCTGCTGCATGTCATCTGGAGAAGCTCGTCATCCACGATCACCCTGATCATGCAATGCATCCATCTGATGCACACCAAGTATCATCATTTACAGTGTATCCATCTGATACATAGATACATGATCCACACAATGTATCCATCAACATACATGATCTACCCGATCATACAATGTATCCACCTGATACATATATAGATACATGGTCCAAGCATCCAACATGATGCATATACAAAATACATACAAATGATCCAACCGATCATATCCAGCATCCAACATGATGCGTACATACATATAAATGATCCAACTGATCATATCCAACATCCAACATGATGCGTACATACATATACATATAAATGATTCAACTGATCATACAAAGCAGAAACTAGAACATCATCCTGATGCTCATCATCCAGCGCTTACATCCATAGCCATGTGAAGGATCCTCCTTCCAACATGCTTGGAATGGCTTCAGCAAATGTGTCCATCACTTCTTCCTTGAAGTGTCCTCGATCTGAAGAACACCAAGCCTCTCCCTGAAGTACTCAAACTTCACCCTGGCTAGTGGCTTCGTCAGCATATCTGCAATCTGCTCATCCGTCGCAACATACAGGAGCTTCACAGCTCCTCTCTGCACCATATCCCTGATATAGTGATATTTGATCTCTACGTGTTTCGACCTGTCATGAAACACTGGATTCTCGGACAACTTCACACAACTCTGGTTATCACAGAAGATACCAGTAGCATCCAACGGGAGATCAAATAACTCAGACAATAGCTTCCGTAGCCATACTAGCTCACAAATAGCTAAACAGGCTGCAACATACTCTGCCTCAGCTGTACTCAGTGCTACGTAGGACTGCTTCCTGCTAAACCAAGAGATCACACCTGATCCCATGCTGAAGCAACATCCAGATGTGCTCTTCTTATCTGCAGCACTCCCAGCCCAATCTGAATCAACATAACCCTGCAGGTTAAACTTTTGATTCGCTTCATACTTGAGCCCACAATCCACTGTACCCTTCAGGTACCTTAGAACATGCTTTACAGCAACCAGGTGAACACTCCTTGGATTCATCAAGAACTGGATCAATGTGTTCACAGCAAAGCAAATGTCCGGTCTCGTGTTCGTCAGGTACATCAAGGACCCAATCATCTGACAATACATAGAGACATCAACCGGCTCAGATGAAGCATCGCATAAAATCTTCAGATTCGATGCCATAGGTGTGGCCATGGCCTTGCAATCCATCATCCCAAATCTCTTCAGGATATCTACTGTGTACTTCCCTTGACCAAGGAAGATCCCACCTGCACTCTGCCACACCTCCATACCTAGGAAATAATGCATCATTCCCAAATCTTTCATATCGAACTTAGCAACAAGCTTCCTCTTAGTATCTGCAATCAATCTGTCATCTCCTGTTACAAATAAGTCATCCACATACAGGAGTAGAACCACAGGATTCCCTTCTTCAACCTTGTAGTAAAGGTTGGAATCCGCTTTACTCTTGGTAAAGCCCAAACTAGATAGGAAACTGTCCATCCTACCATACCAGGTTCTGGGAGGTTGTTTCAAGCCATACAAGGATTTCTTTAATCTGCACACATATGACTCCCTGTCATGTATTTCGAAACTGAGTGGCTGCTCCACATATACTTCTTCTTCAACTACACCATTCAAGAAAGCAGTCTTGACATCCATCTGGTGTAGCTTCCATTTCATCGCTGCAGCCAGGGCAAGTACTGTTCTGATGGAAGTATACCTGGCTACAGGTGCAAAAGTTTCTTCATAATCTATTCCCTCTTCTGGAATGCCAAATATTTCTGCATCTTGAATGAGCTCTCTAGCCGATGCAGGTTTCCTCTTGTGAGAGTTATCCTCATGGGGTGGATCTACAGGTTCTTGCGGATCTTCAAACTCACGAACAACTTCTGGAACTGCTTCAATCATGGTAGTGTCTTGAAATCTAGTTTCCTTAGATTCTTCATAAACTTTGATCGGTGCCTTCCTTGATTTGATGAATGCTGAGTTCTCATCAAATGTCACATCCCTGCTGACATCGATCTTCTTGAACCCTAGAAAGTATATTCTGTAAGCCTTCGAGCTTTCATTGTAACCCATAAAGATACCCTTCTTTCTTGAAGGATCTAGTTTGGTCCTCTTTTCCTTTGGGACATGAGTGAATACTGGACAACCAAATATTCTGAGATGGCTGACTTCAGGTTTCTTACCAGAAAAGACCTCTTCTGGTGTCTTGTTGTCCAATATCTTATGGGGTGTTCTGTTCTGCACATATACAACTGTTCTAGCTGCTTCTGCCCATAGATGCATAGGTAGATCCTGGTCATGGAGCATTGCTCTTGCTGCTTCCATGATTGTTCTGTTCTTCCTTTTTGCAACTCCATTCTGTTGTGGATTGTAAGGAGCAGTCAACTCCCTCTTAATCCCTGAATCACTGCAAAGCTTCTTGAAGTCACCTGAGGTGAATTCTCCACCATTGTCGGATCTAAATGTTTTGATCTTCTTGTCAGTTTGATTCTCCATCAAGGTTTTGAATTCCTTAAACTTATCAAACACCTCATCTTTGTTCTTCAAGAAGTATACCCAAGTCTTCCTGGAGAAGTCATCAATAAATGAGACATAGTAAACATACCCACTTAGAGAACTGGATGACATAGGACCACATACATCTGAGTGGATGATTTCCAGGATGTCTTTTGCCTTGCTTTCACTGCTTGGGAAAGCCTTCTTAATGTTCTTACCTTTTGCACATCCTTTGCAAACACCTTCATGTTTGGTCTTGATTTCAGGAAGACCCTCTACAGCCTTGCTTGCAATTGGAAGTGCTCTATAGTGCATATGAGCAAGTCTTCTATGCCAAAGTTCACTTGGCTCCATGGATTCATGTACCATAGCATGTTCAGGTTGTCCCTTCAATTTATACAAACCTCCCTCTTGCTCTCCAATCACTACTGCATCATCTATGTTCTTTCCCTTTGGCCACATTAGGACTTGTCCATCCACAAATGCAACCCTCATGCCTTTTGCATCCAATGCAGAGATGGAGAGTAAGTTCTTCTTGAGCCCAGGTACATAAAGAACTTCTTTCATCTTCAAAGATTTTCCAGAATCTAGGTTGTAGGAGGCTTCACCACTTCCTTTGATTGGGTATTGATAATCATCCCCAAGTTTCACCTTATGGGGTGATTCATGTTCAGATAGATTCACAAAAGATTCCTTAAACCCAGTCATGTGTTTGGAAGCTCCACTATCAATCAACCAATCATTACAACCATGGGAGATGGTACCTGTGAGAGCAGAGATCAGAACATACTCTTCTTCACTTGATGAGTTATCATCACTTTCTGCCCTAGCCTTCTTCTTGGGTGGTTCATCATCCTCGGCAGCATGAGCATGAAACCTTCTTTTGCTACCCTTCTTCTTCTTGTTGGAGTTGTTGTTGTCCTTCTTGTTCTTGGGACAATTTATGGCAATATGTCCTTTCTCATTACAGGTGAAGCATATTCTTCTTTCTTTGAAGTGATGTGAAGATTTCTTGGAGTGAGATGGCTCTCTCTTGGACTTCCCTTTCTTGGTGTGAGCTGTGAGAGCTTGATCTTCATTCCCCATATTTTCTTCTCGTGCCACAAGCCTTGCTTCTTCTTGTGAGCATTCTTCCCGCAGTCTACTGAAGGAAATCAACTTCTTTCTTGCACAGATTCCTTGAATGAAGGAGTCCCATGACCTAGGTAAGCCATTCAGAGTGGTCATGACAACTTCACCATTCTCTACCATTTCATCCATTGCTTCCAGTTGTTTCTTGATCTGGGAGACTCTTGAAAAATAAGATTGAATGGTTTATCCATTCTAAAACTTTACCCCTTTCATTTGGTTCCGCAGGGTCATCTTCCGATTTATGTTCTTCCCTTCAAATAGCTTGGTCAAAGAGTCAAACATCTCTTTGGGTGTCTTTAGAGAAGACACATGGGGTATGAGATGGTCTTTGATAGAATCAACAATGATTCTCTTTGCCTTGACCAAGTTCTTCTTATGCAATACTTTAGCCTCTTCATCCTCTTGGATAGGGATGTCTTCTTTTATATATGAGTCCAACTCATTCTCTTCCAGGATTAACCCAATCCTATACTTCCAAGCTCACAAGTTATCAGCCCCTTCAAGCTTATCCTCAAGATTGGTGTGGTAAGACATCTTAAAGAGTACTTCAAATGGAAATAGAAAAGATTTAGGTCTTACCATTTGAAATGCTAAAAAATGGATCTGGTCCTGGATTAGGGTTTGTCGAAAAAACCCTAAAAATTCAAAATGTGAATTTCAAATTTCTGAAACGATAGAAAGATGCACTTTGATGAGCTGATCAGCCTGGTGCATTCAGAATTTGAGATCAGCAAAGCTTTACCCTTCAGATTTGTCTTTTTGTCCTCCCGGGTTCACTAGGGAGAGCCCTGAATTAGGGTTTGAGTTTCCTGGAGATCTACCCAGCCAAAAATCTCGATCCAAAGCTCTAAAATTCGATTTTTGCAAGGAGCTTCCAGCTATGTCTTCAGATTTCAGAAATTGCTATTTTCAGGGAAACCCTAATTTTTAGGGCCAAATCTGAAAAAGATCAGAATTGAATTCTGATTGGACAGATAGATGCGCCTTGATGAGTAGAGTCAATATACTATACTGCTTTTCTAAAATCTGTGGAGAGAAACCCAATAAACAAGAAACTCAAGTTTCCGTCACTGCAAAATGTCTTCTTCTCAGGTTAGCTCTGATGCCATGTTAAATTTTGAGCATTAATTCACAATACTGTAGGACATTTACTGAGAGAATAACATATATAGTATATCAATGCATGACAATCACAGTAAGTATGACAGGCATCACAAGAATCAAAAGCATAAGAGACAAGAGACACAGAGTTTTCGTGGGGAAAACCCTAAGGTGAAAAACCCCACAACTTCCTCAGAGATAGAGAGAGCAATGGCTCAACCAAAGTACAACCAAAATACACTGAGATAGTCTCCTAGTAGCATATGATCCTCCTCCTCACTAGTGAGCCACTTTCTGAGTGAGAGAGATGTACTTTTCCGAATGATATAAATAGAGATCACCTGATCTCTATTTATACTAACCTGTTTGCCCAGTGACCTTATGGGGCCGACTTGTCTAGCTAGGTACATCCACATTATAATATATATTTCAGGGCCGACCCCACACATGGTGGTCTAATAACCCATCAGCAAGTACACACACTTGCGACACTTGTAAATCCACATGATGACACTTCCTTATAGAGGAATGACACATCTCTTATAAGGGTACAATAAATATATATAAAATACACAGATGAAATACATTCCGAAGTTACATATACATCAACAACTTGCACAAGGGTGACGACATTTTGGTGTAACAATGGATGGTCAGGTCGTGAAGGGATGGTTCTAGTGAATCAAAAGACATCGATTGAATCGGGATTTCTCTATACCCGGCTCGCCGGTTGAGACTAATCTTCGAATAAAATCACCCTAGATACGTAATTGTGCTATGCAATCATGAATGGGTGCGAAGAGCTCAGCGGGGTTGGGCCAAGTGACGGGTAGAGAGTGCTCTGGAGTAGTCCAGTTCGGTTGGGATGCAATGGAAAAATGAGCCATTGGGTGACCTAGAGAAGATGTCCAATAGGTTGCAACTGGACCGGCAGTTGCTGCAGGGTCATCCTGGGATGGATTTAACCATTCCAAAGAACCAGGCTCTCCCGGTGTGACTACCGGAAGGTGAGCTTCTTGCGAAGTGGAAGTACCTACCTCTTCACCCTGTGGGGGGTTGGAGGCAGGTGAATCTAGGGGTGTGTGAAGGAACAAAAGCCCTCCAACATTCAACATAGGGTTTTCTACTTCAGAATCCACGACCGTGTTGCGTGGGTCCATTCTTACCCTTGAAATAACCTCCGGGTTAAGGGGATATTCGGGTGATAAGTTCAAGATCCTACGGGACCTTCTCCAAGGGAAATCAACCAGAATGGATGAAACAAAGTTTCTCCTAAGGGTATTCTAAACAAAAGAAAAGCAGTCTAGAAAAATCCTACACAAACTAAGGCAACAAGCAGACTTATGTGACAAGAGTGGATTCAAAGTCTGGAACGTCATGGGATTATCAAGGCATCGCAACTCGCGATATACTCCAGGGTCCAACAGTTATACTCGGCCCAATTTTTCAGAGCACTAACCAGGGAGGATTAGGACTGTACCCCTGACCATATAACCCGACTACCTGATAGTACGTGCGTAGTATCTCCCCGAGTGCTGTTCTCTGTGTATTGCTTTGCCAAGACGGCCAAATGGTTAACTCAGTTGGTTTCAGGAATCCTAGTGGTGTCTCCCGATATACGCAAGGTACATGGGAGCTCAAATCCATAGTGGTGCTGTCTAATGCACAACTGTTCGGCAAGAGACCTTCTGATATACTACCGAGTACGTGAAACACCTTTCAATATACGCCAAGTACGTGTAGTACTTGGTGGGTACGTGAAAGAGCTCGATATACCGATAAGTACATGGAAGACTACAATACCCCCGGGATACAGTGCTGGAAAATAACGACAGTTGCCACGCTTAACGACGTCGGAACACGTCTCCAACTTACACACAAGTTACTAAAATTTTTACCTAGTTCTACCGTTAATTTTATCTGGACGGTTAGGTGAATGCATGAGGTGAGTACATAAATGTAAAAATAATACAAGTCCTAACTACATGCACAAAATAAGCTTTTCTTTTGATAAACTCTATCTATGGGAGGGAGAAACTTTTTCCAAGTGATATTGCCAAAACAAAACACAATGCAATGCAATTCCCAATTCTACCAAATTTGACTATGAAAACATTATTTTCCTTTCGAGCTAAACGCAAAAATGACAACACTACTAATCCAAATCAAAGCATGTTTTCCTTTTCTTTTAGCTTTTCAAAACGAAAAAATGATGCTAAGTAATGAAAAGAGAGAATTCCTACGTAGAGGATGCAAGCTTTTCAATTTCACCATGATGCCCTACAAGAAGTAAAAACCAAAAATGCATCTAACTTTCCCAAGCATGGAATTACTTTTGTAAAAACTGACATATACTCAAATTTTTCAAGAAAATGAGTAAGTAATAATTGTTGAAAAATACAAATAACTGAACATTCATTCAACTTTTCCAAAAGATTCGTAAGCGAAACATTCCAATGCATGAACAATTCCTTCAAAAATGCTTGAAAAATGATGGGAAAGAGGCACTTTTAAATTTTTCAAAGGATGCACCAAACGATATTTTGATAACAACAAAGCTTTCAGATGTAAATGACTGAAATTAAAACACTACTTACAGCACTCAAAACATTCAGAAAATCTCAAGAAAAGACAAGCACTCTAATGGACTGACAAAAACTCAAAATTAATCAGTGGCAAGCAAACCAAGCAAGCAAAGCTCAGAAAAAGTATGCAAATGAGGTCCGAAAACCAATCCAATACAATGACCAGATCTGGCAAGGAGAGGAGGGAATGCAAGGGTGAGCGGATGCAGGTGGGGGAGACCAAAATTTCCACCACTACCAAATCTAAGACTTGTCCAAGATGGAACCCAAAACAAATCCAAATTAAACCAAACAACTCAACACACAAATAAAAAATGGGGTCTTTGGCTGGATCTTGCAGCACAGAGGGAGTTCATACATCAAACCAAAACTCAAATTAAAAAATGGAGAAGGGATATCTGCATGCCAATTTCGACAGATCGGCACAGTCTGTGTTTGTACATAGTGCGGGGAGTGCGACGATGTCGCAGCAGACCAATGAAAGGGTTGCGACGATAGGCTAACAGACATAGGACAGAGATAAAAAATGACACAGTGTCGCTCTGAGTCCACTAACCAGGTGCGACAGGCGAGATCTAAGTTAAAAAATGAACCAATTCTCCAAACAATGAGCAATGAAATGGTTTGAAAATGAGAAGTACAAACTCAAAGGAAGATAATCAAACTCTTCAAAGTGAAGATCTGATGGTGAAACCAACTTAAGAGGCAAATGACAAATAAAATGGCTTGTAATAAGAAATCAACCGAAAATGACATTCAAATTGACAACTACAAAACAATGTCCTTCCCCAGTATGGTCGCCAGATTTGTTTGACGGACAATCCACTCGAGCGGACGCGAGCCGGATCTCCCTAGCTCAATGTGAATCTAGAACAAATAGAACAAGATATAAACCACTTTCCTAGATCTAGTTAAGGATCAAGTAAATCAGATGTATTACCTTAAGTTTGTAGTCCCTTTTCCTGGATGTTGTTCCACGCCTCGCGGTCGTCAGATCTTAGCTGTAAGACCTGTCAAGATACATAGAACAAGACAAACAAGTAAAAAGCATCTAAACGATAATAGATCTAAGTAAACAGGTAAGCAGGTAAACTACACAATATCATCAACACAACAATATTGGTGGAAAGTGTTTATATTACTGTAAAAATAGGGAAAGTACATAGAAGAAAATGATTACAACCGAAGCTTAACGAAGCAATCCTTCTCCATCCAAGCCAATGCCATATCCTCCCAAGGAAGTGTGAGTCTCTCAATGGATGAGTAGAGATCTCTCTAAAGTAATTTCACCAGCATGTAGACACTATAGACTTCCTCCCTTTGGAATGGGAATGAGCTTCATTTATACAGGACTAAGTAGATAGGGTATGGATAGGGTAGGTTGAGATATAGTAGGAGAGAGATAGGGGATCCTTCCAAGAGGTTAGGAATAGAGTTCCATCTCCCCCAAAAGGTCAGGGATAGGGATCCATGTCACCTGGCTTCAAGAATGGGCTCGAAGAAGATATTTTTGTCCATTAACTGACATCGTCGCACCCTGTAAGAGAACAAGCTGCGATGTCGTAGGTTGCATGAGGGCAGCCTGCGACGACCTCTCAAAACCTAGTATAAATGGGTTTGTATCTCTTCCAAGTCAATAACTTAGTCAAGGAAACTTTAGTGATGTATACACTGAATCTCAAGATGGTAAGATTTTAGGTGTAAGAGTTAGGAGGCTAACTCAAGTGTTGCCTTTTAGTTCAACTCAAGTGTCGTCTTTTAGTTTAACTCAAGTGTTGACATGCAAAACAATTTAGTTAACTAGATATTCTTTATTAACACTTAGTTAACTCTTTTAACTGAAGTCCTTGATAACATCACTGAAGTGAACAATTTGAATTCTCCTTGGATTAACTGAAGTCTTTCTTGTTAACATCAATGACGTAAACAATTCAAATTCTCCTTTAATTAACTGAAGTCTTTCTTGTTAACATCATTGAAGTTTAACAATTCGAGTTCTCTCTTATCTTATCACATCTTATCTTTATCTCTTGTCTTATCTGCATTGTCCACTTGTGCCAACTTTAATTTATCTGTCATATGAAATATACTAAGGATATTTTCCCAATGATGTGATGGTCTTGTTCTACTATCGTTCCAAGTGGTCATATGCCAAAGTAATTCACTCTAGAGGTGGCCAGTTTCTAGAGGAGACTTAATAGCTCAACCATGGTTAGTAGTACATCACACACCATTCATGCTTCGACATGCAAAGCATTAACTCAACACATGAGGCACCACCTCAACACATGAGGATCTGTCTTGACACACAAGACATTAGCCTTGCCAAGCAAGACTGTACAACATCATCACTTTGTCATACAAAGCACTTACCTCAACACATGAGGCTTATTTATTCTTGAGTCCAACTCAAGATTCTTCTCCAAGTTTCCTAAGTCCAACTCAGGCTCGTATAAAGCACTACCTCGACACACGAGGCTCAATCTTGGCACACAATATTGACTTGGAGAATGACTCATGATGTTGTAACTTTAACACTGCCTCTCAGCGAGGGAGTCATTCTCTTCCATGCGAAGCTCGTCTCAGAAGTACCTATACTTCGTTAAGGACATAGGCTTAGTCAACATATATGCTATCTTCTCACCAATAGAAATGTGCTGAAGTCTTATGGCACCTCTCTGGACCATGTCTCCGATGTAGTGGCATTTCATCTCAATGTGTTTCGATATGTCATGAAACACATGGTTTTCAGAGAGCTTGATGCAGCTCTGATTGTCAGAGCGAATGACAGTAGTCTCAAGTTTCTCACCGAACAACCCAGTAAGTAGCTTCCTAAGCCACACAACTTCTTGGCAGGCAATACTAGCTACAATATACTTTTCTTCTATAGTACTTTGGGCTATGGAGCCCTGCTTCCTACTGGAACAAGAGATCATAGCTGATCCCAAGCTAAAAAAAAACTAGATGTACTCTTTTGGTCCACAATACTACCACCCCAGTCAGAGTCAGCATAACCAAGTAGCACCACTCCTCCACTAGAAGCATATATGAGTCCATAAGTAATATTACCTCGAAGGTATCTAAGCACATGCTTGACAGCAACCCAATGTCTATGTCTTGGATCAGAGATGAACTGACTCAAGATACTCACTGCATAACATATGTCTGGTCTATTATGTATCAAATACATAAAGGAACCAATGAGATGTGTATACATGGTAGGATCCACGAGATCTGATCCAGAATTTGACTCATGTAGTTTCTTCATATTAGAAACCATTGGTGTAGACATGGATTTACAATCCATCATACCAAAATTCCGCAACACATCAACTGTGTACTTTCCTTGTGAAAGAAAGATCTCATCTTTCCTTTTCCAAAATTCCAGACCAGAAAGTAGTGCATAAGACCCAAGTCTTTCATTTCGAACTCGGAAGTGAGTTCCCTCTTGCACCGAGCTATCTGTTGTTCCTCTCCAGTAAGAAACAAGTCATCAACATAGAGAACCAATACCAGTGGGTGGTTCTTCACAACCTTGAAGTACAGGTTGGGGTCAGCGTCACTTTTGGATAATCCCAAGCTCTGAAGATAGCTATCAATCCTTGAATACCAAGCCCTCGAGGCCTACTTAATCCCATACAAGGATTTCTTAAGTTTGCATACATGGGACTCCTTCCCATGAACTACAAACTCCTCAGGTTTTTGTATGTATACTTCTTCCTCAACTCCACCATTGAGAAATGCAATCTCCACATGCATCTGGTGAAGTTTCCACCCCATAACTAAATCAAGGGAAATTATGGCTCGAATAGTAGTGTACTTGTCCACATGAGCGAATGTATCATCATATTCTATTCCTTCTTTCTGTGAGAAACCACGAGCCACAAATATTGCTCTATACTTTTCAATACTACCATCAGCTGCATGTTTGATTTTATAAAGCCACTTGGAAGTTACTATTGACTTCCCTTTAGGTTAAGGAACTACTTCCCACACATCATTCTCCATGATGGATTTGTCTTTTTCCACCATGGCATCTTTCCATACCTACTGCTTAGCAGGCTCTTTATATGTGGTGGGTTCTAAATCACTGATGTGACTCATCTATGCTACATATCCTGAAAATATTTCAAGTCTCTTTCGCTCTCTAAATGAGCCTGGTGGTGCTCCATGCTTTTTTTCCTATTGCAGAATGTCTCGACACTAGGTAGATCTCCTCTTAGCGGGAGGTTCATCAAGTAATCTTACTACCAGTTCTACTGGCTATTCATGATCAAGTGGATCTAAGGACTCTTCTAACTTCTCATGGGAGAAACAGAACTTGGATACCCCATGTGGGGGGTAGGTTACTGACCATTTGGGCATGGGAATGAATAATATGGGTTATATCTCGATGGTGGGATAAATGCATTTTGCGTTCCATAAGAGGTGGACGTAGGAGCGACTTGCACCATTGGTGGTGTGGGAACCGTCATTGCTTGGCTAACGATTGGGTATGTAGGATTATATGGTCCATTCTGCATTTGACCAACTGATGGTGTTGGTACTCTTTTAGGGGGTACCGATGCATATGGAATGGATAGGTAATATGGAACCATGTTGAATGGCACTGATGTGGTGGGAGGAGCCTTTCCTAGATGGGAAATGGACCCAATAAGCCCATTCGCCGAATGTGACGAACCTAAAGGTGTAGGATCCAACGACCGATGCCGAGGGGCATCAGGGAGGATTGTGTAAAGGTAGCCGGATTGTGTATATATGAGGTCGAAATGTTGTGCTTTTAGGATGACCTCTTCCTCGCTTTGTGGCATGGAGGTGGCGACATCCTTAGCTATGGCGGGTTGGAGATATTTTATAAACCAATCCAACAAAAGGGGGGTTGTATTTTGATCTTGCATAATGTGCGGTGTCTACGCCACTCATGGATGTGGTCCGCGATGTGGGTAGAAGTATTTTGACGAAACTTGGTGAGAATTTTGAGGCCTAGATCATGTCGGATCGATAGAAAGGTATTTTTTAAGGATTATAAAAGTAGACTTAAGTATAGTATTCTAGGCGACTATTTTGGATTGAAAAAAACATATATATAGATTGGTAGGTGAATAATAAAGATGAAACATACAATTTACTACCAAAACTTGTAAATTTTGGCGAATATTATGATAAAAAAACATATTTGATGTAAATATAGGCGATATTAGAGACTAAAAATGACTAAATAACGAATTTATTTTTTGAAAAAATCCCTCCAAAATAGCCAATTGGCGAAATTTTTCCCTTAAAATTTTCCTTGATTGATAGTTGAAAGTACATAAGAAATGCGGTGGCCAATGTTGCAAATGTGGAATGGGTTCCACTTTCTAGGTTTATGTACCACTTTGCTGCCATTCCGGAGAGGGTACACTGAAAGAGGCGAAGCCTCACGGGGTCATCCACCATGTTGTTAGATGAACACCACAAGAGGAAAGACATAACGTGGTTGGCGGGATCGTCTCCCTGTTTTCCTTCGAATTTGGGAATGTCAGAAGGAAGCTTTTAGGGCATAGCCGACCATGTCGTATCATGATCAATGGGATCATTAGTTAGTTTGGCAAAATCAGGTAGATTTAAACTAGCCATGAATGGTAAGGTAGGGACAACTAGTCATGCCATTGTGTTTGGTAAGTGATTTCCAAGAGGGGGAGATCCCAGTGGTGTTGTAAACAACAGTTGACCTCCTATGATAGAGGACGGGTCAAACGGATCTGAGGGATTTCCTTGGGGAGAATCCAGCGGAGTACTGCTTCCGATGGGGGTGGAAGTGGTGTAATTAATAGTTTCTCTGAGGGGAGAAAATGTACCTAGAAAGGATTGGCCTCGACCAGATGATCCTATGAATGTAGGCTCGGAGCGGCCCCGACTAGGGTTCCTTCCGTGTGAACCACGAGAAGAAGGTGTAAAAACACCCCTAGAGAGAGGGGATAGGCCTTGCAGTCTACGAAACTGTCTAAGGATGTTGTTTTGTTCCTCAATGGTGAAGGCTTTGTGTCAAATGAGAGTGATGGTGGAATTAAAACACAATTGAAAAAATGCAAAATATATGCCAACCACAACAGATGCAAAATGGTGCGATAAGTGAGTAATATGTGCAATGTCGATTTTAGTGCATGGGTTCTCACATGTAGGTTCTTTTTATTACGAGTTAGTGAACTTGTAATTAAAAAGAAAAATAAATTTAAATTCCCTAGAAGACCTAACGCCCCTCCTCTCAAATGTAACTAGGCCTCCCAAAAGCACAATTGATGGTGATAATGGTATCCACTAACCAATCTACTAGTGGAGGTAACAAAGAACTAGTTCTACCAGTGATGGGGCCAATGATCCAATCAAGAAGACTTGGAAACACCTCCCAACGATAATAGCTAACTTCAGGAGTCAATCACACTCACAATTGCTCCTTGGTGATATCCTAAGTTGGGCCACTAAGATACCTTGCGTCAAGTGTGGATCAGTGGTTTGTCCTGCACGATATAGTGTCGTCTCCCTACAACAAGTTGAGTGACATGTAGGGGAGAGCAGGGAATCTATACCTCATCGTTCACCTCCTTGTTCATGTGGCACTTCTGATCCGAGTTTTCTTTTAACACTTGCGTATAGCAAGATTTGTAAGTACCCTACGAGACAACAATGCTATGTTTCAAAATATTACTAATGAAACTAGATTGGTGGGCATTAATGGATGCCTAACTAAAATATTGTTTTGTGACCTCCTGTTGAGGATTTTAGTTGGTTTAGACAATTACAATGTTGATTTTAAGGGGTTTGAATGTTTCACTTATGGAGTGTAAGAGGGGTATTTCACAATCCCTACCTTTCTGATTCACCAAGCTCACATGAAGTGTGAGGTAAACAACATACTAGGATTAGAAGAGTCTTTATGCCTCTTATTGTGTGCTAGTGGTGAAAACACATGTGATGAAAGCAAAAAATGATTTTATCAGAAAATTAACTAAAAGAGTATATCAAGTAATGCATACTTTTAACTCTAAGAGATGCTCATGATGCTTTGCAAAATCAAATATTTCTAACTAATATACAAGTGTGAAATGGAGGTATTTCACACTTCTCACACTTTTTCTGATTCACCAAGCTCACATGAAATGCGAGGTGAAAAGCATACTTCGGGCGGCAAGTGTCTTTAGGTCCTTGCTTGTGTGCAAAACACATTTTCTACACTAGTAATACTACTAAAAACAACATGTCGATTGATGCATAAACAAGAAATGGTCTTGAATACTAGTGGCAACAATGGGGCTCGTTGAAAGCCTCAAAGTTGGTTACCTAGGTAAGTTTAAAGAGAGATGTACTCCTTACTTCCTAATATTGGTCTAGGTGCACTGATTACTAAAAAAATAAGTAATTGGGTGAATTAAGCTTAATTTAAGTTCACTAGTAAGCAACAATTGGGCTGCCAAACTAAGCTATGCAAATAAAAAACAAATAAACAACTATAGTGCAGCTAAACCAGATTCTGTCGCGCGGACCACACGAATTAATACAAAACAAACGCATTGTAGTGTAGGTAATACACTAACCTTCCGCGCGGGTGCAATGTGCGGTGTAGCGTGGGCTTGACACTCGTAACTTGCGCTATGCGCGAGACTGTCTAAGTCGATTCCGCACTATCAGCGTGACAAAGACACTGGGAACCGCACAACTGCAGAAAAATATCTTACGACCTTGATGGGGCCAAATTCTGGAAGCAAGAGGTGGAATACCTGATCTGCTGCAAGTAAAAGATACCCATAATTAGATACTTAGCATAAAACAACCTAGTTTAATATGAAATGAACAAAAATAAGTATGGTCACCATTAGAACTGTTGTGGAAAAAATTGCATAAGTGCACTCTTCCACTTTGCAAGGGGCTAAGTCTTGTATGTTGCTAGAAGGCCTCAACCCTTTTAGCCCCTGTTTGGTTTTGGTTGGTATTCCTCCAAGTGATCCTGCAAAAGATCGTTAGTGGAGTTCACATTCAAACATGAAAATATTGATAAAAACAAAATGAAAGAGATGGGGGGGAATGCAAACTTAAAAAACAACCAAAGATATGCTAAACCACTCTTGTATTTCCCAATGGAATAACTGTACAACACCTAGGAGGTGAAGGCTTCAAGGGAAGCCAACAATCTCCCTTAGGGAGGCCTTTCTTGTCCAAACTAAATGCTAAGTAGATGGAAGAACAATGGAGAGAAACACTTGCCCCTTGATGGGAGGTGGCAAGCAAGCTTGGGAATGCTCACAATGGCAGGAAATGGTGGGCTATGATGAAGCTCCAACTCAAATCCAATAGCATAACCTTGCTCTAATTTATCTCTACAAAATGCATGCCAATGGCTTCCTTTTATAGGCCAATAGGTGGTCGTAATACCCCCATTTTGACCCTTGGGATATATTGGATTTTAATGTAAATATTGTATACATGCGATGTATGTTTCCCTAGCGTGGAGATCAAGGACAAGGCCCTGCTAGTGGATGCTAGGATTTTATTTTAAAAGGAAAGTATTTGATATTACGCTATCCACGTGCTATTAAGCCATGGAACATTGTAAAATGATGTAAATATTAATATTGCAATAAAAATACCAAAAACTGGCTATGGAAGCAACTAATACGAGGGGGCCATGTGTATCCACTAGGGAGAGGTGAGGGGGTTGTGGGGTTGAACCATATGCTGCCAAATGTCATCTTGAGAACCCATTTGAATTTCCTTGCTGACATTTAATTTTGTTGTAAGGAAGTGGTTGAAGAAATCAGTCCATGGCTTCAATGGAGCATGGGCAGCCCAGAAATTCGTATGGCAGGGTATGGGCTCTGTTTCCTTAACCCACAAGTAACTCTACCTCATGGGAGTTCATTTTTCCCCATTCCCATTCCATTGTTGAACATCTAAGCATTAGTTTTCATCCATTACACATGCCCAGCAGTGAGAAAAACCATAAATCGCAACTCTAAATTAAACCACGTTTTGAAGTGCCAAAAACGCCCAAAAAATTATGTCAATCCTGTGATCTGCAATGTTTTAATTATTCACTATTTTGTTAAATGAATGAAGTGATTTATCTTAATTTTATCAACATAAATCCTGTGCATAGGAACAGAAGGGGATTAATTCTCTGTATGATGTTTCATCATTATTCCTGGAAGAAATATGCTCATGCATTCCATTCTCTCTATGTGTTATTATGTTTTAATTCCGCTGTGTATATTTTAATTATGCATTTTATTAAATTGTAAATTCCTTTGTATGGCTTTGGAGGAGAATTAGACACCCCATATTGCATTCATGTTCCCTCTGTGGGTCGGGAGGATGGAAGGGGACGTGACAAAGTGGTATCAAAGCCCATGTTGCAGCACTGGGGCTGCTTGGGCCAAACTGTGAGTTTACAGGCAGATGTCAGAATGTTTAAAAGAGGTATTAATGAAGTTTGGGCAACATTTTGATTGGAAGAATGACAAAATCAAATTTCTCAGGTGTGGAAGAGGATCACACTGTTGCATAGATCTCTCCAAGAGCTTTCCAATGGCACCAGACTTGCCTTATTTGGTTGAAGGATGAGGGAGATATAAGCTTTGAAAGTGGCAGGAGCAGAGGAGGTGCTTCCGCAGTTCCGCATTGCGGATTGCGGAGGCGTAAAATTTAAAAAGTTGCGTTTTGGACATCCACATTTTCGAACCCGCATAGCAGAGGCGTAAAATTTTCAAAGTTGGAAAATTAGCGTTCCGCATTTCCGACTTCTGCACTGCAGATTGCGGATTGTGGATTGCGGAAGTGGTATTTTCCCAAAGTTGGAAAATTGGCGTTCCGCATTTCGACTTCCGCATTGCGGATTGCGAAAGTGGTACTTTCCCGAAGTTGGAAAATTGGCGTTCCGCATTTCCGACTTCTGCATTGCGGATTGCGGAAGTGGTATTTTCCCGAAGTTGGAAAATTGGCGTTCCGAATTTCTGACTTCCACATTGCGGATTGCGGAAGTGGTATTTTCCCGAAGTTGCAAAATTAGCGTTCTGCATTTCCGACTTTCGCATTGTGGAAGTGGTATTTTCGCAAAGTTGGAAAATTGGAGTTTCGCATTTCTGACTTCCGCATTGCGAATTGCGGAAGTGGTATTTTCCCGAAGTTGGAAAATTAGGGTTCCGCATTACCGAGTCTCGCATTGTGGGTTAAGAAAAAAAACCGAAACTCGATTTTTGGATAGCAGGAGCATTCAAACTCAGAATTGAATGAGTCCTATGATGTTTCGAGGCCATTAACGATGGCCATGAATGAACCAGTGAGGGTCCCGAGCCCATTATGCTCCAATTTGGCATAAAATTGGAATTAATGACTTTTATAAATCGGTGTCTCGAAGCTTGGCAGAAGGTCAGATTGAGTTGAAGTCGCTATGGAGTGGCCATGGAATAGGCACAGTGTTAAGTTTGGAATCTTGGAACCAAAATCCAAAGGATGTGGAGTTGGGTGAGCAAGAAGACCAAAAAGCACTATTTTGGGATTTTGAAAAGCTTGCAGGACATGGAAGTGATCCCAAATGTCGGATTCATGAAATTTACTGAACTCAACATTTCATATTCTCATTAATGCATACATTTTTCGTTAGACAAAGATTTTCCAGAAATGCTCAGTATAGAAGATAGTCAATTTTGGCCCAAAATTTTGAAATTTTGGAAAAAGTTAAAAGTTAAAAATAGTCAAACCCAGAATTTTAAAGAAGTTGATTGGTGCGTCGGAACAAGGATCCAAAATTTTTTGAGTGTTCCTTGTTATATGGACTAACTTTTCCCGGTAGAAATTTTTTCATGATTCTTTCTAGATTTGCTTCTACAAACGTCTGAAGTTGGATTTTCAGAATAAATTTGCAGCTGTGTAAAAGTGGAGAATTTTAGTAAAAATTGTCATTTTTGGAGTAATGTAATTTCCACACCCGAAGTCGGACTGAAGCATGTAGATAGGAATTGGAAAGATTATCTAGCAGGGAGAAATGGTGCATAACCATAATTTGAATGAGGTTTTCATACATCATAGACATTTAGAGCAGAAAAGTGCCAATGTCTGTTTTGACAAAAATTGTTGTCAATATGAGCAATTTCCAGAATTGCATGAATGGGGCAAAAGAAAAGAAGGCATAATAGCTCTGTGAATTATTCCATGAGTTTAATTCTGTTAAATATTGATGTTTTATGTTTCTATATGCATTCCTAAGATGTCTAATAAATACCTTTATAATGCACAGTGGTTGCAACTGATAAAAATTTGAATAGTTGTAGCAGAGGCAACATTCAGGAAAGGGGTCTCCAAAAGAAAATGGTGACCATGAATGATGCTCATGATCCTTATGAGCATGATGAAGATGTGCTAGGAGAAAATGTGCAAGAAGATAATGTTGAGATTGAATCCAATGGGAAAAGGGAGCAAATAACTCCTCAGAATTTGGTTGAAACCATGGTAAGCTTTAATGAAAGGTTGATGAGGGCTCAAGAGGAACATAACCAGCTCAATGCTGTTATTTTGCAGAGCCTCACTGATATGCAACAGAGGATAAACCTTGGGTCCAACCCAAGTAATGTAGGTGAAGAAGGAAGAGATGCATGGAGTCACTCTAGAGGTCGTTCTAGGAGGAGGACTCCAAGCCCAATAAAGAGTTTTGTGAGCAAAAAACATAGAACACCCTCCTCAAGATCTTCTTCCAATAGGTCATGTGACTCCAGAGGTTCTAGGAGAATTCCAAGGCATATTTCTAGCAGACTTGAAGGAAGAAAGAAATTCAAAGGAATTCCACGGGAGAATTTAGGAAGGCAAGGCCTCCCACATTTGATGGAGAAGATAAGACTGGCCAAGAGGCAGAGGCGTGGCTTCTTGGGATGAAGAAATATTTCAGGATTCATGACTACTCAGGGAATGAAAATGCCAGAATTGTCATTTACAATATAAATGGCAGAGATTTTGGTGGGAACACCTCTTGCAAGTAAAAGTGATCAATGAAAGGAGGATCAGGTGGGAGCGATTTAAGAAGTATTTCAAGGAAAAATACGTTTCTGCTAGGTATTATGACAGTAAGAGGAAATAATTCAATGAACTCGAGTTGGGACAGAAATCTATGGAAGAACATGTCCATAAATTTTTGGAATTGTTGAGGTATGTGGACTATATCAAAGATGAGAGGGTAAAGATCCAATGCTTCCTTGGGAGTCTACCTCAAGATTTTAGAGATAGGATTGGGTTTGTTAATCCATCAAGTCTTGATGAAGCCATTAGGATGGCAATGCATTGCTATGAGAAAAGTAAAGTAAAATCAGAGGTTCACCCAACATGGAAGGGAAATCCAAGAGGGAGGTTGGATCAAAGTAAAAATGGATTCAAACCACCATTTGAAAACCAACCAAGAAATTTTCCACAGGGCCAGCAAGCACGAAGTGGGAACAAGCCAACAGTAGCAGCAAACAAGGCATAAAAAGGGCCACTTCAGTGTTGGGGATGTGGAGGAAACCACATGCTTAAGGATTTTCCACATCGGAGGGAGAATCCCCGGAGCTTGCACAACCAAAAGGAGCAGCTACAATGGAGGATATGGCAAGGGCAATGCCTCGAATTTATGCAGCGTTGGATAATCATCAGGAAGACCATCAATCAACAGTGGTGGAAGTTGAAGGTAAGATTGCTAAGCAATCTATTTCTGTTTTGATTGATCTAGGATCTACTCATAGTTATGTTTCTCCAAAAGTGGTTGAAGGTTGTTCTCTTAGAAAAGTGAAGCATAATAAGTCTTGGATAGTTCAATTAGCCATGGGGACCAAGAGAAAAGTGAGTGAAGTAGTGATGGAGTGCCCCATGGAGTTGAGCGGATTCCTTACAAAAGTAAATTTGAATGTCTTACCATTAGTATCTTATGATGCTCTAATTGGTATGGATTGGTTGGAAAGGCATAGAGCCAAGATAGATTGCTATGAAAAGGTACTTGAATGCATTGATGAAGATGGAAGACCAAGATTGGTAAGAGGAATTCCCAAGCAAGTTTTAGTAAGGTAGATTTCAGCCTTACAGTTGAAAAAGTTTTATAAAAAGGGTTTTCAATTATATGCAGCTCATATTTCAGATTCATTGGAGGACAAAGGACCAAGGATAGAAGACTTCTCGTTGTTGCAAGAGTTCAAAGATGTGTTTTCGGATGAAGTGCTGGGACTGCCACCAAAGAGAGATATTTATTTTACCATCGATCTTGTTCTAGGGGCAACGCCAATTTCCAAAGATCCTTATAGAATGAGCACGCCAGAATTGATCAAGTGAAAGATGCAGCTACAAGAATTAATGGACAAGAAGTATATTAGGCCAAGTGTATCTCCTTGGGGAGCACCAGTGTTATTTGTCAAGAAAAGAGATGGTACTTTAAGGCTGTGTATTGATTACATGCAGCTAAATAAAGTGACAGTCAAGAATAAGTACCCATTGCCAAGAATTGATGATTTGTTTGATCAAATGAAGGAAGATAAAGTGTTTTCAAATATTGACTTGAGGTCTGACTATCATCAAGTGAGGATAAAAGAAGAAGACATTCACAAGACAACTTTTTGGACAAGATATGGCCATTATGAGTTCACAGTGGTGCCATTTGGTCTTACCAATGCACTTGCTACATTCATGTGTTTCATGAATAGCGTCTTCAACAAATATTTAGATAAGTTTGTGATTATGTTCTTGGATGACATCCTTGTCTACTCAAGGAATGAAGAAGAACATAATGAGCATTTAAGAATGGTGTTGCAAGTGCTTAGAGAACACCAGCTGTATGCCAAGTTAAGCAAGTGTGAATTCTATCAAAAGAAGGTGCAGTACTTGGGTCATGTCATTTCAGAAGAGGGTATTGCAGTTGATCCAGAGAAGATTAACGCAATCATGAATTGGACTAATCCAAAGAATGTTACAGATGTTAGATCTTTCATGGGTCTTGCAGGATACTACAAAAGATTCATTGAAGGATTCTCCAAGATAGCTCATCCAATCACTTCATTACAAATGAAGAATGTCAAGTTTGTATGGTCTGAAAAATGTGAGAAAAGTGTTCAATAGCTAAAGGAGTTACTTACTAGTGCTCTTGTTTTGAAGATAACAGATCCAAAGAAGGATTTTGTAGTGTGCACAGATGCTTACATTGAAGGGCTAGGTGGAGTGCTCATGCAAGAAGGATTTGTGATTTTCTATGAGTCAAGGAAGTTAAAAAAGCATGAAAATAATTATGCCACGCATGATTTAGAATTAGCAGCCATAGTACATGCTCTCAAGATTTGGAGACAATATTTGTTGGGAAGAAGATTCGAGCTTAGGACAGACCACATGAGCTTGAAGTATTTGTTTGATCAACCAAACTTGAATGCTAGGAAAGCTAGGTGGATGGAATTTCTCTGTGAATTTGATTTTGAAATTAAGAATGTAAAAGGGAAAGAGAATAAGGTTGAAGATGCTCTCAGCAGAAAATTCCATATTGCAGCAGTAAGTGTGTGTAAATCATATTTGAAGGAAAAGATTCTAGAAGCTCAAACGAGTGATGAAGTTTACCTTCAAGTCAAGGAGAAATTGCAGCAGGGTAATGTGGATGAAGGATGTGCAAGATATCAGCTGGGTGATGATGATGTTCTCATTTATCAGGGTACCAGACTGTACATTGCAAATATGGAAGATTTGAAGAAGCTTGTGATGGATGAAATACATCAAATGCGATGTTCTGGACACCCAGGATATCATAAAACTATAACAACAACAAGAAGGCAGTATTTTTGGCATGGTATGAAGAAATACATAGTTGAGTACATTGCTAGGTTTCAAAATTGTCAGCAGGTCAAGGCATAGCATCAATATCCAGCGAGATTGTTGCATCCCTTACCCATTCCAGAGTGGAAGTGGGAAGTGATCTCTATGGATTTTATAACAGGTCTTTCCATGACAGTGAAGAAGCATGATTCAATCATGGTAGTGGTGGACAAGATATCAAAGGTAGCTCATTTCATTCCAGTCAAGTCCACTCACAAGGCTAATGATGTTGCAAATATCTTCATGAGAGAGATATTCATATTGCATGAATTTATCAAGGTAATGATTTCTGATCGTGATACAAAGTTCACTTCCAATTTCTGGAAAGGATTGTTTGAGGAATTGGGAACTGGATTAAATTTCAGTACAACATATCATCCTCAAATAGATGGCCAATTTTAGAGGGTGAATCAGGTTCTTGAATACATGTTGAGAATGTATGTGATGGATAAACCATCCAAGTGGGAGGATCACCTTCACTTGGTAGAATTTGCATACAATAATGGGCATTACGCATCATTGAGAATGAGTGCATTTGAGGCATTGTATGGCAAAGGATGCAGGACTCCAGTGAATTGGGATAGTCCGATGAATAGGGTAGTGCTTGGGCCAGAGATGATCAAGGAAATGGAACAAGAGGTTGTTAAGATCAGACAGAATTTAAAGGCAGCTCAGGACAAGCAAAATATTTATGCAGATTTGAAAAGAGTGCATAAGGAATTTAAGATTGGGGATCATGTTTATTTGAGGGTGAAACCAAGTAAAAATTCCCTGAAGTTGGGGAGTTGTGCCAAGCTGGCACCAAGATATTGTGGGTCGTTTGAAGTCCTTGATAGGATAGGACCAGTTGCATATAGAATTGCATTTTCTGCTAACATAAGAGCTCATAATGTTTTCCATGTTTCTTTGCTTAAGAAGTATGTACATGATCCTAATCATATGATTGATTGGAATGTGATACAGGTGGAACCCGAGGGAGAGTTCCAAGTGGATCTTATGCGCATCCTTGACAAGAAGGTCACATTGCTTCAGAATCGAGCCATGGGACAGGTAAAGGTGCAATGGGAGCACCTTAGTCCCGATGAGGCTGCATGGGAGCTGGAGGATTCCATGAGAGAGGCATTCCCATTTTTGTTCAGTTTTGAGAACACCGAGGACGGTGTTGTTCTAAGGAGAAGGGGAATGTAATACCCCCATTTTGACCCTTGGGATATATTGGCTTTTAATGTAAATATTGTATACATGCGATGTATGTTTCCCTAGCATGGAGCTCAAAGCCAAGGCCCCACTAGTGGATGCTCGGATTTTATTTTAAAAGGAAAGTATTTGATATTATGCTATCCATGTGCTATTAAGCCATGGAACATTGTAAAATGATGTAAATATTAATATTACAATAAAAATACCAAAAACTGGCTATGGAAGCAACTAATAAGAGGGGGCCATGTGTATCCACTAGGGAGTGGTGAGGGGGTTGTGGGGTTGAACCATATGCTTCCAAATGTCATCTTGAGAATCCATTTGACTTTCCTTGCTGAAATTTATTTCTGTTGTAAGGAAGTGGTTGAAGAAATCAGTCCATGGCTTCAATGGAGCACGGGCAGCCCATAAATTCGTATGGCAAGGTATGGGCTCTGTTTCCCTGACCCACAAGTCACTCTACCTCATGGGAGTTCGTTTTTCCTCATTCCCATTCCATTTTTGAACATCTAAGCATCAATTTTCATCCATTACATATGCCCAGCAGTGAGAAAAACCAGAAATCGCAACTCTGAATTAAACCACGTTTTGAAGTGCCAAAAATTCCCACAAAATTGCGTGGACAGTGAAATCCAATGGGGGATCCATAGACCTAAACCTTGGGGCAAATTTGAGAGTGTTAAATGCCCATAAATCCATAGGAACACCCAGATTTGATAGCCCAAAAATCCAATTACGGGACATAATCATTTGGCCATAGAATTGAGAAAATCCAAGAGTGAATGACAAAGAAGGAGATAGAATAGAGGTTGGAATTGCTTGACAAACCCAATGAAGGCTATAATCTCAAGGATTTAGCAGCTTGGACCTTTCTATGCCCACCCTGAAGAGCACTGGAGGGAAGGGGCACCTGAGGGACCGTGCAACAGAGAATGGGACCTTCCTTGTGTTGGGTGTGGAAGATATTGTGGGTTCCAAGGTTGTTGAGTTTAACTTGAGATGCCTGTAGCTTTGTGGTTGAGCTCATTGGCTTAGCATCCTCCTCCTTTGTCTATTGCATGCTTGATAAACCCAACTGTGTGTTGGCTTAGCATGACTGTTTGTATGAAACCATGGCTGTGAGTGAGCTTGTTTAGTTCCTCCTTAGTGGATACACAACCCAACTTGGGGGTGGTCTCTCAGCTGAAATAATACAGGCTGAACAGAGACCTATGGTTGGGTGGAACGTTGCTCTCACATAGCCAGTTGCTTGGAGAACTTCATCTTAAAGATAAATATTCTCCGTGGTTTAAATTATGTCAATTATGTGATCTGCAACGTTTTAATTATTGATTGTTTTGTTAATTGAATGAAATGATTATCTTAATTTTATCAACATAAAGCCCGTGCATAGCAAGAGAAGGGGATTAATTCTTTGTATGATGTTTCATCATTCTTCCTGGAAGAAATATGCTGATGCATTCCATTCTCTCTGTGTGTTATTATGTTTTAATTCCGTTGTGTATATTTTAATTATGCATTTTATTAAATTGTAAATTCCTTCGTATGGCTTTGGGGGAGAATTAAACACCCCATATTGCGTTCATGTTCCCTCTGTGGGTCGGGAGGGGATGTGACAGTGGCCATCAAAAAACTAGATCCAAATGTGAACTCTCTTCCTTCATGAACTAGTTCGAAGGTACACTAAGGGGGCTTATCAATGCCACCAAGTGTGTGAGGATCAGAATTCAGAACCTTGGGGAGGATTGAGCCTTTAATGCGCTACTGGGAGTGAGTGGTCCCGTCGTTTTGAAAGTAGCGCGGTTATCGAAGGAAAATCCATGCGCGTGTAGCACGGGCATTGTTCTGTTAACCTGCGCTACAACATGGGTAAATTGTGTAATACCTGTGTTACCCTTTGTTTTGACTATTTCTTAGCACTTATAGACTCATGCTGTGTTTTGGATTTGTTGAGGATACTTGTGGTAAGATGCATTATTTATGTTGATGACGCTTTACTGGATGAATTGCCGAAATGTCGCATGTGTGTGACTTTTAGGTGTTAACAAGGCTCTTCAACAATACTGGATACATAGCCATCCAGATCATGCTCTTCTAGGATATTCAGAATCCTGACCTTCAAAGTATTGAAGTTCAAATTTCCTCAAAGTCGATATTCTGGTTTACTGAGATTGAAGCCATAATTATTCAAGTACGGTGCTCACTCAAGATCTATGTAGGATCAAGCTTGACTGTTGAACTTAGCTCTTTTACGCCTTGAGTTTTGTTACCATGTTAATTTTTTATGTTTAATTTGAAATTCCAGTAGTACTTGAAATCAATGAACAATCATAAACATAAGCATTCACATACGACACATAAATTTACCGTGGGGAAACACTCTAGTACTTGAGGGAGAAAACCCTAGCAAAATCTTCCTTATAATATTGATAGATAGCAAAGAATGTTTTTAAATGAGCATATTACATTAAGCATCCCTGGTGCATTATCAGAGAGAAATATCAAGCACCCCTAGTGCAATATCAGAGCAAGAGAGAAGATGGAAGAGAATTCGGCTTCTATTTTTATCTTTTGACTTGAGGATGAACTCGGCCTCCATCTAGATGCTAGGTCACTTAGTTAGGAGGATAACTCAAGTGTTGTCATGCAAGTGCCGTAACTTAAGTGTTGTCTTTTAGTTCAACTTAAGTGTTGTATTTTAGTTTAACTCAAGTGTTGACATGCACAACACTTTAGTTAACTAGATCTTCTCTATTAACACTTAGTTAAATCTTTTAACTGAAGTCCTTCTTGATAAGATCACTGAAGTGAACAATTCAAATTTTCCTTTAATTAATTGAAGTCTTTCTTGTTAACGCCATTGAAGTAAACAATTCGAATTCTCCTTTACTAACGGAAGACTTTCTTGTTAACATCATTGAAGTTTAGCAATTTGATTTCTCTCTTATCTTATCTTTATCTCTTGCCTTATTTGTATGGTCCACATTTTCCAACTTTAATTTATCTATCATATCAAATATACTAAGGAGATTTTCTCAATGATGTGATCATATTGTTCTACTATCGTTCCAAGTGGTCATATGCTAATGTAATTCACTCTAGAGGTGGCCAGTCTTTAGAGGAGACTTAATAGCTCAACCATGGTTAGTAGTACATGCTTCAACATGCAAAGCATTACCTCAACACATGAGGATCTGTCTTGGCACACAAGACCTTAGCCTTGCCAAGAAAGATTGTACAACACCATCACTTTGTCATACAAAAAACTTACCTCAACACATGAGGCTTATTCATCCTCGAGTCCAAATCGAGCTCCTATAAGGCACTACCTCAACACACGAGGATCAATCTTGGGAGGCTCAATCTTGTGTTGAGGCACGAGGCTAAATCTTGTGTTGAGGTAGTGCCTTACCTCAACACACAAGGCTCAATCTTGGCACACAACATTGACTTGGAGAATGACTCATGATGTTGTAACTTTAACAAAAATATGGGGTGTAGGGGTGAGATATGACCCTCTCAATGCTTTTTTTACAAAGGCCTTGGAAAAATCCCACTTAATCAATATCGCCCCTATCGCTTATGGTCCTACGTGGGTCAACAACTAGGCCAGCTCTGAGGCAATCTCTAAGCGTATTAATAGGGTTATATGGAATGAGAATCTGTGGAATTTATTTTGTTATAGATCTTGGATTGGTGCAGTTAAGTTTTTCGATCATTTTTCGGTGTTCTTGGAGGTTGAAGGAGATGTTTGCAAACCCCATGCTCCTTTCAAATTTAATTCTGGCTAGACTGCAAATGAAGACTTTTGTAAGTTTGTTTGAAGTTTGTGGAAGTCTTATGATCCATCATCGACTCTCTCTGCTTGTTCTCAATTCTCAAAATCCTTAAAGAATGTGAAGGAGGATGTTGTGAAATGGGATGAGGAGGAACATCGGCATCGAGATGATTGCATTAAAGAGACTGACAACATGATGGATAGTCTAATTCATAAGAATGAGAGTTGTATCCTTGAGGTGAAGGATATTAAAACTCTGAAGGAGTTGGAAAATAAAAATACTAAGTTTCTGCTGGAAGAAGAACAAGAATGTCGTATGAAGAGTCGTGCAACTTGGGTTGCATGTGGAGACCAAAATAGTATTTTTTTCCAATCACAGGTGTGTTAAGAATTCTATTTGGGAGCTTAGTGATGAAGACGATGGGATGGCCTGGTCCTTTGAAGACCTTGCGGTTTTTGAGCAATCATCATTTTGGTTCCATTTTCAAAGCCCCAGAATCTTGTCCTTTGGGTGAGAGCATGAGACTGATAGAGAAATATCCTCGGCTCGTGGAGGATAGGGAGGAAGAAGACATGTTCCAGGAAGTTAGTTTAGATGAAACCAAATGGGTCCTACACTCTTTCAAAGCCGATCAAATCCCATGCCCTCACGGTTAAACAACTGAATTTTGTATCTTCTTCTTTGACTTTATTGGCTATGATATTCTTCGGGTTGTGGAGGAGGTAAGAAAGGAGGGCATAATCCCTAAGAACATCAACTCTACCTTTATGCCTCTTATTCCAAAAATTGTCCTTCCATAGACATTCAATGACTTCAGGCCTATCTCTTTGTGTAACACGATGTATAAGATCATAGCTAAAACCATTGCTATGGGAATCAAGCTAGTGCTTGCTCAGGCCATCTCTACGGAGCAGTTCAGTTTTTTAAAAGGACAAAGTATCCAAGAGGAAATTAGCCCCGCTTAAAATCTTTTGCACATCAAAACCTATTCTAATCCTATTGTTATCATCAAATTGGACTTGTCAAAAGCACGTGACAGGGTTTCGTGGACCTTTCTCCATCTTATGCTCCTTCAGATTGTTTTTTCTTTAAACATGGTAAGATGGATAATGGCATGTGTATCTTTTGTGAATATGGTTGTTTTAATCAATGGTTTTGCAAGCCCTTTCTTTAATCCTTTGTGTGGGATAAGGAAAGGGTGTCCATTATCCCTATACCTATTCCTTTTGGTAGCATATGGTTTAAGCAGATGTTTAAGAGAAGCCAAAGCTTGTAGCTAGATCAAAGAGGTGGTGGTGGGTCAAAGCCCTGCTCTCTCGCATCTATTATTTGTTGATGACATATTGCTATTTTGTTATGGTTCAAAAATTGAAGTGATAATATATAAGGATATCCTTGACCTACATTGTTGTGTTCTGGGAATGGAGGAGCTTATCCATAATGCAATTCTTAATTTGCTCCCTTTTGCTCTAGGGAATATTGATGATGGCATGAAATATATGGGATTTCATATTAAACCAAACAACTACAAGAAGAAAGACTGGGAGTGGTTTGTGGATAGGATTGGCAATGGAATAAATTTCTGGTGCAATGGTTTCCTCTCTCGTGCTGGTCATTTACTTTTGATTAAGGCAGCTTTGGAAGTCATTCCAATTTATTGGTTCCTCTTGACATATATTCCTAAAGGAATGTTGAACAAAATCAGGAAGCTATATTTTAATTATTTATGCAGAGCAAGTAAGGAGTATAGAGGGATGCATTTAGTAAGTTGGAAATCTCTTGCTCTTCCGAAGAGATGGGGGGGGTTGGGGAATTAAAGATTTATTTTTATTTGGAAAATACCTCTCGGCTTGGTCTTTGTGGAACTTATTTGCAAGCCAAGTCTTTGGCATGATATTCTAGTTGATAAGTATATTTCGAATGGAAATGTAATAGATTGGGTGAGGAGTGAGCCCAATATCATCCATGGGGTTTCCAATCAAATGAAAGCTCTATCCCTCGCTTTTCCAATAGTTGGAAATACCTTGCGTGGAAATTTGGTAAAGGGAAGGCAGTTTGGGTTGGGTTCAATGCGATTATGGGATGCTCTTAGGATATAATTATGCTTGTAGAACTGGTTCATTGGCTTCAGTTTCATGATCAAGCTACGTTGGATAAGATTGTATATGAATATTTGACTACTATTTGGAGTCAGGGTTGGGTTTCATCTAAGGCTTTAGGACTCCCTTTTGAATGGAGGCAGGTGTGGAGTTGATTCATTGCAGCTATGCTTAAGGCACATATTTGACTCTTTGTAGATAGGGATGAATTAGTATGGATATATGACGCTTCAGATGGTTGTTATTTTGCTAAAGTTGGTTACCTTTCCTTGATGGAGGATCAGATTCCCAATGAAGTCTGGTGGTGGAATTGTTTGTGAAAGGTTCATTGTCCTCCGAAAAGTGTTCTTAATATGTGGTTGGTCCTTACAAGGAAAATTCTTACCTGGGACATTCTCCAGAAGCACAGTTGGCATGGTCTAGATATATGCGTTTTGTGCAAAGCCGTAGAGGAGGATCCATCTCATTTGTTTTTCCACTGCAATTTTACAGTTAGGGTCTAGAAGGAAGTCTTAAACTCTAAATCTGCAGGTGTATTGGACCTTTTCTAGTATGTAGAAGTGTTTAAAATAGTGATTTTCGAGTAGGAATTTAAAATCTTATCGTACTTTTCCCTTTATAGTTTCATAGAGTATTTGGATTGAATGGAATGCAGAGATTTTTGAATCCAAATAGGTGCCGATTGAGGTTGTTTCCATAAGAGCCATTTCTCTATTTGCTTAATATGTTCCTAGCAGTAATGTTAAAGCAAGAAGATAGTTGCATGAGCCTATATTCGATCGATGGTGCCCATGGGCCTGATTTGATGGAGTGTGTCAAAATTAGTCTTGTGGGATTGGCTTTATCCTATACCTTAATGATCAATCCACCTTCTTTTTTAAGCAAATGTTGGTATGGGTACGAATAATCGTGTGGAATTTCTAGCCTTGTTATATTTACTAAAATTTGCTTTCAATAGAAGAATTCGATTGGCAACCGTGTTGGGAGATTCAAGTCTGGTAATTCAATGTCTGAGGAAGGATGCTCATATTTTGAATATCAACCTCTCTACACTGGTAAATCACACTGTCGTTGTTTCAGATGCACTTTTACAGATTCAATACCTTCATATATTCGGAGTGAATAACTCTAAAGTTGATCTCTCATCGAAACAAGGCTTATCCTTCTCGAGTGGTTCTTACAAGATTCTTATTCGCTCATAAGATAATGAAGAAATGATCAAAGGCCTCTTGGAGGAAATTATGACCGCCTAAATATTGTAGAATGTTTTTTGTATTAACCTCAAGTTTTTATATTATGCTTCCTGGGGCTATTGTTGGGATGGAATTATAGTATTTTTCTGAGATGTATTTAAGCCATATATGATGAATTTTTTTGTCACTTATTCCTACCGGGACTGTTGTTGGGACAAAATTCTAGTATTTTCTCTGAGATCTATTAAGCCATATAGGATGACTTTTTGGTCACTTTCTTTTCTGTGCTATGGGCGCCTATGGATTGGACCTCTTTTCTCTTATGAAAATAAATGTGTTTTTTTCGTGAAAAAAAAGCTTTGTGATAAATTCATAATCTGCAAACAATGATATATATTAACACACTCACACACTCACACACACACACACACACATATATATTGTGTCACCACACATTGGAATATAAAGGATAAGTGTTGGAAGCATTATATTTGGAACGTGTAGATAGATAACTTGACATACATGAGAATTTTAAAATGGACATCTCATTAACACACACACACAACAACAACAACAACATAATTTCTTTTTGGTGTTAAGGTAAGATCTAGTAGAATATTGAGTTGGAACCAACCTGTGACAAAGATGCAAAATGCGAAAGAATACCATTATTTCTAAAATATGGAATTAACATTAAAAAGTAAATTAATTAGAAATAATGATGTAATCAATAAAATAAATTGATAATGAATTAATTACCCAGTGTCAAGTTTATTTATTTCCAGGACCTCCTAGCTTACAATAAACCAAATGAACTTGGTAATTTCTTTTCAACTATGTTTGAATATAAAAATGATATTTTGAAGAATATTTACTCTAATTATTTTTAATAGTCCTTGTTTTATCTCAAGGGAAGGTAAACACCATCTTCAACATCATCAATTGTTAAATCAAGTAATGAAAAACACTTTTTTTCTTTCCATGGAATACCTTATGAGGTACCCTTATTCCTTGAAATACCCCGATGGAGGCTTAATTAATTACCTAAATAAATAAATTATTTATTATTTAATTTAATTAATCTATTATGCATTCATGAATGAATGAAATGAAAATGATGTATGGCGAGTTAGGGAGGACACCGAAATGACACTCGAAATATGTAAAGTAAAGAATAATGCAACACTTATGTTGCGTCTTTTTTTTTTTTTTTTCTTCAGTACAAAAAAACTGTAACTTGTTATTTTCAGTTGAAAATCAAAGTTACAAAATATTTCTCAAAACAAATCAGATAGTGATCATATGTTCCAAGGAAAGTTCTCAAGTCCATATAAACCATCCCACAACATCTACAAGGATACGTAGCTTGACCATCAATCATGACCACAAAATAACAATTAACAAAGTCAAATCCCCCAACCAAAAACACAAAAACAACAGTCCTCATAAATTTAAATGGAAGTATACATGCCATTATCTACCAAGATATCATCTACCCATTCCTAAAAAATAATTGATCCATTTAATGGACCAATGGATTCTTTTGACAATCTGTCCGCTTCGGTGTTGACTTCACGATAAATATGACAGAAAGAGATTTGCTCGAAGGACTTGATGAGATATGAAGTATGCTCCATCCAATCCAGAAGATGTAGAGTGTGCATATCATGTTTACCTGCAGCCCAATCGATTAAGACTTTGGAGTCACCAAAAACATTAATGAATAATATTCCTCTTTTAGTGGCAAACCATAGTAAGCCCCACAAAGCCAAGAGTTATGATTTCATGTTTGTACCACTTCCAACACCCATTCTTAAAATAATTTTATGATATTTTTTTATCCTTAAAATCATTCCTGCACCGCAAATACCATTTTTTGCCGCTCCATCGAAAAAACCAGAAGAGACATAATTATTCAAATATGGTATGATAATATATACCTTCTACGGGGACACTTATCCAAAGTAGGATAATCATTCATGTAGACCAATATTTTCCTACACATGGAAAAAATATTTGGTACAATGGAGTCAAAAAATTTCTTGTTTCTACTATTCCAGATCACCCATATTGTGAAAATAGGCAGCATCTTGAATTTTACTTTCCTCTGGAACCAATTAAGTAGACATTCATTAAATGTCAACCCAAACCAATCATTTGAAAAACCCAACATAAATTGAAGTTATGTCCATAATTTTTTGACTACTGGGCAAAATATAAATAAGTGTGGAATATCCTCCTCATTCAACATAAACATACTGCAGACATTTGGCCCATTGAAACCCCTCTTCAACAAATTTAGCCAGGTAAGTATTTTATTTTTAAAGCACAACCAAATGAAACATTTGATCCTTAGAGGTATTTTCCAACGCCATATCTTCATATGCCACCAGTCAAGAGCTGGAAGTGGTTGACTTTGCATGATAACATTATAAACATTTTTAACAGTTAAACAACCATTGGCATCCACGTGATCCCAAACAAGAATTTCCTCGTCATTTGAAAGAGTAATATCTGAGAGTTTGATATTTCTGATATATTGATCCCAATCATCAACAATGTGGCCTTCAAGCCCCAAATCCCCAGCCGATAACCAATGTAGGTGTCTATGACTGTCACCTTTATCAAATGCCTATGAAAGTACCATAATCCTTTTGTCATTTACCTATTTCAAGGTCTGCTGAGAAAGAATATAATCCCCAACACACACCATTGGGTCGATACCCACCTGTACAAGATCACCCCTGGCAAATTTCAAGCTCAAAAATGACTGATATACATAAATGATAAGATGATACTTCTCCAGATAATAAATTAGCACTCTTGCAATTAACGACCGGATTCCTAATCCAAAGCAATGTTGTGAAAGTTTTTAGATATTTGGATCTAATGACTAAAATCCAGAGTCCATCATTTGATGATGGCTCTCCATAAACTTTTAGCCCGGAGCGCTTGGCTGAAATGATCTAGATTTAGTAATCCCCATCCACCAAGATTTTTCGGCCAAGATAACAATTCCTAATTTGAAAGGTGAAACTTTCCAAATTGTTGTTTTCCAGCCCAGATAAAATGAAACATTTTCCTGTGTACCGCGTTGATGATACTTGTTGGCAGTTTCATAAGGCCAATCCAATATGTAGGTATATCCATAAGAACAGACTACGCCAAAACTAGTCTACCACCCAGTGATAGCCAACCGAAAGCCTAATTGTTAATCCCGCGATCAATTTTTTGTAGAAGCCAAATCCAGTCCTCAATTTTGTAGTTATTAGGCTTGAGAAAGTAACTGAGGTACTTGATGCCTTTCTCAAGGTACTCCATACTATAAGGAAAAAAAAGTCATGATCTGCTCCAGACATTGCTCATCCGCACAGTTATGAAGGAAATTGGAGTTTTGTAAACTAACAACCATCCCCGATGCTTTCCAGAATATATAAAAAATATGCTTTTATGCTTTCCATTCAAACAGTGGCTTCACCAAAAATCAAAACATCATCAACAAAAAGAAAATGGGTTAAAATGAGAGATCTAGTAACTTTGATACCTTTGATTTTGGCATAATTATTCGCATCCCCAATTAATCTGCTTAATCCTTCTATGGCAAGAATGAACAATAAAGGCGAAAGAGGACAACCTTGATGTATCCCACGGCTACCAGCAAATGTTTTTGATGGTGTTCCATTTATCAGAATGGAAAATGTAGTTGTAGTCACACTAGCCATAATCCAGTTTGACACCTCAAGCGAGATGCCAATTTGAATCAAAATCAGGCGCAAGTATGACCAATCAATACAATCATAAGCTTTTATAAGATCCATTTTCAGAATCAGAGCATTTAAATTTCTGGATTTGATGGAGTGTAAAACTTCCTGTGCAACGCCCACTACATCTAGTATTTGTCGATTGAACAAGAATCCAAACTGTTCCAGAATCCATGGAGATATGTTTTTCCAGAATTGGCTTGATCCTATTGGATATTATTTTGGTGATGACTTTGTACATCAAGTTGCATGAAGAGATAGGGCGATAGTCATTGAAGTCCACATGTTTATCTTTCTTCGAAATCAAAGTGATATAAGTTGAATTCAACCCGTTAGGTATGTAAGCTTTTTGTCTTGATTCTTCAATTGGTAATAGTATATCATGTCCAAACAAATCAAAGAAGTGTAAAAATAATTCCACAGTCCATCTGTCTCGAGCAAGACTCTTTTCTTTAACAAAGCATTGTAAAAATTCTTTGATTTCTTCCAGAGTGATCTCTTTGCCAATCTTAATACCCTCTTCATCCATGATTTTTTTTGGAAAAAGCTTGATGATCTTCAACTGTTCCATCAAATTTGGGGTATGTTCCTTCTTATAGAATTCTTTGAAATAAGATGCAACAAAATTCATGATAGATTCCTGATTTTTCACAATGGAGCCATCCCCACTATGGATCTCCCAAATGGAATTAATGTTCCTATGGTGATAAGCATACAATTAATGTTCCTACGGTGATAAGCATACCGGTGGAAAAAAATTTGTATTCTGGTCACCACGAGCCACCCAAATCA
The DNA here is from genome assembly GCA_027924585.1 of Larix kaempferi. NCBI lineage: Eukaryota > Viridiplantae > Streptophyta > Pinopsida > Pinales > Pinaceae > Larix > Larix kaempferi. The sequence goes on from BSBM01000877.1 coordinate 16,089,715, forward strand.
CTCGACTCTTTAATCTCCAGATATTTTCTTGCTGATTTAAAATAATCCTTTTTTTTTCCAGATTGATTAAGTCCATTTTCCTCTTTGCCGAAAAAACATCATCCCACAGTGCATTTTCAATCTCTAATATTTGCTCTTTGATTTTGCATAAGTCCTCATTAAGAGCACGCTTTTTAGCGTTATCCCATTTAATGACCTCAAAGTGGAGCCTGCTGAGCTTATGTAATAGCTGATGAAATGGAGAATGATGACAATTGCTTGACATATTAGTCCAATGATCCTTTAC